>CM077468.1:25178387-26441380 GCA_039654755.1 Calcarius lapponicus | reverse complement strand
TGGCTGTGATTTCTGCCTCTCAGGACTGATGAATGCAGTGCTGCTTTTACCTCAGCCTCCTTCCTTGGGTGGCTGATTTCAGCAGTGTTTGTGTGCAGCCTGCGCTGCTCTGCTGGGGTTCATGACAGGCTGCTGGGGAGCCTGGGTTTTCAGTGGCCACAAGTCCATTCCATCTTTCTTAATTTCTCAGGCAAATCAAAAAGGTCTGACTTGGGAAACTCTACAGCCTCCAGTGCATGCGACCCATGAATATTTGCATGCTGTAGGTTTCTAGGCCCCTTCCCATGGATTCAGGATCTTCCTTTTTGGACACGGTTATGTGAGCCCAAACTCAAAGTTTTTGGGTATTCTATTCTAACAGCAGGTCCCAGGGCCATAACTGAGGCCTTGGCTCCAAATGTGATTTGAAATTAAGAAAGATGTTAGGAAAACAGCTGTAAAGTTGGAAACGTTTTTCACATCTATGAAATGAAGGATTTTAAGTCCGCAAAGATGGACGACTGTTTTGTGATTCTAATATATTTTTCAGTGCCTGTTGATGCTAAAGTGATCTGTGAAATCCTTCATCACCTGTACTAGCCACAGCCCTCTTTTTCAGGTTCATCTTTGAGATTGTTATCATACATTATTTCAGGGTAGTGTTAGATGGTTCTAGTGCCTCACCCTGTGTTTGCTGCAGAACTTCATTCAAAGAAATGATCCTAAAGTTGATTCTGTGTTCTGGGGATTGCACTGGGGGTGTCAGAAAAAGTTACAGGCTCCAGTGCCTATGCCATGGAGTCAAAGCTGTCAGTGTAGCTCTCTTTGCAAACAGGTGTGTCTGCAAATCTGAGACCTGAGAAAATAAACAAGTTAAGGCTCTCTAGAGAGATTTCCCCAGTCCTTTCCTTTATTCTGCTAATTTTTTATGCCTATTTTCAGTGCAGTTAAAAGTGAAAAAATTTACTGGGAAACTGAGGCACAAGCACACTTCTCTGTGTCTTGAACTTTCCAGAGGGGAAATCTGGAGGGGAGAAGGGAGATGTTATCAAGGGACCCTTCCCAGCCAAATTGATTGGCTCTAACACCAACCCTTTCAGAATGTCTTTACCCTCCTTGAGAAGAATATTGTATACATTTAAAAGCTGTTTTTTTTCTTTTAAATTTCTTGACAGTATCTACACTATCATGTTTTACTTTCTCTGTGGACTAATAAAACCATACAAAACTGGGCACTAGAATGCTAATTACTTCTTAATCAAGTTGATTAATAATGTATTGAATGATGAAAGCTTTCCATATTCCTTCTCAGGCCTGTTTCTCTCTTACCCATTCTTTTTTAATTGGCTATGGTTAATTTTCTCTCTTTTCATTGGCTATCATTGATTTTATTTTTAGCAAGTATTTTGTTCAACTGGGATTATGTCTTAGGTTTCCATAAATAGCAGCTTAGCTCCCTAATTATCTTTAGTCTATAAAGAGAGATTAAAAAACAAAAGTTGAACCAGTCATAAAAAATTAAGTCAGGCAGTCTGGAGGAAGAAATAGATGCTAGAGGTGGTAGTATTGCCTCTCCCATTTGAGACATTTGAGACCCAAGTCCAAACCCTGTATTTGCCTTTGAAAGTGTGACTCTGTTTCCCACACGATTGTTTTGACAACCAGACTACAAAATATTTGCCTTTGTTTCTCTCATTGTTTCCCTGATACTGCTGGTATCTAGAGGAGGACAGAAGCTGTTGCCTCCTCAGAGATTCTGTGGCTATTATGGAAGATAACACAAAGTACACACAGAGTTAAGAGAGGTCTAAAATCAGAGCAAAATGCTTTTGGAGCTAGTTGTGCAAAATGTTTTATTCTTCATAAAACAAAAGTGCTTAAGTTCACTGCTCTCCAGCACTGATGTTTTCTTTGATGGTGAGAAATGGAGGGGATATTCTTTCAAATGAAGGTTATTCAATATGATCCACTCTTAGAAACATCATGCTGTGTATTTTTATATTACAGCAACCTACTAATTTCTGGAACCATGGTGATGCTCTGGTTTGTACCTCAGTGCTGTCTGGAGAAGCTTGGCATTAGACTGGAACCTCAGAGCTGCAGTCCATCCTCTGGATGATTAGCCCTAGGCACAAAACCCAGATATTTCTGCAGTCTGGGAAAATGCAGATAGCTGCATCTGAATGCTGTAGCAATGAAAAAAGCCCTGGTATGCCAGAAGGGTGCATTTGTGGACTTGTTACACTTGAGAATCCAGCTGAAAGAGAAACAATATTTGCCAAGAAAGTTGTCTCACATGCTGCTGGTCTGTTCCTACCCAATGGTATTGGAAGCAAATCTGCCACAGGTGAACCTCTTTGATGAAAAGCTGACAGACCTGATCCTAAGATCAGGTTTTCCAGGAAGCTAGCCACTACTTCTTGGTGCAGGAAAAATCACAAGTCAAATATTTCTGACATGTGTTTGGCATTTTTTTCTTCTTAATGCAAAAGTACGTAGAAATAAAATTAGCTCATTTGCAGAGATTAATGGAATTCATCAAAACTGCTACAAATTCTTTATTTAGGATTTGAGCAAATAAACAGCCCAAGTTCCTACTACTGAGGATACAGAAGACAGTACTGTACTTGCTTCTTAATGCACATGTTTCCTCACCTGACTACCTACACCACATAATTTTTTGAGGTAAAGTTATTGTTTGTGGTTCCTCTATATGAATTGATGGTCAGTTGCTTCCTGCTAATCAGATGGTCACCTTTAACAACCATTATTAGTGTGCACCTAAATCCAGTGTAACTACACTTGCAATATCAGAACCCTGGCTGTGAGTATGCAGAAACTTGCTTTTTAAAAACTGGAGTTGGAGCAGGCTTTCCTTTGTGAGAGAATTCCGAGGTGGCAGTGGGGTGGTGGTGTGTGGTCCTCAAAAGAGAACAAACAGTAACCCTATTATAAAATCAGGGTTATGCAAATTTGAAATATAATTTTTGTTTGCTATAGCCAGAATCTGTGCCAAAGCATTTCTTATGCAAGGCATCTTGCTCTTTGAGGAGAAAGACCTGTTGAGCATTTGACGCTTGGCCAAATGATTTCTTGCTTTATATTCACAGCTTTTGGGAAAGACTCTGGCTGATTATTCTGTGCAAAGTACAAACCAGCCTTAGCACTCATTTTCTACAATATATCTGAAAATGAAGTTGAATAGAAAATCATGAAAAAACAGACGTTATAACAGAAGTTGGCCTTATGGCCAGCTACTTTTTCTTTTTGACACTTAAGTCTTTTCCTGGTGTGATAGAAAATTCTGGAATTTATTTAATGAGCTTGAGAATCTCGTTTTGGTAAAATAAGTATGTAGAATACAAATGTATGTCATTATGTTCACCAGGCTTCTGAAATCTAAGAGTGATTACTGGTGTCTCTTGTAATTCAGGAGAGATGGCAGGTTGCTGTAATGATTTATCTTAAGAATATGTTACAATAATCTACACTAATAGCTGATTTCCCATGCATTTCCTGGTTTTTCCTCTGGTTTAGGAGAGATATACAGACAATGTCATTATCTCACAAAACTGGAGGCCTACAATGGAGAACAACAGTCAGTGTTTGCAGCCCAATTGGCGGATGGTGATAATTAGCTTTTGACAAACTGCAAAGTTGCTGAAGAAAGGAGAGTAATCATAGAAAAGAAAGAAGCTCCCTGAAGATTGCCACTATATGATTTGTGTGTATAGTGACAGATACATCAACTGTCAGTTGTTTATATTGCACTTCAATATCTATTTTTGTTGTCAAGAACATCTATATTGTGCTATGCACATTTGAACTCAAGAATTGGAATCCATAGGGAATGTGTGCTCACATAGGGTCATTTCTTCCAATGAGAGTAACCGGGCCATGAGGAGATGTCTAACACAGCATAAAACTTTGGGAGAGCTTTGACAATGCTGAAGTAAGGATCAACTGAGAAAAGATGTAGAAATTCAGTCTTGAAATAGAATATCTTGCTCTTTCTTGACAGCATATTTAGCATGGAGTCATGTGATGCAGCATGTAGTTTACTAGCCATGTATCCAGGGAATACTGCTATAACGTTGCTCCTCATCAGAGGGAAAAACAGAGTCCTCAGTAGCTATGAAAACATCTATTGTACCTCAGACTGAATTTCTGCATGGTTCAGTGTAACGTTAATGAAATATTGACAGCTCTGTAACAACATACCAGCAGAAATGCAGTGCAACTCAGTGTAGTGGAGGCATAAATGACAAGCTGTAGTGTAACCTTCAGGCCTTTGTTTATGTCACCTAAATTTTTTGCCCCTTTCTTCCCTACCCTTTCACCATCCTGATTTATCACAGCATTGCTTGGTCGTGGCTTTCCCATTTGCACCTCTATAAACCAAAGTGTTTCAGCCTACCTGTGTGCTGCATAGAACATGGACAGATGGAGTGATGGCAGCTATTATTGCTTTTGGATGCCTTCCTTAGCTTGAATTTATCCTGCTGCCCTACAGAATAATTTCATTCTGTGGAAATGAATTTCTTTAATCCATTTCTTTAATCCATTTCTCTAGATGCACTTTCACGCTGGTATATCACAGTATTCAAAATGGGGTTGTCTCTGTGTTATGTTTCTTTCTGCCGTTCTTAAAAGACTTCACACTTAAACCAAAAGTATTCTGTCCAGTTTGCTTTTTGAATCCTATTCAGGGTTGCAGGTGCCACTGTATTGAGATGGGAACATCAAAGGCTCTGTGTAAGTCATTATGATTGCATTCATGATGATCACGGTGCTTATGTTCATGGTATTTGGATTAATCTTGATCAGTGGTCTTTTGAGATCTAATGCTTCTATTCATTGTTGTTTACCTGCTCACAAAGCCTAGATATGTAGCTGGGCCCAAAGAGGTCTTGTGAAGCCAAGGCCACAGGCAGTAAAATCCAAGACCATTTCTGCAGGGATTAATTCTGAGTGTAGATGAGAGCATTTCCATAACCATACCAAGCTGTGAAGTTCACCAGGAACCTCTACAGCCCTTCTAAGCCCCCAAGTGATTGTTGAACTTATAGCAGATGCTTTAGGAACTAAAAAGTGACTCAGTGCTACAAGGGGCAAATGAGAGTGTACACTAAAAAATCAGTAGTTTTAAAGGCAACATTGCCAGAATCAAGTGTAAAGCTGCACTTTTGCAGCTGCACAGGCTGCAAAATAGCCCTGTGTCTAGAATACTATCTTAAGGAAATTCTGTTGGAAATGAGATGTATACTCTGTAGTGGTGTCCCTCAGAGGTAACACAAACATCTTAAAGGAAGATGTACAGAAGATGGCTTTGAACTGACTTGAGGACTGACTGAAATCTACTGACATCTGATATCTGCTCAGTGCAAATAGACTCACACTTTTCTATCCTTTACCCTAAACCAGAAGATGAACTGGACACGTCATGTAATGGCATGTCTGGGTAGGATTTTATTCCTCACCCCTAAATGTGCGTATTTCCCTGTATTTAATTTCAGGTTGCAGAGTTTCAGGTGCCTCACATTTAAGATAGAAAGTATAAAACATATCTATGGCTGATTATGAACAACACAAACAACTCAATATGATACTAAAGACAACAAATTTACAGAGCAGGCAGAGAGAGAGAGACCAGTGGCTGGATGGACGTAGAGACTACCAGTAACTCTTAACAGTTGTGCCTTATTGTCACAAAAGTTGTAAGATGCTAGTGTTGTTCAAGTATGTCTAGGAGGGTAAATCCTTTTTCAGGATTTCCAGAGCTACTCTCTCTCAGGCTATCAATCCACCATCTTTCAGTTCAAGATCTGGCAGAAGCTGGAAGAAATCGAGAAGTCCTTCCCTTAACTGACAGTTGCAATATCTGAAGGCACCATTTTCATTGCTTGCCTTTTCTAAGGCCTAAATCCTTTGGATATTAAAGGGACTAGTTGTGTATCTATCTGCCTAGGTATCTAAATGCCTTTAAGACTTGCTTGTTCATATCTTTGTGCTTCAAGTTTCTATTTCTTCTAAGAAGGAACAATAAGCACTTTCCTACCACACATATAAAAACCAAGGTTCTTGAGGACTATGAATATTTCTTCTCATTGGTGGTATGAGGGGAAAAAGGAACAAGGGAGAAAACAAAAGATTTTGAAGGAATCTGCAGAGATAGTAAATCTCTGCCTATGCATAGCCTAGGTTTATGATATCATTAAGAGGTGACTAATGAGCAATCTGAGGTAGAAACTTTTATGATGGAAGCTTAATATAATAATAGATGCATTAACAACCTCTAGAAGAAAAAGGTTGTAAGGCCTGAGATATTTGTGTGTAACCACATGCACATTACCAAAGCTGCTGAAGGAACTTGTTTGAGACACAGTGTTCTAGAGATCTCCAGGAGTCACCCGAAAGGCACCCTTGAAAGTCTCAGTAGTAACAGGCAGGCATCACTGTTAGACATGTTGCCCTAGCTCAAGAGGTGGGAGTGACAAGGAGAAGGCAAGGGCATAACTAATCCTTGCCCTCACTGCTTTCTGCTGGCTTTGTGTTTATCCTCAGCAAAGCAAACTGTGAATGCTGATCATCTGCAACATCTGTCTCTTGGCACGATCATGCACATGATGATGATGCAGCAGATTGAGAGCTAATGACTCAACTAATTGAGCCACATACCTAAGAATGAAGCAGCTAGTTGCCTCCTCATAACCCAGAAATGAAATATTAGAAGAATTTCTGGAGCAATTCAGATATGACCGTAATTTATAATGATTCTTCAAGAAAACTTTGGTCTTGATTCCTTAGAATGGTGCACAATTGCACTACTTAGCCGCATGATCAGTTCAGAACAGCAAGTATATAAAATCCTTTCTCTCTTCCTGCCCTTTTTCCTACCATCTTTTGAAAGTCCCTTTCTATCTTTCAGTCCCTAATTATCAGATGCAAGTGAGAAGAGCTTTTCCTTAAACTCCAATGTGTAAATGTCAGTCACACTCATAGTTTTATTTTTCAACCAGGAGAGGCAGACAGACAGGTGAACTCATAATCAAATGTTCTAGAGGGCAAAGACTTTTTCTGCCTCCAAGCTGGGCTTGTGCAATTCATTCTTCCATGGCACTCTGAATTCAGGCACAGCTACTGCATGTCTGCATTAATTCTGATACTTTGTTATTGATATTCTCACCGAGAAAGTCAGAACTGGTGAAGTTTGGTTTGATCAACTGCTTGGACGTTGTCAGCGCTATCCACCTGTAATGCATAATTTTGTGGGCTTTTCAGTATAGAAGCTGAATCTTGTATGTGTTGTTAGACCTAAAGGAATATATTGAGATTAAAACCGTGGGCTTTAATAAGACATGAAAGGGGCCTGGAAGGCCACACATTGAATACTGTGCTCAGTTTTGGTCCCTGCCATGCAAAACAGATGTGGACAGGCTGGAGAGGGTCCAGAGAAGGTCCAGAAAGATTATCAAAGGACTGAGAAGCCTGCTGTGTGAGGAAAGGCTAAGTTGGGTTTGTTCAACTTTGAGAAAAGAAGTCTTAAGGGAGACCTTATCAGCATATTCCAGTATTTAAAGGGTGGCTAAAAGAAGACTCTCTTTTTACAAGGCAGCACACAGAGAAGATGAAGGGTAATTGGTACCAGTTATTCCAAGAGAGAGTCTCATTAGACACTAGAGCAAAATTTTTCACAAGAACAGTCAGCCATTGGAAAGTGGTGTATTCCCCCATGCTGGAAACTTTTTAGATTTGTCTGGACAGGGTGTTGGTCCATCTTGTCTACACAGTGCATTTTCCAATAAAGTTTGGGCCAGGTGATCCTTAAGTCCCTTCCATTTGGTATTCCATGATTCACTTACCTGCGTAAGCAGTAACATATGGAATCAACTCAAGAGTATCCAAAGCTGGAACAACAGAAAAGCATGCTGGAATGTTGGAAATATGCATGAAACACAAATAAATTATTATCTTAGGAGGGTGATGGCACCACATCTGAAACTGTCAAAAAATGTATTACTTGGACAGTAATATGGCTGATTATAGAAATGACTGACTTTGAATTTGAATAAAATTTTGTGGCTATATTATAGAAAATAAAATGCAACACACATTCTCTTTGAACTCATTTAACCTGCCTAATCCACACTATCAATCAACAAGACCACTTGAATAATGTTTCTATTAAAATGCCAGTGTTGTTTATAGTCACTAACTTCTTATTTAAATGTTTTTACAGCACATTTTGACAGTTTCTTTAAAAAAACCTAAGGCACGTAGTGAGAACATCAGGTGAAGTGGTCTCTTGGTTTGAGAAAAGGTTGCATATTGATTCCCATGCCATTTTTGGAATCCCCTTGCAGATCAATGAAGAGTGGCTGTGTGGCTGGGCTGTAGTACTTTACTGAGATCCAGCTATCCCTCATACCTGGTTTCTGTACTAGATAACATCAGGCCTTTCTAGGAAACACTAAGTGCCTTCTGCTCTTGCAGAAGGCACTTGCTGCAAGAGCAGATGGTTCAGCCATTGCTGGGGAGAATTGCTTGTGATTTAAACTCAGGATCTCAGTAAGAAATTGTGAGTCATTCAGGTATCTATGAGCTTGAGGTGCTATTGAAAGAAGAATGATTTTGCATCCATAGGTGCTTAGGAACTTCTGGTCATACGTGTTGCCAGATGGCATCAGTAATTCTAAATGTATGTAGCAGGCTCTTCAGAAAATGCAATTTCCTGGGAATGTTATACAGCAACTGATTCACAGCGTGGCCTTCCTTGTGTGATACGCTCCTATGACTTTTGAACTGTCTTGGCATCCATTCTGTTGTTTTGCCTGTTTTATTTTCACAGGTGTAAGTTTGATGTCTTGGGCAAATGGGATGGACTCCAGGTACTTCAAGTAATTTTTTTGGATTGCTGTTTTTCCTCATCTGTCTCCTTAGATAGCTAGGAGTCCTCAGGGGCTCTTGACATCCGTTCCTATTAACACAGGCTCTCTTGTTTTCAATTTTCCATTGAATGAAATGTCAGCAAATGACACGCCATGTTTTGCTGGTGCCATACTCTGATTTAGGGCTGAATATGGCCTCTATCATCTTTCATTAGTAGGTGCTTTCTTATTTTGACACTGCTTTCTACTGACTTGTTGTGCTGGAAATAATGGGGACTTATAGAGACATGCCTCATATGTACTTTGCTGCAAACTGCTAAATCTCATGTTCATTAAAGGTGTCTTGTCAGACATTACTAGCACAGGTACTGTAAAATGCAGCAAGGATAGTACTTTGTCCATGACATTTGTCATGGACAAATGACTTAGCTTTTCTTCTATGTAGGAATGATTTTGACAGTTGAGGATGCAAATAAGTTTGTTTTCTCCCTGCAGCAGTGAAAAATCTATGCTGCCTTTGCTCTAGGGCATCAGGATATTTTTGCCTTCTTCCACAACCTACATCTTTACCTCTCTTTCTGTCCTGTTCAACAAGCATAACAACAATATCTTCAAATTTGCTGTTCTTCTTAGGCTGGTGTAAAATATCATTGGTCCTATTTTTAGTTTTTGAATCCATAAATGATTCTGTGCGTGTCCTTGTAAAAATTTTTTTTTGCCTGATGTCTGAGGATTTAATTTGCATTGAAATAAAATCACACTTAACAGTTAAATTTAATAATTTTCAACCTATTATAATTTTAAGGGGTAAAGCCTGACTTTAGATATTATGCACCACTTGGAGCACTGGTGTTATCTGTGGCACTGGCTCCAATCACTTTTTGTAGGGGTGTGCCCCCAGTGATGTCTGTAGCAATCAAAGTTTACATTTTTTCTGACCCCAGATAGATATTTTTCCTTAAGAACTTGTGCGTGCAACAGATAGAAAATCTGTTTCTGGATATATTTTCTTCATAGTTCCTTTGTAAAGTAGTCCAGAGATTGTGTGTCTAACCATCACCAGATCTTGCTTAGTTTTTATGGAACATTGAAATCATATATTTGAAACCAAAATACTTTTGTAGCTTTTTTGCTTGTGGGAAAGGTTAGGCTGAGAATTTCCAGGTCCCTCAGGCTGTAAAGAGTTTTATGATCAGTTTCAGCTCACAAAGTTCTTCCATGCATGAAGATACGAAGATTTAATGGCTATGGAGTAAAGCCAAATCTTTTTTTCTTTATTCATTTACACTAACACCAAGTTTATTTTATGGATAAGTGACTGGTCTCAAAGTCTGACTACGCAACTTAAAAAAAAAAATCAGTATTCTCAGTAGAAGAATACAAGGACAAATTTGTCTTGTGCTTGGGTACCATCTCTGTAGCTTTGGTCTTCAGGTTTCCAGATGTTTCTGTTGTAGTCAAATCCTATGTCTGTTAAAGAGTTTTATGGACCAGTATTCAGGATACTAAGGCAGGCTGACTGAGCACAAATTTCTTTACATACTTTGTGTTTATTTCAAACAAATTTATACTCCTTAATTTTAGTGTGCCCTGAGTGAGTGTCTGTACCATCTCACCCCATTCACCTTACTCTGCTGGATATTATTTCCATCATAAGGAATATTTTTTGGCTTTTGTCCTACAGCTTGTTTCTCATACAAGGTTTATGAAATCTCTGACTGCATTTTTCTCATATTCTTCTCACATTAATTTATCATGATACAGACTTTTGTCCTGGCTATGCTATCAAAAACTTGCTGTATATTTCTATACACCATGCAGCCCAAGAGGGAACAGTATCTTTCAAAGGTGGTGTTGGAGCTGCGTGAATGTTTGTCTTGCTTGGTGTCCCACGTAGAAATGCATTTTGGAGCAATCACCAGTCAATGCTTTTTTCTGTTATATGGGAAATATTTCCCACTGTTTATAATTTCTGTCCCCTGAGTGTACAGGTAAGTGAAAACCTTTTCTTTGGCACTGACCAGACCTCCGTTGCTGAAGCTCTGCTTGCTTAGCAGCTGAGTGCCTCATCTCCCTTCAGTTCTGAGGCATTATCTTGGTAGCATGGTTGGAACTTTTCTTGCAACCCTATTCCAAATGTTTTTGAGATGGGTTAGATTTTTGTGTTGTGTTTGCAATAGTGGATGCCCTCAGATGAATGTAAGAATAGCAGAAGCACATCTTCTTCCCTCTCCTGGGCTCCAGTAGGTTGTTCCTGTGTTGCTGAGCCAAAGATGGTATTATTATTTAAGACTAGTGAGTTTTTCAGTTGCTGGTGTCCAGATTCTGGCAGTGCTCTAGTGCGTAAGTGCCCAATTTAAAAGCTTGTAATTGTCCCAGTTCCTTCCAGACTGGCAGTTCAGCTCTCTGATGATGCAGCATTGTCCACTGCTCCTAATTACTTCCACAGAGGTTTCCTCTGCATTAGTTGTGTTGCTGCCATTGTTGCTGTTGGGCTTTTTCCCTTTCGATTCATGCTCTTTTATCACTTGCACACTGTTGGTGATTGGCATTTGGTTTTAATTCCTATCCCACTTCCAAATGCTGGGCATTGTTCTGACTCCTATCGTTTTCGTACTCAGTATATCTTGTAATACTTTTCATGGTGAAACATCTGTTTTTCTGTGTTCTGTCCTTTATCATTAAAATCTTTGATTCCCTAAAATATCAGTTTTTGTCTGGTCTGGGTGAATCCTTTGCTTGACAGATGTGGGTTATCTTGCTGAGGATTAATTATGGACCTTCCAGTAGACCAAGGTCTACTTTGCTTACCCAGGGCTCAACCTCTCAAAAGTGTCTAATGAGGCAGTTGGTCAGAAGATAAGTCACCTTATCTTCTGCTTTTGCTCTCTGCTTAAAAGCATTACCTGCATCTATCTATTTTTATAGAATGCCCCACATTTCTGTAATGAGCCTCAGAATTCATCTGTCTTTGTCAAACAAAATGAAAACCAGTTCCATAACCATGGAAAAAGACAAATTTCCTTAAAACAGTATTAACAGAAACAGTGTCTGCTGCTGCTATGAGTTCCTTGAAGGTACAGATTGTTTACATTTCTATTCATGGGAGGGTTTAGGTAAGTATGGAAATTTCCTGAGGTGCCTCTACTTTTTACCAATTGGGAGTAAAAAATTACCTGCTTTGTAATCCCAGAGCTTCAGCCAAGATATTTATTTATGAAGAGATGGCAGCTTTTCTCTCTCTCTCTCTCTCTTTTTTTTTTTTTTCTTAATTTTTTTTTTTTTTTAATTTTATTTCTGGTCTTGGTCTGTTACTTTGCTTAGGAGACATTTTATATAAATTTAACAAGTAAGTAACTAAGAATGTCTGTACTTCTTGCTACCGTACTTTTCTAATTGATGTGGCCATAGAGGAAAGCCTCAGAATGATGTTTGCTTCCAAATCATCCAGGTTGTGTTAAAAAATATGCTTCTCTAAATCTGCTGAAAGTAGCAATATGTTGCTGAACAAAAAGCAATTTTCTAGATCCAGATAAATTATTAAGATACAAAAATAAAATCTACCCTTGAGCGCTGCATAGATATTAGTAGGAAGATTCAGAGAAGGTTAAGTAAATTAATTAAATTTTTAGTCTATTCTGTGAACCAGAATTAAACATGGAATGCAGGCTTCTGCCTTGAAAGTCCCAACCCCACCAGACATATAAGGGCTTTAATTCAGGTCAGCTCCAAATCTCTCCAGTTCTTACATTTTTAATGGTATTTTACTCAACACTCGGGTACTACTTGTTAAATTCACAACAACCACAATAAATTATGCTAATTTGGACTAAAGCACCCCTAATTCAGAGTAATAGTATCCACGTGGAGAATTAGTCATAAAGAATGCATTCTGATTATAAAAAACCATCAATTTTAGAATAAGCTCCCCATGAAGGAAAGACACATTGCAAAGAGATTGAAGGCGGAGTAAGCTAGTACAGTTGAAATATTGATGGTCCCAAAGAAAACGGAGTTTGGAGTGAAGTGTTTAAAGAGCAAATGCCCAGTCTCGCAGGGGAGAGCCCACACTTGGCTGTGCTGCGGGTCCTCGCTGTGTGTCTCCAACAGAGGCTGTCTTGCTCGGGAGCTAAGTGGTTATTAGTGACCCTAGGGGAAGAAAGGTGGGAATCTAGGTTGTGTACATAGGTCCAATTTCTCTTTCAGGACAGACGGTGAACACACTTCCAGGCCGTGGGAATCCTCTCTATCATCTTAAATATGAGCTGAGCTTAGTCCGGGAGGGGTGCATGAGTCTCGTGTGCGTCATTGGGCCAGCTGCAAGGGAAGACGGAGAGAGGGGAACGACCCAGTTAGATTATGAATTCATCTTGTCCTGATGAATACTAACGCCTCAGAATTTATAGATGGATGTGTTCGTGTCTGAAGCAACTGCCTTGTGAATTTGCTGATCGTGCAGGAGCGGTATGCAAAACGGGAGGAGGAGGCAAGGAAGGGAGGGTGGCTCTAGGACCCATACGAGCCCTCCCGAGCAGGAGGTGGGAATTTTCTTCCAAGGCAGCAGGAGCCCGAGCCCGGTCTCAGAGCTCCAGCGGAGCCCGCAGGAAGAGCCTGGCACGTCCCCTCCACAGCCGCGCACCCGGGCGGGACCTGCCCGCACCCCCCAGAGCCATGAACCGGCTGCCACAGCTGCTGCTGGGGGTCACCGCAGTGGGTAAGGAACTTATTTTTCATCTCTCTCATCTCCTTATTTTGCAAAGTCCCTCTTCTACCCAGAGGCTCGGACTTATTTCATTGCCCCTTCCCTTTTACCTTTAAAACCAGAAAATCATTATTTTCAGAGCAGTAGGGAAAAAAGGGGGGTTGGGGTTTGAAAGTGCTGGCATGAAACGTATGTGAAGCGGGTGACATGGAGGAAAATAAATCTTGATTGTAAGTAAATTTTGTTCACTGAAATGAATAGGCAATCTGTAGTTTTAGAAAAGCTGCTGCTGTCGAGGCTCTGAGGCTGGATGCAGGCAGTCGCTTTACAAGGGTTTGGCATGAAACTAACAGCTATACCCTAGGACCATTTTGCATCTCTGGCTGCGGGATTGTTTTCTCAGGGGCTGTTTTGGAGAGGGAGATAAGAGTAATGCTCCAGGAGCAGTGGAGGTTGCTTACAGGAAAAGGTGCAGTTTGGAGAGGATGCTTTGTCTAAGCAGAGAGATGAGGGACACAGATAAAGAGAGGAGTAAGTACTGGGACTATGAAAGAGGGACTTATGAGCTTCCACCTAGGAAGTGGTTCACAGGCTAAGTTTAAAAAGGAATCTTTGGGCTGCTGTGTTTGTCACTGCCAGCTTTGGTTCTGAAGTACAACAAAAGAAAAGAAGTGACAGTGGGAGAGAATAAGAGGGATATTAGGAGGGAAGCTGCAGGAATAGGAGAGAAGTTGGGAGGTGACAGCATGCATGCGACCAGTGATGGGAGAAAAAGGTAGGAGTGGGACATGTATACTAGATGTGTATAGTGGCAAGCAAATTTGTTATGAATATTGGGAAAGAAATGCCTCTATCAGGACATGCTGAACTTCTCACCGAGCTGCAGCTACAGTAGTACCCCCAGTGTAGATACAGTGACTGCAACGTGACCCTTAGACAGGACCAGGAGACACTTTGTATTTCTCAGTGTAACAGAGAAATGTAACTCGTGTAACTTCCAGGCAGAAAAAGAGCAAAGGCAAACAGGTTGTCGGGCGCTGCAGCTAGCTCTTGCTAGAGCAGTGCACCTCCTCTCTCTGGCTAAATGATGAGCTTGTGTATATTTACTTTTATATGCAGACACACTGGGACGTCAGTTTCTAAGCAGGTTTTATAATTTATTTCTATTTACAATTGCATGCCAAGGCATAGCACAGAGTTTTTGAGTTCAGGCATTTTCTGGCCTTTTATTTCTGTTGGGAGGAAGGATGTTGTTTTATGGTCGAAGGGTCCCAGGACAAGTGTACCTCATGCAAGCAGAGCTGTATGTCCCTACCTCAGCTTTCATGGCATGTGGTCTCATCAAGAATTGCTAACTATCTTTCCAGTGTTCTTGGTGGAGTGGCTTTCAACATACAAGTAATGTTAATGTAAGGAATAATGATTATATTTGCTATATATCCAAGTCTGTGATATGAAACATGTCTGTATTAGGAAAGAGATTTTAGAAAGGGTGTGTTACAGAGAGAGTAAGTAAAGAGCTAAATGAAAATAATGTACATTTTACAATCTCTGTCCAATCTTCTGCCAAAAATAATCTCAATCACTGGAGGAGATTTCAATGCATGAGCATTTAACTATGTAGCTGCTGTCATAATCTTCACATGGGGGTTGCTTGCCTCACTATGAGGGCTATTGTGGTCAGCTCTCAGACTCTATAGTCTATTAGTTTAAAAATCACTTGTATTTTGCTGTACAATTTTTACTGGAGCATATTCTTGGAGTGACTTTACATTTCCTTCTTTATTTGAAAAGTCCAAGATCTAAGTGATGAAGGATTTTGCAGGTCTTCTTCTCACTCTTTTATTTTCCTGGCTGGCATACATATTTCTAATGAGCTCTATCATAAAAGGATGGTTTCAGAGTTCCCATCCACTGACAGTTTTTTGCACATGGAAACACTGGAGGATGTTGCAAGTCCTCTTGGTGCAAAAATTTAGACACTATGAGAAAATTCAGAAAGTTGTAGAGAACAATAGCAGGAAAAAACCCTCAGAAAAAGAAACACCAAACCAAAGGTAACAAAAACAGGAAAATACTTAATCCACAGGTATACATTGTTCAGTGTCAAAGCAACTTCACAGTCTTTTTGAGGCTGAGGTTGCACACTAGCCTCAGGTCTCAGGAGGTGTTTGGGAAGAAGGTGAAAAAAGCCACTACATGAATGTCTGGGAGAATTTTCTTTTTATTTTAAACACCAGTATTACTTTGAACCTTCATATTGGATTATATTCTTTTGATTACTTGAGCTTGGTAAGGAGTAGGTAGGTCAGTCCTTTTCTGTTCTGTGAGAAACCAGGCTGTGCTTGGCTAGATGTCATACTCTTACCTTTGAATGTGGAGACCCAACTGTCTGCAAAATTACAGCACAGCAGACATCCTGAGCAAACCGCAAACACCTTTCCAAATGTGTGGTCATGTTTATGTCATTGCTCAGAGTGTAGCTATTGAGTATAACCACAGCCCATGAGATAATATTGGTAGAGGCACTTTGTCAGGATTTCTTTACAGTCCCTTCCAACACTTGCAGTGCAGCCATCACAGAATAGGGTAAGTTAGGTTTAATTTCAGCCCAGTGAATAGTTATGGTTTTGGGTTTTTATGAATCCTTTCTGAGGCAGAGAAGCGTAGGGAAGTTGATGGCAGATTTAGGAGTAAGACAGCTTTTCTTCTGTTTGTGGAATGGTATATCAGCATGGCAATGATGAACATCCCATTCCTGGGTGCTTGCATTTGTCTAACTAACAGTTTTCAGCAGCCCCAAACGTTTTGTTTCTCTCCCTGGATTTATATACCTTTCAGGACTGAGTTGGCCTGTTTTGCAGAAGGAGTAGAAAATGGCTTAAGTTTAGTCAGTCCACATGTGCAGGAAGATACAGGAGTACCTTATTTTGTTGTAAGCCAGCTTAAGATAAACCAGTGCATCTATTTCACTTAGACAAACCTTTAGTGCTTTGTGTATCCCTTTGTTGGAGGAGAGCATGCCAAGTGTGGAAGGCATGGGACCCTGTGCTCTCTTTTGTCTCTTCATTGAAGAACTTTTTTCTTATTTTCTTTTTCTTGTGCCTATCTCTGCTCAGTTAAAGTAGCACACAGGTACAGTAGTGATTTCACTTAAATGGTTCCAACCAGAAGAACATTGGATGATCCTTGATATTTGTCTTAGGAGTTGTATCCACAGTCCTTTATTGTGCAAATGACAGCATGTCTTCATATACTGTGCCTAGTCTGAATATCCAATTCAAGGCACTGTGGCTGTCACTGAAAGTCAAATATGGGGTGGATGCCTTGAAAGGAAAATGAGACAGTTCTTTTTAAAGAAAGACAGACATTACAGACATTACAAAGTTGTGGACTCTTTGAAATACAGTGGAAAAGGATATGATAAATTTATGGGAATCCCACAGTAAAGGAGCACATGCAGAGAAACAACAGTGATTTCTAAACTGCATCAGGAGGGAGGACTAAGTTGGAGGAGATAGAAATCGGGTAGTTGTGGAAGGATAGAATGTAAGAAAATAAAGATAGTGCAGAAAGTAATCTCACACCTGAGGTCTTGCAGCTGTACTAATCACCAAAGATTAGGAACAGGCCTGCCCTTTGCAAGCCACAGCTGTGTCCAATAAGAAGATAAGGCCTACAAAAGAGTGGGTTAGCTGGGTGAGGAGGGAGTTGGAGTTTGTTAGTTGTGCTGTGAAGGGGGCTGGAGTTTGTTGGCTGCACTGTGAACAAGAAGGAGTCAGTGCTGTGAGAAGCTGCCCATGAGAAATCACCCAGAAGGTTATGGAACTTTTGCAAAAAGATGACAACAGATAGTGAGTCATGTGTTGTGTAACTTTAGAGCTGAAGTCAATGTCTTATGAGCAGCTATAGAATAAATCCATCTTTCTATCCATGCTACATAACTGCATAAATTCTAATTAGTCCATAAGATTAAAGTTGGAGAAAAGGATGCCTCTCTCCAGTGAAGTTTCAAAAGCATTCTTCTCCTACTCCCTGGAGTCCCAAACAGATCCACAAGAGGGTCCCTGTCTTCAGCCTGCTTGTATATATGAAGGAGCTGGCTGCACTGGTGTGTAGAAGTGCATCTGTGATGTCTGTGACAAGAGGAGAGAGAAATTTTCACCTTGAATTAATTTTATGAAGACTGCTGATGTTTGATGCTAAGGTGATTCATAAAGTGCTCTAGGCATTGAGCTGTTACATTTGGTCATTTTTTTTGTGTGTGCACCAGTTAGTTCGTACTGAGACATTCAAACAAATCTACATGTTTAAATTTTCTTAATTTCAAACTTTTGCTCAGAAAACCCTTGCATTCAGAAATCTGAAATATATATTTAAAAAGTGTAAAACATGATTTAATATTACATGTTTAGTTTTTACATGAACTGTTCAAGTCCAGCACTCCCTGAAATGCATTGGTCTTTGCAATTTTATAAAACTTTTGATTCAGAAGAGCTTTAGGTTAACCTGTGATAGATTTTTGTTTGTTTGATATTTTAAAAATTTTTTGGGCTTGCCAATGACTTGGAAAGTCCTGTATAAAAACTTCCCAGTTATCTTATAATACTACATTCCAGTTTGTACTTAAGATTTGTGCATGCAGGTGGTTGTCCTTAGGCTGATGTTCATTACTCTACATGTAGATAGTGACTGGTACTGTTTGTAGCTTGGTATTGGATCAAGTTACTCGGAAATAAAAGAAACAAAAATAACTTTTTGCAAACCTTTAGTAAAAGAAGAAACAGAGAGCAGCTGCTGAGAGGAGAGTCAGGTGAGTTCCTTCCAGAAATAAATGGAGAGGAAGGGACACACAGGGTTCATAGTTAACATAAAATGATGGATGTCTATGGGAATACAGTTACAGCCATGCAACATCTTGTTTTCTGTATCTGGAGACTTTTATCTGAGACTCGTACAAGTAAGCATGATTCCTGTATTGAATCCTTAAATCAGAGGAGGAAAATGATGACATTAATTATGTTAATTAATTGGATCAGGCTTATAGTCTTTTCCTGCCTCTCAGCATCAGTCCTTCCTCTTACAATTCCTCTTCCTCCCATTCCATTATAATCGCTCCTCTGCTTCTCTCCTCTACCGGCATGTAACAAACCCAGTGCTTTCATGTAGCCTGCTAACAGCATGCACAAAGGTGAAACCCATGGCAGGTAGGAGAGCAGGCCAGCTTGGAAAAGGGGTGAATTGTGGTGTTTTGTCAGAGGTGACTTGTAGCTGACAGATGCACTCTGAGTGCGGAGGGACAGCAGGTCCCTTAGGTCAGTGGTGACAGGTCACACTGGTGGGCTGGCGGAACATGAAGAGATTTTGTTTCAGATGTGACTCATTAGGTAATGGAGGGCTTGTGCCTGGGGAATGTCAGGTTCCTGCCTTTTTGTGCTGCACGCACAAGAGGGAAGTCAAGGTATAGAACCTTTACAATTCAGCAAATACCGTGTCAGGACCTCTCTGAACCTCTTCAGTACTTATAGGATTACAGCTCCCAGACAAGTGGCAGGGTATCACTGCAGCATTCTGCTTCCCTCAGGTGTGCTATTCCCAAGAGCTTTCCTCAAGGTGCTGTACCTCCATGTTGTGCTTTCTCCCAGTGGTGTCGTAAGGAGAAATGGAAACAGAGGGAAATGATGTAAAAGGAAACAGAGGTGATGTTCCAGTCTTCTTCACCTAAAAAAAGCAACACTGCCATATGTACTGAGTAAATAAAGAGCTCAGAATTGCAGTGAGATGTACAGTCATGGGCCAAATGTTACCTTTTTAGGAGAATTCAAGGTTGGTTTTCTGTATGATCTCTTTAGCACAAAGCTGCCTGTGAAAACATGAAACTTTACACAGTTCTGCGCTTGTTGGTGAAAAATTTCTTAAGATTTACAGCTGGCTTTATGTTTATTTTAAGCATTTTGACTATATGATTGTTATAGACCCCTTCCAACTGAACGATCCTATTCTCTGGGAAGGTATAAACATCCCTGACATCGGCACTGATTGAATTAAAAACCTATTGTACAGCAGCCTCATCAGTTAGTCAAGAATGAGATATAGAATTATAATATAGAATTATAGAATTAAATGCTTAAGTCTTTTCAAAAAGTGCAGATTTATCCTTGCAATTCAGATGAACTTTTGCCCTGTCTAATGGGAGAACTCTGTCTTTTAATAAGGCATCACAGATTTTCAACTAATTAGTGTCTGAAATCCCATAAGATTTGGCTTATCAGCCAAGAATGATGCATTTATTCATGTATTTCAGTTGCTCAGTTAGGGTTTTTTTTTCCCAGTTTGTAGCACAGCATGTGTTTGAGGGCATAAACAGCCAAACTTTCTGGAGTTAGAGCATCCACACCTCTCCTCTGTGTCTATGTTTGTGGTGATACATATTTATATATTAAAAATATAGGAGCGATAAAGTAACTGAGTGTGACAGTAGGAAGTGACATAGAAGGATGTGATGGTGTTCTGTTGCACAGAATTAAGTACAGGAGGCGAGAGGAATCTATTCTTACATTGTTCTGGTGAGGAGTTTTTGCGCTATTCAGGAGCCAGTAGAAAACCCAAACTGCGAGATTTTCCTGCCTTGAACCAGAACTGACCATCACATTGGAACTTCAATGAGAATGGAACCAGACAGGTTACTGGTTCAGAGTCACAGTTTGCTGGAATCACAATTTTCCCATCAGAGGTGCTGTTGGAAGCACCTGCTTCTCTGTAGTGGTGCAGGGCTGTTTTGAGTGGCTCTGCAGCTGGGACCAAACCCTTTTTCTATACGCCGAGGGTGAACTCAGCTCTTGCACTTTCCCCTCTAGCTCTGCCTTACAATATCTGCTCTGCTCTCCTGGCCTTAGGGAGGCAGGAGGAAACTGTGGGGATGCACAGAGAGGAAAAGAGGTGGCCAAGGCTGGGTGGTGAAGCAGGATGGAGGAATTCTGTTCCAATGGAGATGAGGAGCCCAGCCAGTGTGGTTTTGGATTACCAAAAGAAGGGTTGGCAGCTGTCAGCCTGAACTTGAGCAACCTCAGGCAAAGCTGAATTCACTCTGGAACAGAATTGAAAAATGGCTTTTCTTCTCTCAGTAACTAATTTGGTGATTTTGTAGACTCATGTGCCCCTTGACTAATTTTTAGACAATGTCAGGAGCACGGATGATTATGCTTAGACACTTTTAATAACTTGGATGTCCTGATATTTTTTAATTTTCTGTTTCTGTTGTTATATTTAACTGCAGTTTAGATTTTCCAAGTATTTTCTGTTTATATTTTTTCCTACCATGCTCTGAGTGATTAAAGACCTATTTATTACTTTGACTTCAGCAAACAGAATCACAGAAAAGCATGGCTGCTTAAAATTTCCATGGTTTTTAGCATGTTTTCAGAGCATTGTGTGGCATTTTGATGTGTACTGTGCTGGAGTTCAGATCTCTTTACATGAGTAACGTTTTTAAAGTATGTAGTTCACAACAGGAGTGTCTTCTGTGTTTATAGTCACTGCAGGAACCCAAATAGTATTAAAAAACCTCTGAAGGAAGCTTTCTTTAACCCCACGCAGGCAAACAGTTCAGCCTAGAGCTTAGTGGGACACTGGACTTTATGAATCTTTTAAGGCCTGATAGCACAGTCATCACTGTCACTAACTTTTTTCAGCTTTCCTGAAGTCCCACATACCTCCTGGCCCTTCAAGATCTATCAGGTTCTTAGAAGAGTTTAAACTTTCTCAGAGTTTGACATTGTGTTTGTCAGTCTGTTGCAGACCTAGAGACAAATGTTAGTAAAATTTGCAAAAATAAACCTGTGAATTAATGATAAGAAAAACAAGGTGAGTAAACTAAACTGGGTTTTATTTAGCTGTTTTAAAAGGGCTTGTGTTCCAGCTATTCAGAGGGACAGAAAACTGGGAAGTATATGCAGATCTAGCTCTTTTCACCTCATTTAGGGCTGTGCTAGGTTAGTCTGATGAGACTCAAGCATTAAGCTTCCCTTCCAAAAGCTATTTTTATTTTTTATTTGCAAAATTTTGGACAGGGCATTGGTTTTTTATTTCTTACCTTCATATTTTGATTCCCACACAATTTTTTTTCCTCTCTTATGTGCCTTTCTTCATATATATGTATGTATATATATATGTATGTATGTATGTGTGAAAATTAATGAAAGGAAAAATATATGGAAAACCCCTTTGCTTTGAACATGTTGTCTTCCCTCAGTGGATGCAGTTATCCAAAACTGTACACTGCTCAGGGGTTGCTTGTGATTTTGTGTGAATAATATTTTAATTACCTATTTTATATGGAGATTACCATTTTTCAGGAATTTGTGCTGCATGTGAGTGCATGGGTTATCAGCTTTATTAAATCTAGCCAATAGTTGTTTTTCAGTTAAATTTCAGAAGAAATTACAGTCACTTTTTTACTAAGGAACATGTAGAGTAAGCTGGAGAAGTTATTATATTATAGGTAGGAATTGCTTTGTGGCTGCAAAAAAAAGGATTGATGAGAAGCAACATCCTAATTAATACTGTAATTGATATTCTTCCACTGAGAAAGGTGAGGGGAAACTTATATCAAGTTGTTGTTGTTTAATCCCACCCAGCAAAAGAGCCCCATGCAGCCATTCACTCACTCCCCCACCAGAGTGGGAGGAGAATCAGAAGGGTGAAAGTTAGAAAACTTGTGGGCGGAGTAAAGACAGATTGACAGGAAAACAAAAGCCGGGCACAGAAACAAAACAAAACAAGGAATTTGTGCACTGCTTCCCATAGGCAGACAGGTGCTCACCCATCTCCAGGAGAGCAGGGCCCCTTCACATGTAAGGCTTATTTGGGAAGAAAAGCATCATCACTCCAAACATCTTCCACTTACTTTTTCTTCCTCCCACTTTATATGCTGAGCATGATGCCATATGGTCTGGAATATCCCTTTGGTCAGCTGGGGTCACCTGTCCTGGCTGTGTCTCCTTTCAACCTCCCATGCACTCCCAGTCCTCTCACCACTGTGGCAGCATGGAAAGCAGAAAAGGCTTCTACTCTGTAAGTCCTGCTCAGCAAAAACCAAAACCATCTCTATACTATCAACTCTGTATTCAACACCTATCCAAAATACAGCCACGTACCAGCTGCTGTGAAGAAAATTAACTCTGTCCCAGCCAAAACCAGCACAAAAGTAAGTGCAGAATTCCAGAGATAGAAGTGCTGATTCTTCTGCTGGTTTCTTAGGGCTCTTGAGACACAGTGAACATGGAGGTCAACATCTAGGTGATGTTTAGCTTGTGTCTCCAGGTTGCATGCCCCTCTCAACCTCTCTAGGCAACCCCCAAGTTGTAGCATGGTCTCATCTCAGCTATCAGTCGTACTGCAGGGATGCTTTGGAATGATCTAGAATAAAAGCTAGCTTTCTTGGTTTGTACATAATTTTAATGTTTCAATTATGATGTGACCCTTTTCAGCTTGTGTTCAGTACAACTGAGGATATGGTGATTGCTGCACAAGGACAAGAAGGGGATCAGTCTCAGAGTGGGGTGAAAAGGAACCCCAGCTGGGGCAGAAGGAATTGTTCTGGGAAACTCTTAGTCTGCTGGGTTTTTTCTAAATCTCTCCCAACACTCACTGAAACAAGTATCTTGTGAAACCTGCTGTAGGATTAGACACCTGAATTCAGACTATGTGAGTACATCCTGATCTAGCTTAGGGATGCCTGCTTTCCAATCTCTGCAGGGGAGCAAGTGCTCAATGCCAGCCTTGTCAGCTTGGAGTCAGTGAGCTGGCAACTGCCTTATGAATTTGTACTACTGTGAAAACACCTACAATCCCATTGTACTAACTAAAAAATATTTGGTTTAGCTGTCATTTAGTTCTGGTTTTGACAGTTTCTTATTTTTGGAACATGTTAGTGGTTTTGTGTATAGTTAACAGAACTTGTAACAGTTTTAGAGGACAAATTTGGGCTGATAGTCTGAATCCTATCATTGATGCTATGGTGCTGAGGAATAAGAGATACACCATGATGTTGTATGGTGTTCAAGTCTCCCCTTTAGCCCTTCAGACAAAATAGTCTGTTGTCAACTTTGACCCCTACCATTTACAGAGTGTTGTTAAGAGGAGGTGCTCTTAAATGTTTACAGATGGGACTGAACCGGTTCTGAAGGTGGAGAGTGGGGCTTTACATTTATCATCTTAGAGGTAAACAGTAAAAAAGTTTTGAACCCAGGCTTAAATTTTGTGCACAAAATGTTTCATACTCTCTAGTACACACAGAAGTGCTCCCATGAGCTTTTAAAGAAACATCAGCTACACATAAGAATATTCTTCAGTGTGTCTTTTCATTCTTTGTGGCACAAATACACAAAGGGGTAAGAAATAGAGCTGGTTAAAGTACCTTTGCATAGTGTTTCTGAGATTTGCAAAGGGAAAAAGTATAGCAAGCACCATTTTCCTGGTTTTTAAATTCTCCAAGCTCAGGTTTCACAGATAGGGTTAAAAATCATCAAATTAAACATATTTATGAGCCATCTGGTTTCCTAGTCTTTCCAGTTTGTGTTTGCTATCCTGGGTAACTATTAAGTCATTTTTGTTGCTGTAATTTTCATGTCATTACATGGCTCCAGAAAGTGCATGTTTAAGAAAAACACTGTAGAGAACTGAATTCAGAGTAGAATTATAAGCACTGGCAGCACTGGAGACATTTGTCATTCTTTCAGTCAACCTAACATACTACTAAAAGTAAATGTACAAATTAAATCAATTTTTTCTTTTAACATTTATCTAAGGCAATGAAATCTTTCAGCTCTCTTGGCCTACCTTCTTACAGTATGGTAATTAGAGTCAGATTTTCTAGGGCTAGTTTTCAACCACAAGTTTTCCCTATGATTTCACGAAGATTCCTGAGCCTTGGTGCTGTAATCCTTGTCCTAATTTACCTATTTTATTTCCCTTATTCAGATGTGGTGAGATATAAAACAGTATATGTTCTAGTTCCTTCAATTAGATCCAGTGCACAGAATTACAGATTTTTTTCCTTTTTATAGTAAAAAAAAATTAAGATTCATTTATAACTCCATTTCAGTGGAAATTTGCTTTGAAAAAAATTACTCTCACGTTGAATGTTGGGTTACTGATTAAGTTTTCTAACAGCATTGGCTTCTCCGTTGGTAAAGGGACAAAAGTGTTTTCCTTAAAGGGGTACATTAGTATTATTCTTCCATAAAGTATCCTTATCTGGTCCTGAGAAGGCACAGCACTGATACATAGATCTAAAATGCCTTCCTTTTTCTCTGGTGACCTGGTTGATATTCTTCATGCCAGCTCTGTCATTTGTGACAAAGAGTCAATTTTCAGAGTATGGATTCATCTTACGAAGAACGAGAAGGGAGGAGATGCCTGTAATTGCTGGTGTTTGTTTTCTAGGTGCAACCAAATGCTTATGCTATTTGAAGGAAATTTTGTGAATGCTACTAAAATACAGTAACCAGTTCTCTTTCTCACTCTGCATTATCATTTTGACAGAGCTGTGTTCTGTTACCAGTTTTCCAAAGCCATATTCAGTTTTATGGGTTTTGGAACCTTTCTGGCTATTTTGTGTGCTGTGCAAAGCCATTCCCAATTCCCTGCACTTTATTATTCCTGCTGCTTGTCTTGCTCTTTTGCACGTGTTTTGGTAACCCTTAGACACAGTGGATAGCAGTACCTCACATGCTGATCTCAGTGAAGGATGCACTGGCATCTTTAGGTCTTGTAAGAAGTACACAGCTTATTTATCTCCTTTTCTTACTTGCACCTGGCATGACCTTTAAAGAAATGCAAAACAATCAGCTCATGACCCTATGCTTTTACTTTCAAAGCCTAGATTCCCAGATGCACAAGGAGGAAGGAATAAGTGTATGCAAAATAGAGCGCATGTTACTCTAGCTATGTGTGCTTTGGAGCCAGGAATTCCTTACAGGAGCAGAAGATGCCATGATGCAGGGAAGGCATTTGAAATCTTGGCTGACAAACTGTTTAATACACTGCTTAAACTTGTGCTCAGTTTTACATTCCACCTTCTTAGCCTCCTCTGAGTGTTTGTTTGACTGGTTTCCTTTTCCAGAGTCCAGCTGGCATTGAGAGGCTCAGGTACTAGGAAGCACATTTGGGAGTCTCAGCTGGCGCTGGCAGACTCCACATGCTGCTGGAGTACTTGCTGGCAAAGCTGTGGTCCCTACCTTGGAAGCTGGCAACAATTTCTAGCTGAGGCTGTGAGAGAGATGTCAGAAAGGTGTTTGACTCTAGAGCTGCAAGGCTGGGGAGCTAATAGGAGGGGAAGGTGCTTGTCCACCTTTACCGGCACAGTAACGGCACTCTCTTCAGGCACACAAGCCTGGGCACTGCACATGTGTGCCCTCAACATGTTGGTGTGCAGATGCAGCAGTGTCCATGACTGCCTTCAGAGCCAGGTGCAGGCGTCCCTGTGCCCTGCATGCTTCAGCCTGCTCCTTCACAAGTGATGCCCTTGCAGTGTCCTGGGAATGGAGCTGGCTTCATCCCTGAGAGTAACTTCAAAAGCTAGTTTTCTCTGAGAAGGCTCTGAGTGTAGAAGACAGTGAAGTAGATATTCAGTGTCCCAACAAAAACTACTTCTACCCAGGCATCCAAAGATATTGAGATATAGGAGGATACAGTAACAGATTCTAGCTTGGATTTTTCAGGTGTGGTTATGACATAGGGCAGGGTATGTGGCAGTTTTTCATAATACGAGATGGAATTACTTCCTTTGTGGGGGAACACATGTAGATACAGATGTATACAATTCTTTGCCTGTGTCTATGTGTGTGCCTTGATTATGTATGAATGTTGTTAATGTAAATCTATAATTAAGTCACTGTTACAATTATTGTAAACCCCGTTGAATTGATTACTTTATAATTGTTAAATCAGTTAAGGATTAAGTGTTGCTAAATGCTTCTGCACCCTTATCTTTCTTGTTTATAAGTTTGATTTGATTTTTCTTTTTTTGTTTCATTCATTTGGTAAGTAATAGAGTGAAACTTGCCACTGAACTCTGTCAACAAAGTTACAAATTCATACGAAACCTTGCTTTTTGCCAAAATATTTAACTCTGATTCTTTAAACAGCACAAACCACTTATTTTCAACAGAAGGCAATGCAAATAGAATCACGGAATTATTTAGGTTGACAAATATCTTTGAATCCAGTTGTTAATCCAGCACTGCTAAGTCCACCACTAAACCATGTCCATGAATGCCAAATCTACACATCTTTTGAACACTTTCAGGGATGGTGATTCCACCACTTTCCTGTGCAGCCTGTTCCACCCTATAGTGAAGAAACTTTTCCTAATGTTCAGTCTAAACTTCCCCTGGCACAATTTGAGGACATATTTTCTTGTCCTGTCACTTGTTATCTGTCAGAAGAGGCCAGCACCACCTGACTAGAATCTCTTTTCAGGTAGTTGTAGACAGAGATAAGGTCTCCCCTCAGCCTCCTCCAGGCTAAAACCCCAGCTCCCTCAGCCTCTCCTTGTAAGACTTTTGCTCCAGAGCCTTCACCAGCTCCAGTGCCCTTCTCTGGACATGTTTCAGCACCTCAATGTCTTTCTTGTATTGAGAGGCTTCAACATGTGCTTCCAAAAGAATATACTATTTACTCTTGACTGTGCAGTTCCCTTAGAGTGCATAGGTTGTGCTCTGTCACACCTTCTCATTACTGTAAATTATGTGAGGTTTGTACTCTGCTTGCAAAGAAGCAATAGCTTTCATTGCAATACCAGGTAGCTGGCTATTGTGGCAACAGGGGTTCCTGGAAGTTCTTGGGATGCATCTGGTATTTACAGTGTCATTTGCAATTTCCTGACCCAGAGATGTTGAGGCTTTTTCAAGAGAAGCTGGTACAGAAAGGATGTTTTGAAATGTGTGATTTTGTGAGAGATCTGGAAGAAGTTCTGTTGAACATTCTCTCCTCTGTTGGGATGATATCTAGTTGAGTACCAAGTGGGCAATGAGAACACCTGACAAACATATACACAGAAAAAACCAGTGCTACTCAAATATGTATTTGGTCTTTTCCTATGGATGACAATTTTCCAATTACAGCTACAATTTCAGGCTGTTTAGAATTGAAAAGGTAAAATTATATCCTGGATGAGTAGTCTAAACATACAGAAACTGACAGGTGTGCTGCATTTGGCGGGCATAAATAAAGAAACCCATTCTCGGTCTGGTAGTGCCTTTCTGGATATCAGAAGAGTGTGTACTGGAAATGTAGGAATTGTGTGTAATGAAAGAGCCTTTCAGGCAGTGTCTGTGTTAACTGTTATAAACTACATGCCACTATGAGTAAAAGACCTAAGTCTTTTATTAAGGACTCCATGTTGATATACCGCATTGGGGGCAGATTAACTTTAGGACTTGTGATTCGGGCTTTTAATGAGGATGAACAGAGAAGAAAACTGCACAAACTCTTGACCTCATGTTGTTTGTTTTCTCGTTGTGCTGGCTGGTGTCCTGGGAGCAAAGAATGAAGGCTGTCTGCTGTTCTTATGTTTATTTGAGGACTGAAGAATAGAAATCTCATTTTTCTCCCTTGCATGGACAGGTCTGGACTGACCCTTTGCCAGTGAAGAAACTGTAGCCCTAGGCCAGCAGTAGTCAGACATTGATCTTTAGGGACACTCTACTGGAATATATAATATCCTTCATAATTCTCTGATAAAAGCCTGGCTAAAGCTGAAAGGAGCTGATGATCTCCTACTGTTTCCTCTCCTATCGCCTTCAGAGACTGAGCGCTCTTCTTGTGATTCCAAAAGAACTTAGTACATCACAAGGCAAGTGGTGGTGAAAGCAGTCTGGCCTCCAGCAGCCGCAGTTTTTCATGGATTCACTCTAATAAAATACTGTTTTGTTTTCTCTTGCACAAACCTAAGAGCTTGAGATATCCAGAGAATTCAATATTTGTGTTCTGTTTGCATCTAGTGGATTTTATGTGCTTGTTTCTCATGCAAATAAGCACTTTCTAGATATATCCAGAAATGCATCCAGTTATGTTTCCTTACTGCCTGTAAATTAAATAGCTCAGGACTGTCCCCAGTCATTTTCTTTCAGGCACTACTTTTTTCATTAGTGTTTAATCAAATTACCCATGGTCTGAAAGGAAGTCAGAAATTTTTTCAAGAATCTTTGTTTCTTTGCAGAAACCCCTTCTGGTTTCTTGTTTTGATATTCTCGCACTGATTTCTCACTGCGGTGGTGAGTTTTTTGTGGCATTCTCATCTCCATCATGAAGCTTGAGATAAACTGAAACATCTTTGAAAGGAATGAAGGACAGAGACCCCCTTGTCTTAAAACGGATCAGATCAGTACTCATGTTGTCTATGACCTATCAGCCATTTGGATTTTCTACTATTCGTTCCCTTCCATGAAACCATCTGAATGTAGGAACTGGAGGATATTTTCAAAACAATTAATGGGTGTTAAAAGTATCAGAATAGCCACAATATTGTTGGCTGTGCCACCCTCTTGAGTAATTAATAAAGTTGTCAAACCCTTAAGCTCACCCTTGCAGTAATGAGAGGCCCTCTTCCTTGGCAGGATAGACATTCTTGACTTCACTGGTTTTGTTTTGGGACTGATTCTGAAGGGCTCCTTTAAAGGAAAGGAGGAGCTCATTATATTCAAAGACTTTGTGTCAGAAATAAAATAAAAGCCTTTATAGGAAATATCCCTGCTTAGCTGCATTCCAGTCAGAGGTGTGCTATTGTAGCCCAAAGATTTCATCTCGAAATCACACTTCACTCTCTAAACCACACTTTACTCTCTTGGAAGCCAAAAATAAAATAAAATGTAAAGATAAGGATGCTTTCACTCCTAGTCATTATTTAAAACACGACTGTCTGTCTTCTGTTTTATATGTTCTGAGAGCAGTGGAAACATCTGACTTATCATCCCCACTGCCTTCTACAGTTCTTTACTAGGGGGAAACAAACAATAAAACTGAAATACAGATGATGGTTTTTCTATTTGCAAAGTCTGTTTCCTACCAAAAGCAGAGTGGTACAATCTATGCGTATCGGTTATTTTGCATGAGCAAAGGCTGTTTTATTTTTTCAACACAAGGGTGATTTTTTTGGATCAAAAAATAAAGTTCGGGTCTTGGCACAAATTACAGAAGTGTCTTTAAAAATAAGGAAATAGTTTGCCAAAAAGCAATAAGGTAGTCTAAATCATCCCTGACTTTTAGTCCTTTCAGGAAGTTCTGAATTCCAGGGGCTGTCCCACCCTCTTGAATTCTGTTACACAAAATTCATCGCTCACAGCAGTAATTCCAATTGCAGTTTGAAAAAAGATTCTGTACCTCTTTCATTGTACTGGCTGTGAGTGAAGATATTCATACTGGAGAGTCATCTTACAGATGGTAAATTCTTTGAATGGTGTGAATGAGCTAATATTGTCCTAGAATTTTCCATAAGAGAGCTGTACAGATCTTAGGAGACCGCCTAGACTCACCTTCTTCAGGCTTGGCTCTCTGAAGCAGTGGACAATGAAACCATCACTCTTTTTAATGTTCAGCATACCATCAGGACTCCATGCTTATTAAACTGTCTCACTATTAAGAAGATTGTTTATATTGGCGCTGACACGTTAACATCCCGGCCCTTTCTGCACAGATTGACTCCCTGATGACTACTCCAAGTCTTACCTTTTTCTCCAGGTCCGTGCTAGTTCACAGTTTTTCCTTACAAAAGAGGTTTCACCAACCTCATGTGTACTACACCCTGCGGCCTGCCAGGCCTCTCACTGACAAAGGCCATCTAAGCCATTTCTGTACTACTTGCCCAGTTGCTGTTGAAGAGGGCCTTCTTGGTCTCTGATGTCCTTCCTTGATGTATTCGTCCTTCCTTTCCTTTACCTTCTTAATTTTTTGACCTCCTTGGACTGGAACTGGTGTCTGCCTGCTCCAGCATGTCCTTGTCCTCAGCTTTGCCTGTGCTGCTGAGTCTGATTTTACCTGTAACTTGGTTTTCCTGTAGTTGCCACCTTTTGCCACTGATTTCTGTAGCTGTGCACAGGCCTGCTCCTCTGCATTCAGTGCACTTGTGTCCAAGGCCACAGCAGCATGGCCTCGGGCACCTTGTGTACCCTGGCACTCCCCTTTGTTACACTCTGCTCAGCTCATCTTTTTCCCCTTTGGGCTGTGGCACATCATGACCATGTGGAGCTGACTAAATACTTCGGGTGCACTGATTTCTGCTCTCTACCTCTGAAAGCGTCTATTGTGATGATACAAAACTGCCAACTACTAGTTCATCCTCATCCTCACATCTCTTTTTGCCTTATGGTCATTGCTTTCTGGTGTTTTTAGTTACTTGCTGCCTTTCAAGTATCTTTTTCTAGCTCTCTCTTGCAGTTAAACCTGTGGCACTTAAGACTAATGTGACACGGTCTGTAATTTATCCATGGTGCTTTTTTCATTTGTTGTGCTGGACTGTGCAAAATAATCCTCCAGTTTCTTAATTATAATTCATATAAACATGTCCACTTCTGGAGAATGGCTGAAGTAGCAGGCCAGGGTGCTAAGATAATTTCTGTCATTAAAAAAAAGAAATCCATTCTTACTTTGCCAAGCATTGGGTTGGGATTTAAAAAATCGGAATCTGTCCCCTTGTTTGACAGGTATATTATTTGCATGTCTTACATTGTTTCGTTTGCACCTTTAAAAAAATACATGCTTTTATGTACAAATAAAATTGGAAAATTAGTAATTCTTGTTGAATTTCAAACAGCTCCTCTCACTCTTCTTTCATTGTATCTTTACATCCTTCTTCTCAATTCACATATTTTGGTTTAGTCATAGCCTACCTTGCAGTGTTCCTCCAGAAATGAATAGACGTCTGATGCACGGAGTCTTTATTCTGACTCTATTCTGACTTTCAGCTTATGCGCATGCTCTTAACAATTGCTTTTTTATGTCTCTTTGTTAATTGTCGTGGCTGGGTCTCATGATACAGGTTTGTCTCCTCCTTGACATGATTTCTGTCCACTTATTTCCATTCAATAAGCAGGAATGTCCTCGGATTAGGTGGTTAGGGGTCAGTGCACATTAAGTGGAAACACTTTTCACTGCAGTTAGCCTAGTCACAGTTGAGTGGACATTATGAGAGCTCTTTTTCTTCCACATTTGCTAATTTCTTTGCTGGGGACTGTGCCAGTGCTGATAAAATTCGGCATTTCCCTGGGCTGCCTGTAGAGATCTTTTTTTAACTTCAAATTACTCCCTAGAGATCCATTTCTTTGTAAACCATTCTTTTTATGCCATGTGACTGCTGGACAGGGTCTAGCCCTTCATCTGTATCTTTTATCTTCAGGATTATTCTTCAAAGTTACTAGTTGATGCCAAAGTTCTTCACAGTATAATATAAACATCCTCTCCCTTTCTGATGTCCTGACTCTTTTTGTGGGGGAGGGGAATACAAGGAGTAAAAGAATAGGATGTGATCCTGAAGAACTTACAGGAGACATCAAAGGATGAGCAGGATTAAAAGTTCTTCTTCCATCTTCTTACAGTAGTCTGGGCACTAACAGATAAAACCGCAGGTAACAACAGGTGTTGGGGAATTTAATCTGGGGTCTTGATCATGAAGAATGCAAGGGATATTGACAGAAGATTCAGTTTTTAGCTGTGTACTTTCCTGCAACCTAGTTTAGCCACCAAGGGGCTGTTTCAGGCATCAGTCTTTTAGTGTCATGTCAGAGGTTCTTAACACATGTTAAGAGGTACGCAGTGAATGTGTGACAAATCCATTCACTGCATGGCACTGACAGTAGAGGTCCTTTGGGCCAACTTCAGCCATTCAGAAGTGAGTAGTTTAAGTCAGTCTTCTCTGTGAACTAGCTTAGAGTTAACACCCAAGTAGTAGGTGCCTGAAGTTAAAAATCCCACTCTCATATATTTGCTGGATAATTCATGGTAAGACATAGTTTAATCTCTTACCAGTATTCTTGTGCGTCCTACATTTTAACAATTTATGCCTATGAAAACTAAGTTTTTGCATGGAGCAGTTGGAGCCTCTCCTTCTGGAAAGGAATTTGGCAGATACTGAGAGGAGGATTGTGGCAGTGCTTCCATATTTTCCTGGCGGTATTGCAGAGAAATTATGGAGGATGGAATCTTCCGTGCTGCTCCACGTAGCTGCTGCCAGGATACAAGTGGTAGGCATACTGCTAGATGAAGTTTAGCAAAAGAATCCTGTATTCATGGTCTCATATAAAAATATAATTTGAGAAATACGGTGCTTTCTGATGAAGGAAAACCACAAGACTGCAAGCTCTTATACAGCTGCATAAATCTGATGTGTTAACCTGGAAAGTTAAGCTGAAAGTTGAAATACTTGTGTTGAAAGGGAAAAGTAGGATGAAGGCAAGTTACTGGGGAAAATATATTGGGCAGCGGTAGGAAATTAGTTGTTTGTAAGGTTATATGAGCAGCATTTCCCTGGTGTTAGATTCCATTGCACACCTATTAGTAACCTGTGTCTGACACGGAGTGTAAACAAGAGTATATAAATGTCAGCATTCAGATCAAATTGTTTCTGATATGATGACAAAGAAATCTCTTATAAAAATAGGAAACAGAAAATGTGAAATCTGTATGTTTCTGAAAACTACTGTCCATGATCGTAGCTGGAAGGTCCCTATCAAAGGACATCAGTTGTTTCTATTACATGAAAAGCTTCTGATTTTCATTGTGAAAGGCAGGAGCTTGCTACCTTAACACTTCCTGGTCTATTCCCTGGAGACCTAACATGTTCTTTAATATCTGTACCAGACAATGGATCATAAAGAATGCAATACTAACAAGTGAACTAATAAATGCCATTAAAAAGAAAAATCATGAAGTAATCAAGAATGTGTTTTCATATAGATTTAGCCCAAAAGATCTCAGAAGTAATTTCTTTGCCATATTTTGGAAAGCTGGTGGAGTGCATCCCTAAAATCACCAACTGAAGGTGTGGTTTAAATTGGTGGTTTGTTGCAACTTTGGGGGATAGGAAGACCGCAAAGAGTCTAGGATCTGTAGTATATGTTCATGTGGACAACACCATTATAGTCTCCAAAGATTAAGGTGGGTTTAAAACAAATTTTTATTCCATGAAACATTTTGTTTCTATCCATATTTCTGTTGTTAATTAGTCAAACATAATACAATATTCCCATTATTTTCTTCAAGATTGTGATCAGGATCTGGCATATCATTTGGCTCTCCTTTTACCCTTTTTTAAATGTCAAGCAAATATTCCCTTTCTTTGCATACTGTGATCCTTTCAGCATTTTGAGACTTTCTAAAATGAGTGTTATAGCAGAAGCACCACCAGCCAGTTTAAGAACTTTTGAGTTCAAGCTGTGGATTTTTAATCTGTTTATGCCTGAGGAAGTAGTGCTCTTACATTCTCATATGGCATTGATGTACTGTGGGTTTTTATCCCCTTTTATACAGAATCTTCTGTTAATAGAACATTTGTCTTTTCAGCATGATTATTGAGAATTTTATAATTTCTGTTTAGTAAATATTCATGTCTTTACTTCCTCTTGTGCTCAGTGCTACTTAATACTAAGGCAAGTGCATTCAAGTCTCCCAGATCTGAGGCACCAGTGATGTTACATAGCGTGTCACTGATTCATTTCTTCTCTAATAGAACCTTTCCTTCCTATGCAGGTTTATAATCTCACAGCAGCTTCCCTAATATCTCAAGGGTTCTGGAAAGATGTGTACCCAGGAGCTAATTACAGAGACAGATACACCAGTTGCTGGTTCACTGGATATCTGTTAATAATTTGATACTTCTAACCTTGTTGAATGACCTCAGATTCTCTTTCTCCTCTACACTGGAGAGCATGTATTCACTTCTTTTATTTCTGTACTGTGGTTATTTTACTGCTCATCTATATCCTTGTGGTTATCTGATATATATCACTGTCATATGAGAATAAAAGCACCAACCATGACTTCTTAAAATCAGTCAAGGAAGTTTTGTGCATGCATCAGCAAAGAAAAAGGAATAGAAAAAATGTAAGTAGATATGTCACATAGCACTTACAGCTGTTGTATATGTGATCACACAGATCTTGGAGTTGTGTCAGTCACTAAAGTGCATTAAACACCAGGTGTCTGATCACTACAAACTGTGCAACACAGAAACAAATGCTAATTTTTGACTGGGAAGAACGATGGGAAGAGGATGAGTGTTGAATTCTGTGCTGCAACGTGTCACCAAAAAAGCTTGAAAGTGACCAGGTATGGTTAGACATCATCTGCTATATTTTGTGGCAGACATATTGCAAAAAGTATAGAGTTTATGTGGAAGCAGATGAATCAGCAATAAATGGAAAAGACAACAATACAGAGCATGTTAACATCTAAGCATATTCATTTTTCAGTTAACACAATCAAAGTTATATAAAAAGAAGTTCTGGTAGTACAACAGGGCTTTGATGCACCTGATGAAAGAAAAAATTAAGCAAGGTTTTAAATTATTTTTCACAAAACCTGTGGAATTGGGGTAAATTTGAAATTAATGGAAAGCATTGAGTGGAACATAGAGTATTAACTGCTGGATTCATGAGGATAGATTAATTAACATTGAGGACAGCAAAATAGAATTGTGACCAGACTGAGGAAAGAAAACTTTAGAGACTAAGTGATATGCGTTTGTTTATGGGTAGAAATACCTGAATACTCTAAGCCTGTGTTACAGATACTGTAACAGCATCTATGTTTCAGGAAACAAACATAATGTTGCAAAAGTACTTGCTGGGAATAGAGATCACAGGCTGTTTTAGAAGCGTGCTTGGAAACAGACAAGCTATTACATAATGGAAGGGTTAACATGAATTTAAAGTTTGGGGTTGATTAGGCTGATGTCTAGTTCCAGGAGCATCATGTAATGGGGAGTGCCCCATCCTGTCCTTCTATACCCCTAGGCCTGCCTCTCCCTCCCAAAATAAATCTGTGTCTGTATGATGGGAACAAGTTTAAATATAAGACTTGGAAAGAAGACTATTTCCAGCAGTACCCATTTCTGGAGAAAATGGCAGCATTAAGAAAACCAAATTATCTATAATATACATTTAAGAGAGTATTTTATGCAACTGGCCATACTTCCAAGCATAAAAATGTACTGTGTATAACAGTATAAAGTTGCTGAATATTTAATGATAGTATATATATGATTATATGAAAACATAATATAGCATGCAATCAGAAATTTCAGATCTTAGCTTCAGCATACAAATTACTACTTAGAAAAAGACAGAAACTTCTAAATTTTGTCAGTGTCAGTTCTCTTGATGTTACAAGTAAATATCAAGGTTAAGAAATATGTAGCCAATTCAGGAAGCATTAAATTCCTAGCAGTGTTAATCCATGGCTGGTGTTAGTCTACTTGAAGAAACAGGAAAGCTTTCCTTTTCTTAGCTGTTACTCCAGTTTATTTTCAACTGAGTTGGAATAATTCCTATCCAAATGCATCTGGATAAACTTTAATTTACATAAATTAAATGGCATACTGAAAAAGTTGAGAGCAAAATTTATTCTCTCTTTATTCAGATGAGGCTTTCTCTACTTCCCTCATTTTCTCAGGTGCAGTGATGGGGTAGTGGTTAAGAAGTGTGTGAACATGCATATGAGATTTTGGGAAGGTTGTTTTATTTATTTTCAGAGCTGCTAGTAGGCTGTATGAATTTAGGTAAGGAATGGAAAGCAATGGTACAGCAATGAGTTGTAGCTATGAACATTCTGGAATCCTTTTAAATCAAGTTCATGCTGTCTGTACTATCCAACTGTTACTCCAAAGAAGGAAGAAAAGGAGCATCCTTGATACTGTTTTCTGTTCACCCTAGCTGAATAATGCTTTAGTCACATTCATGGCACTGTGGGCTCTTTTGACAGTGTCATTGGGGTTCTCTGTGGGGAGAACAGGCCAAGCTTTGACAGGCAAGTGACAAGGTACCATGGGTTTGTTTGTTTGTTTTAGATGTGTTTTAAAACTCCGGCTAATGTAGGCAAAAGCAGGCATCTTACTACATCTAAGCAGGCATCTTGCATCTCTAATTCTAAGAGAATTAGATCACCCCAGCTATTTCTAGGGTGCAGAAGTCACTTAGCTGTCCCTGGATTTGATATAACAATGTTCCTAAGTCCCTTAGCAAGTGGAAGTCCATCACAGTATTGATAATTTTTGTCTATTTTTATTCTTCAAAGAAAAATTGTGCTTATTAGGCAGAGGGCTCCTTCTCATGATTTACCACTTGTATCAGCAGAAAAATATCTCCAGTTCACTTTTGTTGGCTGGGAGCTTAAGACACTTGTCCTTGGTTATATCAGTGAAACATTTCAGTCCTGAGACACTGAGAAAGAGTTCATCCCACCTAGCCTGTCCAGAGAGGATTAAATTCTGTCACTAACCCACAGCTGGCAGACATGCAATGATCTGCTTTTTAGAGGGACTGTTCTCTGCCCAATGTGTGTACAGTGGGCCTCTAGACAGACCAGGTGATTTGGACACTTCTCTGTCTATAGAAAAGAAATCCCATTTCATTTCTATTTTTTTTCATCACAAGCTGCTGTACTGTTTGGTACCAGTAACTGCAGTCATCTGCATCAAAGCTCTCAAGATGGCAAAGAAAAACCCTTCAAACCTAAGTCTCATTCTCTCTTTCTTTAACCATGAAGGATAGAAACTTCCTTGTTCATTACCCTACAGAAATATGTGGAGTGTCAGGATGGTTGAAGTAGTGGGAAACAATGCTGTTAATAGTTCCCTGCATGTTAATGAGAACTGGATAGGACTTTTGGAAACACGTGAGGAGATGAAGAATTGTTATTCAGAGCTAATGGCCTGTTTCAGTAATGACTTCCATTAAACGTTCAGGGTTTTATATGCAACATCAGAAGTAAGACCAGAGGAGTAAGTCTGTGTAACAAAAATGTGATACAAGAAAGAAGCTTGCTGCTCTTTCTTAAAACTTGTTTAACAGTTTAAATTCATCCTGGAATGTTGTGTTCCACAGCAGCTGCACCATTACCACTGTGCTAGAATAGAACCAAGGTGCAGCTTCAGATCAAAGGAAAACAGCCATCGCTTTCAATCTCCTGGTGGAGGATTGATGAAAAGCAATTCTGTGTGTGTTAACTTTGTGATTTGATTTGATTAGCTGATGCATTCATTCAGTGATTTCAGAATTCGATTATCTAAGACACCACCATTAACCTATTTGATTTATTGATCCATATTCCTTGTGACCTGGCTATAGTTAGATTTTAATTTAGAAAATTTAAACTAGTTTTGGCCTAGTAATTGCTTGGTTTGTTCTTAATATTTCCTTACTGATTTTGAGAGAGAAAATATATGCAGAGTGCATAGATCTCTGTTTTGTGTATTATTTTCTTTAAAACCCAGAAGCCTTCAGGGGAAAAATGTAATTTAGTTCTGGTGTTTGAAAGATATGGCTTTCTTTAAATTAAATTCTTTGTTCCCACATATTGCACAATATTTCAAGCAGCAGGGAAGTAATACCCTGTAAGTTGCAGTTTGCTCATTATAAAATCTGAAATTAACTAATAGCAAGTAATTATCCACAAACTGTCAGTCACTCATTTCAGTAAAGCTCTGAATTATATCAGTTCATATGCATAAGCCCCCATCCTTACTGTACTGTGAACTGACTTAGCAGAAATATAATTAGCTAAAGAAAATAGCATCTAAAATCTCAGCATTTAGTTCCACTGAAATATCATAATGATGCTGAAAATGAGTCATCAAATTCACTTATTTGGAGACCTGGTTGGAGGTCAAAAGCTTTTATATTTAACAGGCTTCTTTAGTGAAAGTCAATTAATCCTGAGATGGTTGTGAGTGAATGCAGTGTGCAAAGGAGCCAGAAGAGAGAGAGAAAGCCACAAAAATGTCATCTTTGGTGAGAATTGAGACTGGATTTCAGTGGAGAGGTGAAAGGCCCCTACAGATGAGGGCTGGCTCTGTAGGAAGTGAGAATATGTTCTGTGTCTAGGAAGGCACTGTGACTGTCTATTGCTTGGAAATATGAAGAATTGCAAAGTGTAGCTGTGTCACTAATGCTGAAGCAACCTTACAGCTTGATTTCTTCATGGCTCTGTTTGGTTTGGTGTTCACGCCAGACTACATGGACTTATGTAATGGTGCTGTAGCCTGCCAAGGCAAGGAGTCCTCAAGTGTGTGACTTACTGACAGTAGATTTACTTGAGCAGCCAAGCCTGCTGCAAAAAAAAACAGAGGACTACAGGATCCACTGAGCCCCTTGGGTTACTGAGTACAAAGTGCCACAGATCCAGGCAGTCCTGACATGAATATTTAGATGAGAAAGGACCACAAAACATTCAACCTATGCCAAGAGTGCTGGAAATGCAAAGAAAAAAAAAGAAAAAGGGGCAAATCTGGCTGAGACACAAAACTCAAATCTGAGAAAGTGGAGCAGAGCTGCCTGATGGGTTTTCTGACCCAGGCCAGGTGTCAGAGCCAAAGATTAAATCTGATTTCATTTTCATGTGCCAATTGCAGCATTCCACCTGAAAAAGATAGTTGCTTCATTAAATAGCGATTTGAATTGTCACAAAGACTGCTGTAGTATTGCAGTGTCAAATTAGGTAACAGGACATGCTCTGATTGTGGGAGTAAGAAAAAGTAATTATAATAGAATGAGTTCTTTTCACTAACTTGATTTTTCTAGACATCTGAAAACAATTTTGGGAAGCTTAAGTAAGAATATCCCACAAGCTAAGATTCTTCCTGTTTAGTGGAATATGCTGAAAGGAGATTTCTTTGCTTAATTTCTAAAATGCTGGTTTAAAACTTCTCAAGCAAATTGTTCTATATAACAGTCCTACCAGGAAGGAAACTAAGTACTAACCGTGCAACATGCCTGCTGCCTTGGTTTTTAAGATAATAAAGAAATTAGGGTCATCATTCTTTGTTCCTCTGTAACTCAGTTATTAGACTGATTTCTAAAGAAAGAGCAGGCTTAGGATCTAATACCAGTAGCAATATTTTCCATTAATGTCTCTGCTAATGGCATAATACAATGAAAAAGATGAGCTTTTGTTTTGCTGATCCCCATCCTATGAGCTGCAAGTTCAATTGGATGTTCACTGATCTGCCTCTTTCCTTCCCAGGGTCAAATAGCCATATTACAGGAAATGGCAGAAGCAGCATGAGCAGAAGATCCATTATTCAGTCTTGGTTTATATGCTGAATGCAAAAACTATCAAGACAGGTTAGCAAAAATTGATCACATGAATAAAATTAGCCTTTGCCTAACTACATGTTTTCATTACTTTCTGTTTTGCAAAAAGTGACAGGATCCCAGTCACTAGTAGTGCAGACCACACATAGGTATATTTACAGGTGTGCTCAGTGATACCTCTAAGTGAAGGTTAGGAAATGTGTGAGCTGCAAGTAACAATACATACTCAGATATTGCCTTCTTGTAGGGAAGCCCACCATAATTACAGTGTGGTGTATTTTTCCCTCATCAGTGGATTAAATAAAGAGTGGTGGGTAGGGCTTCTGAGACAAATAATTCTGAGGAAGTCAGTATGGCAAAAAGCAAATCCTGCTGTTCTAAAAAGGCAGAGGTCTTGTACTCCTTTATGTGGTTCCCAAGGTCTAGCATCTGCAGCCTTTGGCTGCCTGAAAATGAGATCCTGATGAGTGCCTGCTTGTGAATGAGAATGCAGCTTTGCTACCATACAGCAGTTTTATTAAGTATACTTTGCCACTAACACTCCTGGTATGTTCTGTAATTTCCAGCAGGTATCATATCTTCTGCTTGGCAAAACAGGATGGCACAGCTTGTGACAGTTGGAGATTATTCACTTTGGGACTCCAGTGTTATATTCTTAAAACAATGGGCATTACCTGAGGTCATTGTTCCAGGTTCTTAAAATCAAAACAAAGCAACTCCAAACACACACTACCACAACAACAAAACAATGCACAAAACCCAACCAAACAAACCCCAAAACCAAAACAAAAAAAGGCCCAACTCCCCCCAAAAACCAAAAGAGAAACAAAAATTTTAAATATTTGAATGCAATTCAGTTGTGCATGCCTCTTTTCTCATATGAGTTAATTCTTCTTCTCTTCATGCAACTTTATTTGCAGTGCTATTTCTTCATTGTTACTTATCTGAGAATGTGAGGTGTGAGCTGGGAAGTTGGCCTCTTCTACATTAGATAGAGCCTGGTTCTAATTATCTGTGTTATCTCTGTGGAGTGTATTATTGATCAGAGCTTCTGCCTATGCCTAGACTGTCAATAGTCCATGGAAGAGCTGAGATTGGGACCCAGTTCTTCATGTCTTAAGGGTTTCTCTTCCCATCCTGAATTTCATAACAGATGTTTCATACAGCTCTAAGAAACCACCGTCTCATATAGCTTAAAAAGAGGTGGCCAGCAGCCAACTTGCAAATAAACAACCTCTGCTCTTTCATTAAAAGAAAACATTATCATAATATTAAATTACATGTCAAATGGTGAAGGTATCTTTCCTTGTGTACAAGATGTTATGCTTTGAAGTCACAGAGCCCAGAGTGATTTTCACATGAGGGTGACCAAATAGGAAAGAGGGAAAAAATAAATAAAACAGTAACACTGGTTGCTTTTCACATTCCTCTTCTGGTTATAGAAACACATGTGTTTGGATAACAAGTTTCTTGTTACCCACATCTCCTTCTTCCCCCAAACTTTAATGCCTGATATTCTTTATTTTTTTTATCTAGGATGTGTTACATTTCTGGTATGCTTCTCCTTATTGCCAGAAAAGGTTAACTTTGCGGCTATACCTTGGTGAAATATTTTGAAATCAGGTATTCTGTCCAAACTCTAGTTGATGCTGTTGAGGGAACGAGTAAGAAGCTTGCCAATGAATCTAGCTCAGATAAAGGAGAAATTTCATGAAAGAGCTGATGAAAGGCCAATTTTTATCCTGGTGTTAGGTAGCAAGCTTTTAAATGAAAGAGATGACTAGCAGCTAATCCTATTGACTATTACTATTTTTCTTTCTTTTCAAACAATGCAAATGAAACTTCTCACTCATAACACACCAGTTCTTTGTGGAATACAGGAAAGTCAGGAAAGTGACCTGGCAAAGCAGTGTGAGAATCTGCCTTATTTTTCCTTTGCACCAATAACTTATTTGGTTTCACAGTTTCTTGTCCCCTGACCCCTTCCAGCTCAGTTGGGGGCTATTTCTGGGGCTAACAAGTGTTTTTGTTGGCATCTACTGATGGACAGTCTGGATCACCAAGTATCACAATGTATTTAGCATTCTAGATGCTACAAGAAAAATAAATCTGGTCGCCCTTGAGTTTATTTTGTCTTTTTGGTGCCAAATGAACTCTTAAAAATTCTGGACACCTGCTTTTAATCCGAATCATACAGTTGCTGCCCTTTAAAGTTTGCTATTGACTGTGTCTTGAGAATTCTGATATTCACTTCTGCTAACTGGGGAACTGAGTGATGTTCTTAGTGAAGTCTTGCTGTTCTGGTTTCCCAGCATGTTAATATTTTAACTACCACCCAGTTCATTTTTCTTCAGGGGTAAAGACATGAAGTAGAGGCAGTAACAACTGCATTCTTCTTTCTTTTGTGAGTTTGAATTGGTAAGTCATGAATGATATATTGCATCATGTCAACTTGTTATTTGTTCAACTAACCTTGGTACATTTGAAATTCTTGTTCAAATTAATTAACTAAAATGAGACTGTAGATATGACTATAGTAATCAAAATGCAGTTTACAGTGTTTTACTCTCTAAATAATGTGAAACTGCACTATAGAAAACAAATTAATCAGACTAGCTCAGCAATAATAGGTACCATTTCTTAACAGATCTCTATTAAAATCAGACCAAAGACAACCAATAATGTCATGGTTCTAGCATGTCTCTCATTCTACATCCCATGGTCTGTACATACTGCTGGCTCCTCCTGTGGGTGGCTTTTTCCTCAAAGGTATTTGTGTTATTGTTATGATAAGAGTTTTGAGCCTCATTCTTTCACTTTCATACTCAGATCAGTACTTGAAATGACACATTGTGCTTCTGATACCAGACTACATTTCAGTACTGTCAGGAGGATTGTAGCTGTGAGCTCTTCCTGTTGCAAGATTTTCTGCCTTCTTTACAGAAGTTCATGTACCAGCACAACATCAGGTGTAACCATTTAAGTATCATTAGAGAATTGATAGTTTAACAGCATTTTCCACAGTCTCCTAGGAAAAAAAATCAAGTATCTGGCAGCTCTGCATCTCCTCCTCATTTGTTAACCACTCTGCCCAAGTTGAGTGTGGATGGGTGCGCTGTTGGCTTCCTTTTTGTTCTAAAGTTGCTTTTGGGGAGGGAAGGAGTTTCTTGGGTTTGATTAATTTATTTGTTTAATGTTGAGTTGCAATACCTTTGAGTTATGCTTTTGCTAGGTTTATTTAGATCCTTCATAATCAGTTGTTCTTCCTTGGATTGAGATGAACATCATTTCTGGGGCAGTCTCTGGAGTGATTAAATAAAGGTGAGTAGAAGCAAATAATTAGCAGGCTCTTTCAGTCTTTGGTCTTTGTATAGGGGTGGTATTCCTCTTTCTTATTCTTCCCTCTTTGTTTCTGCTCTTCAGCAGTGAGTGGCTTTTATTAAATTTTAATGAAACTAGGAGATGATGTTGTTTCTGATACAAAATGGATAGATTTATCTGCTACATACAATTTAGTTTTTGCTCCTTCAGTAATCTCCAAACAGATTCATCAGAATTTGAATATTGGAGAAAAGCTTGTAGGTTTTATTGATCAAAAGACCTGGAGAAGGAAATTAGTGTTGGCTGCGCTAGTTGCCTCCTTGTCCAGGTGAACCAGGAGAGCTGATAGGACAAGAGCAACCAAGTCTTTGCTTCATACTTTTCCTTTCTTTTTGCTAAAAGCACCTTCCCCAAGAGCTTGATCCCATCATCTGTATTATTGCACACAGTGGCTCAGAGCATTAATAGCAGGATGGAAATAGGGATGCTTCTCTTGAGTAATGTCTGCTCAACAATGGTGTACCTTGAGAGCCTCTGTTCCTGTCTGGGAAGAGTTACCAGACAAAGGAATGTACTAAAAAAAAATCCTCTTTTAATGATACATGGGCATCCTTGTAGCTGTCCTGCACTGCTGCGCAAGGGTTAAGTACTCAAAAGGGAATCCTTAGATGATGAAGGGCTGTTGACAGTCATCTTTGTGTCAAAAGTAGATCAAGGAAAAAGAAGTGCAGGAAATGTGCCTTTATGCTTGGATAGCCTCTGTGGGCAAAGCAGCCCCTGAGGGATTCTTAAAGCAGTGCATGCATTTTGAACATTCCTGAGGTTCTTACTAGTAAAACAAGGATGGAAAGGGACATTAAGTAGCCTTGAAGATCAATGGAGCTCAAGGACAGATTAAAGTCACTTTTGTCCTCTCCACTTATGTTGTGTGAAATCAAGTAATTGAAAATAATTTTATTTTTACTAAACTTAATTCTGCAGGATCAATTTCATATTCGTTGTAATAATTTAATCAAGATCTGGATCTGAAAACTCATATTTCTTTCACTTTCTTGCTGGCACACAATTCCTCTTTTTCTGTGAGCTGTTGCAGTGCTGTTACATGGAAGTTGAAGGGTGGGGAGTCAGAGCTCCTGCACACACACTACAAAGTGCAGAGGCATCCTGAAGCTGGAGGCTGAGCATCTCTTGAAGGACAGATCTCTAGCAATTAGGTATCCCATTTCTCTCTCACATATTTTTGCTGGTTGCTCTCGGCAACTTGCGGAATTTTTTTTTTTTTTGCATCTTAGCATACGAGGTTGTTAAAAACTACATATTCTCTTTCGTGGGAAACTGACTTTAGAAATACTTTTTCATTCTAATGATGATAAAGACTCATAATCTTAGCATTTTTTCACAAAACAAACTGCTCCAAATTGATGCATTGACTTTATCAAATGTAGTCATTCAGTATGGCAGTCTGTTTTGAGAACATTATTTTCCTTTAGCTAGATATTATATCATTTTACTGTATTAATGTTAACTCTAAATTCAGAGTATATTACAGAGTGATGACATGTTTCAAACTTAACAAAATGATGTAATATTTTCCACTTCATTATTTGGAAGATAGCAGTATTTCCTATTAAGTAACGGACCTGGCATTTGCATACAAAAACATACCATGAGAAAATGATCACTCAACATTTTGCTGTCATCAGCAGAGAGTGAGGCTTCAGGTAACCTTTTGAGGGATCCCATCCCTTCTGCTTTTGTTCTCTGCATCCACAGGCTTCATATCTTCCTTCACTTTCTCTTGTGACTGTGCCTGTCACCCCTGCATGTGTGAATTCACACATACCTCCTTTTAAGCTGCAATTGAAAAACCCTATAAGTGCTGCTCTAAAGGAATAAACCAATTCTATTTCTTCCTCTAAGTTTATGTGCAAGAGCACATCAATTTGGAAGTGTTGTTCCATTGGAAGGCAAAACATATTTCAATTGTGTATTCTTGGTTCTTTGTAGCTGCTTGAAGTGCTTCATTAGGAATTGGACACATTCCCCTACATTTTATTCATTTCAGAGTAATACATAATGTAAGTCAGTCATCTAAGTTACATTCCCTCTGGGAGGATGGGTCTTTGGCAATTTGCTGTAAAACAGGTGTCTTAGGGTGCAATTTCTTATCTCTTTTCTCAAATGACAAAGTCAGATTGAAAGGCTTGAGTCCTTCCTCTCTCCCCATCTTGCCATCCTTCTGATTTTGGCAACAGCCAGTGCGGCCTGATGTGAACAAGACTGAAAATATTGAAAGTTAATCTAAAGCATTTAACCAATGAGAAAGGAAAACTTTCCTTAAGAATGGATAGTATTTTTATTGCAGAAAAATGAAAAAGTATTTTGAGGTTTGGAAAGGAAAGAAAAGTTCTTGAAGAATCAAAGAATTTCATGAGTTTGGTTCATTTAACACTTTTGATTTTTTTCTTTTTACTTTTCTTCTTTTTCCCGTTTCTGTTTTTGGTCAGTTTTCAAGAACCCAAGATCCATATTCCTTTCAGAGAAAGCACAGTTATGCATCTCTTAAATGAATTTTTTTCCCCATTAATGTGAGGGGAGGAGGAAGGGAGGAAAATGTACCAGATTAAGAGTTCCACATGTGGAATTCTGCTGTCCCTGACACAGGTGTGCCTTTTACATGGTGTCATCCCAGCAATGTCCAATTTTCAGATGCAAGTCTGTAGTGATGGCAATGGAATCCTACCAAGAAGAACAGAAGTTGATTGACAGTGAAGCTGTAGGTGATATGGAGAAATCCCTCTTTTTCAGAACTGACATTGATACAACCTGTGATAGCTGTCAGGATCAAATCTGGACACAGGTAGCAGGAGGGCAGTAGGTGCTTCTTCTATCACTCATCCCAGCCTGAACAGAGGAGAGAAAATACGTGGAGCAGAATGGAGCTCCAAACACTACATCTCAAATGTCCTTTGAAAATCTTTGTGCTGTTGCGTAGCACATGGTTGACTCTGGGCAGCCTAAAAAGAGGTGAGACACAGTGCAAAACCCAGCCCTCATTACCTGTAGTGGTAATGAGTAATGAACAGTTAGTGTAATAAAAATAGACATATGAGTATTGAGCAGCTTAGCTATAAAAAGAGAAATCTTTCCAAGTTAATGTGGCAATATGTGCACGCATAAGTATGTGCATGTGTACAACACACAACCAGCAGGATGAAGTAGATGCTGTATTTTTGGATTTCAAGAAGTGGTTTTGACATCCTATTTCTCAATAGTAATTAAAATAGTAATTCAGATCTATTTCAGGAGGTGTAGATATACACTGAAAACTGAGTAAGAAATCATAATTAGCAAGTTGCTATTCAAAGGCAATATGCCAAGTTAGGGAAGTATTGAGAGGAGGACCCAGGAATTTCACCTTGCATCCTATTCAATAGGTGAGGTTTGTGAGAAAAATACAGATGCCTGGGCAAAATTTTTTCTGGGTTCTGTCTAGTAGCTGTAGCACAGGGGTGGAAACCTGCTAGGTACTGTGCTTAGTGCCAGAGCTTCACAAATCTTTGCTTTTGAAAGGAGACACAGTGATTTTGTTAGAAACAAGTATTTGATGCACGAAGGGATGAGGATGCACTCTACAAAGCGTTGGGGAGAATAAAGAATGGTTGCACAAAATGGTTCAGGAAACATCACTATCCAGGGAAGGAACTGGCCACTGAGTGACCAAATAAAGAAAGCGAGGAAATGTGAGACAAAGCAGCATTTTGTGTATCCAGGGGCAGCCAGGAAGCAGCTTGCTGTGAGCAGCAGGAGAGGGGACTGGAGGAATTTCGTACAATCCTAAGTGTCTAGTCGTTCAGTATGTCATTGAAACTGCAGAAGATCTTTGGCAATCCAAGTGAAAATTATAACAGGAACTTACTGGTTGTGAAAATCCCTTTGGATAGATCCACTTACCACCCCTCATAGAAGATTCTAGTCAGCAGTCAGCAAGTGGGCAAGGAGGTGGCGTTCTGTATCTTGGGATTGCAGCATCTGAGAAAGTTCTCTGAAGAAAGTATCTACCAAGTATAGTCCATAACATAAGTGTCTGGGTTTAGTTTTGCAGAATATAGCTAACTTTTAGAAATTTTGTAATGGTGCCAAAGAAGGATGGAAAATGTATGTTCTTAGATACTTTTCATGTTCTGTATATAAAGCAGGAAGAAAGTTAAAAACAGACCAAACAAATAAAGGTCTTTAAGTATTCTTCTAGTCAGATAAGTTGTATAAGACATGGATCAATGAAATGCATGTCTATATTCTCCAGTGAGAAGAGATTGTGCAGTTTGACTGGCCTCCAGCTCACTGGAGAGGAAGCAAACTTCTAGACTAGTTAGGACAGACTTTTTCACATGGTTAAATTAACAGCCAAGGGAAATGATAGAAAAGGAAAAAAATAAAAACACTTGCTTAACAGAGAGGCAAGATATTGAGAATAAAATTAAACGAGGCCCTAAGGACTAAAAGAGGAGTTCTCCAACTGCCTGTGATCAACGTGATGAGGCTGGCTAGTAAGCAAGTAGCAGTGAAATGCAATTAATAACTTCTAAACCTACAGATGATAAACTGGAATTTCTCAGGCTAGGAGGAAGAATTCCTGTAATTAAAAGGACAGAAGTAAGTTTGGAACAGTGTTGTATGTAAAATGACATTGCCTCTTTCCTCAACCATTGAACGAAATGATCTTGAAGGTCAATTATTACCTAAAATAAATGTCAATGGGATTGCTGATAATTGCTATACACTGTCAAGCCCAGCTAAAGGTCTGGATAAGATAATGACTAGTCTGTTGTGTATCAGGGGAGGGAAAAAAGTTTTTTTTTTCCTTGTGTGTGTATGTGCGTGTGAAGCCGTCAACAAAAGTGGCATATTGGTGGTTTCATTCTGTTAGCATGGGAGCAGATTTGCAGACATTGAATAGATGACACTATCAGAATGAATTCCCCTGTCACTTGTTAGGATAATACCTTCCATGCATTCTAAGCAGATAAAGAATTGAGATAAGAATTGAGTTCAGAACCAGACTCAGATGTTTAACAAGTGGAAGTGGTTGTGGCTTGAGTACACCTTTCTTGGAAATAGAATAAAAATCTTAAGTGGTCTGATATGTACCTCAGATGAGGTATTCAAATAAAGGGACTTCTGTGCCTAAATAACATCTGAAAGTGGTATATCTTGATAGTTCCAGAAGAGCTAAATCTCTCAGAACTTAAAACAGTGCCAAAGGAAAGTGCTCAGTTGAAAGAAAGTTCATGGACAGAAGGATTCAGATAATAATGGAGTTGCTTGTTTAAACAGCTAGAAAGCTGCAAGCCTATAGCTGACAGGGGAGGCTCGGCTGTTATAAAAAATAAGGAAAATACTACATTGCTTGCACTAAAAGGAAGTTGAAAAGTTGAAAGTTTAGCTACAGATTAAAAAAAGCAAAAGAAATTAAGAAGAAATCAGCAGGAAGTCTAAGGAAATTTTCCAAGTACATTAGTAGCAAAAATTTTTTAGCAAATATGTGAATCTGTCATAAATGTGTGTGGTAGGTTTGTCAATAATAGAGACAAAGAAAAATTATTCAGTAAACATTAGTATTCTAGGAAAAAATAAAACAATTGATTTTTCACTGTCACATAGAAATTGTGCAATGGCTTTCTGAACAACGAAAAAATATTTTGAAAAAACTGTTATTAAAATGCCTGCTTTGTAAAACAACTGGTTGAGACAGCTTGTGTTCAAGAATTTTGAAAGAACTAGTTAAGGAACTTTGAAACACTTCCATGTGTTGATATTTACAACAAGAGTGTCAGGATACTGAGGTAATTCTGCAGAACTGGAAGAAAATTAATGCTGCATTAGTACTTTAAAAGGATAAATGGAATAAGCTGGATGACAATACCTAATTACATCTGCTCTACTCCTGCAAAGAAGGACTGCTTGGTAATGTGACGATTGCTGCCTTAACATCAGTCTGAGCAAAAATACCATGATATTATATATAGGATCAAAGAGCTAGAAGAGGGTTTATAAATACTTGTCAATCTAAAAGGCTTATTTGAAGAGCCATCTTGTTGAAGCATCAGTTTGTCAAATGTGTTTACCAATGTGACAAAAATTCTGTAGGACATTGTACCTTCAGTCACATTCTTAAATTGATAACTCCACATGTGCACTTGAGTGAGTGTCTAGGGCAAATTGCGGGGTCATGTTTTTGGTTTAAAACACAAGTATCAACTAGAATTATTGTCAATTAACTCTACCTATAAGTTTCCTGTAAATGTAAGTTCTGGGTTACGTTCTATTTAGGAGTTTAAGAATAAGTCAGAAGATAACCTTAACACTGTACTGCTGATCTGCTGATAACTTACAGATTATGGCAGGAAAAAAAAAGGCAGCATTCAATGGAACTCACCCATGGAACTAGGTATCTCAAAGAGAACTACAATGGAGGTTGGGAGTACAAGTCCTAGAAGGAAGTATGTCACAGGACACTTGATGTCATGGTAGACAATCAGCTACAATAATTTATTTTGGCCAAAATATCTTATGAGATTGGTGCATGCATGAAGAGGGAGATCTCAGGAGAGAGCGAATGGCCATTCTTCATAGCATGACATTAGTGTGCACTGATGTCTGCCCTTCTGCCTTCTTCCCTGAAAAACTGGAGAGGCCTCCAGAAGATTTTGAAGTAGCACCTTGTAAGCCTTGGGAAAATTGCATTTTGTTGTATAGCTCCCTTTTGACCATTACCTGCAATCTGTCCAGACAGAGTACAACAAGAGCAATGAAGTAAGCAAGGGACTTGGGGTTGAACCAACTAATGAGCAAAGAATAGGAGAGATTAATACCACGTAGGAGATCCCAGTGATATTTTCAAAGAGCAAGGTTAATAACTTAGGGCTGTAAATGCTCATGAACAAGAGAGACTGTTTATTGAGCTGAAAGTGGAAGTTTTAGGATCATTAAAAATGCTTGAATGGGTAGCAAGCAAAGAGTCTTCTTCAGGCTTAGTGTGACTTTCTGACAGAGCTATTCTTCTGTATATTAGTATATCTTCTCAGAGAAACAGTGAGAAACATTAAGTGGCAATTTTGACATTAGATGGAGAATACAACTAGAAAGTGCTCTAAAGGAAATTCCTGTCAGAAAGATGCCTTGGGTGATCTAGAATTGATTTCCCATCAGGAGTTCTGTAAGTGTTTTCTGAAATCTTCTTCTCTTCTGCAAGGTAACAGCAGGATGCAGGATAAAAATCACCCCTGCAGGTATCTTATTGCTTTTTTTTCCTGTAAGATAGTGAAAGAAATGGAATTACCTTCTCAGTGCTGGAGGTTTCTTATTTTACTGAAAAAAGAGATGGATTTGTGCTGTGCTGTTAAAAGATCCCATATTTTTCCTGTGGCAGTTGAATAGGTTACACTGTTTCTTCCTGATCACTTTATGTTCCTTAATTACAGACTTAGCTTAAAATCATTAATCTCCTTCCTCTCCATCTTATATTTCTTTTCACTTAAACAATTGACTTTTGCTGATCAAGGTAGAGAAATCATAGAGGTGAAAAGTAATAGTCATTATTATTTTTTTTCAGGCTGAAATTTATGTAAAACAAAAATTACATGCAAATATGTGTGAGAGGAAATGATGTGGGATTATCAGAAGCATCTTAGTGACTATGTATGCTAGATTTTTAAATTCAATCAAAGAAGTTGAAAAAATTAGAAAGAAAAATAATTTGGAGATAAAGTAAGAGCATATGCTGGACTAGAGGCTGCTAAGCTGCTACTGTGAGTCTTCTGCTCAGCCAGAAATTCTTTGCTCTGATGAAATGAATTAATGGGGACCTATTTCTCTGGGTGCATTGTCTATCACTGAGTCTAGGCTCCTCTGTCCAAGTATACTTTGTCAGTGAATTTGGCTGTAATGACTGCCCTTCCTTCCTCTCAGATGTCCAGTTAGGTAAGTGGCATCTTCCCAGGACAGGTAAATATGGTTGTTGCACTCATTAGAATGAACTCTTGCAGTTTTTTGCCAGATTTAGTAGGGTGTTACCATTGTTTTGTGTCTTATTTGTCTCAACTATCAGCAATGGCAATGGAGGTATTTTCCACACTGAGGGAGTAAATTCATGTTTCAAGTAGCTTAGGACTCCATTGCTGGTAATATGCCACTGGATCTTGTGCTTGTTAATGAAAAACAAGAGGAACATCCCAGAGGTGTTTCTAGGGGAGGGGGTGGGGGTATGACTGCGTCAAATATTTTGTGTAAGTTTTAGTTGTATCAGGAAAAACATCTCTAGCAGAACTTCTACTATGACTGTACTAAGTTTGTGGGTCCCATGATACTCAGGCTATTTCCAAAGTATACAAGCAGCTTGGAGTGTGTGAGGAGACGAGTGGGTGGAACAGACTTTACATAAAACCCTGAGAGAAGTAAATACTGAAGCTATAGCACTGCTGAGTGAAGATTGGGAGATAGAAAACTGAGCAATATCTCAAAAGACACAGAACATAAGTTGGGAGGAGCAGACTTCAGTTGTCAAAAGCCCTTTACATAGCAGAATTTCCTTTCATATAATGAAATAGATTTGTTTGCAATATATGATTGTTTATTAGCACGGATTTTTCATAAGGCTGGCTAAACTTTGGCCACATAATTCCCATTCTTTTTGAGGATTTCATCCTATTATTGAAGATATCTTGCTTATCAGGGCAGTGCCTGTGTCATATATGCAGTGCAAAATCAACTTTTCCTATTTTAATGTCCCTAAATATTTGGAAACAGGAAAAAAAATATAATGTTTGACAATTAAACTGTGGAGACCCCAAATCTGTCACCAGTAGAGCATGTGTCTGCTGCAGCATAATGCTGTTCTGTTCTAAAATTGCTCTTCCTTGGAATCCCTTGAATTACTACTGTCTTTAGTAACATAGTAAAAGATGGAAGGATGCAGCATTTTTGTGCTATGAAACATTTCACAGCATTTTACTCACTGTGTGATGCATTGTCATATATACTAAAATTAAAATTGTTACAGCAATTCAAAATCAGAGCAGATATTGCTGAAAACTTATATGCAATAGTGAGTGAACATATGAACATATGTTCAAGTTTGAGGGGTTTTTCTTTTTATAGATATTGATGCAAGTTTTCATAGTATTATTGTTCAAATTATTTCTGCTGAAAATATCTTAAAAGCTATAAATGATATGTCTGTACATTCCTGTGTCAACTGCAATTCATGTGAATAAGATTCCTGTCCCTTCTGATATGATTTGTTGGTTTTATATTGCTGAACTCATAACCCAAATGGCCAAGGTTTGAAAACAATTGATTTTGCTTTCTACCTGTGAACACCTTTTGGCAACAAATATGTTTGCTTTTGCCAACTTGTTTATGACTTCTAGAAAAGACCAGAGATAATCTTAGATACAGACTACTGCATGCTTAGCTCAGGACTTGCGTATTTTCACATGCAGAGGTTAAATAAATAAAAGAGCTGCTGTTGGTATGAATTGTACTGGAGACATCAGGATGGTACTGCCCCAATGCACTGCAACAAAGGTGAGAGTGATGTAGCAGGGCTTTGTTGTATATATGCACATGCTTTATAATGTGGGAGCAGAGTTTTGTAAAGCAACATCAAACACATCCCTTCCTCTTTTTATTTTCTTATAGCTGTTGCCTTCTGCTCTGGATCACATGAAGAAAGCTCTTCTTCACCAAATCCAACTCAGAAGCTCTCCCTGAAAAAAAATAGGATGGTTTCATTGCATCAGCCTTCTACACCAGGTACCACACATCCTCTTCCTTACATCCTCCTTATTTCTCCTTCAGAATCTAGGTGTAAGATAGGTGCTGGCAGTCACAAGCACCTCTTACCAGAAAGCTATGGCACTGTATTTCTGACTGGAACTAGAGCAATGACTCAGAAAAGCCAGTGTAAACTGAAGGGAATTCTTTATTTTATATTAAAAAAAAATACAAAACAACCACCAAACCCAAAACATAGCAAGCAAACCAAACCACAAAGAACCTGAAACAACCCTCCACAGAAGAAACTTACTGCCTCCCCCCTCAATAAACAAAACCCAAAACAAAACAAAAAAAAAATCCCCAACACAGCAGGAAAAGGGAAAAGAAAGAAAAAGGAAAGAAAAATAAAACCATTTTCATCAGCACACTGAAATCCACCAGATTTGAGATTGAGAGTTCTTGAATAAAAGCTAATTAGTAGAGCTGCTTTCACACTACTATAAGACAAATTTTTTTTATACTGAATGAAGCTTTGTGTCAAATGGACTTTTATTTTCAGGATATTGTGAAAACCAAGTGAGCTGTGATGTTTTTTAACATGTGTTCACTGCCTCTTGTCCTGACAGTGGACACTACTGAGAATGCCTAGTTTCTGCTTCATTCTCTGTCATCAAAGTGTTTGTATACATCGATAAAATCCCCCTGACTATACTTTTCTACAGACTTAACAATCCCAGCTGTGCCAGCCTCTCCTCTTATATAAGATGCTCCAGTCCCTCAGTCAGGAGCTGTGCTGGACTTGTTCCTGCAGGTCAGTATGTCTCTTGCATTAAGGAGCCCAGAGCTGAGCACAGAACTCCAGCTGTGGTCTCACCAGTGCTGAATAGAGAGGAAGGATCACCTCTCTTGATCTACTGGCAGTGCTCTTCCTGATGCTGCCCAGAAAGCTGTTGGCTGCCTTTGCTGCACGGGTGTGCTGCTTGCTCACAGAGAGCTTGCTGTTCACCATGCTCTCCAAGCCCTTCTCTTTGGCTGCTGTCCAGCCACTCAGCCCCCAGCACGTACAGCTGCACGGGGTTATCCCCCCGAGGTGCAGAACTGGGCTTTTCCTTCAAGGAGCTCTGGCCAGCCCATTGAGATCCCCAGCCTGCTGAGGCTGCTCTTCATGGCAGCACAGCCCTGTGGTGTGTCAGCTGCTCCTCTCTTTTGCAACCTCTGTGAACTTGCTGAGGGTGCACTCTCCTTGTTCAGGTTGTTAATGAAGATGCTAAACAATAAAGAAAGGCCTCTGGGTGTCAGAAAAGCCACACATTGCTCCCAGAGGGTGGCAAGGTGACCTAGCCTTGCCAGAGGAATGTTCCTTGCAGTAACCTCTTCCAGATGGTATCTAATTCTTTAAAGTCCTTTCTGACAAACCCTGGACTGTCCATGAGCTTTTTTCAATCCAATCTTATTTGTAGCATTTTTGTAATATCTTAAAGTATGCTCTTTGCTCATTGTAGTAATACAGATCTATTTCTCTATTATACCATTTTTTTTTTCCTTTTAATTTGTCATGTCCTTCCTTTTTGCTGACTTGTACTTGAGGCTCTCCAACTTCATAAGCAAAGCTGGATATGAAACACCTGTAAGGTGGTACATAGTGGTGTTAGAGGTTTCAGTTTTCAGTGTTTCTTTCACTGTAACCGCGAGTGTACCCAGTTTTCTTACTCTATGATTTGTGCTGAAAACCAGCTTATTGTAGATCAGCACAATGCAATGCATGTTATCTCTTCCCAGAGAAAACAGTCTTTTTTACTGGGTGTCAAAAACTTTCCAGATCAGTTTCAGACTCTTGCAGGTATTCAGATTTCTTCAGTGTCAGGTTGTGGCAGACAGACATATAAAGCTCAGAGAGCTGGGAATTAGGTGCTTTTCAAGGGAAAAGTTGTGTTCACCTATCTCAGCTGGGAACCACCTTGTCATGTAAGATGCACTCAAAGGACTAAGTCTGCATTGGTACAGTCCTTGCCTCTGCAAGCTGAGCTATTAGTAAGGTTTGATGAAATGATTTTGTCATAAGCAATAGTTTCAAGTAACTGTCTACTTGAAAAAGGATATTTTTCTTTCCTGAGCTTTCACTTTGGTCTCTTTCACTGTTATGCTCTTGTGAGAGAAATTGCTTTCTGGGTTTTACCACCAACTAAAAAAAAATATCTGATAAAAATATTATTTCTACTAACAATAAGTCTGTAGGTACTGAGTTAACCTGTCACACCTCAATAAATCTGAAACAGCACAGCAGGTTTGGGTCAGTACTCTGCTTTGTCTCACATTTCTATGGAGTTTCTGAGCTATTGAGATCCCTAAAGTTTTTTTTATTGCATCATCAAACCATAGCTTGGAGCTGTGCACAGACATTTCTCCCTAGATCCAAGAGAGCCAGGAGAGTGGCTGGAGTCCTCATTCCTATGTGCTGCTGGTATCTAGCATTGCATACACACACACGCACAGTTTGCCAGTTCATCTGCTTGTGGCTTCCGTGTAAAAATGATGGGCTGAACAGTGCCCAGGCCTTTCCTAAGCTGTATGCATTCCATGAACTGGGCTAAGAAGGTATTTGGATGGTTGGCCCAGGTGTCAGTTTGAGAGAGGCAGCAAACTCCAGTAGGAGCAGGCCAGAAAGAGTTGGGGAGTATCCAAAGCAAGGGAGGAGAAGTGTTTGGGTGGGAGACCACATTCTATGCCAACCCAAAGTTATGTGCAACTCTGTAACATCTGTGTTTATCTTTCCCCTGCTTACTGGATGCTGTTTTATAAAAATGAAGTAAGAATTAACTTCAATAATTAGGAGAAAGCTAGTCTGCTTTTGTTGTCACATTCAAAAGAGGCTTCCTTTTCTCCTTTGTCTGAAAGTTTAGTTGAAATATAGGCAATCTTCTGGAGGCTTTTATGTTTTCGTTTTTGCTATACCAGTGCAGCCACACTTCCTTGTTATATCCCTGACCTTAATTCTGTCCTTCCTACCTGCCTGTAGTCCTCCTCAGGAATAGGACTACAAAAGGCATATCTTTGTGTCATTTGTGTTTGCAAGGTTTGTATACCCTCTGAACATCAGGTTCCTCAATATGAATGTTTAGTCTCTTAATATTTCTTACTTGGCCTGGGGACACTCCAGTTATTATTATTGTAATATTATTATTACTACTGAAAATAAAATATCATGCAAATTAATATCAGCTCTATTCAGCTCCACTCTGTGTGGGAGAGCTTTGTGCAGCTAACATCCCTTTAGGGAGTTTATATTAGATTGATGAGAGAACAGTGAATTACTTCTTGTCTGGTTTATAATATGCTGATTATGAAAAATTCTGGGTAAGATGATCTAGTGTTTAAGTAATGCGAGCAAACTCTGGAGTTTGTTAAGAAGGTATTCTTATCTATCCTGCTAGAGGAAAGTAAAACCATCTTAAAAAGACAGAAATAAAAAAATGTGTAAAGCTTGCATTGTTCTTCTATTTTGCTTGAGACCCTGTCAAGCTCTTTCTATTCCAGAGAGAGGGTTGTCCTTAGAGTACCAGTTCTTTCTTTCTGCCAAAATGCTAAATCCCTACAGTTTCAATATCCTTGTTGATATTGTTGGTATTATACTCATTTGGGACTTTGAATACTTGTGGTCTAGACCTTCAACTGATATAAATTCATTGTTGATACCAGTGGGAGGAATGACTTACATTCTGCCAAGAATTTGCAGGTTAGTCTTTCATTCTTATATGTTCCTTGACCTGCTCCGGGAGAGATTCTGTTGCTATAGCTCAGGACAAAATTTTCTTTTTCTCTTCAATTCTTCTATTTCTTGGGAGATACAGCCCCCATACACTGTACATTCAGTCACTCATGTGCCCCTTGAGCTGGGATAGGCCCCACTGAAACCTTTGGTTCCTCACAACAGAAATCTCTTGTGTCATCGGCTCAAGCTGTTCATGGGTGATGTCCACAGAAAGTTTTGGAAAGCCAGACTGGGTGTTATCTTCCATCGGTGTCCTGGCATCCCAGGAGAGGCAGCAGATGCTTCTGGAAAACAGTTCCTCCCATGGAGATGTTGAAGGTAGGCAGAGCTACAGTTCCCCTTGAATGGACCCTGGCTGCAGCAGGAGTCAGCAGGCTGAGGGCTCAGGCCCATGTCGCTAGAAGTGCCACCGTGTGCTGCTTCTGGTGCAGGGCTCCCAAAGGCACAGTCAGTGCCCAAGAGTCAATAAGAAATGACCATGTAATGCATGTGTGCTGCCTCAGTTGTGTATGGATGTACCCTCTAAGGAGCCGGCCCCTTTATATACTTATTTCCTATCTCCCCATTTTGGGATAAGGTGCTTTTATTTACAGGGTCAGCATTTGTCTTTGTAAATTCAATCCTATACAAGCCAGAGCTGGCTTCACTGGTCTGCTGTCTGACTGGCAAAGTCTTTGGCTTTTGTTCTGTTGGACATGTATTCAAGCTTTTTTTGGTTTCTTCTCTTCTCATTTTTTCTATAATTTCTTTACTTAAATCCTTAATTTATACTTTATTCTCTCTCTCTTTTTTTTTATGTGCATAGTTTTCCCTTTATTCACATTACTCCTTTCTTCAAACTCTTTCTCCATTTTCCTCTTATTATGTCTCTTCCATCCATGCTGCGTGTCTCTTGTTTTGTTCTGTTTTTATTTTTTTCTCTTCACAGGGGCCATTTTCCTCCTGAACACCAGTAGACTCCCAGATAGGTGTGAGTTCAGCCTGCAAAGCCCCATCCTGCCTGGGAGCTTGGATTCTTGCTTGCTGGAGCTGTCCATAGGTTCACAGGATGCTGTTCCTCTTCTCCAGAGATTCACAGTTGAAATCAAATATGCAGAGACAAACAAAAACACATTAACTTCTCTGAGAGCTGGCCATGAGGAGAATGCCGGGTAAGACAATCGATTTTCAACTGTTGAGCCTTTGAATTGCAAGGTAGAGCGGAGTTCCTCCAGGCTGCTGTTTATCAGTGTCTTTTGCCTTCTTGAGATCATTACCGCTATTACAGCAGAAAATAAAGGTATGACTTATAGGACTAGAGCAACAGCCTCCTGACAGGATGCCTGTAATAGACACAGGTTTTGTGTGTCCCCCTTGCAAAGAACACACTAGCTTAGATCTTACTCTGCTTCTCTCACATTTGGAAGGGTGAAGAGTGATTAATCTTTTCACTGATTCTAGGACTGCAGCTGTAAAAATGCATTCAGTCCAAAAACTGCCTTGGTAACATGACTGATATCTCTATGGACTCAGTGGGTCCCACCAATGCTACAAGGGTCCCAATTCTTATTTTTTGGTGGGGTTAATTTTACCTCTTTGTTAATTTCCTCCCTTCTAGTAGGTTCAGGAGTATCCACTTCTGCTCCGATTGTGGAGTTCAGGGAGGGAAAAAACTGAGGTAAAAAGAGGTGAAGGAAAACAAAAGAAAATGTAACAACCACAGATCTTGTCCTGTATTCCTTTTGATCCTGACAATGTTTTACTTCTTTATTCCTGTGTGTAGCAGAATGCAGTAAGGAAGAGAAATGGGTAAAGGGAACAAATCACAACAGCAAAAGAAAGAGAAAAGTCCACGTGTCATCTAATTTTTCCATTTTCCATGTGCTTGTTTTTCCTTTGCTGCAGTCCAACTTGTAAGAACCTGGGTCAGACACATAACAGAGTTTTTTATTTCCATCACCTGACTGACTCCCAGGGAGAACTTAAGCAAGAGATCCCAGTTCTTGTTTTCTTTGACTTCTTTGGCACTCCCCAGGCTGCCATGGAGATCTGTAGTGAAGAGTCCCCGTCAGCCAAAGATAGCAGAGTTTGACTAAAAAACCTTTTTTTTTTTTTTTTTCCAGATCTCTCTCTCCCACTTTCTCTCTCATTTTCAGCTGTTTCTCAGTTCCTTCCTGGCTATTCCTTTCCCGTCTTCTTGCCAATTTCACTGGGAATCTGTTGTGTTTTCTGGGATTAATTTCTAATATCCTTTTTTACCTACTCAAAGCTGCCCTTGCTGCTTTTTGAATGTTTGACAGGCCTCTGCAGCTGCAGCTTTATTCCACAATGTAAACTCATAAAATACCCTTTTGCTACGCCTTACTGGTCAGACCAGGCTTTGCTGGTAATCACTGCAGCATCTCTGGAGCAGATCATAGATGTTGTTTAGCAGCTTATTTGAGCACTGCAGAACAATTCTATGTGAAGTCAAGATTATCATCTTCTAAAAGTGATGGCATTTAGATTTATTAGAATGAAGTTAGCTTTATTGGAAGTTGGCACAGACACCAGTATTACTTTTTCTTACTGAATGAAATGAAGCACTGGTAAGCTCAGAGAATTTACTCTTAAGATTTTAAACAGGGGAGGAGACCAAGTCCTGTTTGAAATCAAGATAGAAGGGAGGATAGAAAAGAGATAAAACAAAGTTAGGAACTATCAAATACTCTTCCTTTACTCCCTCATTACAGGGGAAATTTAAAATCTTGGTACAATTAAAAAAAAACTGACCATGCAGGCAAAACAGAATTTATTTCTAACATGGTGATTGACTTGCTTCTTGCTAGCTAGGTAGCCTGAAATGAGCATGCTCTCCATGATTAAGACTTTAACAACATGGGGTGTTAAAGAGAGATTACTCTGAAGGGTTCCCACCTTACAGGGGAGGGTTCCCACCTTTCCACAGGGAGTAGGAATTCTACAAGCTTTTCTGTCTTAACCAATCTTAACCAAACCCTGCTGCACAATTTAGAGCAGAACACGGGGGGACAAGGAGCAGATGACCTTGAGATAGATGCCTATGTGTAGTACCTAGTGTAACCAGTGAAAATTACTACCAAGGGTTTGCCTTCAGATCAGAATAGAAACCTGGACGTAGAAAAAAGTCTAGGTGGCACTTTTTTCAGATAATCAGACACACCAGGAAATCCTGCTTCAGTCCCTTTTTTCACCTCTCAATTCCATGACCAAGCTATACTTCATCATAAACTCCAGCTGCACCAGATACTTCAGTGAATTCTCTTTCTGGACCTAGAAGTAAATATTCTCCTCATGGTGTTTTCTCCTTCAGGATCCTTCAGCTACACTGTTCCCAAAAGCTTAGATGTATGTCACATGTAAGAGAAAGTTTCCTGTTCACCTCATCAACTAGTAGGACTTATCATTAAATTGGTAGTATTGAAGCTTTTTCACACATAAGCCTTAATGAAAGAAGAAGAAGCAGATGGACTTTTGGTACCATGTTCTCTGAACAAGTAGGGCAAGTTCACAAAGTCACGTTGTTTATTTTTAAATACCACACCTATAGATCATGGATGTTCTGAGCTATTACTGTTAGAAGGAGAACTGCTGAGGGAGTGATGTGTTTGAGATTCTATGTAATTTCTCAATACGTCAGTAAAGCTCAAACATCAGGACCCTGTAGCCTTGCTTGCAAGGCCAAGCCTTCTTTGTCTGGCACCTAACTCAGAAAACTATTTTCCCTTCCTTGGGTTTGTGGTTATGGTGCTTATTCAGGTCACATCTAATACCTGTTTTTTAATTTTTTTAAACTTTTTTTTCTTAAATGTTGTTACTATTTTGCTTATCCCACCTTTTCATCTTTACCACGCAGATCCAGAATCAGCCACAGTTGAAAATTCTTGAGTCCTATGTGGTTTTGAGTGTTTTCACATGCTTGTGTTTGTTGTGGACCACAATTATTTCAGTGTTCTTAGACAAAACTGTTTCAGTAAGAAGCTAGTTTCTTTCAACTCTAAGTACTCACACTTCATTTAAAATAAAAAAGCATCATTTGGGGCAGGGATAATATTTTCACTTTCTGTAGTCAATAAGCCTTCCTGATTTTGCTCTGTTTTCATTCTGGAATGATGACAGTAGTCTAGGTAGATCAGAAAACAAAAAGTTCATGGCCATGTGCACACATGGGTTTTCAGTTAGTCAACCTTACAAAACTGTTTATTGCTTAGTTTTTTGTGTCTTCCTCCATTTTCTTGGAGGGATGGCAATAAAATGCTCCACCATCTTCTGAGACACTTGAAAAAACTTACCATCTTTGACACTTCTACTAATGTGGTTGCTTTTTTCCACAAAAGTTATTTAACTTCTCCTACTGTACAGATGACAAGAGAGTAGCCTGGTAAGCGTTCTCAGATAATGTCTAAATGCACACTGACAACAATGAGCAGAGCCCTTTTGATTAAAAAATTTACCTAGAAAGGGTGAGGCCGTCCAGCTGCTATACACGACTATGAATTTTGAACACTAAGCTGGGAGTATGATTCAGTTAGTGCCTCTTGTGCCTCTCTTGAACTTGCACCCAAAAATATATTGTGTCAAAGAATAACCCTCTAAGAGTGTAGTGAAGGCTGGAGTGGTAAGCATGTGTTTTGCACTCTCTATTTCCTTTTAAGTCCAGTGGTTAGCAATGGATGTATGTGAGGACTTGCAGACAACAGCTTCCTGTGCATATAAAAGTAAAGTACAACTTCTAATCTTTATGTTCACTGATTGAGTCTAGAAGCATCTAGCATACACAGCTTTGTGCCAAAACCCATGCAGTGAGACCCCATAATTTAGAAAACATTTCAGCTTTCATGTTCTGCTTTCTTGCATTTTTCAGTCCTAATGAAGAAATGGTTATTCTTTACATAAAATATTTCCTAAAATTAATCATTGGTTACCTTTGTTGGATACAAAAAAATCACATCATAGAAAAGATTAGTAGGAAGAGGGTGGAAAACATCTGTTCAGCAGAGAAGATTGAGAGGCTAATGAAAACCCAAAATAAACCCTACAAGAGAAGATTTGGAATTAAAAGTTTTCAGGGTGAATCTTGAATTTTCTTGCATTAAGCATTAGATAGCTTGCAACACCAAACTTTATATCCATGCAAATTTCTCCAAATTATATCAGACCTTAATCATTCTTTCATGCATACAGATGAATTTTAACATCTCCTTTTAGAAGAAGAGTAATATTGCCTCAATACTTAAGATCTGGTTTGACATAAAATCAATAGTAAAGTTATTGCCAAGGCTGGTTTATCTGGAAGCCTGCTGCAATGATCCATCTTCTGCTGGATCAACACTGGGCTTCGTTCCTGATTCCATTAAGAAAATTACATTGGCTCTGGCAAGCTTCTGTTTCAATGGTGGGACCAAGCAAAGGAGGTGTAATTATTTACGGCATTAGAAATCTTGCTGCAGTTGGATCTAGCGGGGGAGGCTTTCTCTGAAGGGGAATACCTTGATGACGAAGAGACTTTATACACAAAAGCACTCTATGTAATGCAAAGCCACTTGTCATTTTTTCAGCCTTTGGATGCTAGACAGCTTCTTCTTCCGTGTTATAAATGGAGAAAATTTCAGTAGCAGAGATATTTCAGTTCAGAACTGGGATGTTTTGTGGCAACTTGATGCTCTGGCTCAGAAGAGCTCAGAAGAGCTGCCAATTCACAGAAGTAGTGGCTTAAGATGGTGGCCTTGTTCTTCCACCGGATACCACGTCTCTCCCAGCAGAGATGGCAGAATGGACAATCTGTCTTCCTAAGTCATGGCATTTCAGAGCTTGGTTTATTGACTTAGATTGCTAGTTTTATTTTGATGTACCAGTCTATAAACAGCAAGTTGCAAAGTGTCTGGCTCATAAACCATATAGGATTAAGGTGCAGCAGCTGAAATAGTCATTGTTTTCAGCTGCGGGGCTCTTCAGTTGCTACTGCTAAATGTACCACTGGCTGTGAATCAGAGGCTGTGTGCCACAGGTTCTGCACTCAGTGTTGTGTTAACACTGGCAATACTGCGGTGTCTCAGCTGGAGCGTGGGTTGTAACTTGGTAGAGGTACTAGAACAGTGCCTAATAGCTAAATTTGAAAGATTGTCCTTACCTTTATTGGCTTATTGCACCAATTTGATTATGGCTCATTCATTCTTGTGATCAACAGGATGCAATGGAGTGATGAAGAAAGCTGTGTCATGTAGCAGAAGTGACTCAGTTCTGGGTCAGTGCTGGATGGTCTTGGATGTTGTCCCACAGTGTGGCAGGGGGGATATTTATAAGACTATTTATGAGATATATTTATAGGTGCTGGGTGCTCCTGGAGCTGCACTGCAATACAAATTGAAAGCAAAGCAGTTGTTCTTCCACGTTGGGAAGTACGATTGTGCTGTCGCAATTCAGGGCTGTACCTTTCTGAAGGTGAATTAAATTATAATGAGCTATTGAATATATTATAAAGGAACAGGAAATAGAGGAAACAGGGTCATCTTCATGTAAGAAGAGCTCAGTTTCATATGAGTTCAGGATATCTGTGGGTATTTATGTGTGTGTACAATTGTGAAAGTGAGAGATGGGTGGGTGCCATAGAAGGGATAGTAAAAAATTATCCAAAGTTATATAATTATGAAGGGAAAATGCAAGAGAGGGTGATAAAAAATTAAAGTTGTTCTGGATTTTTTGCAAGTGGCAAATACGATTCTGTGATTTTTATTCTGAGTCCAGAAGAGATGTGTTTGTAATCTGGTGTTGCTTTCTAACGTGTTTCTGGTGCAGGACAAAGGCCACATGACCACTTCAAGGCAGCTGAAGGCATTTCCTACATGAAAAAATAATCCTAGGATCAGAGCTGATCAACATATCTTAGCACTGTGGCCTGGCCTTCTTATTACTCCATTGGCAACCACTTCGGTCACTTGTCCAGAGTGGACAAGTAACATCAGCAGTGTGTAGAATGCGGGTAAAATTATTTCTGTCTGATACTATCTTCAGAAAAAGAGCTTAGGGCAAGGATTCCTTTCTCACCAGCCTTGCTCCAATCTATTTACAAAATCATAACATGTATTTAACTGTGCTTTGCTGTCTTCCTAACATAAGATATAGGAACAGATTTGGAAACAAAAAAAAAAAAGTAAAAATACTTTTAAGAATTCTGCTGTAGCTTTTAAATGATACCTGGATACCCTGACTTCTATCAGACTTAATTTGAACGAGGTACTTCAAAAATCCCCTTTTGTTATCTCTCTCTAGCTTGTGATGTGTGACAGCCATCTTTAAAATTAGGGTACAGGGGATCGTTTTTTTTTTCTCCAAACTGCCACAACTACTGCACAATTGAGAAACCTTTGCAGTCTAGATTTGCAGGTTATGGCATTTGCTCTGTAGTGAAATGTAAATGACAGAAGTAATCTGCATTTCCTGGAACAGCACTTCTCTTCTATCCCTTGCTTTGTGGTTCACTGTAGTTTGCTAAGGTGGAAAATCAGGCAGGCAACACACAGATAAAGTTTTCATTCTTGACACAACCAAGAAACATTCAGGGTCAGACATTTGCTTCCAAAACACACAATGTTAGTGTTGGCTTGAGGAGATCTAGAGTCTTGTGCAGCTGCTTGGTTGATCTGTACTTTAAAGAGCAAACAGAACACAACCCCACTACCCCAATATGTGCTTTCCACACATATTGTGTGGAAAGCACATATTGGGGTAGTGTGTCACCAAAATTAGTGATAATTTAAGATCCATTTAAGAATCATTGGGAATGGTTGGATCTCTTCATCATTAGCAATAGGCTCTGCAGCAAAGATAACCTTACATGGGCTTGCTAGGCTGAACATCACTTGTTTTATATTAACACCCATTTGTTATCTTGCTATTTGCCTTCTTTGATCCATTTCCCACATGGATACTATTATTTTTCTTTCATACAGTGCAGAATCATCATGCTGGAGACTCCGTGGAATCCGATGTGCTGTGTGTATGTCTGATAACATTCTGTTGTCCTCTAGGATGAAATGGAAACGCCTGGTGGCCCAGATTGGACGAATAGAAAGACCTTTCAAAATCACCCTGGTATATTCAAACTGTGGAGCACAGGAGGCTGGAGTACTGGCAGTGAGCTCCTTGCAACTCAGGAACTGCTTTCATGGTATGCTGCAACACAGACAGGCTTGGAATAACCAAACACATTCTCACCAAAATGGGGGACAGGATAGGATTTAGAAGAAAGATTAGTAACTCAGAATTATAGAACTAATTCTAGTGATCCTCTCTGCTTTTGAGCTTTGCTTTGTTTGATCTTTATATGGGAAAAAATAAAAACAACTGGACTTATGCTGAATCCAAAAACAAGGATGAAAAAAGTCTTTACCTAGATTATTTTAGCATTTAGTATTCTTCTCTCTTAAGTAATCAAGAGCAACAGTCTACCTTGTGTAACCATACTTGGGCTTTATCTAACAAATCTATGAAGAAAATAAATATTTATCTGCCCCCAATGGCATCTATTTGTTACTGCCAGGCTGAGAATTTCTATCTAAAATTAAAATAATCAGAATGTGATTATTTTCTTTAAAGTACTTAGTGCTCAGCTAAGACTTCAGTTTTACCTGGGGCTTACAGTTTTGTTCTGAATGTCATGCAAGTGATCTTGAGCAGCAGCGCAGAACCTTGTTAATGTTATTTAGGCTTCTTGGAAGTGCAGGAGTCTGTCAGCACAGGCAGTCTCAGGTTGGGGACATAATCATCTTCAGTTCCTGAATTTCATTAATTAATATAATGTTATTGTTTCCATTTTGCAGACTCTGTAGAAATAGCCTGGAATGTAATGTCAAAAAAAAACAAACAACACTATTGTGAACATGGTTTTGATCATATTAGAGATTTAATTCTAGTCATTATTCTTTTAATTTAACATGCTGTATTTTTAATGTCATTTTTTTGACAGTCCTAGAGTTTTAAGGGCATGCATACAGCCTATCACACTGTGCTCTCAGTCTCTAAATAACCTGGAGTATGTGTCTGGCACAAAACAGTGTCATGAAAAATTATTATTTCAGAGTGTGTACCTGGATTGCTGCAGAGGTTTTCTTTTCTCTTTCTCCTGTAATTGATTCCCTAACTTTTGCATTTTTTCCAGGGTAGTCGGTCCCAACATAACTTCTGTGCAGAGCTCTGCTAAAGGGCAGCAAGTCCATGACAGGCCTGGGCACATATGCATCCACAGGACAGGCTGGGTGCATTGAGAGTTATGCTTTTGGGAAATATCATATTTAAAAATCATGTTCAGCCTGGCTGATGAGTGCTTGTGAAGTCAGTCAAATGCTCCCAGACTAGAACTGACTAGACTAGTTAGGGTCCATGAATAAAATTTATGTACAGCAAGCCAGCTTGCTTGGGAAGCAGCTTCCTCATGGGCTGGATGCCACAGCTGGAAGCTGGCACAAAAATGAGTCAGCAGCCCAAGTGCTGGTTAAACTTGAGCTTCAACAGGGCATAGCAATGCATCTGTCAGGGCTGGAGATAAGTGGGTGTCCCTGCCTTCAGCAGCAGGGTGCCATGCAGCATGTCACAGCTGCCTGGCAGGTGCGCAGTCATGTGTTCAGAACTGAGGAGCACATCACAGTAGGAAACTGCAAGGCCCTTCATTAAAAAACCCCCAAAATTATCTGAAGATAGAACAAGCACAGCAAAAGCAGTAAATCAGAAAGAGAAGGGCAAGACCTTTGGTCCAGGAATCTCATACTGGATAGAAACCTACATGAAAATAGCAGAGATTTATCATACAAAGGGCAAGGTCCTATGTGTGAAAACTAGTACACACAAAGGGTGTGTACTACATATTCTGTCAACTGATACATATTCTGTCAACTGATATCTGGATTTAGTTCTCTTTTTTTCCCCCCCTTAGATAAAGAAAATCAAGACCTTTTTGTATATGACAAAGGCTCAACCCTCCCCTGCTTTCATGGAGGCTGTGTCAGCCACCTACAGATCTGTGAGTTCATCAGTGATTGCCCTACCAAAGAGGAAGGAGTGAGGTGTGGTGAGTATGTGGCATCACACTTCATGGGAACCTTCATTCCATTAGAAGAAATAATTTAGAGGACAAAATAAGTTAAATTGATTCCATCTTTAATTCAGTATTTCACCTCCTGAATTAATTTGTCCCATTTACATTAATTGGTTACCAACATTCTCTTTGAAAATTCACCCTATAAAAAACAAAATGGATTTTTTAAAAATTGGTTTTGTTTCTTAAGTATTGCAGTAAGGAGCTCAATGACCTTCCCTTCACAGTTACTGCTACTTCAGAGAAAGGCAAAACTTTATTTACATGTCTGCAGATGGGTGAGAATTTCCTTCTGGACCCAAGATCTAAACCTTCCCTTCAGGGAAAGGTATTAATCATCTTTCCACTCTTAGTTACCTACAGTGTCATAAATCTGTCCTTCCAAGATCCCAGTTCAGGAGTTCTTGCACATCAGGACAGAAAAATCCCCTAACAGTGTGTGAGGTGCTAAGTAATTTTAGCTTTAGCAAGTACAGTGGTGATTTAAAATAATCTGTTGATTTGCCTTCCTTTAAGTGAACACAAAACTTTGTGATGCCTGCAATTTCATATGTAGCAAGTCCTTTACAAATATGTGACTGTGATTTGCCATTCCTGAGGTTACAGGGGCTGCAGTTTTGCCCAGAATTTAGAGTAGGACAGCACAAAAAGTCTCAAATGTTTACAGAAGCAAAATGTTGGCTTTCTAATGGTGACTCTGGAAATAAACAAATGAGACCTATTTTGATAGTGTAGCATAGGTTGGGTAACTTGGACAACAATGGATTTTCACTTTTTTTTTTTTTTGTTTGAGTTCTTCCATAATCAAGTTGCTCCTATTTGCCTACTTTTTCTTGTTCTCAATTGTAGACAGCCTCCCAGAGGGTTCACATTGCTCATTTGAAGCAGGTCTGTGTGGCTGGACACTGAATGAAACTGCAGCATCTCCTTGGTCTATTCGGGGCTTTTCCAAAATGATTCAAGAGGACTCATTTATAGGGTCTACTTTGCAAGCCACTGGTGGTAGGTTCTTCATTGTTCTCTCTCCCACCCTCTGCATGCATGTACACAATAGCCTTGAACTTAAGTTTATTTAAGTTGGTTAAAAAATTTTGGCATCATTGCCAAATGAACTTCAGCATCAGTATTATCTGTAACAACTTCAAATGTAGCTAAAATTAACTTTTGAACATGACTCAAAACTTTATATTAAACAAGTTCTGCAAAAAAGTTAACTCAAAACTCTCAGAGACAAGGATTCTCCTTCACCTTTAAAAAATTGTATAAAGCATATTCTTCCCTCCTTCCTCTTATGAGCTATGCAGTTGCAGAGTACTTCAGGAGCAATATGATAACTGCTGCATCACAAGGTAAAAATTGCCCAACAGAACTGCAGAACTGTCAATTTGCTAAATAAGAAGGGGGGAGGCCAGACCCTCACCTGTTCAGGCTTGAAAGTCAGAAGTGTTAGCACACATGAGTCTTGCCTCACAGTTCCCTGCCAAAATGAAGGGTTTCCATACAAGTACCCTGTTTGTCTCCTGAGAGCTTATGTAAGCTCTCCCTGGAAACAAAGACTGCAAACAAACTCTTCCAGCCAGTGTTTTACTCAGCAAGAGTCATTGATGCTAATGGTGTAGGAATTAGGAGTGTAGATTGGTGTGCGCCTGTGTATGGGAAGACCTTGAGTGGTCTCTGAGGTTTATCCGCTCACATTCCAATAAGAGGTTTGGGATGTTGACTTTTGTGCTGCTGAAATCTACCAGAGTGTTTACTACAACTTCGCCAACAGACTTGCTCTCAAGCCCTGCTTACACCTACATACGCTTACATACCTACAGAAACATTAATAATGTTAAATTGTTTCAAGTGATTACACAAAAAATCAAGAGATCATTTTGTCTTTTCCACTTTTGCGTTGACAGGACAATTCCTCTACCTGCGAGCAGACAGCACTCAGACAAGTGGTATGGCTAAGGCTTACAGTACCAGCTTGCCAGCCAGTCTTGCCACTGAAGACTACCAGGTGTGTCACTCTGTCTAAGCACCTTTGTGGAGTAAATCATCAGGCTGTAGGCACCATTTGCACAATTAGCCTGTTCTCCTGTCCCTCTGCACAACACTGGAAAGCAGAAGAGCTGGCTATGCTGCCTAGCTGGCCACTTGTTCAGGACTGGAAAGGGGATGTGAGGGCCTTCCCCAGTAAGTGAAAGCAGAAGCCCCAAATCATTTACTCCTTGTAGAAAACCCCCCAGCCTGACTGTACCACATAGGAAGAGTTACTGAGAGGTAACTGAGAGGTGCCAACAGCTAAATTGTATGGGGCAGCCAGTGTTTGCAGAAAAAGGAGCTGTCTGGCTGGGCCATTCAGTCCTTCAGTATATCTGCTGCTGAGATTTTTTTCTTCATAAATTCTGCAATACTTGTACAGGAGATAATAAACTTGATAGTTTCACTGAGAACAGGAGTGTAAAGTTAGAATGCATTGGATTTTCCAGAAATAGATGAATATAATAAACTTCTGATCATATTCTTCAGGAATTTCATAAGGTTAATGCAACCGGGCCTTGATAAAATCACACAACTTGCCTTGCAGCTCTGAGATGCTGGAATTGAAAATATTAAATAATATTATAGTCATAACACTTAGGAAAATTAAGCTGCAAGTTTGAGCTGGAGTCCAGTCTTGCTGGGGGAAAAAGAGAAAGCTTTGATGCCTCCTAATTTGAGCTGGGAAAATAAAAACGGTGCGGATGCCAGAAATGTAACTTTGGCATTTATATTTATTTATAAATCCAGGTAACATATGCTGGGTACAACATAAACAACAAAATAAAATGTGATTTGAGATAGGTTTACAAAACCAGGAGAGGAGAAGCAGTAGCTGTTGGTTATTGTGCAGAAGCCACAGGAGGTTTGGATCCATTCTTTCCTCCACTGGCAAGGATTTGAGGCCACATTGCAGGATCAAGGAACTTCTGTGGTCGTTCTTTGCAGAACATGTGTGTGCTCCCTTTCCTGCTGGTACTGGAGCTCTCTGTAATGTTAGGAACAGCTGAATATTCACGGCAGTGGTAGAAATGACAACTTTCTCTTGCTCTGTGGCAAACTGGAAGTGGTTGCTTCAAAGAAAGAGGAAAAAGTGAAAAAGTCCAGCTTCTAAACATTCTTTGGCCTGCTGATTTTGCTGTTCACTTGTCTACAATTCAGGTGATGCCTACAATTTGGAGCAGGTAGATGGACTGAGGTTTCCTGCCTCTAGAGACAGTCCTTGTTTTAAAGGTATTCGAGGCAGGACAGCTCTCCCCTCAGAGAGGCAATAACAAGGAAAACAGTCCTCTCACCCAGATGGTGTCAGAGGATATTTTCATTAGTGGTTGAAGAACAGCTGCCCAACAGGAGTGTCAGTTTGGGTCTTTCCTGAGAGACTTCTGTGCTAGTAATGGTGCTGAGTCAAATACAGTCAATGAGTGCGGGCTTAGCAATTTCTGTCATTAAAGAATTTGACCCAGACTCAGAGGTTTGGTGTCTCAAATTCCCAGGGAGGGGAGAAGTGACTACCTTTCCCTTTTGTCACAGATTACCATTCTTTTCCTCTTCCTCTGTTACAGATTCAATTTTCAGTGCATGTTTTTGGAAGGTACAATGGTACAGTCTCCTTCTCTCTCAGGGAAGAGATAAAGGGAGCTCCAATCACCTTGCCAATGTGGGAAAGGGCAGGGAGCTGGAGCGACCACTGGTTTCTCATCACCTTACCAATGCCAGTGCTTCAGAACCGGTAAGAGCTCCACTGTCAGCAGCCAGGGTTATCCCCGTAGATTTAGTAAATTGTTCCTATCTTTGTTGTGAAGTGTCACTTTCATTCCTGTCTTCTTTCAGAGCTGTTTTTAAGTGACTCTGCTTGCTCAGGAAGTATTCTGCCATCAGCCCATATCTTTGTGCACATGCATGGCTTAGCTCAACACAACCCCACACCGTGTGACAGCGCTTCTGTGCAGCCTCAAACAGTACTTAGGTTTTGGGAACAGCAAGCATCTGTACTAAAAACCTTTTAGCAATCTGAGCAAGCCAGTGTACTTACAGGGGCAAAGTGCTCCCAGCAGGGAAAAAGCTGCATTAGAATAGCTGCACTTCCTACTCCCACAGTAGAAAACACCCACATGAGTCAAAGGGATGGTAATCCCACAGTTCAGCCAATAGAGCTGTCCAGTTTAGGATCAATGTCAGTGTAGCCTGGGCAGGAAATCCTTCATTGCCACATTACTGATGCAATGATTTCAGAAAAACACTGTTGCCCAAATGAGATTTACACTAAAGTTTTCATGGGTTTAAATGTAGAAATGCAGTGCAACATTGGTTTTCTGATTAAGTGAAATATTGAAGATTTAAAGAATTTCAATGCAATCAAATTTAATTCAGGCATTTCTTCTCCCTCACCTAGTGCCATTCAACCTCAAGCCATGGTGTTGGTAGCTGGTTATTTTGCACAACATAAGCTTTTATTTTTTTCAATTTCTCCAGTCAGTTTGTTTTTTTTTTTTGGGGGGGGGGGTGTGGCTTGTTTTTTGGGGTTTTTTTTGCATATTCCTGAGGAAGGCCTGTTTCACATGAAACTTAAGGGAAAAAACCCTCCAAAGTTATACAGTGAATATTATAAATGTTGCTCTACCCTCTTTCTGGTTGATTTCCTGATTACCTTTGGTGTCAGTATTATGACATGTTCACCATGCACATATTGGCCATGAATGATTCCTTTAGGCTAGGATTGGTCTGCCTGCTAGCACTGTATTTAAAATTCTTGTCTGGCACAATCTGAAGCCCTGTGGATTAGTATCTGTTAGTTATGAATATGTAAAGTATGGCAAATATGTAAAGAATTAGTGCAGAATAGCTCATTTCTCTGAGCACTCTACTGTGGACCTGTCTCCTGCAGAGACCAAGGGGCTCTTCAGAGCTATTTAAGATCTTCTGCCTCCTCTGATATACAGTCCCTTATGCTTGTTTCCTGAAGCCTCCAATTTCTGTATTGGCCCTTAATTCCAAAGCAAAATGAATCTTCTGTGGCAGAAGGGAGTGGACAGCAAGACACTTTTTTTTGAGCACTAGCCAGAATGGCATGAAAAACAAATTGATATTCAAATGTTCAAATACTGTAATGTTTGAAAAAGTTGAGCACTTAGGCAAAGTGAAAGATGTAGTTAGGTTATGCATGCATTAATTATTACAGTCTGTTTCAAGTAGCTCTGTCTTGTTTCACTTCATGTAACCTTTTTGTATGACATTTTCAAATTTAAAACTGAGAGGCATAACAGCGATGATCACAGTGAGTAAGGATGGAACTGTTCAGTCCAGAAGGCAAATCTGTACCAGCTGTGATAACCAGGTGACAGGCAGAAGTAATAAGTTGCCATTTGCTACATTGATCTGTAACAGACATAAAACAAGCACACACTGAGTTGAAGGCGCTGAAGCCATTTCCCCAAGGGAGGAAAACCTGGTCTTTGTGCTCCTAGGACACAGGCTCCATCCCAGTCCTCTTGTCTTGCTGTTTCCATGCTCTACTCCTTTTGTTCTATCTGCTACTGTGGGCACTTGTTGCCTTTCTTCCTTGTTTTCATATACTCGGTCTCTCTTTCTTTTGCTTCAGCCTCCCATTTGGGAAACCATTTTATCTATCTCATGCCTGTGGTTGTTATTTCCTTTCTGAAATCCTCCCTGCTTCTTGTTTCCATCTCTCTTCTAGCAGCTGCTGTCTCTGCATGTTGTTTAGTTTTGGTTTTTTTTAAATTAAGAAGTCTGAATCCCTTCCCTGCACTTCCCTTCTCCTCCTAGCTATCTCTTGTGTGCTTTCATTTCAATGCTCCCAGACCTACAGTAAAGGTTTATTCCCAGTACTCCTGTTTGATTGGCTATTTAATTCTCTCTGTAGATCTTGGGCCCAAATCCCCTGCACACAAAGTCTAAGCCCCTCTGCTGTAAAATGCCCAGTGAGCTCCCAGCCTCTCTCCAGGATAACACATTGTTAACTCTGGATTCAGTTTGGGCAGGTGTTTTTTTTTTCTTCTGTTTGGCCAGAATCAGCAACAGAAAGGAAGGCTGGGGAAGAAAATGTTTATCCCTCAATTTGGAAGGGTTGTTCTCACCTCATGTAGCTGAAGCAGGACTGACATAGATCATAATAACACTGCGTGGAAAGTACCATTTTGCCTGCGACTTTTAGATAATCAGGGAAGAGGAAACTGCAGGATTAAAAAGAAAAAATACGAGGCATGGAAATGCCAAGAATTTAAAAATTTCAAAGATATTTTCTTAAAATTTTAATTGATTCTCATTCATGTGAAAAAAAAACCACCTCATGCCTGATATGTGGCTCTCTTCCTCCCATATTTCAGATCCCACTTCCAATACCTAGTAGCACAGAGTGCTTAAGAAGTTACCTGCATTTTTGAGCATGGTCAGAATCATGAATCCCTGCATTGCCTCATCCTCAGCACTCACACAATGTTTTGACTGCTAGAAAAGCCATACCAAGTCACCCAAAATAGAAAAGTTCAGCCTAAGTGACTTTAATGTTAGTGAAGTTGAAAACAATTGTAAACAGAAGTGTGTGATAAACATTGCTAGACAATTTTACTACAGTTTGGTATAAAACTTCGTGAATGACTATTCTGTGTATTTATGGATGTTGTCAGCTTTCCTTGGTAATGCAAGCTCTAGCAATGCTGTGCTTGGGTTCATTTCAAGAGCAGATTTTGAGCTGGCATGCTGTTTTTCTGTATCCCAAATCTTTGGGAAACTCCTGTTCTTCTCTTGCTATAGGAAAGTGCTGTACTTTTCCCTGGTTCCTTAAGGGGATGGTAGGCAGTAGTAAAGTGGGCAGGAAGGGGACAGACCACACAGGGGGAACAGTAGGCATGAATTGAGACGTAACAAGTTGCAGGCCATGAGCTGCTTCATGGGGCCAGAAGTTGAGAAACCTTAGCAAAAAGAACAAGAAGGACACAAAGGCTCTATTTAGGTAGTTTTTAGCAACACCTTCATCCAATGAATTTATTTCTTAGGAGAGAAGGAAGACACAGTTTGCTGATCAGCCTCCCAGCTGGGCATCTAGCTACTTTGAAAAAATGCTTCTGGTGGCTGGCTGGCAAATTCACTTACTTGGTTCACACACACAAGGAGAAATAATGCTACCAGAAGAAAACCAAACAGGCAGAAGACCAGACAACAGAGAGCTAGAGAACGTAATTTGTTGGGGTCAGCAAAAAGAGATCAATGAACAGGAACTCTGGAAACCCCTCAGGCTAAGACAGCACTGAGTTCAAAAGACAAATTCCTCCCCTTTTTCTGAAGTTAAGAGGAAGGGGAGGCATACAGAGCCTAGAGGTTATGAAATGTCAATTCTCATGCACTGGAGGTGGGGAGGGGCTGTCATTCCTCAAGGTCCCCCTTGTACTGTTCTGCTCCCACTTGTGGAGCAGAAACCCACCTTCTATGTAGTGCAGTGCCAGGGACCCTTGTCTGCTCTGTGTCCATGGACCACACACAGCAGATTAACCTGACCAAGGGTATTATGCCATGTGAGTGCCTTAAGCAAGGGCTAGGATGAGGTGCTGTGTCTATGCCTGTGGGTCCTGCAAGTGCCCTGATTCTGGGCTCAGGGTGCTCTGACTCTTCCATCAGACAAATGGGGGAATTATTGTCATTTGTCAGTGGACTTACACACAAGGTTTGAAAACACTCTTGCTAAGCCTGCTATTGAAGAGGAGGGTTTCTCTAGGAAGGGGATCTAATGAAAAATTCCTCCTCTAACACCACAGCTAAGAGGTCAAGAGACCCTTGATTTGCATTTGCTGCACTTACTCTCAGAGTGCTCAGATCCTGAAGGTGTGGATGCTTTCATTTAAGCACAAGGGGTCATTCTTGAGTTGGGGCAAAAGCAGTTTATCCCTAAAGATTTTTATGCAGCAGTGCAACTAACTGTGGATATCAACCAACATTTGGTTGGTGGGTGGAATGCACACACATATTTTACTGCCACTAATTTGAGACAAGTGTGTTTCTAGGCTGAATGATTAATGTGTTAGGCAGGTCAGTGCTTGATCTCTCATAAATCATCGTTGAGCTTTACCAGAGACAGTAATAGAGGTCCTGCCCATATGCTTTTAATAAGCTCTAAATGGACTGGACATCAGACATCTGTTTATTTCTGAAATGTGATGAAAAACAATTCAGTTCTATCCATTAGAAGGAGATCCTTCATCTTATTTTCTTTCTTCCTTGTGAATTCAGAAGGTAGCAATACACATGGACACGACTGAGCTCCTAGATAAGGAACACCTGGTCAGAGTAGAAAAAGATGAGACAGCCCAGGGAGCTAAATCTTCAAGGAATTATGGCTGAAATTTATAATGTCCTACCCCTCTGAAATAAACTCTTATCACCTTCTGAGTTACACTGGCTGAGAATCAGGCCCAAGACATTTGGATATTCTGCTCAGTGTTTACTCTATCTTTTTGGGAGTGGAAAGAAGGAGATATTTTTTTCCCCCAGTCTAATTCTCTGACTGTTTCTGGTAATGAATATGGATGGTTGTTTGTGTATAAATTAGTGGGGGCCAGTTGCTTGCATGTATGTGCAGATAGCAGGGGAAGTAGGGCTCTCATTCTTGTTCCCCATGGAATATGAAGTTGTATGAATGTTATGGCACTTACAAGGGGTTTATATGAGTCTAAGACATAGAGCAAGCCCTTTTGGCTGCTCAGTTGGACTTGTCTGGAGGAAAAATTCTAAATAGCAATGATGTTTTTTCCATCAAAAGAGAACATTGTATTTTTAGGGAGGTTGTTTGTTTGTTTGTTTTGTTTTTCCCTCTCCTTAGTCATTTGTCAGTCTTCTCTAAAAGATCTGTCTTATTGCAAAGGTTTCAACTGGAACTCCTGGCAACCTGGGGCTGGAATTCCCAAGCTGACATTGCTGTCGACAACATTACATTTGGCCTGGACTGCTTCACTGACGGTGAGCCACAAATGTCACAGAATCCCCCAGAAATTTAGGTAGTGTAATCAGCATCCCACAGGTCCAAGACGCATGTTGTTCTCCCCACAAAGAATGTGTACGGATCATTTGTGTCAGCTTTGTCAGCACAATGCCATTTTATCTCAGACCTACTGAAGATTGCAAGTAGAGGCAATTTTACTCCGTGTCAGAGTCTCCCAGTGCTCTTTCTTTTTCTCTAAGCTGGGATATTCTGTATCACATAGTTGAGACCTGTCTGCGTGTCTTGGCAAGAAACACTAAACTTATTCCTTAGCCCTAAATGGAGGGATTACATCACACTCTTTTTCCACAGTCCCTGCTGATCTATGCACCCTGGTAATTGATACCTGAAACAAATTTGTTGAAGTCAAAGGCAAAAGTCACCATATTTTTGCATGGAAAGGAAGAAAATAAAGGAGTAAATTGACTCTCTGACAATAAAATTTAGTTTGTTTTAGTCTGTAAGGAGGTGCATTAGCTATCACTGCCAGATATATAACAGCTTTCCTTTGCTTCATTACTGTGAACATGACTGACAACTGTTCCAGAGAAAAATGGAGCCAGTGCTACCCTTTGAAACCTGTTAGCAGGAGCTGTAGTGGATTTTCTTAGCAGACAAGGGGAAAGAATTTAGGTACTTGTACTACTTGCAAATATTAGAAACCGCCTTCTTTTGTCCCTGGGGAAAAAAATGCTTGGTTGCAAAGGAACTGGAAGATATGCAACACTTGAATGGTGAATTCTGTTGCAGACAAAATATGGATTGGTGATACTGTGCCACTCTATGTGTCACCACACTCAATATGTCAGCCTTTAGGGTCATAGCATGTTCCTGCAGTGGCTACCTGTAGCCTAACATAACATGTGGGAAGGCTTATGTCAAAATAGATGTGTTAAAAGCTCATCAACAGAAGCCACTACTCCTTCCCATATTTTTCTGGTTCAGTGTCCTGTTCTCTGTCCCTTTGTTCCGTGGGTGCTGAAACGACTCTTCTATAAAATGCTGAGTATGCACAGTTTCACTTGAAATTAAGAGGAAAAGCTAATCCTTTATGGTAATTTCATTTTTTCACTCCAGCTCTTTACAGTCCTCTCTCCCAGCCTTCATGCTAACAGCTAGTTTTGGAATCATGAGAAAGCTAAAGGGAGTGACTCCAGATGCACTTGGGCCTGTTGATATGCACCCAGCTGCTGAAGTTTACTGCTCTCAGATAGACCCTCCAGTTTACCCACAGACATTTTGCTGGGAATGGTGTAGGTATGCATCCTTTGGCAAACAGGTGGGGTGTAAATGCCTCTGCAGCAATGTTATCAGAGCTTGTACATTAGACCACCCAGGCTACTCCTTATTTTCAGTTGGGATGAATTGCACAGATGTCCAGGAGCAACTGGACTTACCCCATCTGTAGGCACGACCCAGGGATGCGTGAGTCATGCAGATGAAACATAGCACGAAGGAAACGTTTCTCAGAAGCCTTGCACTTGCCCCTGTTCCCTGAATCCTCTTTGCAAATTGACATTTTCTCACCTCTGAGAGCAGCCCCCTTGTATTTGTCTTCTCATGACTTTAATTCAGTTAGGTTACAGAGGAGCCCAGCAGCTCTGCTGTGTTTTCAGTAATGAAATTACTTCTCTCTGCCAAGGACAGGTTTCAGATGTCAGAGACAGAGCCAATTAAAATCCAAGCAGTGAATTCTTTTCATGAGGGCAGCAGGAAGGATGTATGGCAGGAAGGAAGGATTTGCTGCTTGCTAGGATGTAAATATTATTTTCTTCATCTATTTCAATTTTGTAGTTTTACTCTCTACAAAACCCAGTGCTGAATGAAAGCACTGTTTCTGTAGGGAAGATGGGAAAGAAGGCGAGGTTTTCCACAGACCTTAAAATTGAGAGGAAAGGTTCAGTAAGATTTAGGTGAACAACTGACTAGTGAGGGCAGCTCAACAGACATCAATAAGGACAAAAGCCAAACAGACCATTCTTTGGATGGCAGCTCCTGGGCATTGACAGATGTTTTTCCCTGTGGAAAGAGTGAGGTGAAACCACATTTTGGCTTATACCATCACCTTGTGTAAGACAGTGTCGCAGACTGGATGGCATGTCTGGTTCATTGTGAGAACTTCAGGCAGACAGGCATAAATATTCTTCATAGTTTCAGTGAAATAGTGCTTATATAGGAAGAGGTCTGAATTTTGAGTGTTTTAACATGAAAATGTGGCCTAGCACAGTAAATAGAATGCTGACAGTTGAGTTGCCCTTCTCACTCCCTTTAATATTATGTTTTGGTGCTCTAAGCAGAGTACTGTTCCAATTAAGATCACAGGTCTGTGATCTGTCAAACTCTACTGCCCTGGCCTAGAAATTTCAGTCTGCGCTAATTTTCAATTTCCCAGAAGATTGCTTTATAAATGGTGAGACTGTCCAAAGAGAGCTTTTGTGCAGATTACCTCTACTTCTTGATTTTAGAGTCCCTGATCCAGCAAAGTCTGATTTTCAGAAGTATTGCAATCATCATTAGTGAGGTGGGATCTCTGAGGAGACCATTCACACCTTGAGGATCCTGGGAGGCATCTTACTATGACTAGTCTTAGCCACCAGATCTCTATCTCCATTTTCACTACAATCACAGAGATATTGAAGCAGTGAATGAGTGAATTACTTTAGCTCTCTGCTTGCAGAAGATGTCTCTTTCTCCTTTACACTTCCCTCTGTCTCATTTCAGTGGGGAAATCAGTGTTAGCTAAAACCTGGAAAGAGGAAGTCTGTGCTTTTTGCGTTTTTTTTTTTAATATAAATACACCTTAATATGGATTAATTCTTGTTCCCTTCCATTCACTCTACTGTCAACATGTTGGCTGTTAGAAGAGGAAGTGGAAACTAAGATAGACTGAAGCACCAGCCCCTGGGTCCCAGGCTACACTAGGTCTGTAGAAAATGCCACCTTACAAGTTTGTGTCTGACAGTGCATAAATCAGCCTTTAAAGCGTTAGCAGCTGGTGTGGACAGGGCCATGCTCAGCCTGTGGTGCAGCTGATCTGCTGCTTAGCATGGAGGAGACAGAAAGTTTCTTCTGGAGAACAAGGCTTTGAGACTGTTTGGAAAGGAGGAAAGACTGTTTGTTTGGAAATGAGGCATTGCCTGAGGATACTCATTGGGATGGGATGCCACAAAAAAATCCATGCAGACACAAAGATCAACTCTCTGTTTCAGAGAGTGATTTACATTCCTTTGCTCTGGCAAACATAACCAGGGTTCTGGTACATCGCTAAGTGTCTGAAACTGTTGTGACCTTTGGAATTCGTAATTCAGTGCAGACCTTGGGGAGCATCTTTTCTGGCCATGCATTGTAGTTTTCATTCTGTTTTCCTCCTTGCATTTGATTAATTTCATTTGTTTTGGGTTAATTTCATTTTTCACTGTCTTGACAACTTCATCCATTGAAGTTCTCCCCCTCAGTATGAGCAGAGTGTGTCAGTACAAAGCTTTCTTTTGTTTGCATGCATCAATGTGCTTTCAGTCAGACCTGGGGGGAATATTCTCAGGAGTAAAAGCCCAGCAAGGTCTCCATGCTTCAATTAGTTATTTGGCCTTTCTGACACAGCTAACAAGGGTGTTAATTATTGCTATTTAGAGCAGTGGCTTTGTGGCAGAGATAATTGTCCATCTGGAACTGAGTGAGTCTCTTTTCAGTAGAGCATCAGACAGCTGTTAGATTTTCACAACTGGAACAAATTGAAATATTTGTAATGTTTTTCCACTGATGAAAAATGTTCAGTATTAAATTAACTGAGGGCTCACAAAATGGAAAGAAGCCTTTTTCTTAGAGATTTTCCAATCAAATATTTGCATGAAAATGGGCAATTTAACTATTGAAACAGGATGCTTGCAGATTATGAGGCAAGGGTTCATTATCACTTTTTCCTGCTGTAAGGCAGCATTGGTGTTGCAGTGTTCTCAACGCATTCAGATTATTTGGATCAGCAATTGATTTTAAATTCCTCCTCTCTGAGAAAGGGCTGGTTTTCAAAGGCCTATCTCAGTGGTCAGAAGTGTATGGTTTTGCTCTGCGATTTTCAAAAATGTTTGTCCAAAGATTAACAGTTTGTGACAAGGGTATGTTTCTGTTACTTAATTGTGCATGTTAGTGAGGCATGTAATTTTATTTAGTTATTTATTCTCTAAGTGAGCTCTCAGGGGCTCAGAGTTGGTTGCTGAGGTGGGAGTGATCTGTTAAGCTGGGCTACTTGCCATGACACTATTCAGAACCAAAGACAATGATTTATGTCACCACTTTCCTTTACACCTCCAATTATTTGACTGTCCAGAATTGTCACCTGCCTGTTTGACCAGCAGAACATCAATACCTGGTATCTACGTTTTTCCTAAAATCCAATACCACACTACGTTTTTCCTAAAATCTCCTGTAATCACAGCTATGGGAAATTGCAGACCAAGGAGCTTATCCTGCATGGAATAATATGGAGGGTCTGTGTTCATGTGAAGACCCACTGCCTTCAGCACAGATACAAGTAGTTTACCTAAGACATGGGCTCAAAAGAGTAATACAAAATTATGATTGTTCAAAACACCTTTTCTACCCAAGGTAATATTTACTTATCTTAACCATACAGTTGTATTTAATTAATTCATGTAATCTTTAAATTTTCCATTGCTCTCTTCTACCATCCTCCTCTTTCTCTGTTCTACCAGCTATTACAGGAAAACAACGGAATCATTTTGGTGGGAAACGCCAGTACCCACGTGAGATTAGTATCCTGGATGAACATCTTCTGAACCCCCTGGAAGAGCCCTCCCTCCCAGGTACATGATTCAGTACTGAAAACTTGTCTCTTGGCCATAAAAGTTGGCTCCCTTCCTGTCTCCTGTGGTGATCTGCCTGCCTACAGCAGTGAAGCAACTGTATATAATCCAAAGATGCCAAAGATGTGGAGACTGCATCGGGTAGTCCCTGTTTGGCTATTAGGCAAGCAGTTTGCTGGAGCCCAGCTCACCAGCCCTGAGATGGCAGGTCCTCTTTAAAGAAAAGCAGAATCTATTCAAGTGAAAACTGCAGGAAGTTTGTATGAAGCTGCATGACTCAGATTTGGAGTGCATGGAAAGGCAGCTTAGCAACAAAAGGCATAGACCTGTACAGAAAGTTGGGAATAGAAAGAGTGCTGAGCACTGAAGCTCAATAAAACGAGTTTAGTAAAGTGGTGTAAAGATGAAAATCCAGGGAGAAGTAAGTAAGGATGAGGAAATACACTGAAGAGAAAAATTGCGTGAAAAAGTAGGAGAACAAGAGAACACCAGGGACTAATTTACTGGTAGCAGTAGAGATTGCCACTCTGGGGGACAGATAAGAATTGTGTGGGTGAGAAGAGCTGTCTAAACAAGAAGGTCAGGAAGAGAGGTTTTCTTGAGGCTGTTTTGTCAGCCAACAAATACCTGTGTGTGACTGCCCCAGCTGCTGAAGGCTGTGTCCACCTGGAATGTGACAATCTGTACTGCTGTCTGCTCCCATTAGCTCAGGGGAGTGCTGTAATGCAGCTGAAATTCATACTGTATTGATCCATCTGCATGTTCACAGGATGATGTCTGTTAGGGATAGTTTTGTTTGCCTTTTCCTTTAAACAAGATCAAATTTTTTCTTTTGAAAGTTTGTAATTTTTACCTCTATTTTAATTATTCATCTCTTAAACAGTTCTACTTTTCACCCTGGCTTTTGTGCACAAACTGCATCACACAGTTTTTCGATACATTACTGAAAAGTTTTATTCTTAGGCCTCATCTAATTCAGTGGAGCAGATGGATTTGTTTGGGTCTTAGAAAATGATTGTGAAATAGAAGACATCCTTATCTGCTGCACTGTTGTAGAAACAAAAGAATAATGCTTAATGAGAACCAGGATAGAAATTTCCTGGCAAAGAAGGGTCCCCACAGACGGTAGCAAGAGGCTGCCCCCTGGCAGTTTCTGCTGCCACAGGCTTCTTGTGTAAGTCTGAGACAAGTCTCTTCAAACTTTCACTGTGTTTCATAAATGGTCACTAGTTGTAATGACAGATGTTTTCAGCCCTTGGCTCTGTGTACATGGTTTAGTTCTCATCTGAAAAGTTGAACATCTTCTTGCTTCAGACGGGCACTGAGAAGAGGAATTTGATCATATCTGTGAGACATTTGGATAAACCCCTTAGAAGTTCACTCCCTCTCCCCTTTTCCTTTCCCCCCCACACCCAATTGATAAAGTTTATCTTCAGCCCATGATTTATCAAATCGTGTGCAGAAAATAAGATGAGAGAGGAGAAAAGCAAACAGTAACCATAATAAAGCAGTAGCTGTGCTATGACTAGAAGAAAGTGGGTATAATATAAGTACTGAGAAATGCAGGGAAGCTCACATCTGACTCAGTTCTTGCTGTTTTGCTCACAGGGGACACAACTGTTGTTCTGTGGTGGTTCTCAACGTGTGGTGCCAGTGGTCCCTATGGGCCAACTCAAGCTCAGTGTGACAGTGCCTACAAGAACAGCAATGTATCAGTGACTGTGGAGAAGGAGGGCAGGCTCCGGGGAGTGCAAGTCTGGAGAGTGCCAGCCACAAACAGATACAGGTGAGGATCAGTGTGTGCTGGGCAGGGGGACAGCCACCTCTAACTGCTTTTTATTTGTGGAGTTTCAACAAGCACAAGTGTGAGACCACCTCTAATGAGTGGGTGGAGGGGACAGTGAAGAAATAGGAGCAGTAGATATAAGGATATATATCTGAGCTACTGTGAAGCATGGAAGGGTGAGCAGAGATGTAGAAGAGGAGTGAGGGTGGGCATGCAGCCAAGGAGTGCTGCCATCATCTCAGTCCTGTAGCCTTAGACTTCTGGCTATACCAGCTCACAATATTTGTTCCTGCAGTCTCTGTATCCAGTACTTGGGTGAGGGTTGGTCAGTCCTCTTGTGCAGTCTACCTACATGGGATTCAGACAAAGAATAGTCACAAGCTGCTACAGCAGGGGAGCCTGCTCTGGAGAAATGTCTGTTTGGAAGTGAAGGCTGGGAGATCTTGCAGATGGATTATTTTGGGGATGAGAATTGTGAGAGCTGTTTCTTCATTTATTTACTTTGTCTTGCAGGATTTCTGCCTATGGAGCAGCCGGGGGGAAGGGAGCCAAAAACCACAATAAGAGGTCCCATGGGGTCTTCATCTCAGCCACCTTCCACCTGGAGAAAGATGAGCTGCTGTACATCTTAGTGGGGCAGCAGGGGGAGGATGCCTGTCCTGGGGTGAGGGCCATGAAGCACATGTGGGCAGAGACCTTGCAGATACTATTCAGTGGGTGGCTTGGGGTTGGTGATAAAAGATAGAAATCCCAGAATCCAGATAGGAGACAAGAAAGACCCAATAAAAGAATTTAGAAAGAATCTCAAAACAGATATAAAGAACACTGAAAAGAAAAACAATCCCAAAATGCACAAACAAATTTGAAGCCTACAGAAACTTTGCTTTAAGCTCCTGGTGTTTGAAATAAGTTCTTCATCAGCTCTCTTGTGCTTATTTTAAGCAGGAAGCTCATAGGCAAGAGATGTGCTCTGTCTCTTGTTTTTCCACAGTCCAGGTTTTTTTCTGTCTGCCAGGATTTTCAGAAAATTTACTATTATTTATGGAATCATCCAGCAGTGTTGTGGCTGCACTGTGTTACATACTTTCTAGGCTTAGAGACTAAAGCCTGAATCCAAAGCCTACCAAAACCAGTGAGAATCTTCCCACTAACTCCAGCAGCCCCTGAATTAGGGGGGGGGGGGGGGGGGGGGGGGTTGTGATGATAAGAAAAAACACTCAAGAGAAATGGAAATTGGTGACATGAGCACTTTTGTGTGTGTCCTCAAAATGCTATACCAAATGATCTGAAAGTACTTTTGTCACTTAGGCTCAAAAACAATCTCTTTTTGGCATCATTTTTTGATACTGCTTTGTTCCAGAGATGTTGTTAACCCCTGCCCAGGAACAAAGTTGTTTTTTCCTCGCAGACTGGTGTGTTTGGGAATGCATAAACTATTCCTGTAGGCATTTGAAGTTACTATTTACTTTTCCAAAGGAGATGATGTCTTACCCAGATGCTCCAATAGACTCCAAATCCACCCTTTCTTCATTTTATACAAAAAGAATCGTAATAAAAGAATCGTATCTATTTAAATAAAAGATACATTTGTGTATCTGCAGTTCCCTTTTCAGTGTACTCTCTAGTCTTAGGTCATAATCTGAAAAGCTGTCCATTAATCTCCTGTATTTCATCATTTGTTCTCCAAATTGCAAATTACAACCCAGCGTTATCTCCCTTTGGCAGGTGCTACTGGAAAAAGTTGCAGTTAATTTTTCCCACTTCCAATGCCCAACTTTCTTTGGCTTTGAAAATTGTGATTAATCTGTATATTGAGTGACTAATGTTTGTTTTTCTTTCTCTGGAGAAGTTCTGCAGCTCCAAACCTTGATTCTCTCTCTTCAGATTTACCCCAGTTGATTTTCTCTGGTCTTTATCTACCTTGCCATCTTTTGTTCTCCTGTTTAAATTAGCCAGACAAATAACTCCACCAACTAAGAAAGGTCATGCACTATCACTAATAGAATTGAGAAAGGGCCCTCCCTCTGTCAATTTTCAAACAATCTCAGTCTCAGTCTTGGGATAAGATGAAATGGGCAGAAAATGGAGTGTGGTCCACCTGAATGTGATGAAGACCTTCTTTGCTGTGAGAGTGACTGAGAACTGGAACAGGTTTCCCAGAGGGATTGTAGAGTCTTCTTCTCTGGAGATGGTCAAAAACCATCTGGACACAATCCTGAGTTACATGCCCCAGAGAAGTCTGCTTGAGCAGGGAGGTTGGGCTGACTAGATGACCTCCAGTGGTAACTTCCAGTCTTCCCCTTTCTGTGATTCTGCAGGAATGAGAGGACACAGGCAGTAAGACTGGTGCAGGAATAGGAAACTGGGTCTCCAAATTACTCTTCTAAGATGTATCAATATATTATTCCCAACTATGTGTGGGTCACCTTTGCTTTATGCATTTATCTCCTTGAGAAATAAACAGTAAATGTGTCAGTAAGAAAGTTATCAGAATTAATCCATAATCCAAAATATTTAAATGTTTTGGTTATAAGAAGTTCTAAGTATGCAAAATATTAATTATTTAATTAATAGAATAACAATGAGTTATTACATTTTTGCAAATCAGAAGTTACAGACAGATCTATCCCTCAGCTGTCAGTCCTAGTAGATAAGGTCACTTTCTACAAAGATAATCTACATACTGTTTTATCTACGTCTAATATGCATGACAAGCATTATCACATTATTATACTGAAATACACAGACAAGTCTCAAGAGTTGGACTTTGCTGATATCTGACTCAATTTTTTGTCTCCTTTCAGGGCAATCCTGAAACTCAGAAGATCTGCTTAGGGGAGTCATCTCTAATTGAAGAAGATTACCAAAAAAAAAGGGACCTGAAGGAATGGGCTGGAGGAGGTGGGGGTGGAGGAGGAGCAACCTACATCTTTAGAGTAAGTATTTCCTCTTTGCATCCTGCCTAAACAGTGTCCAGCAGAGCAACTAGCTCTCACTGTCAGCCATGGCATATGATAAACAGTTCTTTTAAAAAAGATTATGAAAAATGAATCTTTCTCTTCTGCCTCTCTCTTTCTGTCTCCTCTTTCTTTGGGTTTTGTCTTTTTAGTTGTTGATCTCTTTTTATATACTTGTTTGTATTTATCACCTTCATTAGGCTAGCTGAACTGGTTCCTCAGTCCTTAACAGCTCAGATGTGGGAATTACACTAGGATCCCACTTTAATACTGGCAGCAGTCCTTACAAAATAAATCACAAAACCTTGACATTCAGTTAAATGGTTACTTTTGTACTCAGGAACATGATGTGAAATATTTTTGCAATGATTCTATGAGACAAGCAGTAGCATTGCCTTGGCCTTAGGCCACTCTTCTTTGGGATGCTTTCATCATCTTTGATAAGTTTGTATGAGTTGGCATATCCAAGGGATGTGAAGTTTTTCTGATATTTGATGGGGGGTTTTCCAGCAGAAGGATGGGATTTTCGAACCTTTGCTCATCGCAGCAGGAGGAGGAGGAAAAGCCTACCTGAAGGGTCAGGACAACTCCCTGGATGACGTACCCCTGGAGCAATTTGAGAACAGCACCGCAGTACCTGGAGTCAGTGGGAGGACTGGGGCAGCAGGTGAGACACTAAAACCACACGAGGTCTGAGTCAGGTGGCTGAATGGACCAATTGTCCTGTAGGAATGAAGTGAAGGGCTTCTTTTTCAATCTTTTGGAATTTTTCTTGGCAGTAGTTTTGAGAAATATGCTGGTAGTCTGTAATGGATATCTTCTTATACGTTGTGTCACCAGATAAAAAGAGAATGCACAGGACACCTGATGAGTGCTCCAGTAGAGGCCATTCCATAGAAGAGAGGAGGACCCCTCTCTTCCATGAGCTGAATTGGGGAAAATGATGTTTGGGGGATGAGCCTGCCATAACAATGACCTTTGAAGAGAAGACATTGTCCCCTTACTTCCCTTAAACCCTAACAACAAAATTATATTATGAGAATTATACCAGAAATGGAACCTTATTTATAATCTTGTGATGCTGTACCTAGAATCCATTCCTAAGGGGTTAAAAAAATCTGGTGGTTGTCCATCTCCTGCTGTAGTAGGCTTACAGAGAGGCCAGAAAATGAGATGTAGAAATCCAATTTATATTTATTTCCCTGAGGAACTCAGCATATTGCATGGCTGACTGCCCTAAGCAGTTATCCTGAAGGGGAGTGGTAGGCTCCTTGTTTTCTTAACACCACAAGAAATTGGTGCTGAGGTGTTGGTTTATTCTGCACATACCACAGGCTGTGCATTAGGTTTCTTGTTTGTTATTGCCCATGGCAGCAAGGAACTTGTCTGTATATTCTTTTAAACTTAATGAAAGGTTTACCTTGAACTAGGCACTTAAGAAATTAGTAAGGACTCATTTGTGTCTCTCTACAAAGCATCTCTCCTTGTGCTTCTCTCACCTTGTTTTCTTTTCTCACTCTCTGATTGAAGGTGGAGGTGGTGGCTGGCAAGATGAGAGTCTGCTTCCTCAGGCTGGGAAGTCCCTTCTGGAAGGTGGAGAAGGAGGTCAAGCTTGTCCCCAAGCACTAACCAAGCTCCAGTGGACCACCTCTGGTGGTTTTGGTGGAGGAGGAGGAGCTTGTACTTCTGGAGGAGGAGGCGGAGGGTACAGAGGTAAGCCTGCTGGGGCAATAGTCATGGTGACTGATTTTGTGCCCTTCAGAGCACCTGCAGATTAGGAAGAGTGCTCTTAATGCAGAGGTGCATGACTGCAGGAGGTGAGGCACAGATACTTCAAGCTGAACAGTATGAAACCCACCCTGCTCCCCACCATCTCTCCATAACTGGAGAAATCAAGGATAAAAGTGTTCCTATGTGATTTAATATTTGGAAGCTGTGATGAATCACCCCTTCATCCATTCCCAAGTTACCCATGGAAAATGTTCCATTTCTTTTTTCTGTTTGAAACAAATACATTTTTACCTTGCTGAATTGAGAAACCTACATTAGATGAAGTCGCTTCACTAACCTTGGTACTGGCTGGGTCAAGTGTGGGTTTGACATTATACCATCCAATATCACTGGAAGGTTGCAGAGTGACCCCAGGTGATAATGGGAAAGAATGCAACCTTTCAGAGACATCATATTTTTTGCAGCATGCAGCACTGATCAGCTACCCATGCTCTTCTCTCCCCAGGGGGACATGCCTCTGATAGTGATGATATCACAGCTGGTGGGCAGGATGGCATCTCTTTTGTGAACCCCATAGGAGAGATCTTCTTGCATCCCTTGGCAGGTACAATATGGTTCTTACTCTCATTTCTTTCTTCCTTCTTTTTCCTTCTTCCTCTCTATTTCCTCTTTCCTCCTCCCTCTTCTCCTGTCTTTGTTTTCTGTTCATTTCATTAAAGCTTATTTCACGCTGCAGGTCAGCTCTTTAGCTGTGGCCATTTCTTTAAGTATTTCCATAGTGCTCTGGGACCTTTTTTCTCTCAATCTCTAAACCAGGAGAGACACCAGGTTCAACCACACATCCTCAATCCCTGACTTTTCCAGGTCAATTCACTTCAAGGCCTCCCTGTTTGTTTAAGGGACAAAATATCTTCTTCCCTACTTGCCCATCAGGCTTCTGACATGTCCTCACTGTGTTGGACTATCTGCTCTCCTGCAGAGAAGGAGAGAAGTTGTAGGTACCGGCAGGGTTTTGTTCTGTTGGCTTTTTTACCTTACTGGAACAAGATAGGAAAAACTGCACTAAGCCCACCTGTTGTGTCTGATTCCTTGTTCAGCCATGGAGAGTCATGGTGAGGTGGAGGTTCAGATCTATCTTAACTGCAGCCACTGCCACTCAGACAACTGCAAGAGGGACCCTGACACCAACCTGCCAGTGTGCCAGTGTGAGATGGGGGCTGTGCTGGCAAATGACAATGTCACCTGCACTGGTAAGTTAGAAGTTTTAGCCTCACTGGGTAATATGTCTGTTCTTTATATTGTATCTCTTTCCGGCTTTTTTGGTGTTCAGTTCCTGAGTTACAGCTAGTGGATCCAGTGGACAAGGTGGTGTGAGAAATGTCAGTCAAACATAGGACTGAAAATTCCTGCTGACCTTTGCTTACATGCTGAGCTGCATCTCTGCCACCATCTCCAACATTCACATTTGGGTCAGGCAGGAGGTAAAATATCTGTAAAGAGACATGGTGTGAATTTTCTGAATGGGCTCAATGTATCAGATATTTAAGCATAAATACCTCTCCAGGATAACGTACCACCTATTGCTGAATTATTTAAGCCACAAATTGCTTCCTTCCACAACAGTTTCCCACTGTGCCTGTCAGCTGATGCCTTGTACTCACAGTTATTTCCTTTCACAGCCTCTTGGAGCCCCAACACATCAGGACTGTAGACATTTTCAATTTATGAGTAGTGATGTTACCCATTTATAGAAAACTGAAGAATGGATGAGAAATCTGTGTTTTATCAGTTTGTGTTCTATCTTCATAATGATTTAAAAATATTTAAGTACTTTTTCAACCTTCAGGATTATAGAGGGATTTGCTGTAATTTTTATAAAATGCTCTGGCCATGATTTCTGTACTGTTTTCTGGAATATAAGCAACCTTCAGAGGGATGCTTTACAGCAGCTCTTGTTGTTTTCTGATTCATGCAGCTCTGTTTTTATTCTTCCAGTGCCCCAGGGTCCTATACCAGAGGGACAGCTGCCTCTCCCCCTCCTCTTAGCTGTGGTGTCTGTGATTGTGGTGCTTGGAATGATCCTCACCTGTGGCAGCCTGTCCATCAGTAAGATACACTTACTTCTCATCACCCTTTGACCTGGCTTTTTCCAGCTAAATTAGACAAAAGGAGATGACCTGGCCACGTGCCACTGCTTTTAATACTTGGAGCCAAAGTGTTGTGGTCTCCCAAGTGCATTGGAGGAACGGGGTAAAAGTAGTGATAGGAAACATCACCACCCACAGTTAGGCACAAGCATGGTCCCAATGGGCAAGGACTGCTCTTCCCCACTAATTGCCACAGAACAAAAGAGCTAGGGAAGCCTTCTTAGCAGGTGTTTCTGTAGCAGCCACTGCAATACTAGATGAAATCACAATCTGTAATTAAATATAAAATTCATTCAAGGAGATGGTTTGCTTTTTTGGATTTGATGTCAGCAAGATGTCTTGTGGAGCACTCTTCCTCAGCCAATGCACAAAGCAGCATAGGAAACCTAAGTTGCTCCCAGGTGATTAGGTGTTTGCAGGAATAACAGTTTTTACATATCCACTATTAAATCACTGAAGACTGTGAAGAAGAGCACGATACAGCAAGCCAGAGAAGTTTCTGGACCATTTATAATTGTGGAATTGGTGTCATTCTGTTCCGTGTGGCCAGCATTATCTCTTCTGTCCAGTTGTAGATCTTGTTTATGCATTTTTATTTATCTCTCCACCCACAGTTTATCACCTGAAGAAGCAGCAGCTGGAGGGATCCAGAGCACGACTGCAGAGCCCAGAGTATAAACTGAGCAAAATCCGCACATCTGTCATCATGACTGATTACAACCCCAACTACTGCTTTGCAGGGAAGGCTGCCACTCTGAGCGAGCTCAAGGAGATCCCACGGAAGAACATCTCTCTGCTTCGGTGAGAAAACAAGACCCACCTCTCTTGCTAACTGCAAAGCACCCAGTCCAAGTCAGCCAAAATACAACAGATGTGATACTAGCTATGTTCTCTATGATAATTTGATTCCATAAAGTTCTCAAGCAAAAGTGTAAGATTGTGAGTCTCCTGTTCCTGAGTCTCCACATAGGTATTTCACCTCTACTGTGATTGTGGTTTTATTGCACTTGCCTCCTGGCAGCAGCTCCCTTCCAAATCTATAGTAGTATGTCTATTTCAGCATTTCCTATCACAAGGAAATTTCCTGTCACAAAGAGATACATGCTAAGTTGCTCTTCATCTTCCAGATGATACTGATCAAAGTTATATAAACTTTAGAAGGAACAATTTGATCATTCTTATGTCTTATACAATCTCCTGAAGACAACAGTCTGCAGCCACCTTATTCAATTGCTCACCATTTTTCTTGTCTTTCTTTTGCCATACTTGGTGATAGACCCTAGGATTGAGCAGGCCTATTTTTTGTTCAGAACCATCAAGGATCCAACCTCCCTTTTTTAGTGATAGTGACAGAAAATACTGATAATCTATTTTCAGAAGTTTTGAGTTGAAATCAAAACTCTCTTTTTGATTTGTATTGGACTGGATGAAAAGAAGAGCTTGTCCAGCTCTGGATCCAAGGACATATAACATCTGTTACCCCTCTTCTTTTCTTGCAGGGCACTAGGACATGGTGCATTTGGTGAGGTTTATGAGGGAACTGTGGTAGGCATTGCAGGGGACCCCAGCCCTCTTCAAGTGGCTATCAAGGTCAGTACCCACAAATTTCTTCTACAGCAATAATTACCCATAAGAGCCATGTTATCCCTCTTCCAGCTGGAAATGTATGTCTATCACATGTATAATGGCATATGCATACGTGTGATACAGGCTTGGACACATTGCTGCATCCAGGCATTATCAGCTTTGATGAATGCTTTCTCACAAGTTTTTCCACATGATGTATTTAAAAATCTGTGTTGTTTCTCAATTACTTCCCTTTATATTGAGAGTAGTGCTTTTCTACTGTATGTGAAATTTTCAGGTAGTCTTTTGATATTGCACAGTGTTAAGGATGCTGTTGTGAATATATATTGCAATTTCACAATAATTTCTCTGTCATTAAGGGCAAGAGACAATAGGCTGGTTTTCTCTGAAATTACTGCTGTTGCATCAGGATATGTCAATTACTCAGCCCTGAAGTTAACAATGCTCATATTCTGCTTCTGTTATTTTATAAGCTTGTGACTCAGAAAAACAAATCTACTTCTATGAGTTCAGCTCAAGAACATAGCCTTCATTAATTAAAAAAAAAAAAAGTCCTACTGTTATTCATCCTGTCTTTCATGTCATGAACTTCCCTGTGTCACTGTACAAACGTGGGTGAAAACCCAGGACACTAATAAGCAGTTGGAACTGCCCAACTCAGTTTCACTGTCCAGACTGGAAGAAACACCAGAGCACAGTGACAAGCAGAAGGAGATCAGCATGTCATTCATTTGTGATAATCCAGTTCATCTGTATGAAGATGTCCAAATCTGCTAGCAGGAAAGAAAGCTACAGGGGCATGTGACACAAGTATTTAAATCAAGTGGCTGTGTGTGTCATATGGCATGCAAGCCTGTGCTGCAATGTGGACACAAAGAAAGGGGAGAATAAATAACAACTGTCATTTAAAAAACCTTTCTAGGTCTGTATGTCCCCATCTAATATTTTTCTTGATGTGTACCTGAAGATATTTTTGTTCCAGAATTGTGCATAGAGTTCAATTCACACACACACACACAAAATTTCAAGTAGGTCACTGCTTCCTATTCTGACTTTAACTAGCAAATGGGTCACATGCAGTGCAATAAACTGGGTACTGAAAGGATGAGTCCCTGCTCTTAGGTGCCTGAGGTAATTTATATGTTACATGTTCATTCTTTTATTTTCTTTTATTTTTTTTCCTTTTTTCTCTGGTGGTCACACAAATATTCTCAATTCTTTGGTGGGATGGCCCTCACTGCCTTTACCTCTCAACAGACCCTGCCAGAAGTCTGCTCTGAGCAGGATGAGATGGATTTCCTGATGGAAGCATTGATTATCAGGTATTGTTTAAGGGGCTTTTTTACTGATAGTGGGCAGGGGAAAAAAGAGTAATGCAGGTAGTCATAGAATCCTTTATTCCCTTGCCTGTGTTCAGAACATAAATTCAGTCTTATTTTTCACCAGATGGCATTTTAGTAGCATATAAGGTACTACTTGTTTATCTCAAACAAGATAACTGAGGTTCTTTTGTTGCCTGTCTCTGGTGCTTTAATGCCAGTAGGCAACTTGGCTGCACACAGCAGAGGGATGGAGAAGAGAATCAGAAGGACAAGAAGGCTCATGGATGAGATTAAGACAGTTTAATGGGTAGAGCAAAATTTGTGTGAGCAAGCCAAGCAGCGCTGAAGAATTCCTTCCCTACTTCCTGTGAGCAGGCATGTGTTCAGCCGTCCCAGGAAAGCAGGACTCCATCATGCACAGCAGCTACTTGGGAAGACAAATGCCAAACTCTGATTGACCCTTTCCCCTCCTCCTCCTCCTTTCCTCAGCTTTTATAGCTGAGCATGACACCATACAGTACGGGATGTCCCTTTGGTCAGTTGGAGCCAGCTGTCCTGGCTGTGTCCTCTCACAACCTCTTGTCCTCACAGCCTTCTCGCTGTGGGGAGGGGTGGGTGTGTGTGTGTGGGTGTGTGTGTGTGGGTGTGTGTGTGGGTGTGTGTGTGTGTGTGTGGGTGTGTGTGTGTGAAAAACCTTAATGCTGTGTAAGCACTGCTCAGCAGTAGCTAAAATATCAATCTGTTATCAGCACTGTTTTGATCACAAATACAAAATGTAGCACCGTATGAGCTACTGTGAGGAAAATTAACTCTATGCCACCCAAAAATCATTACAATTTAACAAAAACTTTCGTTGATTGGTTTTGCTGATCCTGTTCAAAGGAGTAAGAAAGTACAACATTTTTGTACAAACATGTTCTGCATTTGATTTGATGTCTTTGCAAGCTTGACAGAACCTTTATAAGGTCCTATGTGCATGACCCTCTGACAGTGAATTATAAGATCTATAAAATCTTCTTGGAAAAGATAACAGACAGCCACTCCTCTTATCACCTGTACTTTAGGTATTCCAGCCTTAGAATTTACTTCATTAATAGAAATCCATAATCTGAAAGCAAAAGTAGGATCATGGATGGCTTTAAAATAGTAGCATAGTCAAGGTTAATTGTAAGTACTTGGAATTTATACATTTTGAATTTGTGCAATGTGAAGTTCCTCTTCTCATTGTCTGGCCCAGCTTATACTTAGATGCAGGTTTTCTGCTATTAAAGCGTGAATCTCATGACATAGTGCCACTCCCTACAGTCTGCAAGAAATGTTGTAGCTGAACAGGAGGTAACACTGATGTATATTTTTTTAAAGAGCAATTTTAATCAATTAAGGAGTGCCTTGATTCACTTAGTAGCACAACTCTTTCTCTTCCCCAACTTCCTTTCTATTTTTAGTTCCTTTATTATCCAGGTAATCATTATCTAAGGGAAGAGGCTGCTGTCTAATGACTGAGTCTAACTGTGCTTCATGAAAACTCAGCTTCCTTTTATAAAAAGCAGAATCACATAAGCAGCTGCTGCAGTAGGTATTAGCTGAGTCTCTCTGGCAGACTAAACACTGAGTCCCCCAAACTAGACAGCACTATGTCTAAAATAACCAATGCTGAATTAAAATTCCTACCAGCCAGGACCTTGTATCTCAAATGCCAATGAAATTTGCATGCTTAACTTTCTTATCCCTCTCATGTCGCTCTCTTCTTTCAGTCAGTATGTCCATTAAATTCTGTCTTCACAGACAGAAGACTCTGCTTTGCTTTTAGCTTTTCATACCTTCTGTTGAAGACTTTTCATGGGCAAAGCCAGGCGTAACCTTGTTCTTGGGGCTGTCATAACCAGAGAGGCATTTTGATATGGCTGAAGATATTTTTTATAACCGCATCAGGATTTGCTTCAGTCCAGATTGTCAAATATCAAGGCAGAAGGAGAATGGATGGATGTTGGCCAGGTACTAATGCTGTGTTTCTTTTCCATGTGCTGTAACCTTGGCTTTCAGTAAGTTCAACCACCAAAATATTGTGCAGTGCATCGGTGTCAGCCTACAGACACTGCCTCGCTTCATTCTGCTGGAGCTCATGGCTGGAGGAGACATGAAGAGCTTCCTTCGGCAGAACAGACCCAGGATGGTGAGAGAGCTTCCATGTGAGGCTGTGGTTGACTTCATTACGACTGCTTTTATGTTTTTATCAACTGGATAAAGGCACTGAAGCCAAGCTAGGCAGTGTGTGTGTCCCAGCTCCCCCAGACTTCTGGATACCCATGTCTGTTTGCTTGATCCAAGCAGGTGTCAGTGAGACAAAAACAAAGCAGGGCAAGAAACTCCAGTAACTGAGGAGTTAAAATCCTGTCCTGCCATTCTAGACTTCTCTATCAATTAGACTATAAATAATTGGTCTTTCTTTTTTCAATGCCTGCTTTGTTTTCCATGTACTGTGATGGCACGTGAGGAGCTGAAGTTATAATCAGAATTCATAGCACTAAGTTCTCAGCAGGTGTGCGTCGGCACCATATGGAGAGGTACAAATTTATACCAGGTGAAGAGCTGAGCCTAATTTATTTGATATATCTCAGACTTTGATTAGCAGTGTAGTAATTTCTCTTCACCCTTCCTGAGAGCAATAAAGAAGTTCCTAGAGAAAAACTGACAAAAATTTCCCTATGGAGAACGATGTAAAGGGGGTGAAAATAAGCAGGGCTCCTGGAAAAGGTTTTCTTTATTGTTCTTAGGGAAGTGCAGATGGTGAAGGGTTAGTACCAGTCCTGGAGTCCTGTAGTAAAACATCACTTTTTTGCATACTGCTCCTAAGGGTAATCACTGTTCTTCTACCAGGTACAGATGAGCTGATGAATGCTGATGTTGGTGTAAAGTTGTGCACTTGTGCATTTTTACTCTCTCTCTCTTGTTCATGTACTAATTTCTGTTGATAATTTATTGACTCACTCTTTAAAAGTGGGTGCTTTTTTATTCTCTTCTATCTCACCTTTTAAACCTGCTTGTCTTTTGACTTCACATAACACAGTAGGGAGTAGTTCTCTCCCACCCCCTTTAACTGGCTATTCACACCAGGCCATAAGTCTCTTGCCAGATTGCACTCATGTACAGTACTAAAGAGAGGCAAAATCTCCTGAAAGTTTTTGGGATTAAACAAGAGTTTACTCATTTTCTAATTGTTTGCTTTAATCTGCTTTATGTTCCTCTTTGCTCCTGACTCATTTAACTCTTCCCTCATCCTGGATCTATATCTCTCCCTTTCCCTTCTCCTGTCCTTCTCTGACTATACCCTACCTGAATGATATTCTTCTACTTCACTCTCCTTCTCTTACCATTTCATGTCCTTTTCCAGAATCAGCCATCCACACTAACAATGCAGGACCTGCTGAATATAGCCAGGGATATTGCCTGCGGCTGTAAATATCTGGAAGAGAATCATTTCATCCACAGGTGAGGAGAAACAGTATCTTCTCATGTGTCTCAAGGTGCATCAGGCTCATAGACTTTCTATTGGCAGTGGATTAGACAGGACTAATCTCCACAGGGGAGACAGATTATTTCCTCTACCAATGCAGGCTTGTGCTTAGATGACCAAGAGGATCTCCCTTGGTTTTTTTTAGGAGTTAGGCTCCACACTGCTCTTTGCAGTCCTGGAGGGAGGGCAGTGTTCTGTTCCAAGTGAGAGGGCTTAAATACTAATATTTGGGTGCCTGCACTATGGAGACGGTTGAGATTAGCCCTGTAGTCCACTAGATGGTAGTGTCACTCTGTGTTGGCTGATAAGACAATAAGGTATTTATTTCCTTTCTCAACTCCCTATTTTGACTTAAATGCTTTCCCTATTCCACCAACACAGGACTGTCCATAATATTTGAGCTAAAGACTAGAAAAGGGTAGAGCAAGGGTGACAGGAGATAAAAACACATCTCAGGCTTTCTTCCCAGCTCAGTGTCTGATTGGATTGCATGGTTTTAGGAAGCCCATATTTGTTTCTTTAAATTCCTTTTTGCTCGTTTGTTGAGCAAAAAATGTTGATATAGTATGCTTCAAATAAGACCAAATTAATATAGAAGGGATAAAGGCTGTAGTTACCCTTTTAAAAATTCTGGTTGGGTATTGAAATCTTTCATTTTTTATTTAGAATTTCAGCTCATAATGTTCCTAGGCATAGTGGGCAGCTGGCTTCCTTACTGTGAAGTGCATGCTGTGTTCAGCGCTTGTGTGTAAAAGAGAGGAGAGCCCTTGCACACCAGAGGGTCACAGGGGCTCTAACCAAACTAAGGTGCAGCCTGGAGATGTGCAGGCAGGCAATTGGACTCATCCACATGTGCAGCACATTGGGGCTGCACAGCACAGAGATAGGAAACAGTGGGCAGGGGCTGGAGAAATCCAGAGAAACAATGGCAAGCAGCCGTTGGAGCAAAAAGCCAGGAGGTTGAGATATGGAAATACATTATATGGCTTTATGATTAGAACATCTGAAACAGATTTTTACTGTTTATATTGCAACAATAAGGAAGTTCTGGTGGAAAAGGGTTAGAGATTTCTGTCATTAAAAAAGAGCAGTAAGAACGTGCAACAGTTTGTGGCTCTTAGATCTCTTTGATCAGTATTCTAATTGGAAACCTCTGAGTTAATCACTACAGCATTATATTTTAGAATCCTTACTGTAACAGTAACTGCAGCATATGACTTTAAAAAAACAAACCTCTGAGTCAATCTTTGCACTGTTAGATCTCTAATATAAGCAGCCTGGGAATGGATTCATTTTGTCTTAGCCAACAATCCAATAAATCTGAACACAAGGAATTTCCCTCCGGTTTTGTATTAGTATTTGTTAGTGATGTCAGCATTGCTTAGAGTGGGTTGGGAAATGAAGAAGGCTTTCATTACAGATATTAGGAATCCTTGGGGTAGTGTAGTGGGGTTGTAGAGAGGCTTCTATGGGGCAGGAATTGTCATCTAGGAGTCACAGGTGATAATAGAAGAGAAAGTTGAACCTGACTTCCAAATCCTCAGAGATTTTTCAAGGTTGGCAATGGAAATAAACATATGAGTTGTTTAAGGAGCTTATTTTTCTTGGCAGTTTACAGGACCCCCACAGTGCTATGATTTTAATGACTTTCTTTTCAGAATGCATATTTAAAATGAACAGAAATATTTTAGCCTTGGCCATGAAGGCATCACTTCCATTTCTCACAAGCTAAACTTGCACTAACACGGGAGCTTTGACTGATTCCATGGGAGATATCCAGAAGTAACAAAGCAACAGATTACCAAATCTGGTTCTACATAACTTCTCAAGCAGTTTACTAAGACTGTCTAATAGCATCACATCTGTAACTGATGAGGACATTGCTGAGATGTCCCTCTTTAAAAAAAAAATAGAGCAAGAAAGAAAACTGTCATAATGTGGTTGAAGCAAAAGAGGTTAGGTCTGTTCCTCTTCTGACACAGATGCTGTTTTCTCCCTTAGTGAAAGAAGGTGTGATGGGGAAAGCTTGGCAGATGCTGGGTAGAAGATATAATTGAAATACAGTTTAAGAATTGTGGTTAACAAAAATGATAATGTAACTGGAATTCTTTCACATTTGTTTAAACATTACTCAAGTAAGATTTGCAGGACTGGGTCTAATACTTTTTTTAAATTCCTTTGACTACTTAAGAGTTTAGAATTATAATTAATTTTATTTTTTTTAAAGAGATATAGCTGCAAGGAATTGCCTTTTGACCTGTACTGGAGCAGGACGAATAGCCAAAATTGGAGACTTTGGAATGGCCAGGGATATTTACAGGTAAGTGAAGGGCAATTTCAGTTCTGTGAGTAACTCAGTAATCTGTATAATTTTGACAGGTTTGAACTGTTTCATGATATGTGAAGCAGTTGATTCATCCATTAGGGGTCTGAGTTTGATGAACAGTTAACTAACTTGTGTTAACAGACTGTAGATTAACAGATCTATGCTTATGAACCAATCCACTTCAACTGTGTTCCCAGGAAACTACAAACATTTGTGGACACTAAACCAGGCATAGGCAAATTTATTAGCCATTTGATCATAAATAATCTTAAATTAAAATTAAAAACACCCAGCAACCATAATTATCACTTCATGATGTCAAGAAGACTTGCTGCACCAACACCCTGTGCAAAACATTGGCAAGTTTGATGTCTTTAGCTGTGCACAAGAACATCCTTGGTTTCCATCTCAGTTGCAAATATAAAATCCTGCTTCAATGCGCTGTTTGTGTTGATGACTTTTCTTTTTTCTCACTTGGCCCCCACTGTTACTTGCAATCCCCAGCTGCTGTTACTGTGGTGATAAGATCTTTTCTGTATCGAAGCTCGTTCAGGCTGTGTGACATTCTCTGTCTATTTCATCTTTCCCAGAGCAAGTTACTACCGCAAGGGAGGAAGAGCCATGCTTCCTGTCAAGTGGATGCCACCAGAAGCTTTTCTAGAGGGCATTTTCACCTCCAAGACTGATACCTGGTAATAAATGTCTTTTAATCACTTCTGCTACTCACTGAAAAGCATCAAGAAATGCACTGCTCAAGGAAAAAAGAAAGTGTGCTCAGCAGTAACCTTAAAAAAGTCAGAATTTCCCAGAAAAATATGAAAGTCTTCCCACTGCATTCAGTAGAAGTATGGCTAAAGAATCCAGAATAAGAATTTAAATACTGAATGTAAATAGAGGTCATAAAAAATTTGCTGTTTATAAAAGTAGAATATTACAAAAAGCCAATCAAGAAGTAAAAGACAGAAGAAGACTAGATTCTCAGGAACTCTCAGTTAAAAATCCAGACAAATAGCGACAAATAGCATCAAATGCTTCCCTCGGCCTTCAGAAACTTCCAGTTTCCATCAGTGACAGGGTCTGCTTATATCTCTTGTAAATTACTCTCTCTGTACCACCCAGGATTACTTTTTTGTACATTTTTTTCTTGTTGCCTATAAAATGACAGCAGGTTTAATCAGAAGTCCTTGCTGGTTGCTGAGGAAACAATATTTATATACTGATTTCTCATACAACTTGATCTTTCTTTAAAATAAGCACCCCCTCAACAGTAGCACATTCATGCACAGGTGCTGGGGTATGGAAGCTTTCCAGTTGCTTAAGAACACTTCTTTCTCTGTACAGCAGATCCTTCAATATGCTGTACTGAGGCATTCCCTCAAATGCCACACTGACCCAGTTTCCTGAAGTTGTTAGCAATGCCGGAAGACAAGGATTGCTTATCAGCGTCTAGCTGTGAGCAGCCAGCACTAAATATTTTGAAGGAAAGTGCTACAGTTCCTGTAATAGGCTATTATAAGTAACATTCATATACTGGAAATTTGACCTTTGTAGCAAAAATTGACTGAAAATTCTGACCTTGCTGAAGTCCTGGCAGAATTCTTTTGACTTCAATGAGTCTAAGTCATACATAATTCCTCGTGGCACTGACTGTCTGATCTGTGAATGTAAAAAAAGCACAAACATATCAGAAATGCTGCTGCCTTTCAGTTTCACTGGATGTCTCTCCCTTGATTTTATACTTGAGCATCTTGTTCTGAAACACTGATTCAGATATTAAGGAAACATTTGAAGGTCCCCCTCTGACCATCTAGGAGCCATTCCAGAAGTCACACTTGCACCTCTTGAGCTGGGTAGAGGCTCCTTCACAGCTACACCCCCCACACTCACAGTCAGACCCGGTTTCCTTACCAGTTTGGCCTCAGGTTTCCCATAGCAGGGCCTCAGAGTTCGGGATGCTTAAAATAATTTAATCAAGACACAGTAACAAAAGAACAACTTGAGCTCCTTCCTCTAAGGAGGGGCCCCAAACAGAGGACGCCCTGGGCTTTATACCCTCACAGTCTAAATGTGCTAAAGTCTGGAGTCATTGGCTCCTGCTGTGTCTCTGAGTGTCTGGTCACCTGGCAATGCCACAGGTCCTCGTCCCTTGTTTTGCCGAGGGTCAGTGCCAGGTCACAGCCTCTTGCCTTCTGCCACCTAGAGCTCAACCTGCAGCCAAATTACCAGCACCAAATGTATTCCTCAACACAAAAATCTCACGTTTTCCCAACTAATGCAAGAAATATCCACGCGAGATCTAACAGTTCTTTTTAGTTAGACCATACACAGCCAAGGGTGCTTCGGCATTTCCTACTCTACTAATAATGAATGCAGCAGAAAGAGCACCTTCAGAGTTACTAAATATTTCGAAACCTCTGCAAAACTTGTTTTGGAGCTTGAGCAAAGGTTTTGATTGATTGGGGTGTCTTATGTAAACATTGTCTCATTATCACACTAATTGCATATTACTGTAATTGGACTGCAGCTTTGAAAGGTCATTGCTGTGGTGTTACCTACACAGCTACAAGTTAGGTTTGTGGAGCACAAATGAAATCTGACTGGTATTTTTGGCTGGTTTCTGATACAGGTCCTTTGGAGTGCTGCTTTGGGAGATTTTCTCTCTAGGCTACATGCCCTACCCTTGCAAAACCAATCAGGAAGTGCTGGAATTTGTCACCAGTGGAGGAAGAATGGATCCACCAAAAAACTGTCCGGGGCCAGTGTAAGTATTTCCTTACTCTCACAAGCCTAGGTGTAGTATATGTCAAAAATGTGGACAAAGACACCTCTACTCAGGGAGTGGTGATTGCCCTCTGTGTTAGGTGGGTATTGCTAAATAAGTCTTGAGCTACTGCCTCTTGTATACAGGTTAGAGCAATACAAGATTTGCTTTAAATAGCAGCTCCCTGATCGGACAGGATCCAGGGATGTGGAAATGATAGATCCACCTTTGAGCCATGTACCAAGTGTGATCCCCTGGGCCCCTGATCACTTTATACTGAATAATCTTGATTAATTTCTTTCTTTTTTTTAACTTTAAGATACCGGATCATGACACAATGCTGGCAGCACAGTCCAGAGTATCGGCCAAACTTCTCAACCATCCTGGAAAGGATCAAGTATTGCACCCAGGTACTGGTCTTTGGTATCCAGTATCTTTGGGTGGATGATAATCCATTGAATGCCAACTATTCAAAGACATTAGCTTTAGACCCTAAGGCAAGTGAAGGGTCCTGGCAGACTGACATAATTATGTTACTAGTAACATAATGAGTAATGTGGTGGTGCTGTTGGCTCTTTTCCATCCTCACTCTCCCATCTTCTGCCCAGCCATAATGTGCATATACTGTGCAAATGAATGCTTTCAGCTCTCAGCTTGTTCAATTGCAAAACTTCCTTAATTTTGTGATGGAAAGGTATTTAGATCTCTCTCGAGGTCCATATTCTGACCTTGCCTAATGTCGCTCAAAAGCCACAGCTGAATATTTATGGAGTGGAAAGGGGGAATGAAATGGCACAGTGAGTTCACCATCCAGTAACATTTAACAGCTACAGGTCTGGATCCAACCTCTCAAAAGAAATTTTATACTACAGCTTAGTCACTGATTTCAATGAAGCACAGTCTCCTCTCAAAGGAGACATGTAAGTCTCGACAGCATGTGATGTCCAGATGGAACATAGCACCTTGTTTGATGTGCAGGAGTATTGCCCAAACCTGTGACACTCACCCTGAAGATGTAACAGACTCTTGTCTCTCTTTTTCAGGACCCTGATGTGATCAACACTGAGCTGCCCATGGAGTGTAGCCCTGCACCAGAGGACGAAGGGAGTATGGTCATGCGCCCAAACATTTCCAGTGGAATAGTGCCACTGCTGGTAAGCCCTTCTCTCACCCCTCAGACAACACCTAAGACACTGGAATCCCACCATGCTGGGCACAAACTTGCACAATGTCCACAAGAGCTACTGGTGGAGAACCTGAGCAACCGGACTGCCCGGGGGCCCAGCCTGCCATGCCTCAGTGATTTCAACAGTGGGTCGTGGTTCCAGCAGACCTCAAACCAGAAGCTGGAGCCCAGCAACCCATCCGCCCACAGACTTAAAAACAAAACAAAAAATCTTTGGAACCCAACATATGGATCATGGGTGCTAGAGAATATCTGTCACTTCAGCCCCAGCTCCAAGCTCAAAGCAAATCCAGAGCGGGAAGATTCAGGCTTTGATGGGAATTGCAGTTCTCCTAGCTCTCGGGCATCTCCAGCATCTCCAAGTCAAAGTAACTGCCCTCACCTGGATATCAGTGGGATTGAACTGGTGAAACTCCAGACTTTCCCCTGTGGCAATGTAAATTATGCTTATGATGACCTATGCTATAGTGCCGAGCACCAGCCATCAGCCTTGGCAGAGGTCAGAGCAGCTGTGCTAAGGAGCTCCAGTCTGCACAGAGATGAAAAGCCTTTTTGTAAAAAAGAGAAAACAGCAAGAGAGAGAGACTCTGGTCTGTCTTTGTCGGATGACCTGAGTGTTACTCCAGTATAGTAGAAATGGTTCTTCCAAAGATCAGGGAATGCGTGTGTCTGGAAGGACTGCTTCCTGTTTCACTAACTTCCTCCACTTTAGTTCCATCAGATGGGTGAAGTTTCAACATCAGCAATGTTCTGCTTCCTCTGTCTACCTGCTGGATCCCACATTGTTAGACACTTGCATTTCTATCTCTGTCGTTCAAATGCATTCCACTGAACCAGCTTAGAAGTGGAGAACAATGGCATTGTTTGTCTGATTCAGAATACGGTTCCTAAGGAAAGAACTCCTTTTCAATCTGCTCAGGTGAAAAGAAATGGACCTACCATCCAACTGCAGTATTTGGATGGAAATAATGGCCAACACAGGTTGTGCTTCTTTCTGAATCAAGAATCTAAAAATGTGTGCTGTGCCAGCAGCAACCAACTTGCAAAGGCTGCTACATTCCTGAGAGTTTTTTACAGTCCTGGTGAATTACTAATGCTTATGCACTATAAGGGAAGTAAAAAAAAAAATAGCAGCCACATTTGCATCTGTTTTATTAGTAGACCTTGTGGAAGCTATTGCTCAAATTGGAAGCAGTAGGAAGAATGAAAAAAAAAATCAGGCTCATCTGAGCATGTGCTTTGTAAACAAGCAATGAAGAGGAAAACATCATTAAAAAAAGCAGTAGTTGGTGGAGCCGATAATATTCCTTTGAGTAGTGAAGGAAATGTGCTGCTTGCCTCATGGTGTTGCTTTCCTCACAGGTCCTGGCATCGAAGGGGCAGGTGGTTTTTCAAAGGGTGAGCTGCATGGTGTGATGAGAAATGGACAGTCTTTATCTTTTAATGGACTTTACTTAAAATGAACTTAATTTTTGTAAGTACTTTGATATTCACCATTAATTCTCTAAGCTGTGTTGGTAAGAACTTAGCTGAGGTTCTTGGGTAACTATCTAGCATTTGGCATGATGGAGTTCTTGGTTTTAATACTCTGAGGTAGAAAACAATGCAAAGGAGAGGAATAGTGAAGGGAAATCTAATGCAAACCCCACTTAGGGTGTTCTTTTTACAGGAAAGTAGAATAGCTCAACCATTTGAGAAAGCTAAAGCCATGACTTGGCTTCACACAGCTGAGCAGGTAGCAATTGTTCCTTGCCTTGCAAGTGCAGACTTGCTTATAAAGGTAGTCATTTGTTTCCAAGACAGCTCATTTCTAAGGCTTTCTTCAGTTATTTAGGATCTAAATTCATGTTTACAGATTAAAGCTGCACAGTAAGGAGACTGAAAAGGCAAATACTTTGGATTAAGTCTGAACAGTCTTGGAAGCATTCTGTTCTTGTACCACTCCTGAATGTCACATCTACAGTGTGACCTACAGTGGCAAATAACATGCTGTCTTTGTGTGTAATCAAGCTGTGTAGTGAGATGCCAGTTGTAGACTTCTCCAGTTCCTTTCTGAGGTAAGAGGTTCTCTGGTATATGCTTTATGCTTAGTGATCAGCTGCATGTCAGTCTGAAGGCGCAGGCTAGCAGGTGATGGCTTGCTTTGACCACAGATTTCCTGTCCTTTACATCAGTCAGGGTGGACACTACTGAGCTGTGGTAAAGAAAATCACAGGGTGAAGAGTCTGAATCCATCCTCAGTGAAAGGCATCTTCAGCACAGGTTTATGCTTCATTGGTCTGACTTTCTATCTGCTCCACCCTTTGTATAGTTTTAGGCCTTTGACTTTAGAATGGACAGTTTTATACAATATGTCAAGTCAGAGCATACAAATGCCTTAAGAGCAGGTGTCAAGAGGATGGAAGCAGACTAATTTCAGTGGTACTCAGCAACAGGACAAGGGACAACAGGCGCAAACTGAAACATAGGACATTCTTCCTGAGTATGAGAAAAAACATGTGTTTACTTTGAGGGTGACAGAGCATTGAAATGGGTAGCCCAGAGAGGCTGTGTAGTCTCCTGAAATGGAGACACTCAAAACCCACCCAGACATCATCCTGTGCAACCTGCTGTAGGAGAACCTACTTGAGCAGGGAGGTTGGACTAGATGATCTTTGGAGGTCCCTTTTCACACCAATCCTTCCATGATTTCCAGACATAAAGGGTGACGATGGTCACCTTTCAGCAAAGACACATATGGCGTGGAAATAATTCTAAATCCATGGTGTTGTAAAACGATTGATGGTCAGAAGAGAGGGGTCCCTCTGTGTGGGGCAAATTTCAGGAGAAGTGTGGGGACTGATGGACTTAGTGACCAAGGGAGATGAATTACCTTGCCTCATGCCGTTCTTCCCATTTCATCTTTGCTTTAGCTCTCTAGCTTCTCTCATATTTAGTTCATTGCCTGTCCTGTCTTATATCCAGGAGTTGCTACAGCCCAGTTAGATGAGTCAGAAGACCCCATTTAGCAGGAAACTTTCTCATTCTTTTCTCTTGCAAAGGCTAACAATTTTGGTCATATTTCAGACTGGCCACCTCTGGACTATGCTAGTCAAAAATAAATGCATTTACTTTTAACTAATGGAATTTCACCAGTTTGCACTTACCTTTCAGATTGTATTGCTTTTATGGTTCATACACTAGTAGGTTTTTTCCTCCCAAAAGATGGCCTATCAAACTTTCCAGTAGTTGTGACTTGGTGCCAGCACCTTGGCCCCTTCCTCCCTGAATATAAGGCCACAGCAGAGTGCAGTGATCATGGTTCAGCTGCAGTGGGCGTGATGTCAGTTTACTCTTCAGCCTTTGCCTGTCCTGAGCAGAGCACTGGTAGTCAGGGCCATGCTTTTGCAGTCCCATTATGACTCTGCTTTCAATTCTCCTTAGCCATTAGCAGGGGCTGGAAACTGGTTGCAATAGAAGTGAAATACTGGCTGGTTCAGAAGCCTTGGGAAGTTAACTGTACTACCTTCTCTTCCCAGAGACTTTTAATGAAGTAGCAGAGAGAAGACAGTTCTTCGTATTTTTAAATGACTATAAAATACCCCACAATTCCAATGAGAAGCAGGCACGATCTCTACTGTCCAGATAGTTACCCAGCTAGAGCTACTACTGTTTTCCCTGTGAAGCCCTCGCCTCAACATAACTCACAGATTTAAAAAGGCCAGTAGTGACAAAACCAGGGAAGCTATTGAAAAGTGAAGTGAGAGGAGAGCACAATTCTATTAACAGTGCCAGGGCAGTCTTGGCTGCAGCTATGCCTCCATTTTATAAAGTGCAAGTACGGCACATTGGACAAATACCTGATTTTACTGAATAGCTGCATCAAGGTACTCATTTACAGGAAGCACATAGACAAAGCTGCACTGAGACTGAACAGACTTCTATCCTGACCAGGATCTTATCCCTAAGAGTGATCAAGAGTGGGATGTTGAAGAGCAACTGTAAGAGTAGACTAAGCATATATGGATTATTTATTTCCAAAACAGACTCTGATGGTTTATAACAGCATTTAGCTCAGGGCTGCACTGAGCCAAACACAGTCTTTTAGAAAAAGACAAGATGTGGAGAAGCAGGTACCAAATAGGCACTAAAAGAAAGAGCTGGGAATTTTAAAAGAATCTGCATTAGCAACCTCAATGCTCTTAGCTCTCTCAAACAGAATGATCTTCTGTCAGCATATTGCCATGAATCTTTGACCTGTAACAATATTTTTTTAGATGCTATTTAAAACCCTCACAGATAATGAATTTTTAATTAATATCTTGGAGGAAATATTGTTAATATTTTTCCTGTTGAGAAGTTGAATGCTACATGCTGTAGAAACCATTTTATCTCAAAAGAAAAAATAACATTTGCAGTGATACACACTACAACCTTCAGTCCTTCAATTCTGAGACAGAAACTTACTGTTTGTACAATCAGACAAACATAGTGCTCAACTGCTAGCATTGCAAAACATAACTTGTGTGAAACTGCTTTTTATTAAGGAGACATTTTTAGTGCATCCCCAATGAGTTAAACTCATAGTGTCAAAATTAGATTAATTTGGAAACTGGAAGCCAAAACCCAATTGTTTCCTAGAGGAATGACACGAGCTGGAGATCTGGGATTAATTCAGTCTATAATCTATGTGAAATCTTCCACTACTTCCCTACTGCAGAATCAGCCCTTTATAGGGTTGTTATAAATGGCTCTTCCTGATAGGTGTCTGTTTATTAACATTACCAAATTGGTTTTGTAATTGTTTGTATATAGTTGGTTTTTGACTGTGTTTAGCATTAATACTTTATGTTGCTTCACACAACCTCATACTTACATTTTAAAGAAGGGACTGAATAACAGAAGATGAAACAATAATGAAAATTTCAATTTGTCTTTCTCTGCTTTTTCACATTTGTTGATAGTCCTGCTTCTCATTTCTTTGTAATCCTTCCTTCTCATTTCTTTGTAATCCTTGCTCTCCTAAACAAACAGAATTTTTAATTGCACAGATTTAACGTGTTCCCCCCTCATATCAACCCTTTTCCTGAGCTAAGTTCTCAGTTAATTTGCCCATGGGCCGGTGTGCACTAAGAAAGCTTTCCAAGGGTGCTAGCATAGTTATGAGCTTTTGCAAGTGTAACTTCACCTTCAAGACACTCTCCCTACTTTCCTGAAAGGCAAGAATTGCTGCTGCTGGGAATACTTTTTCCCCCACTGTATTTGCATCTCCACAGAAGTGTCAGAAAGGGACCAGACTTCCTTAGACCCTTGAGCTGTGTGAGACAGTTTCTCCTGTAGGCATGGCTGGGCTCTCTCCTCCTGGCTGTCCACCCTTCTCAATCCCATGCAGAGACCTTAGTGATACCATGCCTCACATCTTCCCATCACAGCACACAAATGGAAAAGTCACGAGAACAGGTTTTGATTTGTCATCACCTCTGACCAAGGCAGCACTTCTGCCAACTTTCCTTTCTGGGTGACTACTGTACATAAGTAGATGACATGCCTGCTTCTATGCAATTTAAAGCTAGAGAAGTGTATACTTCCATATTTGCAACACAAAATAAAGAGACACTAATGGAGGATATTTGTTTCCCTCTCTTATAAGTACTCTTTGCACACTCTCTATGGTAAGAATACACTCTCTCTTGCTGAGAAGTGCTGCCAGTCCTAGAGAGTTGAGTGCTTTTTCCCCAAGTCCACACAAAACTGCCCAGGGGAACAGTTTAGTGCTCTAAGTCTGACAGGCACCTCTTGGTGCACTTTTTTTTTTATAGGCTGTAGGCTATTCACTTAGCTTGAAGGAAGCTGACAAGCTTTGGGTGAATCAGGTTCTAAAGGTAACACCAACAGGTTTTAGAACCAAGCTCCACCACTTGGCTTCTGGTTTTGCTTTAGGAAGTACCACATGGTAAAGACTAAAAGCAGTGAAACATACTGTTTTTCTCCCTTCCCTAAAGAAATTCTTAAAGAAAAGATATTATTCTCACACGACCAAATCACAGTAGATGTCTTTTTTTCCTTCAGTCCGATTTATTTAGTAGCATACACACTTCAGAGTAACAAACACTCATCCAATACAGTCAATGTCAGCATTGCATTGTAGTGTTCAGAACAGATGCATGTGGATGATACAGGCCATTTGATCTCAGTACCTTAAGAATAACAAATAATAACAACAGCAATTAAAAAGTAGCAAAAGCCCTCTGAGATATGTTGAAATCTTTCCCTTTAACAGGAACTGGATCAGACGTTAAATGAATACCTCCCCGTACAAAATTTAGAGGGATTTAGGTTTTACCACTTTGGTTAAACTTCAGCCAGATTTATATCTCTGTGGGGCCTCAACATCCATAATTTTTAAACGTATCTGATCTAGCTCTGTGAATTTTTTCTATATTGCACCTTCCTCCAAAGAATCCCACAGCAGCTTGCAGGCACTAATGAAGGAGAGCCTCACACCATTGCCACGAGGTAAGTAGGTCTATTTCCATCTGTAAAATTGCAACAAAACAATGCCTAGTAGAGTTATCCAAGGCCAAAAGAACCCAAGTCAATGACAAAGCTGAGGGAGGGAAGTCCTAGTCCTACTTCTTGATTCACACAGAAATGCAGCAGCTACAGCACTGCTGCATCTACCTAGTGTGTTTAAGGACCTTGGAGTCTAAGTCAAAGGTCATGTGTTCAGCACCAAAGTGCCTCTACGTCAGCACCTCTGACCCTGCTGTGGAATCACACGTACTCAGTGTCTCCAGAGTGAGGCTCTCTCTCAAGCAGACGCATTGATGAACGACATTCTGGACTTGCATGTGAACAAATTTCTTGGTTACTAAGCATCAGCTCCCCCAGTGTTACATGCCTGTGCACGTGTACCATGTTGACCCTCTGGTAAATATAAGCTTATTCAACACAACTTACCCCACAGTGAAAGAAGGCCATGCTGCTTCCTCACACTAGCAAGTGAGTGTCCATAGACAGGCGCTCTGGGCCACCTGATGAGAAACAAGGAATCTACAACTTGCACCCCAATTTTCTCCTGAGCTCACAGCCTCAGCTCCTTAGAGCTCCAGTGCTCAGCTAAAGTCCTACACTTGCAGTTTGCTATGAAAAGCTGCCCCCTTCTCTCTTTCTCCATAACAGCAACAGATGATTATGATTTCATTCTTTCTAATCCCCTAGCAAGACAAAGATCCATTTCAAAACTAACATCCAAGAACTTACTCATCTAGAATGAGTTTCCAGATCAGTGTCTGCTATAGCAGAGATTTTCCTTTTTCCCTGGCCTTTCCAGCTACTGGAGTGAAACAAACCTTCTCCATGTTTTCTCCCAGGACTGTATACTGCAAAACCAGACAGGTGCTACCAGGAGTTGTTTTCTTTGAAGCTGCTGATAACACATTGTTCCAGTTCTCCTTTAGAACTGGACAGTCATTCTAAAAGTTTGTCTTAAACTCTCAACTGATATTTGAGCTTCAACCTCTACTGTTTAGATCTCCTCTCCAGAAAATAGGTTACATTGGTGCAAAAGATCCACATATGTGGTAACAGAAGAAATTTAACTCTGAAGATTATTTAGGCAAACCACTAACTGACTTCTGTCTTTATCTTATTTCTAACTTTAATAATTATTTTTAGTTATGGTAGGACAGCTTGCAATTGCAGCCTCATAAAAAAGGCAATGTCATTGAAATCCTGCCTATGAGACCTACATACTATTGTCCTTAGGTATTGCTATTCTCCTTAGGCACTGCTATCCATGGCTTACCTGCTGGCTGCAGAAAAGGAGAAATACTTTTTTAAAAAAAAACTGTATGGAATTCACTACAGATTAATTTGTCATCTCACAACAGTTCAGAAGTTAGGCGGCATCAAGGAAGATTTCATCTGTGCTGTCACTTCAAAAAAACCTAATGTAAACACTCTGAAACTTCTAAGTGAAAAATTCACTAACATACTACCATAAATATAAAACAGAGAAACTCTGGGAGGCCACAGAAGTTGTCTGAATTTGCACTGAACTGCAAAAATAATTACCAGTTTCAGATAACTTCTGGTTTAAGATGAGATATTTCCACATGTCATTACTTCCTACAGAATACCTGCTCTATGTCATCTAACTTTTACATCACAACTGAGCTTCAATTTTCAATACTCCTGTTTTGTTTAAGTTTTTGAAAAAGTAATTAAATCTGACTGATCTTTTGGTATACAACACACTTTAGTGTGTTACCCAAAGTAACTCCTTTTAGAAATTACTTAAGGCTGTCCAACTTTAACTACGAATATTGCAGATTTCATTCCAGATCTGGACTCTATACATTTGTGGTTTTTTGCTTATGATTTCAACTATTATGGAAACAGCAGTTTCCCAGAAGTGCAGTCACCTTCATCCAAAGTTCTCAGACTCTTTCCTGAGCACAGGAAACCAACAAAAGACAGGAATTTCTGATCAATGTGCATTACTACCTCTAGATGTTGAAAGGGCTTTAACCATCAACTGGTAATGTAACTCTTACCTGCATTGTGAAAACTACATCACCACATTATTCACGTTAAAACCTGGCACGTGAATCAACATGTGACTAATGATAGTATTTATATTGCCAGCATGTAAAAAATTGTTCCCGAGACAACCAAGAGAGAAGGTATGTGAAGCCATTGCAAGAAAACAATTCAATCTTTCTGATTTTAACCTAAAAACTGAATTTTCTGTGGCTGTGCTTGGGTCCCAGCAAAATAATGAAGCACAGATCACCCTGTGATTCCAGATAGGGACTATAGGATGTAATATATTGACATTCCTCCACCCAAACTGCATGGAGTTAAGAGCTGATACCTTGGAGGAAGGATGCCTGGGAATTATCTCATTATTGTGTAATGCTGTGAATGCAGAAACACGACCTCCCTGATTGCTGTGCCACTTTATATGCCTAAGTGGCAGCATCATTTTTGAGAAGAGGGACAGGGCCAAGAAGTCACGTGCATTTAGAAACAGTCAAATCATGATCTTAAGAGATCACACTTGTTGCTGACTGCCAGTGTGTGCATGTGTATAGGGGTTTTATCTTCAAAAATAAACAAGCCTTGGGAAAAAAAAAACTTAGTTCCCTGACTAGTTTGTGAAAGATCATTAGTGATTTTCAGAGCTGAAGTTCAGCTGCAAGAGGCCTAACTCCCCAACTTAGCAACATACCTAACAGCCCACCCAGCTGGAATGTTTTTGGAGACAATAGGCTGCTATTCTCTCCCTAGAGTGTTTGTAATCTCCTGAGTGGCTACAGAAAAATTCAAGGCCTTTCTTGGATAGAGGCAAGGCTAGGGTAGGGAAGGGGAGAAATGGTCAACAGCAGTTAGCCACATCAAGCCACTATAAACTGCTGTCTCTCTTTGCTCCCAGTTTCTTGTGATTAACACCCATTTGCACCTTGCTCACTCTGTAACACAATACAGCAGAAGTTGCTGCTCCAACCTATAGCGTACACAAGAGGACTTGGAATTAGAGAGGAAAACACACAATCTGGTTTCAAAACTATGCAGTTCCCTGAAAAATCATTTTTCCTGCCCTGAGTTCCCAAGCATTTGTCCTGGTTCTCTAAGAAGTAATTTGTAGTCCCATTTTGCCAGAAATCATAATCATTCTGGCTTACCACACAGACCTCTTGACTCATGCTGATGTGATTCTTGAGTATGGAGATCTTCATTCTCTGAGGACCAGTCTCAAGTTCATCTGGTGCAATACAGACCAATCTGGAATGATTCATTTAGGTTCATAGAGATGCAAAGTAACTTTGATCACTGACTGCTGGGTTCTGGATGCAGCTCCCTCTGCACTGACAGCCTCAGGAGTTTGGAGTTAAAGGTTTCCTTCTAACTGAGTTTCCTTCTACTTCATTAAAGCAGAAAGTTACAGAGAAGCCCTGCAAGTTTTGTGCCTTTCTCAACTCATCTTTCAGTGATGCTTTCCAAGATGCCAATCAAATTGTCCAATCCCAACAAGTACCCATCCTCCCTGTTGCCTTCTTGCCAGGGAATCCTGTGATCCAGTGTCTGCCCATCAGGAAGAAGAGTGGTCTTTCCAAAATCAATCAGCCACACATTGGCATTCCCACTGCCATCATGTACAAAAAGTAGTGAACTTCCTACGACCTGGAAGACAGATTGAGACAATCTAGTTTAAAATACATCGTCAGCCCTCCCCCACCAATTAACACTTCCTGCTAAGAAGATGATCTCCTCATCTCACCTGTGACCCAAAAAACTTTTGGGCTGCACTTATAAATTGATGATTTAGATGCCCTAGTAAGATGCAAATGGGAGGGTAGATAATAAATGGGACTCAGCAGAAAACAGGAAGAAAAGCAATTTTTCATCTTAGCATCAGGTCTCAATTTGAGCAATTCAGCCAAGGCCAATAACTCCTTTCAAAGACACATCATGACCCATGATTAACTAAAATATCTCTGGTGATAAGAGAGCATCAACAAGATAAAATAAAATATCTAATCTCAAAATCTTGAGGTGTTAACAAGCAGAAAATACAATGCTAATGATGCCTTCTGCACAGCAAAGCACACAGAGAACACAGACATCAGAATTAAATGGTATTTCAACATAAATCCATTATAAGTAACACAGCCTCGATCAACAAACTATAACTGAATGCTACTGTACCAAATGCAAACTTCCATGATGCCATTCCCCTGCAAATTCCACTGGAGCACATCCAGGTTAGAAAAACCATATGAAACTGGTACTAATAAACTACTCCATGCAGTGGTCCAGAGCTGTAAGTGCTGGGATGTCATAAAGACAGGAGAATTTATTATTCCTCAACTAATCTCCTGTATTGTCGTGGTGGAGGCTTTGTGGTATCTGTGTTGTAAACATACATTAGCTTTCTTCTACAAAACCCCTTCTACTCATACAGCAGGCTATTCTGAAGTACACCTGAATGACAAATGAAGAAGCAATGCACCTTCACAGCTTTACAGTCACTGCTCACCTCATGTCGCTTGAAGAAATCTGAGGATTCCAGAATGACATTAATTTCCTGCAGACGTTTGAGGTATTTTTTCTGGAAGAAGAAAAAAAAAAGCCCAAAACAACCCATAAACGTTTCATTGAAAACTGAATTAAAATAATCTGTTTACAAGAGTCAATATAATTAAGAGATCATATTCATTTTAGGTTAAAGGTCCTTCAAAACAACAGGATCATCATTTGAAAGTCAATCTGAAAATACATTTCAAGCTTTCATAATGAATTAACAGACTGAAATTCATCTGCTGCATGTGTTACACCAGGCATACTTATCTCTCTTGATTTGGATGTCATCAGGCCTTCTGCAACTGTTTATTTTTGGGTTTTTTTTAATAAAGAGAAAAGGTTTTCAAGGAATTAAAGATCTCCCAGTTCCCCAAAGTGAAAAGAAGGAAATTGTGTTAAAGAAACGAGGAGCTCCAACTATGGCGGGGGCAGAGGGGGGATAAAAAGAATCAAGGCCTAATATACAATGTTCTAGTGCAGATTTTTAAGGCTGCCCTGAGCTACCAAGCACATTCCTCCTGAAGGGCTAGTCTGCCTTCATAATGGCTTCCACACTGCAAGAAAACATTACAGCATTCTTTGAAGTTCCAAAGACAAGAGATGTGTTATGCCATCTACCACATGCCTGTTGCACTACCCATGGATTAGCACACAGGAATTCCTCTTTGAGATGAGTTTCACACATGGGAACACATCTAGTCACCAATCTCACTTCCTGCCTCCACACTCTGGTTTTATCTTCTCCAGACTGAATTCCCAAATCACAAGTTTTCCTGCCAACACAATCCTTGCTTAGATATCACCCATCTAATGCATCTAACACCCATGACTGAAGCTGATGGCAAGCCACAAATTAGTTTGAATGACATTTTGATAGCATGAGGCATTTGGGGTCAACTCATAGCAAGAGCTGATAAAACTGGTCTCAGTCAACTTCTCACAACCCACCAAATCCCCATGTCCACCCCATCTCCTGAGAGCAACTGGAAGTCAAAACCACTTACCCCCTTGGTATTCTAATTCCTATTTCCTGTACCAAAGAAAACATGGCCCTGGAGCAAGAGCATTGGTCCAAGATCAGTGCACCTGAAGAGCTCAGACTCACCAGAATAGTTGTGTTGCCCTCAATGAATTCCGCAAAAACCTGTAGAACTTGCTCCTGTGTCTTCGTTGTTTTGAAGTTTGTGTTACATGTTCCATCCGCCTTCTGCACAGAACCCACACAGAGAGAAATTATTTATACTGCACTCATATCATTCCCCTCATCACTCAATCCTCTTGAACCAGCAACAGCTCAGCCCTAGCTAACCAGATGAAAGTAAGCAGCTGAACAGGAAGAGAAACCAAGCAAGAAGAAGAAAAGAGATACAAAAGCTGATTGGATAGCTTTAAATGGCACTGGCAGTTCATTTCCTGTTGAGTACAAGCAAAAAAAAAAAGAAACCATTCACGATATTACCAGGTTGCAGGAGGGTTTTCTCTCATCAGTGCTAGCAGCGCAAAGTTCAGTGGGGCAAACCACAGAGACCTCTTTGGTTGTACTCTTGTATGGCTAGTGAAATCCTGGCTGAGGGTGTGAGGGAACATTTCCAAAACCAATTTTACTAGTCCTTTTAGTTTGAGGGTTTCTTTTGGGTTTTGGTGTGGATTTTTTTTGTTGTTATTTGGGTTTTCTGTTGGTGGTGGTGGTAGTTTTTGTTGTTGTTTCTGTTTTTTAATGGGAAATCAAAGAATCGCAGTTAGGATTCAGTTCCAAATATACCTTTGAACATATAATGTGACCCAGAAGTCACAGAACAGAAATCTGTTGCAGGCAGGAACAACCTGGGATTCTCAATGCTAGCAGTGACAAAGCAGGTGAATGAATTTTGGCAAAGGACAGTGCAGGCATGCTTATTCCAAGTGTGTCCTGGAGAAATTCAGAGTATTTTTGTGCTAGCAGTAAGATTCAGTACAGAAGCATCCTGCTACTGAAAAAGACAAGTATTTTTATGTGCTTCTGGAGCTACAAGCAAATAAGAGCAGTGCATGAATTGGAGGTATTTGTAAACACAGAACATATGAATATGCATGTCCCCAAGAGCATCCCTGTTGCTTCAAGAGACACAAATAGGAGATTTTAGGATATGAGTGTAAAATACAGCAATTATTACAATTGGCAACAAAAATCCACTAAAAGTCTGCAGGATTATCAAACTGGTTTCCTCTCCATTGTTTCAGTCCAATCCCTCATTTTCATTGTGAGTAAATCAGCAGGTCAATAAAATATGTTGTCTCCTACATGTTAAGTCACTGCACCAAAATGACAAATTCACTCAGCAGACGAAACACTGTTCCACAGCTGAACTTCATTCCTAATGCATACATGAAAAACATTCAATAATGCTAAAACTCCAAATCTCTCATGCAAGAGAATTTTATTCCAAGGCTGTTGGACAGACGCAAGTGCTGCATGTCAGCCTGATGAGATGTGCAAGTTATGTCAGAGCAGTTCAGCAGGTAGGCAATGAAAGTTAGAAGCCATCTGATCTGATGTGTGATAATACTCAAGAGCACACAGAAATTTGAAACTTCATCTCGTACCTCTTCACTGGAGCAAGGTTGTTTTAAAAATAATTTCTCCCTATGCTGCAGATTGTAGAGCAATGTCCAGAATAGCTGCTTGGTGTTTGTTCCCTTTCTAACCTTTCATGTCTGGACAAACTAATTGCTTGCTTCCCTTTTTAACACTTTTAAGATTTTGCTCCTTTCCAGTGGTTGGCAGGAAACATGATTACTGTCTGTCTTTACTTGCTGTAAAGAACATCCAGAGTTTGAATGGTACCACCCCAGTATTCTAAACCACGTTGGTTCTGCATGTACTTGATCCTCAGAAGGCACTTGCCTGACTCACTCCTTGAAGTCATACCTTTGCTAAGGACTCCACATACACTCCTGCACAGCAGAGTAGTCTGTCACACAGTGCAGCCCGTGGGCCAGTTCTTATTAGATGTGACAGTGACATGGCTCACCAGAGGGCAAGTGTCACAGCTCCATGAAACAGTACTATTCATCTTAAATCATGGGGTCTTGCTCAGAGCCCTCTGCAGACTTCCCTTAAAGGGCTCTGGGTTAACTTAATGGATTCACAAAGATTAATGAATCAAATCTGATATCCTCCTGGAAAAATGGCTATCCCTGATCTACAGCTAAAGGAATGGTACCAAAGGAAGAAGCAACTTTTCAAACTGCACAGATACTCACTGACAGAATGGGAAGACAGAAATCCCAACTTTCAGCCCCAGGCATTAGCTTAGTATTATAGAGAAAATGTTTGCAATGCCTGGCCTTCAGACAGCCTTTGCCAGAGAGGAAATGTGCTTTTGGAATCAGGCAGGCACAAGATACTGAGCAACAGGTTCCAACTGTAGGGAAACCAAATGGTTCAGATTATTTTTGATAGAAGTGACAAATCCCATAAATGAACTTGACTTGATTTCAGAGATCCAGAAGCAAGGCAAGGATCAACCCAAAAAGATACCCCATTACTGCAGGAGTGCATATGGTGAATCAGATCTCATTTATCAGCAGCCAGTTCACAGAAAGGTTTATGATTTCACTTTCTTTGCTTTTGCTTCTTATTCGAGCAGCCACAGGCCAACATACCTCATCAGCTAACTCCAGGAGTTACCAGTCCAGTCATGGAGAACATCCCCTTGTTCCCATCAACCACTAGCTGGCAACACTGACTTTTACAGGCTTTCTTACCAAAATGGGGATCCCTGCAGAATGGCTTTGCTTTTCTGCAAAAATACAGAACTGGATATACAGTTCAGCTTCAGTAGAACAGTGCAGGGAGTACTGACTACCTGTATTGCCTGAACAACTTAGTTTCTGCCACCTTTTCTCCATCTAAAAAAAATTTAAAAATGATACCTACATTCCTCATAACAGCACAGAGAGATAGAGAGAAAGGAAATGTGCTCCAAAATATTTCCTATACTTAGTCAAGGATTAAGTATTCTTTCTGTGCACAGTTACAGCAGTGTCTCCACAGAGGGAAACACTACACAGTCTGTGTGTCATACTGCTCCTACCTTTGACAAGAAACAAATCCACAAAGAAAAGCCAGGAGGTTTGTCTGAAGCACCCATGCTCTCCTTTAGCCCAGTTACTCTCTGGGACTGTACATCTTTACTCACCAACTGTCTTTCCAAGAACACACATGAAAACCCTCAAGATCATCTGGGTTTCTGATTCCATTACACAGAGGAGCATACAAACACATAAGTTGTACAGGAATAAAACAGGTATCTTGATAACATCATTAGCTGGCTAAAGGGCAAGGCAGGATCCTGTGTTCTGGCTGGACTGGAGCCAGACCATTTACTCAGCTACCACCCAGAAAGTTCCTGCATGAGGATGCCTATGTCTAACAGCCAGGAGTGGGTGGACAGCACACAAGGGGCCAGCACTGCATGAGCTTGGAGCCCCAGTTCCAGTATCACAGCAGGAGAATCTGTGAATAAGGAAGGGAGAAGACAAAGCAAAGAGAGAAGAAAGAGGTATTTAAAGAGCCTCTGTTCATCAGCATCACTATCTTTTATACCTTATTTCTATGTAGTTGAATTGTGAAATAGAAACAAGACTAATCTGGGTTCTGGAGTGGTGCAGTTGACACACCTGAAGGATGGGATGCCATCCAGAGGGACACAGGCAGGCTCAAAGGTGGGCCCATGGGAACCCTATGCAGTTCAAGTGCAAGTGCTGCACGTGGGTCAGGGCAGCCCCAGTATCTATCTAAGCTGGGGGACGAACAGATCAAGAGCAGCCCTGCTGAGAAGGACCTGGGAGTGCTGGTGAAGAGGAGGCTGGACATGACCAGCAATGTGCGCTCACAGCCCAGAAAGCCAACTGTGTCCTGGGCTGTATCCAAAGCAGCATGGCCAGCAGGGCAAGGGAGGGGATTCTACCCATCTCTTCCTCTCTCATGGGACCCCTCTGGGGTCCCCAACTCAGGACAGACATGGACCTGTTGGAGCAAGTGCAGAGGAGGCCACCAAATTGATTAAAGGGATGGAAAATCTCCTATGAGGAAAGACTGAGCAAACTGGGTTTTTTCTTTTCAGCCTGGAAAAGAAAAGGCTTTGGGGTGACCAAACCATGGTTTTCCAGTACCTGAAGGGAGCCTACAAGAAAAATGGAGAGTGGCTTTTTACAAGAGCAGGCAGTAACAGGACAAGGGATCCTTTAAAAGAGGGAATAGCTTTAGAACAGGTATTAAAAAAAGATTCTTCACTGCAAGTGGGGTAAGACACTAGAACAGGCTGCCCAGAGAAGTTGTGGGTGCCTCATCCCTGGAATTTTTCAAGACCAGGTTGGATGGAGCTCTGAGGAACCTGGTCTAGCGCAGCATGGGGATTGGAACTACATGATCTTTAAGGTCCATTCCAACCCAGTCCATTCTATGATTCTAGAAAAAATAAGTAACGGATAGGAAAGAAAATTGCCAAGGTTCTACTGCAGCTGTAAGGTAGTATCCCAGGAATGGTACAGGGACACAAACTTATGCATCAAGAACAGCAGATGAACTTGGCTGATGGAGAAATTTCATTTTGGATTGCTCTGGCTTTATTCCGGCTCCATCTAAACTGGATCTCATCATGTATTTAAAAGGAAAAGTGGTTTCCTTGATCCCAAGAGTATCTAAGCAAATGCTTTTAACATGCCTTGCCAATAAACATAACTGCAACAAAACCACTTTACTGTGATTCACTTGGAATAAATATGTATATTTTCTGGATAAAAAAAGTAATTGCATGCAGAGAGGGAGTTAATACTTCTGTTCTGAATTCTTCCTTATAACAGTCTTATTTTCATTCTACCTGCACTGCGTACCTCCTTGTGTCCTTCCCGTAAGGTCTCTGTAGTTGATTCAAATATGGCTGATGTGTATCTGAAGCTTAAATTCACTGACACTCTCTGTTGCAATTAGAATGAATGCTTTAGTATCGCAATAGAGTGAACTCTATGGTTTCAGCTAGTGCATTTTCCTTTGGAAAAGCTGGCTAGTACATGATCCTTTGGAAAAGCTGGCTACGGATGTGCACAAGCTTGTTCGATAAATCAAAAAGTTCAGTCTTGAGGAACAGGCAGAGGTGAAACATTTACCTTAATTCCTTCAATCCTGAAGCCCAGGTTGGCACTAGAGCTGATGGTTTCTCTCCACTGCATGTACCGGGGTTTGGTGACAGCGTGCTGGGCATTCTCTTCAGCCGTGGGAGCAAGAGGATCCACTTCAATCATTTTCTTGTACATGTCCTTACGCAGCTTTGGTTTCTCTCGTGCCTTAGTCAGCTCTTCCTCCAGGTATGTTCTGCAAACATCACATCCCAACACATCTTTAAGGACTTCCTCAACATTTCTTTTTACAGCTCACAAACTGGCCTCAAGAAACAACAACCAGGAAAATAAGCCTTATCATTGCCCCAGTTCTGCATACGGGGAAACCAAAGTACACAGAGCAATGACTGGCATATTTAGTGTGCACAGTACACAGGCATATTTAGTGAAACAGCCCCAGGAATCAGGAATTCTAATTCACTTCTTGTTCTAACTATACCTTTACTTACTGTTACAAGTTATGATTATTTCCTGGTTACAGAATAGGAGGGAGCTGAATTCCCACTGTGCCATAAAATAGAACTGCATTTTCAAAGGACAGGTAGGAGAGATCACTTATAATGAAATCTAAAAAAAAAAAAAATAGGGCTATAGGACTTACTGCATTCTCTCTCCTCAAAAAACTTTAGAACAGTCATGGGTAATTTTTTTAGGCCTCAGAAAGTTTAAGTTTTACTTAATGTATCTCAGTGAAAGACAGTGTCATTCTTCATATAGAAAAAAAATAGAGTAAAGCAGATTATCAGAGTAGTTCCAAACCAGAAAAGGTAACTAAGAACAGGAAGGTGAAGGGACACAAAACTCCTGCATTTTGCTCTTATCACTATTATGACAATAACTCTTGAGCATCTGAGCTGACATCCCAGCTGAAAGATTACTATGACAGCTCATACTTCTCTGTATTGTTACCTTACTCCAGGATCTCAACAAATCTCTCTTTGTTATGCTTAGATAGTATTTTTGATGCTTTCATCTTAATCACAGACAACGAATGGAAAAGAAGGTGAGAATCTGAAGAACAAAGAGATGGCAACACCTCAAGATGTCAGAGTAGGGAAAAGCACAGGTCAGTCCTGAGCAAATGGCTGACTCTTTAAAGAAAAGATCAATACCAGCAAAGACTCATTCAAGCATTGGAAATGAGCTTTCACACTGGTATTCCATCATTTGCATTGGGAGATGGAAATTTTACTTTGTGAGGCTTTCTGAATCACTGCACACACAAAGATTCAATGAACTGGCAGAGAATAAATCATGCCATTTTTTTCCCATGTATTATCAGGCCACCACAGAGAAACTTTGTCTTAAATTCCCCCTGAACATTTCTAGATGTGGATAGTTTTTGAGGATATAGATCAGCTAGTTTCCAGAATCCATGTACAAACTGGCAATAATGGGACATATTGTCCCATATTGTACCCTCAGGTTGTCCAAGGTGACTGTGAGCATGACCACATCTCCCCCTTCCTTCAAATGCAGAGAAAGTAGATTCTCTTTCATTCACCCCACCTGATCCCCATCTTGCAGTCCATCACACTTGGCCCTTCAAAATCAGTGAGCAAGTCATCCAGCTGGATGTAGCTCTCGCCATCTCTCTCCACCACGCCATGGAAGCAAGGGACACAGGAGCGTAGTGGATCCTTCATCAATCGCTCAAAACACTCCTTTTCATTCTCTGAGAAGCGTTTCAGAATCTTCCCACTATCAGCTGCCTTGAAATTCCCTAAAAAAGAAAATCAAACACTTGCTGACGAGATTGACAAGCAAAAAAGAAAAACCCCTTCCCCCACCATTCCAGTTTCATCTAACTCAGTCTCATAGCAGCAGTTAAAGATTTCCCCTGAAGAGAAGAGATAAGATGCTTTCCATAAAAAATAAAACATACAGGACGAACAATTGTTAGCAGTGAAAGTCCATTTGGATACATTCCCATGTCAGAATTTATGGCTTTAAGGAGTGCAGTTCCTTCAGGCCTTTGGGCTGTTTGGATTTTTTTCTATGCTAGTCTTTGCTAGGTTATTAAACAGTACTATACTTGCTAAAACGCACAGGAAGAAGCCACGAGCCAGAATTCATCATTAATCCTCTGACAGGCTATTTTAAAGCTGCATAACACTGCCAGCATTGGCTTTGTCCTTAATCCTCACACAGGGTACATACACCTGCTGAGCGTGTCCAGACAGAGGCAGCGCGTCAATCAGTGATACTTAAACAGCCAGAACCAGGCAGAAGCCAAGCACTGCCCTTTCCACACACACACACAGACAGACACACACACAGACCCACACACACACACATTCACACTGTGACTGCGCCTGCCTGCAGGTATTGCCTCTCCTCTGGAAACGTGCTTATCTGCTAATGCCCTGCAGGTACAGCCTGGAGGGCGAAGTGCTTTTTACAGCCCTGTGTCTGAATGCTATCCAGGACAAATCTGCAGAGGCCACAATTAGCAGTAATCAGCCTCCACCTGTCCGGAGTTTCAAATGCTCTCCTATCCTTGCAACCTGCCAACGGCAGCTGAGGAAAGTTTCATTCAGAGGCACCCTTTAATTGAGACAAAATAAATTGGGCACCAAAGTAGGAGCTTCATTAACCCTGGGGATAACACTCAAACTTTACCACAGCGGGAGCCTTTAGCCATTGCAAACTGGTTCTTCTCTGACAAATCCTAGAACAGGCACTGCCTCAGCAAAAGGGCAAGGCTGATAGCCCAGGTTCTAGTTCAGAAAAAAACTGTCATATCAGAGAAGAACAGATGCAGAAAGGATGGAGTAAACCCAACCACAGAACACTGCTAAAAGGAAACTGGAACAGTATCTCTCCTAATCAGCTTCTATTAAACTCTTAACTCTCCTATTCCACCCTACTATGTGAGTCTCCAGAAGGATGATGATTACATGACCAGTGCCTCACTCCACACAGATGAAGCCAACTCCACACTTCTGTGACAAATACTGCATTAAGACTGGGTCATCTTGGCACTTTGCGTGATACAAATCAGACACAAGAACAGCACTGTGCAAAATACAGTTACTCAGTTTCCAGGGCTCAGTAAATTTCTCAGCACAGCTTTGAAGTGCACCATATTAGGGCATCAGCATACACAGAGGATACACAGAGGTGGTTCGTGTACTGCATTACAGCACGATGCAGTGTGGGTGCCTGCCCACATGTGTACTAATAAACCCCCACCAGCACTGCACAGGAATTATATGAAGCACGAGAGACACAAACCCAATGACTACTCTTTGTTGTTTTTTTGCCTTACAAATGAAACTAAACCTCCATCAGGAGGACACCTACCAATATTTACAGACACAAAACTAGAACCAACCAACTGAGCTGCTCCTTGCACTCATGCAATGAACAATGACAGACTCACAATGCAAACACATGGTCAACAAGGCAATTTTCCCATTTGTTTTCCCCCCAAGGACCTACATTCAGATGAGGGGTTTGGAGTGGTGTTAGAAACACTGTCCTTTCCAGGGCTGAAGCACACACAGGCATGGACAGTAATCCTTCCCCCTAGAGAACTAACTACTGGCTACTCAGTCAGTAAAAATAATCCCATAGTGCAACCAACAGCATCAGACAGATTAGGGCTTTAGCTCCCCAACCTCTTGTTTCCCCCTAATAATTATTTTACACATATCACCTTACAAGCCTGGCCCTTCTCCAGAGTCTGACCATTGCTTCCCTGCTGATCTCCTTATTCAGGTATATCACTCCCACTTCCCTATCCACACCGCAACTGAAATATGTTTTAGGTCACAGATTTGTGTGATATTGCCTGCTTCCTTTTTACCTGAAGGAAGGAAGTAAAGAGAGAAAGACTGTTCTCCATGCTGCAGTCATCCTCACTCCAGAGACAAACACACTGAAGATACCCCTCTCACCTGTATGCCCAGCCAGCTGCACCCATGAGTAGCGTTTCTTGAAGGGGCTGATGACTGGTAAGTTAACCATGGTTTTAATTGTATGCCATGCTTTTTTCTGGAAAAGAAAAGAAATCTTAAGTTGGGAAAAAGCTGAAATCCTGACACGCCACAAATGCATTACATAGCTTCATGCACATTGAATTGTTCCTCACTAATGTGTAAGCGCTCCAAGGTGGAACCACAAAACAAACATTATCATCATTGTTGGAAAAATATGCACACAAACCCAAGAATGGACAAATAAAGATAACGCCTTGCCATGCACAAGAAAGCTGCCTATAAGGAGGGGGAGAAAAAAAAAGTCATAGTGCACGTCACAGGCCTGTTCTTAGCCACACCTCACCCTCTGTGTGTGAATCACAGAGTATGTGGACAGCAGATGCTGAACGAACACACACATGCACACATACGCACATTTAAGTTTCCATGAGACATGCACATGAGCTGTTTGTCACTGTCAGCAACACTTCCTTTCCCAGAGAACCTCACCCTCACCTCATGAGTAGCAGCTTTCCCCAAGTCAGCAGGTAAATCCTACTGGGACACCTGCACAGAAAGTGCATCTCCAGCTGGACACGGAGCTCACCCAGGTCCCTCAGCACCCACTGACATTGCGCTGTAGAACCTACTCCAGGTCATGAATTTTCCTACTCCCTCCCCTCTTTCCCAGTCCTGTTACTTTTTAACAAAGCTGGGCATTGCTCTGGCAACCTTTGGCTGCAGCTGTCTGGATACTGCTGCAGGCAGACAGGGAAAGAGAACAGCTGCTCACAAAGAGCAGCTGAGTGCTCTGTCACAAAGGCAGGAAAAAAAAAAGTAGAAAGTGAAAAAGTCTCATGCTCTGGAACTGAAACCCAGATGGGAGAGAACCACAGCCCACCCGCATTCATGTTACAGTTGGAGGGATCCCAAAGTGCTTTACAAACAAGGAGAGCAGGCTCAGTTCTTCTGTCACTAGAACATAACACCCTGCTGGAGAAGAAAAATGGAGCTGCATTATAGTTATGGCATGACAGTTTAGTGCTGAGGAGGTTTTGTTGAGATCAGGTGTAGCTGGGGTTTAGGCAGCACTAACAGAAGTGTTTATCAATGGCTCAATTGGAAATCACCAAAATCAATGGGAGGTATTAATGACACTGAAAACAATTTTAGGTGCTTGCTCATCAACTGGAAAATACACATTCAAAAGAAATGTGTCTTCTCTAGCATGGATATTGATCTGAAGATTTAGGTGCTTAGGATAAGTATTTTTTATTGTCTTCTACACTCTAAGTGTAAAACAGAAAATATGAAATTGCAGGAAATGATACACAGGCAAAATGTTGCTCTCCAGATCACTCTCTGACCTGGCCACGCTTCCACAGACTTATTAACTTACACAACATTTCTTATAAGGTACCCTCCAGCAACACTGGTCACCGTGTGAGGGCAAAAACCTGCAGTTATCTTAGAAAGTATCAAGAACATATATGAACCACAGACACAAGTGATTTTTTTAAGGATTTGCCTTTGCAAGAAAGTTTTAAGTAATGCTTCAAATTAAACTGACATAACAACATAATTGCCATATGAGCATACGTCCTCTGAAATGAGATTGCTTCTATCTATTAAACTTTGGGTTTTAATGGAGTTCAAACTGAAATTAATTCACTCTTAGTCAGATATGTTCCCCATGCATCAATGATACTTTTGAAAACATACTGTGCCAGTGAGAGGAAGCATCCAGAGAAAATCCTGGATGTTTGAGAATTATGAAGACTCAGTTGCACTTATTAAAGCTCCACAGATGTTACTAGCTCTAGCTAAACTCCAATTGCATAAATAACTTCTGCAGGTTCATATGCTATATTATTTGGATTTAATACTTTTGAAAATTTGCCTTAAGCTGCTCCAAACTGCAGCCTTGCAATGTTGAACAGTGACTTGTGTCTATTGCAGACCCAGCTGCTGTTCTGTGAGGATGAGAGAGACTCTTGAACACCACTTAAACATGTCCATAGCCTCCTTCTGGAGGAAACTGCAATGTAAATACTGCTTTTCAAGTAGCAAAGAAATTATTTTTGTCTAGTTTATTTGTGAGATTTCACTGATAGCAGAAGCTCTTCAGGCTACTGTGCTGTTTCTACTTCAGAAGGACAGAATCCCAAGTTATTTAAACAATAGTTGAAAAAAAAAACATTATTATGAATTAAAATGACCTCTTTGAATGTAACCCTGACAAAGATTTAGTTTTTTATGATTCCAGACCAGTTTTCAGCACAACACTGGTTTTCCCCATCTCTCAATCAGAAGTCAACATTGCTCCATAACTCTGCCATAAAGACCCCCACACAGCATAAAGCTGCACTCCTAACAAACTGCATCCTGCCTCCCAGTGACTTGTCATACTGCTGCACGCACCAGTAACGAGAGGCACAGATTCTCAACGAATGCACATCAACTGTCAATGCAACATCACACTCCAGTGGCTCTCCTGCCTCCTCCCTCCCACCAAATGCTAAGAAGCTGAAGCTTTTATTTGTACTGTGGGTGTGAAGGAGAGACAATGGGCCAAATTCAGCCCCAGCTCAAGTGGACTTCGGCTGCTTAGGTTACAGCTGCCTTGGATAAGGATGTTTAAGCTACTCATCCAGTAAACAGACACTGACAATTTTTATTTACCTTTTTAAATTTTAAATAATCTCTTCACAAACCTCTCCTCCCCCTCAAGATAAGGAAAGCAGAAGGCTCAAGCTAGGAGGGAAAGGATTGCCTTCAGACCTGTCCTGTGGGGAGTGTTGCCATCAGCAGGGGTTCAGCAGTTTCACTTTACCTCAATTTCTAGTCTCCCAGCTCACTCAACCCAGGGTACAAACTGCCAGGGTGCAAGCAGGACTGCATGCTGGTAGAGCAGTGGTGTGAGTGGGAAGATGAAAACTTTGTGTGCTTGCTGTAGGAGGAATCATTCTCACTTCTATTTCTAAAGCAAGATTTCTTCTTCTTTGTTAGCAATGGCATAATGTGCTTTTCAAATCACTGCTTTATGCAATGGCAAAGAGGGCTTCTACCACTGCCCATCTGTATTTGCAGCCTTATCTCCCTCTGCTCCTGTTTCTTCTAGATTCCTGCTAGTCTTCCTTGATTTTTTTTCTCTGCCTGGGTTTCTCCGAGACCTCACTTCTTCTAGATTCCCAGAAGAAACTCAGGTATCTCTGCATTCAGGATTGTCTGAATTAACGTCACTGATGCTGTTTTATATGCCTCAACATGCTCATGAGTTTTCCAACAGTAAGAAGAAAGGCATTCCAAAAGAGTCAAGAAGCAAAACTGAAAAATATTAACATTCTTAGATTCAGCACGTAAGTTACGCGATGTGAACTTTAACTGACACATGATATATAAACCCCCTGGAGAAACAGAAGGTGTGGGGCACTAAGGAGGGAAAAGCAAGTTTTCTGCCAATGGGACAGACCATGCGACAGTCTGTGCCATGGCACGTGTGCCCCTGGCAGCAAATGGACAAAATTTCAGGGAAGAGAATGGGAGAAGCAATTAATGCAATGCGGCCACAGTGCATGCAAAGGAACTGTGGTTTGGTATCTGATCTGCTACCTGGATTACTCTCTTGACTCACTTTCCTAAATTTGAAGCACAGCTCTGAAGGGATGCATACATCCATGCAGCAGATGTGGAGAACTGCTCAGCGCATTTGCAGACAAGATGCTGGCTGGGTGAGGAATTCCCCACCTATTCTACCTGGATAAAGGTGGCTGCTGCCATCCTGTCTATCCTTTAAGGGAGAGCAAAGGGCAGCAGTAACTGAGCACCACTGGTTTAGGTGAGCCCACATTTCTCCAGGCCTTTTCTCATGCTAAGCATGCAACTTCACACACAACCAGTGTGCAGAGGCACAGCCATGAGCCTGCACAAATACACCAGAGGACTTGCCTGATGAAAATCCACTGAACTCTCTGGGAGGTATTTCATCCATTTGAAGGAGTTTGGCCTCAGACCCCACTGTCCCCAAGAATAAATCTCCAGGAACTGCCAGGCTTTCCTGAAACCCTCCCATCACTGCAGGACAAGAGCTGTAACATCCTAACAAGCAAGCTCACTGAAGAGATTAGTACAAACTCCCTGAATTGGATGGGGCTTTTTTAGTTGCTACTGTAGTTTTACAGGCAGTACAGAACAAGTAGCATGTCTCTGAGCATATGCTGAATTCCTCAGGAACAGGAGAACCACTCTAATTCCTAAAGACAACAGTGCACAGGGGCCTGAACGCTCCTCTGCTGTTCTATGGAAAAACAAATAAAATGTCTCACTTATTTAAGGGTAAAAATAAAACAATAATATCTCAGTTCTGTGAATGTCTGAAACATATGCAACTACCCTCAAGCAAGAAATAACAAACAGGTAACATACATAAGAATTTGTTTCACTTAGGAATTTCAGCAATTACAATAATTAAAAACATCAGTCACATCTAAATTAGGAAGCGTTGGGGGAATAAGAAAAACCTTTCCTTCAGAAAAATGAAGTAATTCAGCTTTCATAATTCTAGCATATTACTTGAAACGATAATGAGTTGAAGAACAAAAGAACACTAAAATTCAATATAAATCAACAGGGTCTTTAAAAATATCCATGATTCCATCAGCAGCAGAGTGCAGGTGTAGTTTCTTGCCTGAGCTGGTAAATCATCATGGAAATTCTGTTAGGCAAGTGTAAACAATGACCACTGAATCATTTCATTGGGTAAATTTCAGTCATTTCTTTACCGAAGATCCTGTTGTCTTTTTTTGTCTTTGTTTTTGTGCGTAATACAAAGCCTATATAAGAAAGCTATTATGACAGCAAGAAACAAAAGGATAATGAGAAATTGGTTTAGTAATTCTTTTTTTTCCTAGAAGGCTTTAAGAAAGAGTACTTAATTGTCAGTCATCATTATCTACTGTTCTCTTGAAGTCTTTACATCACTTAGGCTACATTCTGCCACTCTGGGACATGGGGGCTGAAATCTAATCTGTAATGCTGGTTGCCACTGCCTACTCAGTGTCTCACCAACTCCTAGAAGGAACAAAGTTCCTCCACAGGGACTTGTAAGGAGTACAGAAAACTATAATTACCAAAAAGTTACTAAGTGCATTTCAGAACAATCCTGTAACAGCCATGTGCCCAAAATGCAGAAGCACTGAGCAACCTCTTGTCCAGGGATCTTAGCCAACACAGTGAGCAGCGGGCACATGAGAAGGTGATGAGTGTTGGCCTCCTTTGGGGCACAGTAACCACAGTAGCAGTGTCTGGAAACGTAAAAAGTGTCTGGGAACTCATCAGATCAGTCAATGGCTGGAACTGCCTTCTATGAGGCCCAAAAATAATACCAAGAATTACTAAACTGGGTATCAGTTATGACTTATCCAGGCACAGAATTAGTCATTCTCCAGTGGCTCACCTTTCTGCTGAGTTGGCTTTTTTGCCCCTCTTCTCTTCCTTCCTGGTCACACATTAGCACTCTTTTTACTATGAGTGACACAACAAATCCTGAGGTCCACAATATTACACACAATATTAGTCACACAGGTGGCTTAAGTATCAGTGTGAGCAGCTGGTCACTTTCTGTTCTTAACTGTTTCTTTTAAACTCTGTATCTTCTACAGTTTTATTATTGCTTCACAGAATGGGTCAGGTTGGAAGGGAGCACAGTGGGTCATTTGGTCCAACCTCTCTGCCCAAGCAGGGCCATTCTAGAGTACGTGGCACAGGATTGCATCCAGATGGTTCTGGACTATCTCCAGTGAAGGGGACTTCACAAACTTTCTGGGCAACCTGTTCCAGTGCTTGGCCACCTGCAGAAGTTCTGCCTCCTATTCAGGTGGAAATTCCTGTGCTTCAGTTTCTGCTCACTGTCTCTGGTCCTGTTGCTTGGCACCACCAAGCAGAGTCTGGCTCCATCCTCTGACACCCTCCCTTCAGATACTGATCGACATTGATGATGTCCCCTCTCATTTTTCTCTTTTTGAGGCTGAACAGGCCCAGCTTCCTCAGCCTTTCCACATAAGAGTTGCTTCAGTCTCCTAATCCTCTTCAAAGCCCTCCTCTGGTCCTGCTTCAGGAGCTCCATGTCTCCCTTGTACTGAGGGGCACAGATGCAGCCTCACAAGGGCTAAGTAGAAGGGTGAAATCACTTCCCTAGACCTGCTGGCAACACTCTTCCTAATGCATTCCAGGATACCATTGGCCTTCTTGGCCTCCAGTTTTACTTTTTATATACACTTTCTTTTGCTTTTATATACATTTACTTAAAATGTTTTATAAAACCTCTGAGTTAGTTTTATTTACAAAACCCTTGACTGCTTTATTTACCATAGTTTATTAAAACTGAAATCAGTTTAAAGGCTAATTTGTTTTCCTAATTATTTATGCCATTTTATTAAATTACTTAAATAATTTAGAAAATTAAAATATATTTGTTCTCTGCTTTCACTACTACTGTTTGCCACTTTACTTGAATTGGCTTTCACCTGACATGTTGGACCTACAGAGGTAAAGGACTTAAATGTAGGTCTAAAGCTATTAACCATATTATTTTAATGGACTAAGCCTAGCCGAAACAAAACTTTCTTTTCATCTGTTTCAACACAGCCAATACCTGCCACTACTATAAAAAGCTTTCATGAGAAATAATTTTGAGCAAATCACAACCAAGGAAATTTATGACCTAATTTAATTACTGAGTAATTAGATCAGCTTCTTTCTCTGTTTGAATGTAGTCAATAACAATAGTACTATAATTACAATCTACTAAAAAAACCCTACATAACACTTAAGCAAAGTATCTACTGCTTTGTCAAAATCACAATACTCTACCAAGACAAGTTGTTATCAGCAGTTTCCCCAAACCAAAGACTGTTCCACAGGTGCAGCTTTCCAGCAGCCAGCTTCAATGGTTATTAGGGACTTCATTTTCTCAAGGAGTATAGCTCTGGGACAGTTCACCATATGGTTTCACCTCATGGAGAAAACTGAGGATCTGAGTGATGTTATATAAGAAAAAAAAAATTAAAAAGATAGTGAGAGCTGCTGAGCAACACAGTATCTTTCCGGTTACAGTCACAAAATTTGCCTATCAAGGGATTCTGTTTTTGAGTTCTTTCAGTTTGAGGCTTAGTGTAGTTGTCTTTGCAGATATGAAACAGGCAGGCAGTCATCTTGGTCAGATCCAGATCCTGAGCCAGCTGACATTTTTATGCCAAATGTAAGCAAAATATAATTATCCTCAGTGTTTCTTCTAGTAATATATGCATACACATTCATGCATGCTTTTAAAACACCTAAAGCAGACTGTAAAAGCCCTTGATTGCAGATAATCAAAATTCCATTACCTTTTTTTATAAGATAATCTGGTATTTGAAGAAACTTAGAACACCTTACAAGACACAGAGCAAGTGAGGCATACATGACATTTTTACCATATTTGTTGGGAGAAATATAACTGAAATATCCACAAAGGCTCTGTGTAGGGAAGCAAGGTGCAAGATTTTCCCATAGCTAAAACAAAAATGCCCCAAACAACAATGACAGCAAATCCCTGAATTTATCATAGAAGGCACTTTATACTTTCAGCAGCCAGCTTCTGTGCTCTTGCCCCCTGTTAAAAGTTCCTGTAATCCTCAAGCTCAGGAGATTCTTGCTGCCAAGTCTACTACCCACTTGGCTGAATCAGACATGAATCACAAATCGAGACAAAGATCTCAATGGGTGGGAGGTGAAAGAGCAAGTTAAGTAGGAGAATGCTCCCCAAACGTACGTGAGTGAACCCTCACACAAACCTTTATCACTGAGCTCCCGAGTGCAACACTTAATTCAGCTCCCAAGGTAGGGCAAAGCTCCTACAGCAACTCAGCCCCTTTATTACCACATTTCACCTTCTCTAGGTCCTGGGCAGGAAACAGGTTCCTGAAGCACCAAACACTGATCCACAGAGCAGTCAGTGTTTCTGACTAGACAAAAAACTATTTGGGGCCAGAACACTGCATTATGATAACTGCATAATGATCCTGGTCCAGAGTCCAGAGCTGCAAGCATGGGCTTTGGACAGTCTGTGCCCTAACAGGCAACAGCATCATTCTTCACACTGAGATCTGTGCCAATCAATGCCAACTGACAATTTGGCCAAATCACAGCAAATGGCCTCCTGCCAGGGAAGTGGTGTCACTTCAAATGCTGTCAGCTGTTGCTCAAGGAATACAGTGTAACCACATCCTTGGTCAAGGATATCCCCAAGCCCTCTCCACCTAAGGGATGCCTTGGCAGCCCTGACCATCCCTGCATCTAAGTTCCCAAGGGAACTTAAGACTCCCTGCTTTGTCACACAGTTGATCTTCCCGTGATGTAGGAGTGCCAGCTGGAGCTGTAAGATTGATAAACAGCAAGGAAGAACATGCTCTCCTAAAGAGCAGCAGTTTGCATGCTACACAAGCAGCCTCCTGATCAGCACCTCTCATCAGACTGCCAGGCAAACTGTGAACACACCTTCAACTCTCCCTCCCTCTCCTTCACCCTCAAGCCTCCAACCTTAGAGAAGAAACAGTGCTTAGACTGTTCTTAGCCCTTGATGCTTCTGGCTTTGCACTCAGCCATGGGTGAGGGCCACAGCTGCTCAACCAGCATTTGGCAGGTGGATCCTCTGACTGCAGGGTTTCCATTTCCTGTTTGCGCTGCACTCAGGATGGGCTGGGCTAAATCTTCGGAGTCATGAGAAACACTTAATGCAATAAGCAGAAATAACACTGCAAGTCAGAAGCCTCAGGTTCCTGTGTTTTCTCCCATGTGGTGCTTCACCATGCAGTGAGATGCACACATAATTTGGTTTTGCTACTCTTTAGGACATGGTAAGCCTGCTGGATGTTCATTATGTCTGGACTAAAGGAAGAAGAGAAGGTAAGACAAATGGATGGTCAGTATCAGACTCAATTACTAGGAGCAGAAAATCCCATGTCCCACTCCATAGCTGGATTCTACTTGTACAGTCCAGGAGCAGTTCCCCTCTAAATCAGAGGAAAATTAACTATTAAGAAGCAAAAGCCTTGTTTGCCGTCCTGCAAAGGGCACCAAGAGCCACAATCTGCTGACTATTCTGCAGGGATCTATGTTGGCATTTTGTTTCTGGTTATTACCAGTTGAAATTTCTGCAACCTCTACATTATTCCTGAGCCAAAAGACAAAATAATAAAGTTATATGGCTTCAAAGGTGCATTGTCACGAGGGTTTCCTTCATTTATCTCACAGATATGTTGTAAACGCTGATACTGTTGATTGAAAGATAGATTTTAATTCAACAACAACAACAGTTTTCTGTTCTAAGGGACACTAAACTGTCTGCCTTCCATAGCAGGTACTAAATATGGACATTATCCCTACTTTCACAGCTTGTGGTCTGCTCTGAAAGACACTGGGTCTCTAACAGGATGGAGCTCTGCCACCTGTCCCTACCAAGCACAGGAAAGCTGAATTGACGACATTCTGCTCCTACCAGGTTTCTGCCAGAACATCAGTCTTGCTGGAAACTGAAATGTTACTATCCAAGAAGTAAATGGAAAGTTCCTCACTATAGGAAAGTTGACTCAGAGCCCAAACATTCAAGATTTATTCAGGCTGTCCATCACCCAGAACCAATATGTGGTAAATCAAACATCACTTTAGCAGATGGTGTGGCAGAAGGAAAGAAATCTTTCTTAACCTCCAAAACAACTGCAGTTTAAATATTCAGAAACAGCCTAGCAAATTGACAGTTCTCTGCTGTCTTTCACATCTCATGGGTCACTGACTAACTTCTCCAGTCATGAGAAGGGGACATCTAGAAAGACAACACTCTTTACATGATAAAATAAGCCCAGCATCTTATCAGGTAGGACACAGAATTATCAGTTCCAAACAGGATGAATATTTGGGAATACTTAAAATCCAAACAGATCCGCATTTCTCTGTGCACAGACCAATAAATAAGTTTATCCTAAAACATAATCACAACTTGTTAAGGCGCAAACTTGTCATTTGTGAACTGTTCATGACCTCAAATTCAAATGTACTACAAATGCCAATCAGTTTAAATCAGGTGTGGTTTCTGTGTAACATCAAGGGAGACTGTGTTCTGGCAAGAAGCCAGGAAATAACTTCAATAAGCTGATCTCCCCTGAGTGAACTTGGGAAGGAAGCTGAGCATGTGCTGCATCTCATTTGCAATGGTGGTGCAGTCTGTTACCTGGAGACACAGCTCTATCCTGCCTGCCCAGCAACTCAGGGCTAGGCACACCACCACTTCAACATCCCAGTGACTCAAGAGGCCACAGCAGAATCTCCAGGCTGAACAGACAAAGAGAAATAAAGAAAATTTTAATACTTATTCTTTCTTACATTTTCCTATTTGCCAGAAACCACTACCTTCCAACAGGAATTTCAAAACTGTTTTCTACTAGTTGGTCAGAGATCCCTGTCTTTCTATCCCCAGCAGTTTGGGTTAGTGGACACATGTTGAAAGCTGACCCTGCTTCAGCACATCCTCATGTAACAGCCCCAGAAACTGCATCCCACACAACTTTGAGATTCTGCCTGAAAGAAATGTAACAGAGGAAGACTATTGTACTGTAAATAATTTTTTCTATAGGAAAGGATAGGAAGCACAAGGACAGAATTAAGGTTCCTGCATGTATGTATCTACATACATATAGAGAGGTTACTGATAGATATTGATTTTTAAAACTTTTTCACATAACTTTTCTTTCCTACCAAGTTAATTCAGGTTCTAACATCCTAAACTGTCAGACACCCGCTTGCAAAAGATCTCAGCAAATTTCACTGCTTCAATATGGAACTAAGCCCAGATATGTGCCCTTTCTCTGCTCCAGTTCCCACAACTGCAGATTATAACAACTCTACCTCAGAACACTCCTGAATAATTTAAGTAATTAGTGCTTGTAAACTAAATTAGAGGCACTCAAATAAGACAGTCAAATACTCAAATAAGCAGTAATTCAGTGTTAAGTGAAAAGGATTATGAGAGTCTAAAAATACATCATGTAAAAAACAGACCACACATATACTAATAGCAGTTTGCCAACTGCTCTTCCATCTATCACAAGACAAAGTCCAGTACTCCACCTCTCCTGCCTAGTCTCCTCTGAATGGCTTCTTCCATTATGCTCTAAGGAAGCATAAGGAGTTACTGCCTCACCTGCAGTGCACTGCACTGTTCAAACAGGGCCCACCCCTGGCAATGGAATGCAAGTGTCAACATGCAGCAGGCACTGCTACTGAGCGGGGTGTGGTGTTTACCTAGGGGAAAGCCACATCCTTTAACCACTTTAATAACTCCAAGCTTCAACACAGTATAACCCTGAGATTATTCCAAACCACTCTGTTGAAAGGATTTTGAAACAGACAAACAAAAAAATAACAACCCCAACTAAACAAAAATCCACACTCCTATTAATGGAATGTGGCAATGATTAAGAAACCTGTAATTCTATGGAGATTAGTACTCTTCGCCTTATACCATTGGAGCGAGAGGCTTACAAGGTTCGTTTTTGACACAAACCTAAGATTAGAGAAACTCTTCCTTCCCCAAGTCAGCCCTAAGAACTATGTAAGGAATACACAGAAAAGATGACATCTCCCTTGAGCAACACTACAGGATCAAAAGATAATTTCTGTCAACAGAACAACGTAAGAGAAGTGAGTTGAATTCCTCCTCTGTATCAGTAGCAGCTAGCCCCAGAGACAAGGGGTTATTTAAGATTTTAATTTCCATAATGTAGCCTTAAGAAAGAGAATCAAATTCAAACCTTACATAAGCACGAGTGACTCAACTAAAGACTGAAACTGAAACAAGGCATCTGTCTTCCTGAAGAGTTGTGGGTGTTTGAACAATAGCAAATGTGTTTTATGGAACATGCTTCCTCTGCCCAGAAGGTAAACCTGCGTTCACCATCAGGATGCTCGAGATCCCACCTTTGTAGAATCATAAACATCAATTGCAGATTATTAAGATGCAAACTCACCTAAAAATAAAGTAAAATAAACAGGGTGTAGTTTATAAGGACAATTTATCTACCAAAATTATTATCCCATGGTAAAAGAGATGTAAAAACCCCCATAAAACTTCAAAGAACTTCATCTTCTTGGCTCCTAGCAACAGAACTGCAAGCCACACTCCCGTATCTTGCACAACCACCTACACCAGCCTCCTGGTATATGGAGCAAGCAGCAGCTTCTGTGCCACATTGGACATGGGTAGCAAAACCCAAGAGCAACCCATATCAATTTACCAGCACTCAACAAAGAGAAGACAGACATTTGAAATGTCATCTGCAGATGGGTGATGACCTACACTGGACACAGGGGAACAGGCCATGCAGAGAAGTTACTTCACAAGACAAGATTGATTTTGCTGCCCATCTACTCTTTTTCTTAAAGAATGCAATGTAAAAAGAGTATTGGTGATTTGGCTACATTCATCCTATAGTCCCAGACAGAATTGTTTCCTGTAAAATCAGAGGACTGAAAAGACAGACTAGGATCAAAGCACAGAACTATAGCAATGGAAGAAGACATATTTCTGGAGATGATGAGGAAAATCCCAATGGATAAATAGGGACAGAAGACAGATGATTAATTATCTGTCACTCCAGTTTTAATATTGGAATGAGAAATCATAATCAGGACATCAGCCAGTCCTATTACTGGAAAAAGACTTGGAGACTGTTGGCATAGTGATTAATTATCACTGGACTGTTACAGAGCTCAGGACTTGCTCCCTTTCTTGGCGTCTTTGCTGAAAGCAAGTAATTTTCTGTGGTCTTGCGATAAATTTTGGGAAAACAAATCATGAAACTCTTATAGGGGCCTGATTAGTGCCCAAACTCAAGCACCTGAAAGTCAGGAGTCTCCACTGTAAAATCCTTTTATAGGTTTTTCAACAGAATGGCAGGATCTGTCCTGAAATGAGTAACCTCAGGATTTAATTGCTTACTCCTTCTGGGTGAGTACAAAGAAGGCAAAAACATTCCTTATTTAAATGCCACAGAGCATTTAAATCCAAACTGTGTCAAATTATCAGCTCAAAATTCTGATACTCAGCATTTTGCACTATGAAAACTGAGAGCAGAAGCGTAGGAAGGCTTCTTAGTTTCTTCAGATTATATTTTCTCTGAACAAAGCTGACCCTTTGTAGGGTCAGCAACGTCGTCCCTACAGACCAGACATGGGTGGCAAAGGAGGGAGCCCACGCCAAGCAGAGCTTGTCATTATTAGAATATTCAGGTCAAGTGCACTTAGCCAACAACCCACTCACACCCCGCACAAGATAACAGCTGATCTGCATGCAAAAACACTGTTCACACAGATTTTTATCCTTTCTGCTGCATCACAGAAGCATACAATGAAGGAGAAGAGTACAAAGGCTCTACGGTCTTCTCTAGCTCTGTCTCTTTCAGATGACCAGGGTACCAAAACCCAGATTTCCTGGAAAGCACCAATGCACAGGAATTCTTTGTATGTGTTTCATTCTCTGGCTCTTAAGTTAACCACCTCAAAAAAGAGCTAAAACTCTGATTTGCTTCAGATTGAACAACTCTAACAAAAACGTGAGGTGTTTCCAAGGCTAGGAAAAGATTCATATTGACCCCACTACAAAACTTCTAGTGAATCCTCTGGAAAGCTTTTTAACCTTGAATTTTGAGGAAAGAATCTGAAATCTAGGAAGAGAAGTGTTTTCAAAGCAGGAGTAAGCAATGTGAGGAGCAGAAGTCAACCTGACAAAGCCTGGCAAATTGTAAAACCTCAAATTAATTTGCAGAAGACTCTCATTAGTAGTTAATTACCTTCTGTAGAGACTGCTCGGCACAGCACAAACAAGGGATCAATGTAGCTCAGCTGTGAGGGATGTGCTCAGTCATACGCAGGAGGGAACTTGAGGAGGCTCAGCTGTGCACCAGGGAGCTGTGAACTAAGTTTTCCCCATACCAGAGGGCACCTATCACGGTGCCTGAAGAGCCTCTCCAAGTGCAGCCCTGCAGTAAGTGCCCTCTCTGGCATGGGCACCTCACCCGGGCCAGGCAGCGCTGCCTTGTTCCACAGCGCACACTTTGGGAATGGAGAGAGGGTGAAACATCACTGCCAGATGTCAGCACCTTCTGTTCCTGGAACATGTTCAGATCCAGAATTACATTTGAGCTGGAACTTTAATAATGCCTTAAATGCAAAACTGACTACTTAGAAATTTTCAGAATTTAAGTTTTCAGTACAAACTTAAAGACAACGTTACAGCAGCAGTACACTCTTTTCCAAATGTTAGTGAATTTGTTTTCACAACCTGTTAAATGAAGGGGTTTATTCATCTTATAGGGAAAAACAGTGAAGGAAAGATAGGTTAATGTGAAAAGTACAACTAGTTTTGAAAGCTTAAACTGAGGTGTCAACCTTTGCTTTTCCTAATACCTGGTGTTATACAATACTGTAGAATACTGTTGTAGAACAGCTCCCATTAACTTTGGCTGCATGCACAAATGTTCAGTGTTTCTGCTAGTAAGGCTCACTCTCAAGTTAGTTAAAAGGAGAATGAAAAAAATACAGTTATTGGCCATGGTGAAAGTCTCCATAAATAACTTCCCTAGTCTCTTCCCAGGCAAAGAGGGACTGTGAAACTGTGAAAGGCAGCAGCTCTCCACATCAGCATTCAGCCGTGTTAAATTGGGAAGTCAGCCTTTCCCTTCTGTGATCTGCTGCAGAACTATCTGTGAATAAACAGAGGTTCTGCAATACATTACATCAGTGACTGTGGAACTGTAACTTATCCTTTGAGTTGACTGAAAATATAGAACTGTTGAAAGTCATGAATTCTGGGCATCAAGTGCTATGCCTACTTGTAATGAAAGACAGTAGAACATTAACATACCCACACTGCAGGCACGTGAGTTCTTTCATTACATATACTTTCAGTGTTTGACTGATGATTTCTTAATATAGTTGTCACATGTTCTCCTGGGGTTTTTTTTGAGAATGTATTTTCCTTGATTTTTAAAGCAATAATCTGCTTGCCTATTAAGTTTTGCTCTTCCCCTCACATTTCCAGTACCCTTCCCAATCCCTGTTGGGGACTCCCCTTCTGTCTGGTGGTACACAACCTGAAGCTATTACAACCCTCTTACCTCCCTCATCTCCAAAGTTTTGCTCTTGAGTAGCCTGCATTAGAATGTTGCAGCTGCCCTTTGCAGTATGTGTACCCATAAGACTAGTAATTTGAAAGCACATGACAGTACCACTACCTGTGCCACATGCTCAGATCTGTGCCAGATGCTTCAAAATCTTTGAAGATTTTCAGCAGAGATGGTGATTTCAGAGCATTTGAAGACGTTCCAGTAGTAGAAGGTCTTGACATATGGCAACAATGCTCCCTCCATTTCCAAAGTATGTGCTGCAGAGTGAGCCAGAGCTGGCTGGTTGGTGAGAGATGCCTTCTTGTATGGGAAAACCCAATTCACAGCTGCCTCGTGCACAGCTGAGCCTCCTCAAGCTCACCTCCTGCGCCTGGAGGGGGATGGCTGCACACATCCCTCACAGCTGGGCTCCGTCGATCTCTTGTGTGCCCACAACACACAGACTCTGACTAGCACCAGCACCTCAAAGGTGAGAAGTAGAAGCCTGCATTTGATTCAGCACTCCACCACAGGAAGCAAACGAAGCAGAGCACAGAAGATAGTTCTGTCTTGAGAGAACATCACTAGAAAGAACTGCTGCAGTGTTCTCACTATATGGAGCTCCTTGAAAAGAGCTGAGACACAAAGAAAGCTGTGTTCTCTGTAGCAGCTCAGAGTAGTGAATGCAGCTGTAACTAAGACTGGATCACTTTATGTTGGGATGTGGCAGAGATGAGGAGACAAAATCAGTTATATTGATAATGAATGATAATTCTCTACCATCACTGAAAACAAAGACCTTCTCTCTCTATGCAGTGTCCAATGCAATTTATCAAGACAGTATTCTTATCACATGAAAGTTGTACAAGGTACACATGAAGTTTTATGAAGCAGTTTCTGCTGATCCATCCCAAGTGAACTGTGCCATTCCCACTAACTCATACAGCTCTGCAACATTCCAGCTTCCTGTTAATCCTCTGCATGAATCAGACACATTTGAGTACCAATGACACCCAGACTAAACAAGTTTCTATACATAGTCTTTATCACCTGTAACCACACCTCTGTTAGAATGCGGCTCACGTACAGATGAGGTCAGAAGGCTGAATAAAGCAGCAGACTGAAGCTGAATGTGAGTAAAATAAACGTGGTAATAGTGGGCTGAGGTAAACAGTTTAAAGTGTTTGCATCACTTCATCACCTTACTTGGATATTTCAGCCTGTAAATATGGAGTGCTCCTGGATTCTGAGTTAATGCCGAGCTCCCACAAAGCAGTGTTCTGCTTGCTATAGTCACCAACTGGCTTGGAGAGTCTCTCCCAAGCTCTAAATCTGGACCATGTCAAGTCTATGATCACTGCTTCACATGAGCTGTAGATTTTTCTTTGGCTGACTTCTTCCCAAGCTTGCCAAGGACAGAAGATTTGCTAACAAGCAACAGTAGCCAGGCCTGATGGGTTCACGGTAGGTTTCTATAGAATCTGTCTCACACCTACATGTTTTGGAATGTAAAAGATTTCATCCCTTGTGAGAAGCTCATCATTCATCAGTACAAAAATCCACTCAAATGCTGCTGGTTATGTTATCCCAGAAAGCATTCTCCATTACTGACAGGAATGAATTAGTTAAGCATTGGAAACAATACACCAATATGCCACCATTGGAAACATCACCACCACACTGTTATCCAGTGTCAGGCTATTTGCTAGCCTGACTCTGGATGAACAGGTAGCCTCTCCCCATTCCCTACGCTTTTATTCAGAAGGAGTTAATGGACACTAACACCTGCTCCCACTTCCCTCCTTTTTTTATTATATTTTTCCCCAGGTATGCTGTGCTTTGGACAGACAATGCTACCTTACCTAATTTGTGAGCTTTTGAGATGAAGCTCTGTTGGCAGAGAAGAGCACTTAAAAAATTCCATTTAAACCTACGGTACACGAGATCCAAATTAACATGGACTGACAAGCCAATTTTCTCTGCCTCAGCCCCCTTTCACTGCAAGAACTACCCTGACGGTGAAGGAAGAAGAGAGTTAGACTTGACTGCTGCTGTACTTAAGATCACCTTTTCCTTCCAAGATCTCTGAGGTTAACATGACTTTTTCTACCACCACATTTTATAGATAATCACTACAAAATGCCATATGATGATCCTTAGTTTTTTCTCAGCCACTGCTAAACAAAACAGCTATTTACCATATAAATACAATGTGCACTCTCAGCTTCCAACATTAAATTGCATCACATTGTGAGCATTTAACCAAACCAATCCACTTTAAGACATTCCATTTATAATAAACTTCAGATGTGAGTTGAGGTAATTTTTGAATATGTTAACTACCACTAATTACACATGGTAATCAAATAAACCAGTTAAAAAATATTCACTCTAATCAAACCAGTCTAACAGGGTAATAGTATCAGAACCCAAAAATACACAGACATGCAAAATTTCCAAACTATTGCTCCAACCACTACCCTTATTCCTTTTAAGACTGGCATGGGTTTTCACAAATAAATCTGCCAAGTCAATGATAGCGTGAGAAAAATACACTTAGGTATTACCTCTTTAAATATGCATCACCCAGTGATGAGGAGTTGCTGTTACTTTTTCCTCACCTTTCCAGTTGAAACAAGCATTATAAGGAGGTTTGAACTATAAAAGTGGACATACAGAGAAACTTCTACAATACACCCAACACAGCAGGTCCATAAGGAAAAAGTTATCACAGAGTTCTTTCAACTTTAGACTGTATGCCCAAACAACATGTCCTTTAACATATGAAAAATGAAAACTATCAGAGTGAAATTGATTCAGAAGAGAAGAATCTTGTAATGTCTAAGTCACCATTTCAGATATATCCATGATTAGAAACTCTTATCTGATAAGGCATTTAATTGCCTCTCTCTCACCTGATTTGGGAACAGCTAAGTCAATTTCCTTACAGACAAGAATCTACACTACTAATAAAAAGTCACCATTAGACCTGATACTGCTGATGGTTTGATATACTCCATCACTGCAATGTAGAGTGGTGAAGAATTCATCCTCAAACTGAGAGATGGCTCTCAGTTCAGAGTTTTGTTGCAAGTACTGTGCAAACATGGAACATTACTGCTGTTTGCCTCAAATTTGTTCGGTATACAATAGGAAAATTTCAGTATTTGGGACTGTCATTATAAATATGCATGTTTTTAGCAGCATGAAATATATTCCATTAAAAGCAGCTTCCTGGTGAGCAGAACTAGAGAGAGAAGCTTAGTTTCTAGCTGACTGGTATCTAGTGTCCTGCACCCTTATCAGAGTATCTACAGCTTGTCACTTTCTTCTATAAACTTGTTCCAAAAGCCCTCCAACCTCCCTAACACTTCCACACCTCCTCATAACTTCCTCCCTTTCACCCCTGTGCCCCAACAAGCACCGTCCACATTCCCTAACCTCACCAGCCCACAGCAGTGTATGATCCCTCCCACACCTCTCCTAATTACCCTCCTCAGGAGAGGAGACACTACCTCTGCAGCTGGATCCAGCATGGAAGCACCTATGGACTAGCCAGTGTGCACATGGCAATCTGCCAGTCAACAAGCAAAACAGAAGACAGCTGTTTATCTCCTCTGGCACCTTCTCCTCAGAGAATAAAAAGTATGCACTTATTTTGGTTTCCTCTCTTCCACCCAGTCTGACCTTTGTGAAACTTTAAAGAGCTCTTGAAGAAACTTTAAGATGTCTATGCCACTGCCAAATTTGGCTGAAACCTACTGAAGCAGTTGAAATTGAATTGATAGAGTGATTACACAAGCTTTCTTTCCTTTGGAGAGTAGGCTAAAATCCCATTAACAGTCTTACTTATGTCATCCCATCATTCCTATTCTTCATTTAAAAATAACAGTTATATTCTACTGCATTAGCTTATGTAACCCACCCCTGAGCCAAAGTAGTTAAAACTTTCATCCTGTATTTATTAATTTATTTAGTTAGTTACCTATTAAGTGTGTGTGCCTTTCTATACACTTGTCCATTTTAAGGTACTTGATGTTATAAAAAATACAATTAAGAAGATCAGTGAAACCAAACCAAATGTACTTCACTAATAAATATCCCCCAAAGTTTCTGGTATCACTGCAGGCAAGAACTGAACTGCTTTTTCTCTAGCAAACTGTCAGCTGTTCTCATGGTTACGGTTCTAGGAATTTGGAATGACAGGTCACAGCTATGAAAATGAGTAGATTTATTTGGCATGTTTCTATCTAGTAAATAACATTCTTTTATAAAGAGGACAAGAAGCTGCTGTACATTATCATGGTATTTATTCTCCGTGAAAACCACTCTTTAAAGTCCCTGTCCCAACAAAGAAGGTGCTAACCAGACTTCGTACTTCTTAAAACTGCTCATTCACAGAATGAAGACAAAAATACATAACTCTTGTATCCTCTCCATTGCTATAAAGGCACCACTGATGTTTTCACTGCAAGATTCAGCTGTGTATATACACCTCCCAATGGCATGAAGCAAGGCTACAAAAGCATGCTTCCCATTTAAATGCAGGAATGTTAGCTTTTGCCATAGGGAAAAATCTATTCTGTCAATTAGCTATTTAAAAAATAACCAATATTTCTTCTTTTAAGTTACTGCCAAGAGTTACAAATATCAAATATGGCATTATGCAGTTTCCACTATCACAGCTTTGCACCACTGGTTTTCACAAACCCCAAGTTGAAACAACAGGACAGCAGCAGAATAGGCTTCTCTCATACTTCCATCCTTTCACTGTTGGAAGAGTGTTCTTTCAGGAAAGCCAGGACAGCCCCATTTCAAAGCCTCTGCTAATTACTGCAAAATGGCATGAATACCTTATGCAGAGAAACTGGAACACCACCCACTGAGCTGCTCTCAGAGGTGGGCCTGCCCAGATGTGAACTGTCCCAGTGGAGCCAGGCTGGGACTGCACTGTCATCGTCATCAGCCCCAAGGTATTCACTGCCCCCAACACTCCAGGGACATGCCCACGTACTGTGCTCAAGAAGAAACAAAAATTTAACATCATCATGATATGTCAATCCATCCAACCCCAAATGCTCTGTGAAATATTTAACTGAATCACTCATCCTCTTGGAAAGTTGTTTGCCAAGTGAACTACCAAGGAGAACTTTCCTCCAAGGAATACAGTCAGAGACAGCACTCCCAGGCATACCATCCTGGGATTTAAGGCCTGAGAACTCCAGGGCAGCCAGCCCTGGACACAGAGGCTCCTGAGCTTCTCATCTCACACACAGTCCTGCACAGGTAGCTTGAGAGACCACAATATTTCAGACTCAGTTGATCTCCAGATCAACAGTAGAGAGGTCTGGAGGGCCTTCTTCAGCTTAGGTCTCAAGTTCCTGGGTCTCCAGATGGAAGCCTTGAAGCTCTGATAACAGGAACATTATCAGAACTTCTACTCCCACAGTTGAAGACCTGGGCAAGCTTCCAAGGTCCCTGGTAGGCACTGGGGAGCCTGGTAGGCTTGACAACCCAGTAGTTCTCTGAGCACTGGTCTGAGCTTAATCATAAGGCACCATGCTCCAAATTAACTTCTAACATTTCCAGAGAAAAGTCTCAGAGAACTCCCCAATTCAAGAGACATTTTAAAATGTCAAAATTCCCCATGAATTAGGAAACAGAAACTTTGGCCCACCTCAGATTCCAGTTTCCTTCAGAAAAGTCTCTATGCTTTGTGTTCCACTCTTAGAACACGCCTTCACCTATTAAAATACACTGAAAACAATAAATATAAACAAAATGTTCCAAATTGCCTCTAAATAAAATCTTCAAAATATAAAACCATTCCATAGGTTATCCTAAAATTTGTAGTTATTTCACTTGCATGTGAGTGCCTTGAACCCAAAGCCTTCTACTCTAAAATAAACATTCATCCTTCCTCAAGATTTATGAGTTGAAAGGACACATCCTGTACAGTTGAACCCCCAGAGGTTCAAAGCATAGACTCCAACTTTGGCACAGTATGAGGTCACTGTTTTGCTGAAGCAAAAACTGGTCAGCATTGTCCAGTACCAAAAGACATCAATGACAAGAATTGTCCTGGATTCCTCCAGGTACTGCTGAGCAAACAGTGCAGCCACCTGAGATGAAGGGCAGTGCACCTGACCACAGGAGAAACAGCAGATTCCTGGGATTTGAGCTCTTGGTGGGTAACGCAGCAAGGAAGGGAGGGATGAGCCATGTAAGCAGCCACTGAGCAGGTGAGCCCATTTAATTTATTAGGTAGTGCTACGAAGTTCTGCTGGTTTAGAGGCCTAGGTACCAGTCCCTGCGCTGGTTTGATGACTTGCCACAGAAAGGATAATGAGATAAAGAAAATCAGCCAGAATGCAAGCTCCTGGGTGCAGTTTGCCCCATCTTCCCCTACATTGCAGGTATGGAAACATAACTCAGCCTTTTAAAGCATCAAGTATTTCACCTGAGTTGAGGAAATACTTTACCAAGGAGGAATTAAACAGTCCTGCAGCTGTGCTAAACTTTGGAAAACTGCAAAAACTTCTTCAAAAACTGAATTATTATAATACTATTGAAGTTCTCATTTTCCCACACACCTAAGTGAACAGGATGGTCTCTCAGAGTTTAAAACATTTATAATACAGATATTTTTAGTTTGTCTATAAATCAGTGTTAGAGATCTTCTTTTAATGTTTTATTTTCTTGTAATTAAAAGGTGACTATAAAGACTTCCTAAAAGAAAGTCTCACTTTCTTTTGATACATGCATTTCAGACTATAGGGATGGATACAGCCCCAATCATTTAGGTCTCAATATTGTATTCAGTACCAATGACTTCAGAGAATCAGAAGCACAAGCTTTGATGTAGCACAGCTTCTCGTCTGAAGAATCAGTTTTGCTTCAGTCTATACTCACACACAGTTTAACCAGATGCCACGATGCCATCTCAGAGTTCTCTTACTGCTGAAGCATCATCACTTAAATCTTGCAGCACACATATTGCCACAGCAGGGATATTGAGTCAAATGATCCCATGGCCTTTTATCTTTAATTTCTGTTCTCCTGCTACTTTCACAAAATCACATAGCATGTCTTTTAGAAAAGAAAGCAAAACAAGTGATATTTTTTTGTGCAAACCAGATTCTATCTCGGAATCAAAAGTACAAACTAAGACTTATTATTACAGGTTTCTTTATTCTCAAAATGACAAAATACAAAACTCCTTTTTTTCTCTTCCAAAATCAGGCTACCAGTTGATGCAAACAAAACCAATATTGTGCACAGCATTTTAGCTCCTGTACTATGTGTCCTTTAAAGTAGTAAACCCACAATTACCATGAGAAAAGTCCAGCTGGAGGTATCACCTACAAGTTGCATTACTTCTTCTTTATACCTTTTTTTCAAAGCATATGTTGTGCTTGAAAACAATTCAGCACCAACGAGCTGGCAGTAGAACAACAATTTAAGCAGCAGTGTCAATGAACGTGGGAGGGGGAATTGACTAAAGCTACATTTTTCAGGTACAAAAGCCTGAGGAGCACTCTATATGGAGTCAGGGAAATATATATCAAAGACTATGAAAAAGCAACTAACTATATGCCTTTAAAAGTGCACTTCATGGATGAAAGCTGCCAAATTACAGAGGGGATTTACTGAGAAGAATGTGTTGCTGCCAGAATGGACAAAAGCATGCATTCTATCCATTCCAAGCTCCTCCCCATCTCCTGTCATGCTCACAGCAAGAAGTGGCTCAAAAATTAACTACAGACTCCAGGACTGAAAGAGACAAAAAATACCTGCTGGGAAATGCCTGGTAAAATTTTATTTTGAGCATCTGACACAGGAGACTGGAAAAAAGAAAAAAAACAACCCTCTTATGATCAAAAAACACCTCCCCGTATTCTTGGGACGTAAAATACAACTCCACAGCAGAAAGAAACAGCGCACACCTGGCCGGCTTTATGCGGAGCCCACGTGCAGAAGCACTTTTCCAACAGGCACAGCAGCCTGTGCACCGCAGCGCACTGCTGCCGGCCCAGGACAGGAGTTTCACGGAGCTCTCCTGGAGTTGGGTCACGGAAACCTCACTCCAAGCGGGAGCATCTGTTGGCCCCTGAGAGCTCGGCAGGCGCCCAGCTGCCCGGCCAGGGGGCAGCGCGTCCCGGGCGAACCGCTCCCCCCGCTCCCCTACCTGGCTGGTGTCCTCGCCGTGCTCCAAGTGCACGATGCCCTGGCTCCTACACTCCGTGTCGCTCAGCACGTCGTCCTCCGAGTCCTCCAGGAGGGACGAGGAGCCGGTGGAGGAGATCGAGGAGTTGGACAGCCGGCGGGACTGCAGGTGCAGCGTGCTGCCCGTCCTCAGCCCGCCGCCCTCCGGCCGCGCCTGGGGGCTGCCCTGCGCCTCCTCGCCCTTCGCGGCGGTGACGGTGAGCCGGGGTATGACGGGCGGCAGAACCCCGTTCGGGGGTCGGCAGCCCCTCTTCGGCCGGTCGGGCAGCTGACGGGCGGCGGCGGCGGCGACGGCGGCGCAGCGAGCCTCGAAGAGGGAGCAGAGCTCCCCCACGGTCAGCCTCTTGGCCCGGCTGAGCTCCGGGCTGCTGTGCAGCCCCGCGCGGGGCTCCATGGCGGGGTCGGCGCCGGGCGCCTGCCGAGCAGCGCTCCAGGAGCGGCGGCCGGAGCCGTGCATGGGGGAGCGCCGCGCCGCCGCCGCCGGGGAAACTTCTTTGTGGCTCAGTCAGTCTCCCGCGGCTGCCCGGAGCCCGGCGGGGAGGCGCATCTCCAGCCCACCCTGCCCGGGCAGCTCTGAGTCACCCGCGGCGACAGCCGGAGGCTGCTACCGTGCCCGCTGACCCGGCGCCAGGGCCATGGGGGCGCGCTGAGCCCGCCCGACCGCCCGCCCGCCGCCACCGCCCCGCTCCGCCTCGGCGCTGAGGGGAGGAGCGATCGAATCGCATCGAGCCCAGTCGAGCCGCGCCGCGGGAACCCCTGCCCGCCCCTTCCCGCCGCCGCCGCCACCACCATCACCATCAGCGCCCTTTTGGTTTCGCTTTCCCTGCGGCGGCCCCCGGGGAGCGGCCTGGGGGTGTCCCGGTGCCCGTCCGAGTGTGCCGCCTTACCTCCGCGCCGCCGCTCCCGCCCGCCGGCCCTCGCCCGCCCGCCGCGGCTCCTCGGGCACGGCGGCTGCGCAGCGCGGCGAGCCCGGCCGCCCGCGGGCCGGAGGGCGGCGCGGCCCCACGGCCCAGCCCCGGCTGGGGACGCGGGGGAGGCGGCCTTGGACCCTCCCTGGGGATTTCGGCCCCCTCAGGGCCGCGCGTGGCGGTCTGGGGTCCGTGTGTGAGCATCCCCTCGGTGCGCGCTGACACCGGGGGTCACCTCCAGGCCTCCGCGGCTGCCGTGGTGGGACCGCGACATCCTGGGGTGGCTCAGCGCCCCCCGCGGGGGCGGGGATGTGACTGGGCTGTCACCAGCCCGCAGGGACCGGGTGGCGGGGCGTGAGTGCCCGCGCAGCTGAGGGCGCTGCCCCGGCCGCGCTGCGGGTCCCCACGCCCCGCTGCAGCGTCCCCGGCGGGCGGCGAGCGGGACAGGGGCGCGGGGCAGCGCCGGCCTCCCGGGGAGCCCGAATTGCCTGTCAGTCAGCGCGTTACTGCTGAGCAGTGCCCAATCAGGCTGCCTTCAGCCGCCGGTTGCTGCGATACCCAAGCCCCCTTGAACGAATTTCAGCGTTTGACACCCCCTGCCTTGGTACTTCTTGCCTACAGAACTCCCACTCTTTACCTAAAATGTAACCCGTGCTGGGTTGCCGCATGTGTTGTAATTGTAGCTATTAAGACCTTTGGAACAGGAAAGGCGTTCTACCGTAGGGTTACATCAGCTGAAATGATTACTAAAATTAATAATTTTGGAACCAAATGCTAAAGTCTTCAGCTGAGTTTTTGCTCATTTATCTCATTGTTTCCTTGTACTCTCCCATCTGTCTCTCACCATCTGCTCTCTCTTGCCTGGTGCTTGGGCTGGGAGCTCCTTGCAAAAGGGGCTGTGGAGCTCCACCACACCCAGCGCAGTCCCAGCCGCGGCTGGGACTCCTCCCTCCAGCGATGCTATAAATTATTTGTTAACCTGTCTTGTGATTCCGTTGGATTATCTGTAAAATAATCAGTTGATTATTGATCTTGATCTTTCAGGTTACCTTTGAAAAAGCTTGTTCCAAAAGGCACCACACGACATGCCTTCCCCTGAGGTGGCTGCTATGCTTCTCACAGGGCCCACAGCTTGGAGCAGACAGAAAGGCAGCTGAGAAACTTTAAAAAAAAATAAAAATTCAGTCATCTTTGGACACTTTTCTGAAACTATGTGGTGCCTAGGCAGGAATTTGGGAAGTCTGGATTTTCGGCTTATATGGCCAAGCTTTGTGCTGGACTTAGTTTTGTGTAGAAGCTGTGGTGGGAGTTCTCCCAAGGTTTATGTGATGGGGGAGGGAGGGCTGACAGCTGCTGCCAAATTATGTGAAAACACAACCAGTAAAGTGCACAGTAAAGTGGTTGGCAGTGCAACTTTTCCCCAACAGGCCGTGAGAACACCAAAGCACCTGTAGGAGGATATTCCTTCATGGTAGACTGTAATAGATTTGTGTTCTTTCTGAAAGAAGATGCTTTTATTACTAATTTGCAATCAGTTTCAAATTTGATGTAGCAGAAAGGCAGTCTCAAAATATGAAAATTGATTAAACCTAATATATACCTAAAGTCATAACAGTTTAATCAAAAGCATGATTTTATAATTGATGGTTTTATAAGAATACTCACAGTAATAAATTTATAGATAGAGCAGAAAATGCAAAGGGCAGTTTTAAGTGGGTATTCAAGATTATACACAAGGTTGTATATATATCTTTTATGTCACTCTGGCAGCTTCTGTCTGTAGATAAGCAAGCTGGAAAAATATATTTATTCACAGGAGAGGGGTTACGTGTGAGCTTTCACAGGGCAAACAAGAACCCTTCCGGAGATGGCCCGCTGCATGTGGAAGGACATTTCAGTTTCCAGTCTCCTTTAGCCGTTGCTCTGTCTGCTGATTCTGCAGTTACAAGATTATGTGTGGTCTATGATTAGGAAACCTTATTTAGGAAACCTTAACCTTGGCAACGCTTCTGGGACTAGCAGCTCAGTTCAGTTATAAAATATCATTTAAAAGATTTTACTTTCAACTAATGAAGATGAAAACAAAAACATGCAATACATTATCATTTTAATAATAAAAATTGCTATTTTATAATATTGATTAGTGGTGATTGCTTGGATAAGGTTAGATAGGTTTAATTGACTTCATTTATAGCATCTCACTCTAGAGAGCTGAAGTTTGTATAAGATTTAACTGAAAATCTTTCAAAGCTACCTGGAGAATAAAGAGGTTCTTCAGTCAGTATCACCACATTTCCTTGTAGGTGTACAGCCGTTTTAACAAATGGAATGGTACTCTCTGTCCTGACAAAGTGCTGGTGACTTGTACTTTTCACTTGTGAAATCCTACATTCCTGACAGGACAGGGCTGCCCGCATCCACTGGTGATGCTTGCCAAGAGCTGGCTCTGATAAGATACAGATAAATATGTCCCTGTTGTACAGATGGGTGAACTGATAGACAGTACATGAGTTGACTGCAGATATACAGTCAGTCGGGGGCAGGAGCAGGGAGCTTCAAATTTCCTCTGTGCTACTGTAACCGCCGGATCACATTCCCACCTCCAGGGGTGAAGCGTTTTGCTTATCACAGTCATTCTGGCTCACATCGGCGCTGCTGCGCACTGCCAGGGTTTCACATTTCACACACGCCTGCTACAAAAACAGCTTTCTGCCTTTATTTATATTGGCAAAAATAAAAGTCTATTTCATTCCCATGAAATCCCTTTCTAAACATTGTTATCATTAACATATTGCTTCTTTCTACTTCCTTCCAGTTTGTGTTCCCATAGGGTGTCTAAGCCTTGACGATACAAAGATGCAACAGACATCTAAATAGATTAGAAAGATTTCATTTCTAAATAGATTAGAAAGATTTCATTAAGGCAACGGTTTAAATATGATCTAGAGAGGAGCCTTGGGTTTAACTTGGCCTGTGTAGTACATGCATATTGTTCACTGCCCACGAGATTTCTCAGAGACCTTAGAGCATGATAGCTGAGAAACACCACCTCCTTCAATTCCATGCTGAGCATGACCTCAGAATGCCTGAGAAGTACTTGAGTGCTGTGATTTGCAAGTCTCTCTTGGATGCAACAAACACAGGTATTTATTAGTAGTTACCATATCTCTTTCAGGATATAGCTAGGGAGAAAAGGAGTTGGGTGTGTTTTTATACAGAAAGGCCCTTTTTCCAGAACTGGAAGAAAGGCACATGGCCAAAGTGCTGGCCGTGCCTAAGGGAAGATCCCAACTCACCCACAGCCATTCGTGCCTGAGGCAGAGTTCCCCTCCGTGCCTGAGATGAAGAGCACATCTCTTCCTGGGAAGCCAAGGGAAAAGCAGTGGGTGGGCTGCCGGCCTCTCAGGAGTGGTGTCAGGAGCAGCTGTGCCAGGGGATGGTGCTTCTCTGGGCAGAGGAGCTGGGAGCAGAGCAGGTGATGGCGTGACCAGTCTGGTGGAGCTGGCAGAGGAGCAGCAGCCGGGACAGCAGGGAGCCTCAGTGGCTCACCACCAGCTCCAAAGGGGCTGGGGACCCTGGCCACGTGTTTTAGTTATTTTGTCTTTGCTGCTCATTAGAAAAAATGAGCAAGTTAGTGCATGTTACAGTCACATCCTCTTTTTGTCATACAAGCACAACCAGATCAAATTATGCAAGTACACAGCTGCCACATGCAAGGGGAAAATGAGACTCCAAACACAGGTCGTATGATGTGAAAACAATTGCTGCACTGAGAGCTCTTTATTTTTGGGATTAATTTTTGTAGGCTATTTGCCAAATTTCTCTATGCAGACATTTATATATTTTTGATGTAAACTCTGGACACCTAATAAATGAAAGCCATATTCAAAAGAAAAAGGGGGGAATGTGTTTCTACCTAAGAAGAAGCAAAACTGTAACTGATCTAAGTGTATGGATCAGACGAACCTGCAGGAAAGACACAATAAACTATGAAGGTCCCCTCGTGGCTGGAATTAAAATTGCATTTACAAGTCACGCCTGCACAAAGTAACTCCGACTATTCAGCTACCTCGCATACCTAAACTGGAGAGAGGGAGACAGCACACCTCAGGCACAGTCAAATGCCAATATCCCCTTGGAAAAATGGGTGCTAGTGTTTGAGATCATGAGGTGATAGCTATGGCAGTGAGGAAAGACACAAAGGATAAGGCCACAGGGGAGGAAGGAGAGTGCACAGCACCCCTGCTAACAAAATGTCTGCTGGTTTATAGGGCATAGGGTTACTCTATAAGAAAGGGTAGGGAAATACTCTGGAAAGAAAGACCTACACAGAAGGTGAACATCACCAGAGAGAAAGAAATCTGTGAGAAAAAACATTTTTCTCCCACATCTGGACCACCTCATGCTGCAGGCAGTTGCTGTTCTTCATCATGAAAGTGGAAGAGAAATACCTTATCTTGTCACTTCCCTCTCGCTACTTTTATCCCTCACATTCTAACTGCTGCCCTGGGGGCCAACATATCCACGGAATAAAATAAAATAGGGGAGGAGAAAGGGTATAGTATTCCATGACAGGAAATGTGTACTGAAAGGAGCAAGCAGGTAGCAGCATGACTGGCTGCAGGTTGTTGGTTTGGCATATGGACTGTGCTCTCCCTCCTCAAATTTCCTGTAGCTCCACGGAAGAGCATCTGAGATACTCTCACGGTTTCTGCTAATGTTTTTCCTGTTCTTGCCTTAAATAAAGGTTTTATCTTCCACAGCTGGCATTTTAGCAGAAAATCCACACCAAAATATTTACAATTAAGCATAGTTGTTATTTTTGACTAGCCATTTGTAACCCCTCAGATGGGGCGTACTTGCCTGTATTTATGGTGACACATCAAATTTTGTGGACTTACTCCTGGTTTATAATAGTGTAAAGAAGAGGGGGATGTGTCTCATTGTGAATACAGACAGACTGTTTCAAGAAGTTTAGTTTCACCTGTTCATCCTTCAAACTGTGGGCATGCTTAAAGAACAAATCATGGTTCTATTGTTAAAAGACATCTTCAGCAAAAGACTATTCCACTTCTGAGACATTTAAAGGAATAAACTATTGTGGTGGTTTGGCCCTGGCTGGATGCCAGGTGCCCATCAAAGCCACTCTATCACCCTCCTCCTCAACGATACAGGGAAGAGAAGATATAATGAAAAGTCATTGGCTGAGGTAAGGCTTAGGAGAGATCGCTCACTGATTACCATCACAAGCAAAACAGACTCAGCTTGGATAAATTAATTGAATTTATTATTAAAAATATTGGCCTAAGAAAATGAGAAGTAAAACAAAACTTAAAAATCACCTTTCTCCATCCCTTCCTTCTTCCTGGGCTTTATTTTATTCTCAATTTTCTACCTTCTCCCCCTCAGGGGGAGATGCAGGGGGACAGGAATGGGGATTATGGTCAGTTCATCACGTGGTTCCTGCTGTTGTTTCCTCCTCAGAGGAAAGATGCTTCCCCTGCTCCAGTGTGAGGTCTCACCCACAGGAGACAGTCCTCCACAAACTTCTTCAACCTGAGTCCTTCCCACAAGCCACAGTTCTTTACAAACTGCTCCAGTGTGGGTCCCTTTCCATGAGTTGCAATCCTTCAAGAACAGTGTCTAACCTGGATCTGCCCCAGGGCCACAGGTCCAACCAGCAAACCTGCTCCAGCATGGGCCCCTCACTCCATGGGCCCTCAAGTTCTGCCAGGAGCCTGTCTCAGCCTGGGCTTCCAGCAGGTCCCAGCCTCCTTTGGGCATCCACCTGCTCCAGCCTGGGGTCCTCTGGGGCTGCAGGGGGGTCTCTGCACCCACTCCATGGGCTGCAGGGACACAGCTGCCCCGCCAAGGTCTGCACCAGGGGCAGCAGGGGAATCTGAGCTTCGGTTCCTGGAGCACCTCCTGCCCCTCCTTCTGCACTGACCCTGGCTTTGTGCAGTTGTTTCTCTCACATATTCTCAATTCTCTCTCCTCTGTCTGCAAGTACTATTGCACAATAACACTTTTTTCCTTCTCAAATGTTATCCCAGAAGAACTTCTACCATCACTGCCTGGCCCAGCCTCAGCCAACAGCAGATCTGTCTTGGAGCTGGCTGGGATTGGTTCTGTCAGACCCAGGGAAAGCTTCTGGCAGTTCCTCAAAGAAGCCACTCCTGTAGCCCCCATATATGCAATCCAAATAAAACTATAAAAACTTCAGTAGATTATGGGAAAAAAACCCAACAAAACTGAAAGTCTAAAATAACTAGATTTTAATGAATATTTAAACTAAATATAATATTTTCCACAGAGACCATCACTACTATTATTTTTTACAACAATCTGGCATAGTAGCTGAATTGAAATAGTCTTTTTAATGGTGTTACTATTCAAATGTGGCCAAAATTTATATCTCAACAGTCACAGGCTTTTATTTCCCTTTGCATGAAGGATATCTCTGGAAAACTCATAAAACTTCTTACTGAGCAATTGACTACCTGGATGCTGGAGGTAGGGGAGCTAAGTACACTAACATTTCTTTGTCCACACTGTTTGCTTTGCTAGTTCATTTGACAGTGCTGCATTAAGAATCAAACATATCCTGAAAGGTCATAGACACACCCTAGTGAGATGAATGATGCCACATGAGTGTATATTTAAGAAAAAAATCTAAGGAGGGGTAACTACTAAGCAACAAGCAAACGCTTTGTTTTAGTGTAAGGGTCTGGTTTGTGCTTGTGCAAAAGAACTCCAAGTGGTTTGTAGAGGGATTTTTAGGATATAAAGGTGTTCTTTGGCATGAACCTGACTCCAAATTAGTGCCAATGTGTCTATTAAAAAGATCCCTTTTTCCTCTATATTCCCTGCATTTGTTGGCACACACATTTGCCCAGCTTTGTGGACTAGACTACAGTATGACACAGAACTTGACAGAGATTTTTATTCACAAGACTTGACAGTTTGTCTCTGGAATCAACTCAAATACAGAATAAAAACAGTAATGCAAGGGAGAATAAAAAGTAAAATAATTTGAAAAAAATACCGAGAAAACCTTTTCTCTGGAGTTTTTGACATTTCTGTTTCACAGAATTAAATATTGTATGCTTTATGTTTATTTGCCTGGGAGACGTACTTTCTTCACTTGAGGTCATAGGAACCAATTTTGCACTAATATAAGTATGTACAGGTTGTCACTGTCTTCAAGGAGTTTTTCATTATAAGTATTGGAATTTTTTCAGGCGGAGAATGTTGCAAAGGAGTGCATTCCATAATGACTTCCTCCAGTAGATCATAAGCGTGTCAGGGAAAAGAGTGGCCTATGAAACTCACCAAAGGCAGAAGAAATGCGGTACGGCGGAGGGGCAGGTGCGCAGCGCCGCCGGTAGCGCAGGGGCCGTGCCGGGCCCGTTCAGCACCGCGGACAGCTCAGGGCCCCGGCGCGGCCGGACGCTGTCCCCGGGACACGGCAGGGCCATTGGTGCCACAGCCGAGTTTAAAACCAGCACGAAACCTAATGTTTGTACTCAGTTATGTCTGTAGGTATGTCTTCAAAACAGGAAACCCATATTTTGTCATCATTTTGAAATCCCCAACACTACTGTCACTAGTAATGCCTTTACAAAATATCTGATTATGTTCTTAAACAGTGTCCTGGTTTGGGCTCGAATAGAGTTTGTTTTCTTCCTAGTAACTGGTACAGTGCTGAGTTTTGGATTCAGTATGAAAATAATGTTCACAGGCCAGTGTTGTTTTGGCTGTTGCTGAGTAGTGCTTACCCTAAGCCAAGGGTTTCTCTGTTTCCCAGGCTCTCCAGTGAGGAGGTGCACAAACAGCCAGGCAGGGGGAAAACAAAACCAAGACAGCTGACCTGAACAGGCCAAAGGGATACTCCATCCCATAGAGCATCATACCCCGTATATAAACTGGGGGGAGCTGGCCAGGATGTGTCTTTGTCTCTGCTGCTTCCACCATTGCTAAGAGCACACAGAGTTCTCTTCAGTAACTAAACTGGGATTGTAGATCATTAGATTGGGTTTCCATCTGCTTCTCTTTCCATGTGAGCAGATTGCTAGAAAAAAGACACTGAAAACAAGACAAATAAACCGACTATTCTTCCTTGTAAGGAGCTGCATAACCATGAGTCAGGGGTAGCCAATATTTCACCAAATTCTTCAAATTTCTCAGAAAGAATAAGCGGCACAGCAACCAAGCATTCCTCCAGCCTCCCTAACTCCAGGTGTTTTCTGCTGTTTTATCTTTTCCAGGGGACTAGTAGCACAATTTGTCAACAGTGATAAACAAGGTATCCCTGCAAAAGTACCAGGGGAAAAATATTCCATGCTTTTTCTGGCATAAAAGATATTTACATAGCATTTAACATCAAGGAAAAAAATACAGCAAAATGAAGAAAAATTGTCAGAGGTGTTTTATTCATGCATCCAATGTATCATAATCTCAGGTTAGTACAATTTTGCAAGGCTGCCCGATGACTAGGCAGGAAGCAAAGAGAAACACACCTCCTCTTCAAAAATGCAAGCAGAAGACCTCTGCTTCCCTAATGGGGTTGTTATCAAGCTGAAGAAACGATTTTTGGGTTTTGCTTTACAAAGCTGATAAGTGTGGCTATTAGTTAGTTAAGATATTTACTAACTGGAAGCTAATATTTTTCTAGTGGGTTTTTTCCTGTATATCAGTTGGAGTTATAATTAATCCTATTTCTCTTATGATGTTATCAAGGTTCTTGCCAAAGAGCTTAAGACATTTGCCTCTGAGAGTATAAGCACCTTCACAAATGGAAAGACTAGGCTGAGATGATACAGGGACACTGATTGCAGTTTGCTGGATTTCATTTTTATTCCAGAAATTGCATTTCTCTCATAGGCAGCTGTCTGTAATTGTCATGAAAACTTTTTCACTTTGATACAAGTGCATATGGATTCCTGGAAAACAATGTTATTTTAGCTTTCATCATGTTCAGCAGAACTTTGGCTGAAATTAATAATGAAGGTATTGAGTCGCACTTTATACAGAAAATCCCTAATGACAGGCTATATATTCAGATATCCATGTACCATACCTGTTTTTCAGGTTGTCAAATGAGGATAAAACTCATAAAGAGGTATTCAGAGAGACTGAATGGATAAATGTCTTCCTGAAATAATTACAGATTTGAATCACAGCACACAAAAGAAAATGCCTTTCCAAATATAATTAAGTGAATATTAACTGTCTTCATAAATAATTTTATATAAAATGGAACCATAAAGTTCAGTTAGAGCTTAGTTATAAATCAAATCCATAATGCCGTATTTTCCCGCCTAGTTACAGACCAGAAAAAAATTTTACAAAGGTAGGCTTTCACCGTGGAAGAAGTTAAGAAGTTCTTGCTGGGACAGCACAGTGTAACTTCCAGTGTCAGCAGCTGGTCAGTCCTCACCACCGGGCAAGTTGGGTTGGAAAGCTTGTGATGAACCTGTAAAAAAACTACTGGGACAGGAAAGCTTGACTAGTGGTCAAGTTGAAACTGAATTCTTGTCCAAGGAAATAGGAAGAAAATCAAAGGGAGAAGAAGGGGAGAGAAGAAGAGGGAGAGAAAGAATAGGCATGAGAGTCTTGAGATGCAAGGCTTCAGGAAAAAAAAAATAGTAGAATTGAAACATAGCACCCATCAAGGACCTCTGCCCGGGAGAGCCTCCCTTGCCGAGCCCCTTTCGCCACCAGATGGCCCCATATGGACGCAGATGATAATTGGACGCTTGCTCCAGAGACTTCGGGCCCAGGTTTCAGTGCCTAAATTCCAAGGATCCTGGCTGCCAACAGGGAAACAAAATAAACAGAAACAAACCCCAACGTCCAAAAATCAGGCTGGAGAGTTTGAACAGTCCAGGTTCAAGAGTTTGGATTAGAATACACATCTCAAGTCCTGGGATATTTTTCATGGAGTATCACGGTTCAATTTTTAAATCACAATAAGTGATTTGTTCCTGCGAGGGTTGGCATTGAATTAACACTGAACTGAGAGTATAAACGGGAACTTAATAATATGTGACATACCTGGGTTCATACTTTCAATCTATGTGGCATCTGTAAAGTCATGGGTTTGCATCCAGCTTTGGGTGCTCCAGGAGAGCTGGAAAACACCTGGAACTGTAAAGAATCCGAAGGAGGGGAGCACAGATGAACAGAAATGAAACATTGCCAGCATGCAAAGCCTGAAAAATTGGCTTGCTAAGCTGTTTGACAAAGAGCTTTGTTGGCCAGTTGCAGGCAGCAGCTGGCATTGTGGGCAGGGTCCTGAGTTAAAGTTTCTCACCAGAAGTTATAATTAGGATAATAATGTTTATATTAGTTTGTTTGCTTTTTCCCTGTGTTTGTTTCTTGCCTGTGCTGTCTTTCTGAGATAGACTGGACCTAAAATCAATTGTTTAATGTCAGGTGTCAGGTGGATTCTCTCTTAAATTTGTCACTCTACTTTTCCATGCTTATTTCAAGCTAAAAATCTTAAGGGGCTCTTTTGCCATGCAGGCATCCCTAAGGACCAATCTTAACAGATCTCTGAGGGTAAACAAAACTAAACCCTGCAGAGAATGATGGCCCTTCATGAGAGAAAGTTTCCTGGAGTTTTTGGTTATGATTAACAGAGGCCTCTGAAACCTGATGTAAATCCCCAAAAGAGCTTTCTTCCTCAACCACTAAACCTATCTGAATAGAAGATGAACTTATTTTTAAGGGGGTGGAACGCCTTCAAAACATCCTTCACTTTATATTTACATCTCAGTTTGTAGTAGCTAATATCTCACTGGTGGAGCAGGTGCTTGAAGAACTTTCTGACATAAAAAGCCTTCTGAAGATAGTTGTAATAATGCAAATTCGCCTGACAACAACCTGTGCCTGAGTAAGTTAACATCTGTAGCACCTGTTTGGAGGCTCCCAGCTGTGGGAACTCAGCAGGAGTACATACATGCAGCTCAGAGGAATATTGAAGAAGGGATCTGGGAAAAAATGGATGACAACACAATCAAGTGAGGTAAGAGTCAGGATATAGTCATAGATTTGTACATAAAGAGCTTTCCCCCTAGTTCTGCTACAGAATAGAAATACAAACTGGAGAATGCCTACCTAGATTTGCTAGAGTTGAGCAGAACTCATGCTAAGTTCTGCTCTGAGCCCCACTTGTGGCTGGATTGTTGCTCCTTTGATGGGACTCCACAAATGCTTCATAACCTTGTTAACAATGGCTTTACAGGGTTATGGGGAATGGAGCTTTTTGAGAAAACGTTTTCATCTTGCTGAGCTTTGGTACATCTCCAAAAGAAGCCATAATCAGGGTCCTGAAGATGTTAAGGAAGTGATTTTGTAGTGGTGAGCAAAGGTGAGGTGTACATGGGTAGTGCTGAAACAGTGTGGAGCCATTTCCTTTCACAGACCTGATCCTGTTATGCATCACTCATTTTTGTTCTGCTGATTCATTTGGAATTTCAGCCTCAGTATACTGACTGAGATTTATGATCACTTGAGCTTTTTCTATAAAAATAGTTCTTACTAGAAGCATCATTGCAACTGCCCCCCTGTGTACATTTGATACCTGTTCAGAACTTGCAAGAGGAAGTTCCTGAAATTTCAGGCATTTCTATCAGGTAAATTCTCTGTCTGTTTTGATTTTATTTGGTTTACACTGATTTATGTATGCCACCCAATTCAATAACTTTTTGTTTTATACTAAAGCATGTCCTAAATTATAATTCTGGAAGGAAGGGAGGTAAGAACTGCTGTGACAGAGAGAAATCATGTCAGGCCAAAGGAAGGGTCATGGAGTGTTGGTGCCTTTTTCTTTTCCTGTTTCATTTTCTTTTTCTACTTCTATGACAGACAAGCCAAAAAACCCCCAAAAACTGGCTCTCATCGAGCTAAAAGTTTTTGACTTATTAACACTCTAAACACAGAAATGGAATCACCATGTAGCTGTGAGCAGCGAGTTCCGCAGTTTGTCTGATGTGTAATGACTTGCGTGGATGCTGTTTCCTCTGCTTCCCACTAGTCAGAGACACTTCTGTGGAACACCAGACATTTGAAGTTTCACCACTCACACCTTTTATTCTGTTCACAGCTGTCCTGCTCTTTGAAGTTCACTGAGCAAGAAACCACTAATCACAGTTTACCTGTTAAGACTCAGGTTCAAAACTGTGTGAAAAATTAGGACTGCTTGCAGGCAGAATAATTGCTTTTAAAGTGGAGGAAACATCTTCTTCAAGGAACACCTGGTGACATGGTCTCCATTGCTGACAGGCATGGATCATCTCTTAGATCTGTTATACTTCCATGAAGTAGGATGTCATGTTTGTGGACACCTATCCTGAAAGCATGTGTGAGGATTTTTATGAGAGTCTCTCATTTTCTCACTGCTGATAGATAGATTTGTGGGAAAAATGCTAGCTTGACTTTGCAAGATTATTTTCTTTCTCTTTCTTTTTTTCTACTTATTTGCATTTTTTCTCCAAACTGGAGCATGCATTAGTATTTGCTAATTCTTTCAATTCTTTAAAATTTCTGTGAGTCAGACATATTAATGTAGCAAAGCAGAGGCAAGCAGCTTTGTATTGATTGTTGCCTAATAGTGTGCAGCCTTTGTTTTGATTTGATAGAGCAACTTTGAGGTAAGTTTGTTTTTCAAACAGATGTTATTGAGAAGGATGAACAAATAGATTAATGTGTTAACTGTCTACAGTTTATTAAGGTAATCAGAAATTAACATTGCAATGATTATATTGCAGGCATAGAACAATAAATCAGAAGATGAATTATGGCACTCCCTCACCATTGAAATCCTCCCCAGGGCCAGAGCCTCACCACACTGCCTCCACCTTTGCTCCCAACTGCAAGAATCCATTTTCCTCCCAGGAACACACCACCAAGGGTTAGTGTCCAAAGGAAAGAAGCTCCACTGAGGGTTATTCTCTTGGCAAAATCAGGAGGGAGCCTAGCTCAGCTTAGAGCCTTATTCTGGACAGTGCACTTGTAGGAAAGAGAGTACACCTGCTGTTACATGGGTGCACACGCACACTTATGTCCTCTGCAGGGCTTTTTTTTGTTCAGACCCACACCAGCTAAACAGCATTGCAGCAGCTGGTGAGCTGAGGCAACGTGCTACTGTAGGCAAATGGCAAAACTCAAAGTCTGCTGTGAATAGTTACAGAGATTTTTCTGCTTCAATAGATACCCTTCTGCTACTGACTAATGCTTGTGATGAATGAATTAGCCATCATTTTTCTGCAACCACTGTAGGAACAATATGTGAACCTGTGAAAGCGGAAATAAGAATAGAAAGCCACTCACATCTAACAGCAAGAAACTGGAGGGGGGTGTTAACACTGAGTGCTGATAGCAAAGACAGCTATAAAGCTCTGTCAGTATAAGTTCTTCAGAGCTTTCCTAGGCTGGATGAGAGTGCCAGAGTACTCATGAATTTTTAGATATTCTTACAGCTTCAGATATAGCTCTGGAGAGATCTCTCATGTAGAAGTGAGTTATGAGGCAAATCTTATTCCCCTCTACCTTTGCATGATCTGAAGCATGTAGCTGTGATTCAGGAAAGAGAGACTGCATCCTTCTGCATAGCCTTAACTTTGATGGGAGTAATTTCCAGCTTCCTCTTACTAAACAAAACTAACAAGTAAAGAAAAATAAAAACCTACATGAACTGCAGGGTTGCCAGGGCAGCATGAACAATCTGGTATCAGGGGATAGTAGGTTTATGGGGACACCAAATATGGTGATGGTGAGGGTAAGATCCAGAAATATGAGTCATTCTGCATAAAATCATAACCTTTTTTCCCCCCAGATTGTTTTGCTGTTCTTGCTTGGTGTTCTCACTTTGAATATCTCCTCGTGCCAAAGGTGCCCCATTTAGGAAACAGTCAGCCAGGCAAGACCTGCCAGATGTACAGAATGCTAGTCCTGGCTTGTGTACAATCTGCTGTCAAGGGAAATAGAAAGCATTTCCTTCTGGGCCTCTCCTGTCACTGTGGCCTGATCACTGTCTTCAGCTGATGTTGTATATCACTGCACCTTCCCACTGGAGCAGATAATTCCTGCAACTCACTTCCTGCACTGGGAGGGCTCCTCCAAACCCTCCTAACTTAAACCCCATTGTGTCAAATTTTCAGTCTCCTTTTCTCTCTCCCTTGCCCATGCTGCTGGCAGCAAAGGCTGTACAGATTGGTGACTACTCTGTGGTTAACTTAATTTGTATCTGTCCTTTTCTGTGTGATGAGAAGCTGAGAGCCAGCTTTGGGTCCAAGACTAGTCTGCCAGCCTTTAAGCATTTGCAGATTTAACTGAGAGGAACTCAGAGCATTTGAAAGATTTTCAAGTTGACTGCTGAGAGACTGACATCCCCCAGAGGTGGTGACAACAGTCACAATTAGTTGCTAAAATTTGTTATTAATACAAATACAATTAATATGGTCACAAATTAATATTTGAACTTAACTAGACAAAAGATTTTTTTAAAGGGGTCAAATCTCATGCTTAATATAATAGCAGTTATAGATCCCTCAGTGATCTCAAACCAAAGTCACCTAGGAATATAAGAAGGGGGTAATGGTTTGAGTTGTGTCTTCCATGTTTCCTTGTTCCCCTCACCATAACTCCACAATTTATTTGCAGTCATTCTCCTGTAATGTGAGAAATCAACAAGTACAACAAATATATTATCTAAGGTTACCCAGCTCCTCCTAAGTGCCATGCTCAGGTAAGTCCCAGGGGCTTGTGGATTCCAGCAGTACAAATGGAAAAGCCCAGACATTGTCCCCACTGCACTGACTGGCCTGTCCATTGACTGGGTGTTAAGTGCTTTTGGAGAATAAATAAGAATCACCTTTCCACTGAGATTTTAGATCATGCACCCCCCCCCCAGCTGAACAGTTTAGAAGGTACCTCTAACTACTTCTCTAAAAAAATCCAATGCATTTTTCAGACCTTCTGTTAAAATGCTTACAAAACTGGTGAAAAGAGTTTGTAAGGTCATCATGAATGCCAGATCTGCTCATCAGAAGACTTTTTAAGGGCTATAATGCTGACAACTGTGCTGCTTGAGGGATGAGGCTGATGGGCTGTGATCAGAGCACTGCTAGACAGGAAGGTATCCTGGCATTCGGTTCTGTGTAATGCATCTTCAAGCAGTTGAAGTTATTTGCTCCTTTCCTACAGCATTTATGATCAAGGCTCTTGCAGAGTGGAGAGTGGTTTAACACTCAAGCAGATTATTTATTGCTTCTTATGCAAATTTTCTATTAAAAAAAAAAACCCTAAAAATGGTGTTCTAAAATATTCATTGTAAAATACAACATTCTTCATCCTTCCCATGTCTTTTACCAATGGACCAAAATCTATCACTTATGAACACTTTTCATGAAACAAACATATGCAGTTAAAGATCAATAGGAAGACAATAATTTTAATAGGTAAAGGTCTGCATGGAACAAGAGATCATGGCAGGGATTTTATATAAAAGTGCTTAGAATGATAAACCATATCTACAAACTCCAGGATAACCTCAGCAGCAGTCACCAACCCACTGATCAAGCACCTGTGAGGACAAGTTCTGCCCATTTTGTACAAAGGAAACTGCTCTTTGCTTAACCTACATTAGTCATTCAGGGAAAAATAATCCTCATATTTTGTAGTATAGTTGAACAAAAGAAAATCCATTTCATACAATTTTTTTATCTTCTCAATTTGTTCTGAGGTCAGTTGTCTGAGGTACTCCAAGGTGATATCACCATCAGTTCGTTTCTCTGAGCTGTATCTCTTCAAGCTGGGGTACTGCAGGCTCTCTGGTGCACCAATGACCTTCAGAACATGCTCAGAGTCCAAGCCAAGAGTTTCATACTTACCCACAATATCATAGTGAATGTTGCAAGGATCACAGAGCAGAAACATCGGTTTCCAGTGAATGTCAAGAGTATGTGGTGATTTTGCTATAATGAAGTTGACAAACTCCTGGAAACTCACTTTTTCAGGAGAATTTTTATTTTTCCTGAACATTGCCCTAATCTCATTAGCAATAGTGGTACTGTAGAATGGTTCAGAGTGCAGGAGTTTGTCTCTGTAAGCTGAAACCAGCCGTTCAAAGGGATGTCTGGTGAACATCACTTTGGTGTAATTGCTTAGAAATTCCTTTTGTAAGGCAGGAGGGTAAGACACCAGCCTTTTGATTAGTGACGTATGGTGGATGTTGTCATGCTCAATTTCAGAAGCTTCTGCATTCAAGTCTGATTGAAGAAGAAAAATAATTCTCTTCCAGTTGGAGCAGCCTACCTTAGGCACCTCACAGTAGATAAATTTATGTTTGTGCTCCACAAAGAGCTGGTTTGCAACATGAGAATCCAATTTGCTTCTTGGTTTATTGAGGTTATTCTTCAGGCAGACAGAAGCCAGTGTGTTTTTCCGACCGTTTTGAATTGCCAGCCAATTTTCAGTAGGATTGGAAAAAGCATCTGTAACCAAGGGAGAATTGAAACCATTTCAGTGGAATAGGTTTGTATAAATCTCTTTATCTGTGACAACCATAGCACTCTATCACACTGCATACAAAATCTAGTGAAGATGCTAAATTTTTTTTTTTACTGTAACTGGACTAGACCATGGCAAACATGCAATAAACTATCCTCCCTAGTGAAACATTTATTAAAATGAAAACTTTCAATATGTTAGCAGTACTAGTCTAAGCAAGTTTGGTGTTCCAATATCATGCTTTTGTAGTGCTCTCTTCTCATATATATTGCTGAGATAACTACCATAATGACAAGTGACTAGGCCTTGAATATTTTCATAGTATTGTTTATATCTTGGGCTTTATAGTTACTTTCTAACACATTTGGAAAAGGTGTCTCTCTTTCTATAAAACATTAAAATTTTTTGGTAATTTCTTCACTCACCTGTTAGGGTTTTTTGTCTTCTACAGAAAAACCCAAAAAGAAATATTCCAAATACAAAATTTGGGAGAAGGAAAACTAACACCTTCTGGTTCATGTTATTCTCACAGGAAGGAAAATGACGTGGTGTCTAAAGTGGAAATCTGTCTTTCTGTCAACAAGGAAAGATAATTCAGGTGAGAAAAATTTTGTATGACTGGTATAGCAAAGATAACATGTATATCTCCTACAGAATTTAGGGCAGCAGAAAGACTTTTCAAGCCCTATAAAAATAGATTGTGCTAATAAGAAAAAATTCTCTTGTGGAAAAGACTCATCACAATTATATTGTTAAACCAAATAGATAAATAATATGTCCATTTTGAAGTCTTTCAAAATTCCTCCTTTTTTCAGAACAATGAACTGCTTATGAGCAAATACTCCTCCCTTGTCTTTTAAAGCTGTTGGGGAACAATAACTTCATTTAGAATTACAAAGTTGTATTTTTTTATAATCTTTGGAATCTCAGAACACAAAGATCTCTATAAACTGTAACAGGTATATTCGCAAAGACCAGGACACATTCAGGGTGAATTTATTTCCATTTATTGCCCTGAAGCTTTGTACTTTGGACAAATAAATCATTGCAGGAGAAACTCTTCCCTATTCCTGCAGAGAATCCACACCAGTAACTTGGATTCTCCCATTTTCCCCCTCCAAACACCCCACAGATATGTGTTTGTTGCTCTTGCTGCTGCAGCAGAAGAGCCCCAAAATGGCTCAGTATGATAGGAAATGCAGAAAGTGGTAAACAACAGAAAAGGAGTTGTTCCATGTTCCTAGACAGAAGGAAAGAAGGCAGTCCAACACAACATATTTTCTCTTTTGTGCTCACTCATTGTCTCCTGGCACTTCACGGAGAGAGACCTATCTAAACCTCTGTGCAATCTTACTCTGTTTCCCCCAGTAGAGAGCTCTTCATCAGCATGCTTTTATTGGAATTTGCAAAATTAGGTGCAAAACAATAACTACTGGCAAACGTGTCATTCTTTTTCTGTTCCATAAAGTCTGCACAATCAAAAAAGTCAAACAGCACTGTCTTCCTTTCCTACTTCTCAAGTTCTCACCCTGAACCTGCTGGCAATTAACACATCATTGTCTAGACTCCTTTAGGAGATAATTTATTTTTTTTCCAATTTTTCTTATTTTGTTTTGTTTTTGCAAGATACAACAGGACCACTTCTGATTTCTGATGTGTTCTGAGACAGCAGTGGAGGCAATACCAGTTACATTGCTGAAACTGTACTTGAGCACAAGAGTTCCTCCTTTCAGGGCTGATACGTGATTTTGATACCACACACTTTTACCAGAATATCTGCTGACTCATAGAGTTAACAGCATTACTGACAATTAAATCTCTCTTAGAGTAGGTATGACCTAGGGAATGGAGAGGGACACTGTTCACTATCTCTGTATTATTAAGTAGGAAAGGAAGACACTGTATTAAAAATGTATTCATATTTACAATAAAATGCTACAATAGTCATTCAAATTAATGCAGCATTCTTAGACACAATGGCATTTAGGCTATATTTTTTTTCATTTTCTTGGCTGCATAAGACCATTGTAAGGGCTACAGGAAAGGTCATGGGAAGATCTGCCTTTAACCTTTCCTTCACTGTACATCAATTCTCATTTCATGATGTGATCCTTGATTCCTAATGCACCAGAGGGCATTTTCAAGGCCAGCTAAAGTCAGTCAGGTTGTTCATTGATCTCAAAAGAGCCAAGATTGAGTGTTCTCTTTTTATTCTCTTTCAGAAGCAGTTTGAAGACACAACTTTACACTGTGTAGCAATTAAAATCAATATGAGTCTAAACAATTCTGTACAAGGACTCCATGTTAGAATATGCCTAGGAGAAAGATGTTGGGCTTCATTCACTTTAAATGCTGCCACTTCAGAAAAGAAATGTTATCATACCTGTCTCAGGAATCAGAAAATGAACTAGATGAATTTTACCCTATTATGATACTTGTATCATGCATATTTAATAATTACACTACCACTAGAGACTACGAGGTCTGCTATAAGATATATTTCTTATGGAAACATGTCAATGACTCACCACAGGGAAATAGAAGAGACTTGCTTCCTTGGGGGAAAGAAGATGTTTAGGAGCTAGTTAAACACAGAAGACAAATCCTCTTCTAAGACTTATGCATATTTGTGGAAGCAAAAGAATCTTTAATTAAATTCAGGAGAACAATCAGACCATAAGAAGGGATAGAACAAGCTCCAAGCTGACAGGTGAAATCTTTCTAGACTCCTTAGAAAACTTCACAGAGTGGCTGGCAGTAAGAGTTAACACTGCCTTCAACTAGTGAGGTCAACATGACATAAAGCTACCTTAAGGTGAAGTCCAAAGCCTTCTTCGGAAGATGTTTTCAGATGTGAGACCCCAGTGTGGAGTTCTGTGTAATGCAAAGTTTCCACTGATGAAAATCACCTAAGGGATACCTGAGGAAGAGGAGGAAAGAAAATTCTGAGAGCCATTTTGTCAAAGAGGGACAAGTCACCTGGAAATTAAAAAGAAGGGAAAAAATCCAAAACGGAAAGCACCTTTGCCCGTAGGTGTCAGTGTCAGTAAATCAGAGGAACTTTTTGTTATATTTTTTATGGCTTTCCAATGTAATTGTGTTTGCTGTTTAAGATGTAATGAGTTAATACTTCTCTTTGCATTTTCCCTCATCCTACCTTGAGTTAAGTGTGATTTTAGGTAACTCACAGTAAAGGAATGGTGAGTCTATTAACACAACAAGTTCATACTGAATAGACTATTTCTGCTGTAACTAAAAGGCAGCAGTATGAGCTCTCCCAGGCAAGAGGGAAAGACAGCATCATAAGACTTATGAAACAAAAAAAGCAGAAACCTCTTCTACTGAAAAGTAACAAAACAGGAGACAGGGAGACAGGGATCTCTTTGAATCTTACATATTTCCAGAAAAGAAGATCCTAAAAATTAAATATAAGGCATTAATCTGTGCTGTTCTTGTTGTACATAGTGGAGGGAAGCAGAGGGGGAGATGGATTTTTTTTTTAATAAAAAAAAAATTAGTTAAGCATAAAATCTTCCACATAAGAGCATTACACTGCACTGTGGTTTTTTCCTTGTTCTTCAGATCACATAGTTATAAATCAACTATACAGAGCTATGACTTGATATTTTTAATATCTGCATGTCTTACTGGATTCTACAAATTACATCAAAAATAATTTTCGGACTCATTTTTGGTCATTACTAAAGAGTAAACCAGGCCAGGGAGCAAGAATTATCTTTACCAAATTCTTTCTTGCAGGAGTCTTTCAGAAGGATTGCTATCAGGAGATTTTTTGAGGCTTGCTGGTTAATTAGTGTTTAGTTCTTCAGTGTGTATCCAACTGTTTTAATGTCTTTCTAGTTCCTAAGCCAGAACATGCTATCATGTCAAATGCTTTATACAGTTCTAAATCCACTACATCAGTGCTATTGCCTTAATCAACCAAAGCCAAGCAAAAATAGTAAGTCAGTCTGGTGACATCTTTTTCCTATAACATAATCCAAAGTTTCTATATGAGAACCGCCAGAGCAATTGTTCAAGCAAAGAGTGGTAACAAATGGGGAATAGATTACAGGAGAAAGCAATGCCAATAATCTCATGTGCATAGAAAATGTCAAAAAGGCTTGAAGCCCTCATAAAATTAAAAATATTTACTGAATTTAAGCCTTCTTTGCACTGCTGATAATTCCACCAAGGCCCTCTATAATTCCATTTTAAAGATTCTTTTCTTCCTGATAAACACACTGCAAGTAACGAAGCCAAAAACATTGTATCCTGTCGTTCATATCTTTGTTGTCAAGTTTGCTACCATAAAGTGTTCTTCCCATCCTGTTTACTTCAAGAAATTTCTGACAATTTTATGCTTTTAATTACTTTCAACATCTCCCTTTTTAACATGGTACACTGTGTATGGAGGTGGCTGGCAACCTACTTGCCCATCCTCTGCAAGGCAGGTGAGACTGACTCTATCTCTGAGACTGCTCTCTATCTCTGTATTGTACTTTTCCAGGGGTGTCAAAAATTGTCATATGATGACGTTATTGGAATATTTTTTTCTGTTAAATTGCTTTTTATTGGTTCATTTGTCTCATTCTTGCTTTACATTTTGTGATACTAGACCTTCTGCAGCTTTCCTCTATGTCTGTTAGTGGTCTGTACTTTAACTGAGCATGTGTAGCTACACCACAACCAGTCACACTTGTCCAACCACCAGCTTTGGATTTATAAAGAGTTCCTTTCCCCCTGACCAAAACAAGGTCTGATAGAAAATCTCTAGTGTTCTTTCAATTGGGAAATACTCAGTCAAACATGTTTTAATAATATTCACACGAGTACACGACCCAGCACATCCACACTCAGACTGAAGTTCTTCCTCCTGCCATGCAGATTTATTTCCAGAACAGGCACCAAAGGAATAGGTTACATTGCCTTGTATAGGTAGCTCTTGTATACTGCTCTGTCCTTGAGCTGCTGAAACAATGATTCATAATAGAGTATTCCCTAATCCTTCTCCTGTAGCTTCTGAATCATTGCAATTGCAAAATCTTCAGTATTCAAAGAAATTGAGCAAAAAAAAAAAACCCTTTAAAATATTTTTATACTTTCATAAACAATAAGAAATACTATAGCTGGAAATGTTGAATAATTCTAAGTCTTTTTGTGTGGCACCTATTACCCAAGTACAGAAACACATGTACACACACATGTGTACATATATGTACACACACATGAATAGTTCCAAAACACATTAGTATCAGTTACACTGGCATATTATTTGCTCCAAGTAAACTAACTAAGCAGGCTGATAACGATTTAAAGTACTCTGATAATAAATTTAGAAAGGTGTGTCTCAAGCTAGTTTTTCACAGACATACCTTGGTCAGAGCTGAGCATGTGGGGTGATCCTCTGCACCCATTTGATAAGTGGAACTTTCCAGACTAAAAGAATGAAATTACAACAATACTTATTTGTGTTCCTGATACATTTGAAGCCAGAAGTAAAAGAAAGTACCAGTACAGCAGCTCAGTGGAAGGTAGGGAAAAATCTCTGAAAACAGATAACATTCTCAGTTGCTGAACTCCATTCTGTACTTAAGCCATATTAATCCCTTCAAAAAGACAACTGCAAATACATACATACTGATATGTGCATGGGTACATAGAAGGTGAGGAGGGGATGGTGGGTAGAAAGCCCCCAAGAACAGCCTGAACAGGAAAACCAAGATCTGGGTGCAGTTCTGCATGTGCTGTTCTATCAGAGCAAATTGCAAGAGCAAGACTCTTGTTTGACCAAATCTGCAGCACCCTCCTTCTGTACAGTTTGTGATGGGTGGACAGGAGGGAGAAAGACCCCAGAAAGTGGAGCCTTAGCAGCCAGACTGGCCTGTCCATGAAGTGGAATATCAGTAATGGGTTAGGAAACTCACACAAGTTACAGACAGCTAAGGCCTAGAAAAAGTGTCTGATCTGGGTAATTTTGCCAATAAGAGACAGCATTTGACATCATCTCACTTGCAGCAAGGATTGAATGGTGTCAGGTGAGAATGGGTAGAAGCTCAAGTGGGGAGACAACATATTGGCTAGGCTGGGAGCTCCTGAGGGAAAGGCTGACAAGGGTGTCCTACAGACCAACGCAGCCCTGAGGTGGGTACAAAGCAACAATTTCCATTACAAGCACAATCTAAAACTCTTGTTCTGTGTTTGCTGTTTAAGATGTAATGAGCCCTCCATTACTGCATCAGACTTCCTTCTGGTCTCAGCCAATGTAGTGATACCTTCCTTGCTGCCATCATTAATCTGCCTATTATTCTCATTACACCACTTCTTATGCCTGCATTTTAGCTTTTCCTTTGCTACTTAATTCCATGTCATCTCCTTGTCTTCCAAGCTTTTTTGTTATCATTTCTCATGCAGTATTAAAAGCCCAGCTTTACTTTCTGATATATCCTAATGGTAGCCCCTCTTGTCATTAGCCCTTGATAACAAAGAAACAGTTCCTGCTTTCTCCTCTGCTGCCCCTGCTTTTGGATTAAGTTTATGAAGCACCTAGAGAGCCATTACATTTTTCACCTAAAATCACTCCTAAAAGTTTTCCCTTTCAGGGATGCCAACACCAGTTATGATGCCAATGTTCTAAAACTGTTACCAACCAGTCCACAAAAGAGCAAGCAAAAGGAAGAGCCAAATAGGGCATGAAAAGGACCAAAGTGAAGAGAAAAAAAAAGAGTTCATGGGGAAAGGCGGCAGCAAATCTGACAGAAAAGCTGCCGGAGAGAGGCAGGAAAGAGAAACCCAAGGAAAAGTGGTAGAGCTGGGGCCCAAGGGAAATAGAAAGTTTCTGTAGCCTGCTCTAAATTGTGAAAAGGGAGATTGAGAACTGGACTGAAAAAGATACAAAGTACAATTCAGTGAATATGAAGAACAAATTCAAAGAAATTAGTATAGAAAGCAGTATGCTAATTATCCAATAAACTACCACAGATGTTTAAAAAGGAATGAGACTATATACACTGCAGTCACTCTTGCACTGGATCCCAGCCCTTAGTATGTGATCAAAATTGTATTTCTTTTCCTTCCTGGAAGTGCAGCCAGAAAGGCCACAGTCTTTTGATTTTCTAAGAAGAGATATATTCAGTGAGAAGAGCCGGCTCATGGGTGGGCCCAGCTTGGCTGGAGCCTGGGAAGCTGGATGCCAGCTCTGCTGCAGCATCACTGGGACAGGGACTGGTGGCCTCAGGAGGCTGACATCGGGTCCTGGGCTGTGGGCAGGGGGGGCAGCCCCAGGCGACTGGGCAGTGCCTTGTTACTGCTTTTGGTGCCTGACATCTGGTAATGGGCTGTGGGGCCTTTTCGTCTAAACACTTAATTCAAAATTCCATGCATTTGTCAACTGCCATTTAAATCCTGCAAAACCAACCACAGAACAAACTTCACTGCTTTCTTTTATGGAATCTAGATAAGTCTAAAAACTTGGAAAGAAGGAAAAAGGAGAAAAAAGGAAGCACGGAAGAAAAGTTTCTGTACTCTGGCCAGGGTGGCAGTGAATGATCTCCCCCCAAGCTTGTTCCATAGCAGATGGGCCTCACAAATCCCTCTGCTTTGTCACGTGTATAACTAACTCTCTGCTTTTGCATATGTCTTAGTGTCCTCTCTCATGTTTCTCTTCTCAGTTAATGTCAGTAATAGCAATTTTTTCCTTGCCATTCTGGTCTACCTGCCTTGTCTCAGCCCTAGATCCTCTTTGTCCCCTCCTGCTTTTCACCTCCCTATGCAAGCTTGATTCATTTATCTCTGCCATTGCACACCAAATAGTACAGTCAAAACTGTTTGTAAAAGTCCTGGTTACTTAGCACACCACCCCCAGGCAAACTCCTGTTTGCTGTTCACCTTGTTATACTCGTGTCACCATCCCTAGTACCCCTTAACCATAACTGATGACAGCTATGACCTCTCTTTCCCTCTTTACCCTCCAGTGAATACAAAGCCTTTCTGCTTAAATGGTTTTCCTTTTTGCTCCTATCTCTTCCAGCTTCTCCTGTCATTTTAGTCTAGATTTTGAACCTTATTTTGTCTGAATCCATATCTCTACTCTCATTAGCCCCTACTCTTTTATACTCCTTCAAAGACTCCCTTACAGGAATCATGTGCAAGTCCTATCACCAGTGATTCGGTGTCTGCTCTATTACAGAAATAACCTCTGTGCCTGAAACATCCTGACACTTACTGACAAAATGTGTGTACACCTTTTTCTCTCTTCCTACATGAATCTAGGCTTATTCTTTCTTTCCCTTCTGCTCTCCTGTGTGTTGCAGGGCAAGCTGTTCAGCAGAAATGTTATGTTTAAAGTCTGTTTCTATCAAACATGTTTTTATAGCATACTATAGCATGCAGTATCAAAAATTAAGACGTTTGGAGACAGTAGGATTAAACTGATAATTTAAATCATAGAGACTATAAAATGAAGTCTCTGCTGGCTTTTGGCAGAACAGTCTTGAAACTAAAGACTTGAAATTTCAGAGCATTTGATGTTACACTACACTCGAAGTTCAAAATAGTCTTGTGGATTCAGTTACAGATAGAAATGCTTGAAAAATCTGCAAATCTGGTTTCCAGACTCTGCTCAAGTATCCAGAAAATGGAGAATGGTCAGTCAATGAGTCTCTGAAAAGGGGGGTACCCCACACCACATGGGATTATCATAGCAGACAAGGAATACAAGCTCTCCTCCTAAAAACTCTTGCCTGATTCACTGCACACCTTCCTTCATCTGACAAAGATAGTGGGGACCCTACAGGACAGCCCTTGAGTGTATCAAGAACATGTTCATCCTCTGAACCAAACATGTCAAATTGTGTAGAGTATTTTGTTTCTTTAAAAACTAAGTGTTGAAAAGGTACTCAAGAAAAAGTATTCATGAAGTATCACAACAACATGCACAAAAGTAATTTTCAGGGTTGAATCAGCTCCCCTGGCCAGTCTTATGATACTCACTCTAATGGAATAACCAATAGTGGCAGCAGATTGCTATCTTCTGAGCAAACCCAGCATCAACAGTGACAAGTCCCAAACTCACCAGTTTTACCTGCTGCCAGCAACAAAACAGTGAGACTTGGTCATGTGGGATGCCATTCCTGGCACTGAAGGAAAACAGTCCATAGCAGTTTGTCCCTGCTTCCCGTGCTCCAGCATTAGCATGGCCTGCCCAGACTCTTCCTCTCCTGGTACCCCCACCTCTTTGCACTCCACTGTCCACTCCCACAACCCTGCTCAACACATATTTATTGCATGGGCACCAGAGTTTTCCCTTAGCCTCCATCCCAGGTGTGACCCCATCTTTCCCAGTCCCTTCTTCTACTCCTCAGGCAAAACTTTAACCCAATCTCCAGAAAATTCTCACCTCCAAAAGCCTTCCTCATATCGTCCCCAGGCAGCTCGCCCAGCAAATCCTGCTTTCCATCTTCCCAAACACCCATCAGATCTCACCCTGATTCTGCTTTCAGCCTTCCTCATGCACAAGCCAGCTCTTTGCTGGCTCCCCCTGCCAGACTCCTCCCTTTGTCTCCTCAGTCAGCCTCACAGCCCCCCCTCCAACAACCACACTTCCGAGCCCAGCTCATCAGAACTGTCTCTCCTTCTACTTCCAAGATTCCCACACAGCCCCGCTGCTTCTCACTCTCAGTTCTGTTCTCAGCTAGTTCCAGGCTCTACACTTCAGCTTCGATAGTTATTTTAGTATCTCCCAAACTAAACTGACACATTTTCCTTATCTTTCCCTCCCACATCAATTTTCACACTAGTCATCAAAGCACATTTTCCTGCTGATTTTGTTCCTTGAATCTATTTTGCCAGCAATCTCCAACAGTTTCTCCCTAGAAATCTTGCTCATGCTTGTTCTTTAAAATGAATTGTTTATTCTCCTGTGCAGAAGAGGTTCCACTGAGAATGTACAAGAGGAAACTCTTAACCTCATTTTTTAAATGCTTATTTCAAAATCTGCAATGTACCTGAACTTCTTAGAGAACAGGTCGCTGGAATAATTTAAGAGAAGAAAAAAGAGCACAGATTTCCTGTATAAAAATCAATAAATTATTTTTGCTCAAAGGGATTAAAAAATATCCTCAGGCAGATATCTGGCCTGAGGATAAAACTTCTGCTGAAATGTTTGAAATTTGACAAAATCCTATGTAGATGCAAACTGTATTGAAATTAGAAGAATCAAGATGCATACCACCCTTAATAAAGTCAGAAAGTGAATGAAAGCCATTATAATTTCATTTCAGGCACCAGAATCCCTGTAACATCAACTTCTTAACTGAGGAAAGCCATAGCAATGAATAATAGGCTGCCAAAAAAATCCTCTGTAGATTCATTTCATCACAGTGTGATTTGAAAAGCTAAACAATGTCTCAGTTTATGCCTCAAAATATTTGATGTCAATTTCTAAATATATGAACAAATAAAAAACCCAACCAACTCTGAAAAAGAAATCTCTTTTTGCAGAGATTTGCCTACACTTACAAAATCATGGTGACAGGAAAAGCTACTAACAATCCAATTTTACTCACCAATCAGACAGCCTCAGTGGAGATTTCCCATGCCTCTGACTGATGCTAAACAAACAACAAAGATTCAGACAAAGAAATGTCAGTCCAGAGAAACGTGTCATTTTAATTTTATGCCTAGGGATGGAAAGGAAATAGGGGAAAGATTTTGTGTTCTCCTTACCTGATCTTTAAGGCTGGGCAAAGTGCTTCTGTATCCACACAGATGCTTTCACAGGAGAGCATTTGAAACACTTTGTACACTTAATATTTGTCTCTGTTTTGATTAAAAGCCCCACTAAAAGTTGCCAGCATTTCCCTGAGAATGTTTAGGTGAGCATCTCCAGTTGTCCTTTCCAAAGCACCGTGCTGTGTCTGTCTCTAGGTATAAGGAGCAGCATTTAACCACTCCCCGTGCAGGGTCTACAGCAGCTCTTAGAGGCTGCCAAGTGCTTCAAGAGCAGCCTGCCAAGAGGCTGCCTGCTAAGCAACCAAGAAAGGGGGTGGTCGGGAATATGAGGGCAAAGGTAACTTGGTTGAGAGTAATTGTGTTGTGATAATATGCATTATTTTTAAATGGAGAACAAGAGGCAAGATCAATTCAAACCCAAAGATCTCTATACAAGAAGACTCCAATAAACTCTGGGAACTGGAAGGTAAGTTCTCATGGGAGACATGGCTAAAGCAGAAGGAATTCAGTAGAGTTGGCACTTCCTTAAAGAAATTATGTTTAGGGTACAAACACAAACAGTCCTACACAGTAGGAGGATAGGAAGTATAGTCAGAGACCAACTTGGCTACTTGGCTAAGCAGCACAGTCTTCAGTGACCTGAAACACAAGAAGGAAATGTACAGAAAGTGGAAACCAGGTCAAACTCCTAAGGACAAATATGAATGAATAGCAGTAGATGCTGAAACCAAATCATAAGGGATAAAGCACAAATTTAACTGCAAAAAACAATGGATATAAGAGATAGCAAGAAAACAAATCTGGAAGGAAAAGAAAAACCTAGTGTTAGTTCACTTGCAGGAGGCTGATGTACATTTTCCATCATTCTTCATAAAAAGGTGAACTATAATTACATGACTAATAACTAAACTCAGCAAGAAAGAATCTATCTAAAATAGGAAAAGTACAGGACCAAAAATAATTTGAATATACTGCAGTTCACATCATCCTCAATTATACCACTACAGCATGTCTCCAGGAGAGCTCTCTAGTTGTGGTTGATGTACTAAGTGTCCCTGGACTGATAAAGGAACCTACATCCCTGCACAGATACAGGAGGCTCCTTCATTGCCTGCTGAAGAGGTGAAGCAAGTTCTTTGCAGACTGGCACCTGGGCCTGAGGAAGTGCATGTTAAGGTACCTTGGCAATGGAGAGAAGAAAGGTAGGATCTGTTTGCTTTGTCTGAAAACCCTCAGAAGTTGTGTGAGAAATGTGTGAAGTGGTGAACACAGTGCTACATTGCTTTATAAAGTCAAGAAATGAAGAAGAGGTCAATTCTGGAAAAAATACTAGAAAAAATGGAAATATAGATTATTCATAAAAGGTTGGAGATACTCAAGCTACATTGCTTTTTGGGATGTTCGTCATTAATTTCTGTAACATGGCAAGAAGTCTTACAAATACAGATGCAGTAGGTCACATAATATGTTTCAATTTTAATAATGGTATTGACATTATAGCATTGACTCATAACATTTTCAAAAGTATATTAAAGTGAAACTATTTCTAGAAGAGTGAAAAACTAGCTGGGCGTAGGTAACAAACAAGGAAAACAAATCCAAGCAAAAAACCCAACACCAAAACCACAGACTAAGATTAGTTTTTCACCATTCGCTATCTAACTCAAAAAATACAATAAGTAAGATTCTAGCTGGGTCCATTCTGGGCAGAGTAATGGTGCAGGTCATTAATGATTGGATAAAGGAACAATCCTTCCACCTCACAGATAGCAGTAAGCCCATGTGAACACTAAACTCATTGCATGATACATTAAACTCAGAATGCTTTTGACAAATAAGATAAATTATCTGTAGAAGAAAACACATTACAATGCAGTTGTGTTTACATGTGTTAGGTTCTAAGGGGGAATAATAGTTCATAAAAATGTGGCAGCCATTCTGCCAAAAAAGGGATAAGATGGTTTAGTTATTCATGAATAAGTAGTGTTTCATCATATCAAGAATGCAAGTTGCATATTAGGAAGAGAAACTGCTTTGATTGTGTATTTGGTTGATGCATTAAGGAATGCCTCCTATTATATTTCTGCCTAGCACAGCAACCAGTAGCACTGTGTCCTGTTCAAGCAAAACTGTTCCAAGAGAAGGCAGACCAACTGGAAAGAGTCCAGAGCAAAGCAGAGAAAATGGTCTGTTGTCTTGGGAAAAAAGAAAAGTCACAAGAAAGAGAGATTGAAGAATTTGGGTTACTCAGTTTAAAGAACAGAAGGACAACTAAACACATGAGAACCATCATCTACACACGTTACCTCTAGGGAGGTAAGGAGGAATTATATTTTTTTATCTGTAGTGGATAAAGTGATGGGTTCACAGTATGACACTGAAGGTTATGCTAAATATTCAGCAAATCTTATTAACAGTAAAGACAATTAGATTATTTTTCATTTCTGAGGTACTGTTGATTCTCTTTTGGAGATTCAGAATGCACAAGATGAAGTCTTTGAGGCGTTTCCCAGTCTCCTTTTCTTTAAGTCTGTGGTTCATCCTGTTGTATAATTTAGACGCCCCATCATACCTCTTTACAAAAACTACATTTATCAAAATTTTCATACTAAATTATACAAACCCAGACTGTTATTTCAATATAGTGACTCTGAACCAATGGAGCCACTATGGGGCTTAACACAGTCCAGACTGGCATGATGTCACTTTTTTTTCCTACTGTAAATCCCATTAGCTCTCATAAAAAATGTGAAGAGTTTTGGCAAAAGGACTGCTACCTTCCAGAAAGTAATGTATCTGGTATTTGATGGTTGTACACTGCTATTTCAACTCCCATAAATTTGTTCTTTCCTCAGGATTCCAATGGAGTCTTCTAGAGAAGTCTTCTTATCTGCTGAAGCCTGCCCTTCTGGTAAGCTACTCCACCAACTGCTAACAAGACACTGTGCTCATTTGCCTTAGGGGCCACTTATTATGATCAAAGATGAAAGACACAGAACTGAGTGAAATGAGATGTGGGCAGAAAATATGGAGACACACCTTGTTAGAGGGCTGCAGAATCAGGTTACTTCATCTAACAATTTTTTCATGTGCTCATTCTTTGTATTAATCAAAATTCCAGATCACATGATTTTAATGAAGTATCCTCACTTGGCAGAAAAGATTAAATTCCTTTTGCCTGCCTTCCACCAAAGATCCAATTCTGTCAAAGTACAGATATTCTTGGCCAAAGAACTGTATCATATAGATGACCAGCTATCCTGGTTTAGGGCAAATTTGGAAGGAAACTCAAAGAAAATCTCATAGAGGGATGTTGCATCTAGTGCATTACAGAAATTCCAAGAACGTGTGACTCCTTTGCCAACAAATACCATTGTTGGTCATTACCTGTATTGCCTCTGCAATTTGCTTATAGACACATGTTCAGGTGACTTTGTACAGAAAAAATTCTCCTTGAAGCAGTTTTAATCTTGCAGAAAAAATATATTTCTCACATTTTATAAACTATTGGAACCAGGAAAAATCAATTTGATACTCCTTCCTGGCCTTCTGAATTTCTATTGAACTCTGCATTGGTCTAAAATATACAAGATAATCTGTTTCTGTGAAACATACTTTTCAAATTCAGAGTAATATCCAGAATAGCATTAAATTCATGCTTACTCTATAGTAACATGCTGGAGGAGTCATACAACAAATATTTTTTCCATAAATTCATTAGCCTACAATTTTTCTCCGGGTAAACCTTTCAGATTTTGCTGAAGGAAATTTTTGGTAAGGGCTAGGTATTTCACCTCAAATAAGGCTGAGAAGAAAAGAACAAATAAACTAAACCATTCATTTATACTATCAGAGTTTAAAAGCTTTATAAATCAGGGAAAAACTTTACATCTAAAAGCAATGTCTGTCCCGCTGTTTATGCAACTGTTTTGGCCATATCCATCTAAACCCACAAGGCAACATTAGTGACTGAGTCCCAAAGGATCTGCCAATAGCTATGCTTCTGAGACCATGTTCCATTGAAATTAAAATGTAATAAAAAGTTTAATAAACTTAATAAACAGAGTCCCCAGGGCCAAGTTCCAGTACGTGAAGCAATGGTTATCCCGAGAGAAAAATCCTGTTTCCTCAAAGATAAAAGATGTTAATGACATTTTTGGATATGAGATAGATTTTTTTGACCATGTGGAATTATTTTGTAATATCAGTGTTCTTATAAGGCTTCAGAGATGAGAGATGTTAAACTATGTTAGTCAGTAGCAACACTATTTAGAATGAAGTAGTAAGTCAGATAAACTTCAGTTTTCTCAAAACTTCTACTCTTCCAGAAAAAAAAGTAGCACTAGCAGCATCCATATTTCAGATAAATAATGCAGCCTCAGAAAAGCAGTTCTGAATGAGACCTTGCAATGAAACTGTCTGGAAAGATCATAAATTTTTTAATTATTGACTCTTCACTGCATTCTCCTCAGATCCTACTGTAGCCTGAATGTAGTAATACAAATAAAACATGGCTTTTGATGGCCCTTTTAACAGTTATTTAAGAAACAGGCCATGGTACCATGTTGTGTAACCTTAGCATGGGTTATACAAATGTGGCTAACCATGCCCATGTCCAGCTGTGAGCCAGGGCTCACTCACCATGGGAGAGCAGGATGAGGAATGTCTACAGGGAGATGGCAGAATGCCCTTTGTGCAGTCACAATTCAGTAGCACTGGTAGAGGCATCCCTTGCTTTGTCCACACAGGCATGACTAAATGTCTAAAGCAAGTCTCTGTAACACATTTACATGCTTACTCAGAAAATCTGCCAGTACTGTTCACTAGAATTTCTAACTAGTGAAGCACTCCTAGTATATGTGAAGCCCAAACAGGAACAAACCCACAAGGTGATCCTTCATTTCAGTTTTATTTGCTTCAAATTTAGAACTATTAGTATCTTTTTAAAGGCCAAAATTAAAAAAAAAAAATACAGCAGAGTGTGAAATAGAAGAAATAGAAGAAATGGAATAATCTATTAATTTGTGTAGTCAATTTGCAACCCCTATTCAAATACTACAAGAGCTGAAAAAAACGGCAATTTGCTGCTTCCAAAATAGTGTAGTAGAACTCATCCTACAAGTAAAAGTGCTCAGAAGTTTAGGATTTTTATTGGGGAAAGGTTTACCAAGCAGCTTCAGATTTTGGCAAGTAAGAATCCAAAAGGAAAGAGTTTCCTAGAAATAATCTCAAAAATAAAATGTCAATAAAAGAAACTTGTGAGCACTTGTATTTTCTGTATGTTTTCATGAATAAGAGTCCTTGCACTACTAAAAATAGGTTCATACATCACCATATCTATCATATTGATAGATAAAAAAATTCAGAAATTTGAAGGGGCAAAAACTCTCTTGCATTAAGAGGTTTTTCTAGGGTTTTGAGGCCAAGAGTTTGAGATATCGGTGAAGAAAGCAAAGAAGTTACATAAGATTGTGTTCTTATTTAACAGAACAAAAATACAGAAAACATAGAATGTAATAACACATGAAGTTCAAATGAGTCTATAAACAATACCAATGTTTCTTGTTTAAACTACTACTTTAAATCTATTACCTAAAAAACATTTAGCTTCTTATGTGATTTATGTGTTTCCTTTACACTGATAGTTACACATAATATTTCCCAGATAATAGGAATTAATCCTGGATATCTGGCTTAAATTCTGTGCTCTTTTTTTCCCCCTGAAATTAGGGCAACATAACAAAAAACTAGCAAACCACATGGAGATGTTAACAACTGCAAAATTTTTAAAATTATTTCTGCATCTGAGGAGATCAGTTGAAAAGCCAATGGCCTGTGACATCCCTAAACATAAATCAGAGCTCAGTGTCTTTTAAAACACAAACAGGAAACACAAAAGTTTTGATTTATTAAGAAAACACCTAGAAGATTAAAAAAAAAATTCCTACTACTCTTCTAAAAGGAATAGATAAAAAAATAAGTACCTCTACAGCATTTTCTGTCTCTGGAGGTTCCTGCTGGATACGGCTTTGTGCAAGTCTGGCTGAGTTTACTGCTTTCTGTTTACTTAATGCCTTAGCTCAGATAAAAAAGAAGGTGTATCCTTGAATACGATACGTACAGCACAGCACATTGTGGTCTTTCTTCAGCAAGCAAGTTTGAATTTTTTCTTAGCAATGTTTGACTTCTGAAAAAAGGGAAGAAAGTATTTACACTGAGTGACCTTTACCTTAATTTTCAAAACTTCCTCGATTTTCTTTCATCCATTCCCTGTCCCTGCACCATGTAACCTTTCAATTTCTTTTCTACTTCAAAAAATGTCTGACTCAAAGCTCAGAGAAGTCCTGAGACATTTCAGTCACTGATGTCAAATACATTGATTTCTACCTCTTCTGGTGTGGTATGCAATCGTTTCACTTCTAGCCTGCCTGAGTGTCAAGAGCTGTTTGCTGACATAAGGATAGATAAAAGTGCATGCGTGAAGTAATCAAAGAGATGAAAGTGTATGCATTGGATTCACCCTGAGACTGACATTGACTGAAGGATTGAAGAAGATGGAAAAAGGAATTAAATACTTGAATAGAATGCATTTGTAAATATTTTTAAAATATCTGTCCTTAACTCTCTCACAGCTCACTGATGATACTATGAAATAACCCTTGTCAAAGGGATGCCTTGAAGCCCCTGCCATCCAAAGGGACATGACAGACTTGAAAAGTAGGCCTTTGAAAATGTGTTGGGTTCACAAGACTGAATGCAAGGTCTTGCTCCTGGCTTGAGGCAATCCCAACCACAAAGGCAAGCTGGACATAGAATGATTGAGAGCAGCCCTGAGGAGGACTTGGGGATGTTGGTGAATGTGAAGCTGGGCATGAGCTGGCAATGTGTGTTTGCAGCCCAGAAAGCCAATTGTACCCTGGGCTGCATCAAAAGCAGCGTGGCCAGAGGGGTGAGGGGAGGGATTCAGTCCCTCTGCTCTGCTCTGGTGAGACCCCCACCTGCAGTGCTGTATTCAATGCTGGAGACCCCAATACAGAAAGGACATGAACCTCTTAGACTGAGTCCGCAGGAGGGCCACAAAAATTACCAGAGGGCTGGAGCATTTCTCCTGTGAAGACAGATTGAAAGAGCTGGCATTATTCAGTGTGGAGAAGTGAAGACTCCAGGAAGACCAAATTGCAACCTTCCAATACTTAAAGGGGGCTTATAAGAAAGATGAGGACAAACTTTTTAATAGGGCCTGTAGTGATAGGACAAGGGGCAAAATCCTTTAACTGAAAGCAGGTATATTTATATTAGTTATAAGGAAGGTGCTTTTTATCATGAGGGTGGTGAGACACTAGGACAGCAGGCCCAGAAAAGCTGTGGATGTCCCATCCCTGGATGTGTTCAAGACCAGGTTGGATGAAGGTTTGAACAACTTGATCTAGTGGAAGGCATCCCTGCCCATAGCAGGGATGTAACTAGGTTGTAACTAGATGATCTTTAAGGTCCCTTCCAAACCAAATCATTCCATGTTTCTATGAAAACAGTTGTTCAACTCTAACGAATACATAAATAGAATATGGGCCTGTCCTATGCACAGCAACCTGTGTATTATGACTGCCCCTTTGTCATGGGCAGGAAGGGGATTGGAAGAGGTAAGCTAGACTTCAAGCCTAACTTATTACCTACTGAAACTAACAGCAACTTGAGCACATGAGTTTTAAGTTGAATATGAGTCACAGTAGTGCCCTGTAGTCCGGCATCAGCAGCTTTGCCTAAGCTTATCTTTTAGTTCATTTCACACCCTCTTTGGACCTCAAAAGTGAGACTCTGCAGTCTGCAATAGAGTTAGATGTTCATTTTGGAAGAAGAAAATCAGCACATCACTAGACCACAGTGACTGCCTAAAGACCTACATCACTAGTACTCACCTATCCAAAGAGAAGAGCCAATGGCCTGTGACATCCCTAAACATAAATCAGAGCTGAACCTGATTGCTTCAATTTCTGTAAAGCCTAAAAGCAGTATAGTTGCAATTAGAAATGCTAAAGTGCAAGTCATTTTCTTGATAAATTTGCTGATTTTGTGGTTTCTGGAGGTATAGCACTATGTTACCTAATGTACGTTTAAGCAAAATGGAAGAAAACCAACAGAAGTTCACTGGAAGTTACCTCCCAGTATGTTTCTTTGTTGTCAGAGACTTAGAAATCCTCTGGTGAATGATGGACTTTATTAGCCAATCACAATTAATAAGAATATAAAATTTAATAATTTGCAGATTATCTTTGTTAAGGTACCCTGAGGCAGAACAACACCTTATCAAAAAAAATCACAAGTGGATCAGTTATACATTATCTTTAGACGTTAAACTGCCAACAAAAGCAACTGTGACCTAAGTATGATATACAGGCAATTATTTTCAGTTATGACTTTTTTTAGGAGAGCAATACCTAGAGAAGAATCAGAATGTAATTTTTCTACCCAGAAGACCTAAATTACAAAGGAGTACTGCTGATAGAAAAAACTAACCTTGATGGCATATGCTCATTATTAAGGAGGCTAAGCAGAATGTTTCAGCAAAAGTGACTTTGGTATTAGAGAAATAAGAGGGGGGGGGGGGTGGGGGGTGGTTCTTACTCTCATATTTTTATTAGAAGAATGGGGCAAAATGTTTGTGGTACAGGAAAGGAATAAGCAGATCATGTTCCAGATGTGAAGGAAATAAGCAAATGCTGGTATTTTTACAGAATAATCTGGTGCAAACTGAAGAGAATCTTTCTATCTTAGTCTTTTAAAACAACTGTCTGGTGGAGTTTTTTTAAATTTACTTCAGTTTCTACTTGTGGTGGGAAAAGAAGGTATAGCAAAGGGGAAAAGTGCCTGTTCAATTATGTTGCCTTGTGTTACAATGTCCCACATTTTCCACATTTGCTTTGCAAATTTGGAAAATCCAGCTTGTCACTGACTTAAGAGACTTTTTAGAGAGATATAAAGCACTCCAATACAGATGTAGCATCATGAAGACCTCTGCCCAGAACAGTATTTGTACTGTCCTGGTTCACATCATGGATTTATGAGAGCTTCTTAGTGGAATTACTGAAACCTTTAGTTTGGGGAAATCTTTTCTAGATGTAATGATGCAAGGGACTCTGGTTTTCCAGGCTAGTTTCTTGCAGAACTCGCGTCTGACTTAGTTACTGCTTGAAACTAGATATATATGTTTGGGCTAAAACACACTTCTCCAAAAAGCACCCAACCCTGTTTTAATGATAGTGAAATGTGCATTTTTAATGATAAGGAACCCATCCTCTGTTCTTCCATCTTAACTCACCATCACTTGAGTCTTCCCTAATAAAAATTGCCACCTTTTTCCCAGCTTGAATTTGTGAAAACTCAGTCACCAGCCCCAGAATCTTGTTAAACATTTCTCCTGCCAGATTGAACCAACTTCTGCCATCAAGCTTTGCTCTGCAAAGTAGAACACAGACAGGAATAAAAGGAAACCAAGAGCAGCTGGTAACTTTGAAATGTACTCTACATAAACACATTTCAGCTATTTTGGTTATTCTTATGACCCTTCCCAATCTTCAATATCATCCATAAAGTACAAACAGAAGTACTGGAGCTGGTGCCAGGAAAGAGCATATATCAGTATCACAGAGAAAAGTTTCAGTTTCATTTAATCAGTATTTGAAATGCAGTATTTCAAATACTGATTAAATGAAATGGAAACTTTTTGGTTATATATATATATATAAACTGAAATATAACACACTGGACCCTAGAGGGCTGGATGCATGCTGTTTTGTCATATGATGGTTTGTAGCAGGCATTAATCATTACAGTCTTTTATCCTTTATCTTCTAAAACAGTGACCTGCAACACAGTACATTTGATCTTGTTTTGAAAATACCAAATAAATTTAGTTTTAATTGGAAAAAGTAACAAGTGAAATCAAATGAACATTTTCATTCTGAACAACAAAATTTGGGAAAGATTATAAGAAATAAAAATCTTAAAACACTAAAAAGTTGTACAAGTTTAAAGTAGGAGTAGCTGTATACCCTTTACCTCCATACATGGATAAACATTAACATACTTACATGGTTGTTCAGAAGCATAATAATATCAGTTACCACTGGAAAGCACTGTATTATTTGTCCCAAGTAAACTGATGAAAATGGCCAATATATATTTAAATCTCCTGGAGATAAATTTCTAAGTGCAGGTGTGTCTCAAACAAACATTTGGTGGGTAAAAATCTTGGTCATAGTCAAACAGGGTGATCTTCAGCACTTGATCTAGGGATAAGATTTTCCATGTAAAAAATAAAATTACAATAATACCCGTATATGTTACTGATATGTTTGAGTGTCGAGGCAAACAGTTGAAGTGACAAGGTTTTCTCATAAAAGACCAGCAAGACCTCTGGAGGCAGATATCAAGAATAGTCATTGGGCTGCATTCTCTGCATAAGCTCTCTTAATCGGTGGATGGTTGATATGCCAGCTGGCTTTTCCATAATTCAAAACTATTTCAATTTGATTATTTGAATAACCAATGCAAAATAAGGTTTGCTCTCATTATTTTATAATCAAATTCCTTCAAAAGTCTCGAAAATAATGTGAACCAACCAAAGAAGCCAAACACACACACACACACACATACACACACACGACCCCAAAACAAAACTGCTGATGATGTGATCTGAATTTGGAAGAGAAATATATATTTTCTCTCCTGATGGAAGAAAGGAAGGAAAGTAGCATATATTTGCTATGCATAAAAAAGCAATATTCAATAAGAAACACAAAAAGGAAAGGAGAATGTGCATAGAAACCCACATGGTCTCTCTGTTAAAATAGCTTAGAAAAATAAAACTCATAATTAGACTGTTGCCCCCCCACACCAGTTATTCACAGTGCTCTTCTCAACCTTAATAACTGCAGTCTTACCTTGCTGTAATCACTATATTCAGAAGTCTGATATATTACATCCAATGTTTACATCTCCTTTCAATCCTTCATTTTGATCCCACCACACATCAATTGCTTGTCTGGGTTCTGAAGATTCTGAGTGTCTTTGCTGTGTTCACCAGAAGTGCTCTCTCAGCTGAAAGACTGCCAAACTGGTACTGTATTACTGGTTCTTCTAGAGTTGAAGAAAATTAAATCAATAGCATTCCTCTTAACTAGACAAATAACTTTTATCAAAGGTATCAGATCAGTACAGCATGATCTACCTTTGGAATAATTTATATTTAATTTATTTTTTCTGCTTTAATTACTTTCTGTTCTTTAAAATCTTGGAAAAGAAATGCAAAAGCTGAAGTTGTTAGGTTTAGAGAAGACTGATATGATATATAACAGTCTTCAAGTAAGAGAAACCTTTGCAAAGAAAAGGATATAATCTCTTGAGTTTGGAAGAAATGAGAAATAATGTGTATGTACTACAGTGAAAAACTTCAGTTAGACATTAGAAATAAACATTTCATGATAATGCTGTTAACACCAGCAAGAGGCTGTCTAAGTAGGCTGCAGTTTCTCTGCTAGCTGGGGCTTTTGTGGCTGATCTGCATGTGTCCCTTCTCTACTTCTCTGTCATTCTCATTATGTGGCTTTCTTGGTTCTCAGTGCTTCCCCTCCTGCAAGACCAGAACTCAATGAGACCCAGCCCTCTGCATAAGAGGGTCAACCCTGGTTTTTCACTTTTGTAAGGGAGAAAGAGGGGGGGTTTTGCTGTTCTCAACCCCAGCCTATGCAGCCACACCATACAGCAGCCACAGAGGTGCCTCTGGAGCACCATCATTATCTTCTCTCACAAAGAAGGTTTGTTCTGCCCTGGTAACCTGAAACAGGGACCAAATTTCTGTTCTGTTGTGGAAAGTCTATGCACAACCCTCCACCCATGCTGGGGTTGCTGCCTTTTCATGCTTGGCGGTGAGTACCACACAATGAGCCCATCAGTGGCCACGGACAGATAAGAACAATTACTTTCTTTCTTGATGGAAACAACTGCTAGAAGAGTGCTTCCAAAAGCCCAAAGTATACACATTAGGGTCCCAGAAGAAAGAAGGAAGGAAGGAAGGAAGAGAAAAGAAAAGAAAGAAAAGAAAGAAAGAAAGAAAGAAAGAAAGAAGAAAGAAAAGAAAGAAAGAAAGAAAGAAAAGAAAAGAAAGAAAGAGAAAGAAAGAAAGAAAGAAAGAAAGAAAGAAGAAGAAAGAAAGAAAGAAAGAAAGAAAGAAAGAAGAAAGAAAAGAAAGAAAGAAAGAAAGAAGAAAGAAAGAAAGAAAGAAAAGAAAGAAAAGAAAGAAAGAAAAGAAAGAAAAGAAAGAAAGAAAAGAAAGAAAGATCATTTTTCCTGGCTTTATGAGCATTTCTCAGTCAAGTCAGGGTCACGATTTTATCAAAAGTTGCCTGTTTGCATGCTAAGATGATTATCTTGTCACATACCTCTACAGATGTAGATATACATCCAGGGGTGAATTATGCAACATACACATACAAGAAAATTCATTTGTCAACTAGGTAGAAAAATTGGGATGTGCAGGTTATGAATGCCAAGGGAAAAAAGGGACAGATATTCTGTAATTGCCTTCAGACTCCACAGAAGGCTTAATTGAGCCCATTGCAGTGAGGTTATAATATGGAATAATGTGGTTCTCTTGTTCTAAGAGATCAGGACCAGTCTGAAATTTTCTAGCCACCAGAGCAAAGGGTGAGTTGTAATAGAAAGTTTAATTCTTAAAAATTCAATCATCTGTGACTCAACTGCAATAATTGAAATAGTGCTGGCACCAATCGGTATAATAATTCTAGAAAGCTTCTGACAGTGCTCCTCTAGCTGTAACAGAAATGTAGTCATCAAGAATGGGGGCTGTCAGAAGTTAGTGCAATCTTTTGTTCCTTCATTTTACTTATTGACTGCTGATATAGTGTAGGTGAGCAGTCCTTGGATCCTAGCCTTTAGACCACAATTCTTTATCTACCCACAAATTGGTTCATTCTTTTAAAAACTAGTCTCCTCATTTCAATTCCAACCATATTTTTTCCCCTACAAAGACCAAAGTTTCCTGATAGCCTGTATGTTTTATTTGGAATATCACATTCTCTGCTCAAACGCTGCCATTGTGCTGGTAAGGAGACAAAAGCCTTTGGACATTGTTCTGAACACGCACATTTCTATGCTCTAGTCCTTGATACAACAAAAGGGTGTTGGAAGACATCTGAGGTAAATAAACTCCTTGTTTACCTTTTGCAATACAGAATAGAATGACGGTTTCCATTACCTGTATGTTTATGATTGCTTTGACAAAATCCCAGAGCAACGTGGATCATTTAACCCAAATCTGTCATGAACAGCAAGGTATATTAAGTTAAGCAACACTAAAAAATAGCTGTCTTTTTCTCTGTTCCACAGTAAAGTTTTCACCCAAACAATTGCTCCAAATTAAGAACTAAGGCCTCATGAAGAGTCACAGCTGATGTTTCACTGCTAGTAGAAGTGTTAGCTGTGAAAATAGGATAGTGGGGTTGGGAGTGAAATCAAAGATATTGTTGTCACCTAGAGCTATCAGGAAGTTTTCCCTGACATTCAGAATAAGTTGTCCCACTGAGAAGGGATCAGTGCATACTCACTGAATTCAGGCCAGTTCAGGAAGGAATTTGGCCTAATGAATCATAAAATAGTTTGGGTTGGAAGGGATCTTTAAAAGTCATCAGGTCCAGCCCTCATGCCATGAACAAGGGCATGTTCAACTAGACCAGACTGGTCAGAATCTGATTAAATGAAGTCTTTCTGATAACCCTAATACACAAGGAAACTAGTGCTCCCATACCACCTCTGATAACAGTTGTATAGGCCTTGGCTCCTGACTACCTCCCCCTGTCCCCATATGAGAGGACAAGTTTTTTTCTAGAGACACCTCCTCAGAAGGTTCCTGCGATCTTCTTAGCATGAGCATGGTCATTATGTCTCTTTCAGAGGCAGGAGAATATCTGCATATCTGATTTTCCTGGGACCCTTTCCAGAACCTCTTGCTGTAGAGCTGAGAAAAAATGGATGGGTTAAATAAAATTGTATTTACATTGTGCAATGTCAGCACATACAGCCACCTATGATGACTGGCTTTCATAGAGTGTGTCTTGATTCCTTTCTTCTGCTTTGTAGTAAGGGTAAATTTACCACCAGCTTTCTGATAGCATCTCAGAACAATGACATACAATATAGCCATTGTGCAACCTATTCTCCAATTCTACTATACATTTACAGATTTTTACATTTACTCAGATTTTTGATAACTTGGAAGGAAATTTGGATAAAGATATTTGTCTTAACTACATTCTGCCAAGAGTGATATGATTTTATAATATTAAGCAGAGCTTAAACATCACTGGAAATGTACATTTTCTGAGGAGAGATGGAAGGGCTCTGGGAAGGCAAATCTTAAGGGAAAGACAGACTAATATATTTTGGGCTATCATCTCAAAACTGCCCTAGAAGCCAGAATATTTTAGGGATAAGAGACTGCAAGAATCCCTTCAAAGAAGTGCAGAGAATGCTTCCTCTTTCTATGAGCAAAAGCTTCACAAAAGTAGTATTTTTTTCTCTGCCACACAAAAGACTCCAGCCTTTGCAGAAGACTGGAAAAGGTGTGCAAGCACTGTGTAGTCTAATACATAAGCAACAGGTAACTGGGGAAGAAGAAATTTTTTTTTTTATCATTTTGTTTAAAGGTTATCTTCCAACACCAATAATTGAGTATCTCATAATAAAACAGAATAGCCTGGGCTTTTGCCAACACTTGCAAGAAAGCATTAGAGAGACTTGTCTTCAAGAACTGCTGGTTCTTTCTTTCTGTATCCTATTTTTGCTTACATTTTTGTAAAACTAACAATAATGGTTAATCAGGCTAGACATATGCTGATTTTAACCCCTGCCCTCTCTTTAAGATTAAAAAGTTTTCAACCAGAAAAAATTACAGGAAGTCTGATTAAGATTTCAGACTCTCTTTGGCGGGATTTGGCTGAATATTGATTAGGGAAGGCAGATGAAAAATACAGAAACTATGAGAGGAGAAACAACACTAAACATGGGCCCTCCATACTGCAAGGAAAACCCTAAAGTCGTAAAACACTGTAAGTGCCTACTGAAAAATACTAGCTGTGGAAAGTTACCTGACAGTCTTCCTGTACTCAGGAATGCAAGTTCTGTCTTCACTCACAGAACTAGGCAATCTTCATATCTAGATCTCCTGCAGTTTTTCTTCCCTCCTACATGACTCTTACTCTGGTATCTGCCTGGAGATAAAAAAGTGAGAATTTCAGGCATCTTGCTTTTCTGAATGTGATACGTGTTCAGAAACTGCAGGTTTTTTGTTTCTCCTGATCTAGCTATTCCATAAAATTCCATATCATATGTAAAAAAGAAAACAGATACATAATTTTAAAAGGTTTTGTACTGTAAATAAAACACATGAACTGGTGGACAAAGATGTGCAAGAGCTGACTAATGGATGGTGACTATTGTGTGTTTTTTTTGATCATTGCAGAGCAGAGCACTGTATTTTCAGGAGAGGGAATCAGAAAAGCAGTTGTTACGCTCCAAATGGGCCTTTGTATTGCTGATCACCATTATCAGACAGTCGCTTCACCGTTGTTTTCTGGAAAATCACCTGAGCTGGGTCTTCTGGTATAAGACTGACAAATGTTTGAGATTATTTGCAGACACTCTAATGTTAGATTTAAAGCTTCCCTGATTAATCTAGGGGATGTTGGCTACTTTTTGAGGGAAAACCCAAGAAATTTCTTGTTAACAGAAGGAATAGAAGAATTTCAGGTAAGCAATCTATCTGTAGTTTCTTGGGAACCCCCAGTACCATCAGTTAAAAAAGAAGCAGGAAAACAAAATCTACACCTTTAAAATACTGTATATGTAGTAATTTTACCAATCAAGGCTTTTTACCCTATCCTGGGGCCAAAAGAGAGCTAAGGGAAGGGAGGAAGTTAAGAGACAGCCACCCTACCAGCACAGGCTTGAGCTCTGCTCTGCATTGGTGCAGCCTCTCCTGCAGTCCTGTGTGCAGCTTTGGGTGCCACAGTATAAGACATTAAGCTATTAGAGAGAGTCCCAAAGGGAGGCCATGAGGATGATGAAGGGCCTCAAGAGGAAGCCCTTCATATGAGGAGTGGCTGAGGTCACTTGGTCTGTTCAGCCTGGAGAAGACTGAGGGGAGACCTCACTGCAGTCTGCAACTTTCCTTGTGAAGGAAAGACGAAGAGCAGACATTGATCTCCTCTGTGATGACCAGTGACAGGACCAAGGGAATGGCCCTGATTTGTGTCAGAAGTTTAGACTGGATATTAGCAAAAGGTTTTTCACTCAGAGGGTGCTTGGGTACTGGAACAGGCTCCCCAGGGAAGTGGTCACAGCACAACCTGACAGAGTTCGAGAGTATTGTTTGGACAATACACTTGGGCATATTGTGTGGCTTGTAGATGACCCTGCTCACCCCAGGAGCTGGACTCAATGATCCTTGTGGGTCCCTTCCAGCTTGGCACATTCTGTGATTCTGTGATTTTAACCTTCCATGGGCAGACCTGAGAGCACGAGGGAGCAGGGGGTTCAAGTGCCACTAGTGCTGACTACCTCCCCCTGTAGTTAAAACAATCATGAGGCAAAGGTGTGACCTGACTGGCATAGAAATAGAGTCACATTAAATGCACTACTCACCTGCTTGTATGTTAGTCACCCCACAGCTTTGCACTAATGACTAGAGGACTAAAGCCACAACCCTTCCTCAGGGCAGCAGTCCTGGAATGAAGACTGAGTGCATGGAGAAGCTCCTGCATCCAAGATTGAGAGCAGGATGGCGGCTGCTCCTGCAGCACTGGGCCCAGGGAAATCCCCAGGATGGCAAGGCCTGTCCCGCTGAGCGAGACAACAGCCGGCTACCACTGACAGGACCAGGCTCATGGTCCTGGGCCAGGGCTGGATAAAAAGCCAACGCACAGGGCTGGGCTCAGCTCCATCATGGCCATGGGGACAGGCCATGTCAGGGCATTGGCCCAGCATAGGCCCAGAGCCAAGGTGCTCCACAGGCATGGCTGAGCTGGGGGGCCAGCGCCCGGCAGGGCAGGCTCCGGCTGAGGGCCCTGGGCTGGGCTCACAGCTCCCCTGGGCCTTGGCTGTGGGCAGGCAGAGACTGGGGCAGGTCAGGCCAGGTGGAGCCCCCAGAGCCAGCTCTGCTGCTCTGGGGGGCCCTAGGGGTGACATGGGAGCTTACAGCAAACTGTGGGCCTGGGCCCCCCTGACCACCTGACAAAATAACAGTGCTAAGGTTCTTCTATTTCTGCTTTTTGTACTCCTATATTTCTTCTTTTGCAATCATTTTTTTTGCATTATTTTCTCTGGTTTGCTGCGCTTTGCGAAAACCACTTTTTAGTAGATTTCCTTAAACTCATTCCTTTGTTTGAGCTGATTGGTCCTCAGGAGGATGTAGCTCACCTGTGGGAGCCATAGCTTCCCTAAATCTATGGCTGAAGAGAATCCTTGGGCTGTTTTCTCACTAGGTCTCCATTCTCATGTTGGAGACAAACCACTGATCCCCTCTAAGCCCTGGTGAGCAGCAGCTCCCTGGGGCTGCAGCAACCTCCACAATGCTCTCCATGCCAGTTCCCCCTGTCCTTGCAGTGCTGCAGCCACGACTACACAGATGAGGCTCACAAGGATTTGGTTTCCCATGGAATGCCCATCAGCTCTTGTTCTGTTGTGTGCATGTAGTTAATCATTTTTGAAAAGCAACCTTCCCACAAAATTTCATATCTGCTGTTGGAGCTTTAATCTCATTTGCTGGAGAAAGTCAGATAAATGGTGAATGGAAATAATCAAAGTGCTGTGCCATAACTGCATTTTTTCTTTACATTCAGCTTCTAACAGACCCTCAGCCCTCTGAAATGTTCCGTTCACAATTCAAGTTTAAAATCTTTATTTTTTGTTCCTCATCTTGTTTGCTCAGTGCCTCACTCCCACTGTTCTGCTGAAAAAAATGGGCGAGTGTGAGTAATTAAGCCAGAAATAACACATGCACCAAGCTGTTACAATTAATCCACCAGTTAGACTAATGCAGTCCAATTTTAAACTCTAGTTTTCCTGATTTTTCTGTATAAAATGCTGCACTTTTTAATCTATCACACCAAAACTCCTGCTTTGAATCAAAAAACTTGTAAGAAGGGTATATTTTTAACAGAGTTAAAAGACTGTAGGGGGTAAACATGGAGCTCAAGACTGAATGAATAAGTGACAGAAATCTGGTACATCTTGCACTTCCACAGATCAACAGCTGATCTGGGTTGATTGTGCCATTTTCAGAAAGGAACAATTATCTTTACAACCCTCTCTTCCATAAGAAAAAAGATTACACAAGGCATTTTCAAATGTCATTTGATGATTTCCAAAACAGCTCCTACCATTTGCTCTCTGCAGTGATTGGCTCACTCCTGAGATGTCAAAATTTAACAGCGTGTTCTGTATTTTAACTTAAGAACTCCTACTTCTCTTTCCCACTCCTTCCCCTTTTTATGCAATAATTCATATTTTCACTGTTGCTTTTATATACCTGGTATTGTTAGATAATAATTTTGTACCTACCTGATGAAAATTTAGAAATGCCTCTAGTTTTTCCAACTTGTTTGCCAGTGTCTCAAGTCTGCTTTTTTCTAGAATATTTTCAGTTTTATTTTTTGCTTGTGCAAGTAGCAGATCACAATATTTAAGTTTTGAATATTGCCAATTATATTGTAAGGAAGTTCAGTTCTCAAATTTTTTTGAAAACTACCTGAATTCAAATATTTTTAGCTACACCAATTAAGAGTTTGGGTTAACTTACTAGTTTAAAAATATCTATACTTTTTCTTCCATGGGAATATTGGGCTGTGGATACTCTACACTCAGTAGAAAATGGACACAGTTGTATCATTTTGCAAAACATTTGAACTTATGGTAATCACATTGGGTACTATTTAAAAGCAGTTATTACATTTAGCATGGCATCACATACATACCAGATATTACTTATAGCTTTTTTAAAAAATTACATTAAATATTTAGTACTTGAATTGAACTGTTGCTGCAAATTGAGAAAATAATCCAAACTGGAAGAGAATTTCAAGCACATGCAAGCAAATTGGGACCATTTTTCAACTGCAGATCCAAAGTCTCTGCAGTTATCCTTGCAAATTTTTCTTGGGTATTCTTGGGTTTTTTCACATTTCCCATTCTTTGATGCATTTCTAAATCTTCCTTCCTTTGAGTCTAATAGTAGACAATTTTAGCCATTTTTAGTTTGCATTATTTCCTGGAGCTAAACCTAAATAAACTTTTACACCCTCGTTTTCCATAATTACTACAGAATTAAGCAATTTGATAGACTTCTCTTTGCTGTTCTATTTATCAAATTCATCTCCACATTTCTGCTGGAGCACTAAAGAATCATTTGTAGGTGTGCTGTAGATTTTTGGCAATATTGCCACATCTTATATTACAGCAATTTCCTTCTAACATATTTTAAAACATTTCTACATTGATCATCCTGTGTGTGAATATATGTCTACCTAATGTACACCTTCTCCTAACAAGCCCTGGCACATTTACAGGCATAGAGTACATATTTTCTATTCTAAAACAATTGAAAGCTACGTATTTCCAAGATTTTATATTTGCACCTAAATTATTTATGCCTGGGAAATTATTTCTGTGCAATATATTCTGAGTCATGTTTAACAGGAATACATTTTTCTCTTTTTTTTTCTTAATGTACATTAATACCTCACTACCTGATAAATATGTATTAAGATTTCAGCCTACAGGTAGGTGTTCCAGTCACCTGACATAGCTCTTCCTTTAATGTTTTCAAAATAATTGTGTTGCACAAAATCCTGTCACTTCAGAAATGCTGGGAGTCACTTCAGTCTTTGTTACTTCCTTGTGCAGCCCTGTGTGCTGCTCCCTGTCAAGCTCCTTTGGAGCCTTATTGGTTTTATTTTGCTTCCTGGTGCATTTGATTGTTGTTTACTAAGTATAAATTGGGCAATTCTAACTATATTTTCCTCAGTTGTGGATATTGACATCTTCTTGCAAGATGGCCTTGGACCAGATATCCTTTCCCCAACAACTTTTTACTCATTTTTATTGTAAGGGCTTTATCTATTTCTTTCTGGTGTTCTTTGGTACCCAAATGACTTTTCTTGTCTTCTATTTTTGATAGATATCTAGCCTCTGAATCAGCCTTTTTTAACAGCTGCTTTACTTCCCTTCCTCATGGTGCTCAGGGTAAAACACGACTCACACACGTGCCCCTCCAATTTGCCACGCTTCTGCAGCGCTTCAGGCACCCAGGGGGTTTGGTTTCCTCATCTCATATATACAAGCTCTTATGCAGTTTCTTGACACACTCTTTTTCCTACCCTACTCCTGGCATAACTCCCTGTGTTTGGGTGCTAGTGAAGATGGTGGTCCTGCTTCCAAGGAGCACTCTGCCACAGTAGCTAGAATGAAGTCAGTTGGTGACTTAGACTCCAGAGGAAACCTTAATAAAACACCACCAGCTTCCCCAGCTGGGCACTCCCATGTCTCTTCCTCTTTTCCCAAGGTTTCCTCTTGGCAGGACAGACAGGAGGGCCTGGCAGCAGTGCAATAGTGGCAGGGTGTTGAAGTAACTGTGAGCACAGTATGTGTACCCTGAATAGACAAAGCACCTTCCTCTGCAGGGTTGCAAGATGAGCACCTTTCACCAGCACCATGTTTGTCCAGAGTAAACAAAGGCTAGGGTATTGCAGATCAAAACATTAACAAATCAGGTTGTCATAACATTATAATACTGAGATTTCAGGTCCTCTTGAGTGAAATTTATATCTTTCTGTAGTATCATTTTCTTTCATTATGCACCAAACACACCAGTTTAATTATATTATCATGAGCCTGGACAATTGACTTTTTTTAATCCAAAAGGATGAGCTTCTGTGGGGAACAGTCATAGTTTTATTCATTCTTCAGTTTTCTGTTAAAGACACACTCTGTGTGTCAGAAATATTCAGTCCTAACCCTAATGCACTTCATGTCTTCACTTAGTCCATGAAGTAAAGCTGAAAGCACGTTCAGGCTTGGAGAGAGAGAGAGGGAAAGATACGATGAAACAGCAATTGTGGTATACCCATTGTTTGACCATTTGAGAACTGTATGACCTCTGAGCTTACTGAGAAATATGAATAAACATGTGAACATAGTGAGCAATTTCTCTTCTCTGAAAGCTTATTGTGTGTTCAGGTTTTTGGAAGAGACTTTTACAACATTTGTTTTTGTCAAAGATAAAGGACAGTTCCTCCTAGCTACCTTTACTCAGCTCCAATGCACACATTGTGAAGTATTTCTGTAGAGCATGAAATAAACAGAAACTCTGGTGAGCATAAATATTTGAGGACAGATTAGAATTTTCTGTCCCAATCATACATTCTTAAAATAAGCCTGACTTGGTTTTGTTCATGTTTTCCCAGGAGGCACAAGCAATTCTGCAGAACTGATCCAGACAGAACAGAAAGTTATGTGCATTATGGTGGGGAAAGAAGAGAGTTACCAGCAGTCCTATGAGGACATGACAGACACCATTACAAGAAAAAGCCCCAGGATAATATGTAAGAAGAGGAACACAAAATCAGCAAAATAGGGTTCAGCAAGTTCACCTTAATTGCTTACAAGTAACTGCTCTTCCATGCAGAAGCAAGGAGTGCCCACAGGGCATTGGGATGGGAAAACCAAGCAGGATACCAGCGTGCCCCTTGGAAGTGCCTGCACACATGCATGCAGCATTGGAAATAACCATGAGGAGCTAGAGATTTGCCTGCCATCACAGGCCATGATCTTTTCGGGACCACAGAGACATGGTGGGATGGCTGTCATGGCTGGAGTGCTCCAACAGAGGGATACAAGCTCTCAGGAAGGACAGGCTTAGAAGACGAGGAGTTGCCCTTTGTGACAGAGCAGCTTGCGTGCATGGAGCTGTGCCTGGCGATGGATGACGAGCCAGCTGAGAGCTCAGGATGTACTCCATAGTCTTGGTAGGGAATCAGGAAAAAAGCATAATGAAATATTTTGCTGAACACCAGAAGAGGTTGTCAAAGAGAGGTTGTGAAATTTCCGTATCAAAAAATAATATATTAAAAAGCCACCTGAACATGGTCTTGGGCAACAAGTGACATTGCTTGAGCATGAGGGTTAGACATTTCTTCTAGCCTCAACCATTCTATGATTTTGTGATCATACAAAATCTGAAGACAAGTGTTGTCTGGCTAATCCAAAAGGAGTGTTGTCTTTGGCTTAATAAAACAGTCAAAAATAGGTAAATTACAAATTCTGTTGGTGTGAGTCCTTTCAAATCACCACTCTATGAAGTCTGGAGATACAACCAGCAATGAACCTATTCTTCATTACAGGAGCAATCTCTGAGCTCTAATCATAACAACTTCATGGTAACTTAACTCTTTCATAATGAAAAATAGCACCTGGAGTTTTAATGGACTACGCTGCCTTCCAAGGCCACAGAATGCAACAGTTACTGCATTGGACAATGTCCTCTGCCCACACAAAGATGCCTATTCAGGATGCTGGAAGTGGGCACCAACACCAAAGAAACAATGTTTTGAGATGGAAATTTTCATTCAAATCCTATGATTAATGCAAGGAAGTACTGGAGTTAATACTTCCAGTAAGAACAAACAACTCATATGTTGGAATCACAAAAAATACATTCACACAATACATTTGCTTTGTTGATTCAGATGATAAATACCTCAGTAAAAATTCCTGAGTGTTGAACAGTCATTGTGCCCTTTCTGTGATACTGATCTGACACTTTTTACAAGAGTTCCTCTGTGGGTTTGGTGGTACTGGTAAAATGTTAGCAACACTGGAAATATTTGTTTGCTTCAAACTGGATTGTCACTAACAGACAAGAGATCAGTATCTTTGAAATGAACCTGTGTGTTCATTACCTATTGGAGTGGTATTTAAAAAATGAAGTCACCTGGTTTGCACTACCTGTTCTTCATCATAAAATCTAGAGATTATACTTCCTCATCTTCCCTTTAAAAACATCCTGAGATTTGGGGGGGAAAAAGAGAACATTCTAATCAGTTAATCTCTGTGCTTATTTACTCCTAAGAGGAAAAGAGAATGTGTGTTGCACATAATTTTGAAGTGGAAAATTGTGTGATACGGAGAGAGGACAAGTTTATTTAAAAGTTATATGAGAACAAAAAAAAAGGAAAATATTTATTTATCCCATTTTTCATCAAAAAATTAAATTTTCAAACACCCTTACAAAAATCTCAGGTCTGAAGAAAGGAAGGAGAAAATACTTGGAATGTAATACAATTATTATCTTTATGGTAGATGCAAAAATAAATATTCTGAAACCCAGTGTATGGATATAAACTTCTCATCTAGAGCACTTAAGTAGCATTAAGACTTACAATTTAATTTTCTTGTCAAACACATTAAAGGAATAGTAAAACTAAAAAATAGCACTTGTGACCATTTGGGGAGGCCATGACCTGAATGAGGGGATCATGTGCCCTCTCAGTCACTTTGCAGGCAGCACCAAATTGGGTGTTAGAATGATAATCTGCTGGAGGGTAGGAAGGCTCTGCAGAGGGACCTGCACAGGCTGGATTGGTGGGCAGAGGCTAGCTGTATGAGCTTCACCAAAGTAAAGGGCTGGGTCCTGCACTTGGATCACAACAATCCCAGGCAGCACTACAGGCTGAGGGAGAAGGGGCTGGAAAGCTGCCCAGAAAAGGACCTGAGGGTGCTGGCTGACAGCAGCTGAACATGATCCAGCTGTGTCCATGTGGCCAAGAAGGCCAATGGCATCCTGGCCTGGATCAGCAACAGTGTGGCCAGCAGGAGCAGGACAGTGATTGACCCCCTGCACTCGGCAGTGGTGAGGCCACACCTCGAGGGCTGTATCCAGCTTGGGCCCCTCACTATGAGAAGGACATTGAGGTGTGGGAATGCATCCAGAGAAGGGCAACAGAGCTAGGGAAGGGTCTAGAGAGTATGTCCTATGAGGAGTGGCTGAGCAAGCTGGGACTGTTTAGCCTAGGGGATAGGAGGATCAGGAGTGACCTTATCACTCTCTACAACTTTCATAAAGGAGGTAAAAGTGATAGAATAGTAGAGATTACTTCAAGTTGCGCCAAAGGAGACCAGGCCAGTAGCAGAAGTTTCTTCACTGAAAGGGTGGTCAGCATTGGAACAGCATACCTTGGGAAGAGGTGAAATCACCATCCCTGGAAGCATTCAAAAAACATGTGGACATGGTTTAGTAGTGAACATGTCAGTGCTAGGTTAAGAGTTGAGCTCTGTCTTAGAGGTCTTTTCCAAACTAAGTGATTCAGTTATTTTCTTACCCTGCTGCATTGGCACAGAACTTAGCTGCTGTAAATTGTCAGTCACAGGTAACAGTAATTCCATAATCTCTCCTTTGAGATGGAGCCCTGAAACCCCACAGAGTATGCCTAAGGCCTGTATGCCTTGTCCCAAGGCCGTCTGAAGTTGTAGTGAGTGTTACAGTGATGACAGAAGGGGAACAGGAACTTCTAGCAAACAGTCAAACTCTTGAGATGGCAAAATTGCTTTCTTTCAGCTTTCAGCCCTTTACATATAGTTGTGATGGTGGCCCCATAGGTTCCAAAAGATAAGAAAATATTGATAGGTTTGAAAAAATTCTTCTCTGCTTTACTCACCATGGTTTGTCATAGAGGATTAAATTTTCTGCTTTTCCTCCCATATCTGCTCCTTAAAACAGGCTGGTGCTCTATTTGCTCTTCTGCATTTGGGCAACATTCACCTAGCAAATTCATAAAATTCACCCAGCAAAAACTCTTCTTCTGACCTTACATTAAAACAGAAAACTAAAGCAAAGGAAAGGAAAGCTGCACCAGGTATTAACAAACAGAAGTGGCAGTTCAGCAGCAGTGCTTTGCCAACTGGACAAACCAAATGGCAGTGAGTCTGTAGCCTGACCTCAGCCTGGAACATGATTTCCCTTTTAACTGCCTGTTAGAAAATTGTCAGTGATTTGCAGCCCAAAATAACATGGCAGGAGCTGGTGCTGCACTGGCACCTGCCACTAAATGTGAGGTTAAAAACACAACGGGAAAAAAACCCAGCTCTACTGCTTTCTCCTGCTGGATGGCTGTGGTGCACTGCCCAGGGAAGAGCTGGGGCAGAAGGCTGAGCCTGACAGCCTGGGAAGTGAACACAAAAGGAAGGTAGTGTGGCTGGAGGTGCCAGGGTGGGGAACTGGGGCTCTGTAGAGGAAACAGAAGGGTGAATTGATATCCCTGAGAATATTTACATAAATATTAAATACATAAATTCTCGAAACTAGACAAGCAGCATGGGAAGGAAGCATGGAGGAACTTTCTGAAATATATTTAAGTCAGCCATAGAGATCAAAGACAGGAGTCAGTGCCTCATTAACAATGACAGAAAATTAATAGGGTGGGGATAAATAGCAGAGAGCGTTAAAAATGAAGGCATATAGCAAATGTCTGATGTAATTAGAAAAGTATATCCCAGAAATGGGATATAACGAGAAAGAGAGAATGGATTATATATTGTCAACCAAATAAGACCTTAAAACAAGTCCCAAGCAAAGTAATCTTGTAATCGAATTAAGAAAGATGGCAAAGTCGTGCGGACAGCAGGTGACAGACACTAGAGCAATTTCTCCCAGTCTTTTCTCAGGGCAGCACAGCTCAGACAGCTGAATCCTCTCAGCAGAGGAGATTATGAACATACATACCTGCCAGAAGAATGATGCGTGTTGCCCCACACCAGCAAAACTCCTGTATTGGTTCTGCTTACACCTCAGCAAGGAGCACATGCCAGCAAGCCAGCCAGCTAAAAAGCATGATGGTTGGGCAGGAACTCTGTTGCTCACACTGCTCATGTTGAGGTTTGCTGTCTTGATCCAATAAAAAGCAGAGGCTTTGAAAAAATGTCACTGACACCCGCTCAACACAACACTGTTTCCTCCAGTACCACACTTCCTTTTAGCTCCTCTTTACCTATTCATTGCTTGAAATAAGAAAAAACTCAAGATCTTTAACAACAAGGCTGTTGTTAAATACTGACTTTTTTAGTCTACAATCACACCCGCAGTACACAACTCCTCTGCAAATTTTGGATCCATCAAAGACCATCATAGTTTCTCCTTGACCCTTGTTCCTCCTCCAGAGATCTCTGGACCAGTGAATCCCAGAAATTCCTCTTCAGGTTTCCTAGCTTCTATTGGCTGTAAAAAATGTCGTGTTTTCTGCCACTTTAGTCTTCTCGAGCTTGCAAAAGAGATTGTGAACAAACAGGAAGAGGCTAGGTCTGATGATGGCTTATTTCTTATATTCATGTCCTAATCATCCCACAGTGGCTACTGTCTGAGACAGGATAATGGCTCAAAGGGATATTTCACAAGACTCGGCCTGGCAACTCTGATGGAAGCCCTTCCCTGCCTAGAAGGGAAATGCTGCTTCTCCCTCTAAAGAAGCAATGGAGTATTTCCTGGCAAAACTTCTGACAGTCTGTCTTCTTGTGGGAGCCCTTCCCACCCAGCACAACTTTCTCTCTCCACTAGACAGGTTTGCAGTATTTACAAGACCATCCTGTTGGGAACCTGTCAGAAAACCTACTATATTTCTCCCTCACCACACAATTTTATTGTGAAGCTTTCAGACCCCTGACAGAAAAGAGAGAATTCAATCTTCTACAGCCTGGTCAGATAAGTAAGAAAGTAAAGCTTATTATAGTTGCACATCTGTCCCGTACAGGATGTCTTTACTTTTTTAGAGAGACCCTTGCAAGGGATGGTCCAATGCAGGGCCAGGAGTCAGACTCAATGGTTCTCTTGTGTCCCTTCCAACTCAGCATATTCTGTGGTTCTGTTTCTGCTTTCATTTTTTAAGTGAATCCCAAATCAATTTCAAGACCACAAAGAGACTAGCAAAGAATCAGGCTTGTCTCTCCAGCCTGATTACCAGCTTCAGGAGTGTTTGTTTAATTCTTGGATAATGAATGCAGTGTTCACATCTGATACAAGTTAGCTCTGTATCCTCATGGTCTGCTATTGTCTGGAACAAGAAATTTCACCTTAAGTATTTTATCATGACTAGCAAGTGCTCCTTCTCTTTTTTCTTTCTAATCCAAGTACCACTTTTTGAACAAGTCACATTTTCTCTTAGCTTTGTTCATGTCTGAAGATAAAGTCTGGGATAAATGGGACAAAAAAAGAGCACATAAACATTTTTACAGGTATAAGCTAGAGCACCATCTCAGCCTGTTCAGCCAGTGAGCCACTAGCTCCTTCCACAAGCATGCAAGCAAACCAAACAATTTTATTCACATCCAAAGACTACAGTCTTAGTCCGCCCACGCCAAGGGAAACCCCTCAGGAAATTCACCTTTTGCTGTGCTTGTTCAATGCTAGAGCTAAAAGGGCATCTAGAATTGAAACAATAGCCTGGCCCCTAACCAGGGTTTGACCCTAAAAGGGTCAAATGTTGTCACTCACTTCACTTGCAAAAAGTATAATATCTGAATGTGCTTGCCCAATGGATTGTTACCACAGCTCCCTGCCATGGCTGAATGGCGCTTTGCCTCCCTGAACTTGACAAATCAGTTCTTTTTAATACTGAATGAGTTTCTACAATACCGTGTTGGTTTTTCCACAGGATTAATTTTCAGGCTTGGTAATAAGTAAAGAATAGAAGTATGCATAAATATTATTTTTTTTATAAAGAAAACAAAGGCAATAGTAAACTACGTACACGTTTTTTTCCAGAACCTAATCAGGTACAGCTGTGTTATTACAAGCTTGTGGCAAAAAGTCAGTGCAGGCATTTGGACAAGGGTGCTTAGGAGATGCTGCTGAGCTGTGGCAGCTGTTCAGCATGCTCGGGAGTAACCTTACCTCCCTGCTCCCCTGAGCTCAGGGAACTGGAAAGACAAGCCAAGAGACCACAAATGGAGTCAGCCCTGCTTTAGAAGCACAGTTCTCAGGTTTGAATGGGCTTGCCTTTGAGGCACTGCCTTTTATTCTCTTTGCTGCCCAAGCACTGCAGCCCCAGAATCACATCTTTGGTGTTTGAGACAGGCCATGCTGAGAGACCAAGAGTTAGAACTACCTTGTTGCAGCCTGGACCACTCGGTCTGTGCCAGCCCACTCTGCCAGCCCCTCCTCTCAAGGCTGGGGTTCAGATCACATTTGTTGTATTTTTGTCCAACTCCCACTTCAATTCAGCCCTACTTTTACATCTGAAAAAACATCTGCTGTTCTGCTGTGACCATCTGCTTCCATCCCCAAGAAGGCAGGCCAAAAATACCCAGGGACTTTGAAGAACAGTGTTAGCTGAGACATATTTATGTTAAGACAGACCAGCAAATGGGTTATCTTAAAACTTATAGGAACCAATGGAACTTAGTTTCTACCTCCAAGGGTAAGTTAGCATCATTATTCCCTTTGAAAAGGGACTGCAGAAATGGAACTAATATACCCTATAAATATGCAAGGTGTGATAAAATGAAGAATTTACTCAAGGCAGAAGTTCATGAGCAGGAACAAAGAAAAACAGGGGGGCAATAATCCTTCAGAATTTAAATGCTTTCTAATTTTATAGTAATTACTATTAACCAGGCATCAACAAATTTGTCATGAGTGATGAGTCGCTCTATGGTAGATTACAGTGGATCTCTTTATGCATCACTTTTTGAAGAGAGCAGGACCTGAGGAACTACCCAGGCTGTCTCTGCCCATAAGTCAAAACTTTAGTGTGTGCCAGTCCGCAATGAGCTCTGCCTTCACTTTTAGTAAATAACACAAAAAAATCACCACAGGAAGAGTCCTGCCCTGTGACTTTGCAATTCGAGTCACCTGTGAGTGAAAATATTCCTCATGAGGACTCTATCCAGTTCCTACTGCCTCCCACAGAGTCTTCCCTTTCATTGTAACATGGCTAAATAGACCATAATATAACATTTGGGACTGTATGTCTTCAGGCTTCTGGGCATTCAACCCAAAAGTGTTTCAAGATATAACTTATTTTTCCCCCTCTGTACTCTTATCTGCCTCTGGAAGAGCACTAGCTGCTGTGAACAGATTGTGCTAGCTGAAACAGGCAACACAGTGACAGGAAACCCAAGAGTACACTCTGTAATAGTAATGCTCTAAAATTAAAAACTCTTCATTGTTATGCACTAAAGGGATGTTAGCCCAAAGCGAAGGTGTTTGTTAAAGACCATATACCCCATGCTGTTATGAAAGTTCATTCCCACTTCCAGACTTTGGCTGCTAAGCTAAATTCAGAACTCTTCATAGCAAATCCTTTACCAGGAGTAGAGCTAGAATAGGATGCTATTTACATTTTAGCATTTGCAAAATGCTAAAATGGTACTCAGCTTATATTTAACCTCAAGTTTGGCCATCATAGTTTGCTATCTTCAACTTCCTACCTTTGATCATTTGAGAAAATATTGCGGAAGTTTGCAATGGAAACAAAAATCAATAATCAATTTAATAATTAACTAACCCTGATTCAAAATTGAAAGTAACTGCTTTGTGTTTGAAATTCATCTAGTCTTTCTCAGATGAAGACAGCAGTTATTCCAACATTTAAGTTTACTTCAATAGTGGAAAACCAACTTGCCTCCATAGTCCATTATAATATTTCTGGGAGAGAGCTTTATTACAGTAAAAATAGCTACTCTCTGTTTTCGACAACTGAGAAGTCTTCAAGAGCAAAGCATGAAACAAAAGTCTGGGTTTTTTCCTTTTAAGTATATATGTTGTATATAATCTGCTTTTTTCTAGTCACAGATCAGTTTGTTCCCCCAACCAAGGAAGACTACATTAAACTGACTGTTGAGTGAGAGCATGTGCTAACTGCAGCCAGAAAAAACATTGCATTAGCACCACTCTTGGGAGAAGCTGTAATTTCTCATAGTAACCTTCTAAAGCACATGTGGGATATGAGCAATAATTCTCCTCTAATTTCCGTAGCATTAATCAGTACAAAAAGTCTGTTGGGAGCAACAGTTTCGCTAGAACTGCCCTGTCTGCAAAGGGTCACACAATAGCTGCCAAGGCACCGGTGTTCAAATCGCTTTCACTTCTGCTACCGCTTTCACACCGCCTGAAAACTGATTGCCACAGGAGTGAGCTACTTTCAGGAGTTGAGCTTTTACACAGCAATTTCACTATGAAAAATAATGGAAGCAAGTTACCTGTTGGCAGATACACCACAGGAAGAATTACAAAGGGATGAAGTAGACACCACTTACACTATTGCACTCCAGGCAAATATTCTTACGTGCTGGGGGGATATCTGACAATTGAATGTTTGTCTGTAGTCTTGAAGGAGAGCCAACAAATTATTCAAGAACAGTCTTTCAATAAAGCCCAAATCATCTCAAGTCTCACATAAAATTTAATCTGCTTAAGGGCACGTTTTATGGTTGTTTAAATATCCCCCTCCCTGCCCTAAAGCAAAGATATTTTGAATTTCTTTCCTGAAGCAGGCACATTGAAACAAGGCATCGTGATCTTGTTTATGCCATTTACAAAAGCAGATCACTCGCAGCCTCTAATGTTTTACTCTACTGCCTCTTCCTTCAACCCACTGAATCATAAAATCAATCTCTCCAAAGACTTGATGTCTTTTGGTCATCATACATATATACTCATGCCAGAAAATAACCTGTATTCTTTATTTCCATTCCAATGCTCACTTAGCATTAAGCTGCATTTATTAATCTTGTCTAACATGGTCTTTAACAAGTTGACAAAGTTACTCGTCTGCAGTGTAATTTATTACCCTATCCATCCTTATATTTTCTGCAGAACAAGCTGACAGAGGTTTAATAACAAAAAAAAAAAAAAAACTGCCTCAGGAAGACTGAGGAAATACAAAGTTTTTACTTGAATGTTAATGTGAGATTTAGGACATGAACCTGAGACTTCCAGAAAGTTTTTTTGCCAATGGCTTTCTTCCCTTTCTCTTTTTTTTTGTGACCATGGGTTTCTGTACTGACCAACTCTAATCTCTCCAGAATAGTACTCAAAAACCATAGCTCTCATATAGCAAAATTGTATGCATTTACTAAAACCAAATAAACTTGTGCAGAATCCACAATAATTTAAGCACATTCAGTTAAGCCAGGGATGTTGCTTGCAAGCATTGTATGAGTAATCACTAATTACCCAATTGACCAATTTCAAAACTTTATTGTTTCTTACAAATAATTTTAGAAAATTACTTCCTGCATGATGGTTTTCTGTAATATGGGTGAAAACAATGTGCTCCACTCAAACCTGGTTCCACATTTAGAAGAAGTGGAAGGCTAACCATCAGAAAGTAACATATCTTGTCTTTATCTTTGCACAGTATTCCTCCTCATGGACCAGAGGTTCCTAGCGTTTCCAGGCTACGACTACTCTTTTCCAACCCTCCTTATGGCTCAGTGTTTCTTCTGTTGCCAGGGGATTACAAATGTGTTCAAAGACAGAAGTTCAGCATGGCATCTAAAGAGTTTTAGGGGAGCAGAATCTGCTGTTAGCTTTCACGAATTAGACATCAGCTGTTGTCACAATCAAACACACCAAGAAAATAAACCAAATCTTTTTCTAAAGCTTGATATGAAGAAAAGAAAGAAAAAAACACAAAGAACACCCCTCCATAACTATCACTCTTAATACACTCCCCTGCTTCATGCTGCTTAAGGGTATTGAGTCTCTTTAAGTACCCCCCTCACACTTTGACAGTGAGTGCCAGCACTTAAGAAAACAATTCTTTTTCATTTCAAATAATTACTCATGTTCCAGTACTGAAGAGAGAATGCCAAGTTAATGACACAGAGTACATTCTACCCAAAATACATTCTATGCAACTTAATCACACTTAGGTAAATTATTTGCTCTACAGAAAATATACTTAACAGTCCACAGACTGCTGGAATGCAGCACACAGAATTTAGAAAGACAATTGTTAAATTCCAGTATTTTCCCAATATAAAGAGAACTGCTGCCCACACCAGCAGTGAGCTACAGGAACAGAACTGCGCTTTACATTTTGCATTCAGTTAAAAGACAAAACTTAAGAAACTTATGTGCATTGTATATTTAGAGAAGCCAGACCTCACAGAAATCACTCATTGGCAAACAGCCAAGTCCTGTTTGGCAAGCTGGGTAACTCCTATCAGTTTTCTTAAAGCAGTTTTACTATGGAACAGACAAGCTACAACAAAGTAAACTCAGGTTTCACTTAGAATCTACTGTAAATAGAGTCATAGTATAATTTAGATTGAAAGGGACCTCAGGAGGTCCCCAAGATTAGCCTCCTACACCCAGCAGGATCAGATCCAAGGCCACATTGCTCCAGCTTTATCCAGTTGAAAACCTCCAAAGATAAGCTCTTTGGGCAGCCTGTTCACTGTCCTCATAAAGGAGTTCCACCACCTTTAATCAAAACCTCTAGTTTCAAATGATACCATTGTCTCTAATCCTCCCAGAACCCACAACAGTAAAAAGCAGGCCACTTTCCTGACCATGTCTCCACATTCACTGGAAGGCTGCTATTAGCTCCTCCTGAAGTTGCATCTTCTATTACACTGAAGATTTTGTTTATGGGTTAAGAGGAAGCATAACAGATATACAAGTAAAGCTAAGAATTTATTATTAACATATGGAAATCTTAACCCAGTTAGTCTATTAGTCTAGATGTAATTACCACAGGAAAAGAACAATAATGCAGGTTGTGTACTTTTACTCAGCAGTTGCAGTAATAAACTTGTAAGACACATTTCTCCATTTCCCTCCTTTTTAGGGTTTATTTTCACCCTTCTATTGTTACTCTGCATCTCAAAATTAACATCTCCAGACTGCTGGAAAAGGTAACTTGAAGCTATCAGCATTCCTCCCTTTGTTCAGAGGAATATGCTGCTGCTGTCTTGTTCCTCCCTCTAGGATCTACTTGGGGTGGTTTTTATGTTTGCTAACATGCTTTTACAAGTTTATTTTTCCCTATTGGCCTTCAGATCCAAATATATATGAGCCCTTCACATATGTTAGATGTAATTTCTTTTTTCTGTTGCTTCCTAAACACAATTTTGTCCAGTTCTTGTTCTGCCTTAAACAACCAAACCAAGCCAAACATACCAACAAACCAATCACAAAATCAGGAAAACCTACTAAAAAAACAAACCACACCAAAAAACCCCCACAACCTAAACAAGGAAACAAATCCCCCCCCACCCCCTTATTTGACTGTTGGTGAGTAACCACTCACCAATACAGAATTATGGGGTTTCCAGTTCCCCACATGTGCCCCATCATTAATCTGTACTCTTCTATTCTACATCCTTTGTTTCCAATTCTAAAGGCCTGCTATTATAAACCATGCCTGCATTTCTCTCCACATCATTATTTTGGTCATAAATGTCTTATTGCACATAAAATACCTGCTTAGTACTCTTACAGATGTAAAACTCTGGTTGCACCACCTGAAGGCAAACAGAAGTAAAAGAAATTAACCACAGACACCTAGCCAGTTATAGAAATTGTTATAGCAAAGCTAAGTAAAACAAAGATACAGGCAGGCCAAAGAAAGTTCATAAGGGGAAGAATGATTTTCCTCCTCAGGCCCTGCAGGCTGTGCAGACTCAGTACTAAGCTTATGGCCTGTTACTAACAGCCCTAATACACTATTACAGTGGTTGTCATGACCTTCTTGGAACAAGCTGAACAAGCCCTAATCCATGACCATCTCAGTGGCCTTTCACTACATTTGTTTCAGGTTGCTGAAATCTTTCTTGAACTGGGGAACCCCAAAATTACACACCATCTACATGCAGTCTCATACAAAATACCAGATATATCATCCTAAGTACTATCAATACTCACCCTGCCTTCTGTTACTGATAGGTAATGGCAATATATTGGCTATTTCTGAGAAGTTCCTACTTTAAATTACCTTCTTTAACTGCTCATTCTCTTAGCTGAATACTGCTTCTTCTCAGTATAAAGAAGTATGCTAAATTAAGAGTCAAGTCCCCCTCCTAAGGCTGGAATTATGTGGGTAATGCCTACCTGTTATGGCCTGACACAGCTGGGCCACAGGAGCCTTTAAAATCTTGATACATGTCAAGGCATAAAGAACCCCAAGCAAATATTGAATGGCTGGCTTTCCAAAGAGCTGTCTGTAGAAGTTTAAGATATTACCACTACAACTCTCCATGCTTACTAGCCCCACAGTCCAACTAACCCAAGCAGAAACCTAAGTTGGTGGTTGGGTTTTGTTTGTTTGGGGTTTTTTACCCAGATAATTTCACGCACAATAGACTTAAGAAATTGCTCATTTGAGATTCCTTCAGCTACTGAGTGTAGAGGTGATCTAAAATCTGAAGCAACTGATGATGGTGGTAAGGTAAAACCAGCGAGTTCAAGATGAAAAAAAAAGAAAACAAACATATTTGTTTGGCTACTTAAGCATCTCCCTCTAAAAGACTAAGCGACTGTGCTGAAAGTAAGACTGCATAGGTATCATTAGCTTAATAACCCAATTTACAGTTCACAAGTACAGCAAAGGAACACTTTGCTAAGCAAATCTCAGTTACAGCCCTTAACTCAAACTTCCAGGCCAAGTCTTCCAGCCTGGCTCAGTGATTAATCTCTAGGGACAATCTTGTTTCACAGACAGCCCTAGCAGGAACCCTATGGGCGTCCACAACCAGGGAGTCTCAGAAAGGATCTGTTGGGAAATCCTGCACTGATCATCCTAAGCCACCATGTCTGTGAGAAAAATTCTGGGTACTACATTACTTTGCGTGTCGAAAGGGGGATGGGGCGGAGGCAGTACTTGCAGGGAAGACAGACAAAACTGGAGAAAGTACAAAATTACTTACAGACTCATACATTAATCCAGATCAGAAAGGAGCTCAGGGTGATCCCCGATCCATGCTCCTTGTCAAAACTGGCTAAGCTACAAGATTGCTAGATTAAGGCATGAGTAAAACAATCCATTCTCTTTTTGGAGGAAAACCTCCAAAAGAGACAGAAAAATCTCTCAGGTAACGTAGTTCACTGTTTAACTGTCCTGAGGGTAATTTTTTTAATATTACATCTTGGCAGAGCTTACCCTGTTTCAAATTATGCCTGTTGTGTCTCATCCTCACACTGAGCGCCCCTGAGAAATCTTGCTTCACCTTATTCAGTAGCTTCTTTAAGTTCAGCTATATGCTCTAGCATTTTTGATTACAAAAGTAGACTGGATTTCTACAAGACAAGCAAAGTCTGTTCTAAGTGAGATGCAATAGAGGTGCAAGTGAACTAAGCTTCCAAGAGGCTCCATTTGAGTCTAGTGATAAGGACCAACTCCAGATGTTAGAGAGTGATCCAAGAGTCAACAGCTGCTCTTGCAAAGAAAGAGGGATTACTTTTCATTAATTATTTCACAATATTAGTATTAAATATAATAGTGTCTGAAAAAACAAGATCCAGACAGGCCCTTAGCACCTCAGATCAAGGGATAAACAATCAACCTTATTAAACCAACAAACCAAGTTTATTTATATAAGTCTGTACAATTGTGATGAACTATGCTAGGACACCAATGAAACAAAGTAAACAAATCTCTCCCTCTCTAACAAGTGGGAGGTGTAGTCACTCACCTTTACATGCACTTAAAGGAAAAAAGATGACAGCTTTCATACAATTATGTAACTATTCAAGAGTACTTTCTTCATGTATTATTCTCAATATAAGAGGTCTGCATAATTTACTGACTGTTGCCTTCTCTGAAAAACAGCATTTTAGCAAAACCCAGAGACTTTGAGAAGGTAAGTGGCAGCTTCTTAATAGCAGATAACTAGGACATAGTCCATCATTCAGACTGGCATCCTAAACACACTGCATCTCCTGTGTTTCAGTTTTCTCTTGTTTACCAAATGTAGAAGCTAACTAAAACTAATACATCAAGGCCAAGCATATTAAAAATACTGTATTTGGGTTAAGTTTACCTTTAGAGACCACTTGTCACTGCATCTCAGAGCTCTGAGGCATTTCTGTAGAAAAAATCAGTTCCTGAACTCTTTGATTTGGCAATTATTTCTGCAAACCATTAGAGAGTGATTATTTTTAAAACTGTCTATTGCCAAGTAAGTTTAATATTTTTTTATCACAAATCACTTTAGCTGTTGAAAAAACCAAATCATATCAAATGCTTATCTACACAGTGAATTACAATGTTTCCTATGAAGTTATCATGGTACGTCCCATAAATTCAATCTTAAAAAGTTTTAAGTATGTATATGTGACAGCCTTATTTAAACTCCAGAGAAGCTGCTAAAATAGGCCATCAAATAAAGTAGTCTATGATTACATATTTACAGAATAATCCACATGTCCTAGAACTATGGACTATTCAGTAAATAAGTACTGAAATAATTCTATTTATTTGTTTACATGGTAGGCTTCATACATTGATTTTCTTTTTATACACAGTTTGTAGAATCAATCTGCACATATTACATGATGTTTCTTTAAAGCTACTGTTAAAAAAGGAAGAGAAAGTTAAATAAGAACTAGATTAAAGTTTCATTAAGAATCCAACAAGAAAGTATCACACACAGGTTTTAAGATAACCAGTGTACGATTTCAGAAAAACAGCAATGCTCTGACACAAAAAGAGCATTGCATTTTCGCTCCTTAGAGTCCCCCAGAAACATTCTTATCCAGTCCAGTGCTTAAGTTGTTAAATTCATACTGGCCTGAGTAGGAACACACATGTGCTTGCACGCTTACCTGAACAAGGGCCTCTAACTTTTAGACTTCCAATTCTCTTTTAATTTAGTTCTTAGTTTCATATATTCAGCTTGTTGTTTGTATCTTGTTTGGAAAAGTTCTTTTTTAAATGTCACTTATATTTACATTTGAATTTTTTTCCTTTTTACACCAGAGTGATAATTTAGCTGTCAATTTGTGCCTAGTCAAATATTCCACAATGCCATATAATTCTTGTGCTCATGTTGCACTCCACTTGTACCAGTTTATATATGAAAAATGTCCATCACCTACCTCTCATATTATCCACTGATCTTTCTATAATGTCCTTCCCTGTCCATAGAATGTGATTTTTTTAAAAAAAATTTTGTTTATTATAGAAGCCCCATTTAAATGCTTCAGAAAGCAAGAAACAAAGTAAGCTGGAATCCAATGACAACATAATAACTTAAAAATATCTAATATTGAAGGCTTGGAGAAGAAACTAAAGCCCAACCAAATGATCTCCCCAGGATCACCCCATAAAAAGCTACTTCACCCAGTTACAGCTGTAGAGTCTGGATGTGCAATAGATGACAAGTCCCACATTAAGAGCTGTGTACCTCTTTCTCATCAGTTAAGTGTAATTAAAAAAGAGAACATGAAGTTAAATAGCTATATCAGCCAAGCCGTTTTAGTAAGAAGAATCACATTTAATGAGTTTCTTTCTTGCAATTTCAGATGCTCAAATACAGCTGGTAGAAATTCAAACAGCCGTAAAGAACTGTGACAGACGGATACAAATAGTACTGCAGCTTAAAAATGATAAAAAACACCTGAAAAAAAGTCACACAACCCTCCCAAAAAAATTTACACTTTGAACCTAGGCCAGTTTTTGAAGATTCCCTTCTCCAAAGCTAGGATGAAGGAGGAAGAAGAGGGAGAAAGTGCAGATGACCTTCCAGCCACAAAGGTCTTGCGCCAATGTTTATTCACTGTGCCTGTGGTGGTATGTAAGGGGAGATCACCAAGTGCTGATTCTGCGACTGCCAAGAGATTCCTATGGAAATCCAGACCTCAGGCTAATACTGAACACAGAGTGGACCAACGAGCTGCATCAACAAAATAAAAACAAAACTCAAACTAAAAGAAATGGGAAAACCCCAAATAGCACAGATCCACATTTGTGAGGGGAGCAGAGGAAAGGGCAAGAAGGGAGGTCTATACAGTAAATAGTTGAATGGTTTATGTTACAGATGACTGGCAGTTTTAAAGAGTCTCTTCCCAGCTCCATTGCTGCTCCAACCCAGAAGGGAGAACTGAAAAGGGAGGAAGAAAAAGTAGGACATCATCATGGAGCATGCAGGATCAGAAGCAGCAGAGTGGGCGTGCTCAAATAAGCCCCCGTCTCTTTTTGTAGTCCTCCAAGTTCAATGATCGCCGAGGGGCACCATCTTTTGCTGGAGGAGCCTTGGAGGTGATGGCCAGTGCCTTAGATTCTGTTGGGGACAAGAAAAGAGTAAGGACAAAACTACAGGCAAAATTTTTACTTGTTGTTTTTGCTGACAACTTCACCACAAAATCATGTTTGGCTTCTCTAGTACACATCTTCAGTTAATAATACAGACAGTATTGGGGAGCTTATACTCATAGATGCAGCATATGCAATTTTGACTCTGTATATTAATCCAGAGACAAATAGTAAGCAGAAAAAGTCAAACATTCTATCTATGTCTACAACACACATTTTCATCAGTCTCCAGATTCTTCTGCTAAGCAAGGAGACTGCACAAAACAAGATGCCAAAATGGTGTTCTGTCTAAGGAAAACCCCTCATCCTTCTCTCTTCAGCGTCCTTCAGTGTCTAACCCCCATCTGCTTGCTAACTCAAGTTCCTAACTCTCACTAGTCTACACAAAGTCTCTTGTTCTTGAACTCCTGCCTCATTCTCTAGTCTTACATCCAGAGTTGACCTCGTTTTGAAAAACAACTTCTCTGGCTCTTGCTTCTTGTCTTTGTGCATTCTTACAGTACTTCCTAAATTACTGTCTTCCAAGAAACTGCAGATCTAATCCTTCAAGTAATGAAAGAAATGGATGTCACTATCAAACATCCCCACCCTTCTCAGTTCAAGATACTTGCCAAGATGGTAAACAGAGTCCTTACTCCCATTTCCAAAAGCCCACCAAATCCTTGAAAGAATTATTCTGGAAGAAGTAAGTTCTATCAAAATGGGCTGGACGATCACATCCCCAACCTCAGATGGAACACCTACCTGAACTGGGAACCTGAAGATCAATCTTTACATCAAAGTCATGCACTTTGAAAAGATCTTCTGAGAGGTCACTAGCTGATTTAGAGTTCACATCTTTATCTTTTCCTTGACCCTGAAATGAAAACTACAGGTAAGTCTCCAAATCTTATCTGGCCAGAAAAACAGAGATAAAAATGTTTTTCCCCTCTTCTGTCATAAACACATTTCGTATAGCTTTCATACTGCTAAAGCAACCTAAATTTCCTTTTTCAAGCAACCAAGAAACTGTTGCTTTTTATGATAAAGCTCTACAGGATACCCTGTTCTAGAATTGAAGCATGCATCTCTGTTACTCAAAAGCTTCACAGAGCAAAAGGGTGACAGTGTGAGGAACACAATGGAGACCAAAATGGAAACTTACCTTATTTATGTCCTTTGGAGCATCTGGTAACACACCAGATCCATATTTTGCATTTAGCTGGGCAAGGATGGCAGCTTGAACAGCAGGATCTCTGGACTGCAAAAGTGAAATATTAGGCAAGAATAAAAATTAAAAATTCATGTATTTAAATTTGCAAAAGCTAGAACTACATTTTGCTAAAACAGTTTTCATATCCATGAATCTAAAACCATAAAAGACTGTATATGTGTTCATCCAATTTTCAGAATCCCAGAAGACTACTGAAATCATCCTGGCATTATCTGACAATAACAAACTAAAAATCATCTTCAGAAAGAAACCAGAAATACATTCCCTGATTATATGGTTTGTTTCTGTGACTACTCTTGATGCTACTTAGTATGTGTCTGCTTTCAGCTTACAGTTCTGCCTGAAACACTGACAAGCAGTCTATAAAAGACTACTGTCTAATAGCTCTCTAGCATAATAAAGCTACGCAGTTACAATTCTTTTCTATTAAAGAAGTATTTCAGAAATATTTCATTCAAGACCTGCGACAGAATTTCTCCTTTATTTCCTTGCTGGTTTGGGGAGACTGATGAAAGCCAACCTGAGCAGTTGGTTTTTTAGGTACCTACACCAGAACCACATACTCTTCCAGAACAGACCTCAACAAGGCCAGATTACTTAGAAGGAGGAGGTGATCACCTTGCTACTCATCAGTTATATACAGAGGAATTGCAGGAGAAGGTTTTGCCACAGTATCACGAGGGAGGTTTCTGTTGAACTACTTCATCCATCACAGGCCCAAATGCTTGTTCTCCTCTCACCCTAAACTGATCTTTCAGGAAACTTTCAGCTAATTAAAAGTGAAACTCACACCTAAAGCAAACTGCATTCTCAGAGCTAACTAAATCTGAATAATTCAACATAGATGAACTCATGACAGAAGTCTCAATCATGGTTGCTTTTGCAGTACATACCCATATCACTTATGTCCTTCACACTTTGCATTAAAAAAAAAAGAGGGACCAGGATCTCACTCAGCTGTATCTCACACTGCCATTCAGGGCGTTAATAGCATATGGCACAGTTGAGAATTTTTGTTCCTGTATTCTGCATTACATTGGTTTCTGTTTTTCAACAAATTGCCTCAACTGAACTTAAGTCTTACACTCACATTAGACACTATTGTGGGCTTGCACTGCCGCCTAGTAAAGGGGTCCATTTGTTGGTTCTTCATGCTGTGACTTTCAGCCTGGAGAAGAAATAGCACATGGTTTTGCAGAGTTTGCTACTTGCTCTCTTTCAAATCCTCCCACAGCCCCCCATCCATGCATGCAACAACCGAAAATAGGCACACAACTCTCAGGAAGGTTAATGCTTAAGCATTTGTTAACAAGCTTAACTCTTCCTTAATAAAAATGTAACTACAAAGAACTGAATATCTCCTTCACTCTTCTCTTATTTGAAGTCTCCTTTATGAGGAGACATTTTCTTTCCCATATAACAAGCATTAAGTCACTCTTATAGTGACTAATCTGCTCATAACTGAATTGAGGAAAAGGATAAAGCAATGTGCTTTCAAATCATATCATTTGCCTCTATGAAAGATTTTACAGATTTTAAAAAATTAGTGACTTTGCCATGCAATTATCCCTCTGCATCATTTCATCTCTACTTGTAGAAAAGTATTAATTCAGCACTATTTACCACAAGAGCCTTCTCAGACTCAACGATATTCCACTCTCTATTCCTCTGGTTGATGTAACTGCAGAATGGAAAAAAAGGAGGGTGGGGGAAAGAAAAAGAAAGTGACTGTCATTTACCAGTCCCTACACAGCAAAACAGCTGAAAGCATTCTTGCAGCTTCATCCTGAGCACAAATTACTCTTATTGCAATGCAACTGCCCCCTGGGGTATACAGAAGAGAGTTTACATTTTTGACAGTTTTAACAGCATGACAGATACAAGAAAGTGAAAGCACTAACAGAGCCATTACAATACACACTAACGCATGGTACAGGAAAAAAGAAACAAAATCCTGAAGTTAATTTGTTAATGCATTAGTTTCTCTTTTTTACATATTGTTTGATACTGTTTAAGAAAGAAAATTCCCAATATCTGCTTCTTACCTGATTGCAGAAATATTTTTTGTTCGCTGACGATCCAGGGCCTCTGCTCTCTCTTCAAGTTCATTAAGCTGATCTTGAATCTGCTTGGCCTTATCTTGGTCCCCCAAATCCTCAGCCATAGCCTTCAACCAAAAAGGAACTCATTAGGAACTACTCTGTACCCAGAATTACTCAGAGAGACAAGAGATATATCCATGAATCAGTCTGCCACCCTACTTCAGTCGTGAATGTTCTTCCCTGCATGGTAAGAGTACAACAAAGAGCTACACTTTCCTTACAGCTCAGGGCAAAACTGGATTTCTTATTCTGAAGAACTCTGAAAACCCTTACACTAAGGAGGATGTAGGAACACCAGTCCCAGCATGGGGAGGACAGGTCAGTGAGATGCCTTAAACTACAAGTTTTATAAAAATTTAACATCCCCATTTAGCAGATCAGGAAAAGAATTATTTCCACAAATTCCAGTCGCCATTTACTTCAGGGAGCGGGGAGTCCCCTGAGGCACGACAACAGCTTATTGCGCCACCTGGTGACAACAAAAAGCAACTGCACTCCTTGCGACGGGAACCTCATCATTTACATGTTCGTGTATAGTAAAATAGCGACCACATAAAAAAATACAGTTAAACCAAGGAACCAAGAAAGGTACATTAATACAAACTCTTGGGTATTACTGCATATGAAGCTTTAATGTCTCGAGAAAGACAAACAAATTTTGGCTCTATTTGTGCAGCCCTATCTTCAGAGATACTTAAGACTGCTTCTTTCCTTCACTTCTTGCTTTTATGCACTGTTAGGTCTACTTGTTCCAGGAAGACTGCAGGTAAAAATAGTTCATGGCAAGTAAACCTTTCAGCCACTTCTTTTTTTTCAACAGAAATTACCAGGCATAAAGTGACAATTCAGTTAGTCCTGAGTAAAAAATGTAACACAACTTCTGTTTTTCCTATCTTAAAATAAGAAGAGGAAATCAACTTCCAAATATTATTACGAAGTACTCTAAAAACAAAAACAAACAAAACCAAAACAAAAAAACAACAACTAAATGAACCAAAAAAGAAAACCAAAAATAAAAAAAAATAAGAAAAAATAAAAGTTTCTGAGGCAGACCAGTTTAAGACATTGTTTAACAGACACAAGAAGAGACAGCTTAAATTGTTGGCAATTGCTCCTAAAAGAAAAGGGGTGCAATAGCTGACTGGATTCTGAGTATTCCAATCCCAGCAATGAACCTTAAGAACCCCCTTCCAGCTACACAGTTAAAGTTGAGCCTACTGCTGACTTCTGCCAATCCAGATGAGCTCCAGTTCTTTGAAATGAAAGACTTCATTAAGCTTGCAGACATCATCTCATCTCTCACCTTCTCCTTTAATAGCTGAGTTTTCTTCATGGCATAATTTGGAGGTGCTTTTCTGAACCTTTCCTTCTCCTTCACAATCTGTAAGATGCAAAGGAAACAACATGAATAATGCAAATATGAAATCTCTATTTCAGTACTTGGACATTAGAACCAACAGATGAGTATCACCTAAGAAATTTATTTATTGCCACTGAATTTGATGTATGCTCTGATAGTTCTGTTTTTTTAGTTTGTGCCCTTGGTAATGAGTTACAGCTTCATTCTCCTCACTACCTACAAAAGCCTGATGCTAATCACCTTTGGTCAGTACCAAGCAAGTACAAAACTGCAAAACTTGTGATAAATGCAACTACCATGATGCTGTCAAGTTTTTCACAACTTGAGAACTAAGTTGCCATAGTCAGGAGTTCAGAGATAGGCAACACAAGTTCAAGAGGAGATAACAGGGCACAAATGATAAAGAAAAGCAGGAGTGAACACAAACAACAGCAGGATCAGCAAGCTACTCTTTCCAGTTATGAAACTTCCTTTGAGCCTTTTACTTCCTTCTTGGAATGCAAATACCATGATCATTTGGCTTTGTAACTGCTATTGCATTAATTCCTGTCACTTTTAAGCACTGACACAGCTTCACTACAATGCACCATTTACCTCTTCAATGTCCTGATCATTAAACTTGTAGTTGAGGGCTTCTTTGATGGACACTTCCTTCTTGTTTATCTCATCTAGTGTGGGTAGCTGCATCCCAGCAGAGAACATCTAAACACAAGACAGAGTTACTTTCTACTTAAAGTATGTTTGGCAGAAGGCTGCTAAGAAGAAACTAAAGTCTAGCAAACTTACTGCTTCCTTCCACTTCATAAATTCACTTTCAGTAAATTCCTGATTTGAGACAAACTCCAAGCGAAACACACGTGAATCATTGCCATGCCTGCAACGATAAAATGCAAAACATCCCTTTGTGATGGTGTAAAGTGGTGATATTGGATCTATATGTGCAATCTGATTAAAGAAGTCCAAAAATAAACAACCACACATCAACATAATCATAACACCCTGCATGAAATTTCTGGGGTATTTTATAATTTCCACTTGGCACAAGGAGGAAAAAAACCCAAATAAACCAAACATTCTAGCATTAAGTAGCATGACAAGGCTCAGTCTACTTTTCAGTTCTCACCTCCAAATCCCACACAGACCATTTTTGCTATAAAAGGACACTGATTTATGAACTAAAGAGGATTCCTTTAGTATCTTACCGCAACTGTAGGCCTTTGTTTGTCCGTGTGCCACCAAGCTGGTAAACCTTTGCAGTCTCTACCACACCAGTTATTTCGGCAACCTGTATCACAGAGTATAATATATGAGAAGAAGGATGCAAGAGAGGTTTAGGGTTTTTTTTTCATGTTTCTGGAATGTATCAGGCATATTCAAACCTTTTCGTCAGAAATAAAAAACATTAATCTAGCTAACAATTCTAACCAGATCAAGGAAAGCAAGACACTTCAGTATATGTTATCAGGTACTGAATGAGTTGCTTCATACATAATTTTTGAGTTAATAAATTATACCATCTGAATGCCTGATGCGGATGCAGTTTTTGTATCTTCTCAGCTCTGCCTTCCTGCCCAAATAGCGTACACTCTCTTACCTTTTCTATTTCCTTCTCAAATAACATTGGTCTGGGTTAACATATGTTTCAAATGAAACACACTACTGCTGCTCAGGTACTAAACACAACCCTTCTGGGCCTTTTAAAGGCAATTTTAGAGACTATTATTGCATCCTATGATTACAACAAACTGTGTTCTCAATGCAGTCTCTTCTGAAGGCACAGCGGTGTACCAGAAACTTTGTAAAAAAAGAGTCAAGACCACACAATAACTTCAGAATGATCCTAGAAATAAGGAATGAATCTTACTCATCCTTACTTGGTCTAAGCAGAGTCTGAAACTCTAGTTTACAATACAAATGATAAGACAGCATGAACCAATAGTGGAAGATCAGGCTTTTTTAGTGCTCTGTCTCTCTCACTAAATTTATCTCCTCCCTAGGTGGTCACACAGATTTATTTATTCTTAAACCAGTCTCCTCCACCTCTTTGGCAGCAATTACATTTTCTGGTTATAAGCAATCTTTTTTTATCAGTCAAACAGTCCCTGATACCTGAGACCTGACAAGCTGCAAATATTTTATTACAGCACACAACAAAGAACTAAATCCCTCAGCGCTAAACTCACCCGATAAACAGGTTTGCTGTTGTGATTGCCGATGCCAATGCGGACAAAGCAGCCGGTGACGGTCTTGGCAAAGAAGGGCATGTGACACCAGCGCTCCAGCTTGTGCCGTGACAACCGCACTCGGTTCAGCTCTTCAGGCAGGGACACTGGCTGGGACTTGGGAGGAATTTCTTCTTTCCTGATTTGGGAAAGGTGAGAGAATAAAGAAAAAAGTAATAATTGAAGCCCAAAAAGGGGGTCCTGAGTAAGGTGCAGCATGAGCACCTTACATAATTTAAATTACCAGTAAAAGGAATGATTCATCATGCACTAGTTGACTGTAGATGTGTGAATTTAGCATTTATGAAAAAGGTTTAAGGTGAAATACTAGACTTATTAAATACTGCCCCTGCTACCAGAAAGCAGAAAGACACACACCGAGGCAGTTTATAGAAAAATGCTTTAAGATAAGCCAGCACATGTATCTGCCCAGATATATGCCAGGGATCTGCAGCTGCTGAACTGCAGGACTAAACAAATCAGTACACAACAGTGTAATTTGGGCTTAATCTGACAGCAGGGAACTGAAGTTGCAAACCAATCCAAGGTAACAAGTCCCATGAACCATGATATAGTGCCAAGGACTCAAATCTGAGTAATGCAATTTTGCCCAGAGGCAAAAACACTTTAGAGACACTGAACTGCCCCAAACAATCCTCTGAAAAAGCATGCATCTACCTAAAGTAGATCTCTATTTTTGAACATACTTACAAGTAATCATAGCCTAATGTTTACTACTTACTCTTCCTCTTCATCAGAGGATGACGATCTGGATGAGCGATCACTTTTCTCACTAGACTTATCATCCTCCTCCTCCTCTTCATCATCAGAATATACTTCACTAGTTTTTAATGGCTGTTTTTTTGCAAGCAATTCAGCTGGGTGAAGGACAGAGAACAAGGAAAAGCAAGCTATAAATATTTTATGAAATGCTTCCCTATAAGAGCTGAACCTTAATTGCTTTAAAAAAAATCCAAGAGGCAGACAGGTATTAATTTTACACTAGACACAGGTGGCACATGTTCAAATCCACTAGTAAGCCGTGCACTTCATTGACTTCTCTCTTTGCATATACATGAAGTATTTAAAATCATTCTAAACCTCAGTTGTACTTAATTTCAGTCTCCCAATTAGACTGCACATAGAACTCAAGATGGGTGTAACAACTGGATATACAAGAAAAAAACTATTATGATCAGACAACTCATTGTTATTTTACAAGGAAAAATTAAAAAACTTCATGTTTGGAGAGGATTACAATGAAGTCCAGTAGAGTAAAATATATGGCTGCATCAAAAGTCAGTGGCAAGAGGGACAAGATGATGTGCCAGTGAAGAAACAAGCAAATGTAGACAGGGTATCACAAAGCAGGAGTTTGAATGATTCAGATATTAAAAACCTGAATCCAAGTGACCAATTAAGATACATTAACTAAACCTTACTAAGAACCATTCAGTGGGCTGTGATGAAAGTTCTGGTGTTAGGCCACTCCAGGGAGGGGCAGGGGTGAGGAATACTCCATCAGTGGTAAATTGCCAAGTATCACCCTAGATGGTCATGTTGGGCAAAGGCCAAGGAAAACACAGACATGGAATTCATTCACACCAAGGTGTAGGATTGTTGCATTAATTTGAAACAGGAAGTAGTGCTTTCAGAAAGCTGCAATAATGCCTCAAAAACTGTAGCAAGAGCAAAACATCCTTTCATACCTGTTCTGTTCTTTCTTTTCTCTCTTTCTGCTTTTAGCTCCTCCATTGCCTGAGATTTCTTGTCCAGCTTTTCATCCCGCTTTGATCTCCGCTCTTTGTTGTGTGACATGACCTAAAAACATACACAGAAAATCCCTCAACACCCTAAATCCATAAATTGAAAAGCATCAAAACAAATATTTGTTTGCATACTTTGAATTTTTTTCAAATAGAAATTACTAGCTTATTCCTTTTTGAAATCAGTGTTTTTTTCAGTTCATTTTTTTATGGAAGCTAGAGAGAGAAATCAATATGGAGCATATTTCTTTATTCTGCTTCATATCAAAATTAATGAACATATTTATAGTTCAACATTTCTGCCACCAAGTCTTAGTCTCAAAATTCCTCCTTTAAGTTACAAAAGGATAGAAAAAAAAAAACAGAAATAATTCAGCAAATAACATGTAATGAAGAAAAACTAGATGAATAGTCTTCTCATTTGCTGCTTCTGCAAGGCCAAATCAAAGCACTAGTTTTCATTTAGTAGCAAAGGAAAAAGTCATGTTAAAAAATACTTAAAGCAGAAAGAAAGCTGCTTGTAAAATCTGCAAGATGGATCTAAATCTTAAATGTTTAAAGTCTTCTTGTGTTTTCCATTTCTAACAGGTCTATCTCTACAGAGAAAGCAGCCTCTATAATAAGCATAAAAGACAGTCATTTCAGCTAAGTTGAAGTAATTTCTGCAAGGCACTGTAAAAGAACTCTACATAAGATCCTTTTACACATGCATATATGTATTTGCAAGTACACTTTGTGTATTATAAATGGACTATTAAAGCATACAAAATGTACATATATGGAGTTGAGGGAGCATGTATGGAATGTTTCAGACTGAACTACAGAAGTTTGGCTAAAGGAACTAAAAGGTTGCTTTCCTTTTCTCCTGTGGGAGGGCTATCACAGCAACTGCAGACATAGCTGCAACTTTGTATTTTTCATTAAAGTAGTATCAGTGCACCCCTCAACAGGCCAAAGATGTTAACTTCCTTAAATGAACTGGAAAAACTGAAGATAGCTTGAGCATATAAATTAACTAAATTATGATCTGCTTACTACACTGTTTGACATTAAGGGAAAACATTAGGGGTAGAGAGGCCATATCCTCTCCCCTTTCTCCAAGGAAAAAGGGCTTATTACAAAGAACAGTTTCATTTCCTACCTGGGATTCCTGGATCTGTGTGAGTTTTTTCTTCTCCTGCTCTTCCTCTTGCTTTTTCTTTTTCTCTTTCTTTTCTTTTTTTTTTGCTGTTTTTAGTTTTTTCTTGATTTCAAATCTAGTAGAAGTTATTGGAACAAAAAGAATGTATTGAAAGAATGCTCTTCCTGAGAGAGCAAAGGATTGCTCAGATGCTATCACAATTGCTATTAGGCTGCAAGTAACACTTCAACTGCTCGTTCCTTGTCCCATTTATGTTATCCTGTCCCCTATTCCCATCCCCTATTTCCATCCCCAAGAAAACATTGTGAAGAAAAGCTAAGCACACCAAGTGCAGTCCTGCAGAGAGCTAACCTAAAGGCTTGATGAGACCATGTAGAAATTACTATTCCACAGAAATATACACTTACTCCATCTTCCTCTTTGCCAGTGCAGTGATCATTGCATGCTGCCTCAAACTCTAAAATCATGTGGCTATTTCACATAATTTGAACCTAAACAGCTAAAGATTTTTTTTCTTTAAAGCCACTATCATGCTAGCTTTTTCATGCTTAAACTTCACCTTTTTACTGGCACTGGTCTGTATAAGAATGACTGCCATGTTTCAAGTCCTCCTTCAGCAGCTGAATTCTCATCAGACTCAGTTTCTGCAGAATAATTTAGGCACTTCCATGTCTACCTTCATGAAATATATCACCCTGATATCTTATGTTCAGCCACTGAGTTCAGAACAGTAGTAATTTCAATGGAACAGACCCGAGAACGAGATTCCACTGCACCCTGGGCCGGTCATTGCTTTAGTGAAGTGTGCATATGGACATACACAAGAAAAAAAATAGCTTCCAAAAACTGAAATTCAAAATGTTTTATCTACATGCACGCTACACAGCTGATTCTTCTTCAGTCCTTTACACCTGGATTTTGTAGACAACAAACTGAAGTGTCAGATGAGCTCATTGCCCTTTATGCCTTTAACATGAAGCATGACACACAAGGCACAGGCGTTATAGCAGATGCAATGTCTGCTGTAATCCAAATGAACTCACAGCATAATGTGCACACAAAGAGCTTTTGAAAGATTCAATTTATCATAAATGACTACCTCACCACCCCCTTAGTTCTAACTGCCAACACTTTACACAGACAGCACAAATTCATTTAAGATTAAATCAGTAATTCAAGCTTTGACTGTTTAGCTTGTTTGTATCAAGTATTCTCCAGCATTCATTCTAAAACAGAGACATTCAGTTACCAGGAAATAGAGAGTAAAATTTGAATAATATGATGTCCTTCTACATGATCTAAATCCAAACTTACAATCATTCTGATCCCTTTGAGGAGAGCAGACCACATAAGATTCTGAATGTGGTGTTAAAAGGCAGGCAGGCAGTGCCCTAGCTATGTCTTGGACAAACGCAATTTGGCAGTTGCTTGTATTGACATGATTTACTCAACAGATGTCACTCCTCTAGGGAAATTTCTCAGCAAGTGAGAAAAGAGAAGGCACTAAAGAAGAAAGAAACTCAAGAAACCTTGTCCCATGCATGCCAAATCCTTTGGATTAAGACACATGGGAAGTAAAATACCTTTACTATAAAGAAGCTGCCTGGACAGTGTAACAGCTACAGACAAACAACAAAACAACAGTACATACGGTACTAAAGATTTCATGAAAAGGACATATCCAACACCACTCATTATTTCAGTATCTCTACCTTCTATTAGGGCCCAAATCAGTTTCACACCCATATACATGCAATCCTAACACGGATCTGTGCTTCACCATGGTTTTCTGAAAAGTTGCAGAAACTCATGCACACCTTATGCTTTGTTTGCCTTTTCCCAAAGCATCAACACATGACAGTTAATACAAAAAGATGAAGAAAAGCAGACCTTCTGACTGTCTGGCATCTAACCTATGGAGCAGTAACATAACTGAACCAGGCATATTTAACAGCTGAGAAACTTTTAGATACTGTCTCCTACAAGAATATGCAGAACTCCCGCTGTTTGCTTCTTAACTACTACAAGGACAGTTTAGTTACAAAAAATATACAATCAAGCTTAACTCACTTAACAGTACTGAGAGCACAGTCAGCATACTCCCTATGCAACGTTTAAGAATTTGCTACCAAACATCAACAGACATAAAATTCACCTTCTCTTTAGCACTTCTCTCTTCTCTATTCGGTTAAACAGTTCCTGCTCTCTCTCCTTTTCCGTCATTTGTTCCAGTCGAGCTCGGTCTTCTTCATCTCCCATCAGGTCTTCTCCATAGCCATCATGGAATTCCTCATCTTCAGATGAAGAATCTGAATCTGAGCTAGATGAGGAGCTGTTGCTTTCTGAGTCAGAGACTTCTCCTAAATCAAAAATATAAGGTAATGAGATTCAGTTGGGGCAAAGCCCAACCACTTCATTATAGCATATTAGCAAGGGATAACACGAATTAATTCTACACTTGTCTTCCACTACACTAAAAACATACATATAATACAATTTAAGGCCAGATTGAAATTATCATAATATATGTATGCTAAAAAAATTCTAAAATAAGTGGTACTATATTTGAATACAAACTGGGTCATAATTGAAAATTCTTAGTAAAACAAACAAATTTAAAAGGCCTTTTAGTAATGTGTTGCAGTCCTACAGTTAGACTTCTATGCCCATATGCTTATGTCCCTGACAAGTTGCTTATACAGCCATGAATTTGTGTGCACACACCTCAAACATCATGATCAACCACCACAGAATTAACCACCTCATTATAGCAACCTGAAGGACCAAAATTAGTCATGCGAAGACTGCAACACTATGAATTGCTACACCAGGAGATAAAGTTGAAACCAATATCCTCAGGGTTGGCAATGCCCTGTAACTGTAACAAGCCCTCCCAGCCCCACAGGGGTTTAGGGAACAGCTGATTCCCCTCAGTATTGGGTAATACCACCTTTAAACTTGATCCAAGTCCAAGTGCTTTGATTATCTCACCTAATTGACTAAATAACATTGAATTATGAAAGCAGGCCATTAGGATTCCTTCTTTCACTTTCATTCCGGTATTAGTATTTCTGGAAACTTCCAGCTTTGCAAGCTCACACTGTGAAAACCCTTGATTTGTAAGCACTGGTATATACAGGTGCAGTCACTCCATGCCTTTGTCTGTATCTGCTGTGCTTGATACATTTAAAACTGTAATCTCCTTGATATACTTTTTTAACTTCCTTTTTTAGCATCAATGGAAATTGCATGTAAGCACCTGCAAACCTTCATGGACATGATGAAAACAAGACAGGAAGTTTGCCCAGCACTGAGATGTATTCAATATTAATGTAAAAAAATTGTGACAAAGTTATAGAATGACTTTTCTTCTTCTATGTCAGTATAAATGTGCAGGAATTTCAATTCAGAGCAAATGCATAAAAGATAAGCTCTTATTTGCATCACAAACACTATGTACCTTTCCCTTTGTTATCACAAGAAGTTTGGGATGGGAAAGTACATCAATGAGAATCAAAAATGCTTCCCACATGGATAGATAAGACATGCTAGAAGGAAGCAAGGAAGCCTCTTTTCCAGAAGAAGGTCAAGCAATGAAATGTCATTCATCCTTCAGATGAAATAGCATTTACTTTGTAGTTGTAATGGAGTGCTCACAGCAATGCTACACTGAATTACTTTAAGCCACAGTAAATGTAAAAGTTACCCTGACTGTAAGTTACACAACTAAAAATCTTTGAAGATGGTCTTCAATATCACCATGCAACATTTCTCTCCAGGGTGCACAACAGGTAAGTTCACTTGGAATCACTCTAAACCAATGCACAAGTGTTATCTCACCCTCTTCAGGTGCCGAGCTCTCAGCTGAGCTGTCTTTATCCGAGCTGCCGGAAGAGGCAGCTTTGTTCATCTGTCTCTTCATGGCTCCTTTCTTCTCTGCCTTACCCGCTTTTCCCTTTTTTTTGTTTTTAGAACCTCCAACAGTCCACTGCAAGGAAAGAACCAAGAAAGGGATCATGAGACACAAACACCACTATCTTCTCCCTTCTCCAGAACACTGGAGTAAAACCAGCTGAGAAATAGTCTAACACCTGACAGCAAAAAAATCATACAAGTGTATAGAAGAGAAAAAAAGAGAAACCAATAGGAAACTTATCACATAAATGAGAGCCTTTTACAAGGTTTTTGGGAGTAGAACGTTGTGAGGTTTGTTGAAGTTCTTCTTTGGAAAAAAAAAAAAGTTTTAACAGCTGGTAGGTGACTGTTTTTAAAAGATAATGAAGACTTCAAAGTTGGCAATATCTGCCAAGCGAGGAGGTATTGAAAATATTTCCCTAAGAAAATAATTTTTAAAAATGTGTCCAATGTGTTTGTAAAGATTAGCTTCAGTTTACTATTGAACAGAAGCAACTGATGTTTTTCCAGAACTAGTTTAACCAGGAGCAGATTTTACATTCATGAAGGACACCAATTATACGTGACAGCCTCTTCAAAATCTCAGTTTTACCAAAATTACAGTGTCTGTATTTCTATGCAACAAGCCAACAGTCCACTCATAGATGCAGGTGGTGGCACTACCCCCTATGTACACAAAGTAGAATCAAATCAGAATCAAAGAAGTCAGGAAAAAAAATACAGTATCAAGTTCTAATTTTAATTTTCTTTTAATGTCATATTTTCAGTTAACTTGGACCATAGTTTCCAAGTACAAGACTTACACCACCATCAGACAGATAGCCATTTTAAATCCCAAAGTCCCAGAAGAACTAGCGTTTACTTTACAGTGTGATTTCTTAATAGAATTTTTACATTGTTTCAACTACCTGGGTAAAGACAGAAGGGAATAGAAGCAATAAAGATTGCCCATATATTACTTAAAGGCATTACAATATTTTGCACTCCACCACCTCTTTCTAAAAACTCTCCAAGCATGAGACCCTCAGGCTTTTTACATATATATATATATATATATATATACACACACACACACACACACAGATCCTCTAAATACCTGCATATTATTCTCATCTTTCATGCACATCACCATCTGGTTGAACATGGAGTCTTAAAAAACTAGTCATAATGCAAGTGAGCAAATACAACTGTGCATAAGTGAGGTCTTGCACTAAAAACTACTCTAAGTGGAAAAAAACCACCACCTTAGATTTGACCTCAAATACATAAAAACTTCAGGCTTCTTACCCAATCACTCTATCCTGGGGGATGAATCAAGTCTATCTCTGCAGACAGTCATCATTCCATCAGATTTGATAAATTGTTCTGTCTGATAAGACACCATCCTCAGAGATCCCTGGTGTTCAATTACTCTAGATGAAACTCAAGCAAGTAATTATAAGCCACTACCTAATCTAACAATACCTGAACAAATACCTTTGGAATTTGCCAGGTTTTGATTACTCTCACACCCAACCTTGTACTTTCCATATTACCAAATGCTTCATCATGTACTTTAGGCACCATCTGAGTATTCAAAAGTCTCTGTCAAGGCCAAAGCTGGTTTTGTTCTTTTTCCTGAGGTAAAAGTACAGTGTACAGCCTTGCAATTCATATCCTATGCAGATACCCCAGAGTCTGCTATGGTCCATAGGACAGGTGAGAAAAAACTGCACAGAAAGCTTCTGACTTTATACCAGCCTGAGCTTGTACTGAAGTTTTTACTGGCTTCAGCATTAAAGTTTTACTTGTTCAGTGTTACAACATTGCTGTCTAATATTATTTCTGGTTACTATGCTCATATAAATCAGTAAAGAACAAGCTTGCACTCTGTCTAAATCTACTCAAATCTCAGCATTAAGGAATCATCTCCCAGGTGAACAGAAAAGTGCATTTTTGCTATTTGCTCAAACACTCACCTACCACTGACATACCAGAGAGGACACAACAGCAAGAAAAGTGAAACTCAGTGTTTAGCAGTGATGCAGAGGTGCCTCCCTCCCAGAGCCACTTCTTTTCAGTGTTCTAATGCTGAATTATATTACCTCATGTCAGCATGCTGCACAGAAAGGAAGCCGCACACAGAAAGCCACAGTAGTGCAGCACAGTTATATCAAGACCTTGAGAGGTCATGCTGAGATTAAAGAAGCTAAGATCAGATAAAAACCAGCAGGACTTCAGTGAATAAAATGTTTAATAGCTGTACATACATGTGTTACATATCACTGTTTTCAGCTTTTAACTCACTAGTAGAATTGTGGATAAAACCTGTGACTAGGAAGATAGGACTGAAAAGAAACCTGTGTGACAAATACTTGGAAAAACAAAACAAAACAAAACAAAACAGCAACCAAAAAAAACCCACAAAGAAACACCAAACAAAAAAATCCCACCCAAACAACAAAAATCCCAAACACACAAACAACGACAACAAAAAAAAAGATCAAAAAACCCCAAAGCAAAAACAAAAAAAAAAAAACACAAACAAAAAAACACACTACCAAAATGAAAAACCACCCAAACAAACCAACAAAGGACAAGGTAATTAAAAAATCTGCTCTCTCATCTAGGAAAGTGTGCTTTGGTTTCTAGTTCACCCTGAAGATAACACTTCATCTCACTTTTGTTCATTCAAGTGACCTCTATGTCCATCTTCCAATTTCAGTGCTGTCACAAAGCCAAATTCTTACCCAACTCAGTTGCTTCTGGGCTTATTCAGTTACCTCAATCCCTCATGAATGCCTGGTTATTCCCAGAACAACTACAAGACAAGACAAGAGTTAGGACAAATCTTGGACCACTCAAAACCAGGACAAGCACAAGACTCCTAAGCTCACAAAATGCATTTGGACACTACTGCACTTGCTGTTTGGACACTCAATGATCTATCTGCTCTGCTCAGAGAGCGTGGCCAATATGAATTTCTTCTTGCAACAGAGGAGGACACAACAGCTTAGCTGGTCTAGGAAGAAGAGGGAAGGAAATATTGGAAAGCCAAAGTCTTGAGTCCCTTCCTCATGCTCCAGCACACCAGCAGAAACCAAAAATACAGCATGTTCACGTGCAACATCAAGTAAAAAGGCACACAGTTATAGTCAGAAACATTTTTTTTCTCTTTTTCCCTTAACTCCAAACAACAGTCACTTTCCAAAATGTGCCCTCTACTGCAGTTTCTCCAGGTCCCCTCTTCCACTCTGCTGCAGTCAGGCAGCCCCAGTCAATGCCTCTCATGCTTCCCATGACTGTACTGCCTGCTGGGAACAGCCCCTCTATTCAACACTGCCTCCTCGGCCACCATCTGGAACCCTCCGTGGTTCCAGACACAGCAAGTTAATAAACCCGTGCACAAGTGTACTGCAACGTGCCTTTCTGCTTATTGTTCAGCACTACCAAACAACAGAGCTTTATGGCTCTCTCACAAGAAGTAGCCAGAAGAGCCTTTTGAATTTCCCTCTTGCTGCCAAGAGGTTCACAGTGCTAATAGCTTGCATATTTCCTTCAAGAAACAGTTGGACATGATGATCCTAAAGGTCCTTGTCAACCTAAATAATTATTTGATTCAAAAAAGTCCAAATTAAGCCACAGTAACCATCATGGACTTAGGGGGAAAAAAACCCCCAACCCACCACATTAGAAATTACCTAGATTTAAAAGTCAGCTTTTAAAAAAACAACTACACAAAGTGATTTATGAAAACAATTTATAGCTCAGCAAACCTGGAACATATTTCCAGTAGGGAGATGAAACGAGCTTGTGGAGGAAACATTACTCCTCTGGACATTCCAGCCTTCATACAATTAACTTGTGCTATTCAGATTTGCATTTGCACTTTACTTGGAGTGGAGGATGTAAGACCACCTCTCTTCCTTGAGAAAAGATTTACTACTGCACCCATTAATAGCTGAAGGAAACTGTCTCTAGGAAAAGTCAAAGTTACAAAGCACACAGTCTATAAGCTGTGTATAAGAAGATTAAAGCATGGCCTGTTTCAAATTTCCTAAGCTTGAAAAAAATGTGTGGCAAAGGCCTCATAGGACTGGAGAACCCACTCATTTTTGAAGGTTTAATTAAGCAGTACTATAAAATAAAAGTACACAGGAAAAGACAATATTCAGTACTGTAATTTCTACAAACCCACAAAAAGACATCCCCAAAAACAGAAAGAACACATGCAGTATTCTGTTTATCTGTGCTTTGCTGGAATGCTCTAACTTTAAGTGCAGTAAGGAGATACAAAGAGGCATAAAACCCTCTAGGCTGTTACTTAAAACCAATCTCCTCACTAGCTGCATGACTACTGCTCACCTCCTCCTCTGTCCCATAGCTCTTGACAAGATCTTCAGCTATTGAGGTCCCTAACAAATTAGCACATTTGTAAAAAAAGGTATAAACAGATAATCCTCACTAAACTCCAGAATAGTACTAAGCACTCATTTTATAAGTTTTCTAGTTCTGGAAGGATATGCTGTTGAAAGGCAGAACTGAACCCTTCCTGACATTAGAATGAGTGTACTTTTCAAGAGAAGCAAACAGGAGCTCCTGTAGCATTGTGCCTTTCTGTCTAATCAACACTAATGTCAGTGAAGTTGTTCCAGAAGTCATCCCCTCTTCTCACACAATAGAAAGAATTATCTTACTGTAAGCAAAGATGCTTAAAAGGAAAAGAGCCCAGAATTAATCTACTGCAACTGAGGAACATCATCCACCTAATGCCCTCAATCAGTAACAAGAACAGGTTGTGGACACACAAACCTCTGCCATGGTAGCACCAGCAGGAACCTGGCTAGCACCAAACTGGTTACATGCAGAAAGCTACCAGCTTGACATGGTGAGCTCTTGAGCAGACATGGTCAGACACCAGATAAAGGAGCCATCTGCGTCCAGACTAGTACATCTCTTTGCAAAGGTGGCTCTCCTCATTGCAAAGCCCTGCAGTCATTGATATTTATCAGCTCTCTGAACAAAAGACTAGAGTGATTCAATCAAGAATGCCCCACAGCCCCACCAGAAGACAGTTCAGAGCATCCCTCCTACTTCATCGCTTGCAACTCACTTTCAGTATGGTGAGGTTTGAAATTTGATTCAGACCACAGAGGTGGTTACAGAAGTGTTACAGAAGTGAGCATCTGAGCGAGAAGCGCATTCTCACTGATACACATAAATATAACATTAAAGATGTAGTGACATCCCTTGGGCACTATTGTATAGATGCAGCATGATTTGTACCTGCTGTTATTCAGTAATTCCAAAATGTTTTTCTTTCCCCTATGCCCCACAAACTTTCCTCCCTCTAAAAGAAAGCAGCATGCTGCATTACGCTCTGCAATAGATTTAGGCTTCTTTCCTGTACATGCAACATAGTGCCAATCTTGGAACATTTAGTGCTTTCCAGGAATCACAAAGGACATGCACATTGAAAAGCTTCTCTGAAAACACATGGGTATCATTAGGCACATTTGTCCAGGGAAACAATTTCCATGCTTTTGCCTCAAGGTCTTCACCTTACAGGAAGTCAAATAATACAAATTCAACTTTTAGATCCCCCCCTATTCCAATTCCCAAGGTTGAACAAACTTCAAACCAACCACAAGAATACTTCTTTAAACGTGAATTATTCAGCAGGACTAGTGTAGTCAAGCCCAGGAAAGGAATGACTGGCAGAAGCAGAACTGTCATAAGCCAGCCGCTCATCCTGCTGCGACAAGCAGCAGTTCAGAATGCATATTTCAGGCACCGGAATAGAAGCAAGTGTCCTAATTACCTCTTCTCTAAATCTTTTTCCTCTTGCGGCATGGTGGTTAGAAAGAACATAGTATCAATTTAAAATGATACATAGATTAGAAAGAGTATCAAACACACTGGGTGCAACAGTAGCACTGCTGATCTGCAAGGTCTGTGCAAATTTGTAAAAAGGTATTGTCACATTCTACACAGAAGAGAAAGGTAGACCTTACTTATTACACAAGTTAAAATTCTGACAGCTTTCAGCGATAAACACAGAATGGAAGGCTTTATCATCCACATGCTCTCCACACCCAAGTCTACTTTTTCCAGACAAGCTGGTCTCCACATAACTTAGAAAAAATAAACTGTGAGCCAGCAGACCTGAACACACACCATGACACGACAGACTGAGCAGTTCCCCAATAAGAAACCTAATATATCTAGGTTGTCCGCTGTTTTGTCTGTCTTTATGCCTTAAATGTATATTAGATATACAAGAAGCAGTTTTTTAAGAAAATTATTGATTTGGAACAGAGTTCCAAGCATATTTATTTTAAAAATGCCTCAGAAAGAAAATTAAACTGCACATTCTTCACAGTTATTGGAAGAACTCTGCTACACTAACAAATACTTTACAGTTTATCACTGGCCTACCCCGTTAGACTACAAGTTGCCACAATGGATAATCCGTACTGTTACTTTAGAAGGAAAAAAAAACAAAAACCCACACCAAACATCTCCCTGTCAAATATTTAAGAATAGGTGGAATAAATCACCTCACTATAATTTGCAGAAAGCGTGCACAAATATTTGTAAGCTTTCCAGAAATTGCTTTTACTCACATACCTGTATAACATTTGTCAGTACCTGTTTTAATAGTTTTTTAAAAATTTTTCTTTTCTCGATGCATAGGCTTTTAACCAGCTCTAGACTATAGTACCAAGAGCAAATACTAAAAGCAGAACCAGCAGATACGCTCTGTTGAGAAATCTTAGAACAAAGTAATGCTGAACTCTTTCTTGCCTCTTTCTTCAAAGATGTCGATCAAAACACACCCTGTTGCATATCCAAATGGCCAGCCAGCTAATTCAAAGCACAGTTCCTGGAGAATAAAAGTAGCTAAGTAGTACAGTTTTACTACCTGTAAAATAGTACTATCTGCCTTGACCCTTCTCTCGGGAAGGAAACTCCACTCAAAAGGTGAAAATCTCACACCCTGAATTCAGAGTCCAGCTTTAGCAGCTTCACTGCTACTTCAACAGCAAGCACAACACAGGAAAAACACTAGTTTAAAGCAGGCAGCTCACCACACCATATGAATGTGGGATTAAACTGGCAGTCATTTTTCTATATACAGACTATTATGTATACAATTAGAATTCAAAACATATTCATTAAAAAAAATTCTCTGGCCTTAATGGGTCTCCATCATTGACAGCCAGTCCCACCTTATGAAGTCAGCAGGCTAAATATACTGTATGATAAATACACTTTCACTGCTTAGGTACAATCAGACAAATAACCCACAGCAATGTCACTGATAATGTGATAAAGTCACCTCATCATCACTGTCTGATGTCTCAGAGTCCGAGGATGCTGTAGGTTTGCTCACAGGTGGTTCCTTTTCTTCAGAGTCACTGCGTTTCCGTTTGGCCAATGACAGGAGCTCCTGGTGTAAAAACACACACATTTATTTCAAAGTGTTGTGTTGTGACTAGCTTTAACAATCCAGGTCAGTGCACGTGCAGGTTCTCTGCAATATCTGAGCACATCTCAGTAGCATGATCATTGCCACCTACTAAGGAACAGCTCTACCTGTGTTTCATGTGCACACACAATTTTAATACTGGATGCTACAAAAGGATTTTAAAGATAACAAGCTATAAAAGGTAACTATTAGTACCATTACTTTCTTGGCATAAACAACCTAAGACAAACTACTTTCAGAGTCAAGTCCAGATCTGTCTTATTTGGATTGGGTAATAATTCAAAACCACCCTAACTATACCATGTAGCATCAGCCCTAAAAAGCCAAATACCAGTAGATAGCAGCTTCTTCTCCTAAACAACAGAGATGTCTGCAAGTATACACTTTAAAGGGTAAATGCTTTAGGCATCACTTTTACATCATGTTTGGTAATATTTAGTCAGTGTGTTCAATTCCTTTTCACTGCTGGTGCATGCCCCAGAATGCACTTAAAGCTTTGGACAGACACAGAGCAGGTATCAAGCTCAAAGTCTGTGAAACTAAGGAGAGCTGTCCTGCTCAAAAGGAAGCATCTTCACAGGCAACACACATGCACACAAAGAACTACATGGCTCTCAAATACTCTCATCATCTATTGTTCATCACTTGTTCAGGTGACACAAGCAGTAGTACAAAACAAACATTTTTGAAGCTGTGTTACTGTCTTTGCAGTCTGGGACACAGAATCTATTCTTAGAAACATTACCCTGGGGCTGATGAGTCTTAGCTGTGTGTAGAAACACAGCCACACCAACTTCTGCAGTCTTGGGAAGTTGATGCTGGATTGGTTTCCATTAGTTTCACAACTGGAAGATTATCTCAACAAATTGATTACAATTTACTACCTCAAATGAGAACATAAACACTGCAGAAACTAATGGTCTGCCTACTTACCAACAAAGAAACTTTTTATCAGTTCATTAGCAATGGCACTTTACCAACCATTCTCTAAAGAAGCCCTGCAACATCAACATAGCACATTCGTACAATTAACAGATCTCTGGAAGCTCCTGAAGAAGCTTCATAGTGCTTCTCTTTGGAAAGCTCTTGAAGAGAAGCACCACTTTAAAGCCATATTCTTTTTTTTTTTCTTTCTTTCTATACATGTTCTGTGTTTTCCACGACACTATATTTAAAAGGCTGCTAACCCTTTGATTCAAGAAGCCTAGATTGCCATGGGAATCTGTCAAACATTTAATCTACTCAGTATTTAACATTTAAGTCAGTATTCTCTCATCTCAAAAACATAGCTTCCCTGCTACCTGATCTTCATTTTTGCACACACACCTCCCTGCTGTCACAGTTGCTACAAGCGGCTCAGTGGAAGGGGAAGCACCTACTGCTGGGGTCCAGCTGCAGATGCCTGCTGCCAGTGAGGGATGGAACAGATGCAGAGCCACGTGGTTACTCCTACCACCATCACTCCAGTAGTCTGACTGATGCTAGGGCTCGTCCAACTCCCATTTTCAAGTTCTAAAACTATCAAACTGATACACTAGCAGCGAGGTGTTGACAGTGCTAAGGACTCTAGAGGTATACAAGATCAACCACATCAGCTCTAGTGTATTTGTTTTAATAGAGTATCTGATTGATTTTCTGAAACCCCAGTCTACAAAAGTATTTTTGTGTGTTGGGGAAGACTTTTTACTGCAACATAGCTGTATTAAAAACTCTGAAGGTCCAACACATAAATTACATCAGACATGCTGGCTTCAGCATATTCGACCCTCCAAACTTCTCCCCAGAGCAAGCACTGCCATCCAAACTGCAACACACTTCACCTATAAAGTCTTTATTTACCATTGGAATCACACCATCAATACCTGCTACACCAAAAGGTGAATCTTTGAAAGCAGCCTGCTCCACAGGGGGAGACATCCCTTTTGCAACCCTGACACGCTCGAATTCACACCAGACATCGCACTTACAACCCCGGGAGATGCTCTGATGACAAACACATAAAAAATACCCCTTCTTACATCTACAGGCTGGTTTCCCATCAACAGAGCTCTCCAGCGTGGTCACCAAGATTGAGAGGGTCGCATTAAACACGCATTAACACTCCGGGAGCCTGCCTGCCCCGAGGAGGGGCAGGGACCTAACACGCTCTTCTCCCGGCGTACCAAAGTAGCATGGAAAAGTTGCCCAGCCCTTTGGGCCTCTTTCCCCACTACTCGAGGTGAGAAGATTGCTGGCAGCCGGGCCTCGCTCCCCCCTGCTCAGGGCCAGACCGCCCGGAGCATCGCCCCGGAGCATCCACGGCGCCTCCGTCCCGCCGGCGCCGAGCACCGGGCCCGCTGCAAAGAGCCCCCGCCAACGCGGGCCTCCTGCCAGGGGCGGGCCGGGGACCCGCCGGAGGGACGCGGGCTCTGCCCACGGCGGCCGCGGGGCCCCATCGGGCTGAGGAGGGCGAGAGCGGCGCGTGACCACCGGGCGGGAGCGAGGGAGGGATGGCGGCGCCGAGCCTCGCGCGGGCCGGCGATCCCAGGCCCCGCGTTCGGGCCGGGCCTGCCCGCGCACCTGGTCCAGGTTCTCCTCGCTGCCGCTGTCCTCGGTGTCGGAGTCGATAAGGACACGGCCTTTCCGCTTCTTCACCATGGCGGAGCCGGCGGTGCCCCCTCCCCGCCCCGGCGGCGGCGGCGGCGGCGGCGCTCGCACGGCCCGGCCCGGCCTGACCCGCGCCGCCCGCCCGCCCGACACAAAGGGCACCGCGCATGCGCGGCGCGTGGGGCGGGGCGGGGCGGGGGCGGGGCCGCCGCTGTCCCCTCACGGAGTCGCGCGCGGTTCGCGGCCGCTCCGCCGGCGCCCGGAGACCCGCGGGGAATCACGGATCGCGCCTCGGCCGCCGCCGAGGGCGGGACATCGGTGGCCGCCGTCGCTGGCGGTGGAACCGGAGCGGCGCGGTGCTCGTTCCTTGGCCCCGGGCGCGGCGGACCCGGCGGCGGGAAGGTGAAGCGCAGTGGGTGCCGGGGTCTGTCGGTCACGGAGCAGCGAGGGGGTTCGGCCGCCGCCCCCCGCCCTGGCCTCGCCTCTGCCCGTCGGGCTCAGTCGTGCAGGCGGGATCCGGGCCCGGTGCCCAGGCCGCGGCGCAAGCGGGGCCGAGGCGCCGCAGCTGCCGGGCCGCACGCCGGGCTGGCGCTGCAGCGGCGGGCAAGGCTCCTAAAGCCTTGCGGAGGGACAAAAACCGGCCTAAAGTAGAATGCATTCAAATTCTCCGCTCTCTTCGGTACTCGGGTGAAGCAATAAGGAGACAGGGTTTCTTAATCGCGAACTTGCTTCGATCGTGTGAAGTGCACGATAGAGCATAATGTGGCTTTCTTCAGCGTGGCTTTAGACATAACTTAATTAGAGTGTGAGAATAACAGTACTAAATTTTACAGTGAGTAAAGGAAGGTGAGTGACATATAGAGGACATGAGTGGGGTGCCTGACTCCATTCTTAAAAGCTCACAGAAGTTGAACGCATGTGACATCGTTTTTGGTTTTGTTCTGTGGCATGAAAAAAAAACAAACAAAACACAACCGGTTTAATTTTACAAATAAGAGAAAATAGCCTCTGTACAGACCATTGAGCAGAATTTTCCTGAAGCCTTATTAAAAAAACCCATATTGAATTGTATTCTTTAATATTAAACTTTTCAGTCTTTGCAAATGCCTCTGTAATCCTAACACAGGTATATTGAGGATGACTTGGAAGAAGATTTTGGGACTTAGTATTTGAAAAGTCTTGTCGTCTGTGTCAGATGGATTGTCATTTTTGTCTGTGTGGCAGCAGCATCTGTCTGCTGTGAATTTGTGATTTTCATGCAGGAATAAAACTTTTTAGTTATATAGGTGTCATCTTTTAGAAACCTTCATGAGTTGTTTTTGCTGGTGTTATGCATAACACCTAAACTTATTGTTGGAAGGGATGAAGAGAAATTGATTTTCTTTTCTCTTTTCAGTTTTATTTGAAGTAGTTTACTTGGGTTTTCTTATTTGCATGGGGATTTTACACTATGGGGAGAGGGGAGAGCATAGGGTGGAAGTCAATAAATAAACTCAGGCTCTGAGGAAGTGTCATTCCTGATGTTTTTTTTCATTCTGTTTTCCAATTACTTGGATTTCTAGCTAGTATTGAATATAAAAGTTAAATAATTTCGCAAACATCCCATGTGTAATTTTTTAAATCTTTTCTCTTTTTCATTAAAGGTGAGGATCAACTACAGTAATTATTGTAAGCTCTGAATACTAGTTCTGTTTTCAAAGTAACTTTCAATCCATTAATTGCCTTACTGGACCTGGATTCTTCAAGTTACCAGTATGGCTCTGGCTGTGATGCTGCTGAATGGTGCTTCCTTCCACGGTGGATGCTGCAGGCACAAAGTTTTGCTCTCCTCACTTGGACCTCTCCTCAGCAATTCAAAATTGTACAGCAGCTACAGGAGGCCCGGGGCAGAGCCTGAGAAAAAACTGTCTTGGCAGAATGCTGATTTCAGCTTTAAGAAGAGCATTGAGCACCTGAAGACTCAGCTAAGCTTGCTGAAGAAGGAAACCCAAGATTACTTAAAAGGACCTGGAGGCAATCCATTTAGTCAGCACTTGTTGGAACAAACAAGGGTGTTGTGGCAGTTTAGGAGCCAAGAAGATTTAAATAAATGGGTTATTTCCTCTGATGTGGAGATTGGAGGGAAAAGTAAAGTTTACATCAAATTGGGTAGGAATAACCAGGCTGCTCTGCTGTATGGAACCCTCAATACAGAAGTGCCTCGTGATGGAGAGACAAAATACAGTGGGTATTGCAGTATGAGATCCAGACCAGAAGTGGTAAGTACAGCTCCATGTTTGCACAGCGTCTGATACTGGATCTGAGGTTGTTTGTGGAATCCCAGTGACAGCAAGTGGCCTGCTCTTTACTGCTGATTGCTTTCAGGAGCGCTGCATTTTCTCTCAGACATGTAATTGCTGCTGTGCCGCTTTGACCTAGAGGAAACAAATTTTTTCTTGGATTTCGTTTTCCTTTCTTAGAAAAGGAATAATACATATTTGATCATTTACTTATGTACAATAGACAGACCTGTTTGCAGCATCCTTACAAATGAAGGATCTGGAATGAAACTTTATATCCAAAATTGGTATGATTAAAACAGACATCTTTCTAAATTTGAAGTTGATTGAATGTGTCATGAGTAAGAATTTTCTGGGCTTTAACTTGGTCTTTTCATCACACTTGGTTAGGGTGAATGAATCATTTTCTCACAGGAACAGAAAACAGTGCTTTGAAATGTACTTTTTAAAGGTCTGCTTCCTACTGTACATCAGAAAAAAAGGAAGACACAAATCTTTGATAGCTCAGAATTGAGCAAAATAGAACCAGAAATGGATGTGCTTATTATGGATACTGCTTGTTTAATCCCTTATTTCTAAGCACCTTTAATAGCAAAGGAACATTTTCACACACTGGATAAAATCCTTAAATATTTAATGTGTTCTGTTGTTTTTGTCTTGGCACAAGTCGTTAGGTAAAATAATTTCTGGGCCAGAATCTTGGGGAACAGAGAATATGAGTAAGAAAAATCAATGGGTAAATGAGAGGCATATGAACACTGATTAAAATGGTGACATTAGATCAGGTGACTGGAACAAGTGGAGTCTTGTCTGAATTAAACTCTCAGGACTGCTACTGGCGTGTGCAAATGTGACTCAAACTTTCACCTCCTAATTCTGAAGTAGTGGAGTGTATCAGTCCATCCTATTTAAGTAGAAAGGCTCAAAACTGTTAAAACCATAAAATGAAGTAGATACAGGATTTATATTTATATATTCATCATCTACTTACTCTGTTCTGTTATTGTTCTACCAGATGAGTTGGTAGAACAATAGCTGATAGGTAATCATAGTAGTGCCGTAAAATAAAGGGGAAGCATGTGAATTTTTGGTGCTAATTTTGACTTCTTGGCAAGTCTGGCCAAGAATAATCCTGCCCTCTGCCTCTCATTGCTCCAAGTGACTTCAGTGTAGCTCTCTGAGGACTCTTGGATATGCCATCATGCAAATGACAACATCAGGATTTTTCAGATCTTTGGAAAAAAATCAATAAAGAATTAGGCATGCTTGCAATCTTATTATTTTACACAGATAATGAAAAAAAATTGGAAAACATTAAATGCTCCCAGTTTTCATTAGTCTTCTGTTGGGAAGTTATCAAAGAGGATAAATTATTTCACTGCTTCAATTTCCTGTTGTCACTTCTGAATGATCTAGAACTGACCACAGAATATTAAACTTAGTGAACTACATAAGTGCTGATCTATCACTGCAGCATTTGTGTAATTGCCTGGTAGGGAATTCAGTCCTAGGAAGGAGGTCTGATTTCTGATAGTTACAAGATTGTGGCTTATAATGAAAGTGTGAGTCCTCAGGCGGCAATGCTGCTATTTGTGGTTTCTGATCTAGTGCTGAAGGAAATTCAGTGAGCTCAGCAGCCGGGGTGATGACAGAGTAGCTGTGTTCACTGTGTTACAGTAAATACTATCTGACATAATAACAAGGGCAGTGATCAAAGCAACAATGCTCTGTTCCTCATAATGAAAGTGTCCCTCTATTAAGGAGAAATAATTCTATTTATCAATAATTTGTAGGGATCTTTTAACAGGAAGAAGTATTATGACTGGTCAAACTTCAACAGTCTGTATTTACGTGTCCGTGGTGATGGCAGACCTTGGATGGTAAACATTTATACAGACCCCTACTTCTCTCATCAAAAGGATGACCTCTACAGCTACTTCATGTTTACCCGAGGAGGCCCATACTGGGAGGAAATAACGGTGAGCTAAAGAATCTTTCAGACTAATGAGACCATCTTGAGGTCCTGGCCAAAGCACAGGAAGGGGAATTTTTTCCACATTCATAGTTTATATTGCTGTCCACTTGACGTTTTCATTATACAATAGACATGCGCCTTTGGCTTGGGAGTTCCCAAAATTGGACTAGGGGAGGGCACACTGTGCAATTGTGTTAAACAATTGACCACCGGGTATTTCTCTGAATGCCTACTGTTGGCTCTTCCTGGATTAACAGGATAGATACAGCAATTGAAACTTAGCAGGTGTTGCCTGGAATATTCTCTGTGGTAACCATTTTATCTGTAATGCAAATGGGTGTGGGCTGTTGTAGGATTTGTTCCATGCAACAGGATTTGCTTAACTTGCAGCCTCTCTGGAGTCAGTCAGACTCAAGGGTTGGGGTTTGTCATTTGTGACCTTTGACTCTGTGACACAGAATAATATTTTTAAGTGTGAGTTGCGGCTCTTTTCTGGTGAAACTTGGGGACCTTTTGTAATTCTCTGATGACAACTCCAGGGAGGTTTGCACATCCCTATGAATTGCTGTTGAGTGCTCCATGATGCCATTGTCCAATCATGTCGGAAAGCCTGCTGTTCCACAGATGAGGAGCCAGGAGGATGAAAGTTGGAGTGTCATTGCTGGCTTGGATGTTTTCCTCTCACCCTCACCAGCTGCCAGCCAGCCCTGCTTTCTTGCTCCCACTACTTTCAAAGAAATTTTTACATTACCCTGAAGTGCTTTGCTAGAGATACCGATGTCTGAGTATGAAGTTTGCACTGTGAAATCCACAGCCTGGGTACAGATGAGCTGTCAGTATGTACCCATGGTAGACTTTGCCGTAATTTCTGGTTGATATTTCCATGTTACTGGGAGGAGATATCCTCTCTGTAAGCAGCTACCTTCTGTGCTGCAGCCATTCACTGTGTCCTGACAGGGTAGCGCTCCTGTGTGATGGCTGCAGCCACCACAGGACAGGGTGGGCCTGGAGCTGGCTGCGAGTGGCCACTTGAAAGGGTTAATGTGGCCCTTTCTTTGTGCCAGTTTTATGTACCCAACTAATGCTAGTACCAGATACAGCAGAGTGTTACTTTACTAACATGTTATTTTCTTTTCCCTAAGTTTCTGTTTTATACACCGGTGACACTTAAGTCTGATTTTGTTTTGTTTATGTCAGATTCCATTCTCCAAATTCTTTCTCTCCAGTCGGGGAAGAGTCCAGGATAACCAGCATCCTGTCTGGTTAGACAAGGCAAGTTTTCTGTCAGCTTTATTTGAAATTTCATTTGAAAAGGCAGTATAAGGAACTCACAACTGCTCTGTAAGAAATTCAGAATTTCCTTCAAGATGGCCTGATACAGATAACTTACAAATTCTCTAATGTTTGTGAATTTGCAATTGAAGGGCCTCTTCATGTTATAAGGTACTTATTCTCATGTGTGGTAAATGAAAACATAAGTTGTATATAGTCTATTTAAAAATATTTACTGGGAGTTAAAGGAACAAATCAGTACTTGATCTAAGTATCCTTCATTGAGGTTTTGTTGATGATTATTTTATGTATAGCATTTGACAGTAAAAATTATGCGCTTACGGTGTAATTTTGCAAACATATTTTAAAGAAACCTAAAATCAGGGAAGCAGTGTGAAGGTAGTTTAAGAAATCTTAATAAAATGTCTTGGTCACACTCTTGGTCACACGCTGAATATTTGGAGTTGGAAGGGACCCACAGAGACAATCAGGCCCAACTCTTAAATGAAAGGCCCTCATGCTACTAATGTATGTTTTCCTAGGAACCTGGAAAGGTAGAAAGTAATTGTTAAATAGGAATAAAAAAGGCAAGAAACAGTCAATGTATCTAGGGCTTGCAAAGGAATAGATTCTTTAGAGCAGAGTTTAGGTGACTCCTGTAGATTATCTGTAACAATGTGATTTGGAAAAAAGGAGCTTTAAAAACTCTCTGGACTCCAAAAGCCAAGAGGCTGCTCGTAGAGCTTGCTGCTGGGGAAGGAATAGCATGGAGAGCATTAGAATGATCCAGAGGAGTGTCAGTGCATTTACCTTGCTTTGTTCTGTTCTTTATTTAGCATATATTTGCAATATATATTTAGATTCAGTCCACATTTATTCATCTGACACATCCTAGACATTATTTTCCCAAACTTACAGCAGTCCTTAAAATCATGGGCACTGCTCAGACCTGCACTTTCAGCAGGGCTTTGGGGCAGCTGAGTTTATGAGGTGGCCTGCACTGGTGACTGGACTGAGCTGGTAATGATGGAGGTGTTTTGTAATATGTGAGAGCTGAGGGAGCATTTGGGCAAGCCACAGGCTGATAGAAAGGAGGCATGAGCCACACACATTTGTTCTTATATTTAAGAACATTATTCTAATTGGGAAACAGTGGCTAAGAACCTTGTCTTACTATTAAACTCAGTAATTAAGTTTCATGCCAGCTTAAACTTAACACCAAAACAGACATTTTAGAATTTTTCACAGAGTAAGTGGTGTATCGCTGTCTAGAATGATCCCTTCCATCCTTAATTACATCTTTGTTTCTCCTATTAATGAAAGAATTGTGATTTTATGAAAATGTGTTTAGAAACTCAATTGTGATGAAAAGCATGAAGGATAAAAGTAACTGTTGCTTTAGGCTCGAGCCATTTTAAATCAAGGGTTTATTTACGCAGTGGCAGAAAGGCACATGTGGAGTCATTTCCCACTGGGGTCTGTATTGAAAATGGGGTAGGGAATTGTTCAAGCCTTAAAAATGCTGCTGCATTTTGAACATTACCAGTTTAAAGAAGATCACTGTGATCAGCATGTAAAATAGGGAACTGGGAGATAAAACTGAGTTTGATTGTAACGTTATCAATACTGTTCTACCCTCTGTGTCTTTTAACTAGGTTAGAACCCTTGGATTCACCATTGGAGATAAAGTAGATGGTCCATTCCAGCTGGAGATCGATTTTATTGGTCTGCTAAACGACAGAGCTCATAAAGAAAAGTTTGCCTATGAAGCATATGACAAGAACACTCCAGTCTAAGGGGTGTTGTCCTTTGGAACACTTGTTCAGATATTTGGTTTATTTTTATAAAATACTTATTAATATGTCGCTTTTAACAACTTGAAGGGCCTATGTAAACATTAAAGAGATAAGTGCATGAAGTGTGGCACCACTGGCATCTTGAAACTCCCAACTACAGAATCATGGAGAGACTGTACATAGATGGATGGACTGCAATGTAGCCTGAGAGCAGTTGTGATTTTCTTACAAAGTAGTGACTCTTCTTGGCTTCTGTCCTGACCTTTATTGAAATAAAAGTATTTCAGGAGTTTGTTGTTCTTTTCTTGTCCACCACTTTCATTTTCTACATTGTGGTTTATTGACAGTTGTAAAACACTTGCATTTGCTAGTTTTAAACTGAAGAAGGTATGAGAATTAATATGCTGAGGACTGGTGTGACGCAGCTTCTGAAATTTACAAAGAGCAGCACCAGAAGTGGAAAAGGCAGAAATATTTAAACCTTTAGCTTTGGCTCCTCTAGATAGCTAAAAAAAGAAAAAGCTGCCACTGCCAAGATGGAAACAAGAGCTATGCAGCAGGCTTGACTTTTCCTTCAGAGCTGTTGAAGATAATCCTACAATGATACAGAGCCAAGGATGTTGGAAAGAAGCAATGCTCCAAAGGAGGGGTGGGAGGAGAGCTGCAGCTCTGCCTGCTCCCTGAGGAGGCAGAGCTTGGCTTACTTAGCACCATTACAGGGCTAACTGCTGTGTGCTGTTAGCCTAACTCAGCTGTGTTACAAGAATTCACAGCCTCAACTGCTGCACAGAACCTTATCACCTCCCTTTTGCAGAGAAATCTAGTTTTCAGTAATTCAAGATGACCACTCAGGACTTGTTTTGTAAAGGGCATGTTTCAGCTGTCAAATTTAAGTAATCAAAGCACTGACCTCCTCCACAGTGACCTTGTTTAAGTGTACTTTAGAAATATTAAATGTACCTGTATTTTATAGGGAAGAGACCACAATAAAGCAAGCTGAAACAGAATCTTGTACTACCATTTTCCTTTTGCACTGAATTCAGCAGCTTAATTGTAGAAGAAGGATCATACCAGGAAGATACCAGAGCAAACATCTTTCATGGAGTGGAAGGCAGGTGAGTTGGTGAGGAAAACTTGGCACAGGAAAACACAGCAGTAAATACAAGTGTGAACAAAATGAGTGCCAGAGTAAGGAAGGTGTAGTTAGTATACTAAATGATAAAGCCAGTGATAAATAGGACATATACAAAATATTTGTTTTCTTTATTAAAAATTTTGCTTTTTCTTGACATTGCAACATATATTTGATGGGACACTAAATGCAGTGAAACATTTATTTGCTCAAAAGCTGAGATTATAACTGCTAAGTTACCTGCTAAATTACCTTTCTACTTCTATCCCTAAAAAATCCAGACAACTTTTCTATGTATTTTTGAAATGCAAAAATAACAGCTTCTTTTAAAACCAAGGTATTGAGTGTACCTCCACACAATTATAACATCTTCTAAGCATCTTAGAGGTGAAAAGCAAGAGAATTTTAACATCTGCTATTTACCATAGAAAGGAAGAAAACCTTAACTGTTCAAAGCATTCAGTTGTGACTTTTTCAAAAAGGTAGTTTACAATTATGTTATGCATTAGTTTGCCAGAGAGCTTGCATATTTTTTCTTCTCTTTGAAATTCCCTAATATTTCATAGGCATTAGATTAGAAATGCTGAATAATTGCTGTAACTTAGAGCATTTAAGGATTGATCTGGAGAACAGGGCAAGCAAGTACTTCCAAATCTTGTCATTTTTAACACTGAGGAGCATTTTGAAGCTGCTGCTATCTAAAGCCTGCTTTCTAGCACACAACAAGCACATTCTGATGTACAAGTCTATCCTAAGTTGCAAGGAGGCTGCTCGAGCATCTTTTTTCCACTTATATTTTCTTCTTTAACATATTTTAGTCAAGTAAATTAGTTAAATGAAAACATTACAAAGCAACAAGAGAGTTCTAAGCCCCTGAAAGTTTAGAATTCTCATCTCAGTAGAGAAGTTGATCATCATTATGCTCAGAGCACATTACAGGGTCTCATTTTCTCAATTGCTTTCTGGATTCCACTAGCTAAAAGCAACCTGAACCACACAGAGAGCACAAGCCTTTACATGAGAAGAACATATTTACAGTGAAGTCTTAGATACTTCTTGTTCATCCTAACACCCAGATAGGCCTCTACGTTTTCCAAGAGCATGAGCCTTTTTCTTTTTTCTGTCTTGCTCAAGCGTCTCACGTCTTTCTTCCCTGGAAGGAAAAAAAGAGGCCATGTCAAGTTTTATTAAAGGTAGAGACACTAGCAACCAAAGGAACCTGAAGCTGACCACAGCCTAACACAAGTTTAATCCGTGTGCTGCCTTTGCCATAGGCAGAGATAAGAGTACGTCTATGGACTGAACCCAAACGTTCAGGCAAATAGATCTGCTGAGACACGCAGGTCTAACACTTGAGGTAACAGCGTGGTAACATTGACAGCTTCTACCAAGATGAAGGTAAATCTCCAAACCCTGGAACTGATACTGTTCATGGAAAAAGAAGTCTTAAATTCAGAGCAGCCTTTTGTTGGCCTTCTTGAAATTGAACAGTCATTGGAAGGAAAAATGGCTTTAATACAAAAGTATTCTTTCCTAAACTACTTTTAAATCCTAAGAAGAATGAATAATCATATTACTTTAAATAACACTATCTATAAAAAGACGAGTGGTGTACTAACCTTGTCTGGAGATGTGGCTGCTTGTAATCTTTCCTATGTGAACAGTTACCACCAGACCTACTGAGAACAGCATTTTCTTTAAATTCTCCCCACGGTTTTAGTCGTCCTACGATTTAGGAGCAAAAAGAGACACTAGTTTAATAGTTTAGTAATTAATTGTGTGCTTAACTTCTTATCATGAATTTATCCTAGCTAGCCTGTTTCTTACTGGTTGTTTTGAAGATGAAATGCCTCTTTAAGCTGTATTATCAGTTTCACCAGCCCGTTCCCTACAAGTAATTCTTCTGCAAGTAGAAACAGGTGACTGTACTTAAAAGTAACACTCACCATGCAAAGTTCAGCATCTCACATGAGTTAAAAAAAAAACACCTCGTTGTGTAAGGAATATTTTGTATTTCCTGTATGTGCATCTATTCAGTGGAATGCAAGGATATTTAATCTTGTATTTATGGGCTTTAGGTCATAAAAATCCTAATCTTCAGTAGGGAGGCTCTTGAAGCATGTATTATGAAGAAATTTAACATCAGACTATGTGGGAACCCATACAGAAAGCAAAAGGGACAGGAAGAGAAACTGTAAACTTTGTTCTCATTGTTCGTATCAAAGTGCCCTGCAGGAGCAGCTGAGTGCAAGGGGTGTGGCCAACACAGGCTGTGCTGGGTCACAGTACCTTTGTGTGGCTGATACCGAAGTGGCCGAGAGAGACTTGCTTTGAGATCAAATGTCTTCTTTCCACTTGTGGGTTCTGCAGGTTGAGCTCCAAACTTGAAGGGGGTAAGAACTACAAAAGGCACCAAGATACCATCATGAGAGTAGCAGGAGCATCAATGTACACAGAAAGACCACACTGTGATTACCAAGACCAAAGAGCCATTAAATGCCCCTGTTGCTCCCTCTAAAGACAGAATTCCACAAACAATGCAATTCTCACTTGAAATAGGGAGGGGCAAGAGTTGTAGAGTACTGGCCCTTTAGCTATGATTATACTATGGAAGAGCACATACAGCTCCATGTGTTTTTCTAATCCTTCAAGGCAAATTGTGTTTCTTCCATGCCTATTTGGAACCAAGTGGTTTTTCACATTGAAGAAGAATTCTTTTGGAACAGGTCAGCTTCAGGTCAGTGTGGAATTTTGCTTGCCCCTTGAAAACATCAGTATTATTATACAGTAAACCAGGAAACTCTGGGTTCTTGACCTGTGCAAATATTCCTGTAATGCTAAGGGTGCCAATGGCTGGATAGCAGAGCTGTGCTGCTGCAGAAATTGTTAGTAATCAGATGACTTCTGATTTTTCTTAATTTTAGTTCCAGAGTTATCAGGGTGCTGAGGCTGATAACAGGTTATCCTAAAGCACAGCTAGAAACCTGATGCATGCTAACCCCACAAGAAGAACGAGACCTCTGTGAAGGTGTCAGGAATCCCCTTCTGTGCTGGTGGGGTGTCCCTGTATCTGCTATATGAATCTTTTGCTATGTACTTCCTAAAGGTCTAGAAGACTTTCTATCCTCTTTTCTGTAGGTAGCTAGGTACTACCATATGTTTACATTGTGGCACCTAAACATTTTAGTTAAACCACTGGAAAACCAAGGAAACAAAGAAACTACTGCAGTTTCTGAAGAACCAGTCATAAATTAGAGAATTAAATTAAAACCTGGGTCTACATGACGTTCGATTGTTAAAAACTTGTACAGTAATTCAGTAAGACAAAAGTCTTGATCTGAAAGAGCCAAATAGTCACCATCCACCTTACCCTTTGATGCAGTCAGATCATTATTTCTTGTATTTCCCTTACTGTTCTTCTGACTTAGTAGTTTGCAGCTCTTTTGAGTGTCAGGTGTGCAGATCTCCTCCATGTATGGAGACATTCTAGATGGAGTCTTGGTAAGAGAGCGTTTGTGCTCATTATCTTTTGTGGCTTCTGAGAACCTGAAAGATTTTAGAAATATGAATACAAGTTCAGTCACCTACAAGGAATGTAAGCAATGAGCCAGAATATAGAAGGTCCTGCCTTCTATATTAATTATTATTAAATTATTTATTACAGATGGAAATATTTACCGTGTGAAAGATGTTCACAGCTCATACAAAAACTGTACTAAAATACCTTGCTGGTATAACACTAAGTTTCCAGCCAGTGCCAATAGCAATAAATACTACTAGAAACTACAAAGAACTGACTTTCTTGTTATTTGGAAAGCAAATATACTTGGGTGCAATAAGCTAGTAGATTTATTCACCAACAGATATGATTTACTTTAGACCTGGATTCTGTAGTAAAGCATTGCATATTTCATTAGTTTTAAAATTCAAATTAAGAAAAACTGAAAGACAACTAACAGAATGCAGGACCTCAAAGACCTACAAGAGGAAGAAGCTGAAAATTTTGAAACACACAAGTTAACCACATACCAAGACACACACATCGCATATGCATTCCAAATGTGTATATACACATTTTTAATGAACACCTATGATTACTCATGTATGTGCACATGCATAAAATTCAAAATTTTGCAAAAACGCACGAGAATAAGCCATGAGCTTGTAAGATTTAGAAAGACAAGGAGTAAATGTTGAAGAAAGATGTTTTTGTGGAAGAGCAAGTTTATGATGAAGTACAGCTTGCAAGGTCTACCACCACAGTGCAATTCCAGGAATTTTGGAAGCAAATTCTGAAAGTAATGTTTTGGTTCACATATTGCTAGAACTCAATTAGGGCCACAGTGAAGACATCCAAGCTCATCCAAGAGGACACTAGAGGCAGTGTATTTTTTACATTCGTTATCTATTGAAATCAAAAATACATTTAAAGTAAAAACAAAGCCGTTAAGTTTGTAATCTTGATTTTGACCTTTGAACAGCAGAAGACCTGCATTCCAAAGTCTCATAAATACATATTATCAGACAGCAATATGAGAAGTTGCATTATCTGACTTAAAAACAACAATCCCACATACAGTTTAGTCAGGGACAAAAAAAAGCCCCAGCAGCCATGATCTTGGCATGCAGAAGTGGAAAAGTGAAGGCCATCAGAGCAAGGAACACAACCAAGGCCTGTGAACAACTGTGTATTGTTAGCAAAGGGAGAATATCTAATCAGAGCTTTAGTCACTGTGGAAGGTTCAGGAAACTGATTAAAGTCAAAATTAGTATAATAGTTAGAAATCAACAAAGAAATAGTAGAAATAAAGGCTTTCATTAGAAATCCAACCAAAAAGAACATTTATCAATAGGATACTGTAAGGACTGTCCTTTCAATTCCTTCTTTTAAAATGTTTTTAATCAAGACTTTAGAAAAATCATTAAGAAGCTAATAAAACACACTGATAAGAGACGTTCATGAAATATTAACAGAGAATTAGATTACTGTGGAGGAATGATGACATACACATGATGTTCTAAAAGGAAATGAGACGAGGTATAATAGCATTGAGTAAGAGTCCATCCTTTTAGCAATTGCTCATGATTTCTGGTGTCAGTTCCCATCTGCTAGAAACAGTCTGCTTATAGTCGTCAATCACAAGAGGACCCATGCTGTGACACTGAAGGGCAGGGGAAGTAGAGGTCAGAAGGAAGAGAGTACATAAAAACCATTGCAAGACTCACCTGGAATACTGAAGAGAGTTCTGATTTTAAAAATTTACAGAAAAATTAATTAGGATAAACAGAAACTACTAGGCTTCCTGTCAAAATAGAAAACCAAACACAGTAATAGAAGAAAAATAATTTGCTTGATTTTGCATAATTTGGCTTTAGAAAAAACAAAAGCCAGGACTTGTGATTCTTCTAACAGACATAAAAATGAAGAATGAAGACAGTTACAGCACAATGAGGCTTAAACCACCCAAAAAACCAGGCTGAAAGTTAGTAATCAGAATTAGTCTTGCATGGTTCATTTTTGGAAGAGAAATAACTCACAGTCAGTGTTGATTATTTCATGTGAATCACTTCAAATGGCTTGCTGGTAGCTTTGGTTTGTTTTTTTACCTGACATTCATTTTGGATGTTGAAAGTACAGAAGGATGAAATGAAGATTTCTGGGATAAACTGCTTGGATTAGCAGTGTTCAGAAAATTGCGTGGTGAGCGCCGGACATTACAAGGAGTGCTGGTGGTGGAGAACCTGCCTCTTTCTGGATTTGGGCTGAATAAAAATCTTTTGCCACTGGCTGGTTTCTAGGGAAAAGCAAAATCTGAGTTACCATAATCTAATGAAAATTTATCTACAAAGCAGCCAAGAGGAAGGGAAAACACACAGTGAATCAGAAGCATATGGCCTCTTAAGTTCTCTCCCATTTTTTAATCTTTAAAAGCATATTTTAAATGTAAGTATTTTTATTATTAAATTGACCTGACAACACACACCTTAGAATATGGAGTGTCTTTTTCTGATGCTCTTAAGGGATTTGATTTTCTGGTCAGCACCTGCCAATAGTAATTTGTCTGAAGCATACATTGATACAATATATGCCATTAAAAAAAATGTCGTGTTCAGGAGTTTCATTCATTGTTACTGTTTGATATGGACAGTGCTAGAGTAACCAACCTGAACAATTCTATGGCCATTGCCATATTCATTCACACATTCATTGATACATTACTGTCACTTTTTTAGGCTCTACTGCACTTTGTGAGAGGCCCTGTTAGCAGCTTTCACCCATGTGAGGGTGAAATAGAAGAACTGAGAACAACACATATTGAATGTATTTTTAAGGAGAATCATATGCAGCCATGGAATGATAATTCAGGCACAAAAGAGAAAACATTTAATTCCTGCTCTTTGAAAAATAACATATCCCCTTGGTTAAATTTTGCAGCAATTAAAAAAGTTGTGAACAAAAGATCCAGGAGATCTTTCACAAAACTAATTGTGACAATTACTTTTACTCAAAAACCACAAGTTAGTTGTTGGTTTCTACAGCTGTGCACTGTTAACATGTAAAACCTTATATTGCTATATAAGTCATATACAAATTATAGTTATTTGTTATATTGGCATATATATATATTGGTTATAATATTCCACTGCAGGTTCACATGACCAGCTACTTACTGATCTAAAGAGAGCTGGAAGGACTTTTACAGAAAGGCCCTGGAAATAATTGAATATGCCAACAATGGGTATCTTCCCGTGTTATCTCTTACCTTGACTGAGCTGCAACTTTCATTCAGTTTTTTTTTCCTCTCAATGTAGTCAGCAATAGATTCCATTTTCTTGAACTGAGCCTCATGCAACTTTTTGAAATCTAGGAAGTTCCAAAAATAAGAACATTCACAGATATAATGTGGTTCTAAGGGAGTTTAGTACATAATAGGAGAATTTTGTGACACCTATTGTCATGGCCTCAAAGAAGCTAATGCATCCCTCTAGCTAAAGGCTGTAGACACAGCTGACCAAACAGGACCAAAATAATCTTTCGCCAGCTACATGGCCCGTTACCTGGTAACCTGGAGGGTTATAGAATAATGGTCTGTGTTGGAAGGGGCTTTTAAAAATCATCCAACCCAACCCCCAAATTCTGCAGTTAAAGAAAACAATAAATCTACATTTGAGATGATTTAACACATTTTAAGAAGTGATGAACGTGAGCTAATGCATAGTAGCACAGCACAACCATAGTGTTTATAAAGTGAAAACTAAACAAGCAGGAATAATAGCATGCATGTTTTCCTGTTCTTTCAAAATCATTAATACAAGTTTTGTATGGAAAAGTACCAAAATGTTCAATAAACCAGTTTAACATACATGCCAGTCATTTACTACTATGAATTTACGAGCTGGAATATGTACCTTGAAATGTAACATTTGGGAATTCTTTTTTCTTGCTTGCTTTTTAAAGAGAGAATATTCTTTTATTTGAGCAGGAATAGAAATCTGAGTTTTAAAGGGCTAAGTCAAGTCTCCCTTTACACAGAACAAACACATCTCTTCCTAGAGATGGCAGGTTATCTTACTTGGTGTGGTAGCTGTCACTCCTGCAGACCTAGATGCACGTCCCACATGTAAAGGGATCTTCCCTCCTGCAGGATGAGCATTACCTGGTACAGCAAGATTAGACAAAATCATTATGACTCCTGGACAATTTAAAGTAATCACAGTGGTTTTAAATATTGTTCCAATGTTTGTTTCAAAACACAATTTATCTCTTCAAAGCAGGTTTAGGTTTTGAGAAATAGAACCAGCTGGAATAGATATGTTCTAGGTCTCTCAAAAGTGCTTTATTTGGTTTGTCATTAATAATATATCTTGACGAACCACAAGCCCAGCATGAATCCTAAAGTCATATTAGGTTAGTATCTTATGGAAGTAAAATATTTTTCAGGGAAAGTTTACAAGAGAACTGTGCTTGTGGTAAACAAAAACTTTAAATTCACAGGCCTTGGTCTGTGTTTTTTAAATGTTGATACTAAAGAAGAAATACCTTCTGACCAACTTTTCTGCCATTGCCTTATTTACATACAAAGTCCAAGTTATTTTTGTCATCTCTGTTCTCAGGTGTAGTAATAGGCTCACATTCACATTTTAATGATTAATTTGCTTAAGAAAAAAAATCAGGTAGCAACTTTACATCAAGTTCAGCTTTTGCATATCAACAGCAAACACTCGCCTTTCTGGTCATTCACATCCCCTCAAAAGTAAACTTAGATGACCACAATATATTGAAAGAAGTCCTTATTGGAAACAAATAATGGTGTGCAGTTAAAAAAATCAATTTTTGATATTAAATGCAGACTTGTTACTACAGCTATAGGAAGACATGAGCATTGTACAAACTGTCAGGACGAGTGATGCCCCCAAGCATCCCCCCCTTACCCTACTGCTTTTGTTTTTAAAAACAACCTTCATAGAAAACCCCACATTTTTTAGTTAGTTCAGAATTATTGGTGGTCTCTCATAAGATTGTCCTTGTAAATTCTATGGAACAACAAGAATATCCATAATAAACTTACATACAGACTACATACACTGAGCCTAACACTTCTGCATTTGCTCTGTGTCTTACTTGACAGACCACTTAATACCAAGAAATTATCAGATTAGGCAGACAAACTCATTTCTTCATGTCAGCTGCATGCACAAAGCAGTGGAGGACAAATTAACTAATATTTTCAGTGGCATCGTGTTTGAAGGACTAAAGACACCACCAGATGAAAAAGTGATCCAGTGGAACACATTCAGATACTCTTGGGTAGTTCAAGCAAATGGTAAAGGATTCTATGTTTTCTGTCAATTTTACTCCTGGAAAGCAAAAGATAAAACTGTTCACCTGTAGAAAAAGATAAATGGACCGTAACGAAGCAAGTCCTCCCTTTCTTGCCACCTCCTGGAGGCCAAACAACACCTCAAGGGTATTCCAAAAGGCATTGATCCTTTTGGAAGTGTAAAACTCAAATACACTCAGCTCTCTAAGTACCCTTTCTCTAAAACAAGAGTTCTGAAGTCAAAGCCAGCAAAATTCCTGCACCGCAGAATTTGTGGATTTGTGTTATAATGTTAAACAAGTAACACAAACTCAAACTAGGCCAATTTGCTTCTGGTATCCCCAAAACAAGGTACTGATCAACAGATGTACCACACAAATGGTACAAAGACACAATAAAATTATCTTTTGGTTATTCTAAGCAGCACAAATTAAAGTTACTTTTATCCAATTTTCTACTTACGTTGTCCTCCCCTGCCTTTAGTAGAAGTCTTCTCTGCCTGTTTCTTCTGTCCGGCACCCATCCCTGGATTCTCAACAGCTCTCTCTTCAGTTATTTGGATCTTGTTTTGTGATATCTTCTGTCCCTTTTTGTGCTCACCCTGAGGCACTTCATTTTCTTTCATTTCAGAATGCACCTGTAATTTAAACATACCTTGTTTAACCAGTTCGTTCCAACAGGATGTAAAGCAAGGCTGTTGTTCTGAGAACAGTGAGTCAGTGGAACAGATTGCCCAGAGAGGTGCACAGCCTTCATCCTCAAGGGTTTTCAGCACAGATTGGATAAAGCCTAAAGCACTGGGCTCTAACCTCACAGCTGAGTCTGCTTTGACTGAGAGATTGAGCAAGAGATTTTCTGAAGTCCAACTAATTAACCTGTGAAATACTTACCCTGTTACTTCACAAATTTACATATATTAGAAAGCTTTGACCTGCATAGCTCTCACATTTTAGTACAAAATTGCCTTTATGGATTAAAGTTAATGATTTGTAAGTAAAATTAAATTCACTGGGGATGTTACTTTTTACTGCTGTATTTATGCATGCTGTACAATTCTCTAACACTAAAAGACTAATACTCCTCATTTTCTCATTCTCCTCCTCTACCTCAGCAGAAGTCTTTCAGACAGTTCTTAATTTACCTACTCCTAACTAAAAAAAAATTCAACCTCCATCTCACCTTGGAACTTTCTCTCCCTAAGTCACAACCCTTACAATAAAAAAAATGATGAGGTTTAGGCAATTGTGCAACTTCTGATAATTTTTTCTGTATCAAAAAAGAGAGAACAGCCTTATTTTAGATAAATAATTCTGAAACTAGCCTAAGATTCAGAATATTACAATGAACTAGTGAAAGCAGCCTTACACTCAGATAAAGTGTTTGGAATTCTATATTTCTTAGAGGAATTTATTTTCCTGAAGCAGTGACTATAATGTCTGTTTATTATGGGACAGTGCATAAATAGACAAAAGCCAGTGCTACAAAACACAAAAGACCAGTACCCGAAGGCTTGCATATCAATTTCTGTACGTGTCTATACACACAAACACCCATATATAAACACATAACATCGGTAAATGGTGATTGGAAAGAAATCAAGTGTGCTTAAATTATGTGTGCTCAGAGGAAGGGAGGACAGCACACAAAAGCATGCCAAGCAAATCACCTGTTTCTCATCAAAAAGCACTGGGTTTTCTTCGCTGCTATTAGTTTCCTCATGGGAGTTCCTCTTTTTTCTGGTTATTTTCTTATCCTGACCACGTCTTTTTGTAATGAAACACACTGAATCAGACATCATTTCCTCCTGATTGCTCTGTTCATCCGATTTGATGGAAGCAGATGCACTCTTTACAGGACCCTGTAGCAGAAAAATAACTGAAAGATACCTGACACAAATACAAATTAAATACTCCAGGGACAGTTTCAATTTTATTATTTAAAAAAGTATTTTACACTAAGGATAAACAGCAGCATGCCACGTAGCAGCATAGTAAACAAGAAACTGGCACAATCTAGATTCCCCTAAGCATCAAAGCTCATTGTTTGGAGACTTTAAATACAATTCCTATGACTGCTTTATCACATTTCATTTTAATAATTTATAATAATCTAATATTTTATTTTTGAATTCTAACTTGCATGATATCATGACCCTCCCATACTTGTACATTTGTGGAATACTCTTCAGCAGTAAAAACAGGGCTCCTTTCCCACTCATGAAAATTTTTAAAAAGCTGACAAGGTTTATACCAGTTCCTCAAGCCTTTAAAGAAGATTTTTAAGGGATGCACTTAAAGGGAGTTGTATTTTAGAACAAGGAGATAACAAATTACTTTAATCAAAAACATTGCCACACTCAACAAAACAGCTTACAGAAAACTTTATAAAAAGTTAAGAAAACAAAACACTAAGAGGAGGCAAATAAAGGAAGTAGCACAACTGCATTGCTTTCATTATAGGGAAAGTAAACTGAAGTAGATGCAAAATGCTTTCCAATTAGTGCCTAGTCCTCTTCATTTAGGCATGCAAAACAAATTAAATATTTTTATATTCACTACTGAATAGTGTCTGGAGCCAAACAAGCAAGAATTAAGGTTTGTTCAGTGGAAATTAAATGTCATTGTTCACAGATAATAGGTTTGTACTGATGCTGAAAAATACATTGGTAATTTTGGCAGCTGAAATGAAATCAGCTTTCAGTCATGGAGGCCGCTTCAAAACTAAAATTAGCATATCTATTTCTATCAGTATATAAGTATTTTAAACTAAGGGGACTAAGAAGAAAAAGGTATTTCTATTACAGTTCCCATTGTGGTCAAAATTACCCTTCAGGACATGTCCTGCTCTGCTCTAAGGGTTACAAACTAAGGTTTACATTTCTTAAAAGCAAGGTCTGAGTTATTATGTTACCATATTTTTACTTGCTTCATTTGTCCTTTCAAGGTGTTGCTTCAGTGATTGCAATAATTTGTCTGCCTGAAGAGAAATCAAAACAAGCCGTGAACCAACCAGTGCATTAAGTCACTGAAGGGCTGCCCAGGCCCAACCCACATCCCATAAACGGATTCAACAAGCGAGCAGAACATTTCCCAAATCCAACAGCACAAGGCCCAGGGCTCGTTCGAGTCAGTCAATGAGAGAAAGTGCCTAAGGCCACAGATGAACCTGCAGCATATTCTCCACGGAGGCACAAAGGCAAATTTCCTTGACTAGGTTTCCCCTGCTCTGTTTTCCAGAAGGTTCATTGTTCGAGGAAGGAGACAAACTGTTTTAAGCCCCACAGCGCATCTGAACTCGAATTAAAATTGTGTCAAATTTCTGCAATTGCTTCTGCCTTGCCCATGCTACATACATTCTTTTCATCCCTCGCATATGCTCAGCGGTAATAAAACAACGGTGAAAACACACCATTGGTAATTCAAGCTATGAAAGACTCTTAAATGCCTAAGTGGACAGGTCAGCACAAAAACAATCACAGTACCCCAAAACTAACATTCCCAGAAAAATTCTGAGTCCTGTGAGGACAGGGAGCAGCCTTGTCCACCCAAGATCTTTCTTTTAGGGCTTTACGAGTTGTGCCATTGCTGCAGGAGCCGGGCCGTGCCTCACAGCTCCAGGCAGGACCCTGGGGCGCCCTTAAGCTTCTCGCCCTTAACCGCGACCGCCCTCTCCTCCCGTAAGGTGCTCTCTTGTCACTGTTCCTCCCGCTCCGAGTCATAAGAAAAAAACCCCAAAACAACCTAAGCCAAACAAACAAACACAGCTAACCGCACCGGGGACACCGGCGCGGGGAGCGGCCGGGCCAGCAGAGGAGGGGCAGCCGCTCCTTCTCGCTGCCCGGCGGACACCGCAGCCCCGCTCTCCCGCTCCTCGAGTGCGTGCCCGCACCCCGGACGGCAGCGCAGCCCCCGGAGCGCCCCAGCGCGAAGCCACCGCCGCATCCCGCGGGCGGCGCCGCTGCCAGACCCGGGAGGGTGCGCCCCGGGAGGCTGGGGACGCGTTCTGGCTACCGGGCACGGGGTGACCCCAGAACCCGGAGCTTCGTGGCAGCGCTCCCTCGCAACCTCACCCGAAGGTTGGCCCTCAGCCCGGCGGCCTTAGCGATGCGCTGGAGCTCGGCGTATTTCAGCGCCTCCAGGGGCTGCGGCGAAGAGGACGCCATGACAGCAGCTCCGACCGAGCGGCCCTGCCCGCCCGCGCCAACCGACACCGCTCGCACCGCCCGCGCCGTTCGAACTGGCCCGCTGCGCCAGCCCATTGGCTGGAGCAGAGAAAGGGCGGGGCGGAGCGCGGGAGCCGCCAATGGCGGCGCGGTCCGCCGCGCGTGGTTATTTTCAAGCGCCATGAGGCGTTCCCGGTAGAGAAAGACGCGCGGGGTGGTCCGCGGCCCAATAGCCGCAGGCAGCCAGGATTGACGCGCCCGTGACCAATGGCAATGCAGACATGCGAATCACCCTCCAATCGCGATACTCGGGGGGCGGGCCCCGCGCCCGAACGCTTGGCGGGAGGAGATGGCGGTGCGCCGACAGCTGCGACAGCTGTTCCAGGACCCACAGCCCATCGGGGCCATCGTGCTGGAGCGGGCGCCCGCCCCCGCCGCTACCGCCTGGGCCTCGCCGCCACCGCCGCCTCCCCCACCCCCGCCGTCGCCGCCCCTGCCGCCGTCGCCGCCGTCGTCTTCCTTGCCGCCGGCCGCGGTGCCGGCATCGCCGCCGCGGCGGAAGGGTCCGCTGCCGGAGGAGTGCGCCGTGTTCCACTGCCGTGGCTGCTGGACGGTGCTGGGGGACTCGCTGCAGCTGTGCGGGCAGGAGCCGCCGGGGCTTAGCATCCTCATCTGCTTCGGTCAGTGCCTCCTCGGGCCGGCGGGTGCTGCGGACGCGCCGCTGCCCCGCGCGGGGCTCGGGCGGGCAGCGGCGGCCGGGCGGGGGCTGGTCCGGGGGCTCTCGGCTGCAGCACGTCCCTCTCTTTCTCCTCAGAAGTCACCAACGATGTGACCCGGGAGGACTCGCTGCAGGTCGGCTTGGAGGGAGCCCTTCTGGGATGGTGCGTAGCTCCCGTAGTTCTGGCCCCGGGCCTGCCGTGAGCGGTAAATCGTGCGGGCAAAGCCGGGCTCCGGCACGGCCGGGAGCTCCTCCGGCTTTTGCGCGGGGGTTCTGTGCCTGTTTCACACTTCGGATGGAGAAACGTTTTGTAGGGATGTAGTTTTCACTTGAAATCAGAGTTTTGCTGCTATAACCTCTGTAGGTAGAAAGAAACATTCGAGCAATGCAGTAGAAGACAGCTTACCTTGTAAGTCCCTTTCTTCCCTTCCCTAAAAGGTCTCTTATTAGGTTCCCTATTCAGGAACCTACCGTTTGCAAGGTTTGGTAACTCAGTCTAACGGGAAGAATGTGAAATTTCATCTAGGGGCTTACAGAACCAGTAGCTTGTTTAAATGATGTTTAAAGGCCGTTTTACAAACTGTCAGGACTGGGAACTTTTTCAATATAAGACTTGCTCTTTTTTTGACTTTCCCTTGCCCCTGTCTCTGCATGGAGTAATAATCTATTTTACAAGAAAGACTTTACAATTGACACACGCATTGTTTTATTACTTAAATCATGTTTGAGTAGAATACTCTAAACCACTCTGTGATAATAAGATGTGCATTTTCTTCCTTAATAGCAACTTCACTTATTAGAGAGATTACTTCTTTCACAACATGCCAAATTTCTTATGGTCATGTTGTTTTTGTACGTATTACTTTTTTTTTGAGGAGGAGGCAATATTATGCCTTGGATTTTGCCCCAGTGGAACTGAAGATTTGATGTCCTCTGACAAATACACAGCATCTGTGGTTTCAAAAGCTTCTGTTTAAAAAATTTCCCTTTCTCCTTTTAGTGCTTATTATTTATTATTCTGTCGGTCCTGTGGTATGGCAGTGGGCTTCATTCTTTATTCTTCTGGCAGTGAGTTAGCACATCTTCGGGACTTGTTCTGTTTCTTCAAGGACAGCATCATGTGGTGAGTACACTGCATTCTTATGGTCAGTGACTTCACAGGTGGTTGTAAGTTACTGTACAACTGGCCTACAGCTAACAAAAATGGTTTGACTTCTGTCTGAGCACATTGGTGTGGAATTTTAACATTCTTGATGTCTAAACTGTGTTGATGTGAATCCCTTTGATTACACCTCTTGAGTGTCCTTGTGTAATGTAAGACTTCATATTTACTTGTGTGCAATGCTGAAATCTCTTCAGTTCCAGATTCATTTAGCTAACCTAAGGTATCAAAGTGATTCTATGATAGGTTGAGGACTTGACTATAGCAGCTGTAAATTACTTATAGCAGGTGATGAGAGGATCTTGATTTCAAAATAAAACCATTGTTATGTTTTGAATACTTTCATAATTACTACTTTTGGCAATAACCTTGTATCTGCTTTAAAATCATCTTAAATCATCTGTCTAAATAGTGCAACTATAGGCTTTTTAACTGTTTTTCCTGTGTTTTTTTTCTCCTTTCCCCTTTTGTTTTCCAGTTACTTCTTAAAAAATCAAATGATTATAGAAGCTTCTAAGGTGAATTTTCCAGCTGTGACCTCAAAGAAACACATGCAGAATGTAAGATTTCCACAATAATGGAAAATACTTTTAAAATGCTGCTAATTTTTGACATTAATTCAAAAACATTGACACAAATGTGGGGGTTTTTAGTGCCTAAGATTGAGAAAATGCTGCCTTATTTGACAATAGCTGACTCAATGCACGAGACGTGAAACATTTTCTAAGACCTCTAAACTGCAGAACATACCCAATTCTAGCTAAATTTTGGAAAAAGTTTGTTATCCTTTTATCTCTATACCTTGCAAAGAAAAGAAAATCATTTATACAGTCTTGGAATAAGTATTAAAACTTGTGTTGTTATTGTTGAAGAATTTTAAAATAGATTTTTTTAAAGGGATTTTTAAAGTCGTATTTTTATGTCTGTGTAAGCTCAAAACACCACGGCAGTATTCGTAGTTTCAGAGAGAACTCTAGGACCTCCCTCCTGTTTTGGTGTTCAAAGTGGATGTTCTTATCTGTAACCTGACTAGTTGTTATGTTAGTTAATTGCTTGTGCCTTAGCTCAAATAAAGTTATTGTGTGTAGGAGACAGCCAGCATATCCAGTATTAATGTGATAATTTGTTCATTAGTTTTTTGGGGGGCTGAGTTTAGGTTTTAGTTTCTCTTGTAATGGGCCTTTTACATTTCTTAAGTTTTGTCCTCTTCCAAGTCATCTTCCAGTTTCTATAAGCTCAGAGTGTTTTTACAGGTCAAGTGAGGCTAAGATACAAAAATCTTATCTAGATAAAACTTCTGAAGTTGAGACACGATTTAGTAATAATACATGAAGTAAAAATATGACAGCACTTCATTGCAAACACAAATTACGTGACTGTAGAGAGTTCCCTTGTTGAGTAGAACAAGCTCAAGCATCTGGCCTTTGCTTTTTCAGACATAATGTCCACATGTATTCCTAAGCTAATGATGAAACAGTTTGTCCACATATTGTCAAAGAAGGTCTCTGGCTGTGTGAAAACTTGAGTTAACTAGGAAAGATCAGGTTCATCATAGTAAAACTGCAGCAACTCCAACTTCCATTTTGTCCCTGGAAGGGCTGATACTGGTACACATTGATCCATCTCCAGTTTTTAGTGCAGCCCTCTGATCTGGGTGCTCGTTTTGTCAGTACTAAACATGCAGTATAGAGATCAAGCCCCTCTATATTTTCCCATCTTAAAAGAGGGCTGCTCTTTAGCCACTTTAAGTGGGGTACAGGTCATTCAAAGATCCAGTATTAGGACTTTTTTTGCTAATTTTAATACTCTTCTCTTTTTTCCTAGATGAAAGAAAAGCTTGTGGAGCTAAGTAGTCGTGTAGAATTATTGACAAGGAAGCTGGATAAAATAGTTTTGCAACAAAATAATTATGTAACAGAATGGCAGAACTCTTCAACAGATCCAGATGACCTACTATCAGGATATGCAAGAGTTAATGCCAACTAATACCTATTTTCAAGAACTGCTGGAGTTGTTTCTGCATCTCTGCTGAATTTGGTCATTACAAAGAAATAATGCACCAGACCAGGTCTGAGTACTGATCTGTCACTTTATCTGTGTGTGGAAAGAACCGATGATGAAGTGCATCCCTTCGGGAACACCTGAGAATCTGACATACTAAAGTTATGCTTGGAAGACTGAATAGCTCATCCATGCAGCATGTTACTCTCTGAGGCTGTGTAAATCTGACTTTGGTTTTTCTAATGACTTCAGGGGGAAAACCAGCCTTTGAAATACTGAAGTGGGGTTTCTGGAGCTATGCAAAACATACTTAACAACTTGATGCTATTCAAGACCCACCAGTACAAACTGAACATTTTTAAAAACCTAAAGCTCTTGTCCTATCTTTCAATACAGACGAATTGTTAATGGCAGCTAGATTTTGGTCAAGTGGCTCATTAGCTACATCTGATGTGTGAGCCACTGCTAAATGGACTCCTGAAGAGTTTTGAGATTTGCTTGTGCGTGTTGCCTGCAAAAGCAGCTGACAAGCAGGTCACAGATGCTGCAATGTTCTTAGAGCATGAGTCTGGATGGCACCATGGAGGCAGAACACAAGGTTTTGAATTTCAGGTAAAGGGCAACCCATGTGCCTGCCAAGTCTGCTGAAGTGCAGCCCCAGGAACAGGACTGAGTCAAATTTTGCCAGCTAAGGCTGTGAGCAACTGCCTTGAACAGATTTGAGTGTTTCTTTCTGGAATGTTAACTATGAAACCAAGGAAAAGTCTTCTGCACAATCCTGGAAGCAATGCTTTCCTGAAGTTATGACTGCCTGTTGCCTTCAAGTGGCCAGTTAGGATGTTTCATAAAAAATACCTACTTGTGGCTCATTGGCATCTCTCTGTTGAAAATTGGTTCTGCTTATTTCCAAATATTTAGAAAATAATTTTACAGAAAAGAAAGCACTACTTACCCTTTGTTACTGGGAAAGATTATCCCTAATTCTTGTTTTTTGGACGAGTAAGGTCCCTTTTCCTCTCCCCTTCCCTGCCTAAAGGGCTAATGTTTTTCCCCAAAGGAATAATGAATTTTATGGAAAGTTTAGTAGTTGTCTGTAGTAGTCTAGAGAGGATTCTATTTTCTTGGTCAACTTAATTCCAGTGATGCAAGTTGCCTTCTCCTAACATATATATGTCCAGCAGGTTGCAGACCTCATTGCTGCTGCTGCCAGTTCTGTGTTTTGTCTTATTTGTAAAATAACTTCTTGGAGTAGAGGGGACAAAACTCACTGTAAGGCATCTCAGAGGTTTTAGGTGGGCAACTGGTACTTAGGCTACTACTAATGCACACTGTGCTGCTTTCTGTTTGGGAGCTCCTATGGACTAAGTTCATTGTCATAAGCAAAACCATGGAGTATCAACAGTCATTCTGCAAGGAGAGCAGGGACCCTCACAAATTCTAACACCACCTTTGTAGTACTTCCTTAGTGCTTGTGTTGTTGTTGCATGAGTCTAAGAAATGTGACTGATAATGGGACTGTTTGATTTTGCCCTTTCATTCTACTTTCTGCATTGAGACTGGTTCTTGCTATTTTATGTTTGTATTATGAATAATGCTAAATTGTTTTGCTTCATTAGTGCTGATCCCTAAAAGAAAACTGTCAGTTACATTTTTTTACTATATTTAAAGTTGTGAAGAAAGAACTTCTTAAATAAAAGTTGAAACTCAGAAATTCATATAGTCCAAATCACTGCCAATATTATGTGACTCCTAGGCCTACTTCTTTTCCTTTGATTATTTTGCAGAAAAAAAAAAACATAACTTTATCTTGCTTGGGTCCTCATTTGTTATGAAGCATTAAAGTACTGGTTCCACAAATTATTGTACATATCATGGATTTATATAAATAATAAGTGTGTGCTGAAGAATAGCTGGTAAATTTTTAAACTGCATTTCTGTAATCTTTGAAACTGGGAGGACTTCCACCAACCACAGAAGAAATTTTTTTTAGTGTAGTCACCAAAACAATGAACAATACATCTATAAAACAGTCTTCTGAGGGCCTTGTTACTTTTAGACAATCAATACAAGAAGCAGAGTTTCTGCAACCCTCTAAAATAACCCTTGAAGGGACTGAAGTGGAATAACAATTTTTGTTTAGCTGCTATTTAAGTCAGAAGCTCTTGTGCCCGAAGTCTACTGGGACAGCTGGCCCCAAAGCAGCTATCCAGCATATATGAATTCAGCTCAAGTTGTTAAGTTTTGACAAAGCTACAGCAAGTACACCTCAGAAGTGGAGTGGAATGTACAGTAATTTGGTTAATTTGTCTTCTGAACAGATGACACATCCAGTTTTAGTGCATTCTCAGCCTGTGCTGCTTTATTGCTAAAAAAGTTTGTATACAGGTGCAGAGTTTCCAGATTCATTTTTAAACAGTTCCTCTTTACAGTGTCAAAAGAATAAAATCTTATCTTGAAATCCTCAAAGATGCATAGATATAAAAGCAAGCTGCCTTTTGGAAAAAATCAGAATTTGCAGGGAGACATTCTTTCACTGTTACCATGTAAAACATGTGCAATGGGAGTACATAGTTTGTAGTCACACCAATAATTTCCTCCACTAATCCATGCAAGAATGCTATCAGAAATTCAGTGTAAGTATTCTTTACCCTATTAAGTACTAAGGTAATTTTTAGGAATTTACACCTAATACTTCTCCTTTGCTGTTATGTTTTTCAAAAGGAAAATAACTTCACTGATATCCTGAAGTAGCTTATTCCCCAGGTTATACTGAAGGGAAATACAAAGGATACAATGGCTTACTCATCACAATATTTAACAGACTTTAAAAACATGCATAGTGTTCTAAAGAATTAAGAATGACCATGGTTAACCCCTTGGCTAACTTTGTCTTAGAAATTTTCTTGTTTCTTGAAGAAGTTGGCTCAAAGACTTTCATTCAGTCTAACCTGTGATACCATGTAATAGTTATCTTCTCTTATAAAATTTGTATCTTCATTTGGCAATCCTTACATATTTAAAAAGAGCATTCATGGGTAAAACCACAATTCCCATTCCAAATCCAAAACACAGTGCTTTATGAAAGGTTGGCTATGAAGTATGAACAGGAGTTAACTTGACACACCTTTTTTTCCTCCAAGACACTTTCTACTTAAGAGAGGACTGAGCCTCTCTACATGGAGAAGTGTTCTGCACAAGTTAAGCCCACTTACAAAATTAAGCTAAGCTACAAGAATGGGATTCTGCAATTACAAGCCAGTATTCTACATGTTTAATTACAAGTTTAAACTTGGAAAAGTATTAGTGATGTAGGCTATGCCACACATTCTCTTGTTTTCAAACTGCCAGCAGAAATTGACTGCATTATCCACTAAGATACTTGAATTACAGAGAACACACTAAGAGTTTACAGAAAGATGGCACCCAAATTCCCTTTTATCTAGTAAGCGAAATAAAGAAAAAAAGACAATTGCAATCTCTGTTGCAGAAGATAAAGACCTTCAGTGATCAAATCTAATTTTCTGTTTTTAAAAATCTCTTAAAGAACTTAAAAAATATACAAGATTACCAGTATTTTCAGGTTCATTCCTGCAGATGCCATTATTGCTGGCTGGTACCAGTATGCTTCAGTACAGCTGCCTATGTGGCTAGAGTTACCTGAAAATACTGTCTCTTAAAAAGCTATTCAACACCTGAAAAATATGTACTGTGCTTATTAATTTCAGTATTCTCCAAATAATTTCTCTCCCCACACTCAAGCTATTACTTACTGCTGTCTGGCAAATACTACACTCAATTTGAGTCTGTGGTTTCTGTTACTCGTTTGTTGCCTTGGGTTTTGGGGTGATTTTTTTGTGGGTTTGGTTTTTTTCTTTCCCACCAGTCGCTCCCCTGCACCATGTAAGAAACTCTGCACCCTTTTCCTTGCTACAGCTGCAGCAGGTGAGAAACCTCATCTCGCCCCTAAACATGCTTAGTTCATACCCTGCTTTTTACATGCTCAGGACAGGGATATGAACCAGACTAGAGGTTATAGAGGCGAGTTCTGCTGACCCCGGTTCCTGATTTACAGTTTTGGTGCCATGCTTCTGTCCTTATCTATACATTCTGCCCCGTTCTCTACAGAGGCAGCACATTCTCTAAAAAAAACCCAAAATTTGAGAATCAAAGCAGGAAGTTCAAGCTATTGGTATATTAATTCCTATTGCTTCATTATGTATAAATGCATATCTCAATTTACTGGTAATAACGACATTACACTAGACATTTTGAATCATGCATAATTAGAATACTAGCTCTAAGATTTGGTTTGTGGGCCTGTGCCGCTTTCCTTCAGTTTCTCCATGCAGTTCTTCATGCCTAAGGCATTACAAACTACCTGCCTTCCACTTGACTTGCAAACACACTCATCTGGAGGGGAAGTGGAGAGAAGCAGACAGGATTTACATAGGACACACTGAACAGAAATTTACCTTCTATCTTTAACTTTAGATGGGGTAAAAGTCTTGGGAGTTTGTCTATATTATAACCTGGTACATAGGCTCAGAGACAGAAACACGCTCTGCTGACATCATGAAAACTGACACCTTCTCTAAAATGCAGGAGGAAGTGTAGAGACTGAAAGGGAACAGACATCAGAATCCATGGTTAGTGTCTCCACTGTTGAACAAGACACCCTGATTCAACTGTTGGCTTTTGTGTGCCAGTCAAAGTGCTACAGGGACAAAATGCTGGATCATTCCATGAAAGAAATCCAGTGGAATCTAATTTGAACTGTCATTCTGCAGCTCTGTACCTGATCAGCAAGCAGAATTATTAGTTTTGGAGGAAGACCAGCCAGTTTCCTAAGGATGCAAGAAGCAGTAATTTCTAAGATCCATTATACATCAAAAATAGTTCTATCTTCAGTATTTTTTCCTTTTCTGCCTCCCCCCCCCCCCAAAAAAAAAAAAACAGACTGCCAGTTCTTGACAATGTAATCCTCATGTAAAGTGTCAGTATCCTCAAGCTCAGTACAAATTCTTCCCACTTGCTATCAAGAAGTCTTTGCAAGACTTCCTTTTTTCACATAAATTTGACAAATACCCCCAGTTTCAGAAGGTACAATTCCCAACACAAGCACTGGCTAGACCTTCTGCAGCAGCACTACTGGATATACAAACAGAATATATTTGTATCATCTGGGTTTAGTCCTGCTAAAGGAGGCACGTCCATACTGGGCATTATACCTTTTGATATACCACACCCAAGAGTGGTAGAACCTGACACTTCCACTTAGGTTTAGAAGCTGTTAAATCAAGGAGGTTGAAGCAAAAGTCATGTCATAGTACAAGAGCTGAAAGGCAAAGGGACTCCTTTTATTGGTGTGAATAGTAATTCCTAGTCTAGCAGCCCACAGAATTCAGATCATTATTAAAAGCCTGAACTGCGAAGTGTATGTAGATAGCATGCCTGGCTACATCAGTCTTTATTTCCTCCCCCCTGTTCTGAGTGGATATCCACTCAAAGAATTCTGTTCAGCCACAAAGCTCATACTTCTGAAGCATGAATGTGACTTTGTTTTCATTATAATTTCATTATTATGCAAATGTACTTGCTGATCACAGACCACGTAATTTCATAATTTCTGTAATGTAATCAGAGAGCAATCAAATGAAGGTCCCCTATGGCCAGCTTCCAATTTTATCAAAAAATCAATAGTTGGAATTTAAGCTGATTACAATCTTTCAGATCAATTAGTTTTCATAAGCATATTACATATTAGCCAACACTTAATTTAGACATTCTCATGCTTATCCTGTTATTTTATACTGCAAAAATGCTCACAGCCCTCATAGTTCCATTATCAATTTATGGAGAACCAAAGTGCTTCACCCCATGCTTTAAAAACACAACAAGCTTCCATTAAGCTGGAAGCTTACAGTCGAAATTACTTCAGCTTTCCAGAAGAAATGCAGTCAGATTGACCTAAACCTCTGATTCTGTTCAGAATACATTACTGTATGTTGGGCCACACTGTGCCCATAGATGAGGTATCTACACTGAAAAGTGTCGACTAGGAACAGTTTAGAACTCCTGTGGCTCTTTTATGCAACCCTTTGATAGCAAGTAATTTTCTGGATGCAGATCTACAGGTGAAGATCAATAACCCTTTGTGTTACCAAAGGCTTTACAGTACTTTCCTCTGCAAAACTTCAGGCATCAGCTGAAATCAATTATGGTCTGAAGCAGTGTTTAGCAAAGCTGAAATTATTTTCTGCTGTAACATCTTTAGAATTCTACAGTTGCGCTTGGCATGCTCAAATGTTTTGAGTGTCAAGTGCTCTCTAATGTTTTGTTTTGTTTTATTTAAAGACTACTTCAGATTGGTCTTTATAAACAAAGAAAACAAAGTACTTCCCACCACAAAAGCTTCTAACTTTAGAATCGGGTTCTCTTCACAGTACAGTACTTGGAAAAGTTTCGTTTCTCAGAGAAATAGAGCAAGTGCTAGGCTACAAAGAAAAAAATTACAGGGAAATTTCAGCTATCCTTTCAAAGAGAACTGTCTGCCCTTCCCCCAGCACTCACTGACAGTGCTTCAGACATGTGGCAAAGCTAATTTTTCTTTTTTTAATATATATGTATATCACTTTCATTAACTTAGTATTCAAGTGCCAAATTCCCTCCAATGAGAGGAACATTAGAAAAATTCACCCTTCTTCTCAGGAAGACTCTTCACACAACTCCCTGCAGCACAGAGCGCCACAAACTTATTTGGTTATTACCCACTTACTCTACTGTACAGTCTTGCTAATGCAAGTTAATTACTATCACATGCAAAACAGTTATTGCTACTAAAGTTCTATTTTCTCGTTAAATCATCTTATGGCTTTGTTTGCATCAGGGATTCTTCCCCCTACATACTGTGCTATTTTGCATTCCAGTTTCAGAGGTATTTTTCAATTGATTCTCCCAAGTACTAAACTACTTTATTCAATAGTACAGCTATGTCCATTTAGAATTGAACCTGACTCTTAGCACAGGTCCCCCAGAGCTCTGCTGTAAATGGCCCACCTGTCCAATTTTCTCAGAAATTTATTAGATGCAGAGGGTTGTTTGGTTGGTTTTGTTGGGGTTTTTTTTTCCCTGTTACATACATTAACTCTGCCTGGATTATTGTCATTGCACAGAAGTACATGCTTTTTGATTAATTACTTTAAAGATATATCGTACCAAAATTACAAAACCAAGCTACCCATTCCCTCCCTCCCCCTAATGGCCATTTACAGGCAGGTCTCAGGAAAAAAAGATGCAGTATCCTCTCTAAGCTGAAAGAGAGAAATGGGTGAAGAGCAGCACTGGTGTCAAATAAAAGACTTATTCCTAGGAAATCAGATGCCATCCACAGAGCAATGCACATCTCAAGAATCATACCAGTCTCCTATTCGACCAGTCTAAGCTGCCCATTGAGTGCTAAGCCAATTTTACTTCCCTGGTCTAAACTTTCCTTCTGAAAAAAGCAGAGGGAGAGACAGAAATCATTAAAATTGAGCTTAGAGCTGGAAAGCAAAACTGGAAGTTACCTAAAATACAAGATACTGAATTCTCAATAATACAGGGGTGGGGAATCTCTGATTCATTGGCTAGAGACAGCCTGCTGCACAGATACAGCCTGCAATATCATTTTCCAACAGCCTTGGACCTTAACGCATTCTCTCTTATTAAGATGTATGTAAATGCAGGATCCACCAAAGTTATTTTAAGATTCAATAGGATTTCAGCCAAAAAAGGTTCCCCATTCCTGCAATAATGGAGAAAAGTCTTCTACGCATAATTAGCACATCACATTTTGCAACTATTAACTTATCACACAATGAGGATAATGTTTTGCTAGCTATAATCATAGAGTCAGATCTGAAAAATAGACAAGATTACTTAACAGACTTTGTAAATTATCTGAAGGTAGGAGATGTGTACAGAATGCACACAAACTCCTTAGCATATTCATACTTTTGTGAGTATATCACAGGATGGGTAATAGATGGTTCAATAAAATTGAAAATGGAAGAAAACACCAACAAAGATTTAAATGAAAGTAATCACACCGATAGGAATGAGAATTATGGATACTTGCATACTCTAGCTTACTACTGTAGTTGGACAGACAGACAAATATCAAAAAGTCAACTATGATTCTATGATGCCTGTTAAGTGAATGAGTTCCATTTCTAAGGATAGCATTGCCATTGTCAAAGGGAGGATACTGCATGTTTAGACCATGTTTGTGACATTCCTATTGTATCCTTTCTAGTGTTAATTACATTATCATCACTGTTTACTAATAAATTTGTCACTCAGAAATTGTAAAAATACTACTAGGCTCATGCACTGGTCCTAACATGGCACTACAGTTTGCTACAAAGCACTAATGCTTATGGAACTATACACATCTCAAAATGGAAGACATTGGTGATTTTGTTGTTTTCAAACAACTTGTAACATCATTTTGTCCACAAGTATTAAAATATATATATGTATATATATATATATATGAGCTATTGCACATGCCCCTTGTTTTTGTAATCTTTCACATGGGAAGATTTCCAACCAACATAAAGAAAAAGCGGAGCAAGGAAAAGTGAGTCAGATGAAACAGCATTTCCAAACACAGCTCTTTAAAGGTGCTGGCCAGGAAGGTACAGCAACGGGGGTCTTCTGGGCATGCACTATTGGAATATTATTTCTGTGAAAGCCACAGATCCTTACCCTAATAAAATCCTGATGCTCTAAAATTAAACTCGAAAACTAACGCTGCTACACTGTCATGAATAGGAGTTAAGAAAAAAATCAGTAATTCTACTTTTTGTTATAATGCCGGGTTACAAAATATTAAGGAGCTTGAATTGTCAGCTCTCTAGTCAGGCAAATTTGCAATTTTTGTACATGTCCACAGAAAATAAAAATACCTTCCTGTCCCCCAAGTATTTTGTCATCAAGCTATGCAAGAAACAACTGCTATCTCTAACATCAGAGGGATAAGTATGGGCAACATGAAGAAAATTCCCAGATCTAAATCAGACATTTCTTATACCACATACTTCCCAACCACTGTAATCCTATGATATTGACCATATTTTCCACCACTTAGAGATGGATCCTGCTTCTACAGACATCTCCATTAAATCCTATTGACTTGAACATAAGGAGGCCCTAAAACAAAGTGTGCTTTTCTAGTTGCCTCCAATGCCAGAAAGTTCAGATCATATTTAGCAAAGTCAGGCCAAGCTGGTGGTTGCCTCATCAAGCTCAATGTCAGCTCTTATCACACAGCTCACCATAATGTTACACATAATTTTAGAGCACCTCTCTGCTCATTAATGTTGGCATTACTTTGATACGCAGCGTCCTGCCCACTGCTCTTAAGCTTACGTGTCTGCTCTTTGCTTCATGGAAACACAAAATGGGTGAAGCTGTCATTACATCCTATTGTTACAAAACAAGTCTAAACACAGGCATTACTTGGAGGATTAGAATCAAATCAACACTTGTCCTCACTCTGCTATGGAACTTGGTTCCATAAAATGTCACCTCATTTCTGATACTAGAATGCTGCCCGGGCAATCAATCACCAAGATTTAAGAAGGATTTCAATTATTTGCTTTTTCAGCCATTTTCAGGCTGTCTGGCTCTCTCCAGCAGTTTTCTAAAAGGAAAAATAGAACAAGAAATCTAGAACACTTCCCCAGCCATTTTAGTATCTCCCGTACTTTAAGCTAGCAAGCGACATTTCTAAATCACAAGCTTGGAATAAGGTGCACTAAAAAGAGTTTCAGATTTGAGGTGGAATATAACACATATCCCAGTTCTGGTAGTTTTTTGCCAAAAATCTTACTTGTTATAGATAATCCCATAGCAGGAAGCATGTAAACAATACATGCTCCCATCTCAGAATGACAGAAAATATCCTGTATAATCACAAATTACATAGACAAAGAATCTTGTGTAAACATGAGAACAACCAGATTGTGCCTTAGTTTGGGAAGGAATAAGAAGAGCCAGAAAAAGGACTGTACTAAGTATTTCTGCTCTCAACTCATCCCTCTTACGTGGCTAACATTCCATTTTCTTGGGCCAATTTCTACCTAGATGGAGGAAACATAAAGGTCCTCTCAGTCATGAAAGAATCAAAAAACAAGATTTCATCAGCAGTAGGAAAAACTGAAATTTTGTCGAGGAAGCCAGGTAGATAAACTGCAACTTTACAGCTCTGGTCTCTTCCATCCCATCAAAAGTTAATTTCTATAATAAAGAAAGATGTTCTGCCCATCTTTTCTCCTGTAGAATGGTCTTGTTCCTTTTGATGCTAAGGATTCATTAAAAGCCTGAGGAAGGTAATGATTTAATGTAAACCTAGTCATTATGCTGTTACCCCAGAGGCCTTCAAAGCTTCCTTTTTCTTTGCTAAAAATGAAATTATGCAGAGTAATTTCTTCTTCAGCTCTTAATATCCTGCACTTACAGAGATTCACACATGCAAATATACATTTTGATCACAGCCTGGGACACACAGTACAGACAAGGTGATTCTGTATTTGTTCTTGTGCATTAGCTGCTTTATGTGAGTTGACACCTATTTACAAAGTCAAGTCTGGGACCTGGACTAGAAAATACCTGTATGAGATGCCCCTAGTTGTTTGGTAAGTTTCTTCCTCATGTCAGAGCAGAAAACATTCTGGTTTTCCTGCTGCAACTTTTCACACATATCAGGTCAGTCTGACACAGCAATGCATGCAGACGCTTTATCTGCTAAGGAATTCCAATTTGACACAGCAAAGTATTTAACCTTCCTAAAATTAAGAAGGAAATACCAGTGAAAAACACCAGCTTCCACTTGCATCTGATTACAAAGTATTTTTCATTTTAAAACAGAGTGCAGAAAGCTGAATGAAGAGCTGGCACAGAAGACATTTTTTCAGCAAAACAAATGCCGATTTCTGTTACTCTGCTTCTGAGTTTTGATAAAACAGTGGGCTACTTCTGTGGGGGAAGTCATCTGGTGAATCAAATATTTGGTGAGATGATTCAAACAAGTGGAGAGATCTTTGTTCATTCAGCTCCATGGAAATGAAGGATGGGTTTTGCTTGCTAGAAGAGAAATATCCACATTTTATAGCCTTTGACCAATTAAGAGGACCACCTTCTTAGGAGAGGATCTGGAATTCCAAATTAAAAAAACAGGGAAGGTTGTTTAGTAATCAGAATAAAATACATTCAACGTTAAAATGCCCACCAGTTCACTGCTTTAAAAGTCTGACTCTAATGGATAAAATTATCTGGTTCCACAACCTGCAAATAATCCCTTGGTCTGTAAAATTCTGTATCTAACTTTAGATGGCCATAAGCTGGCTAAGGAAACACTTCAGAAATGCTGAACTATACACTTAGAAGCGATGCAGCTAAAAATACACCACTGTTAATTAGCTGTGGGGCTTCAGCCATGTCTCCAACACAGAGATGACAACGAAGAGGCAGCAGCAGAGTGCACATGGCACAGAGTGTATGTACTCTGCTCTAAGCACGTCACAGCTCAAAGACACATCATGAACTACCACCCAACTAATTATGAACCTGTCAGTGCCAGAGAGGAAAAGAGCACTTACAACAGTTTTAAGATCACATACATTAGCTTCTTACTTTTACTCATTTCTCCCCACTTATCCACAGCATAGCCAAATTTCAGTAACATCTTTTCACAGATCTCTTGGACTTCCATCAGTGATACTCACCTGGTACTACCTAGTTAGAGCAGCTGTTAACACTGATATTTTTGCATTAAGTTGGAAGCTAACATGGGTGCACTCCTGCATCGCTATCACCAGAATGTTTATTAACATTCTCTTGTGCTAAAATAAGAGATGCAAAATAGAGGAAAAAAAAAGAAAAAAAATCTTTCTCATGTACAAGAACATGAGAATAACTAACCTCTTCCTTTTTTTTCCCTGCCTCTATTTCTTATTTTAATTACCTTAACCATTCCGTTGATCAAGTCCAGAAATAGTCTTCCAGTGACAATTTTCAGCTCCTATGTTAGAAGCAGTGAGTAGACCATGAAAATGGAAATACAGTACATGTCACTATCAATATCTCTCTTGAGTCACTCAAATATTTCAGCTGATCATTGACCATCGACTGTTGGGAAAATCTTATTCTTGTGAAGATGTGGAAAAACAGACCTGGAGAGCTGCAATAAAACATGCCAAAGGTTTGTGACAGAGCTGAGAACAGAATATAGCCCTTTGTTGCACACCTTAACTACCAGAATATCTTTATTTCATTCACTGGTGTTGCAGTGTGAGGTCATTTCCTCTTTCAGCTATCCCAGTCCCTCCCAGGTGTGGTAATACACTGGGAAAAAATAAAACAAAATTACAGAAGTTTATTGTAATCTCAGAAATTCTGAGTGTACTTTTTTCCTATTTGATAATTTACATTTGGTTATTTTATCATCCTTCCAATCCTATAATTTAACAAATAACACTTTTAAGAAAACTATTCCAAGTTAACACAATTTGTTTTAGAAGAGCAAATGACATCAGAGGTCAGGGATTTTATAACTTTCAAGGCATTTATTCTTGTTAGAATATATAATAATCAAATCAATGTTTCTTTAAGGTGAAGCCCAAGCTGAAATCTGACACTGTGGCAACATTCCAGTTCTCTGAAAGCACACTACAAAAAATTAAAATCTCAATGACAGATTTCTTTGGTCAGGGAAAAGGGAACTAAATCAGCTAACAAACTTGGTTTAGTACCTTACTTTTAGTACCTAAATAACCTCCCAATTGTACTTACCATTATTTTTGATCATTCCACATCCTCTTCTGTGAGCTTGGAAAGAAAGAGATGAATAAACAAAATTAAATTTGCATCTAGGAAGCAGCTCTGATCATACATGATTATCTGCATAATACACAAAAGATTAGCTGTACCTTCCATGAACCAAGTAACATTTTTAGATTTCCTACATAAAACATGCTGATGTTATTTTTCAAATTATCAGATATACCCCCTCTTTTAGTTTAAATCAAAAGAATTGGACTCAAGTGTGGAAGAGCCAGGACACACAAACTTTAATTGGAGGCACACATTTCAGTTTCATGGGAACCGAGATGGACACATATTCAGTCTCCAGTAAGGCAAGAGACTCTTTCACGTTAATAACAAACTACTGTAGTGAGGATGCTGAGCTGACAACCTAACTGGAAGAATAATGGATTGCTATAAGCAGAACTATCTCATCACACAGAACCTAAATTATTCAAAATTCCTCAGCAGAGTATGATTAGCTTCCACACTCCTGCACAACACAGCATTTCTACAAGCACCATGCAACTGGACCTTCAGAAAATCGCCAGCCATGAGACAATCCCTATTTCAGGGTAGTTACTTCCTTCCCATATTGTCAGTTCTGACCGTTCCTACTCAAATTTTCCCTCAAGAACCAGCCAAGCACTATGTGACTTTTGAGACATTAAGGAACCAACAGCAAATGCTTCACAAAAGAATTAACTTGAAAAGTTACCAGGATTGGTAATTAATTTGTAATAATCCCAAATTGCCTTGTCATAATAGAAACCAATCCAATCTTTGAAAAGCTGGGTCTTCTTTCAATAAGACTATGAATTAACTAAACTAAACACTAAAGTAAGTCTTATTAAAAAAGAAAGCAGCTGGTGACATTTAAAGCAACTCAAGCAAAGGAAGGGTTCATCCAACACTGAAATTCAGTTAGCTTTAACCTACTTTTTTTAATTTAAACAAGTTCACTGACTTTGAATGTCCCAGTTTTTAACTACTCTGCTTGATACACTCTCTACCTGACTTTCATCAATTACGTGAGCACAGAGTTCACAGCAGTCCAAATGAACTTGCAAATGCAACTGGATATATATCAAGGTTATTGAAAATGAGCAGGCACTGAGACTGATGGTGACACTATCAACTCTTTAGATAAAAGCTAGTGGACATTACAAAGAAAAAAATGCCATTTTTCTTGTTTTATAGTGTACTGAACATACAATCAATTGATGTGGAGCAAGAAATAACTGTAAAGCTCAACACTGCCTACATGACTCCTTCTTTGTTAAAAATTCAGAATGTATTCTTTTCATTAAGTCTTGACCTATTGCCCATTAATTTTTTTTGCTCTACCATAACTAAAGATTAGTTTTCATGATCTTTAAATCTCACATCCAGATAGGTGCCTGTATTGAAGTTTGGTAACTTCAGGAATTCCAAAGCCAAAAAGAGATGAAGTACTATCTCATAAATAAACTTACCAGCAAAACTGCAATATTTGTCTTCTCATATACATTAACATACTGTATTACCAATCTACCAGTATGGCAAAAAAAAACCCCACAAAAGTTGGTGTTCAGACATAATCAGCACACTGGAATTGGAGACTATATTAATATAATAGTATACAGCTATGCAACCAACCTCCACTTCAACCTCCATGCTCTGTTTTAAGGTACAACAAAAACTGAGATCCATCAGATCTGACTTTTCAAAATACTATCTTTGACTCTTATACAGACAAAAATCCTCCAGGAGATGAGCAGAACTAAAAGGACTCAGAAGATTATTCCTCTTCTCTTGCCTAGAGCCTGAGAAGTATGAGGAAGTAAGGAAGAAAAGATCCAGAAACAGGTATATATAGAAAGACCAAAACACAAAAAATTTGAAGTATAGTGGAGACCTATGGAGATACAAAAAGCAAAACTAGCCCCACATGAGTCCACTATGGTTTTCCCTATGGCTTAAAAACTGCCAAGTTTAACCTGGAAAGTGGACAACGACAAGCACTTACATTACAAACACAAATACAACAGAAAGCAGCTTACAGTCCTGCAAAAAAATCAGCTGCCTTCATGCTCTTTTTGCTTTCTAGGCAACTTTGAACTATCTAAATCCGAGCTACAAGGCAAAGGTGAGAACGTGTAAAAGAAAGTTTAAGACTGGTGTGTCTGGAGAAAGAACAGGAGTGCCTGAGTGTAGAGGCACCAAACGTAACACTAAGCAGGAACTGGGCTCTTATAAGCAGCACCCAGGTTAGCAGTTCACATCCCCCTGCCACCTCAGAAGACACCCAGATCTGGAGACAACATTGATAACCCAGAGTCAGGACAATGTAGAGACACAAAGCAATGTCCCCTCCAAAGGAGTTCACAAAGGCACATCTGAAGCCTAGAATGGCTGCCAGCCTAGGAAGAGGCCAGGAGACAGTAAGGACCTGACAGCTTTTGTCCCCGTCAACAGAGACTGCCAGTCTGCTGGATCCATAGCATGGTGCTTGGCTGCTGTAGAGACATCTCAGGCACCACACACACTCCACCTTAATTTTTTGTTTCACTCTGTATTTTTAAATAAAACCCCTTTCCTCTTTTACACCAGGTTTCCATTGCACATCTACTTCACTGTTGGCACAATATTTTAACAGTACTTCATACCACAGCGAACTGCTTAAAGATGAGCTTTCAATTCCGTGATACACACACTGCAGGAACGTGCTCTAGGAACACTGCTCGGGCAAAGAAACATCCCTTCTTCCACACTCTATTTTGGAAAAGTCTTCTTCATTTTTTTTAATCCCCTCAAGACTCTGCAGGTTTTGCATCTCACACACACTCACAGAAACTCTGGCATGTCAGGACTGGTTTCAAACACTGCTCCTTTTTCAGTTTTTAAGAATGAATGTGGGAGGTGTTCCAAGTGGTACTCCAGACTCTTCACAAACTTGGTCAGGCCCATGCCTTGGCTGGCCCATGACTTCTGACACCACTGAATAAGAAGTGACAACCATGAGATGCATAGCCTGCTCATGCAAATTTTCACACTGCAGACCCACAGCACTGTGGGCAAGATTGTAAACCAATGCATATTGATTTGACATATACCAGAGCAACAGGAAATTCTGATATTTCTTACTGCTAAAGTAGTATACAGCTTCACATAAAAGCAAGCTGATTGCTTATTATTCTTCTAATGATAATATAAAACAGAATTATCTTTTTATGTAGTATGCTAAAGACAAATCCCTTGGCATATTTTCAAAGTTCATACACAGACATGTATAAGTAGAAATATTCATCAGTAGCAGCATACTGTGTCTTAATGTTATGTTCTCCTAAACTGCTATTATTGTTACTACCTGAGTAATGTTGCACACAAAAATCAGTAAAATGTTCCTTAAGAAATTTTTCTCCTAAGTAGCTGCTGCTTTCAGAACTACTTATAAGACATGCTTTTATTTCTTTTCAGTTATTTCACCAGTTACAAACAACTACTTCATTATTAGGTCGAGCGTGCTAACACATCAAGTTTCAACAAAATCTAAAGCTATGCTTCTCATTTAACCACTTCAACTTGTTTCTTTTACCTGACATGCAGATTGAAAATGCAGTCACAATTCCAGGACGAACTCGAGATTTTAAGAACTGCTATCAAATATAGAACACAAGGAATCTAATGCTAGTGACATTAATTCTTTTGTTTTCAGTAAGAACTGTTGATCCCCCCATTTTTTTTTCTTCAGATTTAAACTAAGTACCATTCTCTAGCACAAAATTCCATGGACAATTTCGAAGAATTCAGAGCATACCTGGCCTGCACGGTACTAACTTGGAAAGAAAAGATAGTGCATTTAGCAATAGTTTCACATGTTTCATGGTGTCTTAAATTCTTTTTACCTTATTTTCAACATGAATTTATAAGGCTAAATCAAATTCCACTATAATCTCTCCGCTTTCCATAGAACTTGCTTTGCAGGGTAGATTTTTGTACCTTCTGGTTTTGTCAAACAATTAGGAAGCCATCCCTTTTGTGCACTCCTGTGTCAGCACTACAGACATCATAAAAGGATATAACCATTCAGATGAGCAGAATTCATCCAGCCCACACATCGCATGAATAAGAACGATAACAGCAGCGTAGCTGTATTCGGCGCTATGCTCGTAGCAGACATGCGAAGCCTCATTTCAGACGATAATTTCGGTTTCCCTTCCCCAGGTCGCTGCCGGCCGCAGCTGTGCCCAGGTGGCTGCGGGGTACCGCTGTGCAGGGAGCAGGCTCTCCCGCTCGGCCATCTGCTGCAGCCCGGCGCCAGAGCTGCCGGACGCCCTCGTCCCCAGCGCCGAAGTTGCTCAGACTTTTCAGGGTAGCGAGCGGGTGGGACCGGCCCGATTCCGGCTGCCGTCCGTCCCCACACGGACACCGGTCCTCTCCCCGCTCGGGGCGGGCGCGGCGAGGGCGCCCGGCCGCTCCCACTGTTCCGGCCCGGCGCCGCGGGAACGAGCCCGAGCCCGGGCCCAGCCCAATCACGGGGCGGGACGGGAAGGCGGGTGTGCGGGCGCTCGGTCCCAGCCCAGTCAGGGATCCGGCACCAGGCTTCGGGCTGGACGCAGCCGCCGCTCCCGCCGCACTCACCTGAGCGCGGCCGAGGCCGCGGGGCCGCGGCCGGCCCGGCCCCTCCGCCTCCTCCGCCCCTCACTCCGCCATCTTCCCCTCTTTCCCCGGCCTCCCGGCGGGGGCTCGCTGTGCCCGGCCCCGCCCACTCGGTCGCGAGCCTATTGGGTGCCGTCCCCGTGCATCAGCCCTCCGGTTTTGGCGGTGATTGGCCAGCGGCGCCGTCCATCACGGGACTGGCCTCCCGCCTCCAAGGCGGCCCGCTCTGATTGGCCCTGGGCAGGGCACAGAGATGGGATTGGCTCGGGCGGCGCAAGCGGGACTGGCCCGGGGCGAGTCCTCCAGTGACCTCCAGGGGGATTTAAAGGGGCCGCGCCGCAAGGACGGCCTCGCTGGGCACCTGCCCCGCGCCACCGGCCAAGGAGGGAACGGGCGCGGGGACGTGGGGTCCCGGTCCGGCGGCCCTACAGCACCTGCTGAGCTCACCGAGCATCGTGCGTGCTCCGAAAGGCGGCCTTCCGTCGTTCTGCCTTCAGTCGTTCTGCCGGGTTTTTGTCATCCGCAAATTTTATTTTTTTTTTTTTTAGCAGCGGTAATTTTGCACTTCAAGCTGATGGGTGGATGCATTGAAGAGTGTGAAGAGGAGTACGTACCCATTCAGAAAACTCTCGAGAAACACCCCCGTCTCACCGTGATTCATCCCAGATTACTACAAACTATTTAGCTCGAAATCTTAACACGTGTGTTCAGGCATTTACTACAACGCTTTTCTGCAGCATCACGTTTTAGAGCAGACTGGAATGAAACGCTTTTGCTAACTTCAATATTGTGCCCACATTCTATTTGCAACCAAAGCTCCAGTTTCGAAGAACCAAAAGCATGTTCCATTCTACAGTTACAGAACATAATTTTTACTCTTGCTTTTCATGAGTCAAATCCTGTATTTGGATTCTTTTCTATTCCCAGTTGTTGCCAAGCTAAGGAGCCTACAGGTTTCAGTACTGATTAGATATCAAACCTATTTCTGCTTTCTACAGTCTTCACAATATTCTGGTAACCAGTTGGAACCACACAGTTCTGCAGTCAAGCCTCCAGCCTCAACATAAACTCATGGCTGCAGATTTGAAAATAGACTCTCCCTCAGTAGACTGGAGAATGGTTCATCTGTATTTAAAATCCTATCCCTTGTACTACTTTTTCAAAAGACAAAGATGAAATATTAAGTAGCTCTGTCTCTGAGCTGCCAACACATTCACCTTCAAGATGACATTTTCCAAGACAAAATACTTTTATAAGCAATCAGGTATGCTAAAAATGCTACTTAAGTGGAAACCTGCTTGTATCTGTAGAGCTTAGTTAAATTTAACAAATTTAATAACTCAGGTCTCTAAAACTCCTCTTACCATCTACCACCTTTTAAACTATATGTTATATATACAGTTTTCAGAATATTGAGTAAGATAGCTATTTAGATGTGATTTATTCTGCTAATGGCAAAGTTCGATTCTGATAGTTGAGAATCTTTCATTGTAGGAAGGTTGGGTGTTCTTTGATCAATTGTGTTATGGGGATTTTTTGCAGTATATGTGTTAAACCATTTGTGTTCACCTTCAAGCACATTAGCAAAAATCTCTGACATCTGAGGTGGGAGCTTGTAGGAATAATGTCACAAAATCTCTGTGTATCCTCTTCTGGAGCTCATGTTCTGCACTGGTTTCTGCCAGCAGAATAAAGGATTATCAATACTCTGAAAACAAGCTCAGCTGTAAGAAACTATCTGTAAGACCTGCTAGCACCATTCTTATTGGTATTTAGCTTTTCCAGTAAATAAAGGATAGCTAGTTGTCCTACAGGAAGAGCTGGGGGATGGTTGGGTTTTGGTTTTTGTTTATACAGTGGAAGGTTTATTTATGGATTAATAAATACAATATTCAGTCTCACAGGGACAATAAGGCACAACTGTAGGTTACAACTATAGTGTCAGAAGACAGCAACATCTACTTCTAAGCAAATCACAAAGCTACAAGCAATTTTTACTTTTCATTAGTACTGTTACATTCCTATTTTACATGAGGCAGTTATAAAAGTATAATGTTTCTTTCTCATACAGAGTAGAGCTTTTTAATTTACATTTCTTTCTGGAACTGTGCTGCACTCTGCAAAACTATGAAGTACAATATTTTACTTTTGAATTCCTTTATTTATAACAAATCAAAAATCCTTCAGAGACTTGCATGTTATTTTTCAATGACAGTGATGATTGAAGGAACTGAGAAAAAAGGAAATGCACATTTAACAGTAGTTTTGAGACTGATAAGTATTTATAGAAATGTTAACACATGACAGAGAAGCAGTTAAAACACCGATTCTTCAACAAACAAGCTCCCAGGATTTTTTGGTTTTATTGGAAGTATCTCCCAGATTGTGGAATGCTCCAGCTGAACTACTCGAGATCATTTGTCAATCTAGCCACAGAAAATTGTTACTATTGAACCTTCAAGGATTCCGATCTCTTTAATTTATCAGCATTACATTAATAGTATTAATCATCTTACACTTGCAAAGAGATTTGTATAGAAATACATTCTGAAATATCTGGGATAATATGATCTTTCCCAAATTGTATTCTTATGCCAGAGCTTTCTTAAATACAGCTACCACTCTCAACACAAATATAACAGACTAGGACTTTCATACTGGAAAATATAAATAATTACTCATTATGCAGGCCACTATAATTGGGGAAAAAAGCCCTGTGAAATCAGTTTAATGATTTTGTGTTTCATGACACTGTTACCAGGGGGCAGTTACTGAACTACAAATCCAGATTTTAGCACGACTGGTTTTCTTGCATTTTGTACACTGGTAAACAAATTTACACTTTCAGAAGCAAGACCACCCTGATGAGGGGAGGGATCTTAGACGAAAACAATCTGGAGAGGACACTTCACGGTCCACCAGCTGTCAAGCCTGCAAGCTATGCAAAGGAAAGAAACAAGTTTCTGCCTCTGCTGCTAGAACAGTTCAAGTGACATAGTGCATATTTCCTATTCCTTTTGAGAATACCACAGCCTGTCCCCACCATAGATTCCACTATTGTCCCTGTGAATTCATTCCACAAAGAACAAAATCTATTCATAGTACTTTAAAATACAATAAAAAGTACTCTTGGTACTTTTTAAATACTTTAAAATACAATTAAAATACTCTTGACTATCATCATGCATTTGTGCTAGTTGTACAATGAAGCCATAGAAATTGAGAAGTTCTCAAGTAAAAGGCAGACTTAGAAGCACTGAAGAAACAAGTCTGCGTGTAAAGAGCCAAATGGGAAAGGGGCAAAAATATTTTTTAAAAAAGGCAGCTGTAATATGGCAAAAGTGAATAATTATCAATGCACCTAGTATTTGAGTAGATGCTTGTCTCTGAAATGTTTCAGAGGGCACTTCTGTGGCATGTTCCTGTTTTTCTATTCTCAGATTCAGAGCTCAGAAGAATCAGTTTGTAGATTAAACAGTAGTGTTTAAGGAGAGACATTTTTACTAAAACGGTAGTGCAGGAGACAAGAGAAAGGGCAAAAAACCCAGGATGGACAGCATTAAAAAAAGCTCCTTTTCCAAGTTGTATGGCAGCCATTTCCCTTCGTTCCTGTTGCACAGGGAATGTTCACATTGGTAGAACAAATCAGGGAGGGGTTGGAGATGTACTGTATATGCACCAGTAGCAATGCTCTGGGGTATGGTGCTAAGGAGAAAATGAAGTTCTATTCATTACATAGTTGGAGTAGAAAGGAATAGACTCTCCATCCATCAGTGAAGGAATCGAATGCTCATTTTCTGCTCTACATCCACCTTCTCCAAAACCTGCAATAAAATTGAGAAACAGCTACTTAAGTTACTGTACATCTCTCCTTCAAGGTTTCTTATTCTAGTAGTGAGGGAATGGGCAGGAACATGGGATGTCTTCAATTCAGCATGCCAGTCCTTCATCTAGATGGAGATGGCTGTTTCTCATTGTGGGCTAAGGTCCCTCCAAGGGAAGGAACTTAGCCATCAAAGCCACAAGAAGGCTGATCAAAATGTAACTCATGTGGTTTCAGTCTGCCAACAGCACAGAAAGGCCTGGATTTCCAAAACTAGATTGTGTGGTAATGTCCAGGAAACACAAGGGAGAATGGAGTAGAGAAAGGGATGTGAGCAATCATTGAAGAGCAAAATTAAGACCAGAGCACCACTAATGTTGATCATTGTAAAACTGGGGTGACAAGTTCATTCACTAAATTGATATTAACACTGAGGCATGAAGACATTACTCTGCTCCAGGCTGTTTCAGGCAGCAGACTTCAGTGCTCCAAGATGAAAGTAATTTATGTTTGATGAGACCTCTGGAACTCTTTCAGTCCAATCCCTCAGTTCCTACTTAAAGCAGGACCTACTAAATCAGGTTGCTCAGGGCTTTGTCCTGGTTAAGCTTTAAGTATCTCCAAGGAAGAAATTTCTACGTCTTTCAGAAGCTATGACCATCCTCTTAGTAAAACGTTTTCCTTAGAGCAAACCACAATTTCCCATGTTGCAACTTGTTTCTGTTGCCTTTTTGTCATCTCCACGATAAGTCTAGTTCCTCTTGTCAATTGTATCCCATTAGGTAGCTGAAATTCTTCTGCTACAGGATAACTTTCTCCACTACCTAAAATGGCTACCTATTATTACCTATTTCAGACTATCAAAGAATGTAATTCAAAGTACCAGAGCTAGGAACTTGAATACCAGTATTAGTTGTGTAGTTAGCACATGAAATCTACCCTTGAAAGCTGATCAGTGCTATTACAGCAGAAGAATTAATCTGTTCTAACTGTGCTAGTCAGGTTACTTGTGTAGAAAGAAGCTGCAAAACAAAAAGTGAAAGTTCTTCAGTATATTCAGGGCTGTAGCTTTATTTAAGAGTATAAAGAAACATGTGGACTAATTATTAGCACCCTGACACTATTGAAAAAACCAAAACATGACTAATAAAGGGATGAAAAAGCTAGCAGAAGGCTTTGCCCAAATGCAGGCACAACTATTTCAGTGACTTCCTCTCTGTTCCCATTTGCATTTGTCTGAATGACTTGTTCGTTACTGAGCAGCTTCACTTAGTCATTAAAAACATAGTTTACAAACCTTTACAAATTCTGCAAAGGAGATGGCACTATCTCCATCTTGATCAGCTTCCTGGATTGTCCTGTCAGCAATGCTGCCCAGCTGTTCATCAGAAATATTTACACCAACCATCATCCGTAATACCTGTAGCATACAAAATAACCATCACTGACACAGGAACAGAAGTATTCTTAGTGCTTTCCTTTTATGTGTACTGTCAAAATAACACCACACAAGATTTTCACTGAATTAATTTCTAGCCAGACTTTTGTTGTCCTTTGTACATTAAGTCTTTCAGGAAATACAGGTATCTTTTGCAGCCACCACTGACAAAGAATCCTGCTTTTTCACTAGGCAGCAGGAAAAGGCAGAAGCAAGGGAAAATTTTTGGAACTAGGAGTGTGTAATTTTGTCCAATGCTTCTACTTTTTCCCCCAGAAAACATGCCAGCATTTGATTGAATATCTGCTGTTTGAGATATATGCCTACAGGAATCTTGAAGGTCCAGTGCCATTACCCTCCACATTCAGTAAAGCATTTTCTGAGCGAATAGAAGAGGGCAGTTCCAGTCAAAAGCAACCTTTTTTTTACATCAGGAACCACAAATTGCCATGTGTACTTCCCAGGATTAGTAGCATGTAATTACTTCTAGCACAAGCCTAGTTTCATACATATGCAGAACTGATGAACTTTGATTACCTTTGCTGCAATTTCAAGAAGTTTTATTGTGTACAGAGGATGCAGAGAGGATCAGGCAAACAACCTAATCCACCTCAGTGACTGTCCTTTTGAAATCCTTTTAGAAGCACCTTTGAAAGTTATAGAAGGTAGCTTTTAAGGATCTTAGTGTATTTATTGAATGTTTAGGTGTCACTAGCAACAGGATCTGCCTAGCCTACCAAATAAGAATAAAGTCACATACTATATCTAAAGTTTTAAGGCAGAAGTAAGCAAAGCCACCACATTACTCCAGCTGCTCTTTTGAGAAAACTGCTGCAACTCCCCTCTTCTAAGTGGGTATGAAGTGACAGAGATCATCATGATTGAGTCATTCAAAGCAGACCTGTGCTATTTACCTGGAGAAGCTCATCCCTGGAAATTTTGTCATCTTTATCTAGATCATATAATCGAAAAGCAACTACAGGGAAGAAAGAAAGAGAAGGAACAGTTAAATTCAAGTGCCATTATTTTTCTTCATAACAGATGTATCTAAAAGAAAAAGAACAAAACTAAGTACTTGTAAATGATAAGAGAATTAGCTTAGAATTTTAATTCACCATAAAACTCATCCTCAGTTCCATAAAGTATTGTTACCACAAACAGGAATAGCACTATTGCCAATAATGGAATTTTTTTTTGTTCACAAGCACTCTGCTTGCAGGATATTTCCTAAAAACCTCAAGTCATGGTAGAATAATTATCACTAAGATACATTCAGACCTTTAATTTCAGAGCAAACCATTTTTACATGGTCATTCATTCTCTTTGACTATATTCTGGATGAGATATGACAGAAATTCTAAGTGCTCTGAGGACTGTTGCCAACTTTGATTAGCAAGAAAGAGCATTCTGCTCATAACCTGTAGGTAGATATCCAATACTTAAGAAAGTACTCAGCTGAAGGTGGGGAAAAGAAAGCAGAATTATATGGAAGAACTAGAGAAATAAGCATAAACGCTCATTCGTGTATGGAATGTGACTTCTAAATCTGAAATAATTTTGATACAAACCATTTTGAAACACTGCTGTTATGAGACATTTTGCAAAGTATACATATTACTCAAGAGCCAACTAATTCCACCAAATTCTAATAAAACAATGGCTCAATTGTTGACATTCTGAACAGATAAGGTTCCATGTAAGCTTTTCAAAAGATCAGGCATTAGAAGAGATTGTTCCACAGGAAATAACTGCGCAGGAAATCCCAAGCCTCTTTCCTCCAATCCTAAGGGGGGGAAAAAACCCCAACCCAACCAAAAAGAAGATGGAAAAATAATTGATTCTATAGGAAGGTTCATATTTCTTACAGTGGAGCTTGTTACTTCTGCTGTTCAGTGGTTCTGGTCCATTCTGGTCTTTGCTCTTTTCATTATCTTCTATGGGTCGGAAGTGGGCTAGCGTCCTCATGAATCCACGGAAATTCACCTGGTCCTCTCTGTGTAAGAATTCAGCAGGTCAGTTTTTGGCATACCTTATACAAGCTCTTCATTTCAGTGAGGAAGACTATTAATATCTGAAGCACCAAGACCATGTGAACTCTTTCATTCTCACCTCCCCAGGGTTTGGCTGCTATGCTGTTGCATGCTGGGATTGTGCTGTTACAAAGTATGATGTGTAAAAAAACAGAAGCTGTGAGAAATCTTACTGAGAGCTCCCCTTCCCTGACCTGCAAAGTCTATTTAAGCTGAAGCCCTCACCCTTAACCATAGCCTGAGCTATCTTGCTTATCTGGATTGACTTGATACAGTTTCAGCACTGTCAGACTGGCTGACCTGACTGCAGTCACTGGGCCTGCTCTGCTTTTTCTGTTCAGGTGTGTTTCCCTTCTTCAACAAGTACAGCACCCCTTGCAGCTTTGCTGCCACCCTTGGCCCCTGCCTGTGGGGCTGTCACTGCTCACTGCTCTCTGACAAAGAGTTCTCTAGTTTCTGTGGGAGCCAGCCATGTAAGTACTTCCCAGGATGCCTGCTTTCTAGTCAGTAAACCCCACCTCGTTTTAGCTGATATTATGACTTGATCAGACAATCCAACCTTTATCAATCAGTAACAGCAACTGTGTTCAAGAGATTCCATAGGACAATCCAGAAAGGCATAATGAAGAGAGACAATATTGAAAATTTGACCATCTCTTCGGATTTGTGTTAGAAGTGTCATAATCTATGTCTTAAATGTAATAAAAACCTAAAATCAACCAACCAAAAAAGACAATGTAATAACAATGGTGCACTTACCATATCAGATACAGTAAGACCAAATTAGTTAATTATAATGCTGCTTAACACAGGATAGTGTTGATACAAGTTTGCTTTAAGAACCAAATCCTACACACGACCTGGAATTTCTTCATAACTGTTCAGTAGTTTAAGAAGAGTGGGAAACTGTAACAGAAGCCTGAGTCTGTCAGCAAATAAAGCCCAAAAAATTCTTGTAAAGTCGTAAAGCATTTCTCATTAAGACAATTAAAATATGCTGAGGAAGTTATGTATGTACCCACACACACTGCATGGCAAGTTTGAAGTGTTCAGGTATTAGTCAATCCAAATTCTGTGCTTTAACTATCAGCATTTCACTTCTATGAAAACTTCTGACAAACTACAAATTTTGTGCCTGCTCATAAATTCAGTTTGTTGAAACTCACCCTTCTGGAAAGAAGGCATTGATAATTCTGTCTCCGAGTGGATTGATGGCAAGCTCTGGAATCCGCTGGAAATCTTCACGGCTAAGGAAAGCAAGAACACAACCAGTCAGCATGAAGTTGAAGTCAGAGAAGTTGCTTAAAAAGAATTCACAGTAACACATTAGTGGAATCCTATTTCTGCAGTAAGACATTTGGTGATTTTGAAAACGCAACTTTTTAAATCATGTTTTCTTTATGCCTAATTATGACTAATGGCAAGATAAAGCAAAAGACAATGCCAAGCCTATATTGCATTACAAAATAGCAGTGCTCATTTATCATGTTAACAACACTTCTCAGACACTAACATCATCTAGGCTAGAAACTTTACTGTAATGATGCCAACTAGTTTGCAATATAAGAAAATGAAAGCTTCTGAAGTTGTTTTGAAAGAAATTCTGGCTCAATGAAAATACTCATTGGGGTTTTTAAATAATTATTTTGGTACTTAATCATATGAGTTGTCATGACTTTTCTAGACTGCCTTATTTCAGATTCTGGAAGAATACCATACTTCTCTAAGCATACTATAGGTCATTAGCATGTTCTTATAGATTTTTTTTTGTTTCTTTATGCAATAAATCTGTATCTTATTATAAATACCAAATTTCAGACTATTTTCGCTTAAAACCAAGCAGTATTCCTATTTTAAACTGGCAGTTTTACACTTTTACAGGTACCTGTACACCAGATATAATTTCACCAGTACAGGCAAATACTCACTGCTCTTGCCAGCCATTCTCTTTTCTGGTCCTGATTATTTGTACACAGCATAATATAAACACAGCTATGCTTACACTATTATTCTTCTGATCTGAAAGACATCGTGAGCTGTACTGCATACACATTTTAGAACAATATGACATGAACACAGGCTTCATTCTCCAATTAGAACTGCACTAGGATTTTCTCTTTTCTCTCAACCTGACAGACTGTCAGCGACAGCAGAGTGGGTAATCTTGGTATGACCAAGGCAAACACACCAAATGTATCTTAGTGAGCAGGTTTGCTTGGTTTGTTTTTCCTTACAACAGAACACAGCAACTTATCAGTTAGTTCAAGATGCATTTCATAATCATCTAGATTTTAAACTGCAAACAGCAAGGGGGTTAAGCTGTAAGAAATTCTCACCCTGTCCTGTCTGGATGTGTAACTTGATGTTTCCTGCCCAATCTCCAGAAATACTGGCAGTTCCCTTCAAGTCAAATGCAGTCTTGCTGGTTTTGAAATTGGGGTCAAAGTCTCATACTTGATTACTGAATGTTTGCTACTTTTCAAAACTATGCTCACTAACTAAACTGGCAACAAGGTCTGACTCATGACATCATTAAACCAAAAACCCGGCTTAGTAAAGTAAACACAACCAAATTTTGAGATTATTTAAATATAAAAGCCTTTTATATTGCTGTGATATTAAAGGGTAAAAAAGAAATTGACTGACTTTATCATCAGTCTAGCTTGGGAAAGGCAGAGAAGCAAGATGTTCTAGTTTTAAATGTATTCTAAAGCACTTTTTGCACCCAGTCACCACCACAGCATTGTTAAGAATCCTAATTACAGTGCATCTGTTACAACGTGGTTAAACTGTCTGAACTTCTAACAGAGTGACCTGACCATATTTTTAAGTTATCCCAGAAAACTTCTCTGACCAGGTCCCGTGTTATTTTTAATAGGCAAAGTTAACATCTGTTAGCATGATCAACTTGTTACCAGACCCTTCAGGACTGCAGCATTCTAAGCTATTGCTGAAGGGCAAAGTATGCATTAGTGATTTAAGCAGGAGATGCAGTGATGTGGAAAGACTATTTCCTAATAACAGTATTTTAACAGCAGAACTTCAATGTCAATGCTAACTTTATAACCTAAAAGTAGCAGGTGTTCTCTCTTCCATGTAGACCAAAATTCTAATCCTTCAGAAATTTTTACTTGCATATAATGACTTTTTTGTATTCAGTCTCAGTAGACACTTGGCATTTCAGCCTCTAGTGATTCTGTTTTCTAACAGGAGATTAACAATTAACCACAAATAATTCCCTGGTTTCAAATCTATTTGTCCTGTCATTATCAGGGTTGCAGTAGAGCACTTTTGCTTATCAAGAGCACATTACTGAGTGAGTGTTATAACTGAAATAGTTGCAACAGCCATAAAAGCAAATGAATGTGAGGTAAATTATTCTCCACTTTATAAAGCTAAGCTTTCCTGCAGTCATTAGGGACCAACTTCACCTGGCTGAAGCTGGTGCTTACATGAAATTTAATACCCTTTACTTCTGATGTGTTCATGGGCAACAAGGCTCTTCTAAGGTATCTTTACATGAACCTGGCTCTTATGAAATCTTTGCTTAAATGCAACAGGCAAAGCCACCTTTAATTGCATGTGGACATTATGCAGGCCAACCGTTTAATACATATGCCAGTGTATTCACAATTCGATGTCATTTGCAGAGAAGAATTTCTAGAGTATAAGCAAGACAAGTGTTCCTAAGCATGAGTATTCCCTCCAAGGCACAGAGCAGATCCCTATTGTAAAGGTAGTTCTGCCTGATCCCAAAGACTGCAAGAAGCCCACAAGACCCTATTTTTCCTTCTGTTTCTGGTTGTTCATTCTCCTGTTACTTCTAGATGTTAGCAAAACACTGTTCCCTCACCAGGGATGAGGAGGGGTATCTAGAGCTGAGGGGAAGTAAAATAATGGCAAGGAAAAAAACTCCCATATATATGGGCATCAGAAGTAGTAGAGGAGAGGAAAGGAAAGATGCTCAGACGACACAGGTAACAAGAAATGACTTGAAGAAGGGAAATAACTAAAAGCAGTAAGGCATATTATGCAAGTTAGTAAAAAATATTTAAGAGCTTGCTGCTGAAGAGGTTCCATTGCTCCATCTCCTTTGTTATGATCAGCTTTCCACTCATCTAACCTTTTGATGGTCTAATGTATCCCCTGTAAAAAAATTCCCTACCTTCCCCCTCTCCAATTAGCTTTCTCTTGAATTCACAACTTGAGGCAGTTCAAAAACTTCAAAAAGTCTAAGAGCACCACATCTGACCATGAGGTGCTGGAAGCCTGGAGAAGTTATGGGGAAAGAATACCAATATCCCTGCCCTTCAGGATTGTGTCATCCATCTCATCTAACTCCATCCTTACTCATGCTCTACACAAATGTTAAAAGTTGCTTAACTATCACAGCACTAATTGGTTCATAAATGTAAGGCCAAGGAGTAGGCAAAAAGGTGATAATTAGATGAGCAATAAGGAAGGAAAGAAAAAAGACAGCATGCATAAAGTGTGGTTGAAGATGCAAGTATAGACTATTCTTGTACCCTGTCTTTTCCAATCCAAACCCATATCCTTCCTGTCTTTTCTATTTTAGATAAAACTAAAAATGCTTTGCATTTTCTTGAGCGAAAGTAAAGAATTCCACATTCAGAGAGCCAGCTTTTAATTTTGCAATCTTGCAGTATCTGTTTTAACTAATGGGACCGAGCCTGACATCGTTCCAGACCCAGATGGTTCAGTCAGCTGACAAAGACTGACAGATGGCCTGGCTGGCTCATGTTACCCTTCTCTCAGGATCAGAGGCTTTCTGAAGTTCTCCAGAAGACATGTGTGAACCGCTTTCATAAACACGAGACATGCATAAACAGCTCAGTGCATCTATTCTCTGTAGCTACCAGCTTTCAGAACATTTTCCCTTCCTTCCTTCCTTCTTCCATGCTTACCAGGCTATACCAATTAGTGTACAGTAAAAACCACTTCTCAAGTGTCTTTTCCCCAGTGCCCAAGAAACTACTGTTGAGTGGGAGGTTCCACACAAAAGTTACATGCAAAGATTGCAGTGTACATAAGTACATCCTTTTACAGCTTTATAAATGTCTGTCTAGAGCTACTTACTAGTTGATAAACTTTGGAACAAAGGTATTCTTGTGTGGTGTATGCTGCAGTACCAGCCAACAGGGAGACTCACTAAGCAATCACAAAGTTGCCCTCTTCATGCTATACTATTTCCTCATATTGGAAATCAGCATGTAAGTAAGGAAATATGCATTCTTTTCCTCCTGAGCTATAGTTAGGATATAGACAGAACAAGTATATTCCAGATTTCACAATTTAGATGTAGCTATGGACAACCAAGGGTACCACTCTTTTGTTTTGACAACTCAGCATGTCACAGTATTTAAATCAAAGATGACAAAAGAATTTTCAAGAACAATTTTGTCTTGTCTTTTCGAACATGGCTTTGTTTAGGAAAACTCATTTTGTTTAGAAAAAGTGAAGCTAAGGAAAATTACAAAATTTTTCTACACTTTTAAAGAAAGGTGAAGGTAAACCTGATATTTTTACCTTTACAGGTAAAAATGGCTGTAGTCACTCAGAGAATAAATATGTGAGAGGGGAAAAAAGGAAGCAAAACCAAAAACTTTCTGAAGACCAAACTTTGTCTTTATCAATAACCATCTCTAATATTTCATTTCTGTAACTCTTTAAAAACAAAGTACCTTGAAATTGCACATAGGTACACTGGATAGAAATATCTGGCTATGAAAGATTTCTGCTTTTGATTATGGTTCCAGAACTGCCAGGATTAATCATCATCTACAAGATTTTCTGTACAAAGTGCTCTTTACTTTGCCCTTCTTCAAAGTATGGTACACATTTAAAGATTTATTTCATGCCATAAAGAACTGACTGACATTTCTTAATCATGGTCACATGAGTGATTTTGTAATGTTTGATTTGTAAGTCAAAGGTGTATGTCATCCTTACGGAAACAATAAATCTTGCTCACAGGAAACAAACAGGAGACATTCCCTCTAAACTGTTTGGTGGTAGTAAGCAAGTGATAACTTCTTACTTGTCTTAAAGCATCAAGTTCTCTTTGATCTGTATCTCAGAAAACAACATCTATGACCTTCCAAGCTGTAGTTCTTGCTCTTTCCTCAATCTATTTTTCAGGCAGTAATTTTCCACTAGTGCAAGACTTAATAGTGTTCTGCATTTTAAGGGTACAGAACAAGTTTAAAAAATTGAATGCCACTCTTAAGTCAGACATGTTTGAGAGTGGGCTATGCTTAGGGGGCAAGACTGCTAGTTAAGGGATCATAACACACACAGTTGCTAGGATTTCCCAAACAACCTCCACTTCCTTTCCTAAAGTACTACACATGATTATCAACAATGGAAGTCTGCCTCCTCCTGATGCATAATACTGTGAAACTAAGCATTGTGCAACAGACATTCATAGCATATTTAATCAATTACTCCTCTTACATAAACTGAGTACAATCACTTGACATTTATACAAACATTACAAATTCAGTAAGTGAATTTAGTGTTGGAGGAGGAACATGCAAGAGATGAGGAAGAGCACATTCTAGGTTCAAACTGTGCTAGACTAATCCAGTAGCCATCACCTTTATTCATCAAAAATATTAAATTCACCATATAAAGTTTGAAAAGGCTGTTAATGTTCTTTTCCAAATAATTTTAAACATAAGGAGTATTAATCTTATCCACAATCTCATCAGTTAATCTCTACATCAGAATTGCAAATGCTACAATTTATATAATGCATTGGTTTAAGTGTCAGAGTGGGCTTTTGAAGTTCCTGCATATCCCATCCCAAGCCAATTTTTTACATGCACAATCCATTAGTCATCCCTTCAGCTATGCAAGTCTAGAAATTTACAGTGCAGCCACCATCCAAATCACTGGAGTCAATCAGCCTCAAAACCTACAAAAGGCCAAAATAGGGAAGGAGAGTATTTTCAAACCCAAAATAATCACTCTGTAGTCCTGTTTACCATACAATTCCACATCCAATTACTCTACATGCTGAGAAGTCAGCAATTTGTTGGCACCAGAAGGAACTGCGCATTTCCTTCAGGAAAGGAAACTGCAGTAAGCCCAAAGTACTGCCAAAGACCATGTATCTTACAGCTTGCCACTTTGATCTTTTAAGAGGTGATTCCAGCATTACAGTTAGGTTGGTTTAAAGGTAGGCCTATAGCTTTTCTGGGTTTATAGTGCGTCCTGCAGTCATATTTTACACAAGAATCACATACAAAACCTCAGGTGATGCCTGAATCACTGAATTTGACTGGGATAGAGCTGCTATGAAAGAAATTAACTCTGTAAGGAGCCAGATTCTCATGTTATGCTACAACAATGTCCCTTTCTCCTTCCTACACTCTCCTGCATTCTTCTCCAGCTTTCCTGTGCCACTGTGGCTATATGGTGAATGGGAAACAAAATCCATGAGAGCAGGAAAGGCTACAGAATGACAGCAGGCAGAGATATATTTTAACAGGCCATCATCTCACCACAGTTTACCTTTTGGTTGAGAATACTATTTTCCTAGCAGACTTGGTCCATCAAAATAAAAAATATTTTGCAGATAAAGTTAAAGGTTCATCTTTATTTAATTGACTAAGCTGTGAGAAACCAGTTTACTTCTGTAGCTTTCGAATTGTAGATAGGAAACAAACACGTAAAGATCTTAGAATGTTCTGCACTACCTCGCTTTAAATAACAGAATGTTTTGTTTAGTCACAATGACTTGGTTCCAGCTCTTTTTTATTTTTAAGCATACTAACAGATATGGGTGTTCAACAAGAGGTGCAAAATTAAATACAGTAAATAGATTGCAGATCCAAGTAGTGTTTTAAGACACTGGATATCAGAGACAAGTAAGTATAGATCTTTTTTTCTTATGAAAGCAATATAAAGATGACACAGCAGGAACCGTTCTTGTGTTAAATAGTAGACAGCAACATCATAAAAGAAAGGTAAGAAATAACAATCTAAAAGTGTTGTTTCACAATTCTGAACATTTTTATAGGACTCTGAATACCAAATCTGAACTTTCCTCCTATTAGCTACTACAAACCTTCAACACTACAGTAAAGACAGTTGGTACTTAGAGCATCTCAGCTCAACAACTAAACCTTCATGTAGACAGTCGGTATGAAAAGAACTTGTTACAACAGCCTCAGTGATTTACCAATGAGAAAAACAGGACAGACATCCTGCAACAACAAGCCACCAATACAGACGTGCCAATGCAAGTCCAGCCGAATTACCCACCTAAGAGTGCCATTTTCCTCCTTTGTCCAGGCTGGTGAAGCGACTGTACAGGCGGGTGATTTGGACTGTGGGAGACTGAAGAAAAAAAGAAAGAAGATGACAAATTAGCATGTCAATGATTCCTCATAGGAGAAGACCTCATTACACTGAACTGCGCTGTTGCCAGAAGCTGTATTCAAAAAAGAGTTCACGTAGAACCAGTTACATTGAAAGCACATGGCAAGGGAGCATTTAAGGACTTTGTGTGCTATAAATCACAGCTTAATATTCAAGAATCGACAAATTACATAGATTTTTGAAGAATGAGCTAACTCCCTCTTCTACCCATTTCTATCTTTAACAATTTTTGGTTATCTGACTCAATAAATGTCAATTAAAAAGAAAAAATATTTGATTCACAGTTCCACTTTATTTCCTTTAATTCCTTTACAGCTAGAAATAATCTGAACACAGCCTACACTGATGACATCTATATCACTCATGACACTGAAGACCCCTGCTATAGAATCTTTCCTTCACCTTTTGCTTATCTCTACTCCCATTGTCTGTTTTCCACCTAAAGACAGAAAGTGAACTCAGTTTCTCCACATCTGGAAAGTGGTCAGAGAGGCTTTAATTTTTACTTTACTTTTCTTCTGTGGAGAAATGGCTACATGACAGAGGTCACGTAGACATTCGCTTGTTAGCTGACCAGGGGTTGGGAAAGTACCGAACACAGTTGTTTTGAGCTGTTGCACCTGCAAGATAGTGTGTCCTTAGGCCTAGCCGGGTACGATAACAGAGTGGACGGAGAGACTTGAGAAAAGGGAAGGTAGGCCTCAAGGAATGGGGAAGAGTTGGTGATATAGCATAACCAATGGGTTGCTTGGCTTGCAGAATATTCATGAGCTTATTACTTGTGTGTATAAAAGTTTGATGCTTTTGCCTAATAAACAGAGCTTGCTGATCTCATATTGAGTGTCCGAATCTTCCTGCACCCCGACATTCTTCCTTTACAGGACTGCTGAAATCTGAACATGTTGGGGTTCATAGAATAAGAGAACAACCTGACTTGGAAGGGACCCAGAAGGATCACTGGCGTCCAGCTCCCCACCCTGCACAGCACCATCCTCATGTGCCTGAGAGTGTTGTCCAAACAGGCAATGAGCTCTGTCAGGCTGGTGCTGTGACCCCTTCCCTGGGGAGCCTGCTCCAGGGCCCATTCACTCTCCGGGTGAAGAACTCTCTCCTAATATCCAGCCTTAACCTTCCCTGTCACAGCTTCATGCTTTTCCCTCTGATTGTATCACTGCTCACCAGAGAGCAGAGATGAGGAAGGTTTTGTTCCAGAACTTGGAGCCAAAGATAGATTTATTATTAAATTCAGAAGTATTTTTTAGATCCTGCATTCAACCAGCAATACTTTGGTGCCCAGCCCTCTGTTAAGATCTCTCTGCCTTCGAGGGAGTCAACAGCTCCTCCCAATTTAGTGTCACTGGCAAACTTACTTAGTATGCCTTCCAGTCCTGCATCCAAGTTGTTTACGAAGATGTTAACGAGAACCAGCCCTGAAATGGAGCCCTGCAGAACTCTACTAGTGACTGGTCACCAGCCTGATGTTACCCCATTCACTGTAACCCTTTGCACCCAACCTGGGAGCCAATTGCTCACAAAATTAATTTCCAGGTTCTAGGACATGAAATTAAAAATTAAAAAGCCTATTTCTAAAGAAATTTGAGAAGGAGTTGAGCTACAAAGAAAGCAGAAAGTTATTGCAGACTTTAAATCTGCACTTTGAAACATAAATTACAAAGGCAATATTAAGTTCAGCATAACTGTGTCAACATTACCAAGGTACTAGACAACCCAAGATATTAGACAACTAGATCTTTAGTCTGTGATGTGAGTGGGATAAACCTCTATAGAATAGCAACTCCTTTAACCCTGAAAGAACACTTGTCCTGATTTCAGCTGGGACAAAGTTCATTTTCTTCTTAGTAACTGGTACAATGCTGTGGTTTTTGGATTTCATAGGAGAGTAACAATGACAACACACTGTTGTTTTGGCTGTTGCTAGGTAGTGCTTACCCTAAGCCAAGGGCTTCTCAGCTTCCCAGGCTCTGCCAGTGAGGAGGTGCACAAAAAGCTGAGAGGGAGCACAGCCAGAACAGCGGATCTGAACTGGCCAAAGGGGATCTTCTGTACCACAGAAGATCATGTCCGGTGTATACAATTCCAGAGGGAATTGGCCAGGATGGGCCAATTGCAGTCTGGGGACAGGCTGGGCATTGGTCAACAGGAGGTGAGCAGTACTGTACTGTGCACAGTACTTGTACTGTGCTGTATTTGTCTTTCTTGGATTTTATTTCTTATTCATTACAATTAGTATTATCATTGTTATTATTGACATTTTAAAAACTATTACTATATTTTACTTTATTTCAATTATTAAACTTTTTATCTCAACCCATGGGTTTTACCTCCCCTCTCCCAAAGCTTCTACCCCGACCCTGGCAGGGAGTAAGGAATCATCTGTGTGGTACTTAGTTTTCAACTAAGGTTAAACCACAAGGCCCTACAGGAGATCTTGGCTTTTCAGTCTCTTCTGATGAAGTTAATAAATACATTAAATAAGACTGAATTGAATGCTAATGTGTATTCAGTAAAGGTGTGATTGTCTACAATGTTAAACTAGGACTTACTGTAATGTTCAGATTAAGTAGTTTAAAAATCCTTCACCAGGACACGCACAATGCTTCTCTTACTTTCTCAAATTTGGGAAGAAGTTGCACAGTAGTTGTTTGATGTGTGACAAGTGAGGCAAATTTTTTTTTTCCAGGTTTGTTCTTTCTTTCTTGAGGCTATTTGTTTAGGCTCAACAGTTCCCTCCTTTAGCATGACCTGCCAGCAACTGGGTTTCCAAACACATGCCCCCCCCCCCCCCCCCCCCCCCCCAGCCTTCTTGTCTCCTCAGCAACTTGCATTCTTTGCATAGGATTGGGCAATTTGCTCAGTTTCACTTCAGGCAACTTCTCTATGATAAGACTGGGCAGCTTGCTCACTTCCAAGTTAAGCAACACACACACACAGAAAACAAGTACCAGTACTCTAAAGACTTCAACCTTCTGCACTTCTGATTTAATGTTTTAGATACCATAACAACAACTGATGGTGAAAAAAAGAAGGCTGGAGTTAGATCTATTAGAAGCCCCAGACTCCCACTCCTCCCTGAAAACAAAGAAGGTGATGAGAATTCTACTCAGCTACCATTCCCAAACTGATGTCAGCATCTCCATTTTTGGAACATCGCTGTAACAGCTAGTATGCGAGAAATAGTCCGTAGCTGTTGACAGGAGAAGTGATATTTTCATTAACGTCACACTAGATAAAAAGCATATCACAGGTCTGTGAAAAGGGAGGATGATTCAGGTTCACCACTGTCTTCTGTCGTAATTTCCTTTTGGCTCTCATCCCTCACAAAAGCTGTGTCACTGGACATTTTTCAGTGCATTTGTAAGCAAAAATAAAGATTCTCCTGAATCCCTAGGAGAATTAAGATCTGCCATTTACGACTGCTTCTAAGGTTATGACTGAAAATCTGCAGTTAAGGCTTAAAATTAGCTGAAACACCATTTTATACTGCTACTCCACTAAGATCCTCCTAAAAATTTAGGGTCAAGACCTCTAAATTAGGAGTTGCTCTCTCTATTTTACTTATGTTAAATCACTGTAAAGTTTTTAGCAATTACATATTCTTGTCTACAACAGCAGCATAAACTCAAATAAATATATTTATATACTTAGAAAAAAATATAAATATCCATCAGAAAAACCTATTATCTGCTACCATGCAAACATTTTTTCCTCCCAAATTAAGGTATGAGCATTAATTTATTATTAATCCTTAGGCAGAGTGCTTCAAAGCATGGAAATGAAGAGTGTGAACCAAATAGTTTGAATACTGTTACATTCCAACAGCTTTCCAAAAGCTTGCAACAGAATGCAGACAAACAACATCTTGGGTCTCTCATCTGTTTTTTTTATAGTTGTTACTGAAATATCAAAGCAATTAGGATTACTTCAAGGTGTTTTCCTGCTCAAATCTCAAAATGTTTATATGCAAAGCAAACACTTTCCAGACAACACCATGTGAGATTTAGGACTGTCAACTTCAGGCTGCGCACCTGCTGCTGAGAGAGAACCTCAAGCATCACCTTTGCACATGTCTCTAAACTTACCCTACAAAGTGCTTTTCACTACCACAAAAAAAAAAAAGAGAAGAATTTTAATCCAAGCAAATTTCATTCAAGAGATTGTGTCATTGCATAGCTTTTGAAAGACTATGCCTCTAAAAGACATGTTCTTTATCTGTTCTGCTGAAGAACACTAACATACAGTTTGTCACTCATGTCAGTATCATTAACTATTCAGTTTTGTGCTACATGAAATTGTACAGAAGTTATATAATTCCACAGCTGAACTCAATCAAATTGGTTAAGTGTTCTACTCAGTACTACACACCTACCCCATATGTGCAGCAAACACATTTCACAGTAAAGAGGCCAAAAAGGAATCCTTAGGAGCACTTATCAGACCACCAGTTCAAGATGGACTTGTAATGCTGCCAGATTTTTTCATGTCTACAAAGTCCCCTTCTCAAACTCTTCAGTAGCTAAAGTACCATCAGCATCAAGTTTCCAACAGACCACAGCAGTCTATTCAATAACACTACCTTAGCATTCTGCCTGTGAACTTTGATCCAGAGAACCAGTGTTTGTTTGGGTTTTTTCCCCACCTTGTATAAGTATTTTCACCTACATTAAGCGTATAACAGTGCTAACAGCTTGGTGGAATTTTCCATCTACCTAGAGAAGTATAAAAAGCAGAGAAAAATCACATTCCTAAACTGCAGTTACAGACTGGGGAGAAGAAGAAAATGATTGATAATGTCAATGAGACACTGTGATGACTTACAAGCAAGCATGAGTCAGAGATTAGCAAAGTGGTATTAATTATAAAATTTACTAGATAAAAACATGGGAAAATGAATGGATATCAGGTCACACAGCTGAAACCCACCTGTTATAACTTTGATCACCCTCTGATGATACAAGAAAAACATTTAGAGGCTAACTAGAGTCAAGTGGATTTATTGCTTACAATGCCTATATAGCCATCTAAAGGGTATTTATTTAACTATTGCATAAGTAAACTTTAAGGAATAAAACACCACAGACAATAAATCAAGTAGCAGCATGAGGAAAAATGTAAAACCTTCTGGAAAAATATTCCAGATTTGGGGTTTGGATTTTGAAGCACCTTTATAAATGAGAAGAGGCTACCTTTACTCCATAATCTTTGTGATTAAAAAGAAAAAAGCCATAGAAAGTTATTGCTGGATAAACAGACTTTGACATTTCTACTTGTTTATCACAGCTTTCCTGTAGAAGGTTTTCATGACAGATGGAAAAAGGATCATGGAAACTATGTTAACTCAGTCAGCCTGCCACTACACTAGCTCCAGTGCTCTCTTAATCTTCTTCTACTCCTTCCCTGTAGCCACGCATTTTCCTGACACAAATAAACTAACACTTAAGAAGAATATATGATACCATTTGTATTGGAAAGAAAACTGAAGAAAGCATTTTCAAGTAGCAAGAACAGATCAGAACCCATATTCAGAAGAAAAACTGGAAAAGCTGGGCACAGCATGTTAACCTGAGAAGTTTCCTGGGAAACAAACAGCGAAGTGATACCTATGATGTTATGACCTCTGCTCCTGAGATAGTTAGGAAGGCATCCTGCATTTATTATCATTCAGTGGAACTAAATCACTTACTATCATTTGCTGGAACTAAATCATTTATTATCATTTGCTGGAACTCTCAGGCAATCATTCTATCAGGCAAATTAACAACACTGGAGTTTCACCTTCTCTAAGGTACTTTATGTTTATGCAGAACAACTCATTCAAATACTGTAGGGTAAAGTATCTAAATATTAGAGTCCATCTTAAATAATGCTCTCCCAGTTGCTGACTAGTACAGGAGTTTCACTTCTTTTTTGTTAATAACACTTATCTCTCGTGAGTTACATTTCTTCCTTTATGGTTTAAATGCCACTCAGCATTCATTCTGAATACCCTGACGGCAACTTTAGCACTAACCCATAACACAAATAACACTTAGGAGAAAAAAAATACTATCCAACAACAGTTTCTTTGGGTTAAAAACTGAGGGAAACTCCAGCACCAGGCACCGAGACAGACAACTCTCCAAAACCCAAGGAGTTACCTCTGACCGAATACAGTACTGCACACACCAGGAGCACTGCTTCCCTTCTATCCCACTGGGATCTCACTGCTGCTACCGGCAGCGGTGGGGGGGAACCGAGAGGCGCTTCCCAGGTTTCCGCGGGCCTGCCAGACATGCCCGGCCCCGGGGGCTGCGGCGGCTGGGACCGGGCACTGCCCCGACGCGAACGCCGCGGCCGCGCCGAGCAGGGCCTGCCCGGCCCCAGGGACTGCGAGCGGCCCCGCTCCGGCCGCCGAGCCCGCGTACTGCCCGCCCCGCCCCGCCGCACTCAGGCCGCCGCACTCACAGCCCGTCTCCTTCTTGATCTCCTCGATCTCCTCGTCCCGCAGCAGAGTGGACGCCCGGGAACCCATCGCCGCCGCTGGGCCCGAGGGGAAGGGAAGGGAGGGGCCGGGGGAAGAGTTACGCAGCCGAAGAGCGGCGACAGCGGTGCCACAGCCGCCCCGGCACAGGCCCGACCGCGGCCGCCCCCTGCTCCGAGGCGGAAGGCGAGCGCGCACCGACTGCCGCGGCCCCGCCCGCCGCCTCCGCCCAGCCCGGCCCGGCCCGGCCCGGCCCCGCCCGCCGCCGCCCGCCCCTCACACGCCCGGCAGCCGCCCCCGAACCCCGCGCAGGCGTGTGGAAAGCTCCTGTGCGCAGCGAGAGAGCGGCCAGCCAAAGTAACTGCGTTGTTCTTTCTTTCCTAAGCTGATAGCGGCTCCCGGTCCTGCGGGCTTGCTTTGTTTTGCAAATCTCAGAATCACAAAACGGGGGAGGTTGGAAGGGACTGCAATGGGTCAACTGGCCCAAGCTCCCTGCTCAAGCACCACTTGGCACAGGATCCCATCCAGATGATTCTTGAATGGTCACCCACACAATAGAGTTTTTCCTCATGTTCAGGTGGAACTTCTGTGCATCCATTTCTGCCCATTGCCTCTTGCCCTCTTGCTTAGCGCCACTAATGAGAGCCTGGCTCCATCCTCTGACACCTTCTGCATACACTGATAGACATTGAAGAAGTCCACACTCAATCAGCTGTTCTCGAGGCCAAACAGGCCCAGCTCCCTCAGCCTATCCTCCAGCTGACCATTCATCCGCATTGCACTCCACTGGTTGCTCCAGGAGCTCCACATCTCTCTTGTACTGAGGAACCAAGAACTGAACACACCAATTCTGATACAGTCTCACCAGGGCGGAGTAGAGAAGCAGAGTCAACCCCCTTGAGCTGCTGGCCGTGCTCTTCCTAGTGCACAGGACACTTTTGGCCTTCTTGGCCACAAGGGGACTGTTGGCTCATGGCTTGTTGTTCACCACGACCCCCAGGTCTTTCTCTGCAGAGCTGCTTTCCAGCAGGTCAGTGGTAATGATAAACTTCCAACCCAAAGAGTGGAACCCGATGTATGTCTGTATTTTTTTTTCCCCTCCTTCATGTCAGTGAAGAACTTGGAAACTGGCAGAAGCACTCCAGGATTAAGGATAATTTTTGGTCATGGAATAGTCAATGGTTTGCTTACTGCAATAGTCAAGAGGTTTGCTTACTGCATTTTGGGGCAGGGGGTCATGCCCACCAATAGTTCAGCATTTTAAATCCTTTTTGGGTCACATCTGAATTACTTGGTTTCATTTTTTCTCCTAAAATCAGTAGGAATTAGAATGGTGTATAAATCAGACAGCTTTTGTTCCCCAATTATCTATAAGTGAAATAATAATGACAGCTCACTTTGGGAAGGTCTTGGGACTGTATTGCATTAAAGCTTACTGGTTAAATAACAGTGGTTAATGTTCAATGAGACTGCTAATGAAAGTAACTTCTCCAAAGGTACTCACTTGAGATAAGAGTGCCCCCTGTTTACATCCTGAAGGCAAGTTCATTTGATATGTTGTTGTACATGTGCAAGACTTTCCCTTATGGACTGTGCTGAGAAGTTAAAATGCTTAAAGTCATGTTAACTTGGTCTTACTTTTATTCACACAGGCAAAAACATCTCTATTGAATGATCTGTTTATCTGAGCCTCCTTCACTAATGGCATAAATATGGGAATATTTAAGAAAAACACTTCTAATGTATAAAGGTCCTGTGCATTTCTATTGCCATCTGCTTTGCCTCAGGGATAGGAGGAAAGTGTTGAGGGGCAACTAGCTAGAAGGCATCTACTGGATTTACCAAGTGATTAACTTACTTCATTCTGCCTTTTTTAATGTACTTGCTTTATTCTATATGTAATAGTCTGTAAATTAATTAGTTATAGCTCAATGCTGACTTTGTTTCTGATGGGATGCTTAAGTCATTAGACTTAACTAGTTTTTAACAAGTGTCCAAAAGTTGCTTTTCAGCACTAGAATATAAATTGCTTCTGTCATTAAATTAACCAGATTCAGGGAAGGGAACAGAATGCTGCTTGAGTATTTGCTTTTCACAGGAGGAGAAGGGATGGAGGTGCTTGCTGAGGGAACCACAGCTCACATTGACTATAACTCTGATTTTCAAACTCAGTTGTTCCAGGTTTGTTTTCCTCAGCTCTGAAAAGGTGAAAAAGGTGGTGGGTACAAGGCTTCTTCCAAGGTAAAAGGTTCCTCCAAGGTATTGTTTACAATTCTTTTCTCTCACATTTTTCTCTCTCTTTTTTTTTTTTTTTTTTTTGTTTTGTTTTGTTTGGTTTTGGTTGGTTTTGGTTGGTTGGTTTTGATTTTGTTTTTTTTGTTTCTTGTTTCCTGGTAGTGTTCCTAGGAAGAAGAATTTCCTCGGTTTGTTTCCTTGTCAGCTTGTGGTTTCAGGGAGAATTTCCTATGAGCATTTCACCTGTGGTGGAACGGTTCCAGAACAATTGCACAGAGAAGTTAGAGTTATATAGATGCTCTCAGAACATTTATAAGTGTGCCTTCAGAAAGCTAGTAAAAATATATTTCAAACTCCTGCAGACCCATACTCCAAGATGGTTTTACTTTAAGTCTTCTCATAAGACCACATTGAATAGTTTATTCAAATATTTTATTTCTTCTTACGATCCTGTGATGTTACCATTTTTTATGGTTTTAGTAACTTCTGTTTGACTACAGTAAAGTTTCAGTGATGCAACTGTTTTTTTCATAGTGGTGAGCTTGTATAATTGCCCTCCAATTACACTACCTAACTAATGGATCAAATATTATTGATTCAGGGTAAAGACTTACAGATATTTAATTTGCATCATTCTTGGGCTCCAGTCAGGTCCTTCATTCTTTGTGCCTTGAACTGCAGTTTACTTTAAGACTGTTGCTGATCTTTGCAGTGAACATCTGTTCAGGTTCTGCTTTCACCTTATACTTTCAGAATAAATGTGAAATTTTGTCTGAGATAAGGGCTTTTTTGTGGAAAATAAGCTTATTGTTGGCTAGCTTCAGGATCTTCTGTAAGAACCACACACACTGAATTAAGGAGTTGATTCATATGCAGCAGTTCATTTTCTGGACAGAGGGTATTGCCTGAAATATATCTCTTTCACATTGCACCAGTGTGGACATTTTAATAATGTTTTGACTTCTGTGTTAGGTTTGGTTGTCTTGCTTGCTCAGGTGCACTTTAGGCTGTTGAAGTGAACAAACAAGCAGACACAGAACCAAGCAGACTGTGGGCCATGGAATTCTCCCTGTGTTTCCTTAGAAAGCCATCTCAGGGCTTCAGATAGCTCAAAATATTCCCTCTGAGGTAACGTGGATATTAGCCAAGCAGTGTACTTAGTCTTTGTCAGACAACGTTTTTCCCAGAGATTGTTATCTCTTGGTTTGTCTGTATCAGAACAAGATGTATTCTGAGAGAACAATAGTAACAGAAAGGCAGGTACAGAGCTTGTTATCTGCAGACATCGGAAGGAAACTGGCCTGCTTTCCAAAATGCTTATCCTGTAGCTCTTACCCACTGTAAAAGTGGCTAAGCAGCACAACTGATCTTTTAGAGAAATCCAAGTGCTTCAGTCAGTGAGCATTCCTCTTGGTGACTATTTTAATCTTATACTTATTCCTGAAATGTACATGGTGGGATACATAACTCAAAGCTCAGTGAATCTATTTGTAGGCACACAGTTTGTGGTAATTGGGAGTGGGGCTGCAGCTGAGCCTCATCCCCAGTGGGCCACAGCTGTGAGCAGCAGGTGAGCAGCATTGACTGCAACGAGCCATGGAGTGCCCAGATGCACTGACCAACACCAAAGGGAACAGAGGGCACACAGGTGCAGTGCATGAATGATGAGGGTCTAAAAGGTTGGGCTAAAGGACAACAAGGGCAGATGCTTGTAATCTTCTGGAGTGATATGGTGTTACTCTGTGTGAGTAGATGCTTGAAGCCTTCTGATTTGGTATGGTAATGCTCTGTATGGGTGAATGTTTGAAGCCTTCTGAAATTGTACAGTGGTACGTTGTGTATTATGGCTCTCACAACTGTGGCCTATGCTACAGCAACAATTGACCTTCGGATTTGTGCTGGCAGTCAGGTGCTGATCTGGTTTTGTGGGTCCTGCTCTGATACATATGCAGGTGTATATTTATGCAGGCACAGATCCAAAATCAGCTCCTTCTGTTCTCAGAGAATGGTGGCAAGAGTGCAAGGCCTGTATAAGCCAAAGAACAGGTACTTGGATTTGCCTGGGTAGTGGGAGAGAAAATAGAATCATAGAATGGTTTGGGTTGGAAGGGACCTTAAAGATCATCTGGTTCTAGAGACACCTTGTGTTAGACCAAATTGCTTAGGGCTCCACCTAGCAGCTTTGGTTGCATACCCCCCAGCAGGGGTTGTGTACCTGTTGGGCTCTAGCCTTGAACTATTCCAGGGAGAGGACATCTGCATCTCCTTCCATATAAAAGATACACTTTGATAATTTTACAATAGTCTGCTGTTTGTATCTTCTGATACACTTAGCTGAGCTGTTAAGTGTTTCAGCTATTTCACTGTCTGTTCACTTATATTGAACAATTGAAATGCCAAAGTATGAGAGTAAAAAAAAAAAAAATTAAAAAAATTAGCAAGGTTTGGTGTGATCTGTTAGTTCTGTCTTTGCAGCAATCTTTTCCCTTCCCTAGCCAAGCCTGGAAATTAGGGTGCACTCTGTTTTTAGTGCATGTAATATTTAAATCTGAAACCTTTTTGTTTCATTGTACATCATAATGAAAAAGAGTAGTGCTGCAGTTCACTCTTAAACTGGGTTTTTTTGTCAAATAACAGAATTGGGGTCATGCTCTAGACTGTAGGCATTTAAATCAGACTGTTCATGCTTGAAGTCATCCATGGCTGCTGCTGTGTCTCAGACTGTCTCTTTCACCAGTACAGTGTCCTTCAGTGTCTTGGATACAGAGGTGCCCTTCAGACATATTCTGGGTGGGAGCAAAAATTTAACCAAGAGAAACTTCAGGGCATTCTCTCAGAGAAGGTCAACATTACTAGGATGTGACAGTTGTTGAACCGTGTGAATGTTCTGGCTAGAAAGAATGTTGTTCTAGCTAGAAAGAAACTGCAGGAGAAGCTGATAGTTAGAATCTTGTGTAGGCCCATTTTAAAAGGTGGTTACTACCCAAAAATAGCAGCAGGTTTAATGTGCTTTTATTTTAAAGATGTGTTGGCTGTTCTTGATCAAACTTGGAACAACCTGAGGCTACTGTGACTTAAGCAGGAGTCAGGTCAATTTGTGCATTATGTTCTTTGTTCTTTCTGCCCCTTGCACAAGTGCAGAAACAAATTCAAATACAGACATCCGGCAGTGGGAAGCATCTGCTGGTAAAAACAGAGGTGAAACTGAGGGAACAGGCCAGATTATCACAAAAATCTGATTTTGCTGATGCTAGCCCTGGTGGTGTGGTGGTTAGTATGTGACTAACAGGAGAATTAAGAGCCTTTTGAAGAGAAGAAAGGAACACAATGGCTATGATCCTTCATAATGGGCATGGATGTGTTATCCTTGGCTGACTTGCGCTTGCATATATACTAACTTTTCATGACGTAGGTATGACTGCCTGTAGGAACTCCTCAAATCCCAAACCTGGGCTATGTAGTAAGCTTTCTATGGCACAGGTTTCTCTCAGTTACGTTCTAATCTTAGTTTAGCCTTTTGCCCCTAAAAATTATGTTATTTCATTACAGATCAAATATCAGTCAGTGTTAAGTCTTGACTGTATGAAAAAGGTAGAGCTGAAAATTCCCACCAGCACTCCCAGAGGTACTGGCTAGAATATGTAACAGAAACAGTGGCAATAATTAACCAGAGCTGCCCACAGCAGGATCCAAGGTACACAGAATTGCACTCATTGTTCTGTTGTCTCGGTATGAGCTGCCATGCCTGCTTTCCTTGCACTGATAATTTTCTATGCTTGGAGAGTCAATTACTCCAATTCCTTGGCCTCAGTCCTACCTCTAATGGAAGTAAGCGACTGACAGAGTCTGGTTTTGGGTACCCTGTAGTGTACCTGACACTTATAATTAAGTTGTCTCGTCTTCTACTCTGTACTGCTGGAAGAATAACTGGGAGGTACTTCTGAGCAAATTCTCACAGGTGCTTTTTGTGAAGCACTTCCTAGAGACAGCTTCTCAGTGTTGTCAAAATGAGAACAGGCTGGGTGCACAAGTGAGGCTCTGCATAAAAATGCAGCAGTGGAATTAAGAGCTCTGGCTTACATGGAATCCTGCCTGCATAATATGAAAAATGTTATCCCTGGTTTTATCCAGTGGCTGGAACAGTTTATTCCTTACAATAAGTAAACTAATATAATTAACACACCATTTAGAGTGTAGCAGTGTTCTGATGTGCTTATAATACTTAAAAAATCACCTCTTGAAGTAACTTTTAATAAAGTTTGTGGAAGTTTGATACTGCTATTTTACATTTTACTTCCTTGTGGGCAGGGATTGTGTACCACTTGGGCTCTAGCAGCCTAAAGAGCTGCATAGTGAGCAGGCAACTGGCTGTTGTCAGTGCTTAGATCCCTAACCTTGCTTTCTGGGCATCCTCGCACTTTGAAACCCCTGCCTTTGTAAAGTGTGGGTTGCATATCTGTGTACTACCAAAATAAATACTGCACTTCTTCTTAAAGATATGTGCTGAAAAAATACAGAAAATTTGACAGCTTGAGAGAGACTTTCCATAAGACAGAAGTCCATGAGTCAAGGTTTAACCATAAAATGTACAAGTGAAGAACTCACTGCTGCCGATTCCACAGATCAACGCAAACAGGTAAAAAGGATGAAACCAGGAATAGAAACAAGCAAACACCATGCTATGCTGTTGCCTGCTTTCCTTCTGGCTCTGTATGTTATCCGAGATGAGTCATAATGACAAAATCAGTTTATAGGCAAAAGGTTTGACAACTTACCTATTCTTTCACCATATTTTCCTTATCTTGCATCATTATTTTAGGTTTTGGATAAACGGTAAAACTGTAAGTATCCTGGGAAAGTATCACTGTATGTTTACTTTCTTCTGATACTAAGAGTACTGGGCTGGAAGGAGCCGTAGACAAATACTTACATAAAAGTCATTCTTAAAACCTAATCTACCCTTTTACATAACAGCTTTAAGGAGTCAGATTGCTAGCTCTGCACTGCATGCAGTCAGAATGGGGATTAATTTGCTTGTAGCATATTTTACTTCTAATATGCAACCCCACTGTCAAACCTCCATGTTCTTTGCCTTGGATTAATGGACATTGCTCATGGCATATTGATCACTTCCATCACAGGCTGCTGATGCTCTGCAACTGTCCTGCAGTTTTCAGTGACAACTTGTGGCTCCCTTCTGCACCATATCTGCATAGTACAGGTGAAGATACCTTCCAGTGAGATGCCATCATGAAGTGCAGACAACAGGTGACTTCAGTGAGTGATTTAATGAGGCACCTTCTGAAGATTCAGTGGTGAGCTGTCTTTTGCCCATCTTGAGATGTTTCTGTGAGGTTCTTTTTTAAGAGCAAGGCAGTAAGCCTGATTAAATTGCTGTAGTTAAGGACATTTTGTAACACTGCCTTGAGAGACAGGTGCAAGCATTAGTTGGCATCAGTGCTTATGCTGGTATTTCCTAATAGCTCATTTGAAATTCAGGTTTTGAAGAACCACAAAGGTTGTACAATACAGGCTATATATAACTTGGGTGGGATAATATTCTGGATATGTTAATATTTTTGACTAATTCAGAAACCTAGTTTCAACAGAGCAAATTGCTTAAAATGAATCCTGAGTCAAACAGGGGGAAAGGGAACTTTTATTGACAGCACTATTAGAATGAAATAATTCTTGTGCAGTTCAGCAGCCAAATTTTCATTCTCTATATTCCTTGGTTTTGTTCATCTTTCAGATGGGAACAAGCAAGGGAAAACATGATGGGTTAAGAACTGCTAAGATTTGGGGAACATAAGCTTGATAAAATGGACTGTTTCATATGGAAGGGACCTACAGTGAGCATGTAATCCAACTGCCTGACCAGTTCATGGCTGGCCAAGTCAAAGCCTGGTATTAAGGACATTGTCCAAATGCCTCTGAAATACTGTTAGGTTTGGAGCATCAACCACCTCCCTAGGAAGTTGGTTCCAGTGTTTGACCACCCTTTCAGCCAAGAAATTTTTCCTGATATCCAGACTAAACCTTCCCTGGTGCAGCTTTGAACCATTCCCACATGTCCTGTCACTGGATACCAGGGAGAAGAGCTCAGCAACTTCATCTCCACTGACCAGCTGGTGATGCTGTGTTTGATGCATCCCAAGATGCCAGGGAACACTGCTGACTCCCACTGAGCCTGCTGGCAATCAGATCCCTGCCTGCAGGGCTGTTTTCCAGCCACTCTCACAATATATACTTGTGTCCAATGTTATTCCATCCTAGATGCAGAATCTGGCATTTCAACTTGGAAAATTTCATCCCATTAATTATAGCCCAGTGCTCCTTACTATGTAGATCCCTCTCCAAGGCCTCTTGTCCCTCAAGAGTCAGCAACAGCTCCCAGTTTGGTACAATCAGCAAACTTCCTAATGGTGCATTCAACTCCTATATCCAGATTCTTGATAAATATACTGAACAAAACAGGCTTTGGAATTGAACCACAAGGAATACCAATGGTATCCCTCAACTGGTGCCAGTTGCCAGCTAGATAGATGTAGCTCCATTCACTAGAACCCTTTGAGCTCTGCCCTTCGGCCAGTTTTTCATCCAGAACACCATGAACCTGCTTATCCCACAGTTGGGCAACTTGTCCAGAAAGGTGCTCTGAGGGGCAGTATTAAAAGCCTTACTAAAATCCAGAATGAATGTGACCAGCAGGACCAGGACATTGATTGTCCCCCTGTACTCAGCACTGGTGATGTCATGCCTCAAACCCTGCAGTCACTTTTGGACCCCTCACTACAAGAACAACATTGAGGTGCTGCAGCATGTCCAGAGAAAGGCAATGGAGCTGGTGAAGGCTCTGGAGCAGAAGTCCTGTGAGGAGCAGCTGGGGACCTGGGCTTGTTTAGTGTGAAGAAAAGGAAGCTCAGAGGGCACTTTATTGCCCTTTACAAGTACCTGAAGTGAGGTTGTAGTGAGGTGGGATTGGGCTCTTTCCTCTGATAACAAGCAACAGGACAGGAGGAAATAGACTCAGGTTGTGCCAGGGGAGGTTTAGATTGGATATGAGGAAAAGCTGCTTCACTGAAAGGGTGGTCAGGCATTGGAACAGGCTGTCTGGGAAAGTGGTGTGGTCACCATCCCTAAAAATGTGTGGATGTGGCACTTAGGGATGTGGTTTAGTGGTGGACTTGATGGTCTTTGAGGTTTTTTTCCAAGCTAAATGATTCTATCATTTTTCTAGGTTTTTAATCACATGACCTTGGTTTTTTGTTCTGGAGAGGGGTTGAGGTGGGGTGAGAAGACTTCCAAAGAAGCTATTAAAGGATATCAGATACTTAATGAGACCTCACTATACAGGCAAGATTTTTTACCAAATAGGAACAATCTCTTTCCTACAAAAGGATTTTTTTTATCCCTTCATGCTGGTCTTTTAACTTCCTCAGTAAATATAAGTGGGTTTGTGCTGCCTGTTCATAGACTTAAAATCTTTTTCAAAAGCCTGGATTAAATGTTATTTGATATTGCTATAAAAGCTATGAGGTGAAACCTCTAATTTGAACACAGCTTTATTTTTATCTAAGTTTTAGCATTCCAATAGTGTCTCTCAAAATTTCTGTTTTGAGAATTCTGTACAGCAAACCAAAGCCAAATGACAACATGCCTTCCTTATTACCAGACCAAATCATCCTATTGCCCTGAAGACTAAAACGACCGTGTAATGTGCATGCGATAAATATACCAGTGTCAACCCCTCTGTAATGCAGTTTTGCCCAGGGTATCGTGGTCATGCTGTTTAATTGGGGCTTATTTTCATGTTCTTCTGGTTTCACTTGTGATTGCTGATGATGTTACTATCCCTAGCTGCTTCTCTAGCTTCCTTCATGGGAGGTGGTGTTTTTGTCTGTAGGTCTTTTATTTCAGCTCTTAGGAATCCAACGTAGTTTCAGAGATAGAAGGGAGAGAATCTAGCATTAAATGCTGGAATAGGTGTTTGTTGGTTTCTGGTTCATGTTTTTGTTGGTTGTTTTTTTGCTGGTTTGTTTTGTTTTTTGTTTTGTTTTTTTTTTTTTTAAGGAAGCAATCCCTCCTTCCAAATTTCTGCTTCTCTAACCAACACAGGCTTGTACACAGGTGGCCTTAGACACTGAAAGCATTCAGTTGCACTGAAAATAAAGATCAGCATGAGGAAATATGTTGTAAACTGCAGAAGTCTATGATGAAAAGCTTTCTTAAATTTTTTTCAACTTAAATAACTGTCTTAGGACAGAGTACATTTTCTTCTTAGTAACTGGTACAGTGCTGTGGTTTTTTGATTCAGTATGAGAATAGTGTTGACAACACACTGATGATTTGGTTTTTACTCAGTAGTGCTTACCCTAAGCTGAGGGCTTTTAGATTTTCCAAGCTCTGCTGTGAGGAGCTGCACAAAAAGGTGGGAGTATGGCCAGGACAGGTGATCCAAACTGGCCAAAGGCGTATTCCATACCATAGAACACCATGCCCAGTATTTACACCAGAGGAGTTACCTGGAAGGGAGCTGATTGCTGCTCAATGATTGTGCATCACTTTTTCCTCTTGGATTTTATTTTTCTCTCTCCCTCCACTTATCATTATTATGTTATTAGGTTTTTTGCTTTTCAATTATTAAACTACTTTTATCTCAATCTGCAAGGTTTACCTGTTCTTTCCAGTTCTCCTCCCTACCCTTATGGGGGTTGAGGGGAGTGACCTCACAGCTGCATGGGATTTATTTTGTGGCTGGGATTAAACCACAACAATAACTGGCTTCATCTGTACTGGGATACACAGGAGAATCTTGATATATGGTCCTTGAGACCCTTCCTAGCTTCTCTGCTTAAAGCATTTGTTCTGAAAGCTACATACCTTCTGCTGCTCTGCTCATCTCTAATGGATAACTTGATGTCTGACAACTTATTTAAATGCTTATTGGACTGGGTCTGGAGATCACTTTGTGAGCACAAAGGTAGGTATGTCTTTGCTTATTTCTCTGGTTAGTGATTGGATCTAAGGTTCTAATGGATAAACTCTGGAGTACCCAGTTACCAGAAGCTTCTTTTTCTGCAGCTGTACACCCTGCTTTATGGTACATACCTTGTTTTGGGGCGCAGAGGTGCTGGTGTCTGTATCTACCTAGCTCCATTTCATGTTAATTCAGTAGCAGAACCCATCCCATGTTTGCCTAGTGGATGGTGAGTTGCAGCTCTTAAGGCATGAGCACCTGCACCTTCTGTTCATTCTGCTCAGAGACTGAGAACCACTGGGCTCAGCAGGGGCTGGTACATGTGTAAGGATATGAAGAGCAACAGGCAGGCGTAAAGTGCTGGTACCTGGAGCTGACAGAGTTGCTTTGTTTTGGTGAAAGTGTTTGGTCCCCACATGTTCTGTTTTTCTCCTGATCTATCAACCGTGCTACTGAGCTGGTTTGCGTACACTGTCTGGTTTTGAGTAATGTTTGTTCACCAAAGATTTTTATTTCTATAAAAGCATGACTGAGTTATCTGGTCATCCTCATTTATTCTCACAAGAGTTATCTTTAAAAAATGAAAAATCAAATAAAGTAACTTTTTTCATCTTTGGTTACACAGAACCAGTGGTAGTGGATGCTCAGGTACCTTGGAGTGGCTGGATGTTGGAGACTTCTATAATTGCTTGTTAATTTTTAAAGCAGAAAGTGGAGGAAATGAGATTTTTGGTGAAAGATCTTCACTTATTGCACTGCTGGAAAGAACAGGTTCATGCAAACCAAACAAGCGGTGGTATTGGTGTGGTGCTTTTCTGTATGCTCAATGGCATAATTTTGTGAGAGCTTGCACTAACTGTGGAAGATATTGTTGGTATTAAATTTGGGTGAAAAGTGCGTGGTCAAACATCCTCATTCATAAGAAAGAGGCCAAACTAACATGACTAAACCCTTTTAGCTCCTCATTTTTGCAGTTTTAAATGTCTTGAAGTATTTATTAGTAAAAGAGAATGAGAGAATGCAGCTCTATCTTAATGAAAAAAAATTCTCTTTTTCTTTGCCCTAGTTTAACAAAGCACTGAAGCACAGACTTGAGTCCTTTGGGAATTACTTAAGGGCTCAGAGCCGTAAATCCCATTATTGAGGATTTAGGAATAGATTAGATAACCACAAGAGGTCATAGTTGCTTCACAGATCTAAGAGAGGAGGTCATATTTGAAAATCTTTTCTGTTTAGAGGAAAGCTGCAAAAAAAAAAAAAGAAGGTTGTTCTTAGTTCATGGGGAAAAAAAAAATGAGCTTGACATGTGAATTTCCATGTGAAATGCTTGCGAAAGTAGGCATGACACAAGAGAAAAGAACAGTTTGTTAAAGGGAAGAGAGTACAAATTCTGTTTTGTATTGGGCTATTTGTAGAAATTTTTAAATGGTTCTCAGCTTGCTGAAAACAATCCTTTTGTAAATCCATCTATTCCGTAAGATTAGCCAAGGAATTAACTTGATCCTGGGTATTTCAAATGGCATTTTCACGACTGATTTGATATCTCATCTGGTTGTCATTACTTTCTGCATTCTAAAGCAGTTGGCTTCAGAAATCTAGTATGGGTAGCAAAAGGAGCCATTTTCACTATCATTTCACTGTTAATAATTTTCTGTTGTTTCTATATCTTGTGAGTAGATCACACAAATGAAAGTTTCTTCTACTTTATTTGAAATCTGTTTGCAATACATATTTAAACTCCAAATGTGTAGTGGCAAAATAGCAGAATCACTTTGTGACTAAATAAGCTCCTGCTAGGGTCAGATCATCCTTGTGGTCTTCAACTTACTCAGGAGTGCTTGATTTCAGACTTCTGCATCATTGCATGTACCTGTGTCTGATTTACTAGCAACAGTAAAGCATTGCCAGTGGTTCACAGCAGCCAAAATAGATAATGCAGCATTCTTGTTGATGTAGTACTGGCAGAAGAGGATGAAGAAGAAAATATAGAAAAAAAAATAAAAAGGAAGAAAATGAAAGGAATCTCATTGATTCTGATGTTTTTGGAAAGGTATGTTGACATTTTCTGTGGTTGCCTGTGTCATCATCTGCAAGTGGTAGTTGAGTCTTCTGAATGGTGGATGCTCCCTCCTAAGCAAGGGGAGGACACTCCCTGACTTTTTACCCACAAACCAGATGCAAAGCAGCGACCTCTGATCCTCAGGGCTTTATTATTGAAACCCTCAGCTTCCCTCTTCCCTGTCTTTCAGAAACTGATAATCTTCCTCCCTGCTGAGGGGGAGGAGTGAACACAAACTTCCCACCCTGAAACGCCTGGCAGTTCCTGCATTTTCAGTGTAACTGTCTGCCAACAGTAATTGTTCATCTTGTGGATGCAGACACTAGGAAAATGTGCTTCTGCTTCTCTGTAGCTCTGTCACTAGAAAATAGCTAGTAAAGGAGCTACATGTGCTACATTTTTAACCCTCCTTGTGGAATTCATACTGATGGTTGTTACCTACTTGGAAATACAGACGTGTTTAGGACTTAAATTCAAAGAAGCAGATGCCTGGGAACCCGGTGTACAGAAGCAAATATTTTCCTGGAAGTGCAGAGTCCTCTTGTTTAAGAGGTGCCAGTTCACATGCACAGTTCTGGTACTACAGAGCCATTACCACACCCATGTGCAGCACAGTTGATATCCCCAGCGCATTTATGGTAAAGCTGCAGTAGATAAGGTGCTGTGCTGTATGTGATTGTTGTGTTCCATTGGCTAATTACAGAGGGACCTCGTCCCTGGTTCTAACAAAACTATAGTATGTTATTTCATATTATTGATTTCTTTGCTGTTTCTTTTTCCTTATTAGCCCATTTGCATGGAGCTGCCAGAGGAGCTGTGTCAGCTGGCAGACATGCAGAAACTGAGAAGGGAGAAAGTAATAGAAGACTACAGAATGAATGAGGATGGTTCTTTGATCCAAGCAGCCATGGAACTTAATAGAGAGAAACAAGCCACAGAAGGATTGAAACCACAGAGATGATGGCAATTGCTTTCCCACAAAAAAAAAAAAAAAAAGGCAGGGTCTCAAAACGCATCCTTCAACGATCAAGGACTTACTTGGTCAAAGCAGAGCTTGAAAATCAAATTCATGTGGTAAAATCTGTGGGAAGACCTTAAACTGACCTCAAGCAGACTGTATGAATTTAATTTCTGACACAGGTGATTTGATGAGCTTTGATTGGATGTTTGAAGACATCCAAGTGAAAAGAGAGGCTACTCCCCTTGCAGAGGTGTCAAACAAAAGCTCCTGACTTTACAATGACAGGTAATTCAACATTCTGTTGGATGGAAATAATGATGGCCTGTTTTTTGGAGGAAATTCCTGCTGTGTCTGACTGTTCTTCTCTAGGTCTATTTTTGAGATTCATTTTTTTCCAAGAGCTATTTTTTTATTTTAGAAGAGTGACTTTTATTTTTCTTGCATTGTTATCAGACCACTTTCTTAAACTGTATTAGTTCTTTTGCTACCTGTTGCAGGTACCAACAGAGCAGCTTCCTGCTGGAAGTTGCAGACCACCACCACTGTTGTTCACCACTCTGCCACATCCAGCTCTGTGGATAAGGCTGTAACACCACTGTGCTGTGTGGTGTGTGTAAAAAGCACTTTAGGAGGTATAGACCAGTCCCTCCCCAAGCAAAATAAAGTATTAGGGCAAAACTACTGCTCTACCACAGGACAAAATTAATGTGGGCCGTGCCTCAGTCTCAGAACAAGTTTTCTGACATACTGGCGAACACTGAACGTAGAATAGGGAAGAATGGAGAAGGATCAAAGGTCACTGTACCGACCAGATTGCAGTCCAAGAACAATCTGGGCATCAGGCTGCAAAGGTGGGAATAATAATGGCACCAGCTTGGAAGGGATGTGACATCTGCGTGTGAGTATGTGCCACTCACTACCTGTTTGAGTTGGTTTTCTTTGGATGTAAATTGGTGTGACTGTGTTTATGATGTATCTGAACATCTTAAAAATATTTTTAGGGGAAACATGTTGGTTTTCTGGAGTGTTGGGTTTTTTTACCTCTCCCCACAAAGTACTAGAGTGGCAGTTTTTAAATAGGTTTTCATTTGAAACTGTAAGTCAGACTTGCTCACTTGGCAGAGTGACAGAAAAACTGCTAAGGTTTTCTTTGTCATTTAACCGAAGGAAGATTTTTCCAAACAGTCATGGATTATCACAGGTCAGTGGGGTACAGTGTGGAACAGGCTCTTCTGTCAGAGATAGAGCAAGAGCACGTAGGTTGTACTTCCACAACGTGGTCCATGCAGTCCTATTACCAGACAGAAAATAGTGATATATCAGGTAAGGGAAAGAGGGGTGGGAAGAGGAGATGAGAGATGAAGGCATCAAGTCTGGGATGTAGTATGGAATGTTTTTACATGATACAAAGTAATTGCTGAGGCTACCCTTCTTGACAAGAGACTGTGCTGCTTTCTCAGCCCTTGCAAGGACTTGATCTCTGACTGGAATGGCATTATCGTGGAATAAGGATTTCCAGAGAGGGACTTCACAGTCCAGTTGCATCTGTGCTGCTATAATGATTAAAGTAGCAAAACTTTATTGCATAAATATAAGTACTGCTTTCTCTTTGGTTCTCTTTTGGGAATGGCATAAAGAAAATATATTGGAATGGAGTCATCACTCACTGAAGCACAAGATTAAAAATTACTTTCAAGAAGAAAAAAGGGGTTATTTTTTTTAAAAGGTCCATCAGGCACAGTGATGCTGCTCAGTGCCAGCTCTGTTTGTCTGAGCTCATGTGGTACTAACGTGTAACCACATCATGCACACCTCCTGAACAATGCAATTCCTGGCTGTACTTAGGGGTACAATTAGTATCATTAGTTAAGGACAACTCTAGTGAAGTTTTACTGAAGCAGTAGCAATGGTCTTATTTTTATATCCTAGCAACAGTGTGTGGTGGTTTAAGCCTAGCTGGCAACTAAGCACCATGAAGCTGCTCCCTCCCACCCTGCCCCAGTGGAATGAGGCAGAGAATCAAAAGTAAAAACTCATAGTTTAAGATAAGAGTTTAATAATTTTAAAAAGCCCAAAACCGTAAGAATGATAAAAAGGGGAAGAAAAACAAGTGATGCACGATACGATTGCTCACCCTACGCTGACTAATGCCAGATTCCCTTCCTGAATCCAGATTGGCCTCATTTCCAAGTAGCTGCCCTCAGTTTTACTGGGCGTGATGTCCTGTGGTATGGAATATCTCTCTGGTTAGTTCAGGTCAGCTGTCCTCGCTGTGCATCCTCCCAAGAGTTCCTTCTCAGTGGCAGAGGATGAGATACGACAAGTCCTTGATTTAGAATAAACACGATTTAGTGAAACTCAAAACATCAGTTTTTTAATTCTGCATGCCAAACTCAGTACTGTCTTAGCTGCTGAGGAATTAACTCTATCCAGCCAAAACCAGGACACGGATCCCTACTGAGCACTGGAGTGACAGCTTAGCCCTGAAATACAGATTTTTATCGCTATGCAGTAGGTGACATGGATTAATCATCCACTTCAGGATTTGCTCTAAGTGTACTGGTTAATGGGTTTTGGGAGGCAGCAGTGCTGAACAGCTGATGGCCACACTGTGTTTACGGTGCAAAGTATCTTCGCATTAACCTTCAGGCCTATTCCCTGCAGAGCTCTAATGCAACTCCTAGCGCAGGACAAGGCGAGAGCGGTAGAACGCACGTAGCCCCACCGACTGCCCCACGTGTTAACCCTGACAGCGCCCAGGCTCCAGCGCGGCCAACCCCTCACCGCTCTCATCATGCAGGGGCTGCCAGGCCGGACAAGCTGCCTAGCTGCCGCGGGCGGCCTCCGCGACACGCACGCACGCCCGGTACCGGGTGCCGGCTCCCGGCCTGCCCCGGCCCGGCAGCGAGAGCGAGCGAGCCCCGAGCGCGGCCGGGCCGGCCCGCCGTCCCCCGCGGCGCCTCAAGGGCGAGCGCGCGTCACTTCCGGGACGCACCCGCCTCCCCGCGCCAGCATCGCGAGACCCCGCCCCGCCTCGCGCGAGACTCGCTGGCTCACCCGGCCGTCTGGCCGAGTCCCTTCGGCAATTTCCGTCACCGCCAGACCCTACCAATCGGCGGCAGGAGCGCATCGATGAGGAAGGGCCCCCCGCGGGGGTCCCTGCGGGGCCGAGCCCCGCGGTGCGGGCGTGGGGTCCGTGCGGCGGCCACGGCGGCGCGGGCGGGGCGGCGGAGCCCAGGCGCGGGGCCGGGGCGGCGGGGAGGCATGCGGGGTTCGATTGATCAGGCCTGGGCATGGCGCCTCTCCTCCCCCCCGCCATGGCTCCCCGTGTCCCTGCTCCTCTCCTCTCAGTGAGCGAAAGTGGCCGCCGCCGCCGTCCCAGCGCCCGCAGCCGCCGCCTCCTCCTCAGCACCAGCGCGGGCGCCATCTTGGCGAGGCAGGAGCCGGGAGCGCCCCGCGGCAGGAGACAGGCAACGCCAGCCCCGGCAACGCGGGGCGAGAGGCCGGGTGGAGCAAGCGGGGGAGCGAGCCCGGGAGACACCCCCAGCCCCCCGCCGCCGCCGCCGCGTCGCCGCCGGGCCCGGTACCCAGGTGAGCCACCGCGGCCACTGCGCAAGGGCACGCCGGGCCGGGGCTACTGGAGGCGGCAGTGGGGGCGCCAGCTGGGCAGGCCGCGGCTTCACCCCCCGCGCCGACCGTCGGCCGCAGCAGCCGGGCCTCTTCTTAAAGAGACAGGCCCCTTCCCCGCCCTGCCCGCCGGATGCGTCCCGCGGTACCGGCGGCCGTGGAGCCGCCGTTCGGCCCCCCCACCCCAGCCCCCGTCTAGAGCGGCGGACGGGCCCCGCCAGGCGCGGGGGGGGCTCGGCCCGGGGGGGGGCGGGGGTGCCGCGCGCACCTGCCGGCGCACGTGCGGGCGGTGGCGCGTGCGCGGGGTGCGGGGCGGGGGGGGGGGGGCGCGCGCGCGCGGCGAGGGCGGCGGCGCGGCCGGGCCGGGAGCGCCGCGTCACCGGCGGGAGCGCGTGCCCGCCGCCGCCTGCGGGGGCGCGCCTGCGGGAACGCGCTCGCCTCCCCCCTCCCCGGTGCCGTCAGAGCGCGGCCTCCGCCCCGCGGCCCGGCCGGGCCGCCCCTGTGCGTGAGGCCGCGTGGCGCGGCGGTGCCCGCAGAGGCCGGCGGGGCGGGGGCCCGGCCGCCCCTGCGCTCCCGGAATAGCCACCGGCACCTGCAGGAAGGGGCCGCCTGCCAGACTCGTGGCGTTGTTGATGGAAAGTGTCTCCCGGGTGCCCGTGAATCGTAGTTCAGCGCTGTGTTCGCGCTGGTGAATGCGCGCTTCCCTAAAGCTGCGCTGTAAAGTGCGCTCCTGTTTGACTGCAAACAGGTAGCCTGGTGCAATTGCTCTGGGAGACTCAGAACAATTTCTGTTCGTGATTTAGCGTTATACGTTCTTAACGCTGTTGCCTGTCTTCTGTGGATGATTTCTCCCACTGCGATGTTGCAGATAATAATAAACTCCTTTAATTTATTTTCGCCTTGGCATGAAGAAAATGGTTCAAGTCAAGTTAGTTTTTTATAGTGAAATATGCATAATTCGGACTTTAGTTTCCTTTCTTACAAACAAATCTACTGCATGGATTTGTACAGCACATCTGATAGGCCCTGTATGTGTGTGAGCAACACAGTTTTTAACTTCAACGATTCATTTTTGTTGTCACTCCTTTAGTGTGTATGTATAAAAGTGTCGTGACACTGAGTGGTTGGTAAGATAGTGAGGAAAAAGTGCAAGAAATAGAACTGTATCTTGAACCTTTTTCCAGGGCTAGAGAATATTGCCTGTAATTCTTCTCTTGTATATTCTTACATGTATTTTGCTGAAGTTGCTGAAAATACTGCCTCCTGATTTTTGACGGTTCAAATGAGCAAGTTTTGTTCTATTTGGGTATAACATAATATGCTGTAAATTCTGTAATAAGCATGCTCTTTGACAGGCTAGACTACATGCTAGATTGGCTTAGATGGCAAGTGCTCTTAGAGCTTTTTTTGCATATAGTTCCCTTTTCGTGGTCTGGGGTGGAGGGAGTGAAAACCAAACAAAACTGAAAATATCCATGCAGTTGTTATTTTGTGTGCACAGAATGGCAAAGTGTGAGGTAACTGTTGGTGCTGCTCTGTAGAGCGGAGACTATAAATGCATTGTCAGAGGCATCCATAAATACTATTAACTCTCTTGGGACAAGAATTACTCTAATTGAACGATTAAATAGGTTTGTTTTTCTGCTAATTTAAACCTGGAAGCAGAGTTCTGACATGCCTGCTTTTGTGTTCAGTATGTTTAAAGATATTCTGCTGTTTGCTATGTATGTACTTCTGATACACTGCTGTATAGTTTTTCTTTTAAATAATAAATAAGGCCCTATCTCTAATAGGGTTTTTTTGGGAATTGGAAAATCCAGAGGCAATGCCCTGCTGGCTCTTCTCCGTATTTAAAAGTGATTAAAAGGTGGAACACAGATCACTGAAATGCTGTCTCATTCCTTGGAAAACAATATGAAGCCTTACCACAAAAGCAGAACAGCAAAGTAAAGCATCTAGTTTACCTAGATTTCATTACTCAGAAAAGCAATTAAAATGTCTTTTTTAAATTTCAAACTCAAATGGTGTGAACTCAGAGTTTAGTTGCTTATACATTAATTTTATTTGTTCAGTTTGAGGTTAGTGGAGGCTTTCAGTTCATATGAAATTTCGTATTTGCTTTTTGAAAAGCCATAGTGTCTTATATATCCCAGTTATATTTAGGACGCTGCCATAAAAAAACCCCATATGGGACTTAGGTTTTGCTTTAAAATGTGGTCTATAGCGCTGGGAAATTGTTGTTGGTGTAACTATGCATTTACCAAAGCAAGCTAAAATAAGTGGGGAAAGGAGAGCATGTAATTCTCCTTCAAACAAAATAGTTCTTCAGGTTTTTTATACCACTACAATTTTTTCTATTGGAGATTATATGCATTTAAAGAAGTCTGACAAAAATATGCCTCGCTGCTATTACTGTGCTAGTCTATGTTTTCCACACCGACCTTGACTTGGTGAATATTCTGTTTGGATATATTTGTGTCAGGATTTATTCTGGAGATATTACTGCTGGAACATCTCACAACATTAACTAGTCTGCTCCTCCAACGAGACCTGTATGTCTCAATTCTAAATTTCTTCAAGAAGGAAAAGTATTTTAGGGATTTGCATAAGTTTGGAAAATCTGTCTTAATAAGTTGGTGTCAAATTGCAAAGCACAAAAACCCCATGTTTGGGAAAAACCCAGAAAACTGCTAAAATTGCAAGGCAATTAAGGTGGCGTAGAAGATTGTACTTTTGACCAGTTTTAATCCTTATATAGATAAAGCCTTCCATGCTATAAATAAATGAGGAATACATACTTTCTGTGATTTCGGGTTTTTGTCCACATGGATTTTTTTGTCATTGTGTTTGCAGTGATGGGATGGAGAAGAGAAAAGAGGCTGCTTCTTTGGGCTGAAGTACTAGAACAAGTATTGGTGCTCACTTGCCTGGTCACACTTCATAGTCATGCACTTAGTGTGTGGCTGGGGAGACTGAATTACTTTTACCTCCCTGATTTGCCTTGCTAAGAAGAGAGACTGTGCATTAGCTACAGTCCAGTACTTTTTACTTGCATGGCAGCTTGTGTTTGTGCATGTGTGCTCAGCTAGGAGTGGAGTTGTTATCATTATTTACTATGACAGTTGATGTTAGTCATAAAGAGCAGAAAAGCTAATCCTCTGGCCCTTATCTGAGGTGTAGAGGTGGCAGCAGCTAAAGGGAAAAAACACAAGAAACTCATGGATGAAAAAGTATTGCTTCAAACAGCTCTGCAAAACAAACCCCATCCAGCTTGCAGCTAGGCACAAGAGCCAGATTTTGCACTTAGCACTTAAGGAGTTCCTGTTTAATGCCAGTAGGAAAAGCTTGCTGGACTTCCATTCAGAAATATGCAGTGGATATTTGTTTAAATTGGGAGAATCTACTTTTAAAGCTAAGCTGTTTTAGGAGAGCATGGTTGTGCCGTTTGGTTGGTGCAGGTCAGTGGGCATAGAATTTAGAAACCTTGTTATAAAACCTAGCTGCTCTCAGAAAATGTCCTTGGAGGATTCTTCTCTAGTGCGGGGTGTTTGCTTACTGACTGGATGCTATAAATGGGCAGACTTGAAAAAACAGGAGTGAGGGAAGTAACCCCACACCTACATTAACATTGAACTAAGCAATGGGACTTTGAAACAGCATAAGGAAAGCTCTTTCAGAACTGAACTTAGATATTAAAAAAATACAATTATTATGAAAAATATTTGCATGAAGTTATTACATTCCTGCTGATATTTTACCTGTACTTATACTAATTTAGTGGTCCATGTGATACAATTAAATGGCTTCAGTGTGAACTTCTGATTAAGAATGCTAGAAGATTCAAAGTGCCAGCCTGGCAATGCAGAAGCTATTTATTTCCAAATGCTGTTTTTCTAAACTGTTAGAACTCGAGGGAAGAGGAAGGGAGAAAGCAAATAGTTATTGAATTTGATACTGAAACTTAACATAAAGTTAGTATATATCAGTAAGAAAGTCATGATGGCACAAGGATTACTGTGCAGCTTCTGCTCATTTTACCCCTGTAACATAGGAGTATTTACCTAAATGTTACCATCAGTAATGAAATCTTTTTGAAAATCTGTGTTTTGTCCTTAAACTGAGTAGACAAAAGGATAGATTTGTTTCAAAAATGTCAAAGAAAGGTGGAATGAACGTCATCACCATGTAAATCCACTAAAGCAGTATGTTGGTGATATCATACACAGTTACATACAGTAGTGGATCAGGCTGTGTGCCTCTCATTTGTTCCTGTCTTCTCTCACTTCAGTGTTCAATCGGTTTTTGCTATTGGAAATCTTTGTTTGTTAAAACCTATAGTGGAAATGAAAGGATAGAGAATGAATTATGTGTCACTTAGCCTTCTGTATTATTACTTTGATCGGCAGAGAAGCACTCTGTGACTGTCAGCATATAAATAAATGAAGGGTTGAATTAAATGTCTGAGTTATTCACTGTTCAGTATGTTTGTGTAACACTTACTGAATTTCTTTTGGGCATTGTAAATATGTTTTAAGGATAGTGTTAAGCTCTCCTGTGCTTATTTGTTTATTTGGTAGGCAGGATGCAGACCAGTAACTGTTTTGAGGACAAGAGTAGTTAATGCTGTATGTACAGGAGTCTTGTGGAGCAATTAAAATAGGAAGGCAAGCAAAAGCGTGTATTTTATATGGGTGAAATGCAGAGGAGTTGTGCTGTGTCAGGTCAAGGAGGACTTCATTAAATGTGGAAATGCAAGGCTGAGTTTTGGGAATGTGGTTTTCTGCAAAGAGCAGACAGGTTAAAGATGCCATGTTTTTTTGAGTTAACTTGTTAATATAATACATGCCCTTATTGATGGATACATTTTGAAATGGAATGGGAAAAGGAATCACCATGCTTGTTTTGCTATGATACTAGGGAGAGATTTTCGTTCTTGTAATATATGTAATTTTTATTAGTGATCATGAGGAAAGGAAAACGCCTTTCACCTTCAAGGTGTTATTTTCTACCACTTCATCAATTATCTCCTCCATTAGAGGCACAAGTTTTATGTTTCCTCTCATTTTTTAACCCTTTTACTTAATTTCTTCACAGAAAGGGTTGTCAAGCATTGGAACAGGCTGCCCAGGCAAGACGTTGAGTCACTGTCCCTGGAGGTATTTAAAAGGTGTGTGGATGTGGTACTTGGGGACATGGTTTAGTGGTTGACTTGGCAGTGTTGGATTAGCAGCTGGACTTGGTGATCCTAGAGGTCTTTCCCGACCTAAATGATTTTGTGGTTAATTTTGTGTCTTCCTCTCTCTTGGAAGACAGTTCTTGATTTAAGTTTTTTTGTTTGGTTTGTTTGGTTTCAAATGCCTGTTAAGTGCTATGACATATGTAGATGAAAGTTGCTTGGAACATGTGCATCTTACTACCCTTATCATAGGGAAGCCTTTCAGGTGTTGCTAAGTTCTGCTGGAAATGAGGATTTGGTGACAGAAGTCAGTCATTCAACTGCTGTCAGGTATGCAAAGACTTAATATGTAGAAAGCTTCAGTCTAAAATAATTTTTATCACAGAGTTGTTACCTTGTCTAATGAATTCTGGTGTGTTACTGGTTATCCTGTGGGTAAGGATGTTAATTCAAGACCCAGTATTTATTACAAATTATACAATTTGCTCTTGTTCAAGCACACCCATTAGTCTTAAGATGAGGATCGCATCATAGTTTATAGTAACTTTGAAGTTCTGAATTTGTTCTGTAATTTTGAAGGATAAAAGACTTAGAGAAGGTTAGATGCTGGGTTTTGGATCTGTATATGTGAAGAGAGAGCAGCTTGAAGATTGGATACTCAATCTTACATAAGCATAAAACAATTTAGTCACTGATTTAATAATTGAACAAATATATGTCTTCCAACAAATTAATGAGAAGTTTGCTTCAGATTTTGTGGTATTTTTAAGAAGTGATAGAAATCAGAAGAATCCTTCAGAAGAGCAATTAATCTAAGTCTGACTGGTTTTAATTTGAGCATCCTGTTCTAGTGAGAGGTGTCCTTGCCTATGGCAGGAGTTGGAGCTAGATGTTCTCTAAGGGCCTTTCCAACCTAAAGCATTCCATGATTTTTTTCCTCCACCAGAAGTAAAAGCTTTAGATACTTGTTTGTTTGTTTGTTTGTTTGTAAATATTTAAGATCTTGACAGCACTTTGATTTATAAAGTAACAACTCTGGCTTTGGAAATCACGTACCTTTCTCACTGTTATTATAACAGTGATGGCATCTTTTGTAGTCAAAGAAAAGTAAAATTTGAGTTGACAGAGCTATTACTGTAACAGTTGTTTTGATGTCCTTTGTAGTTGAAGGAAAACTGCAGTTGACAGAGGAATAAAATGTTTTGATACTTTGTTTCCAGAGTATGTAGTATGCAAATATTGCAGGGGGATGCATTTGGATTTATTAAGAATCTTAAATCCAGAGAACAAATAAAAAAATCAGGTGAACAGTTCCTACTAGTGGAAAAACATAATGCTAGAATACATTCTAAATTTTTAAATATTAAAAAGTATCTTGAAAATTGCTTTTTTATGTATTATTTTTCTTTAATAAAATAACAGTTGAAGGAAAGGGTTTTTGGTCAAGTATTTGTAGCTTGTTTGCCAGCAGGTAACAGTTATATTTTCAGTGCTGAAAGAGCATTGCTGTAAGGTAAAGGAGAAATATTACAAATATTCAGTAGACTACAGCTGTGAACTGAATGGTAAAAACAACAGAGGAGCAATATTTTTAGTAATTCTTCCTTTTTGAGTCGGGTGTATATATGTGCCTTCTGTTCAGGGTTAAGCATGTTACCTTTAATAACATGATGAAAGCTTACTTTAGTTACTTGAGGACTGTCTTCATAATACTTTGAATTTCTATGTCACCACTTGGATTATCATACTAGGTTAAAACAGTGCTTGTTCCTATCAAACAGCAACCACAAAGTCATAAACCAGAAAATTAAGAATCTAGTTGGTGGCTGTGGTAGTACTGTGGTGGAAAGTTGAATGGCAATTTCTGTTTGTTTACTGTACCTATTAACTGCAGCCTAAGCTTTTGCCCAGAGTTGTCCTGGCTTTTTGTCTTTTTTGTCAAACTGGGATCTGTTTGCTCCTTTCAGAGGAGTTGTGGTGCTGATGGCCATTGTTTCCTTTTACAGCTGTGTGTTCAGAGGCACCTGTGCATGAGGAGAAGTTTGTTCTATGGCCTCAGAGCTGGGTGCCAGGGAGGATGGCAGCTGCTCAGAGCTGGCAAAACCCCTCTATCTGCAATACCTGGAAAAAGCTCTGCAACTGGATCAGTTCTTACGACAGACGTCTGCCATCTTTAACAGGAGTATATCCAGGTACCAAAAGCTTTTCTGCTTTCCCTTGGGAGTGCCAAGGAAAGACAGGCATTTTTATAATATTGTTCCACACCTACACCATATGAAGAATTTATCAGTGACTTGTTCATTAGAAGCTCTTCTGCTGTCACTTGGATTGCTCAGCCTAGAGAAGAGGAAGTCTAAACAATACTATTAAATTTAATAATAATTCTAGCATTAGCTTTGAGTTTTGAAACAAAGTTTTTCTGATTTCTTCTCTCTGGTGACCATTGATAGGATCTGAGGCAATGACATGAAAATTTGTCAGGGGAGATTTAGGTGGGATATTAAGGAAAGGTTCTCTGACCAGAGGGTGGTTGGTACTGGAACATGCTCCCTAGGGAAGGGGTCATAGCACCAGCCTGAGAGAGTTCAAGAAGCCTTTGGACAACACTCTCAGGCACATGGTGTGATACTTGGGCACTCTCCTGTGCAGTACCAGGAGTTGGACTTAAAGATTTTTCTGTCTCCCTTCCAACTTGGGATATTCTATGATTGTATAAAAGATTTTGGACTGTGCTTCTCTCAGTTCATAGTGATAATACAGTGTGCTACCAGCTCATGTACAAATTAGTGCAATATTTTAAAGCTCTTTTTTTGTAGCTGAGTGGCCAAAACTTTCTTTGTCTGCAAAAAGTAGAATGAGGAAGCCCTAAGTAGATTTTCAGGGACACTTACAGCCTTTAGTCATAAAGAAAATGGAAAGACTTGTCAGATGCAGAATTTGTCTAAGTTGTAGCAATGAGGCATCATCAATGTGTGTTTCTGTCCCAAAACAATCAAATAGGTAATTTCATCAGTGTTTCAGTATCGCAGAGTTACAGAACTGCTAACAGAATGGGCAACTGATAACAGATATATTTATAAGCATGTATTAAGACCCACAAAAGGATTAGAAAGGTATATGTACATTTCTTACATGTCCCAATGAGTATGACAACATTATGCTTTGGTTTGACTTGCATAGTTCATGCTTCTAAAACTAGACACCTTGTTGAAGACTGGAGGTGCAGGTTGATAACCTAGCCAGGCTGATCTCATTATTAACTGTTGCTGAGGGGTAAAGGGGAAATTATTAACAGCAATATTTCTAATGTGTAAAATTACATCTGAAAGAGTCTCAATTCTCAAGCCTTTAGACAAATGCCCGTATGTAAGAAAGCTGGATCATCTTCTGTTTTGAATACTTTCCTGTCATTGTCACTGTATTATGGATCTTCTTGCAGTGATGAAAGTGAAGATGGATTGGATGACAATCCTTTGCTGCCTCAGTCTGGGGATCCCCTGATGCAAGTTAAGGAAGAGCCTCCAGACTCCTTGCTTGGAGAGTCTTCTGGAGCAGGGAATTCTGGGATGCTGAACACACATTCCCTGAATGGAGTACTCCAGCCAGGTGGGCATGTATTAGGTTAAATCTCAACTTTCTTTGGGTTAGTCTGGAAAAGCATTTTTTCTAACAAATTTTTTTTTTTTTCTTTTCTGTAAACAGAACCAAAGTCTGAAAAAGGGAGCTTGTATAATTTTTCCAAACTGAAGAAAAGCAGAAAGTGGCTGAAGGTAAGAATATTGGGAAGAAATGCAGCTATTTTGGAATCTGTGAGCAGAGTTATCCACCTAGCCATTCTCAGTCATTTGCCAACAGTCCTGGCTAACCAGGGAGATCCCAGTTGACTGAAAGTTTGCAAACATGACAACCATTTACAAGAAAAGTTGGATGGAGGGCCTAGGGAACTACAGAACTGTCAGCCTATCCTTGGTGCTCTGTGAAAGGTTATAGAGCAGATCATCTTGAGTGTCATTACACAGCATGTGCAAGATAACCAGGGGATCAGGCCCAGCCAGCATGGGTATATGAAAGTCAGGTCCTGCTTGACCAACCTGATCATATTCTGTGATAAGGTGACCTGCCTAATGGATGAGGGAAAGGCTGTGGATGTCTGTCTAGACTTCAGTAAAGCCATTGACACCATCTCCCACAGTGTTTTCCTTGACAAGGTGGCTGCTCACATTTGGATGGGTGCATGGTTTACCAGGTGAAAAACTGCCTGCATGGCTGGGCCCAGACAGTGGTGGTGCCTGGAGTTACATCCAGCCAATGGCCAGCTCCAGTGGTGATCCCCAGGGCTCAGTACTGGGCCTGGTCCTGTTTATTGTCTTTATCAATGATCTGAATGAAGTGATCAAATACACCCTCAGACAAGTTGGGTGGCAGTGTTGATCTGCTGGAGGGCAGGAAGGCTCTGCAGAGGGATCTGGATCCTGGGCCAAGGTTGACTGCATGAGGTTCAATGCAGTGAATATCCTGCACTTCGGTGACAACCCCATGCAGCACTACAGGCTGGGGGAAGCATGGCTGAAAGGCTGCCCAGCAGAAAAGGACCTGAGGATGCTGGTTGAAAGCAGCTGAACGTGATCCAGCAGTGTCCAGGTAGCCAAGAAGGCCAATGGCATCCTCCTGGCCTATATCAGCAGTAGTGTGGCCAGCAGGACCAGGACAGTGATTGTCTTCCTGTACTTGGTATCCTGGTGAGGCCACACCTCGAACCTGTGTCCAGTTTGGACCTCTTGCCCAAAGGTGTAGAGGTGCTGGAGCAAGTCCAGGGAAGGGCAGTGGAGCAGCTGAAGGCTCTGGATTACAAGTCTTAGGAGGAGCAGCTGAGGGAGCTGGGAGTATTAAGTCTGAAGAAAAGGAGGTTGGGGAGATTCCCTTGAAGGGAGATTGTAGTGAGGCGAGGATGAGTCTTGTCTCCCAAGTAACAAGCAATAGGGCAAGAGAAATGGCCTCAAGTTGTGCCAAGGGAAGTTTAGATTGTATATTAGTAAAATTTTCTTCACTGGGGAGGATGGTCAAGCATTAGAACAGGCCGTCCAGGGAAATTTTGGAATCACCATCCCTGGAGGTGTCCAGAAGGCATGTGGATGTGGCACATGAGGATGGAGTTAAGTGGTGGGCTTGGCAGTTAGTTTACATTCAGAATCTGAATTAATTTTAGATAAAATAAATCTATTATAAAATGTATTAAATGGAGATTTGGGACTTGACTGAATATTTGTTTTTACGTTGAATTCACTACAAAGTTTCAGTGAGGATGGCAGAAGAGAGTGGAATGGTGGCTTTATGCTGTCTTTGCGTTTTCACTGTGTTGTAGCCATCTCAAGTTAGCAAAAAGATGTTGCCAAGAGGTCAAACAGTCACAAACTAACAGGAAACTGCTTTCCTCCAAATCAGAAAATGTGTATTGGATTCACTGCTATACAGGTCTGCTCCTCAGAAAACTATTTTCTATGGGTCTTTTTAGATGGACACGTTGTTACTGCTAAGTATCATTGTTGGGTGAGACCCACTCCCCTTTATTAGGTAAAGGCTCAAGAGTCCTTTGCATATAATAAACAGGGACTTGGGATTGTTAAATTAGTTCCCATTTATTCTTGTTAGAGTATCCTTCTGAGTGATGATTCCAGTGACACAGATTCACCAAGTGATGAGGATGGAGAGGAGGAAGAAGAATTTTCTCTTTCAAGGGAGGAACTTCACGATATGCTGCGATTACACAAGTATAAAAAATTGCATCAAAGTAAATACAGCAAAGACAAGGAGGTAAAAAGAATTTTTACATTTTCTTGATTTTTATTCTTTCCTTTAACTGTATTATTTTAACTGCTCTTATGTTTTTATCAAAACTCATAATTTTGTGAACTGGAAAATACACTTTTTGGTAGACAGTAACTGTCTAACAGCACTTTTAGACAAGGGTTATTGAATCAATTACATACATAGAATGAAAGATGCTGTGAATCTGTCAGTAATGTACATAACTAGCACAGGCACATGTTATATATAGTTTCCACAGTGCTCTGTCCCAGTCACTAGAGCAAATACTGGGTGTTAAAATGCAAGACTTGGATGATATATATGCAATGTATATGAAAACAGAGATGCTGTGAGTTAAATTCTAATACAGGTACTAGCTGCTATTCAAGGGTATTTATATCATCATTAAAGTGATGAATAGTAAGGTGATGTTTACAGTCTTGAAAGGGAGTCCCTATTTTACTACCTTGTCATTTTCTGTCATGATTTGAGGTTTTACTTGACTCTTTTTCTTTCTTTTTACCTTTTTTTGTTTGTTTGTTTTGGACTTTTTTGATATTTTCTTTCTTTCTCTTAGAAGAAAATAGTCTGCTGCATTTTTGCATTTTTCTTAATAGGAAGCCGAATTCCATGGCGGCTTTGCTTCTAATAATGCATTTCTTCAAATTATAAGGGCTTTTACAGAAATGTTCACTGCTGATTTGAATTGCAGCAGAAAGTCTTAGATGAACGAGGTTATCCTATTCTGTTATCTGAGAGTTTGTCTGAAGTTAAAATTTGTCCTCCTGTTTTATATTGTTTTCTTTGTTTTCTTGTGAAGCTCTGAAACAATATTGTGTTAGCTTCTTGAAATATTGCATAGCTACACAAATATTCATACACAACATTTTTAAACTGGTCATAGCTTTGTTAGATTTTACACAAATACTTATTTCCAGACTTGTAAGAAATAATACCCAGTGAAATTAACCAGTGAGAGATTGTTAGATCAGCAGTACACAGTTATGGAGGGAGAGGAACATATATCAGAAAAGTTTGTTTATGCTTAAGTGATGTCACTTTTCAAAAATCTTCTATTAATTTAGAAGTATGATTAGATTTTAATTAGTTAATTTCCGATTTTAATTTAAGTTAATTAAATTAGTTAATTTCTGCCTTTAATTTACCTGTTTATATGTAACCTGTGTGGAATTCTTCACTACTTCATTTGAATAATGCTGGGAATATACTGGCATTTTTCATCATTTAGAGGAAAAAATGTTGAGGCAGCTGTATTTTTACTTGACAATCTGAGTGTTAAAGTTGTTTGTCCTTGTGGAAATCTTTTAAATGCCTTTTCTTTAAACCTGTCCTTTTACATCCTGTGGAATGATAAAGTAGAGCATGTACGTAATTTGGGAATGTAGGCCAAGCAAATGTTGGGTCCATAACTGGACCTCTTCATGTAGTGTGTTGTCTTGCTGGGCAGCACCTGCATGGAAAAGACAGAGCAGTATGTTTTGAAAGTGCAACCTTCACTGCACCTCTTACTTAACCAGGTGGGCTCGGTTCCATGCTCAAGTTGGAGGCTGCTCCTGAGAGCAGTGGTTTCACTTTAGACTCTCTGATAGTTGATAACAAATGCAAAATATGGAGAAGTACATACTTCCTGATCTCTTCTTTATGTTCAGGATCTGAGCTTGTTTAGGGGCTGTCTGTGTTACCTCCTCACTCTCCCCTTCAGTTGCAGCAGTACCAGTACTACAGCGCGGGGCTGCTCTCTACCTACGACCCTTACTACGAGCAGCAGCGCCACCTGCTAGGGCCCAAGAAAAAGAAGTTTAAAGAAGAGAAAAAAATAAAAGGTAAAGTCACTAACCTCATGCTTTTAAATGGCTGCTGTAATTTAACTTCTGTCCTACATTGTTTCCTTTGATTAAACATAAATGTTCAAAACTTGTGGGTTTTGCAGGGAAATAACAAGTTCTGGCAAAGAAAAATGTCCTCAGAAAATATTGTGCTTTATCATCTGGCTTCTAGAAAGCTAGGGTGGAAAAAAGGTGTGTGACTGGAGAGTTCATGGCTTTAGATTTTCTTTGTGGACCTTATTCAGTAGTTTGGAATCCATAAACATTGTTTCATATCATGGTCCATTTACTCAAGAGTGTTTTGAAAACATGATAGGTCCTTGAAAAGTTTAAGAGCTTATCCAGTACCTGCTGCAGTTATTCCTGAATGTGCAGTTTTAGTGATCAGGAAGTTTCAGGGAGTGAGTGTTTTCTGGAAAATAGAGGGAACTCGGAGTTGATGTTTGATGTCAGTTAGAATAGAATTATATCTCTGACATAACAGCTGGAGTTTCTGAGATGCACATTTGCCAGGAAGTACAGTTTCCTTTCTTGTTTGGGCTGGCAGTAGTTGTAAATCTGTAAAGAAGCAGAGAAGGGTATGAGCTGTCAGCATTAGGTGAACTCTCTTAGTGTAAGTACTTAAGTTTGAGCTGTGTTTTAAAGGGGTTATTTCAGGCTGGCTTCCATTCTTTTTGCAAGTTCCTTTAACTGTGGTGGTTTTTTTCTCCATTATGCTTACAGCATCCATAGTTTTGCATACTCACGGTGAACATTTTTAATATCTGATACCAGTATCAATTTCCTCTGAAAGCTGGTATGACATGACAACGTGCCAATATCTTTCAATGCAGTCTTCCATTTGCTGAGAAGTTTGCTTTGAGACTTACTGTACCAAATGACAATGTTGTCACCTTTAAAAGTCTTACCTTTATGTAGCTTTAAGTAGAATTTTGCCACAAAGCAAGAAACATGCACCAAGTCCGAGACATTTTAACTCTCAAGGCATGTTTCCCTGGGTGGAAGTAATTGTATTTCACTCTTCTATTAAACAGGAAGATCTTTCCATTATGAAGTACTGAGGAAATATCTAATAGTATAAATTAATTGCACCAGAATTGGGAAACATGAATAAGTTTGACTTTTTTGTTGGTTCCACATATAAATTGACTAGGAGAATATACTCAGGAAAGGTGAGTATATGCCTGATTAAATGTGCCCCAAAAATAGAAATGTATTTTTATGATTGTGGTTGCCATGCAGGCAAGTTGAAAAAAGTAAAGAAAAAGAGGAGACGGGATGAAGAACTCTCTTCAGAGGAGTCACCACGACGCCACCATCACCAGACCAAAGTTTTTGCCAAGTTTTCCCACGATACACCTCCACCTGGGTCCAAGAAAAAGCATTTGTCTATTGAGCAACTTAACGCACGTCGGCGCAAAGTGTGGCTTAGCATTGTTAAGAAGGAGTTACCAAAGGTGAGCTTGGCTAATGGCAGTAGATCAGTGATGATACAAGAAAGTGAAATAGGAAATTAACTTAGTGGGGACTTGACACATAAAAAACCAGAGTAAAGACCTGATTTTCCCAGTGGTCATTAATGACCTAACTGGAATTCTGTAATCCGTAAGTAACGTGTAGTTTAAATATCACCAGTGGTACCTAAATGGATCATGCAGTGCTTTGCTGTGGCTATTCAACCCTCGGCAATGAAAAGTGCAGGAAGCGCTAGCAGGTACTCTGATCTGCAGGATGGCAGTATAGAGCAAACCACTATCTAGGTTTAGAGTAGAGTTCAGAAAAGGGGTGTTTCAGTCACAACACCTGGATTTTGCAAACCTTACCTCAGAAACAGATTAGGGAAAAGTGTTTGTATAATTTATAGTACAAGCTTCAGGCACATTTGAAATAAAAGGCCAGATTCACTGTTGGTAGTTTTCTGAGATGGTCAGAGTGGACCTTAGAACCTGCTTTTTGAAGTTCACAGTCAGCAGACTTGGAATTCTACAAGTCATGACTGTGTCATCCTGTGTGGACTTAAAAGCCAAACAAAGAATATGTGCAGTCAGAGAGACCATTTTTTTTGAAAAGATGAATTTTGATCATGTGAAGAACATAGCATCTACATAAATTCTTAACATCTTTGGGAAACAGTGGAAAATATTGTTTGCCTCAGTGATAAAAATGGAATAGGAGACCTCTGCTTTGCAACAGTAGTAATTAAAGAAACAATTGTGAAAAAAGAGGTGTTTTGCATGCTTCCTTCAGGATTTGGAATATATTTATGTACGCCTTCAGTAATTTAGGGATGAAAACTGTTTCACTCAAAATGAAAAACAATTACAGTATCTATTCTCAATTCTACAGTAGTGTGCATGACTGAAGTTGGTACATGTACCTGCTGAAGACTAGATAGTGATTTTTTTAAAAATACTGTGAAGCTATTACCCTTTAACTAATTTACAGGTTGTGCTCTTTTACAGGCATACAAACAGAAAGCTTCAGCCCGTAATCTCTTCCTAACCAATAGCAAAAAGGTAGGTGGTGTTCAGTGTCGTACTGTTCCTTGTACTGGATTTAATAAACAAACTGTAACCTCTCTGTTTCTTACAATACTGACTATACTAGCAGGGCAGTATAGGAGAAAGAAGTGTATACAAGTAATTGTGATTAATTATAAGGCTTTTCATTTTTTAGCTGTGTTGTTTTGTCTTGTTTCACAAGCAACAGATGAAACAAACAGCACGAGTTCCTTTCATGAGATCTTTCTGGCTTTTGAAAAATTTAGTTTGTACATTTCAAATTTACTAATCTTTGATACTGTACATTAGTGGCTTTGGTCCACTTTGACTTTTGAGTTGCCCATCTATCCACTATTTAAAACTTGCTGGTTTTAAGCATTCTGGTTGAAATCAAAGGGGCTCTTGGAATATTAAGTGCTTTAATTTAGATAAATATGTAGAGGACCTGAGATTTAAAATAGAGGAGTTTTCAGCATAAGTGATTGCAAAAGCAATCCATCTTCTCATCAGAGTCTTCTCTGAGAATTGGCATTGTTTCTACCTGGAGGACTTTGCTTACAAACACTGGGTAACAGCTTTCCGAGCACTTTTCAAGGGTTATGCTTAACTGTCTGATTCATATATATGGCTAATGATGAAAAGGTAATCAAGTATATGACTGAGAATTGTTAGAGATAAGGTGATGTAGGAAGTTTCCTGTTCTGTATATATGTTATTGAGAAAGAGAGCATTTTCTATGTAAGGGATGCAGAAAATGAGATTTGCTTATATGTTTAAGAAACTTGGCCAGTAGAATTTACATTTTTTAAAGTCCCACTTTTTTTCTCCTTCATTTTGTTTTATCATTTGAAATCTGTATGTTAGAATAGTCGATGTACAAATTTTGGTGGAAGAAAAAACTGTCACAAACTAAAACCCAGCAATTTTGATCACTATTACAATGTGATCAAATAATTTCTACTTGAAAAAAAAAAGACATTTTCTTATGCTTCGTGAAATAGTAGCAAAAGTGCAGAATGTCCCTCACTTTTCTGTGTATTAATGTGAACAGGACTGTGTTCCACCAATACTGCTATTGCAGTATTCTTAACAATATTCTTATTGTAAAGTGAAAAAATAACTCCAGAGAAGTGTCAAGAAATGGGTGAGTAAGAGCTGTAGGTAAGCCTTGAATTTTGTTCTTCTGAGGCTTTTCAAGGACCTATCCATCAGATCAGTCTTTTAAGTATTATGCCATGCTGAAACTTTCTTCAGATTTTGTCTTCTCCACCATCTCAAAATTTTTTTGGAAGATTGCATTCTTTCATGCCATTTCAGAAGCATTGCTGCTGAGTAAAGTATCACAGTTTTTTCTCTTTTGAAGTGTCCGACTTGGTTATAATTAAATCTGATACTGTTTCTTGCTGGCTTTCTTTACAATCTGCCAATTTTACCACTGTTCCCAAATCTAATTTCCTTCTAGCTGGCCCACCAGTGCATGAGGGAGGTCCGTAGAGCTGCTCTCCAAGCCCAGAAAAACTGTAAGGAAACTCTACCACGAGCACGTCGTCTCACCAAGGAGATGCTTCTCTACTGGAAAAAGTATGAAAAGGTGGAAAAAGAGCATCGGAAACGAGCTGAGAAGGAGGCTCTGGAGCAACGCAAGCTGGATGAGGAGATGAGAGAGGTATGGCAAAATCACAGATTGCTGATACTTCATATGCTGAGGAGACACAGAAGTGACTGGATAATTTGAGTTTCTGAATCCAAGCCATGAAATTCAGTTATTTGTTCTGTTTTGGTGCTATTCCACATACTTCTTCTGCTGTCTTATTTTTATTTATGTAATTATTCTAATGTTAGCAAAAGGTGATTAAAAAAACCCTTCAAATTGCATAAATTCTTTATAATTGAGTGAAATTGAGGAAGGAATCAGAGAAGCTGTGCATGTCTCACAGACATACACAGCTCAGTGTTAGTAAGGGCCAACATTTTGTAATGGTTTGTATATCTTTCTGGATCCAGAAGGGAAGGCACTTTTTCATTGACTTTGAATTTTTTTGTCCTGTTCTTTTTTTCCCCTGCTGCTCTAAGATGATTCTGTCATTTATGTATGAGACACAGAATTTTTCTGTGCTTGCTTTTTTGTCAGCCAACTGGCAACCTCTTGAACTCTACTGCAGAGTAAAAGGGATTGAATTCAAGAGAGTTTCCTCGTAAGAGCTCTCTAGTGAAACTGTGGTTGTTATTTTAGATATGTATACCTTATATGAGGAAAGGTTGAATCTTAAAACTAAATATAAGGCATTATAATGCTTAAATTATGCTTGCATTTATTTTGTTCCTCTCATTCTTGCAAATTCATTAACATTTGGTAAAGTTTTCTGCTGACTTAGATAAATAGATAAATTTTAACAGTAGCAATTTTTTTGCCAAAGCCTAAGGGTGAACAGAGCTTCTGCAATGTCTTGTTGTATGCTGAGTAATGATAATATCTCAAATCTATTACCTATTGATGTACTCATGTGTACTACCATAATTCCCTCTACTAATAAGTAACAGAATGTGGGAGTGAGATTGCCATGAGAGCATTTCTTAACTGCTGAGTTCCTTTACTATAAACCACTAAAGTCATGCTATTTTTTGTTGATATTTTTATTTTTCAGTGTAAACAAAACTTTGAAACTTTCTCTTAATAGATTATGGTGTTTTTTGTAATCATTACTGAATTTAAAAAACTTTTCTTTTACAACATTTTTATATTTTAGTATAGATATTTATGGAGTTGGTCAGTGTTCTTATGTGCAACTAATAATGTAGCACTTCAGAGTGATGTGTTTAACATAATCTAGATAGGTTGTTTGTTGATACATTATGAATTTTTTTTTTGTTTAATTATATTTTTAACATTGAACTCTTGTCCTGTCTCTTTTTCCGCTTCTTTTGTTTTTGGTAAATGCTCTTCTCTTAGGCTAAGAGACAGCAGCGAAAACTGAACTTTCTGATCACACAAACTGAATTATATGCCCATTTTATGAGTCGTAAACGAGATATTGGACATGATGGGATACAGGAGGAAATCCTGCGCAAACTGGAAGACAGCTCTACCCAAAGGCAGATTGATATTGGTGGAGGAGTAGTTGTCAACATCACCCAAGAAGATTATGGTAAATGAATCATCTACAGTCTTTTCCTTGCACTCTTTTGAAATTTACTGTACTCTATGTGTTACCCTGAAAACTTAACAATTTCAAGCACAACATCCTTCTCTGCAAGAGGGACTGCTGCAATTATTGGAATTTATCTGTGTGTTTGGATGGTTACTGATGCAGAGCTCTAATATGGGTATGGTATTTTCAGATAGCAACTATTACAAGGCCCAAGCTCTGAAGAATGCTGAGGATGCTTACCAGATTCATCAAGCCCGGGTATGTATTTTTTTGATCCATGAAGTAGAAGAGCAAGCAGAGTAATTGGCAGAAGCCATAGTACCATGATCTTTCATAGCAGTCAAGTCAAATAGGTTAATCCAGGGACCAGATTTGAATTTAATTCCATATACATATTTTGTGTTAAACCAGTAGAAAACCAGGGTATAAGGATTTGGGCTGTAGGAACGGACTTATTTTCCCTTCATTTCTGGCGAGTATCATGTCTTCATGTGAATTGTGTGAATTGTAAAGCCCTTTACACTACAGTTTCTTAATAATTCACCATCTTATGCATTACCTTCCTGTTCAGACCAGATCATTTGATGAAGATGCAAAGGAGAGCCGGGCAGCTGCTTTACGGGCTGCTAACAAATCCGGAACTGGGTTTGGAGAGAGCTACAGTTTAGCAAACCCATCTATCCGAGCAGGAGAAGATATCCCACAGCCTACCATTTTCAATGGAAAACTGAAAGGTTATCAACTGAAAGGCATGAATTGGCTGGCCAATCTATATGAGCAGGTATATTAGTACATCTTGCAAATTTTTATAACTTCTGGGATTATTTAAGTCATTAGAGTAAAGTTGGCCAAAAAAAATCTCCTGTTTTTAAAAATAGACTGTGTATAGTTGATCTTTAACGTATTTGGAAGAAAGAAGTACTAGGTAGGCCATATACCAGTGTTCTTGATTATTTAGGACATAACAGCTTTTAATTGGGCTTTGAGTTCAGTATTCTTTGTGTGGTTTATACAACTGTTTATCACTTAGATCATACATGGAAGAGACTTTTCCTGCTTGTAGTTGCATACTGTTTCAGACTTGGGTCAGCAGATAAACTGCAGGCAGTCTTGTCCTTGTGAGTGTGCAGAGGTCACAGTGGGATCATGAAGTGCAGAGAGGCTTAGGGGAAAAATAAGACTGAGAGATGAATGAAATACAGTTGAGATCAATTATCTCTCAGGAGCAGGTGCAAGAGATGATAAAGTTTCAGAGTTATTACAGTGGGGCTGTTCCCACTCAATTCAGTAGCAACTGTTCCGCCCGTTCTTTGTAGTTTAAAAAGTAGTAAAGCGAAGGTGCTCATTTATGGATCTTTTGCAGGGCATCAATGGAATCCTGGCAGATGAAATGGGTCTGGGTAAAACAGTACAAAGTATTGCTCTCCTTGCACATCTGGCTGAGGTAGGTGGGTTATACCCTGTTCCTGGGTAGTATGCTTGATAGAAGATGCATGCTTTTCAAATGTTGGAAATGAATTTTGGATTATAAAGCTTAAATGTCTTAAAGGGTATTTTATACATTGTTTCCACATGGAGCCGTTGAAATAGTTATAAATATGAATGTATGTCAATTTTTGTTTATATAGAATTTTCATTTATTCACAGAGTAAAATCTTCTCACTTGCACTGAATGTAAAAGCCTCAGGAGAGAATGTGCACACTTGATGGTTCACTGAGTTTTACAGATCAAAGTGCTCAGATTCTGAGCTTCATGGCAATTAGCATTTATTTCCATATTCCAGTGGGGTTTTTTAGGAAGCATAGTGATTCTTTTGTGCCAGGGCAGACAAACAAAACAGAATTAGCAACAGGAGCTTACTTCTTAATGCAGAAATAGATACATTTATTTAAAAAAATAAAGGTCTTGATTGCAATCCAGTCACTTGCCCTAAATAGGAGATATCAATGAAGTGATACTAGAAGCAAAATTAGCTGCACTAGTGACCAAGTGACAATTATGTGCATTTCTTTATGTTACTGCTGCTGTTAGCCAAAATACTGTAAAGGTGTGCAGAGCTGAAGATTCTTGAGCTCATCTGTATAGAAAGAATAACAAGATAAGCTTGTCTTCCTGTGCCACTGCACCCTGAGATTTTTCGAAGGTTACACAGGGCTTTATTCTTCTGCCTCTCCCTTAGGAGGGCCAGCTTGTAACTGCTAATATATTAATGGATCAACTCAGTTATTCACCAGAGAGCACTGTAATTTGTGATGTGGCAGAGCAAAGTTTTTCAGTGTGACCTCAAGTTCTTATCAAAATGACAGGGGCTGTTAGCAGCATGCAGGTGGCAACTCTCAGAAACAAAGGAGTTTGTTCTGGGAAGAACTTTGCTGTTATGAAATAAGTTTTGATTAAACATTAGATCTGCTCTGTTTGATTTTGTATCACCCTGGGAAGAGCTTTGCTATTTTGCATACAGTTCCCTCTCATGTAGTCACTGTCATTTAGTAGATTTAAAGCCATATCAAGCCATCTCTTTATCACCTCACTTCAATTTTTTTTAAATTTAATTTTTATGTGTGTTTTCCAGAGAGAGAACATCTGGGGACCTTTTTTAATAATTTCACCTGCCTCGACTCTGAACAACTGGCACCAGGAGTTTGCCAGATTTGTACCTAAATTTAAGGTAATAAGCATGTCCAAGAAATTTCTTTTTGTTTCCTCAAGAGCAAACTATTTTGTTCTCCTGAGTTCTGTATCACATCTGAGTGCTTACTGAATATAAAACTCTGTAATGGACCTGTTTCTGGTATTTTTTCCATCATCCTGGTATTTTTCTGAAGTGTTTAGTTATTTAAGGCTTAAAAATATTCTGACTTTATTCACATGGTTTTCATTTTGCATTGACTTAATGACACCTTCTCAGTAGTAGGTCAGGAAGTGGATGCATAATTTTAATGTGTGGGCCTGGTAGCAGAACCAAGAATTATATACCAAATTTTATGTAATGTCTTTGGGGTTAGAGCTGTGTTTTCAGTCATTCATATGAATTGGAGTCAGATAAAGATTGTATGTGAACAAATGCGGAACAGATAAGAGGGAAGCGAAATACAGTTAGTACAGAAAAATAGAAGAACTATGGACATACAGTTAATAATCAAGGAAAAGCAGAGAAGTGAAGCACAAATAGATAAGAACAAAAAGATTGAAAGAAAACAAATGGAGTTTTTCAGGTATATTGTGAATGTGAAAACATAGTAAAACAGTAAATTAGAAAGCAAGGAACTATCAGTTACTGAAAAACAGGCTGCTTACCTGTCCCCCAGTGGAAAACATTGGAGTGTTGCAAAGGAAAATTTGAAAAGAAATGTGTACTGCTAAAACAGTGCTGTAATTTCAGAATTCAGGATAGACAAAAGTGTCAGAAGCTTGCAGTTACATCTGCCAAGAGGAACAGATCATAATTTAAGTATTTGGGTTGTTAACATAATAACCTTTGATATAAAGAAGTCTTGATTGGGTTTTTTTTGAAACATCAGATTTTCCTTTTTACAGAAAACAGTAGAAGACACCTAGTTGTGAGTAACCAGTATACCAGTAACATCAGGCTAATTGTTTGAATGTCTTGGCTACTTAAAAAAGTATGAGGAAGAAACTTTGAATGTATTACTATAAGTGATACTTGATTTTTGATCTGGGGCAGGGCAAAATTAAAGGACTTAGCTTTTACCAAATAGCTTGCTTTGGAGATCCTGATGAGACTGTACATTGGTTGTAGTGTTGTTTAGTTTGAGATATCTGTATGAGGAGAAGTTGTGCTAGAGGATAGTTCAATACTTTTTATTCGAGTGACTTGTATTTTGGAATAAATTGGCATTACTGAGCCTTTAAAGCAACTAAGAAATTCAACTGAAGAAATTCAAACCCTTATGTTATTGAGGAGACATTCAAAAGAAAAAAAAAGCCAACACAACCTAAAAATAATCCATTCATGTCTTTTCATAGCCCAAAATAACAGGGGCTCTTGATTAAAAAACTTGAGAGCTGTTGGCCAATCTATCTTCCTTTGATCCTTTGATTCCATTTTATGGAATAGGCAAGCAACTGTTTATGCTTTCTCTGTCTCAGGAATGAAATACAGCAAATGTTTGAAAAATGGAGTCAGGATGCTTGTGAAAAGATAGTTTTCTCTTTTTTGACTTAACCACCAAACTGTTTATATAATTGTATAGCTGTTCTTTGGCATGCTGATCTTATTGCATGCTGATGTTTACCTCATCCATGGAACAAAATGTATTTTAAAAATAAGTTTTCTAAACTTACTGTCACATGTTTACAAATTCAATCAATCTTTTTTTCAACCAGTTTTGTTTCATCCTCTAATCATACAGAAGTGTGCAGTCAGTTCTGCTTGTAGTAAATCACAGTGAATTTATGTCTCTGGCAGAATATGTAAACTAAAAGACAGATCGCTTTTCAGTCAGTCTGGTTGTTTTACAAACAGAACAGTAGGATGAGTATTCAATTAAAGGGTTTTGGAACCTGTCAGTTGAAGTTGTAAGACTTTTCCCCACCTCAGAAAGCAGCATTCTTCCTCCCTCCCAAACCTCCCAGTCTTAGCTGTGTTTCCACCAGGCAGGAGATGGCAGTACAGTGTTATTAACCAGTGGCAGGAGGCAGTGCTGTGCAAAGGTCCGCGTAATAGGACCTGTGCAGTTTTGAACTGTAGGTAGTTTAAGTACTGCTTTTTCTGGCAGTACTGCTTGCTTTTAAAATTCTTATATTAAATATATCCATGCCAGACATTTTAACTTCATCTCAGGTTTTTGGGGTCAGTTCTGAAATAGAAAACCAACAAGACCATAGGGGTTGTTAAACAGGCAACAAGCCTTCTAGTCCTCTAGGTTTAATTATAGCAGTTGAGTGCAGACCTCGTTCTGCCATAAGCAAAATATCATTTTTAATATTTAGAAGAACCTGACTAGAACGTTTGTGCTAAATGCTAAAGGGCATTTTTAGATTCTCAGCATAGCTTGATCAGGCCAAGTTTCTTGATGCCTTTTCCCGGAATGCTCTTTTTCAAAGTATTTTTAAATGCTTTCTAATTTTTCTCAATGGTAAAAAGATAATTTCCATTTTTGTTGTTTTGAAGAAAGAAGCATGTAATTTTGTAGACTACAGACTATAGAATTCCAGAGCTGCTGCCATTATTTGAAAATAATGTATTTCTTTTTTTTTTACTGTTTCAGGTGCTACCTTATTGGGGAAATCCCCATGATAGAAAGGTGATCAGAAAATTCTGGAGTCAGGTAATGCCAGCATGAATGTGTACTTTGACTGTCTTTCTCTGTGCAGAGTAAACCAGAAACTGTTGCTATATGTCACCAAATTAAACTAATGTGTGGATGCAGAGTTTCTTAATTCCTGTAGTAGCATTTTCATTAATATAATGAGATGGAAGACTTCTCTTGTGCTGAAGAGCAATACCATACAGAGCAATTCAATGCGGTGTGGGGTTCAGATGAAGAACTAGAACTCTGCAAATAAAGCAGGAAGTTTCAGTGTCAAGGACTGTTTATTCTGTTTGAGTAACCTAGCTCGGGATATCCCAATGCAGAATCCCTGCAGTTCTGTCAATATTGTTCCTTATTTAACAATAGCATTTTGTAGGGTTCAATATCCAGGTCTTGTCTTGCCTTGCACATTATGAAGCATATGAAGTTTTTCAAGGGCTGAAGTCCAGGTCCACTAGTTGAGTAACTGTAATATAATAATTTGTACAAGTCAGCTGTGGAAAATGCTGGAAAGTCAGCTGGAAAATGCTTTTACAATGAGAAGATTGTAAAACAGAAGTCTGAAATTACAGTGAGCTCTTGACAATGTACTTACATGATGTGGATATTTGTTTCTCCTTTTGCGGTTGTAGAAAACATTGTATACTCAGGATGCTCCTTTCCACGTGGTAATTACCAGTTACCAGCTGGTAGTGCAGGATGTGAAGTATTTCCAGCGAGTGAAGTGGCAGTATATGGTGCTGGATGAAGCACAAGCACTCAAGAGTAGCTCCAGGTAATAAATTAACTGGAAACAAAATCTTTTCTGCGTATCAGCCTCTTGGAGGAGTATCAAAAAAGCATCAAGAGAACATAAATTGATAGAAGTTAAAACTGACACACATAAGACCCCTTAAGTATCTAACCTCATTAAATATCTATATAACTCTCTGACACCGGATTGATCCATTAGGGTTTTTGCATTTAGATTTTCCAAATATGAAAAATGTAATTAAAAGGTAGCTCTGGAGCAGAAACTTATATAGAGCATGGGACAGTTAAACAAAACACTGTGAAATGCTGTTCACTTTCCCTCCTGACTACTCACATAATTCTTCCTGGTGAATGGTCTGTAGTCTTTAGCTTATATTGGCTCCATTAAATGCATTATTGGGATTCCTTATTCAGTTGCACTTCGAGACATAAATGAAGGTCAGAACCCCACGAGTACAGTTGGCTGCAGTAAAGCTCAATTTGTGTTATGAGACTCTATGCCAGAAAATTTTCTGTTTGTTTTCAAGTAATGGATTTGTCCGTCTTTATTTCTGTAATTGCTTTCCCATAACCTTTGTACAAGTTGCCACTGTACACAGTAAATTGAGGACTGCTTTAGATGCAGGCTGATTCTGACCAAAGTTTGTCTCTTCAGCATTCTTGGGAAACCACCCCTCAAAGATTATTTTAATGTATAGCTCAGCACTCCTGCCACAGTAGCCTATACACTTCCTCTTGTAGAGTGTGAAAAATGCATGACATTCTGATTCAAAGTACCTGTTTCTTTTGGAAAGTTAATTATTCTGATCATGAGACTTTACTGTAAGCATTTGTTTTAAAAATGAGTAAAAAAGATATTAAGAAAAATAAAATAAATTACACTCTTTTATTTTTTTTTAATTGGGAAAAGGTAATTTTTTCCTGTAGCTGTCTTTTGAAAGACTGGGGAACAGCTGCAATAGTTTTGTCCAGTGACTTCCAAAGATCTTTTGGGAAACTCACTGGAAGCAATTTGCCTTAAAGTACTTTATGTTTCATATCATTCTACAGTTTTCTCTATAAATTATTTTTCTTGCTTTTTTTCATCAGTGTTCGTTGGAAGATCCTACTGCAGTTCCAGTGTCGAAACAGATTGTTGTTGACTGGGACCCCAATCCAGAACACAATGGCTGAGGTATTTGGGAGCTCAAAAGAGTGGATTTTTCTTTATAACAATAATACATACTAAATATATGTAAACAGTGGAGAAATCTGTTGTATTTGTGTGGTGGTGGGATCATGCTTGTAACAAGCCACTGGCAGACAAACATGGGATCAGCCCTGGGAGGGAAAAATATGGAAACGTGCCACACATTTAAATAAAACTAAAGATATTTGAAGTAATACTTAGATTACAGGATGAAATCCAATTCTAGTGACTTTTCCTTTTGTTGGCTGAAGTAATTAGAATGTGTTTGTCACTGCTTTCTAATGGGATTCTATTAAATTGATATCTGTGGCATTGTGGGGGGAGGCAGGAAGAGAATGCAGCTGAGGTTTTGTTTAATTTTGCCATGTCTCATGATCTAGTGAAGGGATTAGGTTTATAAAGAGCTGCAGGCTTTTGGGATCCCCAATTACCTTGTCCACAGTAGGATGACTTTTGCTAATCTGGTGTTTTCTCCTCTCCTTTTAGCTGTGGGCCCTGCTGCATTTTATCATGCCAACACTGTTTGATTCCCATGAAGAGTTCAATGAGTGGTTTTCTAAGGACATAGAGAGCCATGCAGAGAACAAATCTGCTATTGATGAGAGTGAGTGCAGTGTGTAACTGCTATGATTTTTATATTAAGAATCTGTCTCCTTTTTGAACTAAAAATGGCTAAATTTTCTATGAGATGTGGCATCTGAAGCAGAGGATGCATGATGAGATTGGAACATTACTGGATTGCTGTTGATAGTTTATGTTGAAGATTCTGTTTCTGGCTGTAATATAGCATGTGTAATGAATAGAAAAACAGTGTAGCATATAACTCATTTGAAAAAGAAAAATCAACAGAGAAAAATATCAACTCTGTGCTGTAAGAACTCACATGGGAGCAGTTAGGGACTCAATTTGTCATAAAACACCATATAATTTTCCTATTTGATGAAGTAATTGTTCTTTCTTTCCCCTTCCCTTTATTTCAGACCAGCTATCCCGCTTGCACATGATCCTGAAGCCTTTCATGTTGAGAAGAATCAAGAAGGATGTGGAAAATGAACTGTCAGATAAGGTGAGAAAAAGTATTTCTCTGGATGGGTATTACAGCTCTATTGTCATAGCTCTGTTCTCTGATCTGGTTTTTGCAAACTGGTTTGCAAAAACTGCAAATCAGTTTGTCAGACTCACCTTATCTGACAGTTCATTTTCCTGAAATCTGACTGTAGACTTCTCTTCGACCTTCACCTTCTTGCATCTCATCCCAGCAATGTCATTAGATGTGAATGTAACTGAAGAACTTCTAAGTAATAAACATTTTTCTTGGGAAAGCATTTTGTTATCAGTTAAAAATGAAGTATCTTCAGTCCTGGTTAAGTTGACAGAAGTATCCCTAATGGCACTGAAGGAGATTAATACATCAACTACTGGGTGATAAACATTTCCAGTTGCCTTTGTGAAGGATTTGGCATGGATTTAGGATTTTTTTTGGCTTGTCTGTACAGAGAAATACATAGTGGCAGCATCATGCTCTTTTCTCCTGCCAGTCTCTTAATTTCACATGGATTTTAGCAATACTAGATGATCTTGTGGTCAACAGTCCCCAGGTTGAGAGACATTGGCTGAGAGTCATCTGGTTTGTTCTGATGAGCTTATTAATTTCAGTGGCCTTCCCACAGACACCATTGTTGTGTGATTGCACCCATTGCTGCTGTGAGTCCTGGCACTCCTTAGCACAGCTCTAAGTGGGGAGGTGTAGGATGGTAGAATTGAAGTCAGATTTTAAACTGGTCAGCTGCAGGTGTGATGTCAGCTTCTTAAGAATCCGTCTGTTTACTCAGTTGTGTTCACGTGCTTTTAAAGCTCTGTCTCCCACATAATCACAAGCCTTCCAAAACACACCTGTCAGTTAAGTCCTTTCCAGGTTAGATCCTGAAATGCAGATCTGAATGCAACTACCTATAAATGTACTTTTTGATAAAATTGTTACGTTATGTTTTCCTCAAGGCGTGTTTCAGCTTTATGTACACTGATGTTACCATCCTTCATTTTAGAGAAATAAATGGCTAAATCTTCATTATCATTTTGCAGATTGAAATTCTTATGTACTGCCAGCAGACAAGTCGACAGAAGCTCTTGTACCAAGCTCTGAAAAACAAAATCTCTATTGATGACCTCTTGCAGTCATCAATGGGCACTACTCAGCAAGCACAGACCACCACTAGTAGTCTCATGAATCTAGTCATGCAGTTTAGGAAGGTAAGGCTATTTTAAATAATAATTTTTGAAAAGTATGATCCTTGATTTGCACAAAACTAATATATGGCTTCTAGAAAACACCATATTGAAAAAATCTAGCATAGGCAAGCAAGTTTGCATGCAATTCAGTTGTGTTTCAGATGCAGTGTAGCATTGATGTTGGGTGAAGAAGGGCTTTTAGCTCTATGATGCATGCATCTGCTAACTAGTTTGGTTACAAAGGTTGGTTTGGTTACAGAGGTTGGTTTGGTTGAAGGAAGCCATTCACTTGGGAAGAAGAGGCAATAGCTGTTATATGAATAGCAAAAGGTATAATGCCATATTCAAATTTGAGCAGATGCACTAAAATAACTATGCAATATTAAGCAATACCAAAGTTTCAGGGATCATTGGTCATGGTTGATTTGGGATGTAGATGCTGCACTGGACTAAGTTAATTCCTCCCAGCTTTTGACATGCTCTCTGTCTTACAGGTGTGCAATCACCCAGAGCTATTTGAGCGACAAGAAACTTGGTCCCCATTTCACATCTCCCTAAAGCCATACCAGATTTCCAAGTTCCTCTACCGTCACGGACAGATCAGGGTCTTTAACCACTCACGGGACAGGCAAGCCTATTCCACTTCCTATCCAATTTAGCATATTTAGTATTAGTACTTACACTTATTTTTATAAATGCTAATGAGCTCCCTTACATGGTGTACTTAAATGATGTTGGCTGAGCAGTCCATTTCCTTTTAGTCATTCAGCTATTAAACATCTGATATAGGTGCTCTTTCTTGGTGGAATCCTAATCACAGAATATTCCTTTGATTGAGTAAGAAAGCCAGGAAAAGGAATTTAGAGTTGTTGCTGATGATGTGTAGTAGAATTAAGCTTTAAAAGATCCTTGAAACAACAAAAAAGCCCCACCTGATTTCCCTTTAGTGAGTTTTCTCATGCAAGGAAGCTGTCATTATCTGTCTGTTGCAACATGGTATAATGTGAGCATCTTCTAGCTCATCTGGTGAGCTTTTAATGCTCACCTTGGATGAGGAGAATCTGCCCAAGTGCAGTTTGCTATTTTCTACAACCATGGCAATTCTTGATTAATTTTGTCTGCATTCAGTTATGAGAAGTGCTGAGGGAAGAGACGAGAGAGACATGTATGAAGACAAGATCAGCTTTTCTAGAACATACAATGCAGTTCCAGCACAACAATGGTGTGTCTCATTGTCAAATTAACAGCAGTGCATGTAGACTGATGGCACTTCCCTTCTACTGCTGTCCAATTCCAGATATTCAGAGCACTAAAATACTTACCATGAAGAAGTGAATGGCTACTCTGTGTCTTCTGCTTTGTGTGAATGAAGATGTTATGTGTTAACACCTTCTTATTAATGTTGTTTGATTTTGTTCCTTTAATTTTCAGGTGGTTACGGGTTTTACTTTCGCCATTTGCACCAGACCACATCCAGCAGTCTCTCTTCCACAGGAAGGGTAGGTTTTCAGTCTTGGGAAGCAAGTTGGATTTTAATATCCCTTCTTCTTCAGGGGGAAGGACTGAGAGGCCAGATTAATGAGTTCTCTGAGATAATATGATAACAACTTAATAGAATTTTGTTACTGTTTGTATGTACATTTCATTTGCCCAGAGAGGAAAGGATGGAAAGCAGCTGGAAAAATCTGTGGATAACTTGTCATTTAGTTACTGCTTAATCATAGTGCAGTATCTTAATTCAGTCTGTCTTGTTTTAATTTGCTTCAAGAGATTAGTGCTGCCTTTTTAATGTGAATTTTTCATAGATTCAATTCTAAGAAATCTTAGATTCATTTCAGTACATTCTGTGTTGTATCTTAAACTGCTAACTTACTTTCAACTAGAAACTAGACGAGATGCAAGTGACCCAGAATCTATCAATGCACAAAAACCCCAGAAAAGCTGCTGTTATTGGCAGATACAATTTATTACAGATGATTGAATATTTTTCCTACAAGAGCTAAGTAGATCATTCAGCTACTGAGATGGGAAAATCTTCAGAAGTATAAAGCAAGAGAGATACTGGCTGCATTACTATGCTGAAATCTGTTAGCATGGACCTCTTCAGCTGGTATTTGGGCTGTGCAGTACACATGGGTGGGCCTGCAAGGCTTTTCCCTACCAATACCTGCAGCTCCTTCTAACCCATTTGACTTCCTGGATGAGAGGGAGCATGTGAGACAGGCATCCTGAGGTATGCATGTTCTGGTCTGCTGTCTGGAAGATATTTGTTCAGATTTGCAGATATACACACTGCCTATTGATTCTTAATAAGTGAAACAAGTGTCCACTGCACTTGGGCCTAGAATGTATTTCTCTTTTTTGGGAAGAGCCCTTCTCTTGCCCACACTGGGAAATGAACTGGAATGTGGAGTCTGGCAACAGAGATTCAAATTGAACTTTCTAAAAGATCTAGGTTAAGTATTTTTAAGAGATGTAGGTTAAATTAGGATCTCCTGTTTACTCACCTAGATTTGTCATGTGTCATAGAATGTGTATCCTGAATGGATGAAGTAAATTTAGTTTTCAGCTGTGAGAGTCTGTGAAATGTGTTGGCCTAACTTCAGTATTTCTGTGACCTAGGCATCAATGAAGAAAGCTGTTTTTCTTTCCTCCGGTTTATTGATGTTTCTCCAGCAGAAATGGCAAACCTTATGAATCAGGGACACTTAGCCAGGTGAGGACAACTTTTTTTTTTCTCTTTTAGTGATTACAGGAAAAGTACAGATGATGTCAGTCATTCCTTTCTAAACCAGCATTTTCTATGCCACTTAATATTATAATTTCTCTATCATTATCTAATACTAGAACATCTTCTAGAGTGTTCCTCCAGGTATAGGGCACCATTATGCAATGCAGTTTTTATGCCCTGTCATAAGAAACCGTGTGTTACAAAGAGTTGACATTGTAAATACACAGGATGGTCAAAGGGCGGAAAGAGAGTTTGCTTAAGGTCATGGTGCAGGTTGCTGGTGTTATCAAGCACAAAATCCAGACTTTGGAAGGCCAGTTCAGTGCAGTTCTTACCAGTTGCACTTTAGTGTATGTTTTAAACACACGTGGAATAAACTTGTGCTGTGGTAGTTGTTCTTCAGCTCTGAGCCATATTTTCCACAAGTCTTGTTTTCAATATGGAATGTCATTCTGAGGCATAGGCTTTGAACTGTGGATTTATAGCATCAACTATATATTATCTTGAAAGGAGAGGTGATCTTTTAAGTTATAGTGTAGTCTGAAAGGACTCTTGAGTCAGGTTAATAGGAACGGTAAGAAATTTTAGACTAAAAGTAAATCTTTATTATTAAATAGAGATGTTCCACTTTAGGGCTCTTTTAAATGTAATATTTTTATTACATTTAAAAGATTTAAATTTAAATTTATTAATTTTGAATTGCTGCTTCTTGACTGCACCTCAGTAACATAATTCAGATTTCTCTTGATGTGTCTCAGTGGTATTTATGATAAATTCTGCATTCATTACATGTGTTGTTATGAATAATTTATATGTAATTTACAGAAAAGTCGATGCAATTTTAAATAGTAGTGGCTAAGTGGGGCTTGACCATTTTAGATTAAGTGCTTCAAAGTATATCCTGATTTAATCACTTAGATTCGGTTAAGCCACCTTAGAAAAAAATTAAATAAGAAAAATTTGAAGTTGTGTAGCAGAAATTATTTTCTTTAAGGCAGGATGCTATGAGCCTGATATTCTGACAAAAACCCCATTTCTTTCAAATGCAGTGATGCTGTAAATATATTCAAGCCTTTCTTTCACAAAGCAGTGAATAAATGCATCTCCTGTGTTTTTTTTCAGATGGTTAGCTCTTTTCCTCTCTCTGAAAGCATCCTACAGGCTCCATCACATGCGCTCCTGGATGGAGACTGAAGAGGACAAAGAGCAGGGGTCATGTTTTCTGAGGAACAGGGATTTCTTGCTTGATGTAAATTTCCCACTGTCTTTCCCTAACTTGCACAGCTGCACTTTGCTGCAGGTAAGCAAAATTTCTGTGATCTAGAGACAGTTCCAAATCCTCATGAATGAGAAATGGTGAAAACCATTCTGTCCTTATGAAATGGGGAAAACAGACTTGATAAAGGGATGATGATACTGTCTGGTTTTTTAGATACACTTAAGAGACTTTAGAGTGCTGAACAGAAAAATAGTTTAACCCCTGTCTCCTTCACATGTGGCATTACATTTCAAAACTTGCTATAATGAATAAATCAGTTGACTTAGAAGACTTCAAAGTATTACTGGAGCACCAAAAGTAGATACAGGAGCAACTGAACTAGACTCATGATTTGTCAGGGATAGACTCTGCTTAGGAGTTTCATAATGTTTTTTACATGCAAAAAGGTCATTTTCTGGCTGAAACTACTCTTCTCTTGTCCAATTCAATACATTGTTGCAGCAGCTGGGGAAAACAGGGACCAGCCTGACAGTGTTTTATAGCTGGTGAACAAGCATTTTCAGTGCTGTATTTCTACTCTGAAATTTGCTTCTGCTACTTTCTGGTAGATCCAGATGTACTCAAATTACTGTGTAATGCAAGATCATTTTTGTTAGTCTTTGGCCTAGGATATGTGTGAAGATTTTGCCTTTTTATGACTAAATTGCAGTTGATTTCCTGAGTTAGATTAAGGCTCCATTGATTCAGTTCAGTGGGAAATAAGTTCACAGAAGTGCTAGTGTGGAGTCAGGAAAACATCTTGGGCAGTTAGCAGATATGCAGAAAAAAAAATCATTTCTGAAGCAGTGAGTTTGCGCCAAATTTCTCAAGGGAATATTGCTTCTGCTCATGAGTCTGGAAGGGGAAAGGAGATAGCCAGAATTCAATTGAATATTGTGTAGAGGAAGTTGAAATTGAAGACGCATAAGCAGTAGGAAACCAACCTTGGACTTGGTGTCATGTTTTGCAGCGTTAACAGCAAAGCCAACAAAATGAGTCCTCCTAGTTATCAAACAAAGAGCCAGCCAAATGAATGTGTGCCTGTTAACTCTGGCTGTGCTGGTATTTCAGTAGTCCGTGTTTCCATGTCTAGCTTGATAAAATCTCTTGCTATATGAATTTGCTTTCAGTTAGTTTTTTTGAGATTACAGTCAGCTCTTTCTATAGTGCCTGCAGTGCTTATCTCTGAGACTGTAGTGTAGCTCTGTCCTCTTGTTTGTACGGTTAAGGAGAATTTGTGTGTTGTTGTAAGTGTGGCAGTAAAGAAGGTGGTATCAGATTTGAGAAGGTAGCATTCATTTTTACATATGTAGAACAAGTCCTTACATAGCCCTTGGTCTGGTGTGTATAAATATCAAAATGAAAATCATTAGATTTTCTGAAGGACAGAAGATTGATTAACATTTTAGATTTTAAATGTAAGATGTGGAATATGCATGTGTAGGTTTTAATATTAATGATTAAATTAATAGGATAGGCTACAGACCTGCCTATACCATGGTCTAGCAAGATTTAAACATTACTTTGGTTTCTCCAGATAATTTCTGTTCTTTGAGGATGTCAGTACTTGTGTCCTAAGGTTTTCCAGGGCTGTTGACTGTGTGTAACTAATGACTGCTGCAACTAATAAGTTCAGTACAGAAAAAAGCCAGCTGAGGAGCAGAGTTCATCAGTGTGTACAGTGCATTTGTACATTCTTCGTTTAGATTCACTTCCCCAGTGAATCTAAAGGAAGACTAGCCCTGCAGTTACAACAGATACTTTAAAGCTGTTTTCTAGCCTTCCTGTTAGACAAATTACCACCTGAAGTCACTTTAAAATAAGCTATATTTACAGAATTTTGTTTAAAACACCTTAAAAAAAGGTGAGCTTTTGTTTAAAACACCTTAAAAAAAAAGGGTGGTTGGGGAGTGCAAAACCTAAAGGAGAGTTGAAAATCAAGCTTCCCTTTACATGCCTGTCATTTAGTACTGCACATTATTGTGAGTGAAATGAACTAAGTTTTTCCTTAGCCCAGACTGTAGAAGCTTTCGATGTAACATTCCCCAAGGATTCCTCTTGGACTTCATAAGATAGTAACATGTAGGGAATGCGAAGGGTAAGAAAAGAGGAAAAAGGAAATGGTAAAAATCTGGAAAGGTTTTTCTTAACTGCTCAGATCAACATTTCTGAGGTAAGAGACAAAGTTTGAAAATAAGTCAGTAGAAAAAGAGACACATTTATTTTTAGTGGATATTTCTGAAATTGAAGTAGCATCTGTCTAGTGTTTAATCATGTAAATACAAAAATTGCTTGCAGAGTGTGAGGTCTCTTCATTGCCCCTGTTCAACACCTCCACAATATGTATTCATTTGTATGCATTGAATTAAATTAATACAAAATCTGCTCTGTTTACATGAACCCTTCCCTCCTTTCCTTTTGTAATTTTATTTCTATTAAAAATGTAGGAGTGTTAATGGGCTTAAGATGTTGGTAGCAATCACCCATATTTATGTGCAGCTCTATTTGCAGTATAGGAGTCCCTCTTTCAACTTATTTTGCAGTGCATAGTTGTATATTCGTGGCTTTTAACAATCTTCCTCTTTGGTTTTTGGCTTTGTTGTATTAAAGTATGTGAGCCATTTCAGAGCTGTGGCTGTGTTCAGTCCTGTAATTTTACCCAGTCTTTTCCATGTATGTGGTTGATGGGGAGCTGATGGGTTTCCACTGTCGCTGTTATATCTGGTGACTGCTCCATTCATGAATACTTAACAGCTGCATATGTCAGAATTCAGAGGGATGTTTCTTATGTAACCTGCTCATAGTTTGTACACAGGAATCTAGCACTCAAAGCAGATTAATGCCCAGGTACAAATATTTTTCTCTTTTGAGTACCTTCTTGAAGCTTTATTTGTTTCCTCCTAGGTACTTCAATTGCCATAAAATCATCTTAAATGGGTCTTTGATACTGTTTTCCAAAAGAGAATTAAGTAACAAACTTGCATAGGTTTGGAATTACAGTTTGTTAACTTCCTCTCTATCCATTTCTTGTATTCTGACTTTCCAGGAAATAATTACCAAATGCCTCTATTGACCAGGGTCACAATCAGCATGTCAATGCTTGCTGTCATAAGACTTACTGGAAAGCTCTTGTGACTGCCTACAGTGATGATTCTACTTCATAAAATCAGCTGAACTCCCAGTGTAGGGTGCAGGGGTGGGGAAGAGAGAAGCTTTGAGCTAAAGCAGCTGTTCACTCTTCCCCCTCTGACTCTTGCTGTCCTTTCTTTACTCTCAGCTCTGGGATGCTGCGTCTGCTGATGCAGGCATACCCCAACACATCTAGTATGAGCCAACTGCAGAAAACTTGTATTTTCATGGCTGTTGAATTTTTTGTTTGATTGGCTGTGTAGCCAAAGAGGCTTCTGGAGAGGAGACAAAATTAGCATAGGAAGTGGCACAAATATGGGAAAGGACTTGCCCTTTTTAGCAGCAGTGTTGGCGCTCTGTTGCCACTGTTTCAGATGAGTAAGCCAGCATTCATATCCACACAGGGCATGTGTTTCCAGCCCTGTGATTCCCACACACGAAATGGGAATCAGCGCATGGCCAGTTTTACCAGGTGGTGAGGCATGTCACAAAACTCACTTGCAGCGGGAGGGGCAAGGGTTTGTTTTCATCTTGATCAGCATCTTAATGACTACAAGACAGCTAAGCCAACAAGAAGGGGCTCTGTGAGGACTGGAGAAAACATGTGAAGCAGTTGTTGCTTAAGCCGGCATTACTGATTAAGAATTGTCAGCTGAGTAAGAGCCTGTTTTTGGGATCACTTCACATTATCTAGTGTGGGCCAAGCTTTGACCTGTACTTTTTAGCTCTGCTGAGTGTCATTGCAAGACTATTGTCAGGTTTCAGCTCTCAGCTTTCATATACAGGGAGGAGGAAATGTTTGGTCAGAGTATGAACTTCATATTTGCCAGCTCCAGCCCATGAGTCTCGCTGGCAGCAGCCAAAGGACATGCTTAGGGACTAGGGTTGAGTGCATGTAGCGCTGGCATGTGTGTGCAGTCAGACTGTTCTCCTCTTTTGTCAGCAGCTTCCAAATGATACATGCTTGCCATCTGTATCTTGCCCAGAGAATGGAAATGAAAGGGCCCAGAATGCATTATCCATAATAGACTCCTGCTGTGGGTGTTTTCTAGCATTTTTTGACATACATAGAAATGCATATATCTAATGTATGACATGCTGTACAGGGTGTCTGCTTCTATCATGTGTCTGGATGTTTACAACTTCAGGTACTGGGATTTCATAAAAATGGTAGGCTCTGTAAAGTAAAAGTAGCATGCCATTAATTTTGGTGCATTAGGAGCTGGGGCAGTAAATTACCAAAACTTGAGATCCTGTTTACCTTTTACTTAAGTGAACTTAAGTGCTGGAATTGCCAGGAAGGTACATCCTGTGGTCTTATGGCAGTGAGAGGTACACCTCTTAATGCTTCTAAAATTATTGCTAGTTTCCTATTGTGTGCAGAATAATGCTCTGCATTCTGTAGGAAACAAATATAATATAGAACTATTGACGTTTCTGAATACAGAAGAATCAATAAAAGCTAAGTGGCAGAAATGGCTTGGTCTATAAGCTGTTTATTTCATTGTTTGATGCAGATATTTACAATAAAAAAGGAACTATGACTGATGCAAGCAAAGAAAATTTTTTGTTATTTTTCTATGTAGAGCTGAGCATCTTCAAAGAGCTTTACTTTCTTTAAACTGTACTGTCATCTCAGTATCCCCACTTCTGAGTCAGTATATTTTTCTGTATCAAAAGGACATTTTGGCAAATTCCAGGTTTTAAACATGGATGTGTTCATGTGTGTAACCCTGCTAGCACTTTTAAAATCTTCAGGATAAAATTTAGAGCCCTTTTGCACCGGAGAGAAGGGAAAGGTTGGAAAAGATTCAAGTCTAAAGATACCAATCCAGCCTTATTTCAATTCTTAATTTTTTTTCTCTCTGCAAAATTCAATTTTAACTCAGAATAGATAAATCAGTAGCTAGAAAACACCCTGAGCGTCAGACCTACTAGAATATTCCTGGACTGCCTTCATTAGAAAAGCTAGGGTCAAAAGGTTCAAAGGCAGAAAAACTTGTTTCTGGTTCTAACTGTGCATCAAGACAAGTATTGATGTGATCTATTCTGACTACAGACATTTCTGGATTTGATTGTTCTGATAATTACACTAAGATTCTTCACATATTCTCCGCAGCAGATGCGTAGAGTTTTCTTTATTCAAAGAGAAATACATACGGAATGTGCTTTGTCTGTCTTCCTCATGAGTGGATACAAGATTTGAGAGGAGTGTTTCTTCATAGACATTAACTTTTTAATTTTAATTTTGTTTTCAGAACCTTGTGTTCAGCAGCCACTGTAAAGCAGTTACTGGCTATTCAGACCATGTCATATATAGAAGGAGATCATCTACCTCATGTGTACGATGCTGCCAGGTGACTGAGCTGCCGTCCTTCCTGTGCATAGCCAGTCCACGGGTAAGTCCCAGTTAAGTTGTAAATTATGTTATTGTGTTTTAAGCCTTGGTAGAATTGTGTCTTAGGAACACAATGATATATGACTTTCTTTTGGTTGGGTAAAACTGTTGTGAGGATATCCTTTTGCTACAGTATTCAATAGTGGTTTTTCATAGGGGAAGCAACTGTAATGTGTACTGAGGGGAAAAAGAAAGTTGTAAGATGCACCCAACAGGAGCTGTTCTAACATTTCCCTTTCTCTCCTAATACCTAAAGCAATTATAGAAGAGATATTAAAGTAAATTATTAATTGAAAATCCAAGGGGGAGATTTAGGTGTCATCACCGCAGAATGAGGTGATTGTTTGGTCAATTCAGATGACAAAAGAGAGCTGGGAAGCAATGCTGTTTTGAAAAGGGTGTTTGTTTTCTTTCTTACACTCCAGAGAGGAATACCGAATTGCAGTATATGAGGATTATTCAAGCTGGCATTTTCTAGGTCTTTTGGATGTTTAGTGCTACTGTGTGGGGTTCTCCGTCATCTCTTAAATTAATTTTGAAATTATTTCGGTTGAAGTTTCCTGGCTGACACAAGAGACCTTCATTAGGTCTATGGCTATTGCATTCCATGTTGCTGGATCTTGACAAAACTGGACAAAATACAATTTTATTATCAGACCATCCAGATGTTATATTCTTTAGTCACTGTTGAAGTTATTGCTGTAGGCCTCATAAAATGATGTGCAATTATACTTTTGCATTTGGAGAAGGGTGGATGGCAAGCAGGACCTCACAAAAGCAAGCTCATTACCTACCTGCTGCTGCTCAAGCTGAATTTGTCTGTGTTAGCAGCTCAAGGACTGGGAATCCAGCTGAACTGCTCAAAGTCACATGTCACCTCTCTGTTAAAATGTACTGTCTTGCTGGAGAACAAGAGGTTATTCTTAAAATAAATTGTGAAAACCACTTCGCCTTCAGATTCCTTCGATTTGTCCCTCTTTGTACCTAAATTTACGTCATGGATGAAGAATATGTTGAATTGCTCCCCTACAGCAGAAAGGGTAGAGAGGGGCTTAGAAGGCTACAAATGAAGGGAAAGGTGAAAAGAAATCATATCTGATGTTTATTCTAGTGAAAAAAGTTATTTGTTTTGGTTTGACTGGTATATGAAAATGATTTGGTTTCTAGGAGCACAAAGGTTTAATTTTATGCTTGTTAGAAACTTTTGGCAGAAATGTAAAAGACCTGAAAGAGCAGAAAGAGCACATATGTTCCCAGAAGCTATAGCCTTCTTTTGTTGTTTGACCTGTGATGCATTTTGGGAAGTTAATGGAGCAAATATTAGAAATAGGAGTGTATCTTTATGTAACAGCTGGGGGAGGGAGTCAGTCCCCTTTCTATGTAGGCAGTTTTTGTGAGTACAGACAGGTCTCAGTCATAAAAAGCGTAACTTGGAGGATGGATCTTGCATTGTCATTAAGAAGCTAATTAAATAAATTTTGAACAATACTGTTTGGTTTAATTTCAATAGATTTCTTACACACTGGAATATTGTGTGAAGCCATTTCGGTCATCTCACACTGTCTGAAAGGTGAACTTTGCATGAAGAAAAATGCAGGAAGTATTTCACAATTGCCTTAGCTAAACTAAGTTGTTTAATTTAGGGTGAAAATGCATTCATACATCCCTATCACTGTATTTTTGATGTTTTTCTGAACCATGACTCTTACAATCAATCAGTTTGACAATAATGTGTTGACAGAGGAGGATTTAATACTGAAGACTAATCTGCCTTTTGTTATTAGCAAAACCAGAAATGACAAAAACAAACCTGTGGGGGGAAAAATTTGAAAAAATGTGCCATGACAAAATAAAGAGGAGAGTGAACAAACTTGAATGAAAGACTTTTTGTTTTGTCCATTTCAGAAAAGTCTTGTTTTCACTTGTAAGGGCATACAAAAGATACAGGACTCTACCCTAGAAATATGTGCCTGCATTCTAAAAAAAAGGAACTGATGGTAATTATAGTCTGGGGTCCTCAGAGGTCAATCAGTTTTGCATGGGATATGTAGGAAGAGTAGTTCTTGGTCGTGTAGAAATAGCACTGAGGCACGCAGTGTTTGTGTCAAGATTGTTTCCTACCAATTCTTCCTTAGGTTGAGGTGTTACTGAAACATGGCTTTCAGAATCTTCTGACTTTGTTTGTCTTGTAAAAATCCTGTGTACAAATCTATGTATTCTTTTCAGAAGACAGGATATGTTTATGTGTCAGAAGTTAGTCTGCTCTGTTTTGTGTGTAGTGGCTGCCTGTCCTAGGGGCGGAAAATCTAGGTCCTGGAAATCAATATGGCAAGTTGTCTGTGCTTGAAAAGAGTATTTGTTCCAGTCTGTAGAAATGTGAACTGAAATGTGATGGTAAATAGTTTCTCTTAAACAACCTAAGTCTGTACCATCATTTGTGGTTTACAGCAGTGTTCAGGTGACAGAACTTGCTTGCATTTTGAATATTTTGTATTTTGAAAGAGGTTTTGCCCTTTTTCGCAGAGGTCAAACATATGCTTTGACTGCAGGTGGCAGCACAGGATAGCAGCAACTCTAAGAGTACCTTTTAGGTAGAGGAAATCTGTTCAAAGTCTTAACACACCGTTTCACTTTGCAGTGTTTTTTGTGGTTATGTGTAAGATCCATAGACAGGTATTAAAGTAGCTCTTGGCATCTTGAAAAACAATAGCTTTACCATTATTGCAAAGATTGTGTATGCTTTTTTGTTATTGTTGTTTGTTTTTTTTTTTAAGTGCTATAACTGTGCTCAATAATCTGTTTAAACAATTGTTTGGCCCTTGTAAACAGAAGTCTCTAAGATTATTTTTTTTCCTATGAGAAGAACTCCTGTTAAATTAGTCTGGGCCACAGTTCCATCTAGGAAACCCTGCTTAATACCTGTTACTTTTGAGTTAGCTGACAAATGTTCAGAGAGGTACAGCCAATATCTAAGATACCAGGCAGTCCTGAGGTATGGGTTGCTCTTTACCTTACAGTTCTAAAGTGCAGTGTTTAAAACTGGTGATAATTAAGCTATCTATTGCTTATCATTTAAACAAGCTGTTAAAATATTTTAATTTGCACAACACAGTGTGGTATGTGTTACTCTCAATACAGCAGTTTTATCACACCAGAGTAAGCTGGAACAAAACTTTAAACTCCCTTCAAATATAGAAGCTTTTCATCTGCCATACAAATATGGTTCTTTTATTATGTTTAAATGTTTCAGATGTCCCATTATCACCCTAATTCCCAACCCATCTCAATTCTGCAGGAAGTCCACTGCTTACTGTTCACCATGAAAACCTATAGACCTCCTGTACTGTTTCTTCCTATGCAGCCCCACTTGCCTCTTTTAAATGTGAAAACTCTCACAAGCTTGGTTTTCTCTGTTGTTCATTTGCTACATTGCTTTTCACAGTCCTGGAGGGAATGTCATTTTGCACACCGTTAGGATTCATGACAATGTTTTTAATTTACATGACTGTACATGGGGGATTTTTTCATTGTACCTCTGAAATAAAAGCAACAATGACTTCTAAATTAATGATATATTTGCTTCTTACATTGGTGAAGAAATTGTCACGGCATTTCAAAGCTCTCTGTTACTAGCCTGTATTGTAAGGTTGTCTTAATAGTAAAATTTGTTTTCATTTTTATGTGAGTTTATAACACATTATTAAGTCTTTAGATAGTATGTAAAAGCTTCTACTAGCTTTCTTTTGTAAACTTGGTTATAATTAGTTTTTGTAAACACCTCAGAATGTTTTCCCAAAACAGAATTGCATTCAAAAAATGTAGAAAGAAGTTGGTAATCTGTTGGGGTCTTTGTTGTTTGTTTTTTGTTTTTTGTTTTTTTTTTTTTTTTTTTTTTTTTTTTTTTTTGTTTTTTTTTTGTTTGTTTTTTTTTTTTTTTGAAATCTTGTGCCAGACAGTGAATTGTTTTGCATTTATATTTGCATTAAAGTGTTGTAATTGTGTTTAGTTTGGATCTTGGTATTTAACTCCTGGTGAAGTATCTGAAGTTAAATCCAGCAGAGCAGTCCGTCCTGCTGTGTACCATGGCTCAGTTTCACTTTTGGTTGTTGACCTGTTGTGGTAAGAGACAGATGTGAGAAAGCTGCAGATTTTACAAAATCCAGCCTTTTCTGCTGGAATGGAGTTTTTCTTGAGCACCTTGCAGCCATTGGCATTCAGCTGATTGGCTCATGTGCACCTTCCACTCTGTACAGATTTGGGTGGATGGGGCAGAAAAGGGGGAGTTACACTGATGGAGCTGTTCCAGAACAGCTCACATGGCATGAAGTCACACTTCCCGTGTTTGCAACACTGGTCTGTCCAGCTGGGTTGTATATATTGAAACAGGTAATAGGGCATAGGACTCATAGAATGCCACAAGAAAAACAGCACTATTTCTGTGCCCACTTCATTCAAAGCAACTGTAAAGCCCAATAAATATGCTGTTCCTTTTTTCCTCATTTCTAATTTATGAATTGCCCTAATTTTGAATTATCACATGAATTTCTGTTAAGGACAACATGTATAATTTCTGCTAATGAGATAAATACTTGGTTGTGAAGGGTGGAACAAAAATAAATAAATCTTGGCAAAAGGAGAGGTAGAGCAAGGATATTACTCCTACAGTTTTTGTTGGCAGTTGTGTAGCAGTTGGCAGAAGGCAGGTTTTCTGTGCCTGGTCATTCATATGGTGTTTTTTGTGGTGTGGAGAGATGTTGCATCTTTGCTTGGTTTAAGCCCAACAAAGATTATTTTCTGTTTCTACATTTCATAATGACTCAACTTCTAAAATTTGATCCTGTGGTAAGGTACTTGAACTGGGGATTTGGGGACAGGGAGAAATGTGAACAAGAATATTGATTATTATTATTTTACTTGTAGGTAACAGCTGTGCCACTGGAGTTCTACTGCAATGACCGAAGTGCAGAATACGAGCGCAGGGCACTAAGGGAAGGGGGAAGTCTGGAAGCAAAGCAGTGTGTACTCCATGGATCCCCTGAGCTAGCAGCTGACTGGCTCAAGCAGTGCTCCCAGTTCTTCCCAGAGCATCCAGGAGGGCTCTTAGGGATCAGGCCTCAGAATGGCTGGTCTTTTATCAGGATACCAGGTAAGTTTGGAGGTAGCAGTGGAATGGAGATGAAATAAATAAGGGCATCTGGTATTTGGAGGTAATTTATGCTTGGCTGTAGGCTTTTTGAGGGATTAGGGATGTCTGTGTGTTTGTTTATCCTTCTGAGTGAAAGTTAACCTGGTATCTTAAAATACACCATGATTTTGCGTCCTCTGTCTGAAGTAAATTTTCAGTGGATACCAAAAACATCTAATACAGGTTTTTCTAATGCTTACAAGCCTCTCTTTGCATGTCAGTCCTCCAAGTGGCTATAAAGAGACAGACTTGCTTACTAGAGTACAATCTGCTCTCATGACCAAATACTGTTTTGACGTTGGAGATAGGAAGATTGCATGAAAAGTTAAGAGTCATACCTTGCCTCCTAAGGTGTTGGAAGAGCTTCATATTGTCGTAAAAGATCTTTTATTGGTCTGCCTGGTGAAAAGGTTAGAATTACTTTTAGCAGTCTACCATGAGAAGGATAGGTTTGAGGACCAAGTTCAGAGGAAATCAGTCTGGAAAATAAGGCATGCGGGATTTACTGAATTTCCATTGAAATAAAGACTTACTCATATTTCGTCGTAAAGTGGGAAAAAGGTACCAGTGTAGCAGTAAAATAAATGTACTGGTTTTTCTTAGAATTAGAGTAATCCAAGATCTCATAGGGTTTGATTGCCAGTACTGCGGTGACTTTTGTGGGCCAGATATGCTCTGGCTGTCAGAAGAGGGTCCTGAGCAACAAGCAGAATTCTGCAGAAAGTACTAGAGATCTGACAGATAGCCAAGAGGAAAAACAGCTTACACTGCCAGATGCAAAGTTATTCCCAGACCCTTTTGGGTCAAGGATGTTTGGCAGGGGAAGTTAGTACAGTAAAAGGAAAATGGCCTTTTGCTTGCTACAGTCCGGTTTAAGAAGGTACCTTCTTAAGTGTTTGGAGTCATTTGAAGCACATGCACGTTTGTACCTAAGAAATGGAGAAACCATTTTTCATGAGTTTGCACTGGATTAATACTCAGTCATAGTTGATGATTTTATAATTTCTTCAACAATTCTCTTAATTGTTTGCTGGTTATTTGGTAAAAGAAAATGAATCTCAGCAGAAAAGTGGGAAGTATTGAAGAGATAAATTAAGATAGAGGACATGGATAGAGAAATGTAGAAAAGTAGCCAATGCAGAAAAGAGTCAGGACTGCATTCTCTTGAAATACTTCCATTTTAAGCTGACGACTTTGTTATCAGCAAAAAATTTTAGAGGAATAAAGGTAGGTACAAGAAGCTTTGAGAAGTGAAAGGATAGGTGCAAGGTTGGGCAAATTCTTGTCAAAGCACAAGAGAATTCGGCTGAGAAGGAGGTTGGGATGAGTGTGTTACATAAAGCTGGCTTAATTTAGGAAGTGTTGGACCTAGGAGTAGGGTAAAAAAGTAGTTTTGTTTTAATTAAGTGGAAAGTAGCATTCAAACCTAAATTTACTCTAAGAGGAGAGGGCGCACCACAACAGGACAGCTGTGTTCATAGGTGCAGAAGCAGGCACAGTGCCTTACAAAGTGAGTGATGTGCTGAAGGAGCCATTTGCGAGGCTAAAGTACCAAATGTCAAATGGAACAGTTGCTGTGAAGATCTGTGGCAAATAGGTGACAAGAAGAAAAGGGGGACACCTCTCTCTCCTAAACCCTGATCTATCCTCTCCCAGACTCAGCGTTCCCAGTACCCTGGCAGCAAGCTCAGCTGTGATCACTGTGGGAATCTCTTGAGGTTTTTCCTGTTCTTTGAAAGAAAAATGGTCCTGGATTAAATGGCAGGAAGTGTCTGAGTCCTTTCAGTATCGATAAAAAGCACCGGCCTCACTGGCTGTTTACTGTGAGAGCCAGCTAGCTCCTCACTGACCCCATTGTGCCGTCAGGAGGGGAACCAGGGGTGTCAACTGGAACCCAGGCTTTATCTCTCTTTCCTCTGCTTTTTGCATGTCCAGAGGCACTTTTTCTCATTCTCCAGAGAGCACTGAGCCCAGCTACAGTCATCAGCCAGAGCTCCTGACAAAGGTTATTCTGAGTCATAATCGTTTGTAACTATTCTTCCCAGGCCCACTGTATCCCCTTGTAGATAATTTATGTCCACATCCTAGCATGGCTGGAGGCAGTTGGGTTTGGCTTTTTTTCAGACTGACAGCCATTTGGTCTGGTTCCTTTTTCTTGTTTATTTCATAAGTGTTGAAGAACCCAAAAATTGTGTCCTAGGGAGAGCTCTTGGACACTGCAGTACAGGACCTCTATCTGCTGACTGATTTAAAGTTTTAAAAGCTGCTTTTAAACAACAACCAAAAAAAATCTGAAGAATTTGTCATTTGAAGTTGTTGCTGATCATTAAATGTAAAAACATGTAGAACTGCAAATTTTGGAAATCCCCTTTAAAAAAGTAATAGTTTTTTTCTTCTCCTAGGTAAGAGAAAATTAGAAATAGAAGTGAGAGAGACTAGAGATGGAAGACAACGGGTTTTTTTTTTTTCTCTTTTGAATAATTCTGGTGTTTTCTGAAGATGGCATGAGTAAAGCACATTTTCCATTACCATTTTCCAGAATTTGTTGTTCGAAGCGCTAGGTGGCAGGCTTTCAGCGTGGAAAAATACTTGATCTTAGAAAAAACAATGGCATCAAGATAACAAGCTTAAAGGTGCCAGGTTAAGGACAAATGATTTTCTCTTCCAGAGATGATAAATCTCTTTTTTGGTAGTACTGTTTTGTTCTCCTAAAAAAACCTCAAAAACTTTCTCACCAGTGTAGTCTGCTCTACTGATGAGCTGTTGGATGACTTATGAACAGTTAACGAGTTGCTAACTTTTCAAATCATCTGCAAATAAATTCTTTACTTGTAATTTGCATTTCATTGCGATTTAAAAATAGTAACTTACACAATGGAGACCTCAGGAGCCAGCAGCAGAGGACACGCATCATTTCCAGTTAGCAAAGCTTAATTCTACCTATTGGGGCCTTTGTGAGAAAAACAGTAGCATTTTGCTTTTGGAGACTTGCTAATATGTTAATCTGATCCTGTCAACACTAACTTTTGAACAGACCCTGTTGATTCTCTGAGTTTTCTTCCAGTTAGATAGCTTTAGGTGAATAATCATGTTAGTCTGCCACTATATCTAGATTATATATCTAGATTTTTTCATGTAGCTTCACTAAATATAATTTGTTCTGAAATAGCAAGCTGGCCAATTAGAATGAAAGCAGAATGTCATGGCTGTATTTATCATTAAAGGAAATAATAACATTTTGTATAAAGAGTAAATACTGCTGTTGAAAAAAGGCTTTGGCTTCCATAAGTGTATTTTAAAACCAAGTAGCTGTAATTCATTTCCATTTTGCTTAATTGCCTAAGTTGAAAATTTGGTTTTCCTTAGAAGAATGCATTAAGCTCTTAATGATTTATATGCAATTGAGACTGAATGCTGTTCTAGAGATGAGTGCATCATTATACATTCTGTTGCACTTAGAACAAATGCTAGCCTGATGTGTGGGCTCGAGTTTTCCTTACAGTATTTCCTTGACTCAGCTCTCCAGTTAATGGATCCCCTAAGGTAGTTGTTGCCAACAATTTAAGCAATGGTGTGGTACTTGCTCCAGGCAGAGCAAGATCATCACTGCAAAAAGGAGAAAATACAGTCACTATCTAGATAGGCAGACAAGCAAGAAAGAGCAGACCTGTCTTGTCTTGGGTTCTCAACCAGTGAATTGCAGGTGCATGGCTCTAAAATTGCCATAGGAGAGAGCATTCACAGCATTGTTTTATACAGCAACTGGAATAGCTAATTATTTTAAACCATATGGAAACTCACAATTTTTTTGAATTTCAGAAAGGTTGGTTGCGTTTTCTGATGTTCTGATGTAGATTCCAGCATCAAGTCCATTATTTATATTTAAGCTAAAGATACTTTTGAAAGAGAGCAACTGCAATCCTGCTTTTCCCAGCAAGCCCATGGCTGTACTTTCAGGGATTGCTTGCTACTCTGCCACATGACTGCACACCTACCATATCACTTTGGTACTCACGGACTGTGTTGCCTGCTGTGCTTGTAAGACATTTTTAGGAGTGCTGTTACATGATCTGTGCTCCTCTCTTCTACTAGTATGAACCTGCTTTTGGTTATATTAAAATACATGGTGGTCAGATGGAAGAATTAATTTTGTATATAACTTTTTTTTTTAATTGGGATATTAGGCAAAACAGTTAACTGCCTTACAGAAAGCTGAATTTTCTTCAGCCCATGAGTTAATTCATTCTGTGTAGGAGGAAGTGTGCAAAAGTGTTACCTGCTAGGCATTAGAGAACATTACCTGCTAGACATGCTGAAAATCGTTGGGTTCTGTACTAGCCTGCACCATCTGCAGTTGTCAGCTTTCCGTTTTGGCTGTAAACCCAAGTTCAGACATCCAGAAGAATAGAGAATCATCAATGGCCTTTCCAACAGATAATTTTTTGGAAGAAAATTTCTCTTCATCCTCTTTCAACAGTAATGTATTGTTTACTGAAGTTTATGTACAGAATGTACAAACAGGAAGATCTCCTTCCTGAAAAATACTTCATGAGCAGTGCTGAAATAGACAGGACATGAAGTATAAAATCTGAAGTGACTGAAAAGATTGCCATCTGGAAACATTTCTTAAACAAAACAAAAGAAGAAAAAAAGGAGAGGGCAGGGAAGAATTCAAGGCAGTGCTGTGAGGGGATTGTTGTTTTACAGCGACCTGGACAAGTGTTCTTCTTTTCTGGGAAGGTGAGGGGTTTGATTTGTGGAGGATAAGTCTAAAGCTCAGCAGCAGGTAGCAGCAAATGTGCAAAGGACAGCATTTTCATATGTGTACTGGAAAATATTTCTTCAAGTGTCAAGGTATTTAGTGCTTGTTGATCTGGGCAGAAAAAACCTTAGATGTGGGAAATGGCTGTTCAAAAAAAGGATTGAGCCCATATTTTAGACTAATCTGTAATGAGATTTTGCCACATGGAGCATATAGGTGTGTTCCCATCCCAGCAAACAAAAATTATTGTTACCATTGTGATTTTAAGTATCAGCCAGAGGGGATGTTGCAGTTTCTTCCATCACACCTCCCTCCTTTGGAGATTATAATGCAGCGAAGTGCTAGGAACACTTAGGAGATAACTTGTTGCATGTATCTGGATTTGCCTTATTAATTACCTGCTTTTCTTCTATTTCTTTTTAGATAAAGAGAGTCTGATCACTGACAGTGGAAAACTTCATGCTCTTGATCTTCTATTGACACGGCTGAAATCTCAAGGACACCGAGTTCTCATTTACTCCCAGATGACACGGATGATTGACCTACTGGAGGTAGGAGAGCTATAGCTGAAAGAAGACAAATTACGAAGATGGAGATTTAGCAACACTGTTTTGGAGAAAGTACAATAATTTGGATGCAGCAAGCCGAAATAAAATTACTGTACCAGGGGATACCCAGAGGTTAATGCATTAATATAAGAATATAAGAACTGCCATACAAAGTTAGACCTAAGGTCCAACCTAGTGTTCTACTGATGCCAGGGTATAACAGCAGATATTGTGCAGAAAATAAGTACAAGAATACTGATACTTTACCATTACTCACTCAATTTCCAGCAGTTTGCAGCTCAAGGTGTTTCTCAACCAAGTGTGCCTCCTATGTACTCAGTTGTCCAACATGGATTCTTCTCCCATGGACTTCTTCATTTGCATCTTAACACCTTGTTAGGTGTTGGTATTTGCACTGCCCTGTGCCAAGGGGTTGCATGGCTTAATTATCCTCTTTTCCTGGTTTGAACTGCTTCCTTCCTTTTTCATTTGATGCCTACATGCCTTTTTATTGGAAGGAAGAGGGAGAACAGTGGTAAATTTTAGTGTTTATGTTGCTTGTAATTTCACAGACTGTTACCATTTCCCTCTAATATCTGATTCCTCTGCAGAAGTTTCATAAACATTAGGAGGTTCTCTGGCATACAGGATAGGAAAGAAGTAAGGAATGAAGTCATAACTTATAATTTAAAACCAGACATTCTGCCTCTGAAGAAAAAAAATCTTTATTTGATGAGCAGCTGTGCCATCAAAGAGCTAGGATACTGTCTTCTCCACAATAAAATGAAGAGAAAAAGTGAGAAGCCTGAATCAATAGCTGCCTAAGTCATGAGTTCTGTATGAACAGGAGAGTATTTTAAGGTCAGCAGTTAATAGTTCAATAACAAATCACAAGCTGAATTTTGTTTTTGCTGCTGTGAGGAAAAACAGAACTTGCATGGTTGCAATTCTGTATTTTGGCACTTTGCCTAGCATTGCTTTGTATGCCTCTTCTTTTGGCAAACATTGGGCATGGTGTAGGTTTGTTGATACCCTGCATTACACCATGAAGCTCATAAAGCTGTGTTTAGTGCTTCTGTCTTTTCTCTTAGCATTCAGTTTGAAAGGCTTATGAGCATACCAATTTGCTATTCCATCTCTTGAATGTTCAACTTCACTTGTGTTTTATTATCCAAATAACCCACCTACTATGTCCTCTGTTTTTCTTTTTCCCCACCCAAGTAACAGAAGCTGAAGTTAAACAAGCTAAAAATGAAGTAAGGACTCCATTAATAAGAAAATCCTTGCAAAAGCTGTGTATCTGTAGATATCCATTTTTTTCCTGATCTGTCAAAATATATCTGCCTAGTTGAATATGAAAAAACACAGGATGTCTTTTTTAACAGTATTTGGACTATATTGTACTAATCTAATCTATGCAGGGCAGAGAGCCCAAAGCATATTGTTTACAAAGTTAGAAAATGATGTTTGTTTTATGTAGCTTCAGCTGAAGAGGTTCTGTGTAGTTCAGCCATTATAAAATGGCAGATATAAATACAAAGAGGAAAATTATTTTCTTTCGACAGAAGAGGATAAATTTTAATTTCAGTATTGTTTTTTCATGCAGATATGCATCTCATACTTTTTAAGATTTTGGTTGTTTCTCTCCATGTGATTGCTTTCTTCTGTAAAAGTTTCATTGGGAATGAAACTTGGTTTCCTTGGGAATCAGATTGTATTCATGAGATGAGGGGTTGGATTATGTTCTGCATGAAGTAAAATGTCTTGGTTATACTCTACCAAAAGTTAATGAGTTGTATGAAAACAGAAGAGTTCTCTATTTACTGTGAAGTAATATGAAGGGAAAACATTTTCCTGAGAAAGTATCATTGTGGAAGCCCAGAAGAGCACTGGCCTTAGCAGCACTGCATTCTTGCCATACTCAGCTAAGGGCTAATGTACAAAGCTAGTTTGCAGACCTGGGGGAATAAATGCCAGTACTGCAGGTGTAGAATAACTTGTTCTTTTGCACTTTGTACCTTTGTGAAAATGTCAGAAGTATGGAATAAGGATAAATGCACCTGATGGAATGAAATAAGTAAATAAGTTGTTTTCTGTTTGTGCTGAAGTCTGTTTAGAAGACAGATAATGAAAAGATGGTTAACAGATGAGGGAAGACTAAGTCAACATCAAAAGGTTGAATTGTCGTAAAGGCAGATGAAGACAGTAACAAAGAAATGAAAGGAAAAGGTTCTTGTGATAATAGTAAAAGAATTTATCAAATCTGGAGAAAAGGTGGCATAGTGCCTGACAACTCTATGTCTCTGGTTTTAGTTGGTGACAAAAACCTGTCATAGAAATGGAATAAATTAATGGTTAATTAGGATTTGTTTGTCTGTATGGTGAAGTAGCTGTTCTCTGCTTTGAACTTCTGTTGTTGTACTCCAGAAATCCTACTAGCCATGAGCTCTGTTTCATGGAGGTAATCCAAGTCTGGATTTAGACATTTCTATGCTGTTTTATTTACCTCATTTTCTCTTTCATCTGCTTCATGTTGAAGATTGCTTCCTCTGCATCAGTGTTTTTCTCTGTTTCCTTATAATATGGCAGCTCTTTCACTATTTCTGCATAACACAAAGGGATCAGGAGCCCTGAAGGATAGATGAAAAGGAGAACTGGGCATGGTACTGTTAGAAAGTTCATTAGAGTGCAAGCATTGCCATATCTTCTCACAGCACATCAGTTCTGTGTCTGCTGAGCACTGTGGCTTGGAGCAAGATGAATCCAATAGTTCTTGCTGCTAAAGCACTTTCTGTTCCTTTCTGTCTTCATTTGCACTCATGGCATCTCAAAAAGACTCATGCCACCTGTATGGCTAAACCTAACTCAGGTAACCAGTAGGTGCTGCATCTTTACAGCCAAGCAAGGTTCCCATATTTAGGCACCCTAGAGGATGTCTTTCCAGAGAAACTCTGTGGTTATTTGAACTTTGTGTATAATTCAGATTTTGTCAATAGTTGCACAGGTATCAAGAAATGCTGAGAACCTTAGGGCATGAAAAATGTTTCTCAGTGGAAAAAAGCATTTGCTTTTTCATCAGCATTCCTAGCTGATGCCATTTGATTTGTGTCTCAGGCAATGGTTTCAGTTCTGCTGCCTGGCAGGAGCTGTGGGCTGACACACCGGTGTAAGTGTTCAGTGTTCTCCTGTGCAAGAGATTCACAGGCTCTTTGCTGCTGAGATAAAGGCTGGACAGATATTATACAGGTTTTAAAACCACCAGTCAAAGGGTATACAATCGACAGGGAGCAGATGCAGTTGGTTGGTTTGGAAAGGTTTGCTTGCACAGTAAAAACTTGGGATTTAGTAAAAATTTAGACTCTGTGAAAACAAACTTTCCATTTTTAGTGATTTTTCTTTATTTATTTATTTATAGGAAAAGGCATGTACCAGGTCTGCAGTACAGCAAATGTATCCCCAGCTCTGAATTGACATTGTCATTTATCTCTTACATGAAAGGCAGAAGCTGACATATGATTGAGTAGCTTTAATTTCTGGATTGTATTATTATCAAGTATTGCTTACAGGACATTTGTTGATGATGTTTATGGAACCTTGTTGTAATTAGCAATTCTGTTTTTACTGTGTATGGCGGGGGGCTTTGCAAGAATCAAGATTGAACAGTTTCAAGAACAACTGTTGTTTTTTTTTTTGTGCATGCTCTTTGCAGGAATACATGGTTTATAGGAAACATACCTACATGAGATTGGATGGCTCTTCAAAGATTTCTGAGCGAAGGGACATGGTAGCAGATTTTCAGAACAGGTAATGTAGTTTGCAAGATGTGTTCATGCTAAAATACATCTACCTAGGAAATTGATGTAAGATGTAATGGAAATAAATGAAATTTGCACTTATCTTTCTTTATATCAAATTGACCTCATTTATCTGAAAGTTTCTTGGTGGTTTGCTGGCCAGTAGTCAGTGGTTTTGATATGAATCAGCAGTTTTAGTGTAGCCGCCTCTTGTACTTCTTGCCAATCCAGATAGGTTGTTGCTTAGAAAGAAGCTCAGTAGAAAAGCAGCAAATGTCCAATGGTTATTAAATGCTTTGACAACTGGCACTGTAAAGATGAGATTGAAAATCTTGCATATGCTAGAGTATTGAAAGTGACCTAGTTTTCTGCAAAACAAACTATTTAACCATATTTTACTAAGAAACCTTAAACTAGTATACAGAAGATAAAATGGGGATTTTATTAGCTAGAAATGTAGGACAACTCTACTCATTTAGTAAACCAAAATGGATCCTGACCATTTTAATAAGTGAATCAGGGTGCATTACTTACAATGATTGCATTTTTGGTTATTAAGTTTCCTTTTAATCTTGAGCTATGGCTTGATACTATGTCATTTTGGTACAGTAGTTCACAGTAAGGTTATCCTTCCTGTATGTTGATGTGAGCTTGTAAGAAGGTCATTTTCCTATTTCAGTGGAGTTAGGTTCCTAGATAGTTGTTTATTGCAGGGTGAAAGCAACATTCTAGACTTGAGAAAATTCCTTATGTTAGTGGTCCCAAAGTATTGTTGCTGAAGACAGGAGTCAAGGCCTTTCAAGTCAATGGTTCAGGAGGCTGGTGGACCTGCAGGACTGTTGCAATGATGAATCTTCTAGTGAACTCGAACATGTGCAGAAGTGAGAGGACAATGTAGTACCTTTCTTTCTGCCTGTTTCCAGGTGTCAGAAACAAGTTCCTTGCAGGTTATGATGTCCTCCTGGAATACTCACACTACCTCCTGTAAGGTTGTTTAACCAAAAGAAGTGAAAAAAATAGTTTTATTAATGGACAGAATTTGGTTTTATTAGTGAATAAAACAACTGAAGAAAAAATAATAATTTCAGCAGGAAATCCCTTTGAAATGTATGGCAACCAGTCTAAACAAGAATTCCTATTAAGATGATAGTTGAGTTCCTCTTATACATGATTTACTTATGAGAAATATTTCAGGGAAAAAAAGCATGACTGAGACTGAACTACTCTGCAGGATATCCTTGCAAGGTGCTAAAAATCCATAGCTGTGGCATGATAAGTTGTTCACATAGTTTGTGGCTCTGTCCACTTTGCTCCCCATATGGCATATCCAGAAGCATATCACAGCTGGGATGTGTCTATACACACATCCCACTATAGTTACAAGAGATTACCTGGCCAAAGATTACCTTCAGTGCAAACAGGCCCCTGTTGATTCCTTTGGCTTTTTTATTTGCAAGATAAAGTCTGAAGATTGACAGCTTGGTTTTAGTTCCTTCCCGTTCGTTCCGCTTGAGTTTCTGGTACTTCACTGATTTTATATTTGCCAAGTTGTTCAGAGTATAGTACCAAAAGGATGCGGCATTCCAGACTGTCTTCTCTTAAGCAGAGAAGGACAATGTGTCAGTGTCTTTGGAGTCCCTACTAGTGTACTGTCTGCTTTGTCTGTGTCAGCCTGTTCACAGATCCATAAGGTGTGGAACACTTCAAAATACTGGTGACCCTGCAGAGATGCTGGTGCGGTTCACGACCTTAGCAGAAACTTTGATTTTGCTGTTATCACTGGAGTTTTCATCAGTACTTGGTCATGCTACATATAGGGTTGTCTCCTTGTTTGTTCTGTTCAAAGCACCAAATTTAGAACAAAACTTGCATCTACACAGTTTTGACTTCTATTTTTCTTTTTTTTATCAGTTGAGCATCATTAAGGCAAGATTTCTCGGGTCAGTTCCGTGAAACAATAGGTTATTCTTTTTGTGTGTGAAATCTTAATTCCCAGTGTAGGCAAGATAACAAGCCCTGGTTTGTTTTGATACAGATTAATAAACTGCAATTGTAAATTGAATGTTTACATGCTCAGACAGTCCTCATTTGTAGATTACCTTCTTTCACTCTTTCATATGTTTCTTTTCCTTGACAGCGAATGAACCGTGCAAAGCATTCTGAACTGTTCAAGTAATAGAAATAGCCCTGATTGCTTCATATGGGTCAAAAAATTGCTTTTGTGATTATTCCTTGTTTGTGCACAAAATAAGGGGGTTTCATCTCTTTCCTCTACAGGAATGATATTTTTGTGTTCCTGTTAAGTACAAGAGCTGGAGGCTTGGGCATTAACCTTACAGCTGCAGATACGGTAGGTGAAATTTGGTAACAATTTATGCTGGAAAATCAGTCATTCTGTGCAAAAGTTGGCACTCTTGCCCAAACTGATCAATATTTTTAGTATTGCCATTCACATTGCGAAATTTCATGTACTGTTTACTTTGTTATTCACAATGTAATATTATCTTGATGATAAAGTTGTAGAATATTGGACATTTTGGTACATTGTTTTTGGTTACAGTTGAAAATTTCTTCCCACTCCACACATACTTCAGTACCAGGGTCCAAAAAGGAGTTGGATTACTGAAGGGGTTTACAGGTGCAAATGACACTTAGATGAAACAGTATTCACTGTATGAATGACCCTTTTCTCCTAAGGTTTAGTTGCAAAGGAACCAGTGAAATAGTTATCAGTTACCCTTTATTCTCTATCCAGAGGAATGAAACAATGCCTATAAAAGTAGGAAGGCATTTGTAGTTGAGGATCAGCTACTCAGGAAGGATAAATTTCTTCCCCTGAGGTGTAAAGACAGACTGATCTAGGTGAATTGCAAGGATTTGCACTCTGGAGCAGCTGCTACTACTCACTAGGGAAGGAATACTGATGAACCATTCATCTTTTCATTAACAGCTATTCTTGTGCTTCTGACCTGCACCTGGTGTGCTTGCAGATTTGACCTCAAGTCCTTAGCCACACAAACCCAAAGATCTCTGAATCAAAAAAATCCTATCCTATCCTATCTTGCTGTCATTCACAAGAAATCAGAAGAAAACAAGTATCTGTAGGATTTTCAGGGTTAAAAAGAAGAAATAAAGAGATGGAAGCTCAGGCAGGTTCCTTGCATGAGTACTTTTAGTGGTTTTCTGTGTAACTTTCTTTATATTTTGCTGTCTAAATTTTTTTTAAATGCTTTTTGGTTTTGATGCTTATTGTACATAAAGTACTTTTAGAATGATAGTGCAATATGAATTTCATGTAGCATTTCAGTTTTTTATAGTCAAAGTACTAGAAACATTAGACTTTATCTAGGTTTTGAATAAAAATTGGAGTATTACTTTCTTCATGAAATTCTGATATGATGGTAAGTAACACTAAAATGCATCCATGATGTGGACTGTAGTCTAATTAATTGTATGACAGTGATTTAATGTGATAACAAACTTAGGAATTTTGTGCCTCCCTATCAGGTCTTTTTAAGAAGTTATTAAAGATGTTCTTTGGAAGTTGAAACATTCATAGTGTCAGTTAGTTTGAATTCACCTGAAATGCAATGGAAGAGACTTCACAGGACTGGGCAAGGCTAGTTTAACACAGCCTACAGTGGGGCTGTGAATCTGTGAAACATGATTGAACTTCTGTCGTTATCAGTATATTGGATTTCTGTTTGTTTAGCCACCAGGTGTGTTTTTATTTAATCCTTTTGGTGTTGTCTTGCAGGTCATTTTCTATGACAGTGATTGGAACCCAACAGTAGACCAGCAAGCCATGGACCGGGCCCACAGGCTGGGTCAGACCAAACAAGTCACCGTGTACCGCCTGATTTGTAAAGGCACCATCGAGGAGCGCATCCTACAGCGCGCAAAGGAGAAGAGTGAGGTAGGAATAAGGAACTTGCTGGCAATGAGAAGTTACAGGAATGGTATCATAAAGCATGTATCAACATGAATAAAGAGTCAGAAAAAGTGTCTGCAGGGAGACAGAAGAGAAGGCAAAAGGAAGTATCTTTGTTCAAATATGTATCTCTAACACAGCAGCAGTTCAGTGACATATGAACTGGAAAGAAGCTAATTATTTACAGTATGACTTCATGAAAACTATTTCTTATGTTGCAGTGAAACTACTCAGGCTTCTTTAAGACTAGGGCTTATGTCTTTGCTGTGTCAAAGTTACTGATTCTTCTCATGTTACACAACAGCTGATTTTTTTTTAAAGACATTTGGAAGGTAATCAAGTGGAAATTATTTGAGGTGTTAGGGTTGCCAGAAAAGCTCAGTGTCCTGCAGCATCAAGCAATAAGTGTACTAGGAACTTTAAACCTAGTACACTTATTGCTTGATTTCTTGTTTTTGGTAGCAGTAGGTACACTATATACAACATTCATGTGGTATTTGTACTTGGAGTTTTTTCTAGCTTTTGTCTTACTTGGATGCTGCTCATGATGTTGCAGCAACTGAATGCATTCACATTTCCCTTGCCAAAACAATTTTTTTCTGAGATACTGCACTAGAGTTACCTGAAATCAGCCTGAAAATGAGGTGTAGTCTGCTGGTGATCCAGATCATTGAAATTGCCTTATATTGCTTGTTCTCTTCTGTTAAGTTACAACTCTTCTTAGCTTTTGGGTTTGTTTTTAATATGGTTTAGTAATAGAGGCTGAGTGAATTACTTAAACTGCAACACCGACTCAGGATGGAGATACAGTTTTCAGTCAAGGAGACTAAGAATGTTGCAGCCTTTAAGAATGTGATCTTCATGATCCTCTGTGCAATTCCTTGAAAATTTGAATGGGTAAATAATACTTGAGAGGGCTGTTGCTGTATTTTTATTTTATTTTGTTCAGCAGTATATTAATTAATACTATTATAATTTGTGGTTTATTACATACTGCTTCAGAAAAAATGTAACTTTCCATAAGGGATGGTAATTTTCTGCTTTCTATCTCAGCTGCTTCTCATATTTTATACCCTGAAATTTTGCTGCTAAATTTGGTATGATAGAGAAATTGGATCAAGTCTAACTTAGAGAGACGTACTTGCATGATTTTTTCAGCTGACTTTTAGTGATGGGTAATGAGAAATGTTTCATGGTGGCTTTGACTAATTTTTCCTTTTCTTCACTTGTTTTCTACCTTCTAGATTCAGCGAATGGTAATTTCAGGTGGCAATTTCAAACCTGACACCTTGAAGCCAAAAGAGGTGGTCAGCCTTCTGCTGGATGATGAAGAGCTAGAAAAAAAATGTATGTGAAATTAGTGTTTCAGCAATTCCCCCATTTTCCACTTCATTACCTTATGAAATCTGTGTTTTTATCTCTACAAACACATGTATTGCTGATAACAACTTCTGTTTCCTGTCTCTTTTTGTATTGCCAACTCTTGTTAGTACAAGCTGGTTTGATATCACTGCTGAGCTGATGAAATTGTGCAAAATGAGACATGGTGATGTGATTTAAGTTTTTATTGGCACTCATTTGGGATCATTACATTGTTCCTGAATGACAGAGCTTTGACAAGAACTATGTGGGTCATGACAAGAAAAGTATTAGTAAAAGTGCTGTATTGCATCATATTTTTTAAGTTAGAGGCATAGTCTTTCATGTTGCTTGAAAGAAGAATTTCCCTGTAAGACTTTTCAGTGACTTGGAAACAAATGGTTTTAATGGAGTAATGCTTTCAATGCTGTCAGTGTGTTTTAGTTTCAAAACAACTGACTTTTCTTCCCAGTTCTGATGGACTAAGAACTTCTTCTAAAATTCATAAAAGGATAGGAAATATCTTGGTGACAGCTTTGTATTTCTTTTCGAACAGTGCGTCAGCGTCAAGAAGAGAAGCGGCAGCAAGAAGAAACAAATCGTGTGAAGGAACGTAAACGTAAAAGGGAAAAATATGCTGAGAAGGTACTTTGATACAGAGAGGTTGCCTGTGTCAGTAATAGAGCCAGAAGAGCTTCAGGATCACTGTTAGGGAATGTGGAAACATTTTATGCCAAGGCAGTCTTAATGAGTAAACCACCTTGCCTTTGCTGTTGAAAGTCAGTCTGTGGCAGTTCCTTACACAGAAGAGGGATATTAAAAAATAAGTAATGCATAGTTACCTGTATTTTAGCTATTAGCAATTTCAAAAATAGGGAAGTGCTGCCTATCCAAACAAACCTGACAATCAACTGATCATTAAATTGGTGACTTTATTCAGATTTTGTTCTGCAAGGACAAAAGGGGAATGTAAGGGAAGCACCAAACACAGGTAAATCCCATACAGCTATGAGGCTTCCAGGGAACTGGGAAGATTAGTTTGTTTAAAAAGCATGGCTAAAACCAGTTTATGAAAATCCTCAGTTTGTAAGACAGGGAGGCTTTGCATTAATTAATTGGAATTTTGTGTAACGATAAAGAATTTGAAGCTCACTCAAAAAGGTACTAGAAATCAAAGTAATTTTGTAAGAATAATACTCCATCATTCCAGCTATTTTTGAAGAAAAACAAACAAAACCCTTCTGAAATCAAAAGAAGGAGCATTTAAGGGATCTGTTACCACATCCTTCAGAAACTTGTTTTGGGAAATTCTTCCTATGTCATTCCTGAGTTAAAATACTGCACTAGATTTTGAGATTTTGGGTTGCTTGTTCCCATTCTTCTGTTTTACTGCCTTTTCATTCCTGGTATTACTTCATTTATTTCAGAAGAAGAAGGAAGATGAATTGGATGGGAAGAGAAAGAAGGAGAACATGAACCTTGTGATCCCATTTGTTCCCTCAGCTGATAACTCCAACCTGTCTGCTGATGGGGATGACTCTTTCATTAGTGTAGACTCTGCCATGCCCAGTCCTTTCAGTGAGGTAAGACTCCCTGCTGCTTTAACCCACATACTGTTTCAGTTGTGGCCCTACATCTTGTAGGATTCTTGCTGTCTGGTACTCTAGCTCTCATAGAGCTTTGAGTTTTTGGGGAAGTGACACATCTTAAAGGTGAACCATGCAAATGAAAACAGTTTATTGAAAATGCAACAGCTGCTAATAAGCTGCCTTACAGCTCCTCATGATATTTGACATTCCATTATTCCCCTCCATTATTCCTTCACTCTCTGCCTCCCTTTTCTTACAGTGAATTTATCCCCTGACTTTCCTCCTTTCCAGTCCATGAAATTTTTCCACTCTTACCTGGAGTCCCACTTAACTCTCTTCCTGCTTTCTTGTTCCTTTTCCCTGCCTTTCTCATGCTCACATTTATAACCATGTGCCCTCTGCCATACCAATATCTTTCTTAGCAAGAACTCTCTGCTCCTGAGCCAAACAGTATCCCTCAAATAGCTCCTTGACATTCAGTGTCTTTGTAAGTACCCCTCACTAGTCTCATCTGTGTCTCTGTCTCTGCTTCCTCACTTGCATCAGGTTCTGAATTATTGTGGTTTTTCTCCTCTGGAATTTAAACTAAAAATTCTCAGTGGCGTACATCTTGTTTTCCTTCATCTGTGTGTAAAAAATTGCAAATTGGTTTTAGCAGCAAATGTATTTTGTTCTGTGCCATGTCGATTAAGATTTCTGTATTGTACTGTTCCTTTATTGACCAAGATTTTATTAGCAGTAGTAGTGGATTAAGAATCCTATTTTCTCTTTAGCACTTGAAAATGCACAGTTGAACATCAATTTGCTTAAATCTCTGCAGAGCCCATTAGTCTTTTGCTTCATAACTAAAGGTGTATTTTCATGAATACACCTTTAGTTATTGAAATAAAATAGTAGGTGGAGGTCTTTACTGCTGCTCAGCAAGTAAATAAAGTGTGGTGTGATCAGGCAGATAATGTATCATGCTCATGCTGCTATTGTAGAGAAAATGGGAAAGAACAAGTACCAATTACTTGTGATTGTACAGGTTTTGAAGATCTTACTATTTTTGCACTCTTTCCTAACCTGAGGAGCTAATAGCTTCATTCTCTGTCACATTTAGATATCCATCAGCAGTGAATTACATATGGGCTCTATCCCTCCCGATGAGAGCAGTAATGATATGCTTGTGATTGTGGATGATCCAGCTTCTTCAGCACCTCAGTCAAGGGCAACAAACTCTCCTGCTTCCATTACTGGATCAGTTTCAGACACCGTGAATGGTCAGTACTCTTTCCTTCATTTATTACTAACATTTATTAAACCATGACTCTGCATAGATAGCTAAGTAATAGGTTTTCTGCATTCTACTCAGGATATATGAATGGTTGGCAAGATTTGGGGGGAAAATAATTGCCTTTTCATTGCAAAGTTACTTCTGATTTGATAGGAAATCTGTTTATAGTCTGTCATTTACCACACTTACCTCTTTTCTATGTTAGTTACTTCAAAACCTTGTGTCCTTTGTTACTGTGTTATTGAGGGCTCTCACCCTTAAGTTTGTTACCAAATTACAGACAACCACAGAACTATTAATCTCTAAGCTTTTCCTTGAATATGCTATTGGGTTAATAATTAGTTCTTGATCTCCAGTGGGTGGTTGAAACAATTTTTTTCAAGGACAGTGTAATTTTAAATAATGTCAAGTGGTTTTAATTACTGTAGTTTTTCACAGTGAAATAAGTAGAATCATAGTTCTTGACGAGTTTCTTTAGAAATAGCAGATGGAAGATAATTGCATCTCCATCTTCAAACAAGAAAATGCATCATCCTGAAGTAGAACTTGGAATACTCCACCTCTTTGTAGGTTGGATTCATAGTAATACAAGTAGTTGCAGTTAAGATACTGTTGCTGAGGAGTGAAGTTTTGTATACATAATTTCTTTTCATGAGACGCTGCTTGCTAGCAGTGTCCCTGTAAGTGCCACATAGGAGCAGTAGTGGTGTAACTGGCAGGCAGCTTGGATGGGGCACTCACTGGTGAGGCATGTGAAACACTGTACGAGTCACTGGTTTAACGTCCTTTCCTTCTTCAGGAGTTTCAATGCAAGATACATCTCTTGCTGCCAGAGGCCAGTCAAGTCGAAGCCGGGGTCGTCCCAAAGGCGGCTCCAAGGGTGGCACTGGGAAAGGCAGGAGCCGGAAGTCAATAGCAGGGAGCGCGGCGGCCATGGCAGGGGCCAAGGCGGGGGCGGCGGCGGCCTCTGCGGCGGCATACGCGGCCTACGGCTACAACGTCTCCAAAGGTACGTGGGCAGCTGGCCTGATGGCCGCTTACAGCCTGTCAGCAGATAGCTTAAGTGCTGTGTTGTTGGTATTGCTTGTCCATTATATTCTGAGACCCAGGCAGTAGAAAGTGTGACATGGTAAGGGTGTGAGAGGATAGCCAGTTTTACCTCAGATAACCTTGAGTGTCATCTGCCCTTTGAATTATCTCACACCAAATATTTTTCCTCTTGTTTTTTGTTGGTTTGGGTTTTTTTATGTGGTATTCAGACAGATCAGATAGTGTTGTTTATGCCATGGCTATGGCTGTGGTTTTCCTGCATCATGTTGAAGTCACAGTATCGCATTGCATCATGTTGAAGTCACAGTATCGCATTCCAAAATCTGCTAAACTGATGGTGATTGAGGTGCAGCTTTACACCAGCAGAAGATAGCCCAGGGTATAACTGTAAGATGTTTTGTATCTTGAGGACATCCCTCTTCATTAAACTGTTGTAACTCATAAGTACAGAGTGGTCTTAGGACTGATTGTTAATCCATTGTCTGCTGTTGAAGAACCACAAGTGGAATAATATGCTCATGTAGAATTTGATTCTCTTTTCCATTGCTAGGCATGTCTGCAAGTAGCCCTCTACAAACAGCAATCATTCGGCCTTCCGGACTTGCAGATTTCGGACCTTCAAACGCCTCTTCTCCCTTGAGCTCCCCTTTGAGCAAAGGAAACAGTATTTGTGGGACCCCCAAAAGTTTAAACCTGACCAGCAGTCTCATATCAGAAACTTCAATTCGGAAGCAAAGCAAAGGTGCCCACACCTCAGGTGGTCGGTAGTAGTTTTGAACCCCCAAAGCTTGTCTGAACTGTGTTGGCTTTCAGAGTAGACCACCCTGCCAGTTGAAGGCATGCTAACAAATGCCTTGTTGCTGTCCAGCACATGTGTGGAAAGAAAATCAAAGCACAATGGGAGTGGGTGGTTGATGTGAGCACTTTGATTATGTGTATTCCAAAAAACTATCTTTGCAGACACTGCAAGAAGGAGGGAAGGGAGTCTGGGGTAAGACAGCATCCAACTACTCCATGCAATATCCTGCAGCTGTGTGTGCTTGAAGTCACACCAGTATACTTCCTCTCTTGTAGCCTGAGGTGGAGCCCAGCATTAATTTTGTCCTATGAAATCAGTATCTGAACCGCAGAAGAATCCTGTAGAGTCACAAGACATTTGTGTCCTGGCAGCTGGTCAGTGAACATGAAGGAGTAATTGGGGGCTATGCTGAAGATGATACATGATCAAAAAACTTGGGTTCTTCTGGTGTGGATCTCTGGGTTCTTTAAAGACTTGAAATTCAAAGGAAGGTGTCTCAGGTGGTTTCCAGGGAGCAGACTCTTTTCAGCACCATTTGTCAGGAAGATGTTCAGAGCTGCAGAATACAGGGAGCACCATCAGGCCTTGTGAGAGCAGCAGCACAGCCCCTGCTTCACACAGTGGAAGAAACCACAGGCCAGTGATTGGTTTCCATTTCAGAGTTCTCATCAGCTCGCCGTGTTCCAAATGATTTCTCTCATTTTTGAGGTGTGCAGAACTCTTAAAAGTTAGAGACAAAATAATGCTCTATTTGTATAAATCTCGAGAAGGAGGAAAACCGAAGTGTTGAGGAGGAGTTTGTGCTGCTCCCCTCACCGTGCCGTAGCAGAGCATGGATCTGCAGCTTACAGTGATGTGAGGGGAGCAATGAAAAGCAATCCTGAGAGAGAACTGTGCCATTCCCCCTTCCAGCCAAATCCTGGGAAAAAAATTGTCTCATATCCCAGCCATCCCATTGACTGTTCTGCAGTGTGTTTTCCCTTCATCTCTGTGATCATCACACATACTGGCGTGGTTGAGTTCACTGCAGTGTGGGCGGTAGCCGTGTCCCATGAGGCTGATGGAAGGCAGTGCTGCCAGCACCCATCCGTGTTCTTGTTCCCTGGTTGTTCCTTCCCTGTTCTTGATGCACAAACCCTGCCCGTAGCCCCTTGCTTTGCTGTAAGCGTTGTCTGCATTGCACTGAGATTTAGGTGTGGGACAGTTGTTCTGTCTCACACTTTGAATTAAGAGGCTGTTTCTGCCGGGGCACTTTCATCCCTTGAGAGAAGCAAGTTGAGTTGCAGGTCTGGGCTGTGACAGTGGAAGATGATTTCTTTTTTTATTATTATAATTTTTTTTCTGACCCCAAATCCTTTGCCTGGCGTCCTACAGTGTAGAGCGAGTGCTTCCTGTTGGTTCTGCCTCTAATTTGCACACCTGAAAATAGCAGAACTGAGCTTAGTTAGATTGATTTTTGAACAGATTTGCAGGGGATAATTGAGGGGGAGGTGATGTTTAATTAACTCATGAAGACTTCCCCCTTCCCCTTCTATTCACATGTATATATGATATTTAGAGGGAATCAGACAAATGCCAAGCCTTTTTTTCTCTTTGAATGTGCTGTCTATTTTTGTAACTGAACTTGTACATATGTATAAAGAGAGACACATCTTTCTTTTACTAACTGGAGGAGAAAATCTTAAATAAAATGGAGTGAGATAATTTTATGTAAATCAGTGTCTTTGTGGTTTTTATGCATGTAGCTGTATGAATGAGAGGATTAGGGAAGAGAGCATGGAGGGGTGTGCATCTGGAGGTGCTTCTGGAGACAAACGCTGCTCAATGTAAACCTCTAGAGCGTCTGTGCTCTGGCAAGTATCATGTTTGTAACCTTCTCCAGTTACAACTGTACCCTTATCCCCTGTTTGTATTCACTGATTACCTCATAATCTATTTTGGAGGAAGTGTGCAGCAGGTCACAAGAAAACAGAAGCAACTATAATATTAAACAGTACCTGGTCTTCAGTGGTTGAATTCAATACAGTTGGTTGTTGAGACATTATTCTCTTATAGTTATTTCTTTTTTTTTCTTATTTTTTCTTTCCAGCGGGAGTTGAAAGGACTTTTTTATGCACCGTCTTGATCTCCAAACTGCGAGACAGTTGCATTAGATTATAATCCAAAGTAGAAAAAAAAAAAAAATAATTTGAAAAGCTTGCAAAAATGTAATGTGTACTGTCATATGCTATACTTCTGGAAGATTAAATTATTGATATTTAAACCACTGATAAATATAAAAATAAAAATATTTATTTAAGAGTAGAGATATATTTAGAATATATTTCTAAAATAAATCATAAAATATATTTTAATGTAACATAAATAAAAATTTTAAAATATTTAAAATCATTTAATCTTCAAGAGGAACACCAAATCACATCACAAGTTGTGGCAAAAGCAGTGGTAGCCCACCTGCTTGCACAGTTTGTGTCAGTCCAAGAAGTTCAATAAGATCTAATATAGTTGTAAAATAAATGAACTGCTAGATCATATTCAGTTCAATTTCTGTAAAACATTACATTTCAACATTCTTGGTATTATACATCATAGGAGAAAATATTCTGTGATAGTAATCAAGGAACTGGGAAAAATCATGTGATGGCTGTCCTAGTCTAATTTCTTCGGTTGGAGAAGGAAGTAGTGCTATAAAAACAAAGACTGGGAATTTTTTAAGAAGGTGGAGGTAGTTTAGTAATCAATACCTGGGGAATACTTATTTTGAAGTGAGCAGATGGGTGTGCACACTGAAGCTTTGTTCTTTATAATTTCATTTGAGCATCTTTTCACTCCAGCTGTGTGCTATGCACTTACATGTATTAATGGCAGAGAAATTCACTTTGCTCCAAGAGATCAAGGTATTTGCTACAGGTGGACACAATGACTGAATGAACTGAGTTTGTGTATGAGCAGGAATGGTGAAATAGCTGTCAGTGTGGTTTGGGGCATGTTGGGAGTGCCATGTATTCATCATGCTAGTTGATTATAGCATTTTACTCACTGGTTAGTACAAAACTGTTAAATACAGTTCATTGATCAATGCTCCTATTGAAGACATTTAAAGGTGATAATTTTCTTAGGTCCTGAAAAGTTAGGACTTAAAAGTGCTGTAGTGTCCCACCTCACACATTTTTGTAGTTTAGCCTACAAGGGTTGTCTAGTTCAGAAGGTCCCAGAACACCCTTTGTCCCCTAGCCTTCATTGTCTGTTTTCTATTATGGCTCAAGTCTGCAGTCCTTTCCATTAGCCAGCCACTAATTTTCCTTTCCTTATTCTGCAAAGAGATTGACAGTTTACTGCAGGATGGTTTGAACCAGGAGCTGCTTTAATTCTTCACTTTAGGATATTATTGCTGCACTGTCCAAATGTAGTGTATTTCTGTGCCTTCTCTCCCCTCTGTTGCATGCTATCCCTACCACAGTGTCCCTGCTCTTTGCTGTCTTGTGCCCCCTTTGTAGAAAGCTGCCTGTCTGCCTAGAGCTGTATCTTGCTTTATTTCCATATCCCCAAAGTATTTCCTTCAGCAGCATTTCCCAGTGGGGGAGGCACGCAAAGCTCAGTGGGAAAAGCTCCATGCAGCAGGAATAGGGATCTGCACTGCTTTGATTGTAGCTCAGGAACAGCCAAGTTGCAGCTGAGAGGAGGAAGAGCACAATTGATAAAATCACTCTGGGGCAGGATGTGGATCAGTGTAATTTGGGAAGTGCTGCCTGTGACCACTGCACTGCATGTTCTGTCCTGGTCTTCTCAGAGCTGGCCTGCTTCTGCTCCCAGATAGGCTTACAGGCTCCTCAGCTTCTCACTTCTGCCTCTATCTTTCTTTTTTGTTGACTCTCCAGTCTGAAACACACATTATAACTCTCAGGGATCCTTACAGGTGTGTCTTGTGCTCCCCTTCCTGCTCCAGGAGGGATGGTGGTGCACACCCTGCTGTCCTCTGGAAATTTCTGTTGGAGTGACTGGAAAACAATTTGTAGTTCCCTACCCAAAGGGATGCTGTTTGCATGTGAAGTATAACAGAAATACGTACCAAAATAAAGGTAATCATGTCTTCTACTCCTAGAATTGTGAAGGATTTATTTTTTATTTGCAGCCTGCACCAGTTGCATAGCAGTGAATGAGAGGGGAAGGGATGATTCAGCCTTTCTCTCAGGAGCATCCATTAGGCCAATACAGATGGCCCTGCTCTCAGATTCAACCAGCAGATCTGTAGAGTAAACAAGTTGTTCTTGTAGCACTCACGTTAGCATGTGCTCCTCTGAAAAGCCTCCAACAAATGCCTCTTGAAATGGAGGAATGCATGATAAGTTGAGTTGGGTTTCCTCCAGCTTCAGCCTCCTCTTCACTCCTGCCTACCCCTTCAGAAAAGTGAAGTTGCTGCAAAGCTAATGGGCCTTCCAGGCATTTTGTACTGTTTTCTATTTATAGAATGCTCTTCTAGGGGCATATGAGGGAATGCATTTGCATCCTAAGCATGAGGAAGTGTTTCAGTACTCAGGTATGAAACCATGACTCCTTCCTTCCTCAGCTGATGAGCATCCCTGATAGAATGAGGTATGAAAACATTGGAACACCACTTTTGTGTCTTCTTGAGTTTCCCATGGACTGTCTCTTCCTTCTTTGTCAGTATTGCTGGTTCTGTTAGGTCTGCTGTACTTAACAGGTGACCATGTGAGCTTCCAAACCTCCAAGCACTACAGTAACCCTTGTCATCTATGTGACATTTTGGCAAGCAGTCAGTTTTTTCCTCCCTGTCCTCAACCTTATCCAACTCTTTAAGACCCATGTGTTGTCTCTCGTGCTTTTGGTTGGTAGGGGAAATGCTTCTGTCTAAAGTGTTAACTTCTAAATGCATGACCCTTATGCCTTGCACCTCTGTTGTGAGGACTGTACAAAAAAAACTCTTACTGTTGCTCAGAGATTAGAATTTACTTGGATATTTACTACTGATTTGGATTGTCTTAAAAAAATGATTTTTTGACTATTTGTTAAATTTATTCAAATTTTCTTATTCATAACAAGAAACTAGCGGCTTTCTTCACAAGATGTCTTTAAGAAATACTCTTCTCTTAGGTGAAGCAAATCCTGTTAATCTCACCTCCCATCTATTTCTGTAGTCCCTCTGATGTATCCCTGCATCTTAACTTCCCAACTGGATCTTCCTCTAGGAAGAAATACATCACAGGTGGGAGCCCTCCCTCCATACCATGGTAAGATGTCATCTGTCTTTCAGGTGACCATCCTTCAGGTTTCTTTTCGAGTGTGGTGTTACAGTTTCCCTTGATGTTACAGTAGAGGTAAAACACAGGAATTCTCATTTTTATTCATTTTAGTAAGTACATTTTAGAGTTTTGCAGCTGCTGTGTAGACAAGTGGTTTTATGATGCCGATTCTTCAGCAGTGTTCCCAAAGAACTCCCCTCCCAGGTAAGCTCTTTGCTGAGGAAGAACATTCACATTTGCTGGGAACAACTATTCTACAATTCACAGTCTTCTGTAATTCAAGTAACTTTCCTTCACAGACAAGTCAAAACTTGAATCAGGATTGGTCTAAACCCATCTGAGTTCCTCACAGAAGTGCTTCCAAAGCAGTCACCTCTGGCAGCCCTTGCCCTCCGCAGTCGGAAGTGGCAGCGCAGAGTGCCTGTCTATATTTCACTCAGCCCATGGAGGCTGATGGAGCTTTTTTAAGAATGGGAGAGTCAGCAAATTTCACCTGTAGTAGGCTGAATTTTGCTTTGGGTTTTTTTAAAATTACATTAAGCTTTCAGCCTGTGTCTGCAATTAGCTACGTGCTGATCGGCGGAGCGTGCTGCTGCACAGTAAATGCAATGGCACGTGGCCCAACACACCCTTGAGTGACACTTACTGTCTGTGACAAAGCCCCCAGGTTTTCCTTTGCAAGCAGGGGAAACAAGAGATGTTCAGACTATATGAACCTTCAGAGAATTTTGAAAACTAACAGCCAAAAACCTTTTTCGGGGGTTACTCCATGCATCTGGTGGGTGCTATGGGAGGGCCCTTCTGAGTCTTGTTTTTCTTGCTGCTCCTGGTCTTTCCTTAGAGTTTGTGTGAACAAAGTCTGCATTCCTGCAGACCTCCCTCTTCTTGCCATTTAATCTAGATTTTTCTTTGATTTAATCCTATTTATAATCACAGTACCATGGTATTTCATAGAACTATAGAATGTAGCTATAACTGTCAGGTTTTAGTTGGAGGGGACCTTGAAGATCATCTACTTCCAAACCCCCTGCCATGGGCAGGGACACTATTTTTCTTGAAGTGGATCTCAAAATAGCTCTAAAGGTGCATAATGGGACATTTCAGTCTCTGGATTTCAAGGGCCCCTGAAACAGTAATTCAGCTTCATAATGTCTGTTTGTCCAGATGATTGCAGTCTTTCATCATTCTCTGCATGTTCAGAGTTTGGAAGAAATTACTGTAACTATCTTGCAGTCACAATTTTAGTGAGATACTTATTTAATCCGGTTAGCACAATAAGAAAATTTTTTCTTAGTATTCAAGTAATTTGACATTCAGATCTATTCCAGTCGACTAATTGGAAACTTACTGACATTGTGATTTGAATCTGTAATGCACAAGGAGGTTTCTAAAACAGTGTTGACATGTGACTGTCAATTCCTTTTATTGGCTGCTTTGAAGTTCTTTACATGATTTTGAAACAACCAATCATGAGCTTTGCAGCTTCCCTGGCTTTGATAACTTGATATGCAATCAGGGGTATATATTGTATAATTAACATAATTTGGTTTCACTGCAGTTTGCTGTTGTTTGTATCATTGTGTCCGTCTGGAATCAAATAACTAAATACTAAGAGTGAGAACTGGTTTGGTAGAATATTACAGACAGATTAGAGAAGCCCAGTTCTTGCAATGATACAATTGATAGCATATGGAAAAAGTAATGTTTAAATTTTTACTTTAGACCAGATCTCATCTTTGAGATGTTATAGGAATTAATACAAGTGAAAATTTTGGAACTGTCAGCAGGTAAAAGAGCTTGAGATACTGCAGGAAATTTGAGTGATCCTATAAAGCAAAGACACCCCAAGCTATATAAAAATGTTTCTCTGCTGAGCTTAAATTTTAGTTGCTTTGGTATGTGAAAGTTTAAGAATATTGAGAGCAAAACACTAAACTTGCAACCACTCGAATCCTCACTGAACAACTGCAAACATAAGAGTATCCATGCAAATACGAGATGACTCTTGCATGTTTGCATCAGGATGCAGTGCTGATTACAGGAGCACATACTGTCTCTTTTCCAGTGTGATATCACTGAATACCCAGTGTACAGTTCCTAGTACTCTGAAAAACATCATCCCTCAGTATTTCACAATGTGCTTTGAAAGTCATTGTACGCTTTTGAAACCATATTCTTGATGTCTCAGCTCCCCATCTGTACAATAGAAATTACACCTCTTCACAAAGGTCTCATGAAGAGGAATTTAGGCTTGTCAAGGTGCCACAGTGATGTGCAGATGTTGCTATAGTGATTTGCCAGAGAAAAGTCAAAGTGGGGAGGGAGCAGTCCCCCTGCATTTGTGTACATAAAGGCATAAACAAATATATACAAGAGAAAAAGGAATTGAGCTGCTGCTCATTTTTAAGGCACTCCCATCAACTGAAATGAGGCAGCAATCCTCTGGGAAAAAGTAGTGGATATTTATTCTGAATGAGCCTAGTCCCACAGTTACTTTTTTCTCCTCAGTCCCGAACTCATCTGCCCTCAAATTATAGGATATATTCCCAGGAATAGATTCAGTATATATGTAGTTGAGAGACAGAAATGCTGCCAGAATCAACTGTGCTGTGCAGCAGCAAGAGACACTTTCATCTGGCTCCTGCCTAACATGTCCAGAGGTAATTGAGTCTCTTAACAGCTGCTGTCAAAGGAAAGATGAAAAGCAGCATCTGTCATAGCTGCGGGGAGCTGGGCACTCCTGCGCTTTTCCCTCTTTTAAAATGGGATTGTGTGTTTGTGGGGAGAAACAACTTGAAGTAAAACACGTTCCTATAAAGCAGAGGAAAGAATGAATGTATGTATAATCAAAGAACCTGCTAGCTGTTTGAAGCATACTTTTGGCCCAATTTTACTTAAAGAAATGAGTACTTCACTGGAAAACAAGAATAAGAGAGATTTCAGCCCATGGTGCCTGTCGAGGCACCCCGAGGACAGAGCTGCTGACCCCAGCTGTCTGTAACAGGATCCCGCACCCCTGCGCACCTCCAGCGCGCCCAGCCCCGCTCAGCCGCAGTCCTGGGAGGTCACTGCCAGCGCTGGCTGTCACTCGCTGCTGTGACACGTGGAAGCGCACGTGCCAGCGCTGGGCGGGCGGCGCTGCCTCTCCCGGCCGGCCCGGGGCCCCGGCAGCGCGGCGCCCTGCCTGCCTCCCTCCCTGCCTCCCTCCCTCCTTCCCTCCTTCCCTCCCTGTCCCTGCCTCCCTCCTTCCCTCCTTCCCTGCCTCCATCCCTCCTTCCCTGCCTCCCTCCCTGCCTCCCTCCTTCCCACGGCATCGCGCGGTGCCTCGGCGCGGACTCGGGGTTTGAAGAGGCTGGTACACCGTCTACACAAGAGGGCATAAAAAGCTGCTTTGAAAAGCTTGTTTTCTAAGTCTTCAAATGTCACATATGCTTTGTGTAGACAGAGTTTAGTATCAGCAGGCTGGCTGGTTGCCCCCCAGGCGGCTCGTTTGCGGACGAGGTTCCAATTGCTGTAAGTGGGCTGGATGTGCGTCTGTGAAATGACTTCCATAGTGTCTGTGCTGTTGGTGTCTCTCAGTCCTCAGGCTCAGTTTAAGCAGAGAGCTGAGGCCAGAAGGCGGTGAAACCCAGAGCTCACGCCATCCTGGGCCGTTCCCAGCCTCCCTTCGCCCGTGAATGAGGGCACTGGGGCGGCTGCAGTGCCGTGCAGTGAGCGCATGGCGCGGTGTGGAGTGCGGGTGGCAGGGAAGCCCCGGTCTGCAGCTGCAGCTGGAAGTGGGAGCGTGGGCAGGTGCCCCGTGTGCTGTGCCAGAGCTCTCTGCTGGCAGGGACAGGTGAGCTGCACGTACCCAGCATGTGCCCAGCCAGCTCAGGTGCAGGTTCATCATGTTTCTGAATTTCAGGCTTGCTAACCAGCATGGGTACATGAAACCTCTCCTCTCCAAACCCTCCAAAAGTCACCCTCTGACTTGCCTTTCTGTGACTGAAACTCTTACAGATTTCCAGGTGCCTCAGTCGCTGGTACCTACTTTAGACAAAGCAGCACTCTGAGGCTTCCTCCTGCTATGTGAGCCAGCAGGATTTGGGTAGTGGGATAAAAACTTCCCCTTTCCTTTGGTGACAGGAATTTTAAGTGATGGTAGCTATCAAGTGTCTCCTCAGTTGTCAGGCTTAGGCCAGAATGATCCCTGGTGGTTTTAATTGAAGCTTCATGGAAATGAGTCCTTTTAAAACAGTGAGGTGAGGGAGGCAAAAAGCAGCGAAAACAGGAGGACATAAGAGAGAAGTCTTTGTTCTTGTGTTCCCAGAGCAGCCCAGCGTGGTCTGGGAACAGTGTGGTGTCCCCAGCTAGGAAAACAGCACCTCTGTCTTTGAACTTCCCTGACCTTTTACGTTATTTCAGTCTCATTCTCTAGAGTTCAAGGTACTGGCTGTGCTTCAGGAATTCACAAGCATAAACACTCATCAGTGTGGCTGGCACTATGATGAGATGAAAAGGGAGTTGAGAAGGGATAAAAAACATCCAAAAGCCAAACAAAAAGTGTACAGGGTTTGTAAACAAAGCATGTAGAGCTTCCCCAGTGCTGCCCAGAATGCCCACTTCCTTCCACCCTCCCTCCCCTCCAGGGCTCAAGGCTCCTTCAAACCCACAAGGGGCTTCTCTCATAATTTTAATACAGCACATAAATCAGGGAGGTTTTCACCTAAGCCAAGGTTTTCACCCGTAGCCAATTTCCTACGTTAGTAGGAAATTCCTAAATGCTTTGAGCAGCAGTTAGTTTTGCTGCAAGTGTAGTTTTTCCACAGCTTGACTGTAAATCAGTTTTGTTGATCCCTTCCTGTTCCTCCCATGCACAGGGACTGATTCTGTACTGAGCTGGGCTGAGTGCTGATGGCACATCACTGCTCAGTCATGCACTGGGACTGTCCTTTTTTTATGCTGCATCGGTCCTTGAGTTCTAAAAAACATTTGGATTTGGTGCTACTGAAGTCTGTGCCCTGTTGTGAAAACTGGCTGCATCAAAGTGAGAAAGAAGTCTGACTTAGGGAACATCTCCCACCCAAATTCTGCTAATTTGCTTTCCTTCCTGCCTTTGGGCTGAAATTGCTGCACTGAATGTGATAAAACCTGATTTAAAGTTTCAGCCCTAGACTGACTACCAGGTTTTGGGACGTGTCAGCTGTGCCCCCATTCTGGTGCTGAACTGTCTGGAATGTGTTACCTGGAGAAGTGTCAAAGCACACAGGTGGCCACGTCTGGATACTTCATGCAAAGTGTCTGCCTTGTGCTGGTGCAGCTGTGCAGCCAGCAGACCCTCTTCCTCTCCCCTGCTTTCTTATCCCTCCCAGCTTTGCTGGTGGCAGGAGCAAAGATCAGGCTGTGACCGAGCCAGCCGTGCTCTCAGGACAGATGCACCCTGTGTTCATGAGCACAAAGTGCCTCTGCTGCTGCTGCCGCTGCCACGGGAGCGCGGCCAGCACGGCCTCCGCAGGCTCCCACACACGCAGCTCCGGCTGCAGGGCTGGCCTGCAGCAGTCATAGGCTTTCTTTGGGGTTCTATCTCTTGCTGTTCCTCTGGCTGTGAAACATTTGTAGGTAATTAAATCCATATTACAGCCTGTCTCTTGAGGAGCAGGCTGACACATATGGAATAACATGTGCTACATACAACCAGCTGCAGTTCTGTAGCAGATGCTAAGTCCAGCATGTGCCATTCCCTGTGACTTGCAGGCCACCTGCAAGACTCTCCCTGCCACACATGGCAGAGCCCCAGGGAGCCTCTAAAGCCTGTAGGCATGCATGCAGAGCTCCACCTTCCCCCTTCAGTTCCTCCTGGAACCGAGATCCTGGGCTGGCTCTTCAGTAGCCTTCAAAGTTTGTGCTGGCCCCGCTCTTCGGATGCTCAAATGTACCTTTTCCTCAGGTAGACTTGACCAAGCCATTGGCTGCTTTCACACCCATTTGAGGAAATCTGGTCTGTTCCCTCTCCTCTCCCCTCTCCTACCACCTCCTTCCCTTGCCAAGTTGCATGCATTTATTGTCATCAGCCACAAATACAAATTTGGTCTCATTAATGTTCTGACCTGGAGAAGTACGTGAAGCACAGGTAAGTTCATACCTTGGAGATACTATATTTAAACTACATTTTTACTAAAGCTGGAATCACTTTGGTGGATTTACCTGCGTGGTCCTCTCTGTTCCGGGCACTCCACCTTGAAACTACAATGATATTGTAGCATCTAAAAACCAGAGGTTTTTCCTCTTGGTTTGGTCTTCTCTGAATCCTTTTAACATTGCTGAGTTTGCTTATCCTTTTCCTGCCTTTCAAGGACTGTTTGCCCTCAGGAGTGCTTTAACATATGAAGGCTGGGGCTGGATTAACTGTTGTCATCTACTTTATTTAGAGGGTTTGTGCCACTGCAAAGCAGCTGGGTAGGTCCTGTCTTAATGTACTCAAGGAAATGGTGACTCAGGCCCATGTTCCAAGACTGCATGGGAACTGCTGGGCAGGAAAATGGAAAAGGCTGAAGAAGGAACTGAGATGATATGAATTGTGCTGGTTTTAGGATTGGGAAATACGCAATTGATAGAGCTTGTAAATGTGTTTCCATTGCAATTGGTTTCTAATGTGAGGTGACCTGATAGGCACAAGCTTGTCATAGGGAGTCAGAAAAAACTGCACATGCAGTAGGAAGCTGCTGGATAGGGAAGCATCTCCAGAAGTGTCTGGCAGCACTGGTTGTCCCACCCTCTGACAATGGTGAGTGTTTTTTCCCAGGCCGGTTGTCAGCGGCAGGGCTGCTGGAAGCTGGAGCTGCACCCACAGCCAGCTGCTTCGCTTGGGTTGGCACGGGGACAGGAAACCTACAGGGAAATATACCTGGGGTAGGACACTGTCTTTGTGTGTCACCATCCACCTGGCACTCCCAAGTGCCATGGTTGTGAGACTGCCTCCAGGCAGCAGTTATATTCCTCCCACTTGGATCATCAGAGGCAAGGAACCCCCACCTTTGTGTAGCAGTACAAAGTCTGGGCACGTAGCAAACGTTGCAAGGTGCCATCTCTCCTCGCTCACATGGCCAAAGTTCAAATCTGGGATGTTAACCTTTTAAATTAATCAACTGACCAAAATATGACCAGTTCCCAGACCCACAGGACACAGCAAAAGCCTTGGGAGAAAGAAGTTAACTAATTACCTTAGTGTCTTACTGACTTGAAGATGCAGTGACAGGGTGACAGCAGCAAGCTACCATATTCACTGCTTCTGATGAGAAAATGGGGTCCTTTTTTTGGAAGTCCACTACAAAGAATTCCTTGGGAAGAAAATGGTAGTTCAGTGTGGTAGTGTACCTGTGCTTAAAACAGTGAAGGTTTTCAGGGAAGAAGAAACAGTCACTGAAGGAACATTCCTAGTGGAGCTGCATTGTTCACAAGCATTCACTGCTTGTCTCTTACCAGATGTGAAAGATCACAGGGCCATTCCAGGCTAGGCAGGACAAGGCAAGGGGCTCTCCCTGTGCAATGGCAATGGAGGTTGCTCTGTGCACATCTGATGTTAATTCCTGTCAGTGGCATCTTTGTGCCTGTGAAGATTGGAAAGGTGTGAAGATGGTTTTGTTTTATCTGGAGTTATTCTGAAATCTGACCCCAGTCTTGTACTAGTGAGGGAGTGTTTCTCTACAGGTAAGTTCCATCTTTACCCCTTTGATTTTCCAGCTGGAGGATAGCCCAGCCCCCAGGGTGCAGCTGCTCAGCTGAAGTGAGAGCCTCCACAGGACAGTGAAAGTGTATTTTTCTCTACTCTGTTATCCCTGCCTTTAATGAGTGTTATCTTCAGCTGTTTCAGTTAGTTTTTACTCCATCACTCAAGTCTTGAGGCAGGTTATACTGGTAGGTACTGTGATCTGCTGGTGCTGAGGGAGCTGGTAACTAGAGGAGTGGGAATGTGCACATTACCCCTGTACACACCACGTGGGGCATGAGGCAGGAAAAAATAACTGACTCCCTTACAGTAGCCAGCAGATCTGGCTGCAGCTGCAGTTTCTGGTCCGTCCACTATTACTTCTTGGAAACAGCAATGCCAAATTACACTCAGAATGAAAACCCTTTCACCTGCCAAGGAAGAATTACATTTCTGTGCCTGCCCTGCAGAGTTTGGCGGGCTGGCTTGTGTCTGTTGTCAGTACCAGCACTCCACAATCAACAAGAGCTGGAAAGAGAAAGTCACTGAATCCCCTTTTCTCAAAGGGAAAGAGTCAGTTGGGTTCTTCCGCTAGATTTGGCAGAGGCATGCTGCTCAGCAAGATGATCTAAAAAATCAAAACAAAACCACAAAAAAAATCCATAGGAACTTCAGCAGCATTAGCAATTAAGGCTTTGTTTGAAAAAAAAAAGTCACCATTAAAAACCCCACAAAAACAAACAAACAAAAACCCACAAAAACAAACAAAAAGAACCACACACCAAAAAAAAAAAAAACCAAAACAAAAAAAACCAAACAAAAAAAACCCCCAACAACAACAAAAAAACACACAAAAACCCCCAAAAACAAAACAAAAAAACAATAACCAAAAAAACCCCACAAAAACCCAAGACTTCTTAGTTTGAAGTCTAAGTCCATAATGAAAAAGACTAACACCAAAGTACATGAGACTGACTTTGTCAGTTTGTTTTATTACTGGGCACAGCACCGTACCACTTCATATGCATACAAGCCACAGTAATACAAACAGTCCCTAGCCTTTTTTATAATTCAAAAAACACATGGCATCTGGGAGGAGCCAGCAGTCCCAGGGGTCAGCTCTCAAGAGCTATTTTGCTGCAGTTGCAGTAGCAGCAGTTTTCTCACAAAATACTGTAGGTTTTCATGCTGTTAATATGTGAAACTGAAAAGTCTGAGCTCGCAGCAGTGCCTCTATTTAACATAATCAAGGCAGGCTTTTCAGCAGCTCACAGGCTTACAAGTATGCTCACTTCTGGTGCTCTGCAGTGAAATGGAAGGTGCCAGACAGACACCCCTGTATGGAACTAGGACCCTCAAAAAATGCTTCTACAGAAACCCACGTCATCCTGAAGCACCAGAGGTTTATCCAGTTCAGGGCTAGTTAAAAGTCTCCTGCATCCTGACACCTTTCCTGCAGGCAGCACAGGCTTCCCACGCAGGCAGGACCTTTTCTTACAGTCAGTTATGTCTGGAGCACCACAAGGACAGTGAAGCTTGGAGAAAAGCTTGTCATTAAAGCAGGCTTAGCTCCTCAGAAAACGGATTTAAAACTAGAAGGCACAAATGCAAGGTTGAGCGTGGGCTGCATACCACTGTGGCATGTGAGTAGTTTAGATACCCCTCCTAAGAGGAAATGTATCACATAATAAATACAGTATGACATTTTAGAAAAGAAGTGCATTACTGTGATCCTTCACAACATAAGGAAGTAGGATCCACAAGAGCATTAAGAGGCCTGTTCACTTTATATTGCACAAACATTCTAAAATTTAGTGTCAGGTCATTGCATTGGAGGTGGGACAAGGCAGGGGAAAAAAAATAAAGGTTTTATTTGGCAGAATCTGCCAAAGTCTCCACCACCACACAAACAGTTTTTTGCCAATCTGAGGTAGAATTATATAGATACTGCTTAAACCCAGTCAAGTCCTGCTCAACTAGTCTTCAAAGAAAAAAAAAAAGGTAAGAAAAAAAGAGAAAGTGCACAGAATAGATGAGCCTCTTTCTCTACAGAAAATGAGTGCCTCAGGTTTAACTCCCAGAAGCAAGTCTTAAAGAGCAGAGTTCCTGTGAAGATCCCAGCTCCTCAGCTGGAAAGCAGTGATGGGTATGGTGATGCTACAGATAAGGAGTGTAACAAGTACTAACTGCAAGTCCTATAGCAAGCCTTTTACTCTCCACTTCCTCCCTCCCCAACTACTTGCTAGTTCTCCCTTTATTCACTCAGTCCAGTATATTTTATCAGAGTTAAGATTGTCCCCACTGCTTTCTTCTCCCTTTTGTCCCTTCTACTGAACCCTGCAAAAATATTTCCTATTTCAACCCTTAGACTTCTGAGAGACACTTGCAGTTTCTTCTAGAGACTCCTCTGTGTAGTATAGACAAGGAAGGATGGAAATAAGAGCCTCTTCGATGGAGAAGAGATGTTTATCCTCTGCTTGAGGACAGAAGTAGCGCATAAAGTCTGCCAGTCTCAGCAAGTACTCTATGTTATGACCAGCACAACCGCTTGAGACAATGATTTGAGCTGCAATGTCTTCTTCAGATGCTGGGCCAAGGTAGGAAGGGTTCTGGGGTGTTGCAATGTAAACAAGAGCCAGGATGGGTTCCTCTGCATCTTTCTCCTGAGGGTGGAACTTCACCAGCTTGGTGTCATAGCCTCCCAGGACAGCTTCTCTCATGTTGAGATACTCGAGCGATGCAGCAATTTGTTCCCCGCGGACTTCATAGGCTACACCCCACGTGCATGCCTGAAAGTCAAAGCGCAGGGTATTACGGGATGCTGTACCTGCACTGGCCTGTCTTGCCGCCCGCCAAGGTTTCAAACCAAGGCTCCCTTACTCCGGGGGGTCCCCGCACAAGTGATGAGAGGGCAGAGAAGGGTAACACACCGCACAACCCCTCCCCACGATCCCGGCGGGGCTCAAGAGCACTCGGCTGCCACCACACCTGTCCAGGAGGTGACGCGGGCACCCCCCGCCCAGGCCAGCCCCAGCGCCCCCGGTACTCACCCCGCAGTCCTCCAGCAGCGTCACCACCCGCCCGGGCTGTGGGCACAGAAAGGCAGCGCGTTAGAACCGAACCGAACCGAACCGAACCGAACCGCGCCACCCCGGCACCGCCCCCCGGCCCTTACCATCTTCTCGCTGCCGCGGTGGAAGGTGTCCCCCTGCCAGAAGCGGCGGCTGTAGCCGCGGATGAAGCCCACCTTGCGCGACGTGAACTCAAAGCCCGGCCTCCACACCAGCGAGCCGTACCCGAAGATCCACACGGGCGCCGCCAGCTCCGCGCCCTCCGCCTGCCCCGAGGGCGAGGAGGAGGAGGAGGAGGAGGAGGGGGGCGGGCGTGGCGGCGGCTCCGGGCTCTCCTCGGGGAGCTGCGGGTCGCGCTTCATCTCGGGGCTGCGGCTGCGGCGGTGTCGCGGCTCGGCCGCCGCGGCGCTTTAAAGGCGGCCCGGGCCGCCCGCCCCGCCCCGCCCGGGTGATGCAACGAGGGCGGGAGGTTTCGCGGCGCCGCGCGTGGGGCAAAGCGGGGCGCGGGTTGCGTCAGGCGGGGTGCCCGGCCGGGGTCCGGCAGCGCCCGGTGCCGCATTCCCGCCCGGGATGCCGGGGGAGCGGCCGCCGCCAGAACGCAGAGGCCGCCGGAGCAGAGCGCGCCGAGCCCAAAGGGAGAAGCTGGCCTGGAGAGAGCGGGCCGGCCCTCCGCCGCAGCCTGCCCCGCGCTCCCGGCTTTGGCTTTACCCCAGAAGCTGAGGTGCTGCGATGGAAAACCAGGCAGTTAATGTTTAACAGGGTGGCGCGACAGCACCTGACGTCCACAGGGCTAAGGAACATAGGAGAAACAGAATAATAACATCCACACTAATGCGAGGACACGGTGCTGAATCCAGCTACTTGAGTGCATTTTCCCTAGTACTATATCCAGGCAGGAGCGTCGCTTGTAATACATAAATAACATTTGTTACGTGGAGGGGTGCAAGTGCTGTCTGTGTATGGGATGGACCCAGCCGACAACCAGCTCTAGGCAGGTTGTGACAGCTGAAAAGGTGGACTTTTACATTACAAAGTAACTCGTTTTGGTGAGAGAGGAGGAGAAAGAATACAAAGCAAAATCGCCAAAGTGTTTGTCATTATTGTTCTTGTCCTTTGCACTTAATCAATCTAAACAGTCTATTTACAGTCTTTTATTTAGTTTCCTGTTGGTCCCCATCCAACTGGCACCCACCTTTCCATTCTACTTCACAGGGTTGGAAGTGGGTTGCAGCTACAACACCTGCAGTCTGTGGTGGGTGCTCCCTGTACTGAGGTGTGTTCACCACGGGTGACAAGAGTCTGCATGGCTCTCACATCTGCCCTGCTGCTCTGTGCCTCACACAGCACGTCCTTTTCTCCTGCCCTGCACGACTGACTCTCTGACTTGTCACTGTGATGACCCTTCACAAGGTCAGCCTTGTTATGGAGCGCAAAGCTCCTTCATTTTCCTCTCCACTTGCGCTTTTCCCAATCACCTTCTCTGTCTTACTCAGGCTCAAAGGTATGGGGTTGGCATGGCATGCTCCCAGCCCTTCACACCACACACCCATGCTGGCATAGGCTGCAGCCTCTTAATCCTTTTCTGCTGGTCCCTTTCCATTGGCAGAAGGTGGATCTCTCACCTGTCTGAACAGCTGCTCTGTTCAGAGTCCTTGGTAAGACCAGAAAATGCTCCAGAAACTGTTCTTGTCAGCTGTCTGTATCAAAGCTCCACTTGGCAAAACAAGAAATTGTTGTCTAGTCTTACGTTTTTTCAGTCTTGTGGTTCCTGTCCCCTAACACACAAGACTCCTGCCTTAGCAGGAGTTTGTCAATGCTAAAATGATGTGGCCTTTCAGTCAAATGAAAACAGTGTCCTCTGGGAATCAAACCAGTCTTCTGTGTTCCATTGTCTATGTAGGGCAAGTATATATTTTTCATATTCAGCTCTTTACTTTTTGTTTCCTGCTAAAATTAAGGAAATTTGAGCAAACCCCCAACATGTAGTTAATAAAAGCGTTAAAACACTTGTCTGTAGGTGCATTCTCATTATTAAGAGCTCAAAAAGAGACAAATCAGTCTAAAAGATAAGATGAAGGTGGTCTTGCTAGGTTCTGGTCTTAGTAACACCAGTTGAAAAAAAAAAAGAATCTGACCTCTGTCTTCAGCTTTTCCCAGGATGTGACTTTTATCCATTTTCTTGGTTTGTTCAGTCTGGAGGACACTGAGAGACCTCATTGTGGTCTTCAACATCCTCGTGAGGGGAAGCAAAGGGGCAAGTGTCGGTCTCTTCACTCTCGTGACCAGGGACAGGACTTGAGGAAAAATCATGAAGCTGAGTCAGGGGAGATTTAGGTTTGATATCAGGAAAAAGTTTTCCATCCAAAACAGGCTTCCCAAGGAAGTGGTCACAGCACCAAGCCTGTCTGGTTTCAAGAAGGGTTTGAATAACACTCTCAGGCACAGGGTGTAATTCTTGGGGTCAGGGCCAGGAGTTGGACTCTGTGACCCTGATGTGTCCCTTCCAACTCAGCATCTTCTGTGATTCTGTGATCTGAGAAATGCACTGTGACTGACAAATGCACGTGTGACAAACAAAGCTCTAAGTATCTTATCTGCTGGTACTAAGCTAAGGAAAATTGGACCAAGAAATTCAAAATTATATCACTGGAAAGTGACTGCATGCTTTCTGGTGAGGGAGAAAAATTGCTCCTTTCCTTTGCAGAGCTGTCTCACTTGTGTGTCTGCCTTTGCTTAACAGCTCTGGTGCATGGCTAAGCCAGATTTGCAATGGAGAGCCAATGTGTACAGCAAAAGCCTCAGGGGATCAGCTTCACATCCTACACCAGTTAAACACAACAGGTCTCTGCTCCCTGCAGTGCTGTACAACCAGATCATTGAGGTATGAGGTTAGAAACTCCTTTTGAAGTCCCTGATTTTCTTGTGTAAATTAGGATATTGCTCCATCATTAGGAGCACAGCCTGAGGGAAGACTGTAACTGAAGTTGTAGCATATACAGCAAGAGCTTAAGAATTTTTTGTTGTTGTTTCAAGATTTCTTTCATTCATTTCTTACCTTCACTGTACTTTGGTTAAATAAACTATGGACATGAGGCTCACCAGGGGCAAAAGCCTGAGCAGAAAAGGTGTCTTGCAGGCAGTGTAGGTGCAGCTCAGTAAGTGAAGCAGGAGGGTATAAAGGAGATGGTTGGAGCTTGTGTTCAAAAGGCCAGGGGAGCAGCCTGCCAAACTGAGACACAGGAATGTTCAAACAGATGTGAGAGAGGACGTGGAACAGCAGTGGAGTTAACTGTTAGGGAATATGATGTAGATTTTGTAGCACAACAAAAGGAGATGGAAAAAAAGGCCATAGCATTTCAACAATTTAAAAGTGCCTAAGGGGAAAAAAATGGAATATAATGGTCATACCATGTTAATATAATAAAATTTTTTTAAAAACCCTTAACAGTAGTAAGAATGCTTTCTTTGCCCTGGAACCTTTGGGAAAGAGAAAAAGACAATCATAGCTTTATTTGTTACTCCTGAAACAAGTTTTTCCATGTTTCAGGAAAAGGAGGAGCTAGTTTCTCTTTAGCAGTATGTGCTGTGCTTCCCCAGAGCAAGCATTTCCATGTTAGTGTGGGGTGACCAGCAGTGCCAGGGCTGCCTGTTTTTCAGGATACTGATGAATCACCTTAGAGCCAGAGGAACCAACAACAGGGCTGGCATGACACACAGCAGTGGCTTGTGTGTCAGGCTCTTGTTTACTTCAATAAACTGAGGGCACGTACTGGGTCTTACCAAAAGTTGGTATGTTCAGAAAATATCAGCTGGGGATAGAAGGATTGCCAGATCATTTCCAGACACCACAAATCTTCCAAAACCTTGGCACTGCTTTCCTCTCTACAATGAGCAGACAGGAGAATATAAAAACTAATTGTCTTCTTTTCCTGAAGGCTTCAGTAGAGATTAAAGCTACTGGAATTGGAGATTAAGTTCAAACAATGCCACAGACTTTATAAAAAAATGTAAATCAGTGCTATTCACCTGATATTCACAAAGCCACATCCACGTGCATCACCAGGGGCATTACTCACTTCTGTTTGAGGAATACAATTCTTATGGCATTCACAAATCCCCTCCAGATGTGAACACTTACCATAGAAACATGCAGTCAGCCTTGTCTCAAGCATGGAAATGCAGAAGCCACATTGTCAAAGCTTCCGTATTAAAACCTGGGGATCAGGAAAGACACATAGAACAGTAGGAAATAGGTGTATTTGAATGTGTTTGCTGCATCCAAAGGGAACACACTTCCATCGTTAAAGGCATTAACTCGTGGGGTTAAATACAATCTTGAGCACAGAGAACTAGAAATGGCAAAGGAGGCATCAGTATGTTGAAGAGAACAACTGGAAAATCCAGAGTAAGAAGTACCATAAGGACATCAGACTGAAAACCAAGTCTAGGACAAGGTGGTAGTTCAGGTGATTCTTCTGCAGGACACAACTTGAACTGATGTTGACCTACTCCACATTTAGTCTGTTTACCCCATGATTGCTACAGCTCTGACTGTTGCCAGCTGTCTTGGGAGATTTTGCAGTGTCCCCAGTTCACAGATGAGAGTGACAAACTTGATGGAGACATTACAAACTTGATTTGTATTTGAATTAGTTACATGAGGAAAAAATAAATCAATATATCTAATAAGTGTTTCAACATGCCATCAATACCCTACCAGTATCTTGGTAGTTAGCTGAGAGGTCCTTTAAGAAAATCCAGGACAGTCATTTTGGCTTTTGAGTTGTACACCAGAGCGATCTGCTGCACAATGGGTTTTGCTGAGTTCCCCCACCCTGTTCTCACTTCAAGCTGGTGAGCAGTTTTGACTCCCTGGCAAGAGCTGGCCTTGATTGCTCTGGTCATCCTGTCCCTCTCTCATATTCCATGTTGCTGACAAAGTTCCTCCCAGCACTAGTACATTTAAAAACTTCTCTATAAAGAATCAGAACTACAATTTCTGATTTGTTTTTTTAACTGGGTAAAGGGTAGGAAAGAAGCTCAAACACTTCCTAGTAGCTTAGCTTGAGGAATGAACGAATTGGCCACTGAAATTAAAATCAGAGTACAGACTTGTGGAAACTCCTTTTGCTTGAGCCCACAGCATCCCAAATGTAGGAGCTCATCTGAGTGCCATGCTGTGAGTCATGAACTCAATTGGCTCATCTTTTGGTGCAGTATAACCCCTGCTCTTCACTCCCCATGGCCTCACTCTGCTGCCCAAACACCAGAGGGGCATTCTGAGGAGTCATGTGGATGTCCACATTGGCAGCTTTAAGGTGAGACAGGGGTGGAGGAGGCATGGGCTCACAAGGCCAGGGTTGGGAACCTCAGCCCAGGCTGTAAAACTCAGCACCTTGTCTGGGCTGATGTAATTTCATTTCGTTTCACTGCAGGAAGTGATTTAGTTTCAGTTCCAGTATAAAAAGAAGAAAGATGAGTTTACAGCTAAAACTTTAAACAGGTCTGAGGAAAAACATGAAGGAACTGGTTGATGTAAGCAGGTAGACTGAAGAATCCAAAGACAGAAATACGGTAGAACAACAGAAATTTTAATTCAAAAGTAGAAAGCAAATCTATGATTTGCATCCTAAGTAGGGAAGGATAACTGTTTATGGAAGTAACCAGCTGATTTCAATAACAGTTAAAGAAATAATAGGGAATTCATACAGGATGGACAAGGAATAATGCAACAGAGAAACTTCTGTTTTGGCACTTAGCTATGTAATGAAGTAAGGACTGCAGAAGTTTGGGCCGATTTGCACATTTGCAAAGAGCTTAAAACCCAGTAAGAAGCTCTCTAGTCAAATAAAAAGAGGATTAAGATAAAAGTGAGATTACTGGCAGGAATATGACTTTGGTCAACACCAAAGATACCTTAGATGCAAACCAATAAAAGTCAGGATGGTGATTGCTGTGAGTCCTTAAAAAAATTACCACATCTGAAGGAAAAGCACTGTTCTTAGAACTCCTGGTGCTTGTGTTAAGGGAGGTGAAAAAGAGACACAACCCAAAAGTTTATTAGCAAAGAATGTAAATATATAAATGGGGCAGGTACCACAAGTGGAAAAATCGCCAAGTGGTTCCTGTATTTGAGACATGAAAATAAATCACAGTTGAGCAAACTAAAGCCCTGTTATTGAAACTGAATTCACACAAAGGGATATGAGCATTAACTAGACATGAGTGGCTTAGCCTGAAGATTAAGAATATCCTACCCTGCAGAGCAGCAAGTTTTTAAATCTGCAACCCCCACTCTTCTAAGTGAAGGGCCAATAACAGAAAAATAAGTTCTTTATGTAGATTCAACTGCAACAGAGATTATGTGATGTCATTACCTCTATTACCTGCTGCCTTTCCATCCAGTGCTCTTGTTTGATAAGCAGAAAATTTTCATTTCAGGAATATCACAGGAAGTAGCTGAAGTATAGCCAAGCACCAAAATTTCCCCAGATTTGTAGTGTCAGAGGGGCTTCATCAGTTTGCAGTGATGAGGTTTTGTCCTGACACACTTGCAGCTGTTCTTATCTAGATTGTCACAGTGTCTTCATAACAAGCATTGCTTCTCTTCTGCTATGGATTCATTTTCTACAACACAGCTAGCTACAGTATGACCACAAAGCCCTAAACAAGCACAAACTGAGAGTTCTGAAATATCTGGCTGATATATTACTGACAAAACAAGGGCTGCAGAACAAATGCAAACCCTGAAACATTACCTCATCCCTTGACTATTGAGAAACCCCAGATAAAGCAACATTACAGTATCATCTGGAATTTTGAAGGGTAGAAAGAAGTTTAAATTCACGTTCTGCTTAGCAGCAGAGAAGTGAGCTGTAAAGTCAGCCACCAAGCTTTAAGAAAGAACCACAAGTAACCAGCCTGCTTTTCAAAGAGAGGAAGCAGCAAGCTGCCAAGTGTAATAAAGGCACAAGAGATCTCTCCTTGGGAAGAAAGCCCATAAAACACACAGCTAAAGAGATGAGAGAGAGAGCAAGAGCTAAATCTGCAACAAGACTAAACAGCACAAAGGGCAACAAAGCCCTCCCTCTACCAGGCATCTGATAACACTGCCATACCCCACTGTAGGAGAGAGCCAGCCTCCCAGCAGCCCTGCCCCTCTTTGTAGTGGCCAGAGGGATGGATTTGCACCTGGATTAGCACTAATAGTCTTCATTTGAGAGAGGAAGAAAACCCACCTGCTACCCACTCATACAAGTCCTTATCAAGCCAAAAACGAGAGTAGGAATGGTGCTTTTGACTCTTGGTTGCTCCAGGGCAGGAAGAGGTGTGTGTTGACTTTACAATCAAAGCAATAACCCAGCCACTCAATGTGTGGGACTTATGAATCAGTGTGGAGAAAGAGTGATAAGTAGCTATCTCAATAAGAACTTCCTCCTTCACTGCATCCCTTCTCCTTTACAGTTTTTAATGTGTCCATATGACTCACTTATTTTGTAGTTCACTCTTTTGAACATTTGCAAGCAAATGACCTACCTAATGTGATGCTTAATGCAGAGGAAGACAGATGCTTTTGCTGTTGTACCAGTAAATGGGATTTATTTATTTCTAGAATGACTAAAAGTCTCATTGCTGTGACCAAAAACCCCAAGTAGTCCTGAGATTGTGGCTTATAGCAAGCAGATTATTGTTAGTGACAAATACTGAAAGATTTTGCTTTAAATGTGGCCATGCTGGACAGAATTTTGTGTTCTGATGTAAAGACTACATTTCTCTCTGAAGGAAATTTTCAGCCCTGTTGAAAAGATTTGTCTTTCTGTTTTTGTATCTCTGGCCCATACGTTGAAAACTGTTTGTGGTTTGAAAACCAGGTGTAGATGTGTTGTATGTGATCTAGCATGTTTGGTTTTGTGGCATCAACTGGACAGATTCTGTCTCAACAGTAGCTCCATTCCTTTTGTGATTTCCTAAGTCACGTCCACTTAGATTTTGGGCACTTAGTTCTCAGCTGTCTCAAAATAAAACCCTGGTTTCTTTGCACTTTAATTTGGTAATCTAGGTCTGCAGTTTCTTTTTCTGAATTTTCCTGTAATTAGCCCAACAGATCCAAAGACCTGTCCTTCCTAATTACAGGGGGTCTTCCCTAAGATGAGGAGCAGAACATGCCAATGATCAGCACCTTCCTTAAAGCCCAACGCTATTTATTTAGAACAAAATGCTATGGAAAAAAGCTACTTAATAAGCCAAGACATGACTCACACACCTGCTAAGTGTTGCCTGTCTTCCTTGTGGTGCCCTGGCAAATATGATAAGCAAGATCTGCCAGCTCTTTAATTCAGAGAGAGCATCTGTGTATCAGCTCATGCTGTCTCTGCTCCAGAAGACAAAAATGAGTGCCAGGATAACAGGCATGAGAACTTGTGTAAAGACATGCAGGTTCCACAGAAACACTTCTCATTCAGCCTGGAGCACAAATGCATAAGTAACATGTGCTGCCCAGCAGTCAGTCCGCACCATCCTTCCCATCTTGTGGGCCAGCAGTCAGTGCTGGAGCATCTCTGCGAAGCTGGATGGACTCCTGCCTGTACCAGTCATGCTGCTCTCTGAAGTCAAGTGCCTGCCACCTTCTTGCATGTGGGAACAGCAAAAACTTGCAAAAAAAGCTGGCTGGACAGCTTTTAAGAATACTCAAAAGTAATCAGTTGCTGTTGGATTTTCTGTATGGCCAAGGATGGACATTGTCCTCCTATGCTCAACCACGTGCAAGATCAAACCAGGAAAAGCATCTCCCTGGACAGAGCTGTCCTGCATGTTGGTTGTGGCCCATCCTGGGTTGTCCTGGTGCGTTCCATGCTTTATAACCTTTGTGGCAGTTTGCTGTAGAAGCATTTGAAAGCTTGGTGTTATCATTTCTATTATGGGGATATCATGACCCTCAAATACTTTAAAACCATTGCCAATTGTGAAGGTAAATTTATTTCAACATTAAACCTCTTTGAGTTTTTAGCAGATATGGTGCTTCCAAACCTACTGGAATGAGAGGTCAGAAAGTGCAGCTGTAGCCCTTGTGATAAGCCAGTGGCTCTGGTCACAGGCTCTTTGAAATCTGGTTTGGCTTTACAAAAACCCCAGCAATATGTGTGTCTTACTGTGCTCTTTTTGGGGAGGGAAGGTTTCCTTTCTGCCCCGTATGGAACACATAGCAGAGGGTTGGGCTGTCCTGCACTGAGATGGAAAGAGAGGGCTTCTGAGAACATGTCAAGTCATAGGCTGTGGTGGTAGCAGAAGGTAGGTAGGAGGAGCACCAGTGTCCAGGCTTCAGGCACTTGACTGCCCGGATAAGACTGCTGTTGTAGTGGCTGCAAAGAGAGAAGCTGATCAACAGGGTGAGTCAGGCATTAGCATAAATTGAATTCCCTGTGGATGCACTGTGTGTAAGGGGGTGTGTTTGGGGGAAGCTGACTCCAGGCACGTATAAGACTGGGCTGATTCACCTGTGCTGCCTGTGACGCACGGCACTGTCAGTGCAGAGCCCTGGCCTGCGTGGCTCCGGCAGCCGGGCTTGCAGTGACCGCTGGTGTTTCTGCCCCAGCTTTCTGTCACCTAGACATGCCTGTGCCTGCAGGCACTGCCTTCACCTCCCTCCTCCAGGCAGAAACCAGCAGTCCCTACCCAGAACCTGTGTCTTTGCCTTTGTTCTCTGGGCAAAAGTGCGTAAGTCTTGGGTGTGCTTTGTGTGCAATGGTAGCTCTGTTCCTGTGCTGTGTCAGAATGCCTGAGCAAGCAGGGCTCCTGCAGCCTTGGGCTACTTCTCCATGAACTAATAATAATTTCCCTTCTTCCAGTGCACGTGTGAGAAGGTTTCTGTCAGCTTTTTGATGGAATGCATGGCAAGGAAGGGTAACTCAACAGCTTTTCTGGGTACAGAGGTGTTTCTGCTGCACTTTCTCGCCGTGTAAGCAGTGTGTGGGAAGTGTTGACAGTGCAGTTCTGTGGGCCATGCTCCTAATTGGGAGGCAACAGGAAAATGACTCATGAGACATTGCATCCTCCTCTGTGCAGGCAACATGGTGACTTGAAGAACAGGCACTGGACCACACAGAAGCTGTGGGACTGACAGCAAAATGATATAGGCTGACAGTGACCAAGCTCTTGGCTGGTTAAGGTCCCGACTGAAGTCATCTGAGCTCCTCTTAGGAGTTCCTCAGCTATCATTGACCTGTGGGCACCAGCAAATAGAGTTCTGCTCCGTCCAGAGCTGTCATACTGTGCCAGGGTTTTAATAGCCATGGCTGAAAACAGCATCCAGTGTTGACAGAACGAGGTATTTACTGTTAACCTGTCTGCTTGCGTAACTTCTCTGTGCATGTAACTGCAGTGTCAGCCTGAACTCTCTGCTGCACTCACCATGTCCTGATGTTGCTGCTCTTTTGGCTGGCCCTGACCTATCAATGTTCCCTATGAGACTGCTTTTCTCTGTCTGGTCTGATTCTGCTATTGATCCTGTTCTGGCATTAACCTTTTCCAGCTCTGCCATGACACGTCTCCATTGCAGATTTTAATTCTTCTCATGTTTCTAACCTTGTCTTAGCTGAAACCCTGCTACATGCTGAGCTTTTTGGAATGGATGTGAGAGCCGAGGCTCAGGTGAGGTATGCTGAATTCGGTAACTTCATCTCTTTATGTCAAGGCGAGAGATTTTCTTGTCATTCTTCCCGTTCTAATGTCATCTCTCAGCATCTCTCCAGTAGTTTGAGGTGCTGTGGTATCTTTGCAATGCCAAATACCCTGCCTAGTTATATTAGTCTGTATGAGGAGGCACTAACAATGGCACCAAAGCAGAATGTAAGTACAGTTTATCTGCCTTGTCTGGAGTAAAGGACAGTGTAGGGTGCAGTATTACATGCATCTGAGCCCATTTGGCTCTTAAAAAGCAATGGGACTTTTTTGAGAGGTGTTGGAAAAGAAGGAGAAGGGAGATTGATTTGGTTTATGTGCTTTTTTAGATATAATCTACTTAAATTAATCCAATCTGAATTCTACCTGCACCCCTGTAACAACATTTGTAGCACTCATTCCTCCAAAGCCAAGTGTAACAACACAGAGTAAAAAGTGATGTAGTTTGGTTGAATCTGATCCAGATTTTAGCAGGGCACCCTCCCTGTTTAATGGCCAGTGTGAACTCTGGCAGTGAGCAGTACAGTGCTGACCATGGGGAATCTGCTCCTGAGACAGACTAAACCTGCAGACACTCTGGTGGCATGGACACTGGATGCTGATGACTGGTGTGTCAGTGGAATATCAAAATCATAGCTTGAGTGGTTGGTTTGTTATGTAATGATTGGACTGGAATGTTGTACACAAGCAGAGGCACCGTCACCACCTGTTTACTAACTCTGATGTTACACATAGCCTGAGGTTACATCAGGCTAAAGAGCCTGAGAGAGACAGATTCTCATGAGGTGGGAACACTAACTGGTGCCAGGACAGCAGCTGACAATGTCAGCTTTTTTTGAGAGGTATTTCCCTCCCCTCGTTTCAAGGAAAAGCCTCTAAATGTTCCCTCGATGGTATCCTCAGTATAAGATTTCAGGACTCTCAGCTAACACATATATTTCAAATCCTCAGAGATGTGTGAATCCCACCATGGTAGAGATTGCACTGTTGAGGAAAGACTCTGTCCCATTATCTTTGTGCTTTGGATAGAAACAGTTCCTTGAGTACATCTTCTCAGTAAAAGAATAAATAAGGTCTTACCCCAGAGCCTCCAGACCATTATAACAAAGTGGCTGTACAGCTGCTTGTGTTCCAGTTTCTGATGAATGTGGCATTGCTATCAGCAGTGCTGGGACATGTACAGCCTATTCTTAATTTTACATATACATGTCATGTTGTGGAACACTGAGTGGTTTCCAATATATTTTAATCTGTTCTAGTTGTGTTCCTGTTTTAGGAAATCTGTGCCAGCTAAGATAGGAAGGCTGTTGCCTTATAGATTCTAAGAGGTTAATGATTCTTCAGGATAATAGTTTTCTCTTTTTAAAATTGCCCTCTAATCTCAACCTCTTGGGAGCACTTGGCTACAATCTGCCAAGACCCCAGCCCAGCAGCAGGTAGCTTGCAGCATCAGCTGGAGCACCTGGGCACTGTCTGGAGGAGAGAAGCTTCGTGCAGAGGTGGATGCAGGGTAAAAGGACAGTAGTGTTCTCTCTAAGATCTTGGTTGGCTGATGCTTATGTCACTGCAAACTAATGCCAAATCCTTTAGCTTTATTCCCTGTCACACTGCCTCAAACTGTAAATGGGCAGTGACAATGCTGCCCTGTCATAGACTGACCATCTGCATGTATAATGTTATGATCAGACCCTGCTGTGTTTTAAAGCTTAGACAAGAAAACAAGGATCAGAGGTTGCTGACTGAAGATTGTTAAGAATGTGTTTAAATCACTTGATGCTGAACTTCATAATGTGCTTAAGATTAAGCAGTTAGTGATTCCTTTAATTTGAGTCTGAGCCTATGCATAAGAGAAGTCTTCAGAGTCAGAGGTAGAAAGAATCCCTCCAAATCTGCCAGTGCCTTTTCTCTCTAATCCTGAAGATGGCTGTGGCATTACACTATTGCCCAAGAACTGCTTCATGCCGCATTCCAGCAGATGGTGATTGAATCATCATCACCTATTCTGCTCCTATCCCCCACTCCATTACCCTCTGTACTGAAATTGGAGGCTCTAACATGAAGTTTCCTCAAACCAAGGCTGTGGATGGCTGTTCTCTTCTCGATCCCAATGGTGGGAAAGGCCTGGCTTTTCTTGTTGCTTTTCCAGAGCTGCTGGCAGAGCTGTGTGTATATAATTTTACCCTAAATGAGCAGGACAAGCAAACTGCTCTTCAGCAGTTTAAGATGACATCTGATGGCACAGTAGCTTAGAGTGCACCTCCAAGCATCCCTCTTTTCCCTTAACTGCCTCATGAAACTGGTGTAACAAAATTTTCCCTTCCCTGTATTGCAAAGCATCACAGTAGAGCCTTAGGATTTCTTAGCCCTTGAATTTCCATGAATGAGCAGACAAAGGGAAGGGGAGCAGACAACTATTGTGTGTCAAGGGCTTGGCTTGCCTGTGAAAGAGCAGTTGTGGGTGGATATGTGGACAGGCAGGTTAAATGCAGCAGCAGAAAGGATTTAGATTTCACTGCAAGGTGATGGAATGGCACCAAGCTGTGGTGGTGTGGCTGAGGGGGGGCTCCATTCATCTAACAAAGCCCATGTACTCCACTTTGCAGTCAGGCAGTACTGCAACACAGGCAATGGGAGACCAAATCGAAGCCAAGAACCATCTCTTATCTTCCTCCCTTCAAGCCAGGGTGACTTGGTGTATGTTGAACATAAATATAGCTTTGCCATGTGTCTTCTTTCAAACATCAGCAGGTGTGAGGTCTTCTAGTTCTGTCATAACATTGGGTTATGCACCAAAGAAAAGTCAAAGCTAGACTCCATAGCATCCTCTGTGGAGCCTTGAGCCTGAGAAGTAACCCCTCTGACAAATTTCAGCCACTTTCCTGTAACAGAGCTGGCCTATTTTTTTTTTTGAGCTATTTTTGGCTGTTCTTTAGAGATGTATGTGGTAGAGGAAGATAATGAGAACAATTAAAGAGGAATTTCAAGTTGCTGTGCTGGAGGTAATGGAAAGAAGGTGTCATGATATGATTGTGCAATAGCCTCACGTTCTGGGTATTGCTCATGGCAGAACGTGCTGTGAGAGGACTCAGTACCTGGGGAGAAGGGTCATTGTGGCATGTTACAGCATCCATGATATATGTAGCAAAGATTGCATCATAAGGCTGAGCATTACCATTAAAAAACATCTGAAGAGCCTTTAAGTGGGAGAAATCCATGTGGCAAGGCCAGCTGGTTTTCACATGTTGCTTTTCCCAGAAGATATCAGATCAAAATAGTTACAAGTTGAATCCCCCAGTTTTTCTGTGTGTTTGTTGGGAACACAGTGCACTAGATTTGAAAACAATTGATTTGATGCTTTGTGACCAGGCTGGTCAAAAAACAGCTACAAATGGGAAACTGAGAAACAAAGGCAGGGCAGGAAACAGAGCTGAGCTCTCAATATGACCCTTTAAATTGAAAAAGCTATAAAAGGCTGGCATAGATTTCATAAACAAGGGAGCTGGGGAACAACACAATTTGAAAGCATCATTGTCTTTTGTCAGATTCTTATTGACAAACCTTTTTCCTGGTATGTTGCCTCTGTATGAGAAATTAAAGCAACCGCTTAGAAAGTATTATTTGACAAATATTGTACCAATGGATCCTCTTAAGAAAACTCAGCAGGCAAATTCCTCTTCTCATGCAGGTTTTTTTCCTCTGATCTCTCATTTCTCCCCATTTCCAAGTGCCCTAAGAGGACCACTCAGAATCACAGAATATTCTGGTTTGGAAGAAACCCACAGGATCATCCAAGTTGAACTCCAGGCCCTGCACAGGACAGCCTCAAGAATCACATCACGTGCCTCTTAGCAAGCTCTGATGTGCATATGGATAGGTGATGTGAAAGAAAGATGCTGATGACCATGACATCTGAAATTATTTTATGGCTTTAGTAGGCCACAAGTATCATCAAAGTTTGTGTTGACCTTGCTCCATTCAGTGCTCTAGCCTGAGCATACCTCTTGCCTGAGCAGGCTCAGATGTTGCATCAGTGTCCTCTAGTAGCACACAGAACTCTTTTTACACCAGTTAATTGAGTCTAACTCCCCCTCTTGGCAGATAAGTGAGTACCAGCCCCACTTTATACCTAGGAAGAGTGGGAGGGGAAAGTGGCTTGACCCAAGTTTAATCGATAACCAGTGTGAGCAATGCCAAATATCCCGTTTGCCTGCACCCGAGTCCTGTGCATGCAGAAATGGTGAAGTTCCTTGGAAAGGAGTTAAGTCTTGGGCTAACATTCTGTGTTAGATATTATATTGCATGTTGGGTGCCAGGTAATGTGTTGAGAAATGCATGAGGGGAATGGGCTCAGGGGCACGAGCTGCATTGCCAAGGAGAATAACAGTGCTAGGGACATGGTAGTCAGGCAACAGGCTCCACTGGCCTGCTGAGCACTGGCAGGAGGACAGCCTGGGTAGTCTGATGGCAAGAGGGGTGCTGGCCTCATTTCAACTGCTCAGTCTGGCTGCATCAGTGCCCTGGTTGGTATTTCCTTCCTTCTCTTCTCAAGAAAAGACAAGATAATTTGAAGCAAAAAGCCAAGACTTTGCCCTCTGGAGGGATTCCAGGGCTGCAGATGGACCGGGCTGTTCGCAGGGCTGCTGGAAAGCAATTACATTTGCAGTTCAGGGGAAGGGAAGAGGAGGAGGGAGAGTCACTGAACTGACAGCAGGGATAAGAAGGTAGCTCATTAGCACATCATCTTTTCTGCACCCTTCTGTGTGGGAGCAGATCTCCATATGATGACATTCAGAGTCTGGCAGGAATGTTATCCTGGAACTAGTAGGAATTTTTCTGCAAGAAAGTGTGAGCAAGTAGGTTTAAAGAGATCAAAAGTGAGTTCCTCTGTGGTCCAAAGAGCATAAAGATTCATCTTTCAAGGTTGTTCTCAAACTTCACCACCAGCTGCTGATCTGGAATATGAAGATAAAGTATGGAAGTAATGAGGTACTCATTAAAACATAAAATATAAAAAACCCACAAACACACCACCACCTCCCTCCCCCCCATCCAGAACAAAGACCCCAAAACCCAGAAAAACCCCAAACCAACCAATCAAAACATCCTCTATGGTGGATGAATTTTTAACTGAACATTAGAATTAGAGAGGTATTCATACACTGAGCAGGTACTTGAGCTTGGAGAATTCCAGCAGACGCCATGCAAAAACACCCTTCTCTTTATGGCATTCAAACCAATTCGGAGAGCAAGTCCTGCAAGGCGGAGAGCAAGTCAGTGACAGTGGCTGTTGGAAACCCCACAGTACAGCGGTAGTAAAGATATAATGCACTTAATTATGACCTAAAGGGTGAATTCCTTATGGACTTATTCAAAAGACTCATGTGACTGCTTAACAACACTCCCATCCCCTGAGCAGCAGTCTGCATGGTCCCACAGGAAAAGATCAGAAAAAGCGCACATTTCCCTAAAGGAAAGTTGAGAATGGGAAATGTGTGTGTCTCACATCAGGCAAGCAAGAAGTCTGTGCACTGAGTCCTCAGTGGCAGAGCTGCTCTCCTTTTCATGAAGATTTCTGTTTGCATGTGAATCTACTGCTGTAGGGATCTTGACTCCTTCTGTTGAGACACAGATGAAGGGGCGAAGAATGAGCTCATGCCGAAAGCTTTTGAAGCACCAGGTAAACACCAACCCTTCCTATCTTCTCTTAACTCTTCTGTCTGCTCAGTGTAAAGCTTGCCCAGCCGAGAGCGGAGGAGCAGGGTGCCCGCAGGAGCCACAGCGCCGTGCTGCGGTAGCGCCTCTCTCCGGACGAGCAGTCGGCCCCAGCAGCGCGGGTTGGCGGCCAAAGGGAGCCCCTGCAGTAGGGCCTCTTCAGGGCTCTCTTCCTGTCAGTGCAGCAGCTCTGCCACTTGCTTGGGCACACCCCACACGGTGCTGAGTGACAGCAAGGCGGAGGGCAAGACTGCAGAGAGGTGTTTGTCCGTAATGGTAACTCCTGCCTCCACGGACGGAGGATCTCCAAGCACTGTACAAACCTGCTGTAACCTACAGTGGATAAACAATGCCTGATGGAGAACATGGTGGACAGAGAAATGGGGGATTCTGCGGAGGGCAGCTGCAGAGACCGTACAGTAGGAGCTGGGAGAGGAGAGAGGGAATGGATCCCTAACCCTGAATCCCTCTCATACTGACTTACACAAATGTAACTGTTGGAGTCAGTGCAATTATATTAGTAGGAAAGCTGGCTGAGAAATAAAAAAGTTAGCTCCATGTCATTTCATCAGTTGTTCTTTGTACTACCAGCAAAGCTTTCTTCACACTCCAGAACACCCTCCATCCAGCTTACAGGAAATTACATGCTGCAACTGTTTAGCAATGCTTTTTATATAAAACTAAAGCAGAGGACAAAAGGAGAACACAAGATGTGTGCATAAAATACTGCTCAGGTTAATGCAAAGGCATTTTGAACCTGATAATCATTCAGGTCTGCAAAATTACAGCTGATGCTGCTCAGCACCCTGAAGGCAGACGTGTGCCTGCATGAAGAGGGTTCTCTTTCATTTGGCAATTGCAGCCCTGTGCATTAGCTGCCACAGGACACAGGGGGACAGCTGGACTAACAGTGGTAAACAGAGGTGGTGGCTGTGGAAGTGAACAACTGCACCTAGAAAGATACAGAGGATGGCATCCACCCTCCTGGGAAATGGCTGATCTCTGCAGGTCTGGGGTGGTGTTTTCTCCTGAGGTATCTGCCCTATGTGGCTGCCTAGCAGTGCCCTGAATGCCTCTGCCTCTCCAGAACGTGACTCAAAAAGTTGTAGAGCTGCAGTTAGTTACTCAGGAAGGAGGGAACAGGCTCTGGAGCAATGAAACAATAGTGAAAGGGAAGCAGAGGTAGACAGTGAGAAATCCTTTTCAAAGTAAATGTACACGGTGCAGCTATTTGCTATGACATTCTGGCGCCTTTTCAGAGAATCTCAGAATGTTTGGGTTCGAAGGGACCCTAAAGACCTTCTAGTTCCAATTGCCCTGCTGTGGACAAGGACACCTTCCACTAGGCCAGGTTGCCCAAAGCCCCATCCAGTCTGGCCCAGAACACTTCCAGAGATGGGGCATCCATTTTTGGTCAGGCTCTGCAACTGCACACTGCAGAGTTCACCCTCTTTCTCTGCCTCTCACATTCCCCATCAGGTATTGCTATCTAATTCTGGTGTAGGCTTACAAGTACCCCTTAAACTGTTCCAACTGCCCTTTCACTGGTATAATTCCAGCATGTGTGTGGGCCTGAGAAAAGGAAAACTAAAGCTAACTGGCCACACCCACAACATCAGTGCTGCAGAAGTGACTAACTGTGCTGGACCCTGAGGGGTTCTAGTGACATCTTTAGCCACACCTAAAGAAGCACATAGTCTGCTCTTCCCACGTGTCTCCAGGCTGCCACGGGGTCAGGCTTTCTGAGCCTGCAGTCCCATTGACAGGAGAGCTGCCTCTCCTGCAAACCTTCGGAAGCCCTATACTCCATGGCCTCTCTCCCTGTTTGCCTTGGAGGCACCGATTAAATAGCTTTATGTTAATGAGCCTCTGACAACAAACACAGTGCTGCATGTACAGGCTGCTGTTTGCATATCTGGAGCTGATTCCTGCCCCCGAGGGCTCCAGTGCTGCCAAGGACCCTTCTGCTTCTGAAGCAGGTGTTCAGGTGTCCCTAAAGCAAAAGGGCAACTGAGAAAAGCAGAAAGCTTTTCTGTGCCTTCAAAGCACCAACTGCAGGGTGGCTGTGCTGCAGCCTTCTGGTTCAGCTATTTTCAGTCAGTTTTGTGCCAGTGGGCTGGGGAGAGATGTGCTGTCTCCCACACAGTGTTAGCCTGTCTTTTGTCACTGAGGAGCTCCTCCTGGTGCTACAGCTGCAGCCCACCAATCCAGCTCATGGCCAGGGAGAACGCCAGAGGAGGGTCCTGGGCTGGGAATCTGGTACTGAGGGGCAACAAGGCTGTTTGTTTTCTCCCTGTGCCTGCTGCTCTGCAGTAATGCCCCCCATCTGGAGCTGCAGGCTGAAGCTGAAACATGAGCAGTGACTTTCAGAGAGATGCCCTTCCTGGCTCTGCACACTGGCACTGAATTAATGTGTATTACCTGATGTGCTGCATCATGTGCCATGAAGAAATTAGTCACTGAAGGCCAGGGTATAAAACTTCCCTGATCCCTATGGACTTTTGAAAGGGTAGAGTTTGGTTTGTCTCTTATACCTTAGAGAGGGTGTTAACATTGAGTCTCATTGAAAATGCCTGACTTGCCTCCCTTGGTTCTGATACCTTGTGTGTACTGTAATGTGGGTTTGGGTGCCACACACCCTCCTCCCATGACTCCAACCTGACCCTTGAAGGCAGTGTTTTGCAGTGCCTCAGTGCACTTTCCATGGTCACTTTTGACCTTGCAATTGGGGTTCCAGACCCGTGCAAAACCTTTTAACTATGTTTAAAACCCCATTTCGGCCAGACATCTGCAAACTGTGACCATGCAATGATGCACCTGCACTCCCAATATTAGTAAGGGACCCCCACAGCCACAAATCTTGCAATATTTACCCTCTGTTAGCCTCACTTTTCTGTTCCCCGCTAACCACAGCGCGCAGGGACAGAGCTTGGTGTGCCTTCAGTTCCAAGAGACCCACAGTTCTGCTCAGTTAAGGTGCCTTGTGACAGGGAGATGTAGTCTGACACGTACCCTGAGCAGCTGCGGCTCAGGCTGTGCCGACTCTACAGACCCCTACTGGCTGAACAGGGCTGCTCAGGGATGCTGTACCGCCGGCTCCCGGGGGCTGCAGCGCTTGTGGAACTGCTGCAAACACACACTCCCTTTTCCTGCTGCTCTCCCCAGTCTCTGGTACAGATTAACATGCTCAACTTTCCCAAGACAGAATCTGAGTGCAGCAGCTTGTCCGTGGTGGAGAGCTCTTTCCACACCAGCACTCTCAGATGCTGCCAGTTTGGATTCATCTGGTAGGATCCATTCCTCTCCAGCCTGTTTCCAGCAGTATGCCCCAGTTACTCATTGTGGGAGAGCCTATTCTAAATATAATGTACAGAAAGTGCCCTGCTACCGTTGCCTGCTCAGATTTCTCATAAAAGCCCTCAAATGGAATGACCATAAAGCTTTATACTGCAAGGGGACCACTCGTAGTGGTACAGTCTTATTGCCAGGTGTTTTAGTAAGAAAACACCTAGTACAAACATGCACATTGTGTTCATTCAGGGTCAGCTAGGGAAATCAGCTTTTGTTTTTATGTTATAGATCAGTTATTGCCACTTCCATGTCTTAACTCTGCAGTTTAGAATGCCCAGGGTCTTTCCAGGGTTGCATCTGTGAAACACTAAATATTATGAAAGCTGCAGCAAAGGACAAGTCCTTCCTCAAATACTTTACAGTTAAACAGACTGAACAGGCAAAAGGTGAAGGAACAAGAATGTTGGTTTTTGTTGTTTTTTTTTTTTTTTTTTTATTTTTACCTACTGTAGGTGAGATGTATGGAAATAAAGGGCTGCAGCTCAGCTTAGAAGTACCATACCCCTGGTGTTTGTCTTCAAAGCTATTTTTTTTTCTTCATATCTGAAAAGTGGTGACACAGCAGAGTAAGTAACTGGCAATATATATTTGCTGGGTCAGGCCCTGAGCTGGGTACTGGAGGGGTAGGGACACCTACTAAGGCCCTTTACTGAGGGAAGAGACACCTTCTAAGGGTCATGAGTTCCTTGGGTGCTTAAACAAGGGTGTAGTAGGAGGAAGGATTTCTTCCCACCTGAGTGAGGGACCTCACCTCAGCTTTAGAGGCTGTGACATTCAAGGACAGACTGAAAGGGTTCAGCTGCCTCAGGTACCAAAACAAGACTGGGAACATCACTTTATTACAAGTAATGAGAAAATACATTAATAAGCCCTGAATAGAGTGGAGAAAGGCATAACCAGAAGTGTCTGGATGTTGAAAGCAAGTTCAGCAATGGAAGTGGAAGCATTTCTACCATGGGGTTGATGAGGCACTGGGACTCACTGCTGGAGACCACATTAATCCCTTGTACTCTGATGCTTTCATGTGATTTCCCAGTGTTTGCTTTAGGCAGCTCAGTGCCAGGTGTCTGAGCAAGCAGAAAGTCCGGTGACAGAGAGGGTGTCTGTAGAGATGGGCCCCATGAGTCCCTCATGTCACCACCTTCTCTGTCCAGCTGACTCATGCTCTGCAGGGTACCTTGCTGCCTTCTGCTGGCTTGCAGTAAAACCCTGGGAATTATCAGCATTTTGTTTTGTTCTCTCCCACTTTATGGAATGTGTGAGACCCACTTCTTTAGCTTGGGACTGGGCACCCATGTGGGCAGGGAGAGGGAAGGTGACAGTGTGGGGAGAGGGCTGTACTTGACATGGCAGCCAGGAGCACCCTCTGCCACCGGGACAGTGTCCATGATGGTGTTTCCGTATCAGTTGAAATGGGGGTGTTGGCAAGCTGGTTCAGGCCTGGGAAAAGCAATTGGCACGGTCATAATCAGGCAGGAAACGGGAAATGGTGTTGTGAGGTAACAAACAGGAAGTGCTGATGGCGGCACAGCGCGGCCCGGTGAGGACTCCAGCTGAAGGAGAACCCTGTGAGGGAGGCGGCAGAGCAGCGTCTGCTCTGCACGGCCCTGCGGCGGGCTCGCCATGCCCAAGGCTTGTTTACACTTCCAGGGCCATGAGGAGGCTGGAGGATATGAGCGAGCTCTTCCAACATCCTTCTAAGCCCCATTAGCAGTAACAATTCCGCCTCACATGTCAGGAGAGAGAAATGACCAGCCATGGAAATGGAGACCTCCTCAAGGACATGTAGGGGTTAAGTGTCTGCATCCCACTCCCTTCAGAGAAGCACTGCCTGCTCCTCAAATTCATGCTTTAGGATGCCTCTTGCACAGCTCAAACCATCTTAAAAGCAGTTGTCAGGTTCCAGTTAACGACATTGACCCTTCCAAGCGTCACCCCCCCAGTTATTTCAGATGCCTCTCCAGGGGCAAACACTGGAAGGATCTACCTTTCTCCATGAACCCTAGATAAGTCACACAGTTAGCTTAAACGAGACGCTTCATGCTTGGATGGCTGCAGTGAGGTGAGATGAATCTGCATCTGCTGGAAATGACTGAGAGCAGATTGTGCAGCAACTGCCAAAAAGGCAAGGAAATTCCTTCTCACGTTTGAAAAATGTGCGTCTGATGCAAGGGTTCCTTAACACTACTGTCTCCATGAAAAAGGAGATTTTTGGAATTATAAGCACACAGGTATTTCTACCTCTTCCTAGGATGTAAGTGAGCTCTACCTCCAGAAACCAGGACAGGCATTGTGAGTTGTAGCTAGAGTTTTGAAGAACTTCAAAATCCTCCTCCTAAGTAACTCATGACAAACATAAATACCATTAAAAGCATGAAAATCAGTATAATCTTCATGAAAGGAGAGGGTTGGGAGAAAGAAAAGACCCTCTGTACTATAAGGAGACATGAGAGTATGGGAAACTATTGATGAAGAAACTAACACCAGGACCTGGTGGGCTGAATTGAAAGAGGGGATTAGAACAGGGCCATTTCTTTTTTAATTACCATGCTTTTATCTCATGTGGGTTTTTACCCCCCAGATACATGTTCAAATTGTCTTTTGTTTCTTTGTTGACAATCTTCCAGAGAGCAAATGAGTTTATGATCAAGAACAAAATGCTTTGGCAACGCTTCGGCATTTTCTGCCAAAGCAGAAAATGTAAGGCAAATATTAAACAGTGTTAATAGAGAAATACTTTCGAATGCACAGTGATTCATATCTGTACCAGGAATTTGAGCCCTCCTCACAAACCTCTGTGGGAGCCATGTGCCCCAGTACAGGGATCATCAGAGCTCTTGCATGATGCCAGGAATGGCCAAATCCTGTTCTGACTGGTGAAGGCCTCTCCAGCTATAAACCTAACTCTCAGCAGATCTGTTTGGATGTTAAATACAACTTAGTTCAATTTCATTTATAAAAACACACATGGTGTCTCTGTGACCTTCTAGGCAGTTAGTTAAAAATATAATCACCAAAACCACTGTGAAGCCAGCAACAATTCAACAAATAAGCTATAAAGTACAGTTAAAAGATGTCATCACCAAACAGCCTCTCCTCAAACTGCATGATTTCCTCCATTAAATGTGTATTTGCAAAACATGATTATGAGCAAGGTGCTCCTTTTGAACCTTGAGACTCTCCCTGGGGATGACCTGATCTTCATGCTGAATAGCTGGCAGGGTGGGTTGGCTGCAGGGATAGATGGAGTCTGAGCACTGTCTCCAACTTGGCTGGCAAGAGGAAAGACAGCATGCTTGCAGAGGAAATGAAGAAGGATTAAGCCCTTCCATGGTGGTTATGTACTATGCTGCTATCTCTGTGGGAGGCAAGTCCATCACTATTGCAGAGTCTGTGGAAGAGATAAGGTAGTCATGGGATCATCTGTGTTACGCAGGTCACACAACGCCCAGGGCAGTGTTATCCCAGGTGTAGACCCCTCTGTGTGCCTGTGCCTCAGCTCTAGGTGTCCCCTCTCACATGGCATGACAGCCAGAAGTGACCCAGTCAGAGGGGAGGATGGTGAGATGGAGACTTAGGCAGCAGGAGTTATTTTCCAATCCGTTCCATGCTCTGCACTTTTAAACTTGACCTACTCTTCCTGTCCAGGGGAGCACTCCTGCAGTGTGGGGAGCTGCACAGAGCCTGTCACCAAGTTCCTCAGGGACATGTTGGAGTGCTGCTGGCAGGCAGTGAAGACCTCTGGGTGGCAGTGACTGCTGGGTGAGCTGTGTAAGCAGATCAGTGGTGTGTCTCTTTCCCTTTGCATCTTCTGAGGGGTGAAAAGCTTCTTGTTGGAGGGGACAGCTGATGCATCTGAGAATGGAGCACCTCTGGGAAGCTGTTGGTCTGTCATCAAGATCTAAAAGGGAGGAAACAAGGGTACATTCCACAAAGTACAAAGGTCCTTGGAATCAAATGCTGTGAGAGGAACAATTGCACTGGTATGTGAAATTATTGCTGTGTACACAATCAATTACCTGATGGACCAGAGAGTTCCATCCTAACCCTGCAGCATAACAGACCACTGTGCTGCAGAAATATGCCCCAGAACTGTACAGGGGAAGAGGAACAAGGATGGCAGTGGTAATGCCCAGCAGAGAGAGCAGAAAGGGTAGCTTTATGATGTAGGGTCACACCGTTTCCCAGAGAAGATTTGAGAGCAGAGTAGGATGGTTTAGAGTAGATGGAAGAGTGATCAAGGAGAAATCTCACTGCTTTGGGTGTCACTGGCCAACCTGCCAGCTCTGGGAGCTGAGCTGGCAAAACTTAAAAAGAGAGAGCAGGACTTAGAGAGGGTGAAGCACAATGAAGGCAGGGAATCCTGATGAAGAGGATGTAAAATTGAAGTTGTGAAAACAGTGAAGCGTGGCAGAGGGCCACTGAGTGATGTCAGTTCTCTACAACTGGAGTTTGGATTGAGAGCAAAATGTGCTGGGAGTGTCATATTTGCTGCGTAAAAGCAATGTGTATTTATGGGTCAGGTATGGGAGATAAGGGAATGACAGGCAAACACAGATACGTAACTGTCACTTAGGCTGCTGGGGTGAGGGTTTGCTAGTGACCTACAGTGCCTTTCTCACTTTAGCATAAATTAATGAAAGGAAAGACTGAGGAGCAACGAAAATACCTGATATGCATTTTTACAGAGATAGTTTCATCTGTTGGACTAGGTGGCTGCAATTGCACAATAATTAATTTTCTCTTCCTCAGCAGCTCTTTCAAGGCTGAAAGCTGTTGCTGGTCAAGTGCATGTCCTGTATCGACCCCAAGTTCTACAAGCAGCCCTCACCTACACTAACTTAAGTAAACTCTGTGCCCTGTGCTGTGTCCTGCTGCATGTTGTCTCAGCACCAGTGGGTGCTATAGCTACGGATATATCCCGGCGTCTGTCTCCCTTCAGCAGCGGAGTTGTCAAAGGGGAAAGTGATGTAGGGCTGGAGCCGAACATGAAACAACTCAGGGGAAGCACCGCCTGAGGCAGTACCCCTCTCACTCATCCCAGCTCCAAAATTACTTAGACTGGAGTGCTCTGCATGGCTGTGGAAAAGTTTTTAACAGGTGCTGATACAAGGAAACATGCAAGAGTTTCTCAGAAGCAGAGTCTGTCCTTAAAATTGTTTTGTCACATGGCTTTCAAGTGAATTTGTGAAGTCTTTTAAAACTGAATGCCGAGTTTAGCTGCAGTTCTTGAGCCAAATCCATCATCTTACCATAATTATTGCAAATTATGCTGAAAGCAATAAATTGTACAGCTTGGTCTGAGGAGTCTATAAGCTTGCCAAGAGTTTGTTAAGAGAAAAGGCACTGCTTATCACAATATTTTGGTCCTGACATGGTCTGTGGTCCTCAAGAGGAATCTCTGAAACTGAGGTTGAGGAGTCTTTACAGCCAGAAGGATCTGATCTCATCCTGGTGAATTCCCACACTGTGGCTCAGAGATGTGCTCACCCGGGGGGAGCCAGGCTGCTGAGCAGTCAGAGCACAGTGGCCCTCAGTGAGGAAGGTTTTGGCCGAAGGTGTGGGTTAAATCCAGGTCATATTATGTATCCAGCTAACTTTCTTGTGGTTTATTTGGCAAGGACTTGGGGATGTGCACACGTGCAGGGATTCACATATGCTTTCCATGTCCCTCTGTGTGGAAGCAGGCACTGCTCCTGTTTTTCCTGTGTAGGATCTGTGATCTATTCCGGTAGCTGCATCGTGCAGTGCTGCCTCCAGTAAATATTCACAGATTTCCTTGTAAGATGATGCTTTTTTTTTTTTCCCTCTCTCCTGTGTGGATACACAAAGGCATGTGTTGTACCTGCTTTACCCCATGGGATCTACATAATCAGGTCCACAGGTTTTAATGGATTTCAACTCCTTTCTGTCTATGGGTACAGTTTCCTGTCATGTTTTGAGCAGGAAGAGCTGAGTCTTTTTTGGTCTTAGCATTCCTGCTTGCCTAGGCATTGGGAAGAGTTCTCTGTCTATTTTCCTGTTTGATTTTTGTGTGTGTTTTGTTTTAAGCAGGACAGAGTGCATGTGTGTATGTAATCCATGTGCTCAATTAAGAGAGGCATCTGTTGGGTTTATTTCACATTGCCGAGGAAGGACTGCAAGCAGGGAGCATCTGCTCAGCTTTTTGTCAATGGCTTGTTTTTCATAATTTGCTCTACAGGGTGAATGTTTGGGGAGGGGGAGGTGGCTTTTTATTTCTGAGTTTCATCTTAAATTTATTTTTATGGTAGCTGGGGAAATTGGCTGGGATTTGAAAGTTAATTTTGCTGTGAAAAGGTCTAAAGAGGGAGAAACAAAACCATCCAAAGTAAACAGTATTTATGTAACCCTAATAATACACTAAGAAGGACCATTATGAATCATTATTTGCAGTATTTTAATGACTTCTTTTTAATGAAGTAAAAATAATTTGTTGTGGTGCTTTTTAAATGTCACTGGGGTTTTTAATTTTTCATTTTTTGAAAAAAAATTAGCAAATTTTGCTTGGATTTTATTTTGGGGAAAGATAGGAAAGGCATCCAATATTCAGATGATTCTTTGGCACTTTGTCAACAACAAAAAAAAACCCTGATTTTAAAATAGAGCAGCAGTAGTTTCCTGTTCTTATAGTTTTGCTTTTGTGCTCTCAGGTCTTGGCTATATTGCACCTAGCTGATTTAGTGAGAGACTTAATTGCCTCTAAATGTATGTGCTTCAAAGGCTACTAAACCTGCTGGGAGTGTTTATACAAGTGTGCCTTTTACACTTTTTTTTTTTTTTTTTTTTTTTTTTTTTTTTTTTTTTTTTTTTTTTTTTGTGGAAATGTCCTCCAAAAGGGTTGTAGAGGATAATGACTTTGTGATGCCCTGGGAGGACACAGCTGCTGGTGTAGTGTAGGGAACTCAGGAGGAGAAAGCCTGAAACTCCCCCTAATCCCACAAGTGAAAGACAAATCTTACTCTGCAATCAAACAAACAAGGATACAATCTTACATGTGTAGGTGTAGTGTAGATGCTGTGCCAGATTAACCTGCAGACAAGATTTGGATCTTATTAAAAGTGTTTAAAGAAATAGGATTAAAAAAGATTGTAGTAGTGTTTTGTTCTGTAAGTGAACCCCAAGACAACGCTTTTATTAAGTCACTTTGAAATGGTATTAAATCTGCATCTTTTGTGTCATGACTTGTCAGGGGAGAGGAAAAGTGAAAAGTTTAATAAAAAAAACTTTCCTGACACTTCAGTCCCACATATTGCAAGAGAATGTGTGTGTATATATACATGTGTGTATATATGTAATTTAAATATTATCTATCACAATATAAATATGTATAACGTCTCAAAATGTCAGATGAATGCCACTCAGCTGGACAACTTTGTTGATGTGTGTTAACATTATAACTTTTTTTTTTATAAAAAGCAGCTGACATCTTTTGGTGTGCACAATGTAAAGGCAGGGACCAGACCTGGCAAGGTTACCTCTGGGGGGCTTCGCTAACTTTGGCTGTCACAGAATAACATGTGTGAAAGGACAAACCACAACAAACTTTGTAGTAGCAGGAAAGTATTTTCATTGCTTGAAAAAAAAATAAAATTCAAACTTTGTCATCACATTAAAAACATTACATGAGAAGTAATAAACATATTTACACTTCTGTTTTGATTATAAATATACATTATATACAAAATAATGTTATAAAACGTAGAAAGTTCAGTGCTTCTGATTTTTTTTAAATTACTGAAATACTAGTCTTCAAAACAAACTACAAACAGACAAACTAAAACCCATATTATTGATTTCTGAAGGTCATCTTCAAAATGGTCCTACGTGGTCAGAGCAGAAGGTCAGTAGTGGACAATATGAAGGGGTCTTGTCTGCACAGTTCAAGGGAGTAGATGGGCTAGTCCAACAGGCTTTACAAGGGCAGGAATATCACTGTCAGAGAGATAGCACAGTCCGTGTTTCCTCCAAGAGATCTTGTTTCTCCCTCCTCATTCTGCCCCGTGCCCTGGTCTCATTCATGAGTGTCACGGCACTTTCCACTGGGGTGTCCGGTATTATTGCTGTAAATATGTATAGAAGAAAGGAGCTGCTGCCCGCCTCTGGCTGCCAGGGACAGACACAGCATGTTTTCCATGTAGCACTGGGTGGGTATGAAAGAAACAAGATGAACCTAAAACCTTCTAACTTTAATCTCCACCTGTCTTGGCAGAGGGCATCTCAGTGAGTGCTTCACTACTGGGCATTTAAAACTGGGATGAAGAACAAGAGTTGGAGTTTTGCAACGGAGAAATGGAGGGATGGGAGTAGGAGAAATGGAGAAATGGTGGGGGGAGTAGGTGGGTTGTGTCACACTGCTGCTGCTTCTTCAGAAAGTAACAGCTGCAATTTTGAGACTATTTGCAGTAAAAGGTGGCATCTAATTCAGAAACACTACATAAACCCCTGAATTTGTGTCAAAATAAGGCAGGGGGAAGAGAATGAGGAAGGAGAAGAAAAGAAGTAATGTCTATTCACAATCACTGGTAGTGCAAAGGGCATGAAAACAGCTGAGACAGCTCATCACATAAAGGTTCTAGGAGCTGATTGATTTTAAACGCATTTCTAAGGCCTTATATAGAGCTGGGATCACCTCCTCCCTATCAATGGGAATGAGGCAGTACACATTCCTTATCACAACTTCCCCAAAAATCACGTTCCACATCGCGGCTTGAGTCAATCAGTTCTCCAAAGCATCACCAAATGAGTTGACATGTAAATTCGGTTTTCTTCTTTCCTCCTCCTCTCACTCCTTACACAGTCTCCAGTACATGCAGCAGGAGAGAGGAGATGCAAATGGATGTTTAGCAGGAAGTATCAACTACCTCTGCCCAGTACTGTTCAGGTAACTGCAAAAAGAGCAGTCAAGTTTCTGTTTGGGCTTGTTAGACTCTCTTGACACATTATAGGCACTTTTAAACCCAGAAAAAATTGAGACCTCATTTATACTGTATCCATTATCTGCATAGCAATGTGTCTTGCTTCGCACCTTCCATGGCAACATCTGTGACAGTTATGTGCCTCCTTATCTACCAGCACCTCCCATAACCAGAGTTCTGGAAAGCCAGGGGTCTGTCCATGAGGAACTGGCCTCAGCATCTTTTAAAACACCAATATTTTTAACCTCTCTCTTCCCTCTGCCTCCCCTTTTCAATAGCAAATGAGATTTCTGGTATCAAACTTCAAACAAGGGCAGTAAGAACAAAAAGGTGTATTGCATCTTTCAGTAAATTCACAGTCTGTCCAGTTCACTCAGTTCCATCCTCCGCCTGAGAGCAGCAAGTTGCATGTAATTAAAACCAGTCCAATCCAGTTCTGAATTGTAAACAATGCAGCAGGAACGTCCATCTACTGGCATCATCAAATCTGAGGTGCAAATGGTCTGATCTTCAGTCTTATACCTGTCAGGATATAAAATAACACCAGGAATGAGAAGGAATCACAGCATACAGAGTACTGCAGAACTAAAAAAACTATAATTCAGCTACGTCAAACCAAAGCAATTTAAGCCAAACATTACTGCAGTTTAACTCTCGGTGTCTAATGTTTTCAGATGGGTCCAGAGGGCAAAGAATCACCAGCAAAAAAAAAAAAAAAAAAAAAAGTCATCAGTGTGATAAGTGGCCTCTCTACCCTGGCCTCAGGGGGAGAATGCTTACAAACCTGGGCACTTAACATTAGGGATCTGTAAAAAAAGTACATGGTATAGTTAAATAGCTTGCGTTTAGAAGCATTAAGCCTGAATGGTGTGCAGAGAGATTCTAGGGGTTGTCATTCTGAAAACAGATTCATTTCTGATGTAAATTTGAGAGCTTAGCTTTGCTCAGCAAGATCTTTGAAGATACAGTATTCAGGTCACTTAATGGGAATGAAGCGTCTAGCTGTCATTTGTATCTCTGAATCCTTTCACTTAGTCTTAAACTTTTAATTTTGTTGGTTGACTTGTGTTCCAGTTTGCTTTCAAGGGGAAATCTGATATCCACCTTGGAAAGGGAGACTGAATCCTGCAGATCTGACTTCACAGATCACTGCTGTATGGCACAGCAAGCTTCTCTTTCCTACAGGCTGCAATTAGTCCTAAAGGTGACTACACCAAAGAAGGCAGGTATTGGTTAAAGTCAAATTGCCTTTAACTTCCACTGAGACCTTTTTCCAAAAGGCTGGTAGTTCTTCAGGAACTATTTGGTTCCTCAATATCTGCTTTTCAAAGTCTTTAAAGTTCAGTGTTAGGCCTTTCCTTTTTTTGTGTATTCAACTTTTCAATATAACATAAAAATTGAGATGTTTTTATCAGTAACAGCATTAACTTCTGCTCGAGAGTATTGAGCTGGAGCTTACATGCTAAGAGGTTGAAATTACCTTATAACAGACTTCCTAACTGGCTGTTATGCCTATCCACACACACATCCTGCTACCCTCCTTCTTCAGCTAGAAATCTATAGCTTTGCCTGTTTCCACAGAACAAAGATTATCCATTGTAGTCACAGGAAAAAACATGGCTTTACATCAATGGGCCTAAGAACGATTATTATTTCCATTTTTTTCTGACCACTTATTTAAGAGGAAATAATCCTGCAATGTGCTGAATTTTTATGGGCTAATGTTCTGTGTTTTCATCTACCACTGACTTATCTATGCCCAAAACCTCTGGTTTAATAAAGTCAGAGCAGCTTATTTTTTTATTTTCTCCACTGCATATTCTGTGTGGGCCACAGAAGAGGAGAGGAAAACGCTGGAAGTATCATGATCCATAAAGGAACCTTATCAGATACAATACTAAAGGATAATTTACCCTTTTACCTTGTGAGTTTATGCCTGTCTACCTCTGTACTTACTTACCTCTGTGGCTATGATGCACTCATTCCGTTCTTCTGTTATCACAAAGACAGACTGGTACATTGAATCCCTTGGAGAGCATATCGCTGATATTCTGCATTCTGGCTTTTCACTAAGGCAGGGCAGAGAAAAAAGAACATTAGCCGATTACTGACACGCCTGACTCTCAAAATCTACCATGAATATGGAGCGGTGGAATGAGATAGCCATGAAGGTGTGGAAGGGAAGTGCATGGGATCAAGTTTCACACGTTCTTAGCCTGTCGGGATATTATGCTAGAGAAGTAGAAATAAGAGTCTTCCTATGCTCCGGCCATGTCCAACCTAACAGTGGGTTCCTCAGAGCCCTTGGTCTAACAACCACATGCAGATCCCAGTCAAGACCTTCAGCACATTAATCAGAAGACTGATAAGCCGCTGAACACCCACCCTTTTCTCCTTTTGAAAAAGAGTAGATGTTTTCACTCTATCATTCTTCTCAGTAAGCAGACCATCTTGCCTTTTTACAAAGTGAAATACATATTTTTAATCACTGTATGCCTTTACTGTTGTTCCTCCAAGATCTACTGAGGAAGGAAAGATACTTCTTACTTTCACCACTGGCCTAGCCACTCTGGGTTCCTTCACAGTATCCATACCAGCAGCACCCTGCACAAACACTCAAATTAATTGACTTAGCTAAGGATAACACTTGGTTGTGAGACACGTACTCCAGTATGAAGATTCCCGCTTTGATCTGGTTTGTTTTGTATATTGTCTGCTTGAGGTTTCTTTTTCCCTCATATGCTCACCTGCTTCTAGACTGATATGAAGATGAGTGGCTTTAAGAAAGACTATAATGAAAACTGCATTCTCACCTGTGTAATCGGAGGGGAGACTTCTCTCCTAAACACTTTTCACTTTTGTAATATTTATCTTCTGATGTCCCTCTACTTGTCAGGTCTTTTACCAGATTGTAGTCCAGTTTATGGTTCTTGGGTTTGTAGTTTGATTTCTCCAGCCCACAGTCCACTTCAAGGTCTTTATTTTTATTGGTGTTTTTCAGCTGGGAAGCTGGAATGAGATTGTCCTTCTGGAAGTCAGACAGGTTGTTCATTGTCTCCAACTCCTGCTCTGGGTGCATCCTCATCTGCCTGATGACCATTGCTATCATGCAGAACAGTATGAGCAAAGCCACCAGCCCCACCCCCATGGATATAGCAATCCAGGGGACTGGTTTAGGAGGAAGTGTAACAGGCACTGAATAAACTGGCAATTCACAGCGGTTGCCCATGAAGCCAGAAGGACAGTAGCAAACAAAGTTGGCACTATAAAGTCCACTGTAGCATGTGCCTCCATTCTCACATGGCCCAGAAGCACATTCATCTCTGGTTTTGATGTCACAGTTCCTGCCACTGTAGCCTGGCATGCATGTGCAGGTGTAATCGTTGATTAGATCATGACAAGTTCCCCCATTGGAACATGGGTTTCTGGCACAATCATTGATGTTTATCTCACATTTCTGACCAGAGAAACCAGCCCGACAGCGGCACACACGAATCTGCCCAAGGTAAAAGCAACTACCATCTGAGGGGAAAAAAGTGAAATAAAAATTAGTTTGCAATGCACTTCACTCAGAAATCTAAACCTTTCTCTGGTCAGCATGTTATACTACCTCAAGGAGAGAGAGGTTATTTTACAAAACAACCACACATCTAAGCGTTCATTCTATTTTACCTAATTGTATCGCCGTGTCTTAAAATTACGCCCCTTCTAAATATGTAATAGAGTTAATTTAATTTAACTGCCATCTTCCCCGCCATATGATAAACCTCATGCATTGTTTTGTTGCATAGAAAATGCCAGTGCAAGTCCCACCCCAGCAAGAGACTAAAATTAGGGTGGATGTGGAATACAGCAGGGGAGAGGGACAAATGTTCTAGAGGAAGAGTAGAGGTCAGATTGGATTTCTATCACTTCTGCACTGAAAAGCACAAATTAGTCAGGGTCACGAGATTTTTTGATAAAAAGACTCACCATTTGCACATGGGTTGCTTGTGCACCTGTCGACTTTTTTTTCACAGTTAGACCCTGTGAAGCCGAAAGGGCAAACACAAGTGTAGCTGGCCCCTTGATCCTTTTCCAAGCACGTGCCACCGTTGAAGCACGGAGAATCTATGCATGTCAGAGCGCTGTGCTCACAGTGAGTGCCATAGTAGCCAGGGGGGCACAGGCAGTGATAACCGTTCTCCATATCCTGCAAAACACAACATTAGGCCACTGTTATTTAATGGAAAGAGATGATAGCTCCCTGCATGCTTAGTTCTGGTCAGCAGCAAGTGCTGTTCAGTCTCCTCTCATCCACAGCCTGACGTGGCAAAAGAGTAAACAACTGCAGGTTGGACTGTGAGAGTTGTGGCTCAGCTGTACTCAGTGTACAGGAGTAATCGTGCAGCTACACACACAGAGCAGATGCAGTTGTAGGGAGCACACAGGCAGCTACACAAAAGCATTGCTAACACCACTACTATCTAATGGCATCCAGAGGCCTTCCCAGACGTCTTCCCAGAGCAGGGTGGAATGTGTTGACCTCACAGCTGTGATCAGGCCATTTATCCTCAGTGTGAGAGCCCTTTTTTATTTCACAAGGGTTTAAGTTGCTTTGGCTTGTGTAAGTCCCACCACTTAAATCATAACAAACTGTTTATTCTTTCCAAGCGCTTTATGTCCAAGGCCTTGGGAGAAGGTAAGTAGGGTCTTGTGCTTTAATCTAAAAATTGGATTGGCTTTAATTTAAACACGCATCAGATTACATTTGATATCTATAATCAATCAGCCTTTACCAATCCATCATTGGTGAGAATCCATCATTAAGTGGATCAAAAAACAGGCTGAAACACTAAACTACAAGAATCCAAAAGTGTGGAATACTGTTTTACAGAAAGTTGCAGCTGATTGCCCCATATTGTTTGACACTATCTTCTCACTTTCTATCGTAGAAAGCAAAATTTTATTTTATGTGCTATTAAAATACAGACTTAGTGCATTTCTGTATGAAAGGTTGTTTGAGAAGCTTATTTTTAACAGATCTGCTCCCTCATCAACCCTGGATCTTGCCAAGCTCTCATTATGGCTGCCACAGAAACCCAAGGATCAGTTGACCAGTTCTAATCTAGATGATACATCTCCTCCTGTGACAGACTTCCTCCCCTGACACCTCTCGGAAAGGGTTCAGTATGATAGTAGTGAGCGTCAGTAATGAACCCGCGTCCTATCAAATTCCCATTCTGCTGTTACAGAGCCATTGCTGGAAAGGTACACCGGGGCTTGCTGCACACAAAGGCTTTACATTTAAAATGCCCCTACCGTGCAACTGCCGCCGTTCCTGCAGGGATTGCTGTCGCACTCGCTGATCTCGTGTTCGCAGTCGACGCCGGTGAAGCCGGGTTTGCACGCGCACGTGTAGCTGCCCTGGCCAGTGTTCATGCAAGTTGCTCCATTTTTGCATGGCCTGTGGTGAGTGCAGTAGTTCAGATCTGCAAAGATACCAGGAGTTAGGAGAACACGTCTTTGACAGGTGCGAAAAGATATACATATAAAAAGGCTGTAGTCAAGAAAAAAGACAGAATTTCCAAGGAAGCATTTCATTTTGGTATCGATGGGAATACTGGAGATTGTTATCTGGGTTATTACCAGTCATAATCAGATTACCATCTATCACTTGAGCTCTGAATTTTGAAAGAGCTGGCAAAAATATAACTTTCTTAGTGTTTTGGTATATTGTCCCTTTTTTGTGGACATAATACTGTTAGTTTCAATGGGATTTAGGTACCAAACTGGAAAATGTACTTCATAAGCATGTGTTCTCCGAAACACACACCGCAGCACTATGGCCACTTCATGTACAGCCTGTTACACACTAAAGGAGTGAGCCCCATCTTTAAAAGGTGTGCTCTTAGGCACATTCTAGGAAGGCAGGGAGGAAAAACAAAAGATGTTTTGGCTTTGAGATTTAAACAAACACTAGAAATCTTTTATTGTTTATTTGCTCTTTTGTTATGGATGTTAGTAGATTAAACTGTCAAATGCCCTGCCAAGCTTGACGGTTTTATTTTTTTTTTCCTTTAAATTTGAGACAGAGGTTAAGCATAAATTCATAGGAGGTAAGTAAGAACAGCTTTATTATCTCTATAAATATTATACAGTAATTTGAATGCAACTGGTTAATAGATAACTATAAGCAGAAAAAAAACTGCGACTTTAGTCTTCCTGCTTAATTCAACCTTCACCATCTTAATCCTATAACTGTTCTGGAAACACTTAGCCTGCTTTGAGCACTTAATGATCTCAGTGCCAGCAGTGCATCTATGGCCTTGAGGACATGACTGCTCAGCTGGCTACGGTTCAGTGATTCAGTGGGTTGAATAGGTGGAAGTGGTCTGGTGTACCTTAAAATGGAACCTGTACTTTTCATTCTTGCTTACATGATTTTTCTCTCATGCTCCAGACTTATCACATGAGTTAACTTCCTTGTATGCAAAATAAGGAAGGCCCAAATGATGGTGTTTACTGCTGCTGGAAACTATTTAGTAAACTCTTATACTTGTACAAGGAATAAGTTAAACTTAGCTTGAGCAGGCAGAAAACTTGTCTGTTCAACACTCATCCAGATTGTTAGGTCTTTCTCCAAGAGAAACTTCTTTTGCAAGAGAAAAACTGCAGCTACCAGTTTTCTGAAAACTGCAGAAACCAAAAAGGTTTCCTTGTTTTCAAACATAATTACTACAAGAACTGGTATGTAAGTCTGCAGTGCTACAAACTGATGCCTGTGAAGATGTACCTTGGGGAAATTTAATTCCAGATCCAGTGGGTCAGATTCCTTAGTGTAGTACTAAGGAGTACCCAACCTAGGGCTGTAAGTGCAAGCTTCAGAACTAACCTTGATCACAGAAGAGGCCACCCCATCCTTCATCACATATGCACTGCCATTGTGTTTTACAAGTCCCGTGGCGACAGCCTATATGGGGAATGCATTCATCACAGTAGCGGCCTTGCCAACCAGGACGGCAGCTAAAAGAAAAGTCCAATTAAAACATTAATGACATGGAGAAGAGTTTAAGTTTCTATTACAAGGTGACATTTTAACTGATGTTCAGACTGCATTTGCCATCTACTCACATGCACTCTCCAGGCTTGTTGCAATATCCATTCTGTTCGGTACATCCAGCCAGACAGATGGCTGCAAAGAGAACATATAAAAGTATAAATGTTTAGGTAAATACACATGGCGCTACGGAATACACTTTTAAAGGATAAAAAGCTTTTAAAAAACACTTTATAAAGAGTTTTACACGTTCAAAGCTTTGTTTTAAAACTTTTTGGTACGGGGAGTTCTGGAACAGGAGGAAGTGAACAGGGAGAGCCAACACTCGACAAGTTGTCCTTTAGTTTTTCTGTTTATGCAACAAACATGAACTCTTGCAACTCTTGCTAGAAAAGCAGCAAGAGAAAGCAGCTTTGGCTTGTGCTAATGAAAGGCTGAAAAAACCCAATGATACCCTGAGCTCAGAGTAAAGGTTCCCACTGCTGCACTGCAACACCCATCTCATGTCCTCTGGCTGCAGGAATGGTCGGTGGCAGACTTTGTGCGAACAAGCTGCTACCATTTTACCTTGCAACAGCTACTGCTATTCAGGGCTATCAGCCAAGGTCCCTTTCCTGCCGGCTCGCTCTTTGCTGCTAAGGCTCGCATAGGTGCAGCACAGCGTTGGGTGCTTATAGCCAAAGGGGCCAAAGTCCTCAGCGCGCAACTCTGCCTCTCCAGACAGGGAGTGGAGAGGTCGGCACGCAAACACGGTCCGAGCCACGGGAGGCCTCCGTGATCTTTGGAGGCGCGGCCGACGCCCGCCGCGCTGCCCCGGCCCGCCCGGCTGCCCGTGGCACTCACGCTCGGTGCAGTACTCGCCGGCCCAGCCGGGCAGGCAGGCCAGGCTCCCGTCCGCCGCGCACACGTAGTGCCCGAAGCGGTCGTCGCGGCGCTTGCAGAGGCGGGAGCAGCTCTCGCCGTAGTAGTTCTCGCTGCACACCACGCGGTAGGAGTAGCGCAGCTTGGTCAGCGGGCCCTGATGCACGTCCTGCGACCAGTCCTCGCTCACCGACAGCGACCGCTGGATCGACATCTGGCTGATGAGCCACTCCTGCGGGGGCGGCCGGGAGCCTGCGGGAGAACGGGCGGGGGTCAGCGGCTCTGAGCCCGCCGCGTCCCGCCCCGCCGGGCCAGCGGAGCGGGATACCCCGCTCGCACATGTGCACACGTACATACACACACACACACACACACACATATATACACACATATATATACATATATATACATATATATACATATACGCAGGCACGCGCGTGGAGGTTGGTGTATGCAAGGGTACAAAAAGGCGGCCACCAGGGTGTGCGAACGCGGGCCAAAGGGACTCAGCCGAGGGGCCTGTGAAAGGAGGGCTACTGAGAAATATCCTTTTCCTCTCCTCTCAGAAAAACATCCCAAAGCCATTATTCCTTTCCAAAGGGCGGAATTCGAGCAAGGTGTAAAATACAGGAAAAGGCGGACGGGGCTTGCTGGCAGGCTCCCGGCTTTCTCACCGCAGCCCGCCTCGCTTTCCCACGCCAAAAATAAACCGGAGGAAACGCAATTGTGTTGGAGATTAGGCCGGGGCAGAATCAAAGCGGCCCCTGATGGATATCGTTGGGGACCGGCTCCTGATGGCGGGATAAAGCCGGCCCCGGAGTTATGGCATAAACAGCTGAGCGGGGGGGGCCGCTCGGCCCGGGGGGGACGCACGGGACGGGCCCGGGGGCGCTCCCGCCGCGCGGGCGCCCCCTGCCGGCGGCGCGCGCAGTATTCACCTTCCGGCAGGTAGTTGTCGGGCGCGTGCCAGGCCTGGATGATCAGGGAGAAGGTTCCCTGCGGGAGAGAAACCAGCGTCAGCCCCGCACCCGCCGCGCGCCGCCGCACCGAGCCCAGCCCAGCCCAGCCGCGCCCCACCGCGCCACCGCACACCGGCCCTGCCCTGCCCTGCCCCGCATTTGCGCTCTCTCCCCGCGGCTACACACTTCCCTCCTTCCCTCCCTCCCACAGACCACGGATACACATCCCACCTCCAAGCGCTCCAGCCCCTTGCTTTATTTCTCTTAATAACATTAGTTATCCCAAGTGCTTCTGACCTGGATGAGCTTTTTCATTGCGCTTTTTATTTTATTTTTTTAAGGAAGTTCTGGAAATAAATCTAAAAGCAAAAGTAGTTTCTTTGCATTACAGACTATCAGCCCGCCGCGGCTAGCCTGCTCTTGCCACCCTCCTGCCCACCATCAAAATCGGGTTTAAAGTAGAATCTCACCGGCCACGTGAAGTTAAAGGGCAGCTTAATGGGGCTGTCAAATCTCTCTGTATCCTTGATGCTGAAGGAGTTTATTCCCAGAACCGGGGTGATGATGCTGCCGAAAGTGCAGGAGCCCGGGGAAACCACTGCCTGAAAATGCTTCAAACAAACGCGAAAGAAGGTCCTGCAGTGGGGGGAGCAGGGCTTCCCGCTGGCCAGAGACGCGTGGCTATTCACGAATTCGTGTAGCTCCAGCTGGAAGACGCCGGAGCCGGACACCCTCTGCACAAAGGGGAGACACACAAAATAGCCAAATCAGACCTTACCCGGCTTTGCCATGCAAACTTTCTTCCATCACCCACTTTACATTTCGCGAACCCTTTTTTTTTTTTTCGTGTGCGATTACCTGCTGCAAAATCGTTAACAGAAACGTCAAGCCAAAGATGCGCAAGGCTGTCATCCTTGTGTTATTCGAGCTTCCAGTTCTTAGTGGGTTTAGTTTTCCTTCTGTATTCCTCAAATGGACCAAGCAAGCGCTTCTCGGTCGAGGGAGAAATGAGAGGCGTCACGGCGATTCTCCGGGAGCAACCTGCTCTTCCAAATATTCCCCGAGCACCAGCAGAAATCGGAAGGTAAAATCCAGGTGTCGATCCGTCCCCTTCAGGGAATTAATCCTGCAGCCAGCCGCCGACCTCTGATCGCTGTCGTCGCCTTTATAAACTCCAAAGCCGGGTGGGTTTGGTGAGAGACGCGGAGGGGAGTGCTTAGTGCGGAACCGCTCCTCCTTTAACCGGTGCTAACAGCGCTCAGTAAATGGAAAACTTGCTTCGCTTCGAGCTGTTTATATAGTTGCCTCGCATCCTCACAAGCTCATTATGTAAACTGTCAGTCAGACTCACGGGCGATCCCTCCCCTTTTCCATCTTTCCTTTCTGGAAAAAAGAACCAAATGTTGCGGAGAGCCCTCATATCCCGAATTAATACCCTGCTGCCGCCGCCGCCGCCGCCGCTGCTGCCGCGCTGCCCGCCGAGGAGCCGAGCTGATTACGAACGAGCCGAGCATCTGTTGAGATATTTACGGCGCTCACACTGGGAGAGAGAGTTCCCTCGAAAATCAGACGCCTCTCCACAGGGCAGCTTTCTACGGCGGCCGAACAATAGAGGATGAAATGTTTCAAAAACACGCTTGTTAGTTAGTTAGTTTGTTCGTTCCCCGTTGCCCTCCACCCCACGACCCCGCGCGTGTGCCCCCTCCCCGGCCGTGTCCCGGGCGGCGGGACGGGGCGGCGCGGTGCCCTGCGGCCGGCCGGCGGGCAGGAGCTGCCCTGCCCGGCGGGGGCTGGCCCCGGCTGGAAACCAAAAGTAAAACGGTGTTTGCCCTGCAGGCGGGCACCCAGGCGGCTCCCGGGGCGCAGCGCCCAGCGCCGGGGCGCCCGTGCCGCAGGCCCGGCCCCATTCCTGACCCGGCTACCGGAGCCCACCGCGGAAGGGGCGGCTGATGGTGACTGATGGCAGGGGACGCGGGCACGGCGGGGATCGACGGGCGCTCGGTCGCCCTTCCGAATTCGGTGGCGAACGAGCGCTCCTGCGGGGTGGCCGGGGTCGACAGCAGGGACGGAGCTGGGGTTTCCCCAGGCTGCCCCGGCTCCCAGAAACATGGGCAAGGGGAAAACTCGGGCGCCGGCAGGGAAGCGGGGCGGGAGCGGGGCCGCGGGCCGTGTCTGGCCGCCTGGCCGCGGCCGGGTTGCGTTCTGGCGTGTGCCATAAAGCCCTTGGCCTGATTGCAGCGTGCGCTTATTGTTGGGTCGCGTGTCCCTCATTAAAGCCAAGCACAGAGAAGGCCTTTCATGTGGCTTTTTATTTCAGCTTGTTAAATGGATGGGAGGCCGGAGTGGGGGAGGGAAGGAGGGAGGGAGGGAGAGATAAACCCTCAGCTGTATGGTAATGAGGTCTTGCCACCTTTCTGCCAGCGCCCGGCGCGCCAGGCTGCGGTCCTCGGCGGCGTGGGTCACCTGGGGAGCAACGCGGGGCGCGGAGCGCTGCCGGTCCCCTTCCGCCCCTCTGCTCTCCCAAAGGGTCTGTTCTCGCGGCGTCACCTCCCCACTCCGAGTTCTTTGCGGGGGGGGGGAATAAGGAAAACCGGGGGTCTGGATCGTTTGGAGGCGAGGCAGCATGGGGAAGGCACACTCCAGCCGGACTTCCCAGGCCGTCGCGCTCCCTCGTACGTTTACAGCGGCTGCTCTCCCTGGAGACCGGCTTTGGCCCAGGATGTGGTCGGGGTCCAAACGCCCGAGGTGTCACCGCGAGGGCCGGGTGAGGAGGGTGGAGAACACGACACGGCTTCGCAGAGAAAACGTGGGGGAAAGCCCGGGCACCGCCTTGAATTGGTTTGGGCAGAGGCGCAGGCTAGAAATCGGGGTCGCCACCAAAAGAGGATTAAAACTTCTCCCGGTCCCCAGTGCGCCTGTGAAAGGCGAAGCCGGGAGGCACAGACTCTGGCAATGTCGGGGGACTGCACCTGAGGCCGGGCACCCTTGGCTTGGCTCCGTCCCGAGTAGCCCGGCTGTGGCCTGGGGTACGTGTTTGTGCGGACGGGAGCCGTGTCCGTGGTGGAGCTAAACCATGAGGCACAGAGGCACAGGCGAGGAGCTCTTTTGTCTCGGCCTCGTAAACAAGTGGGAAGGAGGAATGTGTCGCCGCTGATGAACTCGGAATTTTGCAGCGATCCACCCGGCCAGATCCCGGCTTTACCAGCAGCAGCGTCAACTGTCAAAATCAAATCTGATGCTAATAGCTTCGGTACTAAATAAAATGAGAGGCCAGATAACATCAGTGCTTGATAAATGGTAATGAGTGTCTAACCTAGGGGAACAGAAGGGCTGTGGGGCTCTTTAATTCAGTATTGAAAGGCTAGCTGGGTACTGCAGGCTCTAGCAGATGTTAGTATGTGTGTGTTTTGATTTTTGACTTGTATTGGACGTTTATTAGGCTAACCAGAGCCACCCCACGCATGGCCACTTGGTCCAGGCACCATCTGGCACAAGCAGGGCGGCGTGCAAGAATAGGGCCTTGCTTTGGTGCTGAGGATCCACAGGCAGCATCTACCATATGGACCCGGAGCTAATGTAGGTTAAAGCAAGACAAGCTCATCTCTGCTTTTCACAGCTCCGCCAAACCTCTCTGTCATCCTGGTGGAGCGCACCTTGGCGGCTGGAGAAGAAGCGCCACCTCTCCTTCCCCCAGGTCGGACGAAAGGGGAGCAAGCCCCCCAAGCACTGCTCAACCTGCTCAACTGCTCTTGATGGCCACTGTTTTTTGAGTCAAGCTTTGCACCTAGCTCTGCTTGTTCCCGGTGGGAGCACAAGCCGCTCCAGCTCCCCACGTGTCGTCCCCCCTAAAACCAAATATTTTCAGGAGATCAAGTGAGTGGTGCAAAACAGACGCTAAATCCTCCTCGAAACTCCAGACCATTATTTTGATTGCAGCCATAAAAAGAGTTCGTAATAAAATAATAACAGGGGACTATAATAAACCACCTGCTGCATGTTGACACACACGCATAGGGAGTTCAGATTAAAAAAAAAAAAAAAAAAAAAAAAAAAAAAGTTGCACTAATGGCATCAAACAGCTGAGCCTGAAAGTCGGCCGAGAGCAGATTAGAAGCATAACTCCTGCAAACTCCTGTGCCCAACACGCCATCCTGGGTCACTTGGAGAGCAACAGCCCAGCCACCTCCCCTAAGATCCTCGGCTCAGTTCGAGGGGTGCCTGTCCTCGGGAAGGGGGGAAAGCCCGCAGAGCCCCCGGCTTTGCCAAGGAGGGGGTGCCCGCGGTCCCTGCCGGGATGCTGGGCACTGACCGGACCGGACATACCCGGCGGTCGCTGCCTCCCCGTCCATTCCACCCTGCTCCCTCTCTCTCCAGCTCACTTACTCGAGGTCAGGGCGCTTTCTTCCCCTCTTTCGCGCCCCATTTGCTGCCGGTTTATCTCCAGGCTGGCCCGGCTCAGCATACGCGTGGCCGGGCCAAACGCATCTCGCTAACGAGACAACGTTAATTAATTCCGGGCGGGTGAAAGTTGCCAGCCTGCCCAAGCCATCCCTCCCCCCGAGCCCTCGTGCCAGGCTGCCCTCCTCCGTTCCCGGGGGAACGTCCTGCGCTACCCCACCCGCGGGATGTGCCCGAGCCCCCCCGCCCCCGGCCGCCCGTGTCCCTGCTGCTCTCAGCCTGCCCAGCCCCGGGAAAGGGGCTGCTCGCTATCGGCGCAGCCAGCAGCACCTGCACCGCGACCATCAGCCCCGCTTTTCTCTTTTCCTGAAGGCTCCATGATTTCTAATCTGCTCACCCACGGGGGAAAACTCCCGCAGGGAGCGGGTCTGAGTGGTCATGAGCGCTCCCGGTAATGTTGTTGCCGCCAACAACTTTCTGCTTGGCTTCTGCTGGGCCGCTTTTAATGTCCTGAAGATACAGAGCAGCCGTCCGTACGGCCGCGGCAGGACCTGCCTGATGCTCCGGCCGCGCCGTGGTGCCACCCGGCGTTTTTTGGAATGGGACACACCCGAGGCTGTCCCTGTCTCCCCTGTGTCCCAGGTGTCCCAGGCTGTCCCCTAAAGCAGCATTAAGCCACAGCCAGGCTGGCCTGGCTTCCTGGCCGGGTCAAGCTTTGCTGGGGGCGTCCCGCGTCTTCCCCTTTCCCCTAACTCTGACCCTTGCCTGTGCCCGGGAGCGGCGCGGACGCCCGAGGGGCACGGCTGCTCACGCCCCTCCTCTGCCCTCAGCGCCAGCCGCTGCCCACCCACCTCCCCTTCTCCGCACTCATTTGGGAGCTGATCGCGGGGCGCGGGGCGCGGAGCAGCGCACTCGCACCTTGGAGCCCTTTCGTCCACCTTTCCCGGGAGCCGACCCCCTCACCCCCAGGGTCGTGGGCTGCGGGGCGCCCAGAGACCCCTCGCAACTCCAGAGCACCGCGGGCTGCCCTGCACTTGTTCAAATTTATCATAACAAGTTTGTCGGTCGGTGCAGCATCCCGAGCGCGGTGCGGTGTTTTACTGTGCACCTTGCGCGCCTTTCTCGGCAGCGTTCCTGCTTCGGCTCTGCGGTTTGTTTCGGGGCTGGCCTCGCTGGTCGCCTTTTTGATCACGGAGTGAGTTTGATCTCTTAGTCAGAGACTCGCCCGTTATTCAGGGCTCGCCAGCCCTTCCATGTGCACAACCCCGCTTTTTGAGACGGGTTCCCCGATGGCTTTAAAACCCCTTAGCTAGAAAGTTGCGCATCGATTAAGTGCTGACATACCCCGAGAAGAACAAAACAAAACAAAAAAAAAAAAAAAAAAAAAAAGAGAGAGAGAGAGAAAAGAAGAGGAAAAAAAGAATCCCCCTTGCTTGTTTGTTTCTGCCTAAAAGCCCGTAGCGTGGAGCATCCCTCCAGGGAGCGCCGCTCGGAGGGGTGTTAATGTGGTCGATTTGGGGTACAAATGTTTGGAAATGTTTCCCGATTCGCACAGAAGGAGGGGGGATTTGCAAACTGTTGCTGCCACATGGCCCCTCCAGCCTGCCCATTCTCATTGTAATGAGGCCGGCGCGTGCCTCATCTGCCGCGGGGCGCTGCCACGGGCGGCCCGGACACGCCGCGCCGCCACCGGGCCGGGCGGCACCGCCGGCAGCCCCGCCCGCCCGCGCGGGGCCGGCCCGGCCGGGGGAGCCCGCGGGAGCCCGCCGCCGACGGGCCCGGGCCCGGCCTGGCTCCCCGCCGCCCGCTCACCCGGGGCCGCCCCGCGCCCAGCATCGAAAAAAGCGCATTTCTGTTAAAGGCTGTAACGATCACCACTGAGTCTCTCGCTGCAAATCGATGGCTTCTTTTCCATACAAATGCCTGCTTATGCCTTTATGTTCTCCATCTGTTTGTAGCTAACACCTGCCATTCAATAAATCGATTTGGCCATTTAATGTAACAGCTTCCCGGGACATTTTTTCATGCCAGATGCCACAGCAGCTCCAAACCTCTACCCCAGCCCAGCGCCCCATCAGCACAGCCGCCCGGCAAGGGGCTGTGCCTTGGCACAAACCTGCTGCCGGGGTGTGGAGCAGAGTTGAAAAGTAAAGAAAATATGAAAAAATTCCTTTATTAAAAAAACTAACCAAAACCCACTAACCCCACCGATTTCACCTTTTTCTTTTATGCTCTGGTTTCTGTGTGCCCGTGGAAGTGGCACCTGGTCCTTGCTCCCAGCGGCAGGTGTACGGGTGGTGCTGTGATTCCTGTGGGTCACAGGCATCAGGACCGTCAGTGACATTTTTATACCCTTTTATTTTACTCACCAGTAGATACTTTGCATGTTTTAGGGAATTTAATGTTTTAAGGACACAAAGGTACTGCCTGCAGTTTATCACTCATGACATGGGGCAACGTTCCTTACAGGGACTTGCAGGATGACAGACCCCAACATTCTACATGTTTCAGGGGGTTGTTCCACCTTGAGATGGGCATCAAGGCTGAGCTCTCCCAGCCTGTGGTCCCCGACAGGAAGAGCAAGGAGAGGTGAGTGCTTGCCCATGTGCTGCTCTGACCCATACCTTGGCAAACCTTTTGGCTGCCCCAAAACACTTGCCCTGCTAAACTGACACAGAGACAGAAAAGTGGGTCTCTCTAGGTGACACCCCGTAGGTCTCAGGGACAAGGAAACATCTGGGGATATGAGAAAGTGATGTGATATGATATAGCATGGGGAAGTCACAGCACTGTCTTCTCATGGAGGAAGTGAGCAGCTCTGGGCCAGCTGAGTTCCTCCAGAGGAAGTGATTTCAGTGTTGCTGGGATTTTGTTTGACTGTATTTGATGTATAATTTATTGTGCCTAGAGCCTTTGAAAGGTGCCTTTGCTTTAAATTTTAATAAATACATACAATGAAACGTAGTACAAAAATAGTTAGGGATATGCACATATTTCAGCTATGTGGGTCTGTTTCTTAACTAATTTAGTGCAGGCCATGCATACCATTTGTAAATGCACCTGTAAAAGCCTAATTTGCTTTGAAAGACACAAAGTCATGCAGTTGTTTGGCACTTTTACCCAGGATAGCTGAATAAAATTGTGATTTCTCATAAAAAGCACCCCTGGAAGCTATGGCAAGAACTGAGAGTAGTTACCCAGGAGATGACCAAATCTTTATCTTTATTTTGAGTCTGGGAGTTGTGGCTGAGTTTGGCTGGGGAGAGTTGGAGGGGAGATTTCTCAGTTGGAGCAGAAGTTCCCACATTGTGTTTCATATACAAGTCATATATGGATCAACATTCATGGATGGGACAGTGGCCTGAAGCAGCATAACAAAACAAGTACAAGCTGCCCTCTTAAAGAGGAAGAATTCCCTTTGCAGGCTCCATAGTAAATGTCCCATGGGCCAGGCTTTGGGAACTCCTGCATCAGAAGGTCTGTGGCTTCAAACAGATGGCCAGGCAGCCCTTGGCTACTTAGAATATGTTCGGGGCTATATTATATAGCGCTGAGTAAAGAGATCTGTCACAGAAAAACAGTAAAAGGCAGTTTTAACCCTTCCCCTGGGGAGTGGCATGGATCCACGCTCTGCCTGTGTCGCCAATCCCTCCTCTCCCGTCCCCCATCCCGAGCCCACAGGGTGTTTGGTAGGGGCCCAGCATTGTGGAGCTCGCTGCAGACACTCCGGGGAGGAAGCCTCAGACCTCTGGCATGTGAGAGCTGGCAGAGCAAATCCCAGAGTCTGGCCTCAGTGCAGCCGTGTGCAGCCTGTCCCAGAGGATAGAGAGGAGAGCAGAGCAGAGTTGGGAACTTTCTGGAGTGACCAGAGGTGCGTGGCACACAACCCTGCACGCGTAGGAGACTGATGACATGCCATGGTCCCAGTGGGGCTCGGGGCTGATCCCCAAGTGGGACACCTCCCACTAGGAGTGTCCTGCCATCAAGGCGCTGTGGCTGCACCGGGTGTTTGCTGAGCTCTTCTGCTTCCCTCACTGTTCTGGTAGTCTGGTGTTGGGCAGAGGCTGTTAAACATCCAGGGCTGGATTTCTGGAGAGATATTTAGGCCAGTACTGGCAGGAAAATGTCTGTGGGACTCGGTGGAGTTGCACCTGCTTGTGCACCAAGATAAGCTGCAGCAAGGCAGCAGCAGCAGCAAACATCTCAGAGCTGCACATTGGTAAAAGTTAAAGGTATTTAAAATACAGATAACCACTAAAGTAAGAAAATCCACTCTGAAATCCCTTCACCAGAGGTAAAACTTGCTAATGACTGGAGAGAAAGACCTTCCTGACTTATATCCCTTCCAATTATTTTTACTTCTAGTAAAAAAAGGTTTTAACCAGGACCAGCTGCTTCCACAGCCACTCAAAACCAGTCCTAGATTGTCCAGATGGAGTCACTCAAGACAGAGACTTCAACGAGAGCTGCCACCGGCTCCAGGATTTCTGGGTTTGTCCTATTTTAAGAAGATCTCTCATCCTGCAAACACTGCTTATGGGAAATGATTGGGTGCAGAAATCCTAGTGGGGGCCCACGAGGCAGCCTCATGTGGAGATGTGGCAATGTGGCACGCTGACATTTTGGCATAATGTGGTGATGATTTTATGGTAGCATCAGGCCTCCAAGAGGAAAGTAAATATGTGACATATTGTTCAGGGAAACAAAACAAACCAGACAATGAGGTCCTGTGCCGAGTGACTGATGTAGCCTCTGCAGGCCCTTGCAAAACCTCTATTCCTTTGTGATCTGGGGATGCTGGGAAAATGAGTGCATCAGGGTATCCAATACCATCCCTGGACCATCCAGCCCTCCTTGCTTTTTGTCTTTGTGTGCGGCCATGCAGGGAGCAAACACAGAGCCCCCGCTGAGTTTCTATTGTTTCTCCTGTCTAATGGCCCTACTTAGCCATGGAGGAGCGGGATGGATTTGCGCCTTGTGCACATTGTTCTTGGGGTTCAAAAGAATACTTAAACTAGAGCAGTAGTTAGTATGACAGTCGAATAGAAATGAACATTCACTCCAGCGGCTGTGGATGGCACAGGGGCTTAGATAATGGGACAAGGGAGAAGAAAATTAATGAATCTGTCTGTTTGTCTGTTGACCTATCAGCATAAATATCTTGTCACTCATATGTGACAGCAAATCTAGTTGGCCGGTGAGAGCCCAGCTTTCCCGAGCTCCCAGCTCTATTCTTTAAATCAAAAGTTTCATCAGGTAATTTAGCAGACTGAAAAAAGCTGGTACTTGACCACATAGTGAGGCCTAAATGGATGAGCAATAAACACTTCATTTGTGAGTGTTAAATGATGTAAAACAGTGGTACGCTGATGGCACGGGTACCAGCTCCTTCCTCCCGCTCTGTTGCAGCCTACACAGGAGCCTTTCTTGAATTGAGCAACTGTGAGGACGTCTCATGAGTCTCTTAAGCGCCCCTACATAGGACTGTGCTGCCACTCTTAGCCAGCAGCCAGGGATCAAGAAATCTTCTGTCACCCGGTGCCCTTTGTCAGAGGCTGCTTAAGGATGGCAACAACTAAAGTTTCTCCAGGCAATCAGATCATCTGGGGGAGGGCAGACAGCAGCATCCATCACATCCTGGAGGGAGTTAAGCTGTTCTGTAGGTGTCCTGAAGCTGTCCTAAAGGAGAAATTAAACAGTTGGGTAAGGATGACATACTATCCTCTTTAAACGCCTGGGATGAGGCAAGGGCCCATCCTGTGTGATTCTCACACACACACAAATGCTGTGTTAAAACCCTGCTTCTCAGAGCCTCTTTACCAACCTTTTAATAGGTACATAGGCTACATTAATTATCTACTTTTCCTCTTGAGTCAAGTCCCACTGAGAGGTGGGACCATATCACTCACACTGGGAGGGGACTCTGAGCTAGACAGGAGGAACCACCATCTGCAGAAACCCTTCCCTCTCCATTGACTCCAGAGCTCCCTACATGACTTGATCAGGTGAGACCCCTTACTTGTAGACAGCTAAGGCAAGGTGAGGTTGATCCCTCCCTTAGTGCCTGACTAGAGCAGGGATGATGTGGTTTACCCTGATGCACAACAGCTCAGGTGGAATCTGAGCATCAGTCCCTGGCCAGTGCTTGCAATGTCTAGCTGAGATTAGGATCAGGAGTGTCTTATTTCTGTCAGGTGCACTATCCTTATGACAAAACTTGCAGAACTAGGTATAAGGTGTAAATAAATACAGTCTCATAGGTTGCTTGCATTTTGGCACTATTTCCATGGAAACCTGCCTTATGCCACAGCAGGAGGCCTGAGTAAAAGGCATCACTACCACCCAGAAAGGGTGCAAGCTAGGATATCTGGATTAAGCCAGGGATCTCTACCGCAATCACAGTGCTGAACGGATTAATTGGTAAAATCAGGTTGTGCGCTGTGGGTTTGATTTTGAGCACCATTTCAGCTTTGGGGACAGGGGAGTCTTATGCAAGATTCTGTTCTAGGCCCAGTCCTAATAAAATCTGGAGTGTTGTAGTAAAGGTAGAGCAAAGAATGTTTCAAATAACATGTACCACAATTAATGAACTCCTTGTAGGTTACAGAGCATTTCCATTCTATCGTTTATACATTGAGAATGCTCCAAAACAGATAGTGTGATGAATCAATACCTTTTAAAATATGTCTGGGTTTTATTACTTCATTAGGGGATCTCATAGTTAACCCTTGAATAATCAGCTTAAAAGCAGAAGGCAGATTTACTGGCATACGGTTTTACACGGATGCTTTGCTGGTCAAGTGCCAAGATATAGAACAGTTGAGATGTCCAGGGTGTTTATTATCCAGTATCTAGCAGAGGCTTTACCCTTCAGTCTTGGATCACACGTGGTGGCAGCTCAAGTTGTTGCATATTACCACCAAACTGGGATTCTTTAACTTTTGTGCTGGGAAACATCTTATTCTGTTCATGATGAAACCAGTAAAGACAGTTTACATGCTTATTTTGGTGCCTGCTTGTTTCCCCATTTAAGAGTTTTGGCCACATTTTCATGTTGTGTTTCATTTCATTCTTGCTTCAGATCCCCTGTGGATGAGTGCTGGTTTTTGTCTCATTTTAGAAACAATTCACAGCTGACTAATTTCTGCTAACTCTTCCAGCTGATGAAAACAGTAAGCATTCATTTGCAAGGACTAATTGTGGCCTCAGAGTATTCCTCGATGTAGCTTTTTTATTTGAGTTTTTGCAAGGCCTTTGTGAGCCTTTTTCCTCATAATTTCCCATTTCTTCTTCCATCAGAAAGGGTAGAAGGAGTTGCAACAGGAGGGTAGTCTATGTCCTCTTGTCTTGAATTTTAACCACCACGATATCTGTTTTTTCTCAGACCAAATCTATATGACAGGGGACAACTTGCTTTATGTTAGCTCTCCAGCAGTGACTGCCACCAGTGGAGGTCTAAAAGGGAGGCAATGACAGAAGATGCTGAAGGTAAAAGTCTGTCAGGAATACAACTGGTAGTCCAGATTCTGCTTGGTCTCTCCTACCTGCTCTTCTTGCCTTGTGGGAGCCACTTCCCTGATACACTAAGAGCAGGTGGCACAGGAGCCATATAATCCCACAAAATATCCTCTGTGATGAACCTGTTTCAAAGCATCTCTTCTTGCTACACATGGTGAGAAAATGGTTAAAAATAGGAAATATATTCACCTGCCAATGTGTTCCTGTGGTTCTCATAAGGCTCTTACTGAAGATGGCATCACTATTACCTGAGGCAAGGCAGCCCTGTCAGGAAGCTCTTCCTAAACCCAGAGGCAGGTGTTCCATGTGATGCGCATTGACCTGAGCCCTGTTGCTAGCCAGCACTACAGCAGGAGAGGAGTGGTGAAATGGGGAGAGAAAACTGTGTAACAGGAAAGACACTTATCCTTGGTCTGTTGCTGGTACAGTTTTGCTTGGAGATTGCAGCTGAGACCAGAGATTTTGGGATATTTTGGATGGAGATAAAGCACTTGAGAGGTGCTGAAGGTGATGTCGCTTGTTAAGATCTCAGCATAAAGAATGAAGGAAAGATGAAAAAGGACATAAGAAAACAGTAACAGGAGAAGTATGGAGGTAATTTCTTTATATGGGGTGGAGAAGGAGGTGGGACAGAGGGCAGGGGGCTGGATTTAAAGAGGGGCCCAAGAAGTCTTCTTTAGCCTACAAATGATATCTCAGACATGGGTGTATCTCCTCTGAAGGCAACCATTTGGAAAAAAAAATAAATCAATCAACAGCTGGTGCCTTTGCTGTGCATTGGTTGGCATCAGTTCTCAGAACAGGTTCTTAGCTCTGACTCTTTCTCTTCTTATTTACCAGACTGGCAAATTGGTGAAATCAAGTTCAATTCTAAAATTGCTGTGCACATTACTTTCATTCACATTACTTTTATCTGCACAGTCATTCAGAGGCAGCCAGCAAGGGTGATTAGAAAATTCACAAAAATCCCCAGACTCAGAGTGGCTGCAGCCTGGAAGAGGAAGTGCGAATAAAAGCTTCTGTACAAGTACAATACTTTAAAAACCTTTCTTAGCAAGACATTGCAACGTTTACAGTATGGTTGAGTTTTGTGGTATATCAACAGCAAGGTGTTTTCAGTTCCCTCCTAAAATAACAGAGATAGGCAAGTTTTGTCTTAGAAATCTGCTGGAGAGTCAAAGCCTTGTACTACTGTGGACGCCAAAGCACCTCTAACAACAGACTCAGTACTGCCATATTTATTGAAATGCTTTGTGTAGAGGTTAGCTAGCCTGGAAATGTGCTGCCCATAATCCTATCAGACACTGTTAAACCAATGAAAGCAGCCACCAAATTCTGTGTCAGTGGGTCACAGTTCCGACCAGGTTCCTGTGATGCCCCAAACTAATTTTTCTTGAATACAGTGCAGTTGGAAGATTTTTGACGCTCAACTTTATAGGCTGATACTCTCCCATACTAATGGATCCACTACAGCACAAGCAGAGAAAGTACAAGATATTCTGTGCCACTCATCTGTTGTGGTTTAACTCCAGCCTCTTGCTCGCTCCCTCATGCTGGGATGGGGGAGAGAATTAGAAGGACAAATGTGAGAAAACTGATGGGATGATATAAAGACATTTTACCAGGCAAAGCAAAAGCTGCAGATGTAAGCAAAGCAAAACAAGGAACTAATTTATTACATTTTATGGGCAGGGAGGTATTCAGCCATTTACAAGAAAGCAGGGCTCAATCACACATAACAGTGACTTGGGAAGACAAATGGCACAATTTCAAATATCTTCTTCCCTTCTTTTTCCCCTCTCTCCCCTTTACTCTATATATTGACCATATATATGATGCCATAAGGTATGGAATATCCCTTTGGCAAGTTGGGGTCAGCTGTCCTGGTCATGTCTCCTCCAAAAGGCTTGTGCACACCAAGCCCACTTGCTGGTGGGGTGGGGCAAGAAGCAGGGAAAATCTTGGCAACTGTGTAAACAGTTATGTGCAGTACCAAAAACATCCCCATGGTATCAATGCTGTTTTCAGCACAAATCCAAAACATGGTCCCCTACTAGTTTCTACAGTGAAAACAAAGTCTATCCCAGCCAAAACCATCACATTGTCTAGTGCTCCTTCATGGTAATGCAGAGGGGTAGCTAGTAGCATTAGGAAGTTTGTACTACACCCATCAGAAAAGTTGCTTGCATGGTTTGCTTGTGGATTGGTGCCCATGGGCAGTAAGGCAGGCAGAAGCCATCCAATTCATTGTATGTAAGACAGGTAGTATGTAGGGATGGCAGTGTCTTTTGGTCACTGACTTGTTGGGTGGTGACTTGAAGAGAAGCCACAAGTCCCTGAGCCAGCAGGTCCTGCTGGTGATTTTGCCAAGACTGATGAGCTGCTGTTTTCCAGCAGTGGTTAACTTTGATCATTGTAGTCTAAAAAGTCCCATCATTGGATGAAATGCGGAGGTCTCAGTTGCTAACAGATGGAGGTGGATTTACATTGCTTCGACCTGAAGGTTAATAAGTCACAAAAGTAATTTCTGTCTATGATTCCTTTTTAATTTCAAGTCCTTGAAATGTGGAGTGCAAAGTTTGTGGCTATACTTGGTGAGTTGTGTAGGGGTGCTCCGAAAGTACCTGAGTCTCCAGAGCTGTCTCTATCCTGTCCTAATACAGTGCCACAGGAATGGGAAGACTCCCCTTAGCTGGGCTCAGGGCGGGGTTGTCCATCAGGATTTAGATACTACTACTTTTCTCGTCTAGGTGAAGTCTTATTCTGTTTGAGGTGTTGGACTGCCATTGCTTGCTGGGATACCTGCAGAGGGAGAGCATTTGGGCAATGGGGAACAGAGCAGCACCAAGCAGGCTGTAAGCCTAATTCAAACATGCAAATCAGGATCAATGTTTTGCATTGATCAGAGAGGGGCTTTTTGGGAGAACCAGGTCTCCAGTGGCTGTGAGTGAGTGCTGAAAGCTAGTCTAGCAAAGGAAGCTGTTTCTGTGGAGATAACAGCTGATAATTTGTGTCAGCTCTTTATCAGTAAAGCAGCTCACAAATCAGAGTAAACCAAAGTATGGAAACCCTGGGAGCAATGACTGTTTTGCCCTGGCCATTTCCCTGGAAATTGAGTACATGGACTTGTGGGAGTATGCATGCTACTGTTCAAGTGAGATTTCCTACTAGACCTATCGTTAGCATATGTTTTCTCTCTCCCCAAACCAGGGAGTTGCTTAAATAAATTGCCAGAGGTTTGTAGATATGTGAGGATTTCTGTGGAGTTTGGTAGTGTGCTTGCTGGTAACACCTAACCCTGGGTAGCTGTCTGTTTTGATGGACTCTCATTCCAAAAGGATCAGAGAACCCCACCACTAATATCCAGGCTGAAAATTCACTGCTTTTCCAGGCCATTACTGGATACTGCATGGTAATAAAAGTCCTTCCCTTGCTCTGTGCACAGGCAGGACCTGAGTCCCAGGTGGCATTTGATGGCCCCATGTTATGTGGCAGCTGATCACTCCTGCCCACTGAATCTGTGAAGCTCTCAATAGACCAATTTGTCTCATGCTTGCTGTTATTTTCACACATTCCTTTGGGAACACACAGATTTAGGAAGAAGATTTTAGGACAGGACTTGGGGATAAAGCTCAACCGTCTGTACTTCAGATCTGTAATATTGTCATGTTTGGAGCTCTTCACAGGGCTCTAGTTTTTCCATCCACAGGAAAGGGACAGGAAAGGACTACAAAATATTTGATGAGATGGAGTGGCAGCTCCATCCACATCTGCCAGCAGTGGAGTGAGGGATCTGTGAGAACACACTCTGTGAAATCTGAAGACAAAGCTGGAACAATGCAGTAGCTGGCAATATATGTGACCTTGGACTGATACAATGAGAAGAGACTGGTTAGCTCAGTAGTGTATTTTCCACATAAGAGAGCAAATGAATGCTTAACTGAAACCATATCTTTATTGCTTCTGTCCATCCAGAAATCAAAACTATAGGAAACCACTAGAATAAGCAAGAGCTGCCCATTTCTTTGGTGCATTGCCACCCACACACAGTCATGGGCTATTAATGTTCACGGGAAGTTAGCTTTCACCTACCTACAAGCCCTGTCACTCAGCCCATCAAAGCAGTTTCTTTGAATCTTGGTTTTGTCTTGATACAGCTATTTTAGTAATAGCTGAAGTTGTAGAGAGCTTCTATCACCTTGAGGTTATGGTCCTATGTCATACTCTGGTGAACACAAAGCAGAGTTTAACTGCAGTGCAACTTAGAGAAACTGAAAGTGGGTTCGCGTGTGCTCGTTTATGGTAAATAAGAAGTTTGCTGAAAAAAGGTGGACTGTCTGTGAGTCAACACCTGTACCTGCTTTTGTGGTGTGTCATACCCTAGTGTTTGCTGGACTGTGCAGGAAGGGCTGCATCCTTGTTCCTGTTATGATGAAGTGCTACCCCACCTGCCAGCAGGTACCTGTCTCAGCTGTACAGAGGGTTGTGCTGATGTTGTTTTGCTGGGAGCACAGAAATGGTGACTCCGTGCAGTGGATCAGTGGATGTGTGGTAACCTTCTCTGCTTTTTAGCTCTCTCTCCACAGAGAAAATTCACCCTCTGCTCCCCCCCCCCCTCCTCTTTTTCCCCCCTTTTTTCCCCCCACTAAAGTCACAGAATTGCAGCTGGCTCAACCAGGGCCCTTCAGAACATGGTTTTGTTGACTCAACATTATTCATTTAGCAGATTTCCATTGGAGATGCTCACAAACGTGGTACTTGCTGGGTTAATCTTCATAAAAGAAAAATTGGCAGCAGAAGGAATTTTTGAAAAACCAAATTAAAGGAAAGAAGCGGGTGTGAAGTAAATTATTTGCCATGGAGTGTTTTCCTTTCTGAACTTGCAGAGAATGTAAGGGTATTTCCTGGGGACAAGAATGTCACATTTAGAGGTGTCCTTCCTTTGCTAATAGAGAGGCAAAAATCCCTTAACTGTTAAATATTTCCTGCTCAAACATGCCCATTACAGGCAGAAGAGGTTCTGTGATTAGTGTTTACTGGACCTTTGGATCTTTGGTTTAGTTCCCACATACATTTAATTAGCTGTGAAGAATAAAGTTGCTGTACAGATGATTAAAGAAGTTTTTCCAAATTATGTTATTATTTCATTTGTGCCTGAGCAATTCCTGCAAAGAAGGAAACATGAACTAATATAGCATATTTATCTCATATCTCAGAGAAGGCTGAGGCCATTGCCAGAGGAGATTTCTGTTCATAAACCTGTCTGTTGTGTTTTTCCACCAGAGAGAAAAAAATTTCAAGGCGGTAACTTAATTCAGTGCCCTTTTTCGTGTCTTTTTGAGAGCAGCTGAGCTTCTGTGAACCCTGAAGATCAGACATTGCCACACTGCTCCTGAAACAACCTGGGGATTTTCATGCTACAGCAGGAGCTTTGGGTTCAAAAACTGGTGCAAAACTTCTGGAGGCAAAGAGGCAGCAACATATGAAATGAAAACCAATTAGTGGATTTCTGTCATCTCCCAGATCTAAGCAACTAGGTCAGGGCATAGCCTTTTTGGTAGACTCTTTGAGTCTGATAGGCCCCTCACTATTTGCTATCTCTTTATCCCTTATAACCTGATCTGGTTGAAGATGTCCTTGCTCATTGCAGGGGCGTTGGATTACATGAACTTTAAAGGTCCCTTGCAACTAAAACTATTCCATAATTCTATATTGCAAGCAGGAAATGGTGTATTCTGTCTTTATATCAACATTCAGCTTAGGACTGGCTTCAGGATCTGGAGGAAACGATGCAAGGCAGTTCTGATGTAGCTGATATGCTTATCTGAAGATGGCTCACATATCTAAAGAGTGAGTTTAGGCCTTTTGGCTTTCACTGCTGCAGCCAGCTGCTCTTTCAGATGGGCTTGGACAAATCTACCCTCAGCTTAGTGCCAAGCCTGACTTGCAAAAAATGGATAAAATACTTACTTTTTTCCTTTAACAAGTAAGTTCTGCATGTTCCTCATGTCGTGCAGTGGGTCTGGCTTTGATGATGTCATGAGTTTTTTGCCTAAAGCAACCTGGCGTGATACTGCTTGAGAAAAGCTTCCTACACAAGGTCTCCATGACTCTTGACTCCCTTCTGAGTGAAGAGCATCTGGAGAGCAGTTTTTCTGTCAGACCTGGAAAGTGTGACCCCAGGTGTGATCCTGCCTTGCACTGTGAATGTGACTACATGTGTATGTGAGTATGCAGGGGAGCAACACACTCCAAATTCTGAAGCTGGTATTGAACATATGGAAGTCCCATTGAAAGTCACCCTTGCAATTTAATGTGTTCAGCAGAGTGTTGTGCAAACAGCAGAGCTTCTGCCCTGTTCTGACTGAGGTACGTTGGGAACTGAGCCCTTGGTTGTGCTCACTGCAGAAGCACCATCACCTGAGGTTTGAGAGATGTGAGCATTTGGAGGTAGGAACAATTCAGATTCCAGGTTTCAAACTCTGATTGTGAAATGCGAAAGACAGGTTTTAATCACCCTTAGCCCATTGTATTTCTATCATTAATCCTTCAGTGCAACTAACCTTCACAGTAGGTGAATTTTTCCTTTTTCCCCTTGTCATACATCTAGGTCCCACTTTGTGCCCATTCTAATTATTAGTGAAATACAGCATCTTTATGATGCCCTGGTAGTCCAGAGACTCCAGTCCAGGGCAGGAAATTCCCATCATTAAGGGTTTGCTGAACTCTCTCTCTCCAGAAAATGACATTTACTAATTACATCATTTTGATGTATATGATACCCAATCCAAACATGTTATAAATTAGCAAAAGCTCATTTGTTTCATGAAAAGTATTGTTCTTCTTTTATTCAATGACCTTTTTGTTCCTCTACATCCTGGACCAATCAAGAGCCGGTGCAGTCGCTGACTTCTGAGCACAGACAATAGCTTATTCCGTCTATTCTGTTCAGATGACTGTAGGAATAGGCAGCCACTTTGTCATGTGGAGACTGGAGGTTGTATAAAACCCTTTTTCCCACCATTTACAGAGAGTCTGAATCCTGAGAGGAAAACCCTGTCATAATAATAATAATAATAATCCAGAAGCTAGAGCCCATTGAAGTTTTCTCAGCTTTATGATTTGGGTGGGGCTGGAATGCAGCCCTCCCCAGCCAAGGCTCCCTCGAATTTTTAGAGCTATGGCATGGATTGCCTTTCATTACATTTCCAGCAGCAGGTTGTTATTTTTCAATGAGCTTCATATGCAGTTTTCACAGAGAGGCTTCATTCACTCACAAATGTAGTCAGTCCAGGGGCTGACTGGTGCAAATCCATTGCTTTCTTCTCCAAACATTTTGGGACAGGGAGTGCCTTTCTCCTGTGCACTTGTCAAGCGGCCCAGCACAACAGCCCTGGGCTGGACTGGTGTTGGCTGTTGTTCAAACACACAACAATCCTGAGCCACCTTCTCAATGCTTCAGAGCCTGTGGCCTGTTACCAAAGCATGGTGGTAGGCTCAGCTCCAGATAAAGCTTCCCATGGGGAATTTCTCAGGAAGGCTCTTGGATAGAGAACGGAAGGAGCAAGGTGATGGGGGAACTGGCACTATAGCAAAGTCCTTAGGTTCCTTTTGTGTGTGGCCTCACAAACACCACCCTGGACTGGGGCAAGGGCTGTTGAAGCGCTGGGAAGATGCAGGTGGATGATGACAGGGGTTTCTTCTGTGCCAGGAGGCTCTGCCTGGCAGTGTTTTGTACCATCCATGTACCAAGACAGCCGCAAGATTTGTGTGGCCAGCCAGAAGGGAGCGGGGTCCAGTAGAACCTCTTGGGCAAGATCAGAGCTCATGGCTGCCTCACACCCTCAGCCTGTGCAGTCTCAGCCTGCATCAGCCTCTCACAGGGTCCCAGGGGGCAGGCAGGGACAGAGTGAGCAGAGGCAGGAGGAGGACTAGGACTGCTGTAAATCCCAGGAATGCAGCAGCGCTCCAGTGTCACTGCTATCCACAGGGGAAGCCCTGAGACACAAATTGAGAGGAGTCACATGTGTTTGGTAGGGCTAGGAGAGGGCTGAGAGACCTCATTAGCATCATTCATATATTTCTGAGCAGTCATTTAGTACTGCTCTTCTTCCTACCAGCCCGTTTGGAAGGCAGCGTGTACCATTCACAACAAGTGTTTATCTTCCAGCTTTAAGGACGGACGTCAGAATATTTCCCTCCTTATTCATGCTCCGTTTTTTCTCACAGCCCAATTATTCATGACATCACCACCTTTTCCTCCTCAGCCCCAGACACAGTGTTTCTGTGGCTACAATTTCCTGGACAAGAGTTTCCAGTTTGCATTGTTGGGGGGGGGGGGGGGGGGAACGGGAGGGGGGGGAAAAAGGTTGTTTCGTGTGGAAATATTAAATGAGAAACACAGTCATGGAAAACTCAGATGCACTCACACACACACACATGCACACATGCAGAGCAACAACAACAACAACCACCAAGGTTATTATAATTAATTTAAAATCTGTTTAGAAAAGGGTTCCTTTTATGTTGGACAGGCTCTTTAAGCAGCTCAAGAAGTATGAAAAACAGGAAATCAAACTGCCTCATTAGGAATTGACTCTGCTCAGTAATTAGAGGCTAGAAAACAAAACAAGGAAAAGCAGGTGGCGAGAGAGCTCCAAGCAAGCAGCTATTGTATCATTTAAATGTTTTGCAGGCTAACAACATTATTTTTTTTTCAGAAAAGTGTTACTTCCATGAAAAAATGACTATGAGAATCATCCAAAGTTTAATGGGAAAGTGCTGTTTGCTCAGAATCAATCCAGAGGCTGCTAACTTGGCTCAGCCTGGGGTTTAATTCATAATTAGACAGTATTTTGCTGCATTTAAAAAGACAACTCTGTTCTCCAGCGTCGACTGCTCTCCCACGAAAATCATGTTAAAAGTAATTACCAAGTGATCCCATATTTTGCTGATACAATCAGATGAGATAACCCTAGACATTAATATCAATTATATCTTCTCACAATAACCTTTGCTGAGAAAATGCTGCCAGTGATTTCCAGCAAATAGCTGTTAATGTTTTAGTCATGCCAGAATAAGGCTTTGCTTGCTGTACTCACTTACTCCTTCATTTTTGGAGCATGCTTTTTGCAGAGAGCTCACTTCTATCCACAATTATTTGCCAAAACCATTTTTTAATGGTGTGAGAATAGTCATGCTTGGGGAGTGCCTGCTCTCTACCTCAGGGATGGTTGCAGGGCAGTCACTGATCCAAGAAGGTCCACATTGCAAAGGGCAAACAATTGTGGGGACTGGGTAGCTCTTTACTGATCCATAATATTAGTTTGTTAATAAATCAAAAAATTTCCCAGCAATTAAGTATATAGATGCAAAAGACCTAAAAATCCAACACAAACATCATCAAACTTTTTTTCTGTGGGGAATAATGATGACGGAAATGGCTCTCTTCACATGGTTCTTCTGTGGGCAGAAAATAGAAGCTACTTTTGTCGTACACATTTTTTTTCAGTGGGAATTTTAGTCCAGTTCTCTAAAAACAACAAATACTAACCAATGATAAAGCATGAGTATTTACCTACTGTTTACTGCTGACATCCTGTCAGGATATGGTGCAGTTGAGTGAGTGCACTTTGGCTCAAGATGGGCCTGGTGACTTTGCAGGAAGAAGCCCTTGATCAGGAATGCTGAGCAAATGGAGGCAGCAGAGCAGTGCAGTTTTTCCCCTTGCTGGGTGGGTATTTCATGGCTCTGTGGTGGCCTGTCCCTTTGGGCAGCCAGAGGCTGTGGCTTCTGGAGAGGGTAGTGCATCCCACAGTGTCTGCAAGGGTCAGGCCTGGTGTGAGGCAAGTCTGGCAAAGGGAAGCTGGAAGGCAGCTGCAATCAAAGCAGGTTCTCTGGTGTAAACAGGGTGTCAGTAAGATTAAAAATCAGCCTTCCTGTGGCTGAGCTGAGCCACAGAGCCAGGGAAGAGCCGCAATTGGCACCAGGCTAGCTTATGCCAAGACTAGTACTGTAGGAGGGACTGTGGCTGCTGCAGGGGTTTGTGATCTCTGGCATATTTTTTCGCCTGTAACAAAACTGAGATGGACAAAAGGGAAGTGTCTGCTGGGTGTTCGAGTTTACTTAGGAGCAGCTTCCAGCCCACTGGACAGCGGGAGCAGGGCAGCTTTGTGCTTCTGGAGCAGTGCACAAGGGCAGGACGTGTCATAGGTCTGAAAACCCCATGAAATAAAAAATAAAAATAAAAATAAAAAAGGAAAGAAGCTCTATTGTTTGTTATTAACGATGGCTTCCTAAATCACATATTTCTTCATGGAAAGGTTTCTAGCAGCTAGGAACAGACATGGCTGAATCTCTGCAGTAATGAAAGGAGCTCCCTGCAGCTTGCTGCTCTGCTGTCAGCAGTGAGCATGGGGACCTTTTTCACACACGAGCTCTCTCTTTCAGGCTGCTGCCTGCCCTGGACAGGCTGCATAGGGTCAGCAAGGGATGCAGCAGTGCACAGCCAGCCCAGAGCTGCCCTCGGCTGCACATCGCTGCCTATGCTCTGCCTTGGGAGGGAGCTTTGTGCCAAACAGCTTTTGACATTGAAACCCAGGATGCTTTTCTGTACTGAAGACAGTTTTCTTGTAAAAGGCGGTGAGGATGACTTCTCCTCTTTGCATGAGTGGAAGCACTGTATGCAGAAGAAACCTGCTGTATCTTGATTTACCCATTAAAGGGTTTCTTCCTCCTGGCCAGCAGACTCATGCGATGAATCAGTCCCTTGGTGGAGCACTGGCAAGTGCCATGTCTGGTGGAGGAGGAGAGGTGTGGGAGTGCCACCTTGCCAAAGGGTGCAGGTGAGCATTAGGAACATTCCCAGATGCTTACAGGCTGCACACCCATATGGAAATGTGTCCCTTTCACCCTGTGGCTGGTGGCTGCCTTGGAGGACAGCTCGGGGCTGCTGGAAACCACTGTGCTGAACAAAGGGACTTTGTGCTCACGAGGAAGATTGGATATGCTGAAAGCACCACAGATTGCTAACCTTGCCTTGGTGGAATAGCCCCAGAAAATGGGGACACAGATTTGATGGAGCTTTTCCCTCCCATCACCCACCTCAGTGGGTTTCCTTCTGCCAGCAGGCTTGTGTTGCTTTCCTGTTGTGGTACACATGTTTGCTGCGAGGCTAAGGCAAGCTGAACCTCATTGCCAGATCTATTGACATTTACTATAAATGCTTAAGCTGGGCAAATAATCCGCGAATATATGTTGACATTTCTAAACCAATTTGCTTTGGCTACTGCTACACCTGTCTAGGGATTACCCTTTGCAAACATTCAATGGACTGACTTCTGCTGTAAAGATGCACAGGAAAAGTCTTTCAGCAGTTCAGAGGCCCCATTGGAAACCAGCTCATAAATGTGTGAGGGCTAGACCTGCTGCTCTGTGTATTTATTAGGGAGCAGATATACATTCATGGCTTAATTACCTGATTGCAAAGCAACGTTGCTACTTAAAACCATGGTAACTGGAACATGGGAGGCCTTTGAACCCCGTACTGATTGCTACACTTAAAATACACAGCCAAACATTAGAAACTGCATAAACAAGCATCACAAACAAACCTGTGAAATTCATAAATATCTTTAAACAAAGAAAAAAAAATCTCTGAATACATCCAATGTGAATAATTTGTTCAATCCAGAAGTTTTTAGCAGGCACAGCTAATGATTTCCTGTGGTTTCACAGTGCAGTGGCCGAGAGGGATGTGGGAAGGAATGGCACACTGTCTCCTGTATTGTTTAAATCAGGCTCTTGTAGGTGAAATTTGTGAACTCATGAGAATGAAAGTTTCCCAGCCCTGGCAGAGATCCAGGCAGAGTTTGGGCAGACATTGTGCAAACTTCCCCATGCATCTCCAGAGGCTGATTTACTGCAGGATGAATGGGGTCCCTGAGCATCCCTGCTAGCCCAGCCCGGCACTGCCCACATCTCCCAGTCTCATGGTGGATGAGTGTCTGGGCTGCCCATCATCGTGGCTCTGCCTCCTTCCATCCCTCTCTCCCTCAAGAGGAGGAGGTATTGCTCCCTCTTCCAAAGCAGCTTCTATCCTGATTTGCATCAGGCTTGCTATTTCAGTCCTGGGAACCCCAAAGATGCCGGATTAAGTTCTTTCATTGTTTTTACACATGTCCCTTTGGGGCCGAGCTGAGCTGTTAAAAATAAGGCACTAGAAAGACAAATGGTTTCCGGGGGGGGTGGAGTGGGGAGGGGAAGGGGAGAAGGGAAGAGGCTTAGGACAGCTGTAAAATGCTGCAAGGTTAAATAAAACTTTTGACTGCTTGTGTAGCTCTTCCTCATGTTCCTGAAACCACTGACGACCTGAAGAAGCTGGAGGAATCATTTTGCTTGCTGCATGTGGTTGTTTTGTTTTTGTTTTGTTTTGCTTTTTTTTTTTTTAACTTGTTACACAAAACATTGTTTTTTCAATTTCAGGAAGTCTCTTGATGCCCTTTGGTTGATTTTGTTTTGTTTGTTATCTGGACAACTAATATTTTTTCCTGTTAGGGGGAAAAAAAGATTTTCCCAAGCAGATTAAAGATGTTTTTAAAGCATATGAATGGTGACATGGTTCACTTTCATTGCTTTGTTTATTTTTAATAATGAAAAACACCTTAATTTATCGTAGCAAGACGTCCATCCTGGAGTAAACCTTGAATTGAGTTTTCGCTTGTTGTTTCTGATTTGTTTGTGGCTTCTTATCTCAGGGTAGGCTGCAAGTGTTTTCTCATGCTTTTCTGAAGTCAAGGCACGTGACAGAGTTTTCTTCACAGCTCATCTATGGCCGCCAACAATGACAACCTCACTTGCAAGAAGGGCTGATTTTATTTGATCGTTTTGAATCATATTCTAAATGCATTAGTTTTAAGAAGGTTGGCCCAGCCAGCCCCAATATCAGGGGGATTGTTTGATGTGATCTCAGGTCCTTTTTAAAAAGAGTAAAGGAAAAGGCTTGTGAATGAGGTGCAGGTCTCCAAAAGGGCAGCCGAGGTAAAGCCCACCAAGCTCATTTTTGGGAATGAGGACTCCAGGTACCTTAACCCCTTTTCCTCTGTGCCTTAGGTTCCTATTCTGTGCTTTGCAAAAGCAACAACATTTCAGAGCTTTTGGGCTGGTCGTCAACAATGCAGATGTAAGCACGGCAAGAGGAAATCAGGCTGTTAAGCTTTAAAGGAGAAAGGCCAAAACTGAGAAGGGGATAGGAAAAGGTTGGTTGTATATGGTGGGTAAAAAATCTTGGTTGTATATGGTGGGTAAAAGCCCCAGATGTTGTGTGCACCACCGGTGAGCGGATGCCAGAGGAGCCCCAAAGGATTTCCTTCCCAGCCACAAATCCACAACTTCCCCAGGCTCATGCCAGGCTGGCTGCAAGGGCTGTGAGCAGCTGGGACTTGTGGGGTGTCTGGCAGCCCCAGGGAAGCTGAAGTGCAGTGGCCACTGCTCGGCAAAGGGACACAGACCCCTGAACCAGCAGGTGGGTGTGGTGGGCAGGCAGCGGCTCCAAGCGCAGCACACGTCCCAGTTTGTCCCCTTGCTCGCCAGTCTGAGGAAGCCACTGGGGCTGTCCTGCCCACCGAAGGCTGGGAGGAAGTATGGCCAAGATATTTTTCTTGGCACAGGGACCTCCAGCATTGCAGGCCTGCACATGCTGCCTGACCCCAGCGAGCTGCCTCCTCCAGGGACTGCAAATCGTTTCCTCCTGCTCCAAAGGGGAGGTCCTGCTGCCCCTGCATGCCAGTGATGGCGTTGGGATCATGTGGGTCTTTTTCAGCTGAATAACAGCATGATCCTCCCCAAACTGCACCGGTCCTGTCCCTGTAGGAGTCACTGAGTTTCAACTGCTTCACACATTTTCAACTACCAGTGCAAATATTATCTTAAACTCATACTGTGGATTTAAATCACAGAGAAATTGAGAAAATTTCATCTTCCGAAGTGGACATCCTCTCCCTCTCTAGTTTATACGAATTATTTGCTAAAGCTGCAATAGGTATTTGCATTATCCTCACTTCTGCAGTGAATCTGCATTTTATTAAGCCAGCCTGCAAGAGGCCAGCTAATTCTTACTGACCATTTAAATTGTCCTGTAAGTAGAGGGGAAGTTTGGGGAGCAGACACAGTCAAATTTATTAGTAGAGCTTGCAAGAGAGGTACAATCCCTTCCAAAATGAGAGCTCACCTTACTCCATTAAATGCCTGAAAGCAAGATTCAACTTTTGTCTTTTCTGACTATCTAATAACAAAACTGGCCATGCATCTCAAGCAGGTGCTTTCAAGGAAGAAAAACAAAATCCATCAGCATGTTTATGGCACAATTTCAACAGTAACTGAAAGGATCTGGGTCTGGTGGTGAGAACAGCTGCACCTAGAGACCTCTTGGACAAACAGCTGGACCAGACCCAAAAGAGAGCTGTAATTGCCACATTATTACATTAGCCACTGAAACATGCAAGTTGTTGCATATAATCTCTTTTCCAAATGATGGTGGTATAGCTACCACTATTTCTATAAGCTCTTACTGCAGCAATAAAAGCCCAAGTCAAGCCTGGAACCCTTGGGTATTAATTTCTGCACAAATGTGGGAAAAAACATTAACAGAAGGGAATGATGGAAAATCAAGATGGGCAAATACTAAAATCATGCTGTGCCTATGCATGCGGAGACGTGCTGTCCTTGCACAAGGAGGACACATCACCTTTGTCCAAAGGAAATGCCATTCTGGGAACAGAGACCAATGGGAGAATCCAGCCAGTGGCTGTGCCAAGGCCTTGAAGGCACTGAAAAACTGCAGAGGTCCTGACCAGCCTCACCTGGGGCTTGCCTACGTCCATGGGCCCAGGGCTCTATTTAAGCTCAGTCCAGGGCTCCCAGCCTTTTAACCTCCTTAACCTCTTTGTTTTAACCTCTTTGTCAACTGCATTCAGAAGCTCATTGCCCTGTTTTCTACTGCTGACTAATCCAGCCTTTCATCTGTTTGACCTCATGGCAAGTATGGAAAAAAGCTGAGAGGGGAGCGATAGAAGGTGGATGGGATAGGGAGGTTGGGAAGGACATGTCCCATGTGGCAGACACCTCACTGAGGTCTTGCTGCTAATACAAGAGATTCAGACCACTTGAAGGGGTTCATAGGTTTGTTTTACAGCACTGCTTATTTTCTGGAAAATGGAACACTTTTTAATACCAGGAGAACAAAAGCTGGAGGGGGTATAGCCAGAACTCCCAGCACGTAAAAATCCGAAAGGAAACCAAAATGTTTCTGATGAGGATTAAATGTGGGCCTTGTAACAGTGCTGGGAAATGATGAAACATCCTAGGCATCCATCATTACCCTGATTTCTAGACAATAGGTCTGAGGGCCTACTTGGTGCAGGGTTAGGTCAGCCTTTCCTGCCAACCTTGCAGGCACAGTGAGCTGTGAGCCCGAGGACACCCTTGCCAGGGGCACAAGGGGAGGCACAGGGGTGATGCAGGGAGTTGTGTGGACAACAGTTGAGTTGGTAATGCCCAGCCAAGAGCCTTGAAGTGCAGATCCTCTTCTTGTCTCCCTCTTTACTCAGTGACTGCTGCTGCATGGCTCAGATGGATGGCCTTTCCCATTCTTGGCCCCATTTAATGTGAATCCCAGAGACCCAGGGCAGAGGCTTGCCGTGCTGCTTCCACCACTGGTGTAGCAGCACTTGGCCTGTCTCAGGTCCTGTGTTTGTTAGGCAGAGGTGATTGCTCTTGTCCTTGTCAGAGAGCTGATGAGCTGTTGATGACTATAATCGCATTTGCTCAGTGCTGCAGTGTCACTCTGTGTGGACAGGGAGCTCTGGGCACTTGCTTGCTTTTGCCAGTCTTCCCTCATCTCCTTGTGAAAAAGCTCCCTTCTGGATTTCACCAACTCCCTCAACACAGACATACATGATATTTCACAGTGAGCCTTGGCTTTGCATTGGCACCTTCCCAAAGGGATGCAGAGGGGCATTCAGCCTAGAGCAAGGCTTGGCTTTCTCTCTTGGGTTGCACATGTTGTTTGTGCTTGCCATACTCTGCTGCTCATGGTAAATGAGTGACTGTGTAGGATGCTGTGATGCTTCTAGCCTGACGTGGCACTCCAAACATGTACCCTGCAGCCAGCTGGCTTGCCCAGTGACTAGGTCAACCTTTTCCTTTCCTTCTCCCTCCCTGTGATTGCTATTCCCTGTGCTTTGAGTGCCCTGCATGGAAACTTGAACACAGAGTTGAGCCCTGTTGCCCCGAGGAGTTTCTGTCTCCCTTCTGCTCTGTAACCTGCAGCTCAGCAACCCCCGGGTGTGCATTCAGTCCTGGCCAGCTCAGGGAGCATGAGGGACCCCTCTGGGACCAGGACCATGTTCCCTCTGTACTAGGCAGGCAGAGCAAACGGAACTTGCAACTAGCCAACATTTTCTCTTCCATGAAAACCACCCGCAGGGCTTCACAGGGCTGTGTGTGTGAGCTTGTGTGTCCAGGGACGCAAGACGCGTGTTCCCACTTCAGCCCTTCAAGAGCAGCAGTGTAAATGGGCTCCCCAGGGAGTCCTGGCTGCCTTGCTGCTGGAAGAGACACAGCTGCAAAGCATCACTCAGGGAAGAAAGCAAACATGGGAGAAATGGATGCTGTTTCATATGCCTTTAAATAGCTGATAGTATTGAAGTTAGAGCTACTGCTTACAGCCTAATCTCTTACTTGATTTTGGGGGCAAGATCACATGGTGAGGTCATTGCTCACAGCCATACAGCAGTCATTTTTAGGGATGTAGAACTATCAGTTATGATTCTGTGAGATAAAGTAGAAAGAAAATCTTGATCTTGAAAGGGAGAAAAGCTTCTAAACACTTAGGCTTACTGCAAAAATAACCAAGAGAGCTAGAAAAAATCTTAGCCAAAAATATTCCAGTATGTATAAATAAGCTCTCTTTTTCCAATGTTCTTCACTACAAAAGGAAATGTCACATTGAGTCAACTTGTGACCCAGAAGAAATTACATGTATTTGTTTATTTTTCTTATTCTCCTGTTTACAAAGTGTTGCACTTGGTGGATGTATTTTTGTGCATGCTGTTGCGTTCCAGTATCAATATTATCAAAATGCATTTTCATGTTTGCCGCCCAGACACTGGCTGAGGAGTTGTGATTGTGGGTACCAGTCACATAAATGAGCAAGTCTGTGTGTGTTTGTGTGTGTGCATGTGCACTTGCCAACTCAGAACCCATAGCTCTGCAAACTAAACATAATTATGCATACAAAATATTGACAAAAGACTTTCTGCTTTTTATCAGCCACATGATTTTAAGAAGGAGGTGGAGATAGGTTTTGTGCTCAGGCCAATTCCAGGAAAGTGTTTCAGTGGACCCTACAGTTAATTTTAACCCTTCGTTTTAAGGTCTATTATGTACAAGGCACTGTAAGATACCGCTCCAAGAAACATACAGGACGCTCCTTTCTGCTCTCTAGGTGTGCTTTTGTGGCTCTGCAATGACTTGCAAACAGTGAATGTGAATGCTTTGGTTGATGGTGGATTTGGTGGAGGGGATGGCTGCTCCTGCTGTGTGTTTGCTGTGCGGCATTGTTTCGGACTCCTCTTGGGGTGACGTGTGCCTCACAGGTGGGGATGTCTTCCAACTGCTTGGGAATTATCTGTAGCTGTAATGCATTACTTTACTTGATAAGGAGCTATTTTCTCACTAGCCACCTGGATGCTTCCCATAAAAACTGCACACCAAAGGTCTATTCATGTTGGCCTACACAATGGATTTCCTTTCCATGAGCATTCTTGGAAATAAAGCTCTGCTCCCTGAATGTTTGTGAATAACAAGGTTTATGGATCCCATCTAAACAAAGCAACAGTTTTAGTAGAAAGAACATATTGTTTTGCTGCGTTTTCCCAGCTCCAGGTTGTTTCAGCAGCCCACCAGTGGCTCCAGCTTGTGTCTGAGTGTTACCACTCTCAAGGGTTGGCTTGGAAAAGGGTTGGCTCAGGAGAATGTTGCAGGATGGAGGCCAGAGCCCTGGATTGTTTTATTGCAGGAATTGGATTAACTCATATGAGCTCATTCTCTGGTCTTCATTGCATTGTGTTTGGCAGTTCCTGCAGCATGATTGCATCTAGGTTAAGTGGCATTGTTCTGGAGTCAGTAAGGGAACAATCCTATATTGACTAGATGTGAGAGAAGGACAAGGTGATCTCATAATTTTTCACCACTTTTGGTACCCATGTTTCACTTGTATGTCCATTTTTACAACCTTTTCTCTCTGCCTGAAGGTGATAATCCTCCACATTTTGCTTCACAAAACAGTGGAGTCTGGCTCAACCAGGCTAGTGCATTTGGCAGAATAACTTGCTCTCCATGAACACTGGCCAGGAGACACTCACCCAGTCAGACACTGGACTATGGGCCCACCTTAAGTAAGTGACCTGCCAGCCATCCATGTTCGTACTTGTCCGCACAAGCTGTCCTTCTTTCCTCCATCTCCACTGAGTGCTGCTCTCCTGAGGGGAGGTAGTGGAAAAGTCACAGTGCACTGGTGCAGAGAAGACTCTGACTGTCCTGTGTGTCATCAAGAACTTGAAAGATTATATCATTCAGGCTCACTGAGGTGCAGTGCACTGTGGTGTTATAACTTAATAACTTTGCCACCTCATGCTGTATGAGCTGCCTTAGGAGCGTATGTGGAGCTCTATCACTATGGACTCAGACTTCTCTGGAGGAAAAAAAAGGACTGCACCAACGAACAAAAGTGTTTGGACAGCTAATGTCAAAAAATAAATTTCTGACGCTGTGGAACTCTGGGTATTGCTTTCTTTGTTACTGACATCCAAGCACATTGCTTTTAAAGCCTTTGTTGGCTAACAGTGAAGTGCAGCTTTCACTGAACATGTTGACTGTGTGTCATAGATCTGAGTACACATCAGGCAAGAAGTCTTGGTTAAAGGCCAGAAAAAAATCTGCCTTGAACGACAAAAGTAGGGAAGTTTAGTTTTGACTTGAAGGTGAAAGAAACTGAAAGATCTCATTTTTTTTCCATCTTCTCCCTGGAATCCTAACCTTAATGGTGAGAGTGTTTTAGGAACAAGAATGTGAGGATGGAAAAAAGACTTTCCTACATCACGCTTCCAAAAGCAGTGTGGGGTTCCCCTCAAAGATTTGGAGGAGCTTCTCCACATGATTTGTTTCTGGTTTTGTCTTTTTGGTGACCCTTTTTGCATTGAATGGGAGTCTCTGTAGCTCTTGGAGGGCAGATGTTACACAGGGGCTGACGGGAAGCAATGGTCCTGGGGGAAACGGGATGCCTGTTGGTGGAACAAAGGGAGTGGAGTCACTGTGTGAGTTGCTGAGCTCTTTGTATATACCCAAAGACTGATCAAGTTGCAGGACTGGAGAGCTCCAGGTTTGTCAGAGGTATGAGAAGCTCTGGTCATCTGCCTGTTAAGGTGATGAGAGACTGTGATCTGCACCCACCACCCTGGTGGGACCTGAAGCACTTGGACCTCTTGCATATAAACTTACTCCTGAAACTTCACAGAAACCCTGAAAGAAGGAGTGTTTGACTTAGATGGAGACAGCTGTTGAAGGTGGATGGGCCTTCCATTCCTAAAACTGTTTCATAGGAAGAACTTTGCCACCAAGACTTCCTTTCTCCATCTTGATTTCTATCTCTCAGCATCAGTTTCTGTGCAAATCCCAAATTTCAGTTCAGAGACAGCTAGAGTGGCTTAATCCCTGTTACAGTATTTCTTTTATCATAATCACGTTTTATGCAGTGCTTCCTATGCTCGTGACACTCAGTGTCTAGGGACATGCGGTGTGTGCCAGGCAGTAGGTGGGGTCCTCCTCCTGCTGGCTGCTGGACAGGAATTTGCCCAGGTCTCCCTTGTGCTGTGTTTTATGAACCTGCCCTTCTGTGACCTATGTGCAGGTCAGAGGCACCTGCCTGTGGGTCTGAAGCAGCACAGGCATCTCTAGGATCCGGCTGGGTGCTGCAAGGCAGGGTGAGCTGGAAGCATGGTAAGTCATGCTGGCAGTACTGGTTTGGGCTATTCTAAGGAAGCTGGGTGACAAAACTCTGTCCCAGATCGGTTTTAGAGGTTTTTCATTTCTGCTATCGCAGTGGCAAGCTCCAAAGATATACTGCCTTTCCTGTTATAGGAAGCTACAAATACAACTTCTCATCCCCTCACAGAGATCCAGCTTGTGTTTTGCTAAAGACATCAAGGAATATAATTTGAAAGGAAACCAGTGATACTTTCATGTTCTAGTAAAGGAAACTGAGGCACCAATCAGTGATGGATAGACTGAGTGCAACTTGAACATTAGGTGCACATGCTCTTACCAGTATGGCCCACCACCATAGCCTCATGTAGAAAACTCCAGCTGGGAGAGAGGGATGGGGAGCTGAGCTTGTCAGAGGTGCTCCTGCAGAAAGGGAGAGACAGCTTGCCTTGGGGATCAGTACAGAAAGCACCCTTGCAATGAGCAGTAGGTACTGTTGCACAGGCATGTCAGGGAAAGTCTATTCCTGTCAGATACATTGGAGAAATTGTTTTGGAATGGTTCATTGGCATGAACATACATCCTTAAAATAGTGTCAGGAGGAACTGTAGTGATACGAAGGTGGCGTACCAGTTTTCTGCATTGGAGAGTAGGGTGATAGATTAATGCACATGGATAAATGCACATGGGTGCATTTACTTCTCCATTCTTCCCTAAATCTCTTTTAAAAATCCCTGGAGATGGGGATGGTTTCCCAGCCAAGGGAACATACTAAGGCAAGGTAGAATTTTACTGCCATTGTGGGATCATGAAAAAAAATTCTATTCCCCATGGGGTTCCTTCATCTCTGGCAGACGTCAGAAAGTGGATGGAAGATGCTGGGTGGGAGTTTTGGAGTATATGTAGTTTGAAGAAGCAGATGAATCCTGGAGACCTGGGGAAGTTTCAGACTCCTTTTCCAACTGCTCAGGTGGAATCAAGGCATGCTGGGGGTGCGAGTGAGGGGAAGGGATGTACAGCTACTTCATAGTCCAGGCTTGGGAACAGCAGTGCCCTTCCTGTGATGGGACAATGTGGCTGGAGGAAGGAGCAGGGTTTAGAGGTTGCAGCCCCCAGCTTCCCTCCTACAAACTCTCCCTCATGTACAAACACACAGCCCTTGTTGGTGGAGTGATGCTGCAGCTGCTATGAGAGATCCAGGCAAATCCCGTAATAGGGGTGTGGAAAGAAAAAGCAACCCAGGAATGAAAAGAGCCCTCCACCATGTGCAGGTTATTTTCAAAGGATGGCATTGCTGTTTTCCCAGGCAACAGCAGGCCAGGAGGCTGCTTGGGTGGGCAGGTGATCAGAGTGAAGCAGAGAGCTACCATCTCCAGCCAAGATGGGGATGCTGTTTACAATAAACAGAAAGCTGTAAGAGAAGGGAGGGACTGTGAGAGGGAGCTGAGGAGATCTCCATGGAGACACTTAACCTGCTCCAATGGGTACCTTTGGAGATTGGCACTGACCAAATCCCTAGGAACAAAGGCACCTGGCATGGGCACAGCAGGATCTCTGCCACACGTGCCATCTGCAGCGAGGTGGAGATTTCCAGACCTGTTATTCAGCACAGAAGAAAAATGGCATTGAAATGACATTAAGGTTGGGACCCAAGCCATAGAAAGCCAAGAAATTCAAAAAGTAACAGCCAGCTGTTTACTATCAGCAAGGGGCCCAAAGCCCTGGGGGGAGGGGGAGCAGGCAGAGGAGAGGGAGGGCAGGGAAAGGATGCTGCCTTTGCTGGGCTGATAATGTACTGACTTGCTTTCTCTCTCAGGGTGGCAACAAGTACCCTCTATTACTCTTTCCGAGTAATTATTATGAAATCCTCTGAATTTGTTATTATTCTCTTAATATTTTGGAGCAATACTTGACAGTGTGAGAGAGGTAAGAATTGGGGAAGAGACTTTCCAGAGGATAAAGCACTGGATGGTAATTTTGTGATTCACCTGCGGGAATGCACAGCACCTGTTCATCTGCCTGGGGATATGGCCAATTCCACTGCCTCCTCCCTGCCCGTTCCAGCCCCTTAGGAAGGCCTGGACTAATATCTGCAGCTGAGCTCTGACTACTTAATGACACTGAAGTCAAAATTCCTCCCTCTCCCTTTCCAGCCCTGGGGAAAGTGAGGATGTGTGCCCTGGTGTACATTTCAGCTGTTGACAGTCTGGGTACACCCTCTGTCACTGTGGTGCCTGACCACCCTGTAGCCATGGTGCTCTGTGAGGGAGAAGGGGGTCTGAGGCTGTGGCTGCTCACTTTGTGGTCTCAGAGGGTGTCTGCACAGTGACAAGACCAGACTCGTGACCCAAAGCTTACAGCCAGCACGCTGCAGGTACAACCTTCAACCTTGGATTCAGATATTCCCCTCACTTTTCCTCAGGAAACTGGGGAATGCCACCAGCTACTCCTCTGCAAGAGCTCTTCCAAATAGAAAGCAAGATTCATGGCATTAGAAGCAGGCAAAATGTGGAGCAGCTGTACCTGGTAAGCCATGGTACTTCCTCGGTGGGCACGCACCCGAGCTGTGCTGCACAAGCATTTGCAACATCCTGCTTGAAGGAGGAAGGCTGAGGATGCAAGGCTGCAGTTCCCATTTGCACTGGTGTGGGAGGGTGAAGGGAAATGACAGTGCAGAAGCAGCCCTTTTACCTTCTTTCCAGGAGAGCCCGCAATGCGCTGAAGCAATGGTATGGTCTGTGCTCCTGTGCCAAGAGCTGTGTCACACAATGATGGAAACCACCGAGTCCACCTAGCATAAACAAAGGAAATGGGGAAGTGATTTACTGTAAAATTAATTAAAAAGTGATCCATCTCAAAGGAAAAATGCACAGACCACACTTGGGGGTTTGGGAAGCATCAACAAGATAGGAGGGGGAGTAGGCCAGAGAGAAGGGTTTTGTCTGCAGCCTGAAGTTCAGCTTTTCCAGTGTTGCCATGCTCTGGGGTCTCTTGGGAACAGTACAGCAAGCCTAGGAGGACAACCCTGAAGGAAGGTGGCTCTGGTTCACACACTGAAGGTGTCAGTGGGCTCTGTCTCTGTATGTGGGGGGAAAAAGGGCAAACCAAGATATCTATCACACAGCACTAAAGTTCACGAAGTACTTTCTGGAGGAGCTTTCCTGTGAGTCTCAGGTCTGTCAGAGAAGGGACACCAATGCCAACAGATCTATGGTCTGAACAGAAGAAGCAGTGGGAGATGCCCTCAGGACTAGAATGGTTTTTGGAGGGCATTACCCTTGACACTCATGTTATGTAGCCCAGATGTCCTCTGACTTTCCAATGTTATCTTTGAGATCTCCAACATATCTTCATTCTTACCCCTATGACAGTCCTTTGGGCTCTTTCCCTTTGGGCTGGTAGGAAGAAAAGCTCCACAGGGGGGACAGAGAGGGATGAAAGAATGGCCACATTTGAATGGATAGACTATTTAGATCCAAACAAGAGCAGTAGGCTGCTACTGGGGGTGTCAGGATGTACTGCTGTGACAAAGGACATGCAATCATCAATTACCTGAAGTTTGCATTTCCACATGAAGAGTCACGTTTCTGAGCCCTGGCATTGCATATAACCTCTAAAAGCTACAATGTTATGTAAACTAAATGATTAATAGACCAAAGATTTTTAACATCATTTTCAACACAATGTTTCTTTAATGAAGCAATGCCAGCTACTAACACAGCTACTAGCTTCTTCTGAAAATGCTGGATAAATGCCTGCTCTTACTGGTTTTCCACACAGCTGGAGAAAATTCCTTGAGTGGAAAAGTCCCTGGGCAGACGGCATACGTCAAAAAGATCCTCTCTGGGTGCTGTATGAGCATGCACATCTTCTGAGCCCTTCCCAGAAGAGGAATTGACCTGGGGAGGGTGCATTTATGAGGAACCTGGCTCCGCAGTGGTTGTCCAGAGGTCCCCATTGAATGGCGGGGCAGAGCTGGGCTGGTGTTTGCTGTTTACAAGTGACCAAGGATTTTGTTCACAGACAATCTTCCAAGGAAGGCACACCTTCTCTTGAAGGGCTTCTTTGGTGCTTTAGAGGCAACCTGCCAGAAACCCTCCCAGCAGCTGTGTGGGATTATCCATACTGGGACTTCGCTCTGCAGAAAGCTTGGCCCTGCTGGCTGTCCCACCTCCATGTGGGCAGGTGGCATCACAGCTGTGTCCTCGTTGTCTCCCTCACAGTGGGGTCAGCAGGTCTGAGGTCGCCGTGCCTGCTCCAAGCTGTGGCACAGCTGGGCACTGGGACAGATGTGCACTGAAGGACTGGGAAACAGTGGGATCCCTTAGGTAACAAGGGAGATGCAATGAATCATGAGTTTGGATCTCAGCCGTGTCTTGCCTTGGGAGACATTGGCTGTGGGCTGTCCCTGTTCAAGCAGTAAGGAACTGCTCCCACCAGATAGAATGATTCACACAGACCCTTTTTTTTTCCTTTAATTTTCACCTTCTTCTCTATTTGCAGAGACTCCACAGTACTAGAAATAGTTTTGTTGAATCATTTGGGTAGCTGGACCCAGAAGCTGGAAGCAAAATCTGCTTTACTAGTTCAAAATAAAACCATTGCTACTGAGGCACAGGGGAATAGATGGGAGAGGCTATCTTTAGTAGTCTTAATGTATTGTAGTCTTGCAGTGGTTTTGTTTATTTAAATATAATTTGACATTGAATATAATGTCTTCACATAGTGCGGAAAAAATGGATGCTAGGATTCTTTTTCAGAACAGAGAACCTTAGATTAATTGACCAAAAATTATTTCTTGCACATAATCTTTCATTTCCAGACCATAATATTTCCTATAAATATATGTAGGGCCCTGAGACAAATTGTAGGGGCTCCAGACCAGCTCTTGTAATGAAGCTGAGGCAGTCTGTTGAGCAAATCAACTATTTCATCAGCCTGTATTTATGTTACAAGAAACTACACTGTAGTATGACAAATTCACCATCTGGTCACTTCCTGCTCTACACATCTGTATTGTATTATTGGTTTAGACCATGATGGCAGGATTAATTATTTTTTTTATTTGGAAGATAGGTGTTTAGTCGAAGTTGTGAGGAGGCATCTTCAAATATCAACTTAACTTCTCCTCCCCTGCTAACACCATTTATCTTGGGATAGAATTAATTATCCTTTGGAAATACCTCTCTTTCTCCCTCCATTTACTTTGGACACTACGAAGATGACTGGTCTAGACCAAATGACAAAATGTTAAGTGGGCTTAGGCTGCATTGACATCTCCTCTGGCTATGCATGCAGCAAATAGGAACATGTGAATACAAAATATATCTGTTAATATCTGCAGAGAAGGGTGCTTTAAATGCACCCAGCTGGGCTCAGACTGTCAGGACTGAAGGCCCATAGCTAACAACCTAATGGCTTTATTTAGATATTAAATCAGTTGCTAGTTGAGGGGGTTGTCTGAATAAGTGTTCTGGACCCAGGAGTCTGGATTTAGCCCCAGTGTAGAGTCATTTCCTGGAAGTTTTTCTTTTGTTGTGTCTCTTATAACTCTGAATATCTCCTCAATTTTCTATATTTACTTTCTTTCCCTCCTTTTGTGGAGTGCATTGTACAAATCCCAGGCTATGACAATGTCCTTTTTTTCAGGAAATGCTCTGAACATCACACCAGAGCAGTTGTTGTTTAGTGGTGAGGTCATTTCAAGAGAAAGGTTTTGCAACACATGTAAGGTTTGTTTTCCCTGGAGACAGACGACCAGGTCTGGGAACTCCAATCAAACAGGGCACACAGAGAAATGCTGATGAAACCTGTGCTCTACTGGAGCCTCCTCGGTAGGAAGAGTGAGCAGAATCCTTTGAGAAAAATATGGATTCCATGCATTTCCCAGGTGCCTGTAATAAAGAAAATAACAGACTACCTGGAAAGCACAGAGCACAGAGCACAGAGCACAGACCACATGCAGCTTGTGATCTATGGGCCATTGTGGGTCATCAGGGTTGTGTCTACTAAGAAACCATTGTCTCACTAAAATACAATGATCGAGTTAAGTTTTAAGATATCTGAATTTGATTCTTGCCTTCTGTCATTGGTGGTCATTTGAAAAAAAACCAAAGTCACTCAGTAATATTCTTGTTCTTTAAAACCAGTAAAAACAAGGGTGTGCACACTGAGTCCATGAATGTGGCTGCCAGGGATTGTGTCTTCTGCATTCAGAAAGGTCATCTTAAGCCACACTAATGGGGGCAATATGAGGCACACAAGCCTGGCCACAACATGGAAGCTGTTGAGTACATGTGGCCCTTCCTGAAGGTTTCCTGTCTTCCATGGGGCATTAGTGGGAAAGCTGCACCTGCCTGTTATCTCTGGTCCCCTCTGTGCATTCTCACAGCCCATGCTGGCTGCTCAGCTTTAGCTCTGTCAGGAGCAGGCAGGCTTTTGGAGCCGTTCAAACAAGCCACTAAATCACACAGGCCATTCGAAATGGAGAATTTGCTGAGAATTTGCCTATGCAACCCACAGTTTCCATGAAAGGAAAGTTCTGGTTTTCTTAAACTGGTGCTTGTCCTGCAAAGGCACCATGCAAGAGTTACCAGCCTGCCAGGCTGAGTGGAGAACCTGAATCAAAATAGGGTTTTTCCAGCCATGAACAAGACAGACACATGGATGGATCTGGAGGTATGTGAACACACGTATATTAAGCCTCGATTGTATGGTGCATACTAGATTGAATGAACTTTGTTAGTAAGATATTATTAACTGAGGCATGCAGAACTTTTTCTTCCTTGTTTTAGCAGTCTAAAACACTACATCTTCATCTGGATCAAGAGAACTGAGGTGAAATGTCACCTCTTGATGATAAACTGTGTCTTCCTCTAAACTTCCAGCAACAGCAAAGCAAACAGTGCTTCACATTTGTTGCCAAATCCTATTGTAGTGTCATTTATTCTTTTCTCTGGGAATGCACTGGCCTTCTCTGCCCTTCCACAGCACAAGCTCACCCTGATACCAAAGGCACCAGTGCTGCTGCAGACTCTTCATCAGCAATTTTGCACCTTGACACCTCATTTCTTATGAAAAAGGCTCAAAGTGTTGACACCATAGAAATGCAGTAGCCTCACGCTGGGAGCTCATGGTGTCTCAAATGCAGGTTTTCATGCAGTGGTGTACAGTGCTCTACAAAAGCCAAGCACAGGCACTGTCTTGGTGCATCACCACTGAGAACTCTTGATGTGGATGTGGGTGAATGGTCAATACCACATACAAGAAAAGGGGCTTTTTTCAGATAATTTTTCCCGTATCTCACTTAGCAAATCCAGTTAGGACTTGAAACGCTTCCACCAACAGCCATCTCAGAAAGTTTATGCCTCCCCACACAGGCCAAGGAAGTTTATAGCTTGCTCTGAAAAAAGTTTATGAGAATAGACAAAAATTCTGCATTTGTCACAGACAGTTCGCAAACAAAAAAACCTGATTTTTATGCATCTGTGGTGTGAAGTGAGATTCCTGCTCAGCCTGAGCAGTACCACAGCCAACCCCTGGAGTGTTCCTTTAAACAGCTCTCTGAAATTCCCAGAGTCACTGCCTGAAACTAGCACTTCAGTGTGTGACCTTTGCGGGTTACAGTAGAGTTAGGCATTGGGCCACTCTCATGCAAGTTCCGCGAAACCTCAGCCCATTGCTAAACTTCCATATTGATATGTTTTCTGGTTCCAGTGGTGCATAAAAGAAACAAACTCCAGAAAGCCCCACTCTGGATTTTCCCTTACTCTTTTGTGAATCTTAAATCCATGTTGTTATTTGTTAGTATTGCCCATTCTCTCACACAGGTTCCGTTGGGTGTTCAGGAAGAGCTGCTCACCTTCCAATTGCTGATGTACTCAAAGCCCAGAATTGAGTAGCTGAAGACAAATTTCAGCCTGCTTCCTTTGCCAGGTTTCCATCTCAGTGACATATTTCTTCTTTTTTTTTCCTCATTGTCTGTACATGGTAGGAAGTGATCACATTATATTTTGTCCCAATTCACCTGGGACAGTACCTGTGGTGCTTCCTCATCAGTTTCACATTGAAGAAGGACAGCTCTTATCCTTCTCCCCACTCTGTGCCTCTGCAGGTGCACTGCCTATTTCTGCCTGCAAAAACACTCCTGATGCCAATGAGCTCACTCAGAGGAAGACTCCTCTTTGCAAGGGATGCTTTGGGATTGTAATCTCTGCGTAAGCATCTTCTCCTTCAGCAAGAACCAATAGCCACATCTTTGTGTCCTGATGACTCTGAGTACCCAGGTTAGCCCTTGGAAACATGAGTAGCCAGCACAAATAGTGACCAGCTGGGTACCTAAACAGCCCAAAGTGTGAAAGAGAACAAATGCTGCAGTTCTGCTGGATGCCCACTCATATGGGTGTTCATCCGATTCAGCCACTAATGTCTTTCAAGCATTAGTGCCGCATCTTTTGCCTTATTTCATTCTTCCTCTGCCTCTCCATAACACCTTTCTCCATAACTTTGTCTCAGCTCTCTGTGATGCATTTTCTTCTGTGATGCCCCTACAAAAGGGATTCAAAGAAGGTCCTCCATGGCAGATGTGAAGTTAGGTGTGATGAATGAGGACCCTGATAACTGTGTTCTTACCTTCTTGGCACTAATGATTCCTGAGCCAAAACAGGTGGATAAAGAAGTTGGAAAAGCCCATCCTGAAGCCCAGGAAGGGTTGATGCAGCTGCATCTGGCTGGCAAAGGAACACAGTAGCAGGAAGACCCAAAATGGGGACATATTTGTGCACAGGGAACAGGTGAGGATGGAAGTGCTGGGAGGGGCTGTGCTGGGGCTGAGGCTAGTAAATGCCTTTGTTGCCACCTCATCCTCCCTGCAATGTCAGATCTTGCCACAGCTTTCAGTACTACTAGTGTTTAATGACTTGAGTTCTCTGCAAATGAGAAAATGGGGAATAGGAAAGTAAACAAGTCCTTTCTTTACCCTTTGCATGTCTCTTTGATCTCTTTCCTCACCTTTCTGTTGATCCTCACGCTTTCCTGCAGGAATATCTCAGCATGGCTAGTGACAGTCTGCCCCACTTGGGCTGCAGTGGTGTGTGGGATGTGCAATTGGCTTCCTCTGGGCATTGCTTATTGCAGTTCAGGGAGAAAATATCCCTGAGAAGCCACACGGGGTGGCAGAGCAGAGGGCTTAAATAGTACAAAAGAAAGCTGTTGTTTGCACGTGATGGAGCCTCTGTTAGCACCAAGGGTGGTTTGTCCTTTCCTGTCTGCCAAGCTCCCTGTGGGACACAGCAAAGCTGAAGAGTTATTCACTTTGGCTATTTTGGGAGTAAATAGAAAAACAGTGAAGAGCAAAAAAAAAAATCTATTTGCAGAAGGTTTGCAGAAGTTTCTATGTTTTCTAACTTTCCTCTTCAGAAAAAAAAAAAAAAACAAACCAAAACTATGAAAACCTTCTCAATGTCTATGTCTTTGTAAAAAAAAATTGCCTTTGACTAGTGTCCAAACAGCAACCCACAAAGAGAACAGTTCAATGTTAGTGAGTAAGTGCAGAGGGCCAGGATTACTGCTGAATGCATGATTTGTGGTTATTACCCAAGCCTACTTATATTGTCTCACAGTTTACCAGATGTCTTTGTTTCTTAATTTTTCACATACAAAACTGGACAACAAAGATTAAAAATCCTGGATCACTATTTCCAGCTCTTTTCAGTGGAAAGCTTCCTTCTCAGGCTCAGGTTTCATCCAGGCAGAGCGCTCACATCCCTCCCTGTCCAAGGCAGTGGCAGAGCACCATCTTATTGCTGGCCTGGAGCTGTGCAGATCCTCCTGCCTTGGGGTGTCAGCCATATCTGAAGTGGGCCTGTTTGGTGCTTGGGTATTGCAGCAGGGTGGGCTTTCTCCATATGAACCAAACTACGGTAGGAACAGAGCTGGAATTTCTCCCGGAGTTTTCTCAGCCTTCTGATGAGCCCCAATTGCTCCCAAAAGGCATTGGTGCTTTGGAGACACAGTCGTGGGCAACTTCTTGAGCATTTCTTTGTAAGTATTTTCTCTCAAAATGTCTGATGTTTGCTGCTTAAGTTGTCTGTTTGTGGCGCTCGGCTGTTTTCTTCACGTGGTGTTGTTTCTGTTGTCTAACTGGAGAAATGGCCCAGCTTTTGAGAAGGTTTTCAAACCTAGAAATTGGCTTATATGAAGATTTACATCCACAGTTTCAGTGCTGGGGAGGTGCTCACTAGCAGAACTCTATCACAGCAAAAAACCACTATCTCTTTCCAAACTTTGTAGGGTCTCAATGCCAAATCAAACAAAAAATCACCTTTATTTTTTGCATCCTTTTCCAGTAAGAAAAGGTGAAGTCGTTATGCTCTATGGATTTTGCAGTGTGATTCCCCTAGAGCACACAGGGAGTGTCTCCTCACCCCAGTGTTCCCAACAGCCGGTTCTTCACCCCTGGCTTTGCCATTCCCTTCTCCTCCCAAAAATGCCTGTGATACAAGTCTCCTCCTTTTCCTCTCACTCCACCAGCCAGCCTTCCCGCACTGAAAGGTCACTTGCTCTGAAGGCAGGTGCTTGGAGGGAGCGCAGCGGCGCAGGGCCATGAGGGACAGGAAGCCTTTTACTCTAATTAGTCCTTGCAGAAGTTTGGCATTTCTCCGTGGAGCTGTTTCCCCACTGATGAGGAGCACGTATCCAGCTCTTCCTTCTCACCTCGCACGTCCGAGCCTCCCGCTGTCTCCTGCTGGGCTGCAGGGGTTCAGTCGTGGATCACGTTGCTTGGAGGAAGCAGGCAGGGATATGTGAGAAGATAAACACTATTTTCTGATGCTGGGAGGGATTTCTTTCAACTCAGCCACGTTCACAACTTGAACCTGGATCATTTTTGCTACTTGCTTCCACTCGACTCCTCCCTGCTGGCCCGCACTCGCCAGGCTTTTGTCTGGTTAATCAGTACAACCCCTTCCAGGGCTTCCTGGGGGCTCTTTGGCCACTGTGTTATGAAGACCCATGAGTTCATTGTTTAAATTAAGTTCTTCTATATGGAAACACCACTGGTTTCCCATATGGTCTTGGCAAAGCCACCATCCGCTCCCCACCTAAATTAAATTTCACTAATTGAATTAGTTACCATTTTATCAGCTGCCGCTTTGCAGTAGTTTGTGAACCCCCAGGGGCTCAGGCTGCGCTCAGTCAAGAGCTTCCCCACCTCACTCTCTCATTTATCATCATGACAATGCACAGCACTGGGAGAAGCAGGGGGGTGGAGAGTACTTGCCCTTCCCAAGCATCCCAGCCATCTCTGAGCATCCTAATGATTGACCTCTGTAAGTGAAGCAGCCCTGTGCTGACCCCAGACTGCTGAAAGGAAGCATTCTCCCCTTTGTAAAAATCCCCCTGTGGTGGTGGCGCGGGCCGGGCTGAATGCAGAAGTGTCAGAAGGGAAGCCCCGCGCACAGGCAGCGGCGCCCTGGGACATTGCAGCTTCCATATGCCAGGGGACTAATAGCGACAGGCCTGGGCTCAGGGGACAATGCCATCACGCTGTCCCGCTGGCAAGAAAGGGAGAGGGGACACGTGGACAGGGACAGCCTGAAGTGGGTCTGCCAGCGTCTGGCAGTGGAGCGTGGAGTGTGAAGCGTGTCACCTGCTCCAGCCCCGCCTTCCCTCAGCAGGCGCCAGGGGCTCGGCTGTTGTTGTATCCCAGCAGGATGCTGGGGATGCAGTGCCAGAGTGGCGCAGTGGGTGCCCAGCGCTGCCACAGGTGCCTCTGGCTGCTGGACTGCACCCACTGCTTGGGCTGTGGCTGTATGCAGGTGCTGATGGCCCTTTGGATAAGTATTGGTTCTCATGTTACAGCTTGGGGGGGCTAGGGAAGTGCAAAAGGCACAGGAGCATCATCACCCCATGCTTCCTGACCCCCTGGCACTGCACTATCATCTCCTCTCTGTGGGGAAGGAGAAGGATGCACAGAAGCAGCAGACAGGCTGAGGATCTAACCCTCTGGACTCCAAACCTCCAGGAAATGCTTTCTAGGAACATGTCAGCCCTGCATAATCTTAGTGGTGTGGGAATGCCTCTGTGATGGAAACCAGGGATGGTAAGTCCAGCAGGGATACGCAGGCTTAGCAAGATGAGCTTAGCAACCCCACCAGTTTGTGTTTAGATCCCATGCTGAAGGTAGACCCCTTCACTTCACTCAGGTGCTGCCAGACCTGAACTTGCTTTGCAGATAAGGCAGAGACCATTGGTAGTGATGATCAAGTTCAGTATTTGCAGGCTGCACCCAAATAAGACCCATCAACGACTACAGCCAAACTGCACCACTTCCAAGAAAATGTGTCAGAGTGACCTGGTTTTCCTCTGTGGACCTGTGATGCAGAAGAAACTTAGATGTCCCTAGACAGAGATGAGAATGAAGCTGTGCTACTGCAGTCTGGAGCAAGGACAGTGCGCTTCTGTCCACAGCCACCCACACACTTTGCCTTTCTGAGGCACGTACTTGAAAACAAAACAAACAAACAAAAGTCTGGTAAAAAAGGATTGAACCTGAATGTGCATTTCACTGAAGTCTGGCTAACACCCAACATATCACATGTTCATGATAAAATGCCGACTTGTTTCAGAAACTCCAAAATGGTGTTTGAATATCTGAGAAAAAACAGTCTCAGGGATACTCACTAGTCTTTCATGATCAGCAATGGTTTGATGCTTAAATTTATAACTAGTCACTGACTTATAGTCCCTGACCAATTTTAACTTTTCCTCATAAATCATCAAAAAATAAAGAGAGAGGTCACAGCAACGAATGAGTCAGAAGGCATTAAGAACAGATTTCCTGGATAGTAAGTGGGATTTATTCAAGCTGATTACTGGTTTCACCTTTCTGATTCATATTGCAGGTTTTCATCTGGTTTTCTGTTAAGTCATATCTATTGGCTTCCATTTTTACCTCTGCAAATAGACTGTAACAAAGATCAGTATTGATTTTCAAATCAGACAATGACTGCATTAGTGAGGTTATGAAATAATGAACATAAGCTGTGAAAATGTCTGCAAAGTCTGACACCCATCAAAGTACTACAAAAGCAGTAGGTCTGAAACCTCAGCATGGTTCGGGAGTTTGGATCTATGTCAATGGTGGTGATAGCAATATGGAAGTGTCCAAGATGGTGAGTGATTTAAAGCAACAGCTGCAGCACCACCATGAAGAAGAGCGTGTTGGGCCAGCAGTGGGAGCAAGAAGTGGAGCAGGGGTAGAGGAAACAGGCACCTGGGGAGGGACACCTGCCTGTGAGGTGTTGAGCAGAGATGGTTGGGACAAGAAGCAATAAGGGGAGAAGGTGTGGGATGTGTACTCTGGGTGGCACTGGGGTGTTTAACCAGCCTGCCTCACCTGACACTGTTGTGAGGCATGGATGGAGATGCCCTGTGAGTCTACCACCTTGGCACCTTCTGATGCAACAAGTTTAAATGTGGCTGAACTTGGGTGCCATCTCTGGACACACCAGAAGCATTGTTACAGGCCTGCACTGCACCTCTGCTCTGTCCCTGTCTATGCAGAGCTGTTGTTGAGCAATCCCCAAAATATTTACTTTGCTTTTGGAAGACAATGGAAATTTAGTCCAGAGCTTTACCTCATCGCTACTGGGACATTTGTGGGCAGCAGTGTTTCCAGCACCGTTTTGGTTCTTCCTCTGTCTGGCTCCTCCTCTACCAGAGGCATCTGGCTATGCAGCAGTACTACTCCCCCCCCCACCAGTTTAATTTGAACCCATTGCCTCCAGCACTTTTGTGAACACTCCATTCACATATTCTTCTGAATTTACATCAGCCAAAACATTAGTCATTGAAACCTCCTCTCCTCCACACTGAACAAAAACTCTCCTTTCCACAGATGAGCCCTGAGGAGCCAGGGGCTCTGCATGGGATTACATTTCCTCTCCATGAGGTTCTGGCTGCGGGGCACCTCCAGGAGAGAGGACAGATTTGCCAGCACCCATCCGCTAGCTCCATCTAGTGAAAAGGCTACAGCAGCACCCATCAGCGTGGGGACGCGGGGCCAGCTCCCCAGACTGCCCTGGGCCTCTGGCAGGACCACCCTGGCTTCTTCAAATCCCCAGGTGGGTTGGGTTGCACTGGGGAATGTGAAGGTGGCTTGAAACCTGTGGAGAGCCACGGAGAGCCGCTGTGGTTGCGGCCACAGCAGGATGTGGAGGGGTGTGGGAGCAGGACAAGACATGGTGTGTTGGCTCCATGGGTTCCATGGGTTCCCTGCTGAGTGAGGAGTGAGCTGGAGCATCTCCTACTGGTCTGGGAGCCAGAGTGTTCCTTCTCCCAGGACGGTGAATTTACAATGTGGCTGCAGAGTAAATCTGGTCTTTACAAACACCTGTTTTCAAATGTCGATGTTCTCGTGTCTTGGCATCACATTTCTGTGACTACCAGCATCATCCGCTGCCTGTCAGACATAGATGCCAGCACTAAGAACTTCATTCTTCCCCTAGACTGGCTGTTGAGGACAGAGAGATGAATGCAGCGAACCTAAGTTTGCACCATCTGCAAGAGAAAAATTGTGCTTCAGCATGAGTCTCTTTATGTCTGCACAGGATGAACAGTGTCCTGGTTCTTTTTACAGTAGGCACAACAGAGACCACCACTGTGCAGAGCTGCATCATTCCCTGAGGGAAAGAGGTGCTTTTGTGCTGTCCAGAGCTGACACAGTCTTTCTTTTTCCATTACCAGCACTCATGGTTCACCTTTTGGCAAGCCACGCCCCACCCAATTACCTGTTTCTCTAAGCCTGTTGGGACGATGGCTTAGCTTTGTCTGTTCCCTTGGCTGCCAAACCCTTTGGCTTCAAGCAGATTGTTTTTCCAAACTCCAGCTGAAGTGCATGAGTTTTAAGGTGATCTAATCGATCATAGTGATTTTAAATTCTGCAATAGCATGACAATTCTGAGCTGAAGATTTGAGACTGGGACTCCTGGCAACAGATAAGACAGTGCAAAAAGAAAAAGGCCGGAACATCGACAGCAGTCTTGGCTGCTGCTGTTGAACAAGATTAGTGGAAATAGGGATTCACCTGGTATTTCCTTTGTTCACTCTGTAACTCTTTGCTTTAGCCAGTGGATTCCTTCAGTGACCAAGATTAAAGTCATTTTTATGGTCCTCATTTCTGCCACCTCACTGCCTATTGAATTAATCACTTTCATGGGAAGAACACCCTGAAACGTCGTAATCTGGGAAAGAAATGGGAATAATTATAGATAAACTTCTGGGTATGATGACTTAATATGGCAATTTGGCAAAAAAGTAAAAAGGCCTGTGCTGTTCTCATGCTGTGCAAAAGGGGAAATCAGGGTGTGTCAGGAGGTCACCGAGAGGATGCACTTCTCTGGTGGGAGCCACAATGGCTTATTGGGCCTGGCTCTGCTAGCCATGCTTGGAGACATTGAGGAGGCTGAGAAATTACAGATGTGCCAGATAAGATCTAGAAGAACAAAAAACCTGCAATATTAAAACCTCTTCCTTTAGCTTAACAACTGTTACCCTCCTTGAAGACAGTTGAAAGTGATTTTGGTTTTGCCTATAAAAATCTAGATCAAAAGGAACTATCTGATATAATTGAATTCATTTAGTCAATGAGACTAATACTCTCAGCTGACTGGAGGTTTGAGAACCTAAATCTGGAATAAAGGTTACATTTTTAAGAATAAACATAACAATCCACTAATTTGAGCAATCTGGGGAACTGCAGTGTTATTCATAGATTACATTCCTCTCTGCAATAGAAAAAGGATCATTAATCATTCTTGGTTTTTTAAGAGAGACGTTGTAGCAATTCCTATCTCCCTTCCAGGCAAAAGCAAATTATTTATGTAAGTTTTGAAAATAATTCTGTGCTTGTTGCTTCACTCTGTGACTCACAAGGTTTCTTGTGTTTCTCTACATTTTGTTTCATTCCCTCTCAAACAAAAATATTGGATTGAACCTTTCAGCAGTCTGCAGGTTAAACAGTGAAGGATATTTTTCACCCTCAGGCCATTCCGTGGCTTAGCAAAGATGAAGCCTTGTGCAAAACTGGCCAGTGGCAGCTTCTCTCTCCCATTCCCTCTGCTTGGAGCACATACTTGGCACCATATCATGAGGTAAAAGAAAACAATGGTAAAATGTCAATTTTGTCTAACCAAATTAGGTCTTCCACTAGAAGGAGAAAAACTATAGTCTTATGTCCTGTTTCAGTGTTGTTCAGGTTCTTCAACTTTGAAACTTCATTTTTCACTCTAACCCTGCCGTGTCTCTCCTGTCTGGCAGCCTGATAGAGATTTAAGGAAATGTGGCACATACCCTTGCAGTAATAAAAGCATTGCAGGAATGGGAAGATTCCAGGAATAGCAAATGTAGTATTACTCAATAAACATTAAGTAACAAACAACCCCTCAAGCCATAAAAGTAAAAAAACCTTAATTGACCTTTTTGGTACAAAATTATTAAGAAAAGTGTGTATGATTTGAAGACGTTTGATGTTCCTCTCCGCTGTAAATGCTAGATTTATTTACCGGAATGTCTAAGGCTCAAACTGGAATGAGGGGAAGCAAGAGAGGGGTTTTCCTCTGTGCATACTATAAAGGAGAGAAGTCAAGTGTCTTTGCATTGTGCAACACATGATTTCTGTAACTTAATCAAAATGTGTGTGCAGGGTAGGGGGTGGGAGGGGGAGAGTTAGATTGCATTGATAGGACATTGCTTAGAGAAATTCCAGTTCCTGAAGCTCTTAACAAAAGAATTCACTATGAGGAGGGGGAAGGGTTGGCAATGAAGGCCTTTTTTTCTCAAGAACTCCCATTTGGAACATATTATGCTCTTGCAACATGGGATGGATAAACACTGTATTAATGATTAGATGGAGACCAAGAGCTGAATTTGTTTGCATTTGATAAAGCAGTTGTTCTATTGGCCATATATCTTTACTCTGGGGAAGAAGTAGCTGTTAAGGGAAAGCACGTCTCTTTGTGAGAATTAACTGGGACTTTGTGTAAAGGATGAACAGTCACTTGAACTTGCCTAAAGCCACTGACATTTTACCTCTGTTCAAGTTTCACTTTCAGAAACCAGCTGTCAAGTTATCAGGCTGAGAGATGATCATTTCAATCTGCTAGGTTTCTGGTGATCTGCATGACAAGCATCACAGGACTGCCATGAACTGGAATCCAATGAATTGCAAGCAAAAGAAAAAATAAACCATACACATTTATAAACAGGAAAATATGGAAATGAAGAATTGCACCTGGGCTGATGTGAAGGTGCACAGAAGCATCCAGATTTGCCTTATGTAGAAATTCTAGCGTGTTCTTCTGGATCTTTTTCCTAAACCTAATTTTTAAGCCACAGTCCTCAAGTTTTCAGGTACTTTTTCCAGGTGCAAAATGTTTGGAAGAACCACACCAAAATCTGAGCAGAGCTTCCAGCTGGTCGCCTGCTCCCATTTGTCCTAGTTGGCTAAAATGGGGAAGGGATCCCTCAAGAAAAATTGTTTTCCATGTAACCCAGATGGGCTCTGGAAAGGGCATAAACAAAAGTGTTTTGCAAGATTTTGCACCTGCTGCTCTCCTACCAAAATTTTTAGGATTTTTTTCTCTACAGCTTAAAAACAATGATTCACCTTTTAGATAGTAAATAATAGATTGGCAGCTTTTGACCTGGAATTTCTCTTGGACTGGTCTTTCCAGGAAAAAGACCAGCACTGGGATGACAGCATTATTTATTTTTTTTAAATATTGCCCTCAGTTAAGTTGGTATTTTTCTTTTCCAAAACGAACCATATATTCTTTGCTGGTTTTCCCATTTTACTGAAGCTGTGTGACTTTGGAAAACCTGAATTTTATCTACATGCTGAAGTTCACCCCAGGTATCACAAATAGTGACTAATTATCAGTAAAGAACCAGAAGGTCTTAAGCATTAAAAAATACTGGCTTTTTTAATAAAATAAATACTTTGTGAGAAGTTGTAACATCTCTAGATAATGATCTGCCGGTGCAGAGGAAGATTTCATCTGCTGCCTCTCAGAGCAATTTTCTCCCCCCCTGAATCAAAAATGAAAAAGGTTTCAACAAGCCTGAAGAGGGCTCAGTTTTGAGTAATATCAGTTTTCCACCCTTTAGTATAAGGGAAAGTCATGTCCCTCTGCTATTCAGGAATGGGAATGACTCAATGTCAGCCCACAGGATGAATTCCATGATTGTGGGCGTTGGATTGAGAACAGATAAGGCAGTGCAAAAAGAAATAGGCCGGAACATCGACAGGCACTTGTGATTGCTCAGGAATCTCAGATGTGCAGCTGGAAGAGGACATTATATATATGGTGTGGTTGGGAAGGATGAAAAGTGGAGAGCAGGGACACTCTTCCAGTTGGAAAAAGGAAAGTTGCTGAGGGAACTGCCAGGGTCCTTATGACCAAGGGATGCCTGAGCAACAAGGCATTCCCAAGACATGATGCTTGCTAAAGGAGAGACTTCTTCAAGTAAGAGCAGAAATTGGGCATATCTCAAACAGGCACATGGGAAGGACAATGGCCAGTAATTTAATCAGATTAGACATGTTTCCAGGGGAAACACAGGAGATGGAGGCAGATACTTGGATAGGCGCCTCAGTGAATGTGGGAAAAGAGTGGAGAACAGAGGTGTGAGAGAAATTTGGGTGCCTCATAAGGACAATGTATGATGCAGATTTGCTGGGGCATCAAAACAGTATCCAGGCAGGAACAGTTTTTGAAGGATTCAAACCTGAGAAGGGTGTAGTGATGAAGACCATATTTTATTTTAGACACGATGTCTGGATGTTTTACGGGTGTGGGGTTTAGGACCACTGGGCCCAGCAGAGCATAACGGCTGCTCCTCTGTGCTGCATCTGGGAAGGGGGTTATCTTATCTGGATGTGAGTTACTATTGTGCCACCATCTAGGATCCATGGGATCAAAAGCAAGAGGAAGAACTTCCTAATGAAGTTGTTCCTCTCTAATGGATGGTTTGCTTACTGCTTTCTACAGGAGGTTGCAATTGTTCCACTGCAGTGACTGCTAAAAAAGGAAATAACCCTAAAGACTGGGAGCTGCTGCAAGATACTTGCAAGTGTGTCCCATGCAATGACAAGGGCTAAGTGATATCTTCTGGTGGTTTTACACTTTGTGTTGAAACAAAGAAGAGGTAGGGTGCTTTTACACTTTGTTTTGAAAGGGAGCTTATAGGTCAGTGTACCATTTGGAAAAGCTCTTGTAGAGGTCAGTTGCCAGGTAGCACACGGTGGAGAAGTTTTCTATGGCTTGATTCTGGCTGAAGTTTGCAAGTGCAGGAGAGTAACATTACGTGAAGGTTTGTGCACAGTCAGTAGCTATCTCTTGACCTAATACTGTGCTGCTAAATTCAGCTTGAAAGAACAGTTGGAGCTTTTTAAGCAATGCAGGGGCAGACAAGGGAAGGTAATCAGAACCCAGAAGCCTTTCTGTTTCCCTACTCTGGACATTTATTTGTAGGTCATTTATATCAGCACTTTATGTCTGTAGACCAACTTACAGAGGCATCTTAGAAATCCTCATTACTGACCACTGGTGGGAGATCACATATATGTAAGAGCTGGGATGTAGAAGAAAAAGGTTGGAATCAGCCAAGTTTGAAGGCTTTTGTAGCAACAGGAAGGATAACCTCTTCCAGCACATACCTGAGATGCAATGAATGGTGAATGCAGATTTGTGGAATTGCAGCTAGAAGAACCCCACAGTCCATTGCCAGGGAGCCTTCTACATCCAAAGCATTGATACCTCTTGACACTTCTCTAGGTTTTAGGCAAGCATCAGCCTCCTCCTCAGCTATTGATGTCCTGCACGTATTTTGGCTCCTGACTGTGCCACTGCTCTCCAGAGCTGCTTATGGGAGGTAGAAGCTGGTGCAACTACTGGGTTAATAAAGAAAAGAACTTCCCCAGGGCTTGCAGAGTCCTATTGGAAAGTCATAAACTGTGCACCTGGTAAGAAAACAATTGTTTGAACCCAAAAAGGATGCCCCTCTTCTCCTCACCAACAGCTTCCCAGGTTGTTTTCTGCATGTAATTTTCATTTTTGAAGACATTTAAAGACTACCAGATAAAGATGATGGCTGCTGAGTGCACTGGTTGGCAGCCTGGGAAAGCACTCTGTTAAAGCCCCAGGAGGGAGCCTTGTGAGCAGTGTGCTGCCAGCTCTGGGCCCACAAGAGCAGGGTCTCCGTGGGCACCACACTCTCAGGCAGCCATGCTGAGGGCAGGCAGGGGGTGCCTGGCACAGCCACAGCTCCTCCTACAGAGGCAGACCCCGAGAGAGAACACAGTAGATAAAGGCTGTCCCTGGCAATGCTGCTGTGCATCAGAGGAGTCTATGAAATGTTTTTCCCTACTCTTCCTTTAATGTGGAGCCTGGGAGCCTCAGGATCCAGGATCCAGTGAAGCATGGCCACACTCCATAAACTGTAGACTTTCAAACTTAATTGGACTTCATAGATGATCCATCTACATTTCATAATTTTTATTACAACCCTCATGGGTTTTAATGCGGTTCTTTTGTTGTTATTAGCAACAGAGCTGCTATTTCCAAGTGTAGAGGGAAATTTTCAGCTGGTCTGATACTCTTTTTCTCCTACTAAACAAGTGGACAGGCCAATGGTCACAATGGACCAGGAGACAGGCTCTAATGTGGAAGTGGGACAATCAGTGCCTGAATTACAATGGCGAATGGCTGGTGTCCCTCACAGGAGCTTCACACAACTGTCTGCACCAGGGAAGCTACTCCACAGCATCATTTTCAGCCTCCTTAGCACTAAGCTGAGGGGTATTTACAGCACTACACATGCTCTTCACATTTGGTTTGGTACAGGATTTAACAAGCTCAGTAGAATCATTTAGTATTATTTAGCTACAGGTAAAATAGATCGGTATTAAAGTCATGTATGTCACTCAGAAATACTGTTAGAGTGTTAAGGTAATATTATTTACTCTTCTACTGTATGTCTTCTCTCATGTGTGTGAAGGTATCACTTTGCCTGTAGATAAGAGTGTTGCTGTGCAATAGCCTGAACCACATTTATTTCTGGCTGACAAGCAGCATCCCTTTTCTCTCCTTAGTTGCTCTGATCACATAAATATCTGACCAGATCTTCTTTCCTTAGTGCTATTGCAAGCTGCCCATGAGCCCACAAACTAAAAAGTTTAAATCTGGGCGGAGGGGTGGAGCATCTCCTACAGCTGCAGCATGGTGGAGTGGAGCTGGCAGCTCACCTGAGAAGCTTGTCCAAGCTTGTCACAGCTGTGACAACTTGTATAACTATGTTCATGACCACAGATTAGGATCCAGGAAAGGACTGGTGTATATTTGTGTTCAAAAAATGACTGGACCTGGCACTTAGTGCCCCAGTCTGGTTGACAAGGTGGTGAGCAGTTGAAAGCTTGACTTAGACGTCTTTTCCAACCGAAATGATTCTGTGATATGAGTGTTAACAGCTATGGTGCACTGGCTTCCCAGGGTTAGCCCTTTAGGGAAAATTTTGCAAGAGTGCCATTAGGGAGATATTCCTGGTTACTTCAGTCCTAATGCGACTGCCCAGGAGCTCATGACTCTCCTCAGCACAGACAGATGCATATCAGGTTCCTAGGATGGCAGTGACATCTTCATTGTGGAGTGCTGGGGGCAGAGGTGTGTGAATCATTAACATCAGGGGACAGCCCCAGTCCTAATCTCTGTTGGGGATCTCAGCAATCTCAGAAAGACAGGGTTTACCTGGGGTGAAGAGCAGTATTCCTTATTTTTCTTAGTGAAATCCACAGCAAAGTGTAACATATGTGGATGTGTGAAAGGCTGGCAGTAGCTCTTATCTGCAGAGTAGCACATAGTGGTTCTGCTGAGGTGGATTTATTGCTGTCAGTTCTCCTCAGCTGATACCAGCACCCTGTTCATGGGAACTCTTTTGTGGCGCCATTATCTTTGAGTCCCTGAAATAATTTGTGTGACTGAGATGCTGCAGAGACCTTTTGTTGTCCTAACCAATTCCCAACAACAATAACAATGTGTAAACAAATACCATTCCTGCAAATTAGCATTTAAGTAGATTAGTGGAAGGAGTTCAGTGAGATGTAGCCTAGAAACAAGATTTCACAGAGAGGTTTCTGTGGCTTCATGTCCTGAGCACATCTGGCTCTGCAAGCAGAATGCTGAGCCCATTGGGAAGACTGTTCCAGACATTTGCTGAGTGCCAGCATCACCTAGAGGGTCCCAGCAAAGGGGTCCAGTCCCAGCTGTGCTGTGTGGGGACTGCCCATCTGCAGGCTGCTTGTTGGGAACCTCCCCAGACACACACAGTGTTTTTCAATTACACTTGAGAGCCACACCAAGGGGTGCCAGAGGTCTCCTTGCCGTGTAGCTGCAGGACCTGCAGTGGCTGGTGCAACTGCACTGACATCCATGCAGCAATGACTGCCTGTGGCACCTTGGACTTTGGGGTGACACAGACACAGATTACTGCAGATGTTAATGTCAGCATCCTGTGAGGTTTTGTTTGGCTGAGTCCTGCACTCTGATCTTATTCCCCATGCTGGTCTGTTCTGGGTTTGCATTCACCTTTCCTCCATCGTGAGGCTGTGCAGGATTATGCCATGACACCCCCTGTCTTTCCCTCACTTGTGATGAAGGTACAGGGAACTGCATCCCACACAGGAGATAATTTTTAAAATCAATGTGTTTATGTCCTGGGATGGATATGGAAATGGATACACCAAGTTTCATTGAAGAGGACTCCCTTGTTCACACTGCTTCTGATCCCAAGAAAAAGGGCATGAGAAAAAGTTGTTTGAACATACAAAAGACTCAAATAGTTCTGTGAAGGACACATTGCAGTTCCTCCATGCATCACCAGTTATTTCCAGATAGTCCAATTTCTGTGTGCCAATATGACTTGCCTTTCCCTGTGTTCCTCCCCCCCTTCTCTAACACAAAGAAACAAGGAGTGCTCACTTCAAGAGTTATTTTCAAACTGTTGTATTTTCTTTCCAGAGGCTCTCAGCAGAAGCAGGGAACAGCCTTCTGTACATGTCAGCACGAACTAGAACACTTCCTAGCTTGACCTGCTTCCAGCAGAGTAAACACAGATGCCTGAAATGTGAGTTAAAAATTGTACTGTGCATACATAAATAATCTTCTAGCAATGGTAGTAAAATAACACAGCTGTGCTTCTCTAGAACTAAAAGAGTCAGACTCTCATGAGGAGATACACTGATTTAAGTGACTGCTTCTCTGGTCTTCTGTTTTCCTGAAAGCTGTTTTTTTTTACCATGGAAGATAACACAGTCACCACTTCTTGGTTTTGGGAGCTATGATGGTGCTGGTCTGTAATGATCTCCCTGTATGTTGTTGGGTGCTGCCCTGTGCAGTGCCTGGGTGTGGTGTAGCCTCCTGGGCTGTGAGTCTGTCCAGTGCTCCTACAGCAGCAGGTGGGGTGGACCCTCTTGGATTCACTTTTTACCTGTGCTCTGAGTGGTCCTGAGCTGGATGCAGCCACATACACTGGCCTGTACTCATCCTCCTGCCAGTTCTGAGTTGGGGTGCTGCACCTCAAAGCCCTCTTGCTTCAGTTAGCAAAAGCTGCAATGGAGCAAAAACCCCATACCTTGGTCTGCAGAGCAGAAATGCTGTTGCAGCAATGCCAAAATGCTGCCTTCCCTGCTGAGGTAAAGGATGGGCTTCGACCCCTCCAGTCAGGTGCCCAGGCCAGGTTTAGCTCATCTGCCTTCAACTGGGTTGCTTCAAACATTCAGAGTGTTGTTCAAAAGTGAAACCAGGTTCATAAAACAGCTGGGTTTCAGAGAACAGTCTTTCTTTGGTTATGTCTCAGGGACTGGTGAACTACAGAGCCCTGGGCAGCACTTACAGCACTGCCTTCCATTGCTGCCCTAAAGATTCTCTGTTGTGGAGGTGGAAAGGGGAAGGAGTTTTAGAGCTAGCAGTTATTCAGTGCCAGCTCAGTCAGGGCACTGCTTTACTTGCCTCTTATCTTTATGTTAATCACATTTTATAATTTTAATGGTAAGGAAAAGGAAATAAAACCTTACAGATACAGAAACCCCTGAACACAATATCCAGGCAAAGACACTCTTCTGGCTGGCGTAAATGCAGCTTCTGGTGTTAGCTACATCCAGACTTTGATCTTCCTCTATGTCAGCTCCTTATGCTATCAGAAATAAATATACATTTTGATTTACACCGGTGCAAATAAGAGATACTGTCCAACAATGCTCCATTTGTAGGAATAATTTGGCCTGCCTCACATTTCAGTTTCTTCCAGAGCCTTCTGGCTGTGGTGGAATTGCAGTGAGTTGATGCTCATCTGTGAAGAGGAGCTCTTTTCTTACAGTCACATTTGCCAAATCATAACACATTAAATGGTCCTTGAGTTTCAGCATTACAGGGGAAATTCCCCCAAGTTTCCTTTACTACTCCAACAGAAGGCAGTCTCATAGATTTTCACAGTTTTGGAGAAGCTTAGAAGAAAAGAATTTATGAGGGAGGAGAGAACTCACGAGATGTCAAAAGATTTCTTCTTGCTCTTTCCAAAACTCCTGTGATTTCCCTGCTGGTGAAAGACTCTGATGCTTTCCCTACTTCTCATTTCTGTGACTCCCTTAGGGCTGGCTTGTCAAAGCTGCAAGATGCAGGTAATGCAGACTCAGTGGATCCAGGAGGGACGAGCTCTGGGGGAACAAGCATGATTGGGAGCTGCTGGAAATGTCCCAACACAGTGGCTACAGCTTCTGCTAACAAGCTCAGTTAGGGCAGGAAGGCAGGTGGGACCACGGCACCTGCAGCATAGCACTTCCCACATTAGCTGCAGGTGCCGTGGTCCCACCTGCCTTCCTGCCCTAACTGAGCTCTGCAGTAGCTCTGCTTAAGCTCCTGCTACTGATATCTTCCTGTCCCTGGGTTACAAGGAGTCTGGGCTGCTTCCCTTCCCTCCATTTCCTTCCCTGGCCCCTTTGCAGCCGCATCAGGTAACTGAAAGGCAAGAGAGGAGCCAGTGCTTTGGCTCCAGGCATTTCTTGATGGGACACACATCCTGTGGGCACCGCACAAAGGTGACACTGTCACAGGTAAGTATCCTTTCCAGCATGGATCTGGCAGATGGAGCATGCTCACAGCACATGCATGGAAATTGTACACAGGACAACTGAAAATTCACACTGTGAGTGAAGGTGAAGTACTTGGTGTGGAAGAAGCTGACTTCTGTTCTCTTGGATTTGGGTCCCTCATTCTAGGCACAAAGATTTCAATACCAGAGCACCTGGCAGTACTTTGCCACAGATAATGACCTATTTACAGAGGACAGGAACTGTGCTCCCTTCTTGTGCACTTTCAAACCAGAGAAAAAATTTCTGTATCATCATAGCAATCTTGCCAAACTGGGATAATCCTTTTTATAGTCAAAATAATTTGATAGTGACTCTCCAACTATTAGTGTTGCCTTTTCTGTGCTCCCCACCTATTTATCTGACTCCTGTACTGCAGTCAGTCTCTCTTCAGCACCATTGGCATGAAAAGCAGTTGACTTAACTTGCATTTTTCAGAGTCTTATCTCAGAAGTGGATGTCTTCTTTTTAGCTCAGCCATGAGCCTGTCATTTTGCTTTGATGAGAAGTGATGTTTTTCAGAGTGGGGGGTTGGCATATGCAATTGGCAGGAGGGAAGTTCCTTTCCTTCCTTTTCTTTCCCCCTTTCTTCCTTGAGTTGAATTTTTTTTGTCTCTCTTAAAAATGGCTTTTTGTTTACTCACAGTCTTTACTCACATCCCTTCTTCTTACAGTTGTAATTCAGCTTTCTTCTTTATGCCTCTTCAATGCTGTGGTTTCCTAAAATATCTGAGCAGAATCTCTGAGTTACAAAGGAAGAGGGAGGCCTTCCTTAGCCCCCTTAACATACAATAAATAAAGTGCTCAGAAAATCTTTTATTATCATGAATGAACAACAACAGCTACTTCAAAATTAAAACCCTAAAGAAATGTTTTTACTTAATAGGTAGACCTTTAAGGCTAAGACAATATTTTCTGTCCTGGGTTTCCCCAGAGGTTTCTCCCTGAAGCCAGCTGAGTTGCAGTTCACTTCCCAGCCCGCCTTGGGTGGGAACAGACACTGTGGTGGCAGCAGCAGGCAAAAAGCTGAATGAGCTCAGCCCCTTCTCTGCCCATCTAAGGGGAGGCACAGGCCTCCATCTCCAGGGCTTCAGGTCACAGCCTCTCCTTAATCACTGCAGTAACACCAACAGGGGGGAAAAGGGGGTTTCCTAATAGTGAGCTGTATCTGAACTTTACTGTTGTTGGTAGTGGAGCTCACAGTGTTAAACAGGAGAGCTGTACTTGACACTTGTGTGTTGGTTTTAGTTCAGCTCATTAATCTAACTGAAGCATTGCTGGCTTCAGCCACAGCGAGGATTAAGTGGGGCAGCAAAACAAACGGAAGCCTGAATATCTGCCCAGGTTATCAGCACCTCCCTTCCACCAGCAAACACCCTGGGATTGATCAGTCCAGGGGGTTCTAACCCCTACTCTGTTGTCTGACTTCTTTATTACTAAAATTCCTCTTTGGGATTTTATTGTGAAGAACATTGACCAGGCAGGCACAAAATACACAGTAATGAGAATAAATCATTACCTGTGCTGCCAGCCAGAATTGAGGACAGACAGGGTGGTTTTTCAGTTCATACTGATGATTCCCTTTTTTGCTCTTATGTCCCCAATGACAGTTCCTTGTGACCTGAATAACACCATCTGTAGATAAAGTGCAGGTGCTGCAATTTGCTGAACGATATTTCTGATTATTTTATCCCCAGAACTCTTGTTTCCTTATCAATGCTCAAAAGCTTTCCTTTTTTCAAATTTATCCTTTTATTTATTGGGAAGCGAGATGATTTTTAGAAAGCTTTTTTCTTCTGGATGGCTTAATTCAGATAGATCATGTTGACCCTGTTTGTGGCTGATCCTCTGTACAATTCAGCACTAAAGCTCAGATCTTGGGAGGATGTGCTTTTAAAGCAGTGAATCTCAGCTTCTCTCCAAGACCTGTACAGATGTTGCACAAGAAACTGTACTCACACCAGGAGGGTTACACCCATGCAAAATAGACATGAACAATGGGGACAACAGGGCTGCACAATGACCAGGAATAATATCTGTTGACCCTCAGGGTGCAGTTTCCCATTTAGGCTTAATCTGATTGACCGTGAGCTGCTGGTGAAAGGGTGGTTCTGCTCTTCCTGCCTGCTCCTACCCATGCATTCCTGGCACCTCCTTTGCACTGGAAGTCGTGATCCTAGAGGCTACAGAAAGAGCCAACAGATTTTTTTTTTTTTTTTTTTTGTAAATTAGTTTTCTGTAGCATTAACAAGCAAATCGAAATCACTTCCAGAGCAATACCCTTAGGTATGATGCAGGAGATCAACAGGTCATCTGGAAACCTAGAGCTGGACTGGAATAAAGATAATCAGAAAACAGATTATTCAATACCCACATTTTACACCACAGCCTACGGGGAACCACCCCTCTCTCCACCTATCAATGTAACAACACAAAGCTGGGTAGCCAGCTGGAGAGCAAGGGACCAATATCCGCCCCCAGTTCTCTGTGCTCACCTGTGCTGCCCACAGCAGTCACCTGGTCTGTATTTCCCATGCTCTATCTCCCACTGCAGCTCCACCTGCACAAAGCACCAAACAGAATATGCTCTTGAGGGAACCTGGGACACTTCCACAAGCTGTTCCTCCTTCAGCTGTGGTGGAAAAAAGAAATATGTGTTGTAGTTTGATCTCATCTTCTGCTGGTTCCTGGAAGGCGGGATGACAGTGATGTCCCGATTCCTCAGGAATACTCCTGCCTGTGATGTGGCATGGTGTGAAAGTAGATTTCTTCCTCATGGATGGCTGCCATCCTGCTCCTCTTGAGGCAGTGCAAATGGACAATAGCTGCAAGAAAGCCTCTGCAGGTGCAGAGAGGTTTGTGAAAAGGTGATTGCCAAGCATGTGCAAGTGCACAGGAGAGCCAAAGCCATAGAAGGGGCTCTAAACAGAAGTATATTTTCCAAGGAGCCCTGTGCAGGAAGACCATTTGCAAAGACATGCTGGCAAATGCAACCTTGGAGGTGTGTGCGTGTCCTGCAGAGACATGCATGCTCAGTAACACAGTTTGCAAGTGCCAAAACCCATTGCAGCATCTCCTGGATGTTTCCCTGTGTTGTTTTTATGCAGTCAGCTGTCCATTTATATTTTTAAAACCCAGCCTCCTCTGTTTCACCTCTGACATGGGTTTCTTCTCAGGTTAATTCCCTCTGGCTTCTAGGAGAGCGGGATGTGACCCCTCCTGACATTTGTTTAGTGAGTTATGCTTGCCTTCCGGAGAACACAAACAAGCTTCTGGACTTCCTCCCTTCCACTTTAGCTCTGGTCCAGCTCCTTGCTGCACTTACTCTGGCCTCATGCCCATACAGCAGAGATTGGCATCAGGCTTCTCAACTTCTGTCTGCAAAAGTGCCTAGGAGGTTTAGAGTTTGTGCTCTGTTTCCAAGAGGAACTTATGCCCAACCATATTAAAAGGCAGGTAAGTATGTAATTCCCTGGATTTCACTCAAAATGAGACTGTCTTTAAGGATCTGGTCTTAATCATTTGAGAAAGTCACTTGGATTTAGGTCTGTAAGTAGTGATGTCCTTTCTAAAAATATGCTCTATACTCCAAAGGCACCCTGTCAATGCCAACATTGTCACTCCTGTCCCACCCTGGCCAGCAGGCAATTTGAGGACTATTATGAGAAAAAGAGAAATAATTTCCATCTCACAACAGCCAGACCTGAATATAATCACTGATGAAACTGTAAGCCCACCTTCACAATAATGTTTGGAAACAAAAATGAAGCATCGTCTTTGCTCATGGGAACAGAAATTGTATTCACATAACAAAGAAATCAGGTAAAAGGAAGTATATTGAGGAACTCAGGAAGTGAAAAGTCTTTCATTGCTATATTCTTGCAAGTGCTAATACAAAGCAACGTGATTAGGTGGTTCTTCGGCAGCTTCCTATTTCCATCACCAGACTACTTTAATCTTTATGGTACTGAACACTGTTTTTCTGAAGGCAATCTGGATGAGCTTGATGCCTGGCAGTGTCCAACTGCGTCTCTGTGCACAGGTGTAGTATGGATGATCTGCTGGGGTCAGATTTCAGAGATATCTTTCACACCACTCATCCTCCCCCCTTGCTCTCTTAACTTTTCATCTACCTCAGCCACAGTATCTCCTTGTAGAGGTGCTATTTCTTGCATTTTCATTATTGGTTTTCAGCGCTACTTGACCATGGGAGGAGGAGCCTATTGATGTGTTACATCTGAGCATCCCAGCTTTCAGCCAGGCTGACAACATTAAGGTCAAAATACTGGACTGTTATTAATGAGCAAATTCCACTTCTAGGACCATTATGTTGTGTGTATCAGCAGTTGGCCCAACTCACTTTCTCTTCTCTCAAGTGGAGAATTTCTTCATCCTTCCTCATGCCCACAGATTCTAGAGGGATAGGCTTCTGTACCTTGCCTCCCCTCGTGCCCCTGTGGAGGACACTGCCTCAACACCTGTGATTTGAGAGTTTGCCTGAGATGGGTGACTGCAGCCAAAAAGTCCCTGGAGCAGGGCTGAAGAGCAACCACCAGGGTTTCCATATTTACCTATTTCTTCCCTGGGAGCAGGGGTTCAGCACCAACAGTACAACCCATTACAATAAGGGTTTTCTTTATTGTCAAAACAACTGTCTATTTCTAAGGTGACCTTTAATGAAAAGTGTTTATCAATATTGCAGTTAGAAGGGTTGGAGGATGTTCTGCTTTCTCTCGTGTTATTTATCTTTCCCTTCACTTTAAAAAATAAAAATGGAATGAAGGAGAGGAGAACTGGAGCTGGAGGTGAAGAAGACTATAAACTGAAATGTTTTCAAAGAGAAGTTTTCTGTTTAACTTTCTTCATCATATTTTGAAAAACATTTGCATATTTCAAATTGAAAAGGCCAGGCAATGTCCTCAGTGGACACACGCTGGCTCTGTCCCAGGCTGTCCCCATGGTAAGGGACCCAGCCTGGCAGTGGCAGCTCATCTGCTCCTACACCCACTTCTGTTCTGGGGGACAGCACATCCCAGACTGGTTTAATCTGCAGAGGAAAGGTAGCACAGGGACCTTTACACTGGTCACCATCTTCCATAAAGCACCTCCATATCTGGGCCAGCCAAGCCACTTCTCATTTATAATCTGAGAGAAGGAGGATGTCCTAAGTATACAGGACCAGACTCCCATGGGCATAGGCTCATTTCAGTTGCATTCAAGGCAAGCAGGGACAAGGTCTGAGGCATGTGTGAAGACGAGAATGAGGAAAATTGGTCTAAAAGCCAAAAGGACATAATAAAAATTACAGTGATTAAAACTAGCCAGGTACAACAGCTGTCTCTGCTTGCAGATTTGCAAACAAGGCACCCTCCATTCTTCAGCACTGCAAAGAGGGAGACAATTAAACACACACAGCCCCCATCAAAAGTTTAATAAGGACCTTGCTGTATAAGAGCCATGCTGATGTGAGGGTTTCCTTCTAGCCAGCCACCTGTCCCTGCAGCCAGCAGGTCGGGCAGGGGTGGTGGGTCTGATCAGGGCTATTGTGCAGACACCTGGTACAGCAGGGGAGAAACCATCGTGGCTGCTACCACCTCATTCCCCTTCACCTGTTTTACTGAGACCCACTTGACTCTTCAACACTTTCTCTGTGTCCAGTTTGAGATAGGATTACAGATCATTTCAGGTGGCAGAAGGAATTTGAAATTATGTGTTTCCTCACATTCATCCTGTTTGGACTGTTTCTAGTTGGGAACATCTCCTGGATGAATCTAACAATAGAACTGATCAAGCTTAACCCAGGATAACAGTGGCTGGCATGGCTCAGCACCTTCCATCTGTAGAGGGAAGATCCTTCTGAAGCAAAATATATGTAACGTTGGATCACATCCCTCATCCCAAAAATCCGAGACACCCTTTCCAGCAATGGCCAGTGGTGCTTCAGAAAAGCATCTCCATTTAATATCCCCCTTCCCACAAACCAAATAACTGGCTGGACATGAAGGCTGTCTGAGCTGTTCTCCTTGTCCCTTGGCTTGACGAGCTTCTGTGGGGTGGTGGCATTGGTGGGACAGGCAGGAGCTAATCCAGCATACCCAGCCAGTGCCACTATGCTGTGCTAGAGAGGGCACAGCAGGAGTCCTGTATCCCAAACCTCATCAGACCTGTTCCTGAAGTGAGGCATTTCATCATCATTTTCTTCCTGGATTAGCTACTGCACAAAGGTTACAACATTCTTACAGTATTTTGGTACTTTCACTTTGGATGCCAGCTGAAACTGGGAAGTGTGGTGGTGGGTAGAAATATATAAAACCTCAGTATCTTCAAAGTGAGAGCCTGAAAACAGGAGAGGTGTCAAGGCAGGTTAATTTAACAGCCTATTGGTGTTGGCAGCATTGCTCTTGTTATTACCAGAGCCATGCACCTTCCTTCTGACCTCACCGACGATGCTCAGCTACTTGCAAGGAAGTAAACAAAAAGGACTCATGGGGACTTCGGTTCCATAGAAACAGCAGGGAAAATGTCCATGCGTGCCAAGTGGAAAAGGACTAAATCAGTGGGGAAGGAAATTTTATTGTCACGAGTTCAAAGGGGATGTTACAAACAAGACAGTGGGGGGAAAAAAAAGAAAAGAAAAAAAAGAGCTTCAGAAAGCTGTTCCTGAAGTCAGATCGCAAAATACTACTAATGAAACCTTGCCTTAGAGCAGTTGTCAAATATGATGTGTTATTTACATCAACAGTGACTCAGGCAGCATTTACTATTTCCCCTTTAAACCCAGCAGGACACTGCCTGCCCTCAGAGATTTGTGGATCCTAACCCTACAGATGGATGGATGGACCCAGGGCTGGTGAATGGAAGGGAAAACAATGCACCGGGCAAGGGGATGGGAGAGCACACAGACCAGCAACCACATCTCCACATCAATGCTTGGTGCGAGCGAAACAAGCAAATAGGGGAATGGCCGGGGTGGGCAGAAAGCCTCAAGACATTTCTGCACTGAGGGGTTCTGCAGCCAGGTGAAACATGCTCCTGATTCCCAGCCTGGCAGCTCTTGCAGAGCAGGGGACTTGCCGTGGTGTGATCTGGGCTGGTGTGGTGCCAGCAGTGCCTTGGGGCTGGGGTGGGATTGCTTTAAGCTATGCCATCTGGCCACAGTCCCCAGGGCCACCACAACCAGGGCATGCTAGAGGGGAGCAGGCACTGCCAATGCCCCTTCCCACTCTGGCAGTACTGGGAGGAATGGCATCAAGGCTGTCTGGCATAGCCCAAAGGGGAGTTCAGGGTGGGCTCCCCTGAGACACAGCAGGCCTGAGAGTCCAGTCATTATATCACATCCTAGCAGTGGCAGCATCTGGGTAGCACAGATTTGTAAACAGGAGAGAATATCCAAAAGTTCAAAAGTGGAAATATCTGAAGACTGTGATGAATTTCACAGTGAGCCAAGCACAAACATGACTTTGCGTCTCTGAGAAGAAGATTTAGGGTTACAAACACAAAGAGATAGTATAGCTGGGCCACTGATAATTCTTTTATTTTCCATTGCCTTCTCCAGTTGTGGAAGACCTTCATAAATATGGGAGCAGTGGGAACCTGTGTTTCGCAGGACAAAGGGCTCACTATGCTTAAGTGCCACTGATGGCAATGGTTGCATGCCATTGTTACTGTTGCACAGCTGTTACTGTACACTTCATGAAGGCTGAATTAAGGTAGTCTTCATATCCCCCATTTTCCTGAGATCTTAAAAGGTGAGAGAGCAAAGTGCTGTGAACAAGAGGGAAGCCTTTGGGTGGGCTGTGCCCTCCAGTTTGTGGAATAGCACCTGACTGGGTGCCTCCTTCCTCCAAGGAGCCCTAAGCTCCTCACAACCCCATGGAGCAGTGACATGGTTCATGGGATCAGCAGGGAAATAAAATACAAGGTCCTTGCCTTTCCTGTTGCCATGTAACTGCCACTGCTCATCCAACACAGCCTAGAGAAGGCTTTAGAAGTAGTAATTAATTTTGGTCAATCTTCTAGGCTGTGTTGCTCCTGTTTGCATCAGTCTGGTGGCAGTCTACAGAATCTGCAAGCACCTTAATGACTCTGAAATAAAAGCTGCAGCTGTACGTGTTTGAGTTGGTTTAAGGGGCATGGTGCCAAGGCTTGCAACATGCTGCAGCAGGTCTGAGTCACAGCAGCAAACTTCGTCTTTGCTGAGTGAAACTTCACCAAATGCATCTTCATTCCTGTAAAGCTGTGGGTTGGTCTCATACCTCTCTTGGAGGTTGCTCCTGCTTGCATATTGGCAAGTGTGGACACTCACAGAGAGGGAGTAACTTTAGAGGCTACTTTTGACCATCAAGCTTAACGACCTTTGATTTGGGGCTATGTGCTCTGGAAGTACAAGGATATTTTCTAAATTATTCATGCCAAATTCATTCTCCTTTCACCCTCACTGCAGCATACGGGACTGAGATTGCTATCTTTTCCTATCAGATGATCATTTGTTCATATTACTCATCAAAACTTTGTGGCATCCTAACACCCTCCATAAGGATCTCTAAGAATCTCTACCACAGTGTCAAAAGCATAGGCATGTGCTTTGCAGTGCCAGACTCTTGGAAAGTTGTATTAACAGGCTTCTGCTTTCAATTAGCAAGTAAACTCCTTGGGGCACGAGTCTGGCTTCCCGTCAGTCCTGGCAGGCACTCTGGTACTTTCTAAGCAAATCGTCCTCATTCTCATCTTCCTACTCAGGTTGGTAAAAATCCAAAGATAGCACAGATTTCAACCACCCCAAATTCTGAAAGGCATGTAAGATGTTAGTGTCTGGGGCTTGTCTTACAGAGAGGAACATCCCTGCACCCTACCTTCAGGACCACTCCCCATGTAACAAAGCATTTGAAAGAGGGTTTTCTGGAATCATGTCTCTCAGCAGTGCAAACAAGATATGAGAAAGATGTAAACCACACCTCTGTGAGCATCACCTGGCTAGGCTTCTCTCCAGCTTCTCCAATTTATTGAGCTGCTGATGCAGTCAGGTCTCCCAGTGCTTGCTAGAGCTTTAGGCAATTCAGAACTTCCCTGCTGGGATTTTGACCCCTTCCATCCCCCATGTGTTTGTCTGAAGAGATAACTCTTTATATATATATATTTGCTCTTTGGATGGTGGGGAAACCTTTATTGTTGTCTCTGAGCTTCTGGAGCATAAAGATCCAGGATTCCTCCATTCCCAGCTGCTGGTTTCAGAAAGCTTTTCCTTTTCAAGCTTCCTGTTCACACAGGGTGGGGGTGGGAAGTGGGGGATGAGGGGGGAGGTTAGACATTGAATAAAAGGAATTAACCATTTCCCTTCTCTGACCTTTGGGAATTTCCGTATGTGAAAGTGGCAGCTTGTGTGTCTAAGAATTATAAATGATGGGACCTTGCAAGTTACTGAATGGATGTGTGACCAAAGACCACAGGCTGCTCCCTGAGTAGGACTGGGAGTGAGGAGGGCAAAGGGGATAAAGAACAAGCAGGAAAGGCTGTAGATACTGGAAGACTGCATGTTTTATAGGAACGAAAACTGCTTATAGTGCTTCAGAGAGCTCTTGAAATTGCAACTTCCCACCACCATGCCTTAGTTCATCTCCTGTTCACAGTACACAGCAAAAAGGAGGCCAGGAAGTAAGTTTCCATGAGAAGCTCTCATGACTCAGATCTCCCTCCTGTAGGGTTTCATCAGTTTCCCTAGAACAGGGTCACCATCCTGAAAGGAAAAGAGCCATCCTGACTTGTGTTTAACTGTATGTGTATTTAATAAACATAGCGTGTGTGTGCACAATTCTTTCTAGGCCCTTAAAATGGACTTGACAGTGCTTGAAAGTGGAACTTGCATTGCTGTTTTTGAGAAACCAGTGTGTGTGCTCTAAGCCACCCTCTCTGCTGGTTCGTAGGCACTAGGCAGACTCTCAGTGCACATCCCAACAGGCTCACAGCCACTCCTGTGGCACACCAGTACACACACGTGCAGCAGGGCTGTGGTATTTGCATTTACCAGCACCCATTACCACTGTTATTTGTGAGGAGCAGCAAATATCCCTGCAGGGGCACCCTGGCAAACTGGTATAGGAGTAGCAATTTCATCCAGATATGTTTCTGTTCTCACTTTTTGTTCTCTTGCTCCCTAATCCATAGGGAAATTTGTTCTTGAGCATAAATTTCTGTCTTTTTCCTAAAGCCACCAAGGCTCATGGGCAAGTGAGAGGGGTTATATAAGCCTGGAGGGTATGCCAAGTAGAAAGGAGATGGCAAATACTGGCAGGGTACTGGCATGACAAATACTGATGAGGGTCAGCAAGACTGGTGTGAGTAGCACAGATGGGGCTTCAGGCATGGCCTCATAAAAGCTGCTCTTGGCTTCCCAGATATCACACCCATTACTCAGTGCTCCCACAAACACACATATGAATGGTGGGACCCATTGCAGGGCTTCAGGCAGAGTGAGCCCACAACCCCCTTTTACTTTCAGGAAGCTGTTTGGGATCACTGAACATGAGGCACTCGCTGTCTGAGTTTGTGTCACATTATTTCATGTGCCTGAGAAGCATCCAGGCACCAAGCTTAGCTCCACGCTAAGCATGCACCTTCATCCTGACACCCAAAGCACACCCAGCTCTTCCTTCTCCACCAGCAATGGCAGAGAGATTTCCTAAACACAGGAGGGGGGAAAAAACCCTGTTCATACTCACTGCTGGCTGCAATTTGCAAGACGCAGAGTAAAAAATATGTTGCTCAGCAGGGCTCCTGCTGTATCCTGTATGGCATTTCTGTGGAACTAGCCAGGCCCATCTGTCTAAGCATTTACAAATTGTAAACCTAACAGGGGTGACCTGGGGAGTCCCAGGCCCTGCTGCTTTGCCAGGATGACAAACCAGACCAAGGATGCCTTATTCCCTGCCAGACTGCCAGAGGATGGGCACGGAGGGAAGTGGGTGGCCTCTTGCCTTGTAGAAAGCAGCCAAACTGAAGCACCCAAGCAGAAGCACCAAAACTGCATTTAGGGGGAGCCTCAAGGATGGTTTAGGAAAGAACTCCTCCTCACCCTTCCTTTTCTTTCTCTGCTGTGGGATGATTGGAACAGCTAAGATGGAAGCTTGTTTTCACTCTGTAGCTGAGCATCCCTGTTCCACTGCCACCCTCAGCACTTTCATCAGTCTGTAGATGCAACAGGGACCAGCCTGCGCATCAAAGGCTTGTTAAGTTACTGCTGTGCTGTGAAAGAGAGGCAAAAAAATCCTGTTGACTGTGACAAATTAGTGCAGTTCAGGGGTGGCATTCGCCCTTTTATTGGAGAGCTGCTTGTGTCTGTGCACTGCTAAAGGGATTAAAGCAGCGTGTGGCATGTTTCTGGTTCTGACAGAAACTTGAACACGCTCTAGCAGAGCTATAAAGAGAAAGGCCATGTCAGTGGCAGGAGGGCTGAGGAGGGCTGGGAGTGATTAGCCACACTTGGAAGGTACTGGGGTTGTGAACTGTACATGCAGTGTTAACTGTCGAGGTGCTGAATCCTTCAAAGCATTGTGTTTGCAGCCAGGGGAGCTGGCTTTCTTTTCCTACCAGTGGTTTTGGGCACAGTGTGCTCTCCCAAGGCCTCTGGTGGTGTTCACTGCTGGAGAATGAGGCCTGGGTTTGTGGCTCAGCCCCTACTGCAACAATCTCCTCTAGAGATGGAGAGGGCTTTGGGGGGTGAGGGGTGCCTCCATTCCCATTCAAACCTTGCTCATTCGGCAAAGCCCAAAGTGAAAGCACTGGATCTTGATATCACACAAGTAAATTAATGAGATTTAAAAAATGAAAAAAAGCATAATTTATTGGGAGGTAAGACAGTCACCATGCCTAAGGCTTAGCATTCATGTGAGCTTCCAAGGCAACAAGCTGATCATGGATGGTGGCTAACTTGTACCTGGTTACTCTGAGCTAGATAGTCTAAAGGTTTCAAGAAAATGGCCCTTTTGAATGTGGCACAGTGGGAGCCTGCTCTGAGAATAACCTCAGAAATTAACCCTACAGCCTGATGCATAACTTGAATGGTATATTCCTAAGGACACCTGCTCAGTAAGAGGAACACAAATTACAAAGATAAAGATGTTAAGAGCAACCTGGCACAACAGACTTGGAGACATAAGACAGAAATGTCTAGAAGGACATCACATCAAGCACTGCTTTCCCCAAATGTACCCCTAGAGCAGGATAAATTGGGAGCTCTTCAGATGGAGGGGGCAGGATCCGGACTGGTCATTCATGTACTGAAATGGATTTACATCAGCTCTCCAGGTTATCAGAGCTCACAGCCAGCTGGATCCAAAAGGCTCTGCAATTGATGAACTGTAAAACTGGAGATGAAATTTAAGTGGAACAAAACACTTCAACCTCCAGGAAAACTGCAAAAACAATTGAATAGACAGGCCATTGGGACAATGAATTAGAATCAGAATGAATAACAATTTTTAGCTGCTGCAAGACATAAAGCCATTTCAAGAAGTCAGCAAGAAAACATCATCATGTATCACACTTCCTCCTGCATGATGGTGCCAGTGACAGCTTGGTATCTGGTTTCCCAAGAAGTAAAGGTAAAGCAGAGATGACTAAAAGACAGGGGACTTGATGAAAGTAAGGGAAGAAATCTAACAACAATCCCTAGGAGGAGCACTCAGGAAACAGATATAGAAAAATGATATAGCACTGTTCAAAAAAAGTAAAGTAATACCAATGTGAGAGGTGACAAGAAACCCTCAGATAATGCCTCAGAAATGCAATGCTCTGCTGAGGAAGTTGAGAGTAATAAATTTTCCCAGTAGCAAGGTGTAAAGTGGAGACAAGGTTTTTCACATTCTTGTGGAAAATATTTGAGATTTCAAAAATGCCATTATTCCTATTTATGTCAGGGAAAAAGAAAAGACACCTTTGGAAAAAGATCATGAAAAATAATCCAATTTGTTCTTTCCTTTCTGTTGCCTCAACACAAAAATGAGAACAGGAACACATGTGGGACTGAGATTTGGGTTCATGTCCTAGAATGAGGTGAACGCACTGACCTCCCAGACACTAACTCATTTACTAATCTGAGAAAAGTCTAGATGCAACTGGAGACACTGATGGGTTAAAGTAGTGTGCTCAGGGCTCCTCATCTCTCAGCTTCATGCAGCAAGAAGGAGCAGAGCTGGACACCACCCAGCCTGTCAGTCCTGACAAAAGCAGATCACTGCAGAGGGGAGCAGGTCAGAACAGTTCAGAGCACCTGAGCTACAGGGACTCAGGAACTTCAAAAGAACTTTTCAGCTAGCTAAAACTCATGTATGTTGTTTAGTTAATTTTCACCAGAAACTTGGAAAATCTACCCCACAGAGTATCTTGGAACTGAAATTGCTCAGCAAATTTTTGTTTTTAATTAATTATCATTTGCACACACAAAATTTGAAATATTTTCAGAATTTTTCCATCCAGTTTTGTTGCTGGCAGAATTTTTACAGTGAATCACAAATAATGAACAAGGAGAGACACTAATAATACATAAAATCCTGAAAAAAATAGAGGGAGAGCATACACAGGAGACACCAAGTACATAAACACAAAAGAACTGGAGCTTGGGAAATGCCTTGCACTGTAAGAAAAGACATGGGAGATGCAAGACAAAAAATTAAATGCACTAACTGAAAGCCTGCTTGAAAGGTTTATGATAGTGGATTCACCAGCCAGTCCATTGTACCTTTCAGTGCCATTGGAGAAAAGCTCATGAACATTGGGAGAATGAACACTGCTGCTGTAGTCAGCATTACTGAGAAAGGCTGAATGAACACACATCCAGATGCCTTTTGGAGTTTTGTGCAGTTTGTTTTTGTGGGCACCAAAGGAGTGATTTGGGTAAAATTAAAGGAAAAGAGGCCTGAACATTGACCTGAAAGATCAGATGTTGACTACATTTTTAAAAACATTCCTCAAAGAAAGCACAGGCTGGAAGAAATCACTCATTGTTGTTCATAGGAAATCATTTTCTAGCCTTCCTCGCAAATTTCAGAAGCTAAAATACTAATCATCCAAGACATTGGTTAGCCAGAAAGGCCAGCTGAGGGAATTCCCACCCCAAGTTGTGCTGGAGAAGGAAAAGGACTGAATGGCCCAGGGCTTGACAGTACAGACCCCTTGTGAAGAGCCTTCAGGGTACACATCTAGAGCCAGGTTCAGACATCAGGCAGCCTTTGAGGACATCAGTGTTCAGCATATGCTTTTGGCAATGTTCCCGGAAGATATTTGAAAGTCTACAAACTACTCCCCATTGTTATATAAATTAATTGCTCCATAGAGCACTTATTCCTACACTTCCAGAGTTGAGTTACATGTTCAACTGGTATAAAACTGCACAAGTAGATGACTTCTTTTCCTTCCTGTTTAATTCCCCTCTTTAAAGTAAACATTATTCTAGTCACTCAAATGAGCCCAAACAAAGTGGTTTATGCTAGCAGTCAGTAAGCAAATAACTGGGCTTTGAGAACCTGAATTCCATTGAGCAAGATGGTCATGGTGTTCAAATGGTGTATTAGTGGTGGATTAATACACCATTTCACTGTCTTGCCAGTACCCTCAAGCTTTTGATAAGCAAGTGATCTGACCAACACTGAGCTATCAAGCCACAGGCAAAAAAATTCTTGCAGCATTTTGAAGTCTCCCTCGGGTGCTAGTTTCACATTCGTAATCAAAACGATACAACATATTACTTTCTGGCATTCGCAGAGTTTGCTTGCTTTGGCACACTACATTAAACCCCTCAATTCCCAAACTCATATTTACAATATTAGTTAGGAAGTTCTAGGAAATGCACAGAGGATTGTCAGCTGCTGCAGAATTGGGGCATGTCTTGGTTTCTCCCTGGATGTGGGAAGCGTCAGTGAACATCCCTTGTCCACTTATGGTCTTCCTTAGATGCTTTCTTCTGTTGCCTTCCTGTGTTCCAGTGCCATCCTGCTGGCTTTCACCCAGTCAGGTTTCCGAGCTGTCCCACACGCCAGACACACCCGTGGCAGCAGAAACTCTGGCTGCCCAGATTTCTCTGCTGCCAGTGCCAGTGTCAGTGCAGGCTGCAGCAAGTCTTCCCCCAGTGATGCCTCATCAGACCTCACTGGGAGCACAGAAATGTGGCCTTCCCCTAGAGCCCACGGCCGGACCGCAGCCATATCAGCTTCCCTGCAGCAGTGTCATGTCAGCCCTGCCAGGGCCAGCTGGGTGAGATGAGCCAAGCTGAATTTAGACTCACTTCCCATCTCCATCTCCAAACCATGAGTCAGTGTGCTCATGCCATTCCGCCTGCTGCCAGCTGATCCCAGTGGATGGTGAAGCATGCCATGTTCTGCCCATGGGATGGGGGGCATCTGCCTCCTACAGCTAAAACTGAGCCAGAGCTACATGGTGCTATGAAAGAGGGTAAACCAGAAGAAAACCTCCCCCTGACATACTGCGTGTGGTCAGTGTGACAGGCCTGCACTCTGTACATGACACACAGCTTCCAGGGGAAAGTACAGGCAGAGGTTAGGGATGAGAATCCCTGCAGCCTGCAATAAGACAAGAGGCTCTGGTTTAACAAGCCGTAAATGTTTCTAGCACATACTGGTCTATGAGACATCTCACCCCCCAGAGTTTGTAGCTGACAGAGCATGGATTAATGAAACAGGCACTAAGGACTGGATGGGTTAGGAAGCTGGGTGCATTTTGCAACGGATGGTAGGGATACTGCAAATGGGAGCTGGGTCTATCCAAATGTGTTCACCATGAACGCTCTGGGATCCTTCTCCTTCAAGCTGGGCTGAACAAGGATGTTTTAACTGGGAATGTGCTCTTCTTCCCCTGCCACGTGGATTTTTCTCACCAAGGTGCCTTTGAGGCATCTAGTCAAATAGTAGTTAACCTCAGGATGTCAGGGAAGGATAGCAAGGACACTAGGGTGATGGGTGTTTTGGAGATACCCCACTCCCAGAACACAGCACTGCCCTCAATCTCGTACAAGCTATTAACAGCCCCCTGGTGCCAGAGAAAGGGCACCTTCTTAGAGCACTCCTTTGGAGCAGGTGGTACAGATACTGTCTGCCACTTGGGCTTGGCAGGTGTCCCTTCTGTCCAGGCCAGAGGGCTTTCAAAGGAGCAGCTGCTTTGAGCCAGCCTGGTTGACTCCTGCCTGCTGATTGAATGGGGGCATTGATTTTTGTATCCCTCATGGATCTGACATCTGCAGCTGAAAGTCCTGTGCCCCTGTGAATGCACTGGCCCCCTCTCTGCCAGGGGTAGCTCCTGACACTGCCATGGGCTGTGCTGACCAGCAACACTGCCTGGAGGGTCTTGGACAATGAGCCAAGGCAGTGTCTCTGCCAGCATGTCCTGCACAATTTAGGCAGGATTTAAAGTTCACCTCCCCAGAGACACTCAGAAGGGAAAACAGACATAGAAATACCTCCAGCAGTGGGAAGGCGGGTGAGCGGAAGATCTGGGAGGTGCAGTAGGAGGTCAGCCCAGCCCACGCCACTCTGTGCACAGCACACAGATGGGACCGTGGTCTGTTTATCTGTAAACAGGGGCACTGCTCAGCACAAACATGCAATCAGCTTCATCTTGGGAATCTTCACATCCTTCTTGGTAACAGCGTGATAGAAAATAAGACCTTGGCTTGTTGCCCTGAGTATATTGCTGAAATGGCTGGGAAAGGAGCAAGGAAGAGCTGGAACACAAAAGTTGAGCTTTGATTTTCAATTCTGGTTACCTCAGCAATGTAATCTGGGCAGTGACAAGCAAGGGAGACCCTTGGAGCTGTGTGTCTGGGGAGGATGCAGAGTCCTAGGACAGCTCTGAAGAACTGCTTAGCACCCTGCTTTCTGGCAAAAGCTGTCCATGACATCCCAGGCTGCACAATTGAAGGTGCTTTCTGTTGACCATAGGCACGTAGAAGGCATCTATTACTCTTGTGTACAAGAACCCTCACAAGTCCCTCTCTTTAGGCAGACATGAGGCACAGCAGGATCAAGTGATCATGCAAGAGGCAAAGGCTAAAACCCCATTGGCACAGCTGCTTAGCACAGATCAGATCCATCTGTGTGAGTCCCAGGATCTATCTGCCCCATCAAAAGAGCAGCATCCATTCAAGTTCTAATACTAGGGGAGACTAAAGCCCACTCTCTTAGTTAGGTGATATTAATTCATGTAACTCTGTATGACCCGCTGCTCCTTTTCACCTAATGTGAGCATATCTGCAAAAAAGAACTGTCTGCTTCTCAGGCAACTGGCAGGAGCAGAACAGCACTGAGTCCCCTGCTGCTGATGGAGAAGGGACATTTCAGTTTCTGTCTGGTGAGAAACTTACCATCATGGACACAGACAAAACCACTGGACATCCAGTTATATGAATACAGTTAAACCTAGGCATGAGTGTAACCAATAAAGCTCTGCTATGATAAAGCTTGCAATCCTGTCCTATGAGTTGAGTTAGTGTTTTCCCTGAAGCAATTTCTTTTAGTTAGGAAGCTTTAAGTTATAACTTGCATTCATCAGATTCACCAAATGCTGATAATTGGCTCTCTTAACATTCATGCACAGACAAGACCATGGTGTTAAGGTTTCATCTGAGGCATCAGCAGCACAGCAAACAGCAAAGGACATAATACTGACTCCTCAAGCCTGTGAAAGGCTGAGGAGACTTCATGGTCCCACATTTGAGTGTTGATACAGCAATCCTCTTTCTGTGACATTCCAATTCCCTACTCACCCTTTACCTGGGGAACCATTCTGGGAGACACACTGACCAAGGTGCATCCAAACCTAGGTTATTGGTGTCAAAAGAGAGAATCATGCTGGTCACTTATTTTACAGGAAAATCCCCATTAAACCTCCATTTCCCCTCCTCCTTAGGAACATCCATGAGTGACTGGCTCACATTTGCCACAGTATTTCTAAGAGTGGCCTGTGAGCTCTGCAGTTCCTCCTCAGCAGGAAGCCAGAGCAGCACTGTGGTCTCTCTGCCAGGCTGTGAGGACAGAGTATGGGAAGGAGGTTTTGGGAGAAAGCAGCCATATTTTTCCGCTGCATATGGGTTGGTTTGTTCCCCACTCTTATTCCACTGGAGAAGTCTTTAGAAGAAGAAACGTGCATGAAATTTGCCTCCTTACATTTACCTTGGGGAATCTTTCCAGACATTGTCCCCAACAGCATCTTATTTCTGAGACATTAAAAAGCCACTCTATTCAAATGCAAATCAAGTCCTTCCTGACAATAACTGTTGAGTAATTTTGACGTCAATACAAGCACTCTAGCCGGACGTTCCAAGAATAGACCTGGTGTTTGGGAACGGAGCAAAAAGGAAGCGACCACAGATAATACACAGGAGCAACTCTTTAAAGGAGAGACTGTGAGGGGAAGATAGCACAGCTGGGGGTATCAGGTACTAATGTATCGCAGGTTTAGAGCAAGGGACACACATGGAAAGCTAGACTGGAGAAGGCTGAGGCTTCCTCAAACCTAGGGTGAAAATGCTGGGGCTTTGATCTCAGGTGAGTCCACTTGCCCACAGCCAACCCCAAGCTCTTTCCCTTAGGCTGCTGCATTTTGATGCAGGTTTATACATTTGGATCTTGCTTAGATGCCTCTGCTCTGTGCTACGTTATACAATGGGCCTCTGGAAGTTTTCTTCTGCCAAGTGTGCATTTTTAGGTTCCTGAGGCTGGCTGCAGACAGGACACAGAACTTGCTGCCTTCAGAGGGAAAGTCTTTCAACCAGAGCTCAATACCAAAAAGTACATTCAGCCACAGCACTAGCCCATCCCAAGCAAGAGATGCACACAGCAGATACGGCTGATGGGTTGATAGAGCAAACTGCTGGTCCCCCCAAGGCTCTCCAAGGCAAATAGCATGGTCTAGAGCTGAAGTAGACCCCTTAGGAAACATGATCCAGCAGAGATGCCATTGATGTGCCTGCGTGATCAGAGGAATACATGCAGGGCTTCCCGAGTGCTGTGGCATTTGAGCTATATGGAATACAATGGCCTTTCTGCCTGTTTTGGAAATTTCTGACATTCTAAGTACAATTGTATTTGTAATGGTTACATCTGGCCTTTCTGATCTGCTTGCTCATCATCCAGTAGAGAGCCCTCAGGTACAAATCTCCTCTTAGCTCTGCCCTGTTCCACTACTTCATCTTGTGCTAATTAATCACTGAGGGCTCCGAGCTTTATAGCATTAACCCATTCACATCTGAAAAACCCATTCACAATGAGTCACATATTTATCTGCTAAGGACTAAGTAATTGGTGAAGCCTAAAATCATCACATTATGGTAGGCAATTATTTCATCACCATTCTCTTGAAAAGCTGACATCCAAATACACAAGGCAAAGCAGTGAGAGAGATGGGGAATAAACATGGTTGTTCAAACCTCCTTCTGCAGCCACTAGCAAAAACTCATAATGAAAATGCTTTCCCATTATTTCATGCAAAACCAAGCATAACCTCAGCAGTCAGGAGCCCACCTTTAGTCATGGGTAGGACCAGATTTACATCTTGAGGGCCCTTCTGCCCATTTCTAGGAGACTACAGATCTTCTCTTTCTACTAGAAAGTGCCATGGTAAAATGCTAATGTGCTGAACAAGAAGGTGTCATCAGTTTATGCCCCTCTAAGAACAACACATCAATAGATGCCACCTGCTGTTCTCTGTGGCCTGCTTCTCTTCCATATCTTGGAGGACAACAGCACACATCTACATCATGAGAGAGCTGCACTGCATATGCTCCCACACCTGTTCCCCTTCTCCCATACATTTTCTGTCAGCTGTGAATTTCTTAGAAGGGACAGTGGTTGCTGGGGCATGCAGCCCCTGCTCTGTCGCTGGCTTGTGTGATGTGCTGCAGACCATGGCACAGGGTGACCACATAGCTGCACAACCTCCCAACCAGACTTGGCCCTAGCTTCTCAACTCAATGCTGGTTGTTCCATCTTGGCTGGGCATAGGGAAGATAAAAACACTTCATGGGTTTCCTATTTCATCCCTCCTTTTATCTTCATACAGGTCTGGAAACATTTCAGTACATTTAAAGGGAGGGGCATGTCCTCCAGTAAATGTAGCTTTATCAGGAGGGGAAAAAAGAGAGATGGCGGTAAACAGTGTGCACAACTGCTGAAGCACAGTGGACATATGGACCTCAAAAGAAGTGCTGACCTCACCCTTTCTAATGAATATGATCTATATTGTTCATAGAGAGAAGGCTACTGTCAGGAAATGGAGCACCACCTAACCCTGCTGCGGATCCTCCTGCTGGCCGCGGGGCCCTCGGCAGCGAGAGCCCTGCCCTGCCTTTGGCAAGGAAGGGCATGGGCCGGCCCAGCTGGGGGCTGGCTCTGGGTGCCCAGGCACTCCCTCATAAACCTGGGCCTCTCTGGGGCACATCCAGGCCCAGGTTTATCCATAGCACACGCAGGCAGCCCAGCCCTGTGCCGGGCTCCAGACTTTCTTCAGCTCTATCAAGAAGAGGGAAACAAACTCCTGAAACCCTTGGCTGATTTTATCTGGACCCTGCAGGTACAAAAACTATCTCCAGGCTCCCCCAGCCCAGGTTTACCATATTACAAAGTTCACTTCATGTTTAAAGTGAAGACACACCTCAGATATTCTTCAGATACCCAGTTTCCTTCTCTGGGATGCCTCCAGAAACCTCTCATCATCTTCATCCTCGGGTGAGGCCATCCCCAGCCATTCATTCCCAGCGCTCCCTGCCGCACCCCGCTCCTTCACTCGCTCCCCATGAGCACTGGTGTCCGCAGCGTGTGGCCATCCCCTCCCTCCCTGCGGGATCCCTCGCTCCCAGGGAGGCGCAGGGCCGAGCCCAGCGAACACGGGCGCCTGCCTGCGGCAGCAGGGGCAGCGGGCAGCGGGCCGGGCCGGGCGCACAGCGCAGGAAGCACCTGCTCCTGAAGTGACGGCTCTCTTATCTGACCCCAGTCACATCAGGTGGCTTCCTTGTTTGCCTTGGCAGCAGGCCCCCGCGGCCCCCTCCGGCTGCCACTGGCGAGCTGCTCCTCCGCTCCTTTTTTATTTTTTTTTTCGGGAAAAAGCTCCCATTGATCTGAAGAGAAAAGTGCCCGGCGACATTCCCAATGCACAACTCTGGCCGCTGCTTTCCCTGCTTGGGGCAACGGTGGGGAGCAGGGATGAGTGGCATGGGATGAAGGGATGAACCTCCTCGATCCTACACTAAAGCTGTCGATGTGATTGTCCACCATCATGCAATGCAGATTCCTCTCTCCCGTGAAAAAGCAGAGGATGAGGATCCCTGCGCAGGGTCGTGAATGGTGGGCGGCTGCTGGACCCATTGTGGACACCGGGAGAGGAACGCAACTTAGCGCAGACCAGGGGTCGCCACGTGGGGCCGTGGCTCCCTCGAGCCAGAGTGTCAGGGCTTGAAAAAATTAAATCAATGTTTGCGGTTCCTCTTCCTTCCCCCCTCCGTCCCTCCCTCGGTCTGGATGATTTACGGAATGACGGCTGGTCCCGGCTGCAGGGCTGCCGTGCCGGGGGCCTCCCCCAGGCAGCGCCAGGGGAGAGCCCGCCTGGCCACAGCGAGGTGCCGCATGGCATCCCGCCACCACCCCGGGAGCCAGCAGCTCTCAGGAGCAATCCCCGCATCTCTTTCCCGCTCTGCCCCAGGGGCAAATCGCAAGGCTGAGAGGGGCGTGGGCGTTTGTGCTGATCTGCATTCCAGCCACAGAAGTTGGCCGGACTCCAAGACGGTGCCATTTTCAGTTTGACATCCACCTCTTAAATAATCTTCAAAATAAATTTAACCAATGGGTTAGATATTGGCGCATTGAAATGTAGCACTCCTGCCATGTAAAGATAAGAACAGACTCAGAGCACACATATATTTTAAAACTGTACCCTGGTCAACAGTCCCCTGTAAGTTTTAGATGTATGACAGAAATTGCTTGGCTTTGGATTTTACGAGACATGCAAAGAACAGTGAACAGTCTTGCAACATATTTTCCTTTTTCCTTTTTTTTTTTTTTTTAACCTAATCCTTAGTCTTAGACTCTTCTCAAAAGAATTTCTCCAGGGACAAAGTTTGCAATGAAAAAACCCACAGAAGAAACTTTTCATACTTAATGTACTATGCAAAGAGGACCAATAAGATAATAAAAAGGGCTGAATATTCATTATGTTAATCAAATGTTAATAAACCATGAGATGGTGTGCTGCTCAGTCTGGCTCTCATCTCCATCCTTCTCCATTCTTGTTTGCTTTCTTCTCTCCTCCTTTCTTTTTTTTTTTTTTTTGCTTCTCCTCCTGTCCTAGGAGCAGAGACTGGGGAAGCTATCTTGATCAAGATGACAAACATTCAGATTGAAAGCATTATTTATTTATTTAAAAGAGTCCTGCAAATAGTAAACACTGTCAAACAGATGTGCAACATCTGTGTGGTTCAGGCAGCTGGTGAGTATTTCTGCTCCAACCTTGGGGAAGGCTCAGGTCCAGGAACAGACAATAGTCGATAATCGGAGAAGCCCCAAGCAGATGTGTTCAGCTATGCCATGTTCAAGACATGAATAATTAAAAGTGAAGACTACCTCACACAACTGTCACCTTAAAATGGAATAATAGTTATGTTTGGGCATCAGTCAGCCTCACAGTTATGTGGACAGTATTTTCATTTCACTGTATTAATTATGTAAGAAAACAAAAAAAACAAACCACAAGGCAACACACCCATGATCAGTAAGAGCAAAGGCTTGGGTATAATATCTGTAACCAGAGATGCACCAACACTGTGTGTCTCTAGTTTCAGGTAATCACCTGGTGTCAAATCCTTTGTGCTGGGGGTGTACCGCAGAGCAAGGGATAAGAGACTAAAGCAGTGTGCAGTGCTGAAATACAACCCGGCAGGTGACCCTCTTCCTCTCTCTCTCCAGCAGGGTCCCGCCTTAGAAATTCCATGTCTGCTACACCAGCAGCCTTCCTCTTTGCCTTCTGCATGAGTAGCCAGTGGAGCAGTCAGCCAAGCAGTGTTACTCTGAACACAGTGTGCTGTGCCCAAGCAGCTCTGGGATGCCTCTTTCAGCAGCAGCCTGATGGCTAGGGGTGCGGTGTGCCCTTGGTCCTTGAGCTGGGCAATCCTTATGCTGGGGACAGCTCTAGTCCCCTTTGCTCTGATGATATTTAGATGAGCACAGCATTGATCTTGTTCTCTTTGGGCAGAGAAGAGACAGCTCAAGGAACAGCACAGCCACAGCCTTACAGTTCTTGGAGGTGCCCATACAGTGCAGCAGCTCCTCCGTCCCCAGCGCTGGAGGCTCAGGGTCTGTCAGCAGCACAGTCACGGGAGGCTTGGTCTTTCTCGGCTGGCTGAGCTCTGGGTGGCCAGCTCAGAGCTGCCCTGACCGGGGCTTTCATCACATGTCATGTTGTGGGAGTCACTCAGCAACTGCCCCATGGGAGATGAATATTAGCCTCACTACGTATGGCTGGAAAGGCTGCAGGGTCACTGCAGCAGCCCCACAGTGTTGCTCAGGGCAGGCTGCAGTGAAAGTCAATGTTAGGAAGAGGTGGGTTGCGTTGGCAGCTCCAGTGAAGGCACAAGCCTTCTGCCAGCCCAGAGGAGGGAGCACACAGTGCCACAGCTCACTCTGGGTGTTCATATGACTGTTGGCACCAAGGGACCACCTCCAGCCCTCTTGCCTCTGTCACAGCAATCCAGAACAGCAGTAAGATACAAAAGGCAGCAGCGGTATGCCAGCCCCGCTTGCTTGATCTGCAGCTATGCTTAAAGAAGCTATGCTCCCTCTGAGCCCCAAACCCTGAGTACTCCTCTCTGTGGAGAGACAGAAACACCAGCTCCTGCAGGCATGCTGCCTGCAAAGGCTTTATTTCTTCTCTGTGACCATGCCTGTGCCCACTCCTCACTCTGCCTCTTGACAAAGGTCAACAAAGCACGGACACCCAGACTCCTGGTGCTGCTGCCCCCACGCTGCTGCAGGAGCTGCTCACTGAGCTGCATGCTCACTGGGACTTCCCAAGCAGCAGCAGGGAATTTTCACCAGGCCAGCTGAAACTAGCAGAGTTTTGCTTTCTGGGTCCTGGGTGTTTGCGCCACTCTGTGAGACCAGGAACTCTGCTGGGAAAGGTCCCTTTGTAGTGGGGAAGCTGCCTGCTGGGTGGGCAGCCAGCAGACTGTGAAATAGCTGCAGTTTTTTCAAGATTGTAGCTTCGGAGTATGCACTGGTCAAGGGATGGGAAGAAGTCAAAGTGTCTTGTACTGAGGGACTTGCATGTGGCCTGGCCTTTGCCAAACTGACCCTAATGAATATTTCCCATTGCTCTCAGCCTAGTATACATAGCAAAGCTGATCCATGTGAACTTGCCTTAATTTGTCATTGGCATTAACCTTCTTGGCCCTTTTTGCTTTTCTCTCCACTCTATAAAATCCACTTCACTGCCCATACTCCCCCTTCCAATCAGTTTCTGTCCCAGATCCACTGTCTTTTTCATGTGGTTCATGCTGTGTCCTCCACCACCATGAATGTAAAAAACAAAACGCAAAAAAAAAAAAAAGAAAAGAAAAAAAAAAGAAAAAAAAAAGAAAGAGAAAATAAGAAGACCTCCCAGGAAGATGTTTTCAAAATACAGACATCTTTTTTTTCATGCAGCTCCACTGTTCATAGTTATTTTGGGAAGAAATCAGCCCTATCAGCTCTATATACCATCCAAATGTGTAGGAATTCAGGTGGATGGATGCCAGACAGAGCATTCTTAGGCACGTATGAAAGCTGCTGCCCAGGATGCCCCCTGAGCCCCAGACAGAAATGCTCCTGCTTTCCTTGATGCAGCTTCCAACCAGGATAAATATTTCAAATGCCCAGGTGTTTGCTTGGAAACCAATGCCAGTCTAGCTTAATGCCCATGTGCATTGTCTTCACTTTTGCCAGTCTCTAATGGGCTGCCTGTCGAGGGCAGAGCTGGGGCTACAGCATTCCCTGTGCGATGGTGTTAGCTGGTGGCTCTGCAGTGGAACAGCTTAGCCAAGTTGCTTGTCACAACAGAGCAGATACCTGGATACTAGGGGCTGAAGGAGGATGCTGGTGTAAAGATGGGTACAAGCCTGTGGCTGGTGCTGGGGAGGGCTTTGGGGTTTTTTTCCTTAGGTCAGGTTTCTGTGTTTGTTTTGTCAGAGCTGGGGTGCTGGTGACACTGTGGGCAGAGCTCAGGACATCACCAGAAACTGAATTTCTGAATTAATTTGTGTTGAAGTAACAAAGGCAATTCCTCTCAGCATACCACATTCTACCCACTCAGCTGCACTTGCTGAGGCTGTGGGACTCTGCTCCTCCAACCCATCCCCAGTGTCCCAAGTCTCCCCAGGATCAGTAGGGAAGCAGCAGATATCAAGTTTCTTTGCTCACTAGGGCTTGAGATTCCTGCCTTCCTCAATCCTTTGCAGAAAACAGGAGAAGAGGAGAAGCTCAGCCTGTCCTGACGCTCTTACAACACCAATCAGGGGCTCCCCGAGGGAATATTTCCACAGCAAGAGGAAGGGGATGCAGCCATAGCAGTTCCCTACCCAAGCTAATGTCACATCCCCAGGGACAGAGACAGCTGTGCTAAGGCCAGATCCACCTTGCCCATTGTAGAGGAGTGCAAAAGCAGGCTGGAAGGGAGGAAGCAGGACTCTGTACACACTGTCTGAGTCACAGCACACAGCTGCTACAGGACGACTCTCTTTCATAAGCAAGACAAGGCCCCACAACTTCACGAAAGCTGAAAGCAAGTACAACTTCTCTGGAGGAGATAGATCGTGGAGTCCCATCTGCATCAAGTACAACAGAGTATTTCCCTGCAGTGCTTCTCCTCCATCAAAAATGCACATACTCCTTTTCTGTCAAGCAGCTCCTGCCCTGCATGTAACACAGCCAGCACAAAATGACTTAGAAAAGCTCACAGGGTCCCCAAGTCCATGTGGCATTGAGCATGTTGAGACAGTCAAGATGCAAGTTTCTTGGCCATCATGCGGGGTGTCATATTCCCTCTTGAGGCATGTGGTCCTGATTCTCCATATCTCACCCAATCATTCTACTCCAGAGGCCTATTTATTTTGTCCCTCACCAGAATATGCTGCTGCACTTTTAGGCTGAGAAAGCAAAACAGCTGACTCAACAGCTGCTGGATTTGGGGAAGGGAAGGATATGCTTTCAGTTTTGACTTTTAACCACAAAATGCACATTGGATTCTTCCTGCCAAAAGTGACAAGAAACAGAGCCATAGGTCTTTGCTGGAAACAGAGGGAGAAAATAACAGAGCATTCCCTGTTGCTTGTGTTTCTCTGGCTTTTTCTGGTAATAGCAGTGAGAGGAGGCAACGGATCAGGCAGGAGAAGGTACTGCTGTCCTCCACACAACTGAGCAGAAGAGGGCTACAACTAACTACATACAGTGAGCTGAGCAGCAGACTTGAACGTGGACTGAAGTCTACTGCATCCTTAGGCCTCCTGCTTTCATCCATCTTCTTGACTGTTGTTCCAAGTGTCCCTGCCATGACTTGGAAGATCTGAACTTTCTGCTCAGGTCCAACCAGCTTGGTGGAAAGCCAACAGGAGAGACTCAGCATTAAGTCTGATGTTTCTAAACCCTGCTACTGCTCATGAAGGGCACTACCTTAACAACTCCAGCGCTATCCAGCATACCCAGTATTACACCCAAATATCCTGACAGGAGAGGTGCCTGTCTAGCACATAGTCTTGGGCTGTGGTCTTTGCCAGAAGGAAACCTCTCATCAGATTATTAATTCAGGATCCACTGACATCCACCATTACTGTGTCTGACATACTTTTTACTCTTTCCTCACTCAGGGAATCATGTGCCATTTGAAGGCAGAGGGACCACACAATGTATGAGTAGGGGTGGAGCTCTGCAGGGCTGCTGACTTGGCATAGGGCTTTTAGAGGGGTTTGCATCTGTAGATGAAGATTCTTTGTATCCAAACTCCCCAGAGATGCCTTCCTGTTTCCGTGGCAGTCAAGACCTATGGAAAACACCAAGTCATTCTCCCAGTGAGGATACTAATGAGCTCTGACAGACTCTATGTCCATATGGATATGAACATGCTCATGGACTCTTTCAAAAGAGGAGCAATACTTTGTTAGCAGGAGAAAAGGCTACTTCTGGGCAGCGTGTCCTTGACTGCCTCAGACAAAGTAGCACTACTCAGTAGGAAATGCTCTTTTGGATCCATTTGCTCTATAAACAGAAACAAGGAAGGAAGGAAAGAGAGAAGGACATGGCTGATGTGTCAAAAGCAAAGAAGCCCCTTAGAGCATATATTTCTTTTCCAGTTTATGGTAAGAGCTGCCTTGCAGATGTAGGGCAATTCTTATGTTTGGTAGAGCTTCACCAAGTCAGTGCAATTTGAGAGTGGACAATGCAGGCTCTCCAGGGCTCGCTCCTGTGGGGAATGTGGAATTTCTTCAAACTGAGTCAGGGCTTTATACTACAGTCCCCAGCAGCAGCACGGGGTGGCTTGTTGCTCCCACAGCTAATGAGGGACCATGCCAAGGCTACACACTCCAAGGATGGAGAAGGCGCTTGCTGTGTATCTGTTTGTCCAGTGAGGACAAAAGGGAGCCTGCTCAGGTCTCAGAGGGTCTCAGTGATTGCCCAGCAATAGGAGAGGTTATTCTGGGATGGGAGGAGGCAGGGGGGCCAGAGCTTTGTCATAGTTCAGGAGTGTGAAATGATGTGGATCCTTTTGCCCTCTGTTCCCCTCACACAGCAGGGCAGCAATCAGGTGGAGCCAAGCCACACGTAGCCCCATCCCACAGAGGAACATTTCCCATTGTCCCACTATTTTTTTTTTCCTCCATTACAAATTTTATTACCTCAAAGGTATGGAATTAGGAAATGAAAGATGTGGAAAAATTCCTTGGACCAAAGCACTCATTTCCACCATTTCCACCTTGCCCTGGATTTCCTTCTCGATTAGTTCCAGCAGTGTCCTTGGTTCAAGCCTTAGAATCATTAAAGTCTTTTTGAAGCTCTAGTGCCTCACACCAGTTCTCATTGCTCAGCAGAATGATGCATCAAGAATAACAAAGTCCACTTTGATCAACAACTTCCATCCTTTACAGCTGCTTCTGTGGGGGTGATTAATCCCAGCCCTTCCTCCGCTAATAATAAGTGCAGAGCATCAGCTACATCCTTTATTGTTGTTATTTTCTCTTTTCATTTCCCTTTTTGGGGAGAGCTGAGGAAGGGACTCAATGACTTTGGTCCAGTCTTTGCCAGAGGAGTGGCCATAGTCATAATGGTGGTGGAGAGCATGGATAGCTGGTGGGCTCGGGTGGACCGACCTCTCCCCCAGTTGAGGCCGTGTACTCAGCTCCCTGTGCACCTGTTCTGGAAAGCACCACTTGTGCCTGAAATCCTACCTACGTGCAGGAGATTAGTGTTTCCTATTGGCAGGCAGCCTTTGGGAGGTGCAGGGCCATGCAATAGGAAACACAAGGCACAGGGACTTTGCTGGGAATTAGTCCATTTTTTAGTAAATCCTGCAGTCTCTTGGGCTGCTGATCTGGCACCTTGCTCCTCCATGAACTTCTCCTTACAAATAAAAATTATTCCTGGCCTTTGGTTTCTGTTTTAAGCCAGCACTGAACCGGAATTGCTCTTGATTTCCACAATTTAATTGAGAGAAAGAGGAAGCACGCTGTTTATTTAAGGACAAATGCCAGCTAAAAAAGAGGAGGTTGAATTATCAGTGACCATCAACTTTTACAGATAAGATTCCAGTGTCTAGACCCACAGTGCACTATGTTCTGAGGACTGCAGAGAAAAAAAAGTCTTGGATGTGGAAAGCACCCCCTAGAAGAAGAGCGTTTCAGGGCAGAAGCAAAGCTGGTAACACCTCCTGGTAATGGCTGACGCAGTCTGGGCTATGCGTTATGCACCCTGCCTTCAAGGAGAGGGCATTGTACCTTTTAAACCTAATCTCTCTCTACTGAAACAGCTGGTACCTGTATATCCTGGTATGCATATGCACCTCCAGTTATCTCTTCCCAGTCCCACTGTGCAATTTTGGATACCAAGCTCCATCCAGATTGGCCCTGGTATAATGAGGGAAGGATTGGGCATGGCTAGCAATAGGAAAGTGAAAGACAAGAGAGATGGCTGGTACCACTAGTTCCTGCCCCAGGCAGGGGTGAAATGGGGAGAGGAAAGTCCAAGTTCTGAAATGAACAGATTTGTATTTTCTGTGAGATCTAGTTTGGGGAAAGACCAGCTTGTTTGGGGCAGACTATGGTGTCAGGCTGTTCTTCCTCAAGCTTTTGGGCCTTCCTATGGCTTGGAAGTGCACTGACAAACTAGACAGGATTTAATCAGGAGACCTGAACTGAAGAAAATAATTTGCTTTCTCAGTCTGAATATAGAAGATATGCTTTGATTTCTAATAACATTAGGTCTCCAGAAAATGGCTTCAAATTCTGAGAAATCAGGAGAACTATGTAAGAAATGTGTCGTGCTTCCCCCCAAAGTTTTCTAATTATAAACTGGTCTAGACATAAACAGATAAAATAGTCTGATAAAACAGGCTGAAATTTCCAACTGCTTTGGAAGAGAAAACTAGACATCCTTGGCAAGGTTCATGGCCTGGAAACTGCATGTTCCTCTTGTAGGGCTGGAGGTGGTAGAAAGAGTGAATAAGGAAGAGGACACCAGCAGCCCTGAAAAATGGCTCAAGGAAGATACCACCATTATGGCACAGGTTAGAGCTATTTCACATTACAGCCACATCTGGATTTCACTTGCCATTTCACTGGAAAGGCATGTTCCAGCAGTGAAATGACCAACCTTTCTCAGGGATCTCTATTTAGAAAAGATATTGAGGGTGCACTTCTGACATTTCCAGGCAGTAAAGCTGTGTATATATGATTCCTGTATAAATGCAGAGAAATGTGTACCAACAAACATTGTGTTTCATGCTTGCACATTCCTACATATCATGTAGATCAGGTTTGTTAGGCTGAAAGATGGGGACAGAGTGACAAAGTATAGTACAGATTCACCCCTGGTCATCTTTGAAGCCAAAAGGAAAAGGAATATTTTGACCTACTCATCTGGTTTGGTCCAGTTTACAGAAAATGAGTGATTTTAAATCTGGGTCCAAGCTGAGATTCTTTCATGGTAGAGGATATTTGGATCGAGTTCCTGTTGCACTGCGGGCAGCACCCAGGAAAGTTAGTTTAAAGCAATACCACATGGGTGCACATTTCCTGACACTAATCCATGCCCAGTGACCACCTATTTACAGATGTAGTGTCTTCTGAGTTTTTCACCTGAACAAACTGTCCCTGGGATTGATAATTTACCCTTTTATACTTGTCCTATGTAGTGGGAGGGTGGATGAGGGCAGGTACATTGCAAAATTGCTGCAGGACTTCTTGTAAGGCCTGTTTGCAATACACAGCAATGATTCAACTCAAGTGGTGCCTCTGCTTGCATGCAGTGTCATCAAAGGCTAGGAGATATGACAGCTAATGTCCCCACAGGGGTGGCATTTGCATCAGCTCTTGTTGTCTGCTGGGCTACAGATGTGCTGAGGAGGGTGATTTGCAACTATCCTCCCTTTTCATGCACCTCAAAGCTTGGAAACAGTGATGAAGTCAGTCAGTCCCTTCTGATTTTTTATTACCAAAGGTAGCTCAAGTCAGTTCACTAAACTTGGTGAAATAATTCCCCCTCCAAAATCAGAACCAGGCTGATGTGTGTTTTTCTGTCATGTGCTAACTTGTTCTGCCATCCCGTGAATGAACTTCTTGTTTTTGTCTCCTTGATAAGACAGTTCCACCTAAACCAGGACTGGACACTGAAGTAAATCTAGTAGGAGAATACACTTCCCGTTTACAAAAATATCCTTCCTGTGTGGAAGAGCCCTCTTCCTGCAAACACTCATCTGTGTACAGGATCCCGGACCTGTTTCTGTGTGGACACAGGCAGAGCCGCTGGGGGCGGGGAGTACAGCTATTACAGATATTCCATCAGCCTGAAGCTCCAAAAAAACTAACATATTGGTTGTACCACCTCTGGAAATCAAACACAACCTCAAGCAACCCTGGTATGTGCTCCAGATGCCATTCTTCTGGAATGAAGGGCTTTATCTCTGGCTTACAGTTAAATCTATCTGTGATGACTTCCAGAACCGGTGTTGCACTGCCATGAACTTATTTAGCCAACTTATATACAGGGTATCCGCCTCTTGTGGGTTGGCTGTGGCTCATGGCTCACCCATGAGTTCACAGCAGCTAAGGATTTGAGTTGTGTGCATGAAGTGATAAATTAAAAATAAAATCAAATCTCAAAAGGTGGTGAGCTGTATGTTTCTATTAATATCCCTCACTATGAGTTTTCCTGTAGCTTCTGAAAGGACCTTGTTGAGATCTTTATCAGGCTGGATGTATTAATCCACTCTCCCCTCAGGTGGCCTCTCCTCTCACACACATCAAGAGATTAATGGTGAAAGGACTGCATCCCTCCATCTGCCATGACTCCCAACAGCAGCTCAAAACCCTGCCAAACTTCAGGGGTCAACAGACAGATTTCTTCAATAACAAGTTTATGAAAGGCCCCAGCCACCATTTCACCTTTCCTCCTGGTTTCATCATCTCTGCTTTTTATTGTTCCAAGTCCTTTGGTGTTTGTACAGCATGGTGTCTGAAATAGCTTCTCATAGCCTCACCTGTGCTGTTTTCCTTTCCCTCTTGGATGGGTCCTCCTTGCACTGTTCTATGTTGGAAGTCAATGTTTGCTGTCAATACCTGGTCAACATGTTCTAGCACCTCATCCCAGGTCTGAGTAGCACTCAGATGGTTAACCTATTACCTTTTCCCTCGTCACAATTTCTGTAAATTCTTGTTGCCAGTCACGAAGCTGATGACCTCTCTGCACCAGCATTTATCACTTTATGGCCACACACTGTTGAGAAGTGCTGGTTGGAAGGCAAGGTTCTGCGTTGAGGAAAGTTCACCTGGCTGGGGCAGTGCCTGCTCTTTGGGTCTTTTCCTGCCCGTGTCACTTCCCACAGTCCTCACCAGTGTTCCCAGGCCCCCAAACATTGCTTCCCATGAAGCTGTCTAAGGTGGTTGTTCCCTGGCTGGGGCTCCTGCTCCGAGGTGTCCCAGGGCCACGGGCAGCGTACAGCCCCCGGGCCGCACCTGCCTTGTGGGGAGCAGCAGCAAACCCCCTCTGCTGCCCGAGTCCTGCTGCAGCTGCCGGGACCCCCCAGCGCTCTTCCGCCCTGCTCGCCCAGATTTCCTTCACGGGGAAAACAGGATACAAGCGGAGGGGGAGGGGAGCGGAGCGTGCCTCCGGCTCATCCTGACACGGAGGTGACAAACACAAACATGCCCATCTGCACGGGGAGCGGCCCTGGCTCCCACGCTCTATGTACAGCCCCTCTGCTGAGCCCAGGGACGGGCGTAGGAGACCGTGCTCCTAAACTGGGCACCTGTGTTTTGGCTTGGGGCCAGCAGTGCAAACATCCCCTTTCATCTTCTCTTCCTGCTCCCCAGTTTTGAATAATTGTCTTCCCAGTCCAAGCAGCTGATGATTTGGAGGGTGCTCACTCTCAGTTTGCCAAGCAACATTACTGTGTTCACTGGGCTCATCAGCAGAGCCGGAGTCCAACGAGAGAAATTCAACTCCCTACCATACCACACCTAAAGAAATTTAACAACTTGGCTTGAGGGAATCAGGGACTGGCCTGTTCTCATGCTAGATGCCATCTGTTCAAAGATCGTGTCATGCCCGAGTCTGTTGATAATGTCCAGGGGGGAAAAAAAGAGAACCCAAGCTTCACTTGGTTATTTGTGGTAACACCAGAGGAGTAAAAAAGCAGTTTGTCTGGTTTTGACTCCCGAAATCAGCAGATCTGACTCTGCATGCACACAAGAATCAGACTGGGCAAGTCCTATTTATACAAAAAGCACTTTGCGGAGGACAACAGCACTTTAACACCTTTCCTGTAAAAAAGGAAGGAAAAATGGCCTAAGCATTTGAAGGAAAAACACATTTCCTGTAAGGAGGTTCAGCCAGTGGAGATTGTACCTCTGCTCCCTGTATACTGGTGTATTTTAGCCTCAGGTATGACTGCCCATGTGAAAAGGCTGGAACTGTGGTGTCCTCCAGAAGGTGGCACATTTTTTGGTGACCTTTGTGCTCATCGTTATGAAATCAGCTGATACTATGCTGGAGTTCAAAGATGCACTCCCATCCCAACCTTTGCTCTTGATTTGTGACCTTTATTCTGCTTGTGACGCCTGAACCTTTCTAAGGTTCTGCCTAGACTCCTGCTCAGTCCTTCCTGGACACCTGACAAACTGCAGCTTGGCAAACGGCAGGCACCAAGTTTACCTGTTATTTGTTCAAAATGTCCAGGGTAACTTCTGCCCCCAAATCCACCTTCTTTCCTCCTGTTCATAATTGTGGAATAGCTGGTCAATCCCTCTCCACTTGCAGAGACCTGGGCTGTAATTTGCTCCTGGGAAGGGCACGAGGGGCTAAGCTGGCCCTGGGCACAAGAACCTGCAGAACTGTCCACAACTGGGACACTCTGAGAGAGAAACAAGAAATTTGCTTTAGTGAAGACATTTTAAAGCTTACCTCAAACTGTTAATTGGGGTCCCACATTGCTGAAGCACAACCCTGCCAGGAGAACAACCCAACATATGTCACTTTTAACTCCGAGGAGAATTTTGTGAGAAACAGAAAAAGGGCTTTTTCTCTTGGATAACCCTGAGAAGTATAGGCAGCTATTTGGCAAAATGCAGATAGGAGATATTGTAGGGTAGGCAGCCAGCCTCTCCTGCCACAGCCACAGAAAATAATATAAGCACCTTGATCCTATAAGCAAAGAGTTGATCCTTGCTTGTGCTATGCTAGTTATAAGCAATTAGGATAGATATTGCACAGAGTCTGGGTTTTAATTGATAAAGGATGCTGGAGAGGCACCTCCTGCCTTTTACATATACAAGGGATTACATCAAAATTCCTAGGCACATTGCCACATTGAGACCATCCCCCAGTTACTTTTGGGAAGTGGGACAATCTGAAAAAACATGGAGAGAAACATCTGGGAAGTAAACTGTCCTATCCAAAGTTTACATTTCAGCTCAGGCCAAACCATTCAGATAAAATGAGAGTTGCCTCATGTTGTTAACCTCAGAGGCTCTTGGAATCAGACATTTGTGTCAGATCCAAATAATATAAAAGTCAATCTCAAAATGCAGCCTAAAATGCAAATGAAACCAGAATGAGAACCAGTTGTTTAAAAGAATAATCATATATAGAAAGGGTAGAAAAATCATGTAATTTCTTGAGGAACCTTAAGAGGTTCCTCATCATTTTCTGCATCTAAAAAATTGAGGGTTTTACTCCCTGCAAAGCAAGGGAGAGAGGGGCTCTATGTTGGCTCAGCTCATGCTGAGCTCAGCTCAGCTGTTGCTGGGCCTTAACAAAGGATGCTTTTCCCAAGATGCTGAATGAGCAAGACAGAAGTCCCAAAATTTGAACCCCAAGTCGCACAGCACAAGAACTAAGACAAGAGTCAGAGTAGCTTTACCTGACTGAAACCCTGGCAGGCTCATGTTGGTGTAGTGCAGCACAGGCTGGGGGCTGCTGCAGCTCTGTGCAGGTATGGCTGCAACACAGCTTCAGCCGTGGGGCCACCAGCTCAGTTTGGGTGACTTGGAGGAGTGTGGTAACCACAGCAAGCCAGCTGCATCAACGTGGAGCTTGGCATGCGCTTAAAAAGCTGGCTCAAAAGCTGGAAAAGCCCATGAGAGCTTAGCTCATGCTGAGCTCCACATCGCTCCAGCTCACCTGCTACTGCTGGCCAAGCACTGTTGCTGACAGGTCTGGATCATGTGGTGGTGCTGCTGAGGTTGCTCCAGTGTGCAACTACTTTGAGGTGCTCATTTTGCCATGGGGCTTTAGTACCTGGGGGGTTCATCCATAGCCCTCCCTCTCCCAGATCTTTATTGCCCCCCCTGCTGACTTTATGAGTGCTAGCCTAGAGCCAGGGTTATCTGAGGACATATTCTGAAGGATCAATACTTTGAAAAGTGCGCATCTACATATGTGAAAATCCAGGACTAGTTCTCCACCCAGATGAAACTTGATGGTGTCATTCCTGACTGATGTTAGAATAACTAAAAGCAGACTTGAGCCTTCAGTTTCTGCATGTAGATAAGAATCTCTGTTTTCCTTCATGGAAGAAATGTTTGAATTAATTGTTACACTTGCATAACATAAAAAATGCTGAAGTGCATTTTTTTCCACTGTATAATTTCTACATGAAATTGCAATGTTAGAGTGAAGTTATACAATAAAGGACCAAAGAGAAAATGTATGAAAGATCTGCAGAAAATACCCTCATAACACATTAGAAATACCAAAATTTAAACCAAAGTTAAAAAAACAATAAAAGAACTCCAAATTCAAAATAACAAATATTAAGAGAAGTATATGCCCTTAATCCTGGCTCAAAATAAAACCTGAACAAGGAAGACTGTGAAAGAATGAACAAATAAAAACTTACTCTAGGACTTTTCCTGAAAAACGAGTATCAGTTAAGTACAAATTGCAAACACTCCAATGCCATTATCTCACTACAACTATTCCTGGAGCAGGTGGAGAGCTGTGGGTTGAGCAAGGTGTTGGTAAACATGATTTCCTGAGTGTATCCATCCATCCACTGCCCGTGCAGCAGGTGCTATGCCTCTATCCTCCACGGGGCGAAGCGCAGAGCTGGAGGAGGACAGGGCGAGACAGTGCCTTGCAGCTGTGCTTCATGCCTTGGCTGACACTCCCTGCTCCTCCCTCTCCCCCGGGAGCCAGAAGATGCTGCTGCAGTTCCTCACAGCCAGGGCTGGGTATAAGGGATGGAGAGAGGAAGCACAGCCCTTCTGAGGCCATGCACTCACTCTGGCTTACATCAACTACCCTTATTTACCTATGGTCCCACAGGCAGGCTTATGAAAAGGACCTGTCTGCTTTGGCTGCGCACTTGAGACACATCCTGCACACTGCTTTCCCAGCTGGGCCCATCCCATCCCGGCCAGTGACTCAACTGTGATAGAGATGGAAGTGTTGCACACCCCATCGTCCTGAGTCACCAGCTATTATTGTCACACGCAGGTGGACAATGCTGGTAAGAGGAATTTCTCCAGGGTTGCCAGAAAAAGCAGGATCCCCATCTCCACATCACCACTAAAAATAGACAGTCCTCTTTGGGAATCACTACTTCAGATTGATTTCTAGAAGCCTGTGGCCTCCTGACAAAGATGGGATGAATAAGTCCCAATGTAAAAGGAGCTCAGGGATCAGGGTCCTGGCAGTAAGCCTCGGGGAAAGGTATGTTTGGAAGTTCTGTCTGGGTTCAGGCTCACTTACCCTAAGCCAGCCCCCACAAAGTGAGTACATCTGGATGCTGTATGGGACGAGTGCTGTCTACAGAGCAGATATGCAATAGCATGCTGTACGTGGCTTCAGCAAAGCTGCCTTTGCCAAACTGAACACTTCCTGATTTATCAGCTTTGATCTCTTTGGCAGACGAGCATTTCAGCACTTAACAAGAAAGCCCTGACTACACTGGTTTCTGGTGACGTCCCCTGCATTTTCATTTTGGGAGGATTCTTTTCTGCGCTCTCCAAGAGTCAGTCAGGAGTGCCCCGAGAGTTCAGGAGGGAACAAACAGGGCCATTTCCCCTCCAGATGCTGGGGACTTCCAGGCAAACCGAGACTATGCAGAGAGCACAGGGGGTCGCAGAGCCCAGCCCGGGGCCACGGCCTCTCCGCCAGCGGCTGCCTACGTGAGTTCCCGGCTCCCTGCGGAGGTGCCAGGGAATCCCGGGCTGCGTTTCCTAGGGCAAGGTTTAAATCTGAAGCCGGTTTTGGCTGCGGGCTGCTCACGATCCCAGCCGTTTCCTGAGGAAACGGAGGCTGATGGCACCGCTCCGCCGCGCTCGGTCCCGTCCTTCCGCAGGCCCGGGACACCTGGTGCGGCCCGGCCCGGCCCAGCTGCGGGAGGCGCCGCGCACCTGAGCCCGCACGGGCGCTGGGGCCGTGCCCGCCGCCCCCGAGCCCCGGCCCGGCCCTCGGTACCCCCCTGGCGGCCGCGGCTTCCCCCGGCCCAGCCGGCCCTTGCCCTGGGCCGGCCCCTGGAAACACGATAACCCCCGGGAGAAGCACGGGCAGCGTCCTCGCGTGCGCCCGCAGGAGCCCAGGGCAACAACGCCCTGGCTGCACAGAGGAGCATTAGCCCCGGCACGGTGCCCCTGCCTGGGCTGTCACCCGAGTGTCCCTCAATCCCCTGCCGGCACTGCCCCGCCCCGAGCTGCTGCCTTGGCGTGACTGAGGAGTCGAAGGTCCCCCAGGAGCCACAGGTTGGGGGAAAGGCTGTGTTTAGTTGACAGGGGCCCTCCCGGAGTGCACCAGGACCATGGCAGGATGCTGGCTTTCCCTGCAGTGAGTGACAGCTGCCACATGCACACTGCCAACCACAACTATGACACTACGCAGACATTTCCCACCTCAACCCCAATGATGTCCTCAGATGTTACAGTATCCTACCTGCTTCCCGCGCAGAAACAGCTGCATCTCTCAGATGTCTCTGGTCAAGAGGAGACCAGTGACTGTAACAACCTGGTTTATGTCCCTGGTTTATGCTCTCCCAAACGGGCCAGACCCTGACATTGCCACACAGGGAAGTTTCATCCATCCCCTTCTCATTGGTTGTTTTGTGGGCTGCAAAAACCATGCTGCTGGAGCTACTGCTTTGGTTTTTGCAAGGGAGAATGCATCTTCCTGTGCAAAGCTGGTTTCCAGGTCAGACTGCACTCCAACACTCATTTATCACCCCTTGACTCTCATTAGTGTTTGCTTTTTCTGCAAACCTTCAACTGATGAAGGTTTGCAGAAAAAGCAAACGCTATTGAGAAAAACAGATTATCTTCCCTGCTTCTTTTACTGTAGTTGAAAACAGCTCAGAAATGCAGTCAGGGAGCCCCTCTGAATGACCAAGAGAAAGTAGATATGTGCAGCTGTGGTGGAACAGGACTTGTCTGAAACCAGGACTGGGGCAGGGTTTATTTTGCAGTTTGTTTAGAGCAAAGAGCAGAGGTGAGTCTTATTTTAATTCCTGACCTGTTAGGCATCTCAGCTTCAACATTCCTTATGCTTAGGCAACAAAAATCATCTATAAGCTCCTCAGAACTGAAGGGGACTTTTTAGTTGGAGAAGTCCAGGATGCATTCTTCTCTACCTAGCAGCTTTTGAATTTCATGAACGCAGTCTATATTTAGCCTTAATTTGAAGGATGTGTAGACTGGATGTCCTGTTGGAAATGCATGGAAAAGTGCCTGCTGACCTGACCCATGCTTGCATTTCACCCAGCAGCTGCAGCCCTATTGGCGCATTAAACACTTTCAAGTCATATTCTCCTGTATAAAGAAATATCCTGAGTTGTGTTGGCTGTGAGCAGGAGGGGAAGTGACCTCTTGGGTCAGTGTTTATTGCAGTAGTTATAAGAAACCAAGGAGTGACTCCATAAGGAGGGGCATGATCCCAAGACAATGCCTCTGGTGGGATGAGAACCTGTCTCAAATCTCCCAGTTTGGAGAACCACACCTGAAATGCCAAACGCAGGGCTCGAGGGATTGCTGTTTCCTTCTGCCATTGGTATACTCTATAGTCTTACACTTCCACTTTCCTCTCTGTAAAGCAGGGACAACAGCACCATGTTTTACAAGACTCCAGTGTGACTTAACTAGATAGAGCTTGCATTATGCTGTGGGATTCCTCAGCAGGTCAGGTGTGCATGGCTCAGAAGAGGAGACAAGTCAGTCACTTCTCTTATCTCACAGTGACAGCAGTGCCAGGATGCAGATATTGCTTTGTGAATCCTTCCGAAATCTTGGCCTGCACAAACTGGCACTTGGAAATAGTTTCCAGATTGTTCAATAACCACATTCACATGTCCACCTCCAATCTCTGACCTAGAATGCTGTTGTTCTTCCACACGCAATAATATCATTTACGTATTAGGCCATGGGCTTTTCAAGGTCAGTGTCATCAATATGTGGAAAGCACTAGAGGACAATAACAGGTTGATAAATCACATGGCAAATTAGGAAAAGGCCCTCAAGGGCTGTAAAATGTATCAGATTTACTTATCACAACCCTTTCTGATAGTTTCTCTGAACCCTGGTAGTAAACATCCTGCTTAGAGTGCCAAGGTTGCTTCCTCATTGTGTGGTATCAGGCAGCTGTCAATCCCAACCACTTCTGATATAAACCTGACATTCTTCTTTCTTTCTCTTGACAGGAACAACTCGCATCACTCACCCTGCAGAGCTGAGCAATCTCTTCTGCTTTCAAAGCTCATGAGACACAAGAGAGTGCTCTGTGAAGGAACACTGCTGAATCCCTTTGGATTGTGCCAAGATATTTGCACTCATTGAAGAATATATTTGGTATAGTCGACTCAGTGTGCAGCTGAAGGGTGAATGACAGGACACTCAGAGACAGCAGGAACTGATGATGCCAGGCTTTGGCACGCTTAGACTCTGAGGGTATAAAAGCCAAGGGTTTCCTTTTTTTGGGGTCCCTCCTTGGAGGCACACAGCTCAACTTGTTACTTTGTTGCTGCACCATGATTACATGATTTTAGGATCCTGACGTCTGAGAGTCTGCTATGGGGGAAAGCTGGGGCTGAGCTGGTAAGGAAACGTGGTCTGACTGGGATGGGGGGCGTGGTGTGTCGCCATGAAGGGGCCTTGGTACCAGCTCAAGTGGTGCAAGTGTGACTGCCAGTGTAGCTCCTGGGTGGCCACTCAGGGAAGTTCCCTCCTTGCTTTGCTCCAGAGTCAGTAGCTGGGACAGCAGCCAGAGGTACTTTGGGAATGGTAGGGCAGGACAATGTTATGAGACATCTGTAAAACAGTGATGTGGCTGGGGTAATCTAGGATCAAGGTTCCTCTATCCTAGTAAAACTAATGTTGCCAGGCACTGGTATATTACCTACTCTGTCAAATGGAAGTGTCTATTGCACAGTTTTGTCCTGTGAAGCAGCTCCAGGCATGGCACAGGAATTAGCACAATATGGACATGAATGGTTCAATGCTACCTGGCCTCAGTGCTGAAAAAAGTCCCAGGTTCATTTAATTAAATAGTACAGATGTAACCATATGGCTCCAGAGCTGTAATTTGCTGCCTCTTGGAAGAAAGGAACACAGACCTTTTACTTGTCCTAAGCATCTGATTCCCGAGAGGAAGGTGGATCACTCACCATTCAGTTTAGCAGAGCAGGGACTGACACACCACTGAGCAGCACAGGCACATCCAGCAAACACACTCCTTTCTACCCATCCTTGGGGTGGGATTCCCTGAGAATAGCTCTGTCTCCCTGCAGAAGGGTGAGGGAGGACAGACACCTCCAGGAGTTGGTTCCTCCCACCTTGGCTAATGCTAGGTGCCTAATCTGAGTCTAGCTGAAAGGAGATGTTTTCTCACAGCTCATGGGCTGGCATATGCCAAAAGGGTGATTTGTGTCCCCCAGCCAGAGAACAATTCTCCCCATAGGATATGGACACGGCAGACAAGTGAAACATTCACTGAGGAAGAAATGACCCAGTTATCTTCATCCTGTTAGCTCTGTTCCTGCCAAACTGGGTCCAGTGTCACTTGGAGATAAAGAGCAAGCACCTTATTATCACAACCATGTCTGTCCTTGAGGGTTTATTCTTTCACCCCCTCCTGTCTTTGTTTCTTTCCCCCTTCCCTGATTTTTTTCTGTGTTGTCTCCCTACTTCCTACCATGCAATTCCCATTTCCCATATGGGTTTCATTCCTACCCTGTCCCCATCCTGTCTGCTAAAATAATCAGCAGTGAAACCCTGAATATGGCTGTTCACATTGTTTCCATGGGACTCGGTGGCAAGTCTCCTAGTGCGATGAATGAAGGCAGGACGCACTTCTCAGAGCCATTGTTTCAAGCTGTCTGCTGTCTCAGGAAAGCACTGCCAGCTCCATTTACACTGAGTCCTTGACTGCTGTGTTTTCTCCTCCATCTGCTGTGAGTAAGAAAAGAATCAGGTCCTTGCAATTTAAACAGTAGCTTAGTTTGTGGAGTGCATGCTTCATCACCATGCTTCCCATGGGCCAGAGTTGCTCCACAGGGAGGATGTCAGATGAGAGTATCATGAGTTGGTCCTTTGTAAGCAGCCACAGACTATATTCACTCCCTGATGTGATTGTTAAGAGCGGGAATCTGGCTCATGACTGTGGAAAAGAATTGACAAACCTGAACTGAGGTTCTCCTCCTCCCTGGAAGCCCTGATGTCATGTTCATCATATTTACAGTTTTCAGTCCACTGAAAGCATGGAAAGAGACAGCCCACATGTGTTTGGAGAGAGCTGAACAGACATCTCCTAACTCAGAATAACAATAATGAAAACATGCTGCAGCACCTTTTAGCTATGACACATGGTACCTCCAGTCTGTGCTGGTCATTTGAAACATTTTAGTACATGATCTAAAACTTCCCACAAGGAAGCAGGAATTATGGTAGATGAACCTGGAAGACATCAGTAGGATTTGCAGGTTATAAAATAGTTTCTTTTTGGAAACATTTCAGATTGTTTTAATAGTTTCCAGGCTTCCAGCATACAGAAACTGGCAGGACCTTGTCCAATATCTGAATAGCTGAACCGTACAGTTTACAAACATGAATCACAAAAAGAAGACTAAGTGGGATCTGAATACAGACGTAACAAAAGTGAATATGAAGTGAGACATCCCATATGCTGAAGAAACCAGTTTCCTGGTAATTTACCAGTTCAAGTACCAGTTTTCTGGTAATTGAAACTTCAATGCAGTCTCGCCTATTTCAGTAAAAACATCTTCCCATACCAGGAGAACAACTTCCCATCCATGTCCTGCCCAGTGTTGCAAGAAATTTGTTCTGTCTCCTACTGCTCTTCCCCTTTTGACCCAAGCAATGGATCAACATTCTTCTGTGCAGTTTGTCTATGCTGGAAGTGTGTAGATAGAGGCCCCTGGTATAACAGAGCCTGGAGGGTCCCAGCCTCCTGTCCTAAACAAGAGATTCCCTCAACACAGGGGAGAGTGACAATTTCTTGTAAAGTGCCATTCCTTTCACAACCACAGATAGTCCCCCAAAGCTCTCCTACTTCCCCCCATGCAAAACCAGGCTGTGACAATTCCTCTGTGGGCACAATGAGAGATTTTCACTCCTTTAGCCTGAGCAGGAGGTAGCTGTCCTATCCAAAGGTCTCTGTGAGGATCTCCCAGCTCCTGTGATCACAATGTGAAGTCCTTAGGCCTGGCTCTGGGCTTATTTCTGGTTTATTTCTTTTTCTGGGTTGTTTCTTGCTTTATCACACATAATTCCAGGCTAAGATTGAAGATTCCTGGAAGAAGGGGGATTCAGCAGCCAAACTCTTCCAAACCCAGTTCCTCTGAAGAAGGAGGACCTAAACTACTTGTGATGCTGCTATTCATCACAGTTCCTGGCTAGTCCCTAGAGGAAAACAGCTTCAGCCTAACAGTTTGAGAGTGCCCTTCCTCTCCAAATGCTCTAAGAGGTGGAGCATTTGCCTGAGACATGCAGGTCCAGGAGAGAGAGAAACTCCTCCAGCTGTTCCTGTGGAAGGAACCACTAAGGACTAGAGAGCAGGCAACATGGACAGCAGTTGAGTGGTTAGTGTTCCTGGGTAGAAAGAAGGGTGGATGGGTTCTGTGATAACTGAGAAGTTTGTGCTCTTTGTATGACAACTGCATATTTTACAATACAAATACATCAGAATGCACAGTGCCCTCAGAACATCAGTGGCATAGCTACAACATTAGGTGAGTGGGATTCTGCAACACATGATTCACCCTTGAGGGCTCAAGTTCTTTTCTAGATCCCAGACCCAAGCCCTTTTCTAGATCTAAGCCTAGGCGACTTATCAGTTTGTCGAAATCAGGTTTCCTAGGGTAAATAGGTATTTAACCACTGTGTTATCCTGTGTCTTTGTGCCATTTGTTATTTCACAATCTTTCCTAGGCTGTTGACAGTTTCAAAAAATCAGTTCTTTTTGTGGTAATTACAGCTTCAGTTTGCTTTCCCCAACAGCGGGAGAAGGAGGTACAAGCACAAAGTACATTTGTGGCATTGTGGGTGGGGAGGGAGAAATTCTTCTACAAAAGTATTTGTAGAAGATTAGAAATATGGCTGCCAAAAAGCAAGTTCCCAAATGCCTGGAGTCCACATGTTGCATAAAAGCAGAGTACCATCTTGGCATGGAAAAGGAACATTGCATGAAGGAACTCAAAATCTCTCCAGGTCACATTGTCCTTACTGAAGATGAAAGCCCGCGAGCTGCAAAATGGTACCCCATCAGCTGCCTTTGCCACCAGGCAATGACTTGCTTTGCTTTGACTGCTTTGAAAGAAAACCCCTTACAGGAAACATGTGCTGGGTATACAAATGCAGTGTTTAGTTTATTTATGACACAAATGCAAAACCAAACAGGCTTTCACAGTTCTAGGTCACAGATGTGTTTAACGAAAACCAGCTATTGGAATGTTAATAACAGTTTCTTGTATCGTAAGCAATGAGTCCACTCTGTCATGCTTTTAGGAACTTAACAGTTTCAACAGATCAACCTATTAATCACTTGGCCTCCTAATAGTTCACATAAGGGCAGCTCTTATGAATTTGTTAGTGTGCTGTGCTGACAGTTCACTGAGCAGTACATATAAATGCCCCAGATTCTGCTCCTCTGAGGTCCAAAAGGGACTCCCCTGGGATAGCAATGAACAATCCATTTGACCCAAACTGCTTCCATTCACTCAGTCTTTAGTCACATAGTTAACTTGGAAATGCTGCTGTGGCTACAAAATATTCCTCAGCGCTAAGAAGATGACAATTCATGACCCCACACCCGCCACTCTGGAAACCCAAGTGACAAAACTGGTGTAAAATACTGTCCCTTAGTGCAGTCAGGGAAAGATGATGATTTATACTGGCCATGAGAAAAACTGTAAGGTGAAATTGTTGTTTTCTTTCATTGGTAAGAGGCAGGCAGTCTGGGTCAATATTTCTAAAAAGTGTTAGCTTGGAAAAATTGTGGAGTTCCTATAGATTGAATCTCTGTGTTTTCCTGTGCAAGGTCTGCGGCTGCTGCCTCTGCTCTGTGGCTTCATTCCTCAGAGCCTTCATGTCAAGCTGCTTAAATTGATCTGGGATGAAACAGACAATGACACCTGTGGGTTTTGTCCAATTTTCAGCCAGAAGCATGCACAGCGCTAAACTGCACCATGTAAGCTCATTACTTCTATGTATTTTTAGACATTCTCTCAAGGTTAATCACTGCTGTTGTCATTAGAAAGCCAGGAAAGATTAGCTACAGTTGGACTTTCCTCAAGCTTCAGCTTCAGAAGTAAGCAAAGGTTTTGCGATCAGTCCTGGTGCATGGAGTTACAGCCGGGAGAAGCTTTAGCTGTTCTCACTCTCTGGTTCCTCTGCTGCAGCCCTGTGCTTAACACGGTGCCACAACTGCTCTCTGGGTCCTGAGGCTGCTGGTGGGTGGGTTGAGCGAAGATATGATGCTTCACAGTGCAGAAGCAGGTACATGTCATGGTGGGGATGGTAACTTCTGGCACAGGAGCAGGGTGGGCAGCTGGAGTCATAAGTCTGATTGTCAAACCTTTGAATCAGCAGCTTCTTCATGGGAGAATACAAGGCAAATGAAGCTGCCCATTCTTTATTCCATGTCTGTGTCTTACCCACTCTGTGCTGTATTTCCCTCCCCTTCTCAGAACACAAGTAACTAGCTGTGTAATCAAGGTGACAGCCTGAAATATATTTTCCCTTTATTCCTAGCAAAAGACACAGAGTCATGTTTTGGACCATTATGGGCTTGTGTCCTCCAGCTGAAAATCCAAGTCATGGCAGTGGGATGCTGCTACAGCAGCTTACCCAGTGCTGGGCAGCTGGCCCACAAGGAGGGACATGCTTTGCAACTGAAACAACACTGTCTACACAGAGCAGTGCAGACCAATACTCCGAGTGGGCAACCCTAGTCCTTTGCTACACCTCATTCCAACAGAAGCTCACATTTTTAATCAAGGCATTCCATTATTAAATGAGAAACCTATGGCTAACAAGAGCTGATTACATGGTGTAATCTAATACAATACTGTCTACATGGTGTACCCAGGTTTTCTCCCCATCTGTACTCACACATACAATTTACCACCCTGACCAGGTAAGCTGGTGTATTTTCTTCATCAGAACTAATCATATTCCAATTATAGAGACAATATCGCAACTTACATCATAATGCTGGACTGCACATTTCATCCATGTGTCTTGGGATCTCTGCCTTAATGGGACATAAGCACTGCCAGCGTCACCAGGAACGGTCTGTGCTTACCCCAAAGAAAACAGAGTCCCATAATCTGCAAACCATCATCTCTTTTCCAGTAAGATCAATTCACAGATAATAATTGGTTCATGGGAAAGGAAGAGGACACGTAAGGAGAGAACTGCTGAAAATGCAGTTGGTTTGCTGCGTAACACTGATGCTTAGCCTGCTGTTTCAAAGGTGAAAGTTTAAGAATGAAGAGTCCTTGCCTCCCCATGCTGCATGAGAAAAACCAGCGTCGCAGCCCACAGAAGGCAGTTGTTTTTGTGCAGGGTTCCTGTTTGTTACTCATTTCCCCTCCTGTGTCCCAACACTGTGCCTCTTTAAAGCTCTTCCAAGATTCCTTATAGGAGAAGGTCTGTTGCCAGCTCAGAGCTTCCTGTTGTACTCTGAGAGAGCCTTATCTCTGCAATCTTCAGGCAGACTGCAAGGAGATTTTGTATTTGTTTGTGTTTTTACAAACCAGGCCATTTCTATGGACTAAGCAGTCTCTCAGTGCTGACTGTGGTGGGGCACTTTTTCATAAAAGTCATTAAGTAGATTTGTTTAGTTTGAAGGTTTCAAATAATTCTCTGCCTCTATAATTTCTGACAAATTAACACTGCCAGGTTGCCTTATTTAAAAGTCCTTTAAAAAGTTCTTAAAATGACCCAGAGAGATGCCTAGGGATCTGGCGAGTGGGTCTCTCTGCCTTTCTTTGGTCCATTTTGTCTTTTGGTTTTCTAGCACAATTCTCATCTCTGGGCCTCTATAGTAAAATCAGGTGACCCTGACCAGGGAATGATTGGCATCTGACTCCAAAGCTTTGGAATGCTGAACACCCACTTTATTAAAACTATATTATATTACATTACACTATACTATAACTATACTATGAAGAATACTCACTACTAACTAAAAACTCGTGACTGTCTGCAGACCGACAGTCCACACAGCTTGGACCTGATAGGCTAATTAATATAAACAATCTCCACCAGAATCCAATTACCAAATTCCTTCAGGTAAACAACCTTCCCAACATATTCCACATGTGCAAAACACCAGGAGCAGCAAGCAGACATAAAAATTGTTCCCCCTCTGTGCTTCTCCAGGAAAAAACCTGAGAGAGAGAATTATGTCTCTCTCTGTTCAGAGGGCATGTGAATACCACAGGCCTCTGCATCATAATTGTGCTCAGGAAATAAGGGCTTCATTTTCTTGTAGTTCTTTTCAACAGCAAGGGCATCACTGCATTTCTCAGGTCCACTGAAAGTCTGTTAGCATTCAAAATTAATGTAAAAAAAAAGTTTATTTTCTGAGATCCTCCTTAATTTTCAATTCTCCTTACCTCTGCATTTGTGCATCTCTTCATAGAAGCTGTACAAAAGTGAAGCTTTAAAAATATTATAGTATCAATAATTCTTTCTTACCAAGTTCTACTCTGGCTCTGGATAAAGATGGCTGCTTATGTCTGCTCAGAGGTACAAGAATCCTTCTGTTGCAAGCTGATGATGTTACTTCTCTGGTGGCATTCCAGGCAGCTGCCAGCCGTAGCATGAGAGCACTGGCTGTAGCTGCCAGAACAACTTTTCTCCAGGGGAAGTCAACCTGAGCTTGCTCACAACAAGCCAACAACACATGCTCCCTGGGTCAAACTCTAGATGCTAAATTTATTGAGAAGAGGTAGCATCTCTAAGGATACTTAGGACTGGTCCAGAATGTTCCACTTATTGCAGTAACTATTGAGCATTGATATCCTGGAGCATCTGGTTTGTTAATGGCACCAAAGGGACCAACAGCAGGGTTAGCTCTCAGGAAGGTCCCTGCCAGAGCAGAATTCAGAGCAGGGAGTCCTGAATCTCAGCTCTGCCCTGTGCCCGTTTCTCTGCGGCCATGGGATATATTTCATATGTTTGCAGGAGGGGTTGTACTGGCTACTTAGACACCTCTCATGCTAATGAATAATTATGGACCTTCTCAGACACTCAGTCTATATTAGGAAAGGATTTCTCTGCTATTAGTTAAAATAAGAACAGCAGGAAGGCCTAATATCCTGGATCAGTTCTTCATGCAAGACCCAGGCTGAGCTGGCTTCGCTCTCCACATGAATCACACACTTGCTGTTGTGACTCTGTCTAAGAATGAGGTATGGATGCCCTGAGGCTGCTCTCTGGGGAAGAGCTACAGTGTCCCAGTGCTGCCATGGAGAGGGAGCTTTCTTGTTTCTGTTCTTCTGATGAAACTGGCAGTGAAAATGTTGTGGTCCCCAGCCAGATGATGGTATATCACCTGAGATGCTGCAGTGAACAGCTTGGGCATGCTCATGGCTTTGGGATCCACAGAGGCAGTGTCATCTACATTCACCAATACAGTGACTCCGGAGATGCACAGTTAAAGGGAGCTTGGAGGAGAAGAAGTGGCAGTTTGGTCTGTGTTGGCATGAAAGAGTGTAAATTCCAGCTTGTCTATGTTTGGATTCAAGAAAAATTCGTGTGCTGAGTGGTAGCTTTCCTTTCCCTTTGTGGGGGAAATAGAGGAGAGAGAGTAGCACACAGCGTGGATGAGAAGGTGAGCATTATTTCCAGGACTGAGAACAGAACAGTGACAAATGCTGCACTGTGTGACAATTTGGGAGCAGGGAAGGTTCCAGGTAATGCACAGAGCAGCAAATGCTTCGTGTGTGCAAATGGAGAATGAAGTACTCTGTTAAAATCAGTGAAAGGAGAAGGAAATCATCTGCTGAAGGAAACTTGTGAGATCCTAACTTGGGGCTTGAGAGGAAAAAAAGGAATATGGAAGAGGTGAGAAAAATTCTTCTGGTGCTTGGGAACAAAGCAGCACAATGTAATATGGTATCTCCTCAAGTGAATTCTCAAAACAAGAGAGCAATATGTAGCTGAGAAGTGTGGTCTGGCCTCCCACTTAATAAGCCAAGGGGTGATCATCATTACCAGGAATCCACATGTGAGGGCATGAGAGGAAAACATCAGCTTTGAACAGACCTGTCCAACTGAGAATATTAACTATTTTGCCTCATAGAAAAAAACACTTGTGGACTTTTCTACAGCACTGACCTTTCAACATGACTTCATGCACTGCAAGAATTCCGTTTCCAAATAGCCCCATGAAACTGTCAGACACAAATTTTACCTTTCATTTCCCAACAGTTTACTCTTCTTTTCTAATGAGGTTGTTCCAACTGTCCTCACCAGAGACCTGTCAAGCCAAATCTGGGCAGACTGTGACTGTGGCAGTGTCAGATGAAGAAGGAGCAGGTGGCCATGCCCCTAAGCTCTTTTCTTCCCCCACTGTCACCCTTGGAGAATGGTTATCAATGCAGCAGCCTTGCTTTTGGCATCAGAAATTAATTTTCTAGCAAATTATTGAAAATTCAAAGTTATTCTCATTTCCCACACAGCAGCAAATAATAAACTATTAATATTGTTGTGAGTTGAAGACCTGTATGGTTTGCCAAAATGAGATAATTATTTGGCTACTTGGAGCAGACACCATCAGGTAGCCTTTTGTGACATTCATTTACTGCTGGGTCCCCAAAGCCTCATTATATGGTGCCCTGGGGAAGAGGTGGAAAACTCCTCTCTCTCCACTGTCAGCACAAGACTACATTACATGGTGCTGAGCCATTACATGTGCAGTTCTTCAGAGCATGAACATGGTCCATCCCTCTGGCTCCAGTCAGTTTTGGAGATGCTGGTGATCCTTGGGGTGTTACTGGCCCTGGCTGAGGGAGATATCAGTTTAGCTGCTGTGACCATCTTGAGCACAGATGTCCATATTTGATCTCCTTGACTGGATTCCCTTCTAACACCTGAAAAGTTCAGGCACTTCTAATGTATAGTTCACCTCAGCCTAAAGTAGAGGGCTGGAACAGCTCAGATGATTTGCTCTCTCTCCACTGACTGAAAAGATACTGTCTCTTCAGTTTGGGGAGATAGGTTTGTTTGCTCTATTTACCAAAAGCTGACTCTGACAAAGCACTCATCTGGGAGTCAGAATAATATTACAGTGTGACTTTATATTAAAGTGTGACATTTAATATAAAGTCCCAGGGGGAGAGAGATCAGCCTGATTTTGGCAGTCTGACTCTCAGAACAAAATGTGATGGGAGTGGCATGCTCCCAAAGGAGAGCTGCAGCACCACAGCCCAGCAAAACCACTAAAGCACCAAAGGACCTCAGTTGCCTCCAGCTGCCACCACCCTTATTGGGTGGGAAAAGGAAGAAGTCCTGTGTGAAAGAGCAAGGTAGCTCAATAGCCAAACCACTTCTGCATATGTGGGTTTGATCCCTGCGTGAGCCATTCTTTAAGGATTGGACTTGATCCTTCTGGGTCCCTTCTGACTGAGAGTCTGTGATTCTGTAACTTCTGACTGCTTTTGAAGAGCTACCACTATCACACTAATGGTTTTGCCTGGTCATCTGTAACCAATTCTGCTTCAGTCTCCAGACATTGTTTGTCTGTAACCTTTTCAGGTCCCCCTTCCCAGCATGAGAAATAATCTGCTCTGTGCTAAACATGGCCCAGCCCTGCTGACTGAAAACTGCCAAGGCATATACCAAGAAAGGATCAAAGAGTAGTTCAAATATAGGGTAAATAAGGGCATCTCCTAGACGGTCACATGAGCACTCACATCACACCCCCCCAGCTCGCATTTTCTGTCTGCCCAGGTTGGTCATCCCCTCATTTGAGACAGTTTTCAAAGCTGCTAACTGTCCTGTGCTCTCACAGCTCCAGGCTCCTTTCACAAACAATAATCTGGTGATAAAAGGAGGAGAGTAAGAAAGTTCTCCTCTTCCACTTCTGACCAACACCAATAATTTAAGAACAGTAATTAATTTTATATTTCCTTTTTTTCTTTTCTTTTTTTTTCCTCATTTCCAGACCAGTTCAGGGAAGGGAGGAAGAAGTGGCAGACAGTATTTTGAGCCTATCAGTCATGGTGTGAGATGAAACTGAAAAGTTTCTAAGTCACTGCAAGGTCTAAGTCCCCTTGAAAGTTCTTTAGATACTCTAATCCCTAAACCCCAGAGGAAATCAGAGGCAATGATAGTCTTAAAAGTCTGAATTACTTGATCAGGGATAGCAGCTGATAAGTACACCTTGCAAAATTTTGCCTATTTATAAATGAGCTTTTCCCCTGCCTTTCCTCAGTGCCAATTGGGTGCAAGTGTTGGCAAGATCTGCGCTGGTTTGTCTGGACTCTGAACCACTTTGCTGAATACTTAATCAAGCTGCTCGCCTCCCTTTCCCAACAGAGGCCATTTATAGAGCAAGGGAATCAGCTGGTCGATGCAGCAGACAAGGGGAGCAGGGGAGAGGGAGCAAGCTCTTTGAATGGGATGAGAACAGAGCCACCGGCACCTCAAGAAAGTTTATCTGTCTCCAGTGCCAAGCATACACAGTGCTAATCTTTTGTTGCCATGAATATTCAAGCCCAGCTGCCAGCAACAGAGGGAGCAGCTGCAGTGGCAGAGCTGGCAGGTCCCCTCGTGGTGCCCTCGCTTGCCGACCCTGGCATCTGGGTCTGTCTGGGTGTGGGGAGGGGGAGATGCTGCTTGCATTGCAGACAACAGACAACAAGGCATTGAGCAGCCCAGCCCCACGCTTCCTGAGCAGCAAGAAGTCAGGAACTCACACGCCCTGGAGAGCCCAGGACTGTCCTGTCTTGCTAACATGGGTACGCCAGATGCTCCAGATGTTTGGGGTCATGTGAAGCCCCGGAGGGAAGAGGTGAGTCTGGGATAAGAAAGTGCAACAGCTGGGGCAGTATAGGATTAAAGGACGTCTGCTGCTGCTTGGAGAAAATAGTGAGACAAAATCCTGCAGGCTCCCTGGAAAGCTAGACGTACATAGCCCTAGGCAGATCACAAGTCTCATGGCTTATTTGGCAAAGATGCCTGTTTGTTATGGCAGGGTGGGCTGGTGAAATGCCATTACAAGAATGCAGCACTGGTCACAGACAAGTTGGCAGGTGAATGCTGCTGCAGTGTAATGGAAGAGTTGAAGGGATTTTGCCACATGAGGTGGGAAGCAGCAGTAGGAGGAAGCCATGAATTTTCCTCAGATGACCAACTTGCACTTCTCCACAATTTAGGGCAGCATTTCAGGGAAGGGGCAATGTGAAAGCATGTATTTGCCTCAGCATACTCCATAGGGGCAGATAAATGCTCTGGTACAAGTGTCAAGAGACAGCAGGTCAGAGCAGACATCCATGCTGCCAAGGAATCACTCTGCCCAGCACCAAAGTCATTAGAGGCTGTAATGACCCTGCCTTGGCATAGAAGATCACTGAGGCCCACTTTGCTTAGATTTCCCTTGTGATGCAATGAAATACGCTAGGGGAAAAAAAGAAATTTAAAACAACCAAAAAAAACCCCAAACAACGAACAAACAAAAAACAAAAACAAACAAACAAAAAAAACCCCCCAAAAAAAAAAAAAACAAAAAAACCCACCAAAACCAAACAAACAACCAAAAAACCAAAATATGACCGGAGAAGGCAAGACCAAGCTTCAAGAAATACCTCAGGCTCAGATTACTTCCCATCAAACCAAGAGTGGTCACTGTCATAGAGCTTTGGAAGGCTGGAGACTGCTGCCGAAATTTTTGCTTCTGTGTGTTGAAGAAGGTGGCTCCTGGAGCCCTTGCTATGGTCAGCTGTCAACTGCTGGCATTCAAAAATGTTCATTCCCATTCTTCTGAGGCTCTAATTCCCTTCAAGAAAGCAGAGCCTCAGAGCAGCAACACATTCATGTTACAATGCCACAAGAACAGCATTGCCTAACCAGAACTGCAAATTTCCTGCTCTCTGGCACAGAACTTTCCGTCAAACTCAGGCATACAGCCACAAAACAGACCAGTTATCCAGGCCTCCTTGTTACAGGGCTCAGAACTGTGGAGCAGCTGATATCGCTAGAAAACTACCAGAAACAGAGATAGACAGGTATCCTAAGAGAGAGAACAGCCTTTGAAGGTTGGAGGTGGACATTGTGCAGTTAGCTACTAATCTCCAAGAAATGGGGGACTGGAATTTTCCAGTAGAGGATCAGATCTGATCATCTGGGGCTTTGTGTCCCGAAAACAATTTCTGTAGGCAGCCCATAAGGAAAAATGAGCCACAGACCTGCCTTGGGATTTACATTTTAGAACACCACATGGACCAGGGTAAGCACTCTTAAGCAAGAAGTAATGCAGCACAGCAAAGGGGATCTCTTGATGATGCTGATCTCTTGATGATGCTGAACTGTCCAGTTCTCAGTGCTGTCTCTATCCTTCCAAATTAAAAAAGAAATTCTATCCTAACTGTATCTGCAAATAGGCCATCTCAGACAAAGAGGGGAAAGTAGGAATAAAAGCAGGAGAAATCACATCTACCAAAATGTTTCATGTTTTCTTTGCCTTTTCTGTATCAATTTTTAAAAGATAACCTAAATTGAAAAAGCTAATGACATATTTTACATTTTTGTAGGAGCCTTAATGATAAACACAAATGTAATAGTACCTACTTGAATAATCTGATTTTTTGCCTAAATGTAATTTTCCCAATTTTCTAGCAAAACCCTTCACAGAGTGAGAGCCCAGCCACCCCACAGTCCACTTGCCTGGCACACATCCCATTCACTATTAGAATGGACACAGTATATAGATGCTTCACATAGATTTATGGCTATCTTTGTCCCCAGATTGATATTAAATGATAAACAGTTTGTGGAAAAGAGCTTTATCCACAGCAAATCCACCTCCGCCTGCTGCTGCTTTTTCACACGAAGAGGTCAAGGGTTTAGAAACTGATTTCAGACTCCCAAGCTGTTACCGACAAAGTGCTGATATAGCAGAAGGAAGGGCCATGGTCACAAAAGGTATCTTTGTCTGCAAGAATTTAAAATCCCTTCTCATATTCCACTGCTACAGTATTTCCTTCCTCCAGGTTTCACCTTGGATTGAGCTACATCCTCCTGGCCTTAGTACCATTAGATGTATTTTTCTCTTTTTTTTTTTTTTTCTGGATTTGAACACAGTGGATCACATGAAATTCAGTAGCACTGCTCTGTGCTCTGGGAGTCTGCATGACTTTAGCCAAAATGTTCCTGATGATCCCTCATTTCTTTGAAAGGCTGCTCTGCACTCTTTGGAGTGCATCAGGTGTGCACACAGCGCTGCTGCTGTGCCACAAGCACATTATAGAGCAGATGAGCATAGAACAAGGATCTTCTAAAAGGAAATGGGGCACAGAGCCGTACCTGGGCTCCCCTTGCACCACGGTGCTCTGGATGGATTCAGCCGGCTCCAGACCTGCCAGTGTCTTAGCTTGGCTCCATGACATTCCTCATGTACAAATTCACCTGGTGGAGTTGGATGCCTGATTTAAGGCTACTTTGGGATAGGAGAAGGGCCTATCCATCTAGATACATTTCAAAATGAGAAAACCCCTTCAAACTCTCATTACAAACCACTGCAAAGGGGAAAAGGGTGTTAATAGCGAGAAAGAGCAGGAAAATTTGACAATGCCAAGGAAGACGTGAAGGGTCCTTCAGATCAGATTTAGGAAAAGATGGTCAAGGGAATATTTAGACTTTATTTTTACCTCTATACTACTAAAAAGACAGCTGAAATGCTACCAGGGTATACTCAGCACCAGGTGCAAAAAGTTTTAACCCCATCTGAAGGAAGCTAAGAGACTTGGTGTAGCCACATCTGGTTCCCTGATTCCCAGCCTCCAGAAAGGAGTCCAGATCCACAGGCTGGGGGGAGGCACTGAGTCTCCTTACAAGACTCCTCTACCTTGCAGATGTAAATGGGATCCCCTAGACTGACTAAAGGGGAAGTGTGCACTTCCCACAGAGGAAGGCAGCTCAGCAGAGAAGGGGGATTGGGCTCCCAAGGGGATGTGGAGTGAGGATCCCTCTTGCACTTGTCTTCTGGCTTGATGGGTATTGGGTTCTTCCCCACACAGTGAAACTTTTTAATAGGAGCTGTCAAAACTATTCCCCAGCATCCAGTGATTTTTCTCAGCAAATACACACCTGGGAATGGTTTAGGTGAGCTCTGAGGAAGACAGGTACTAAATTGTTCAGAACAACAAAAACAAAGTTTTTTTCTGGGCATGGTGATTTCTTTTGAGGGTGGGAAAAAAAATAAAAGAGATGCTAAGTGAGAGAGAGGAGAGTAGGAATTTTTGGGTTTACAACCTGAACTCAACTTCCTAAATTCTGCCAAACAACCTGTTCAAACACCTAACTCTTTACGTAGGCCAAACAAATAATGAGTACACTTAATCAGCTATATTTGCAATCTGGGAATAGTTTGTGTATGTGTTGTGGGAGCGAGAGTGTCATGCAGAGACTTGCAGACTTATCTGTGCTTGGTGTACACATTTCCCTTCATCCCTCCCATCTGACATAAGATTAGTTACACAGAATGGAAGCGTCTCATTTTTTGGTGATGTGGAACTTCTCAGCACTGCATTCCCTCCTCTGCTGGGGGCCAGTTTAAGCAAGGACTGCTGGGGGGAGCACATGTGCTCAAAAACATCAGCTGCTCTTGGCATTCTGGCTGATCCCAGTATGTGGATGCAGCTGGCAGGAGCCTAGCAAAAGAGGAGGAGGAACTGATGGGAAATATGTGACACATATCTTGGGGGGCAAAACACCTTGTTGAAGCCCTGACTTGAGGGCAATTAGTGAGAAGGGGACTGGTTCAGAGGGCTTTCTTCTAATGCACTCAAAGGTAGGAACAAACCATAAAGGCAGCACTTCATTCTGTCCCCTCTCCTGAAATCCAGCCCATGGTACCCTTTACAGGGAAGCATGAGCTGCTCTTTTCCCAGGTGGGCTGGAGGCACGCCCTCAGCCCAGTGTTGTCTCCAGCCCACTGGCCATTAAAGTTTGCTAAGCCTCCCACTGCTTCCTGCATGTCTGATGTCTTCCTCTGCCAGGCTAGTGTCTGGCCTCTTCTCCCTATTTAAATAAAGGCAAGATGTTTTTCTGGTAGTTGTTTAGTAACAGTTTCTTAACATATTTCCTGTTTGGTTGGTGTTTTTTCATTCTTTCCTTTTTACCACAAATGGGGTTTTAATGCCTGTGTATTCAAAGCAAGGACCTGCCCAACCCACAGGCCAAAGGGCATCTGTCTTGTTTTGCCAGGTGCCAGAAACAGCAACTGGACTCTACCCACTGCCTGGTGGGTGAAAATATTCTTCACAGTTTCTACAGCACCTCCAATTTCCAATTTTGTACAATTCTCTCCAAGTCTGCTGTATAACACAGATACTGTTGCAAATCACTCTGACGCTGGTTTAACAACTTTAGTCTTTATTGCTAGAGTGATCCAGAGAGCAGAGGGTCGTGCTGGCAAATTTAACTGAGGCTTGGCGCAGAAAACACAAAGACCTTAATTCACGATTTTGAAATGACCCTTGGGACTTCACATAGTAAAAGGACATGTATAGGAACATCTGTAATTCTTTCTCTTGCACCCTCTCATTTGGAGTCCTCCAGAAAATCTGTGCCCAGAACAACAAATATGGCCAAATCCATACTGCAGTTGAACCTATAACAAACCAAAACCAGCAGCATAAATTTCTAACCTAGACTCATACAAAAAATCCAGTTCTACCCAAAAAAAAATGGACAGACAGAATTCCTTGAGCGTTTCTACTGTCACAGGAACAGGCTGGTACTCTGGAGCTTTTGTCCTCAGTGGAATATGGGGCCACTGCCTTCTCAGATGCTGGGGAGGACAGGCTTTACAATGTGCATAAATTAGAGGAGAAGCTGGAAGATGCACCCTCTGCACTCCATGTGTCAGGCAGTACTGAATCCAAATCCATGAAGGGACAGCTCTTTCACAATCATCCATCAGCTCCAGGGCCATGGAATACCACAAGCCAGCAGCCACCCAGCACACGTGTTAGGGCTGCCTGTGTCTCCCTGCACTCCTTCAGACCCTGGAAGCTGCTGCACTTTCCATGTGGATAGGCAAGCAGAGTTTGCAGACTACAGTTTTGCTGCAATCCTGAAAGCAGCTTGAAACTCTGGTGGAAGTGGTTCAATGTGTCTGCAGCACACAAGAATCCTTTGGATTCTTGACAAGAGACAAAGCTTCCATTTCGGCATGAGAAAAAGGTGAGGGTGCATCGCAGGGCTGGAAAGGGATATGTCAGATACTCTTATGCCATCCCTGCCTATTTTTATCTGCCTTACAGGTGCTTAACTGCTGATGTAGCTCTTTAAAGGTCTGTGTTGCTCAGGTCTGTGTTTTTTAACTTGTGCTATGTGTTTGGCTCCAAGGTGTCCCCTTTTTCCTGGCAAATCCGTCAATACGAAAAGTTTGAAGACATTTGTAGGATGAGGACTTAAAACTGAACTCGGCCCCATTTCATCAAAGTACTTCAATGCAAGCACTTTAAGTGGGGCCATAAATCACAGTATAGTAAACTTTTCCTAGACGGATCCCTATCCAGTGTAACACTGCAATGCCATTTTGATGTGCACATTGATACATGGCATTAAGAGGTTCAAAGATTAAAAAAAAAAGTGGGGCACCTAAACTAGTGATCATTTCTGAGCCCAAATAACTAAAACAAAAATCCAAATCTCTGTTTTGTTGCTCTCTTAATGGTATAATTGTGGCCAGATGTATGGTGCCTGTTTTTTCAAAATAAACTGAATTTTAGAGGGGAAAAAAGCTCATTTTGCAATTTGCTGATGCAGTACCTCAAGCTGATGCCAGACAAGATTTGGCTGACATGCAATTTTTCCAGTTCATGCATCTTATGGGTAAATTATCATATTTATGCTTCTATGCTTAGTTCAATACTAGAAACTTTTCTACTAGGTCACTAGAAAACTTTATGGCATGTCTGAGCAGAGATTATGTGATGCACAGTGCTTCCTGCCACTCGAGTACTGCATTGCACATGTGCGCAAGTACAGCTCGGTACCATGGCGCTGGACACAGAGCTGTGTCCCACCCAGGCCCTCCACTGGGAACCTCAAAGGTCCCAGCAGGGGCACTTAGTAGGAGCCTGGCTCTGGAGGGTTGAATGAACTACAGAAGGGGTGAAAGCATTCCCTGACATATCATAGCTGCAACAACATGCACCTGAGCAGGCCCAATGAGGGAGGGCATGGAAGTCTGACTAGCCTTGAGCTGCGGCGGAGCTCTAATCCCAGCTGCCCCTGTGGCAGGTGACAACTGAGGCAGAGACTGGGGTATTTTGTGTGCCTGTCAGTCATGTGCCATCGCCACAAGAGCAGATGGGGCAGGCACGGCACGCAGGGACCTGCCTGTGCGACGAGTAAATACACAGAGCTCATTCAAGGCTCTTGCCTTGAATACGCTCACTGGTTCACCCTCAACCCAGTCCCACGTGTGGGCAGTCGGCAGATTTGGCCTCAGGCCCAGCCTCGAGGCTGCTCTTAAAATTCAGCGTGGCTGCAGCACGGAGTCAGCTTTGGCACGGCAGGGCCCAGGGGCCCGGCTCCAGCGGGCACCGAGCGGCACCGCGACCGCGCTCGGGCCCAGCGCAGCGGGCACGGCCCCGCTACTGCTGCTGCTCCTGCAGGGCCGCAACTGCAGGCCAGAGGGAACCAGACTCTTCCCAACAAAGCAAGCTGCATGGAGGCAGCGTGTTCGCTTACCCCAAACTGTGAATCACTTCTGAAAAGGCAGACCTGTTCCTGGTGTGTTTATACATATAGGGAATCTGCACAAACATGCCACATGTCTAAGCACATGGGCCCAGCCATATGCACCCATGAATACACACACGCTTCCTTCCGTGTGTGTGCGTGTGCCTATGTATCCCTCTGCCAGCACCAGATTTCTGGCAGGAGCTCCTTCTGCCCTTGCCCCACAAACAGCAGGCACTAATTCTCCCATCTGCAGGCTTCACCCTTTTCCTTGCCTTGCTTTCTTGCCTGCCAGCAGACGTGCCCTCTCTTTACCTAGTCAGTCTTGCAGTCTTCCCACCACTCCCAAAACTGGTGCTTTTTATAAAGCAAATTCTCTTTTGAAGCATGGTGTCATCAGGGGAAGAGCTGCAGGGGCCAAATGCTGCAGAGATTAAGACAGCACGATGCTGTCCAAAGCCTGCCCACACCCCACCTCTGACTGGCACCCCAGAAGCACAGCTGGGCACACCTGAAAACCCCAGAACCAGAGCAATGATATACCATTTGTCTGTGCCTTGGCTCATGGTATTGCATACTGAGGATAAAAACACAATGGCAAGAGATCACAAGCAGAGTTTCAAATATGGTGATTTCTGTTTTGCTTTTGTTTTCTAAGTTTGTCCATAGGTTTTTGTAATTCTGTGTAGGACAGTGATGCTTTGGCTCGAAGCCAAAGGCAGTAGAATTTTGGGGCAGCTGACTGAAAGGTTAGAAATTGGGTTAATACATTTTTAAAAACAGCTTTAATATTAGGTGGTCATCTGCTTTCCCTATTAGATCAGTCTTTTTAATCTTTAGCTATGCTATTTAGCTGCATGCTGTTCATGAGATTTCACAGTTATTTGAAAGGCAGACTGTGTCCCAGCGCTTCTATCTTATGTGTTTCAAGAGACAGCTTCAAATCTAGCCTCTTCCACTAAAAAGATGAAACATTCATAGAGAACTGCCTTAGGTTTAATTAAAGTAGAAATGCAATCATACTTTCTTTTCCTGACTCTTTACAGAAGTTTTTTTAAACCCATACAAGTGTTAAATTCACCCTGAGGTGAAGCTGGTGAGGATATTTGTTCTGAATGATTGTTCACTTTTTACCACTTTCAAATAAGAATGACAAATTTGAGAACAAGTCCCGTAATATTTGTTTTGACAACACTGCTGAATTAAAAAAGCTTGAAGGACCATCCTGATATCTCTTCAAACCACCTTTGTATAATTTTATCAGACATGATTACCATGTCTCTTTCTAGAACCATCTCCTTAAACAATCAGAGGCAAAGGAGGCTAAAAAGAAAACAGTGTGTAGATGAGGAAAACTTCTTTTTTTTTTCTTACAACAAAAACAGCTCCAAAGCTGGCCAATATGTGTCTCTCACATGTTTTATCCTCTCTCCAAATCCTTCCTAGGTTGTGTCATTTTAAAAACCTGCAAGTTGGGACATCAAAGAGAGTCCAGGCATAAGAGGAAAGCAAGCATGGAGGCGCTGTAAAGAATTAATACACAAAGACCTGTGGGATTAGTGCCTGGAGATTTAGGTCTGTTCACAGCCACAGTGGAGACTGTGCAGGCAGGGCATGAGAAAAGATCTGCCTTGAATATCAGAGTTTCCTGGTCAAGGGTTTTTTCAGCTCTGCTTTGCAGGATGGGAAGGCAAAGTCAGCACAAGCAAATCCACACTGAAACAACAGCTGAGTTACTGCCTCAAGTCAAGATCCTTTCCTCCCAGTCAGGGCTGTCACAAAGGCAGGTTTGGTTTTGTTGGGGCAGTTTGTTTTGGTTTTGGAAGGATATGCTTTGTCCTTGAGATTTTTTCTTGTTGGACCAACCAACATTTGGGGCAATGCCATAGATTCCATCAATGCGGGAGCCTGCTGCGCCTTTTCTTTCTAGACTGAGCCCCCAGCCTGCGAGACCAGCATGGTGTCTCTTGATCCCTCCAAATGAAATTAGGAAAATGGGCTGGCTGACTTGCATCTGCCCTATGCTGCACGAAACAGCATTGCAGAGAGGGTGCATTTGCTAGGAGAAGTAATAAATGTAATTTCCTCCACGAATTAGCTGTGCCACAGTGGCTCGAAGGAAAACAAGAAAAGAGCCACTGTCTGTTAAAACACCAGCCCCTGACTTATCAAAGGAAATGGGATATCAGGTCATACTTCAAAACCTAATGACAGCAGTTCAGGGGATTTGATCAGAGCCATTTCCTTTGCCCAATTTTTACGGGGCACTGGGTACCTTAGGGTGAGCACAGAGCCCTCTGTGCGTTTGAGGAGAAGGTGACTGAAGGATTGACCAAAAGGATGGAGGGGAGGGCAAAGCAAGGCACCGGGTTGTAACCAACTGGCTCCGTTGGTGCCTAAAGTGACCTTGTGTAGAAGCAGGAAGAATTTCAGGTCGGCAGAATGTAATTACTCTGGTTGGAAAGTTGCCAAGATTCTGGCATTAACATCCCCATGCCTCTAAAAAATGCCACAGGGCCAGAACTATAGATTTCTCCATGGCTGAAAAAAAGCACTGGAGAGGTACAGGAGCCTGTAAGCTTTGTGAGCAGCTTGAATTATATAGTGGGGATTGCAAGAGCAGTTAGGTTTTTCAAATCTCCCTCTTAGCTGAAAAAACATGGCTAAATGAAAGTAAAATGGAGGATATTCCCTTCCATTCTCCATCCTCCAAGCCCCCCTCCCCCACCCTTTCCTCTCTCCAAGAAAAGCAAGAAGTTCCCATAGAACTGTAGCAAATACAACCTGGTAAAATAGCACACACGGATTATTTATCTCCCCTCTTCCACCAGTGTCATTGCTTTTTGCAAATCAATCTCATTCAGGACAAAGTCTATAGCAGACAGAACAACACTCAATTCTAGCGCAAGCCTAACACCAGATAAAGACTGAGAGCTGCAGTGCCCCCAACAAGACAAAGGTGAGGGTTTTTTTACTAAACACCTTCTACTTTGTGACAATTCAGAGGAAGCCAAACTGAGTGCCCTACACTTGGCCAAAGTTTACCAGGACTTTCTGTAGCACAAAAGGCAATAACACTATTGCAGAGTATTGAGTCCTGCTTGAATTCATTGGCCAGCAGAAACACTTTGTACAACCAGGTGTGGAGGTTTCCTATACAGGTCTCCAAAATCCAGAGGCCCACATCTGGTGCCAGAGGAGAGGAAGTGACATGCTAGCACAACAGCTGTATTGGATTATATTCATAATTCTCAGAAATGTACCGAAACACTTTCCAGCATGTGAACACTTGTGCTTCAGGATTAGTCTTGAAAAGGCAGAATCGAATTCTTCCCTTTCCTGGCACTCTCCTCTTGACCAACAGGGGATCAATCAGCTTGTGAGCTACAAATGAATATTTGCACACAATAAAGATTCTTTTCAGACACAGTATTTGGCAGGGGCTCATTAGAGGAAAAAATGGCACTGATTTAGACAAGGAGTGGCATTAACTTTTCTCCTTGCAAAAGGCAAAGGATATCAGTTTCACAGAAAACAGACATGAAGTTCTGAAAATGGGGGCCCAATAGAAAAGCCTGAGGGACTTTGAGAGCCCTATGGCATCGCCACACACTGCACGTGCAGCCATGCCATGTGACAAAGTTGTGAATATGCACTATGACTTCACTTTTGGGTCACAGCTGTGTCTCTTTACGTGACAGCTGTGCAGAAGAGCTTGAAAAAGCAAGTTGGAACAGTCACTGTGACAACTCTCACATCTTTCTTTTCAGATCTTGTTTTAATGCCCAGGCTCTGAAAGAAGACAATGATGAAATACTTCTATTTTAAAGTTAGCTTCTGTCCTTCTCTGCTATAGAAGAAAATCTAAAAAATGCCGGAGGCCCAAAACAGAAGCAGCAGAATTTCATTTTGTAAGTGTCAAAATTTCTTGGACTCATGCTCTCTAGCTGGCAAGATTGTTTGACAGCCCTGGGGCTTCTTCCTCAGGAGCTTACCTGACCTGCAACATCTAAACAAACATGCAGGAACATATCCTTTCATTGCTTTTCTACCATTTTTGCTCCTATAATTATGTATACTTTATGAAGGCTAACAGGAGAAGGGAATAGTCTAACTCTCCATGAGGGCTGTGTTTTTCCGAGTGGAAAAATCTAAGTTTCCACAGTATTGTTGCCTTGTTTGGACCTAAGGGTCTAATAAAAGTTAACCACTCCTGCACAGATTTTTGGTGGAAGTGCATTGCTACTTTTTATAACAAGGAAAAACAGAAGCAGACTGCCAAAGGAACTCACATGACTGACTGCAAGTGAATCACTCAGTGCTATTTCTTGTGTATGCATAAAGTTTTTCAGTCCCAGCATGCCTGGTCCTCAGAGAAGGGTCTCCCCCTTACTCTATTTTGATTCACTACAATTGCATTTCTTCTGCAGCATCAGCCCAAATTGAAGCCCAAACTGTTCTGCATGCCAGAGAGAATAGTTCTACTGGACACATTTAAAAAGACAGTCATGAGATGTCTCAGATTATACAAAGTGATGCCCTGATGTAATACAGAAAACTACCCAAGAAGAGAGTAAGTGGGGAAAAAAAAAACCTGGAAAAACTGACCACAAGCTTGTATTTAGGCAGGGGAAGGGAGCTCAGCTGGTGTCATTCCAGTACAGACCAACTTCATTTCACAATTTAAAATGTGTTGTGATTGAAATAAAGCTGTCTATACAAGCATTGTGTGCCTCAGAGGTACTCTGCAATTCTAAGCCCTGGTGAGATTTTGTGCTCACAATTGTTTGATAATGCTCAAACAATGTATCTGCACCCTGAACCACTGCAGGCACTGCTTTTATAAATAACAATTTTCAAAGACTTAAGTATGTATTAATCAAGGTGCAATACTGAATAAGTTCGTTGCTCCCACAAGGCAGCCTTCAAAGTATTCCTCTGTTCCTGAGGAACAAAGACATGAAGCAAGAGCAGCAAGAAATCACCAAGGACTTCCTAGGTGCTCACTGTAAGGTCACTGGATTGCAATATGATACTCCCAGTGGAACATTAGGAAAGAGTATTTTCTTTTTTAGAATGACAACAGTGTAATTTTCTGGCCTCCCCATGCATGATTGGAGGTCTCTCATTTCTGGATGATCTGGATTAGTGTAACTTTAATCTGTTGCAGCATTCATTCCATCACCAGCTCTGGCAGCAATCCAGGCAGAGGACAGAAAAGCTCCAACAGATTTTCTTTGGGAGCCTTCTTTTCCCTATCCACTTCACAGACATGGTGAGAGTGCTTTTTCTGACTTGGAAATAAGCCTGTCTTGTACTCCTGTTGGCTTTGGGAGCCTGAGATAGCCACGCAGCCATCTGCCACAGGTATCATTCTTCTCACTTTATCATACCACTATATGACTCAGAAACCACAGAGTAGGCAAGCAGCAGAACCAGGAATTTTTTTACACCTTCAAAGAACAACAGCATTAAGCAGATGGTAACTTATCATGAACTATTTTATTTGGTTCTGGTTTGCATCTGTTTTAAGAAAAAGGTGTTGACTGCATGAAGAACCCATCGTTATATACTATGATAAGACAGGAAGAGAAAAAAAATCAGTACTCTGTTAAAAATAGACTCTCCCCAAAATAGGCTTTCTTTAGGTCAACCCAGTAAAGTGAGAGCAGAAAATGGAGCCCTGCTGAACAAAATCTAGAATTGTGGCACTTCTCATGTGTAGTGGCAGATTAAACTGTGATAGTTATGGAACAATCCCCCATCTCTTCCTGCAGCCACCCACCATGTCTCCCTCAAGCAGGGAGCTGCACCCTCACTGCAGGATCGGCTGCAATCAGGTGAAGTGCCATAGCAGCTCCTGTATCACCATCATGTATCACAGCCAAGTTCACAATGGAGTCTTTTTTGCTATCTGCTGCTAATTATCAAGAGGTAAGATACTCCTCACCACCAGATCCTCTTTCCTGCTTAGCAGAGCTGTTTAAGCTGGTTCAAGAAGAGAAGTTGTTCTATAAGGTGTGAGTACTGATTTTTCTCTTCTACTCAGATCTTCCCCAGCTAACACCACTGCAAAGCAACCATTTTGGGAAGGGACAGAACAGCTGAGGATCCTAATCAGTTCAGACATCTCAGCTTAATCTGTTGCCTATACACTACCTGCATCATCCCTAGTCTGCAGCTCTTAGCACTTCTCTGGAGCTTTGGAGCACTGACAGAATTATGAATTGTCCTGCCTGATGACGGCCTGACCAAGACTCAGGATGTAGAGCAGAGTGGAATGCTTTGTGGAGGACCCAAAAACTTACACCACTCTGTGGCTGCAAATCTTTCTAGCTCTTATTAAAGATTAGCCTTTACAAATGTCCAGTCCTCTGTCAGAATCACCCACCACAAGACACAAAAACCACAACCAGTTTCACTCTAGAGTTGGGGCTGCTATGAACGAGCCCCTTTAAAGATGAATTAAAAGTGTGCCATCTGTAAATAAAGCAACCTGCACTTGTGAAGCCAGACATCTTCACTAGGAAGAAAGGCTCTCAAGTCAAAGGCAATAACATATCTCAGTAGGACTGTTGCAGAGCTTAAATTCCCTCTTTGAAGTAGCACACAGTACTGTTGTTATGTGTGCTAATGAATAGCTCAGCATTCCCAGACTAGTTAGTTAAGCACTACAAGGAATTAGAAATGCCTTGTGCCAGCCACTCTTTTCTATGGAGCCACTGGCAATATTTTTGTAGTAGTTTGTCTCTGAAGCCTTAGAAGTGGCATTGATGAGGCTTCCCAGAGAAGCAGGGAAGGAAGAAAGTGAAAGCAGGTGTACTGGATAAATAATAAAAAGTCTGCAATTTATTTCCCAAAAGTCCCAAGACGCAACTTCAGCAGCAGCAAACACAGGTGTTCAGCAGCACTCTGAACAAGCACATGCAAATTAGGATGAGATAGAGACATGTAGAAATATGAGTTCCCAATTCCCTCTTAGTCCTTTTGGTTATGTTCATCTGAAAAAAAGTCTAAGGCCAGAGAAAGCAGTTAGGTATCTATAATCAATAACAAATCAACTGCTTTTGAACAGGAAATTTTGCACCTCTCTGCTGTCTGAAAAAATAGTGTATGGGGCATCTTTCACAGGAGATGCACAGTATTATTATGTGGACCAAAGCCAGGAGTCAAAGCCAGGATAGCAGCAGAGAGAAAATAACTGTGATAAGCTATTAACAGCAGTTCAGTGGCTCCTAAGCTTAGCCTCACTTTTGCCAGCAGGAAATCTCCTGGATACTACTTCATTGAACATAACTGCCTTAAGCAATATAGCCTCATTTATTTGAGCATCTATTTCACCTGCTAAAGAGAAGTGGTTTTGGTCTTCTATAGGCTTGAAGTGACAGCAGCCTTGAGAACACTTTCAAGGAAGCTTATGGAGAGGGAGGCTCTTAAAAACATTAAAGCCCCTTTGCTTTTATTTCTGTATTCCAGATGCCCTTCTATTTGTCCCCTAAATAAACCCTCATTCTCTCCATTCCTTGACTCAAAATATTGGTGCAGAAGTTCCAGTACTTCTGTGGATCATTGTAACTAGTGTGACAGCCTCAATCTACACATGGTGCTTGGGAATTCAGTAGCAGAAACATTCCTGCTCAACCTCCCTCAGAAGGAGCAGGCTCAGCAGCATTGCCCTCTGCCAGCAGTCAAGGAACTCTGCTCTACCAGCTAACAAATGCAGCTGTCTTTTCAAAGATTAACAAATCTGGGACGGGGGGAGATGGACACAGTCCAGACCCCATCTCTCCTCCTGCAAAACCCCCCTTCCCCACATGCAGATATCCATAACCCAGCTAAAGAAGTCCCCCATAAGAACAAGGAACACCTCCCAAGCCTCTGCTGCCCGACAGAGCTCTGCCCAAGAGCTCTGCCTATTACCAGCAGCCTGTGCTGTCACTGTCTCCCAAGTGGCCTGTGCAGACCCAAGTCCCACCCCAGAGTGCCTCTGTTTCCCATGGCAGAGAATACCTAACCCTGCAGCAGCACTGCACCTTAAAGTTTGCCCACTACTGCAACCAGCTAACACCAAGCAGGTACCTGGGTAAAGAAAGATGCATTAACACACAGTGCTCTTCGGGAGAAACATAAAACCCAAAACCAGCTCCCCTCCACCCCCCACACACTTGTTTTTACTTACACTCTGATCAGTTCCAAGAAGTCTGTTTTTCACCCAGCATGCTGCTGTCAGGATACACACAGTCTCGCAGTTGATTCCCATTTGTCATGATTATTGTTTCCACCAAGAGAGATCCTGCCTTAGCAATACATATTATCTTTACTCCAAACTCTCAGCAGCCTGAGACACAGTAAATTAAATAGCTCACTATTACCAAGAGATGAAAGTCCTTTCCCCTTTTCTCACCTCTTCTGTCCCTACACATACCTTGTCAGATCTTACTGCCCACTGGTGTCATCCACAAGCCAGAAGAATCAAATGCCAGCTCAGATGCATGTGAAGTCTCTGCCTCAGGCTTTTCTCTCTCCCTGCAGTGCTTCTGGGAAAGACCCAACTTAATCAGAGGTCACCTGTTCAACAGAATGGCCAAAAGCTCCATCTTTCTTCACAAACACCACTCTCTAACGCAGGACATGGTTCAGCCATTCTCTTTCCAGAAAATAAATAGAACATGTTAATAAGTGTCCTGCAGGCATCTACAAGGATGGCCTGTAGTGTTGCAGTGGTGCTAAATTAGGACAGTCATAGACTGTCTCTGAAAAATACAAGGAACTTGGGGTTTTTCCCTCACAGTGACTACTGGGGCTAGTTTTCACTAACAATTGCAGAAGTCAAATTAAAGAAGATGGCTGCTATATGAATTAGCATTTGAACTCTCATGTGTCTAATAAGTTCCAGCATCAGAAGCATCTTTTCCTCTGGCCACAGCCTCCTCTCTTTTTCTTTCATATAGATTCTCTAGTATCTCCAATTCTGAGTGTACACCATGGGTGTTGTCTTTAGAGTCATTCTCCATCTCTTCTCAGGAAACTTACAGTAAGTCAGTAACTTTAAATGTGTGTGTCAAATAAAATTGCACTTGGCAAATAAATTCAGAAAGCATAGAGAAAAAAACACAGACACAGAAAAAAAATGATATAACAAATGTGCACAAGCTCAGATGCCCAGACATTGTTTCCTTAGAAACCAGGCAAAGGACAAGAAAAACCTGTAACCAACAGCAATGTCTGTAGCAAGGCCTCAAGACTTAATAGTTAATCCTTGTCCTTTAGAGTGTGAGCTCAAAAAAAATCCTCCCTCTCCTGGAGAGAGAGAATACAGCTGCAACACATGGGCAGGAGTAGGTAGTGATTGCCTTGTAAGGTTCAGATGCTAAAATTAATAGTGACAAGTGATATGGCTGAGAATGTGATAAATATCATCCTTGCAGAGAACTGGCAGGAGGCTGCTGCATTATCAGCACCCAGAGTAAACAGAAAGGTTTATCAGAGAAAACATCTGCATTTACTATTCTAAGGAATCAAGTCTGAATTTCAAAAATCTCCATCTAGATCTTAAACCAAGGAAGGGATTTCACAAAGTAAAAGGAGTTTGATGGAAACTTGTCTATCATGTCTGCCAGTCCACCTGGAAAACAGCCCAGCATTAGCACCTACATGTGTAAGGCTGTTTTTTGAGAAAAGTTCTTCAATCCAAATCCTTTGCCAAAAGTCACAGTAAACGACACCAAAATGATTTTTGAGTGAGTGTTACAGGGCTCATTTCAGATATGGACAGTTAGAGCCCAAGCACCCTATAGATTTCAAACAGTGAAAATCTGTACTACAGATCTTATGCAGCACGGGAAACTGGTGTTACAAGATATGTAACTCCAATAACACTGCTCTAGAGTGTTCCAGAGAAGACTTCTTCCTGCAAGGACTCTGAAGTAGCTTAGATGTAGACTTGTATGAGGCTGTGTCAATGTGCAAAGCTGCAGAATTTGTTAGAAGAACTCCAAAACACAGGGAAGTGGGAAGTCATTTTTTCATACTAGGTATTAGACAGTGCAAAGGTGATGCTGGTCCAAGGGAGATGGGGATCTTCTTGCCTTGTGGTACAGCTGGGGAAAATTGTCTCAGAAAACAGAAAAAGGAAAGTATTTCTGACCAGATTGGTCAGTTAGAGGTCTTGATCACAAGAGGACTGAGCATTCATTCCTAGCACTCCGGGTGCAGTCTCTGACTCTGGCTAAAATCTTAATCTGGTGGTGGAGTGTGTGTGTACCTCCAGAAATATTAACAGTAGCTGGAAGAAATTGGTTCCTCCCTTACTCTTTCTTAACTCAAGAGAAGGTGCCTGGTTGTCTGACAGTGCAATCTTTGAGCCAGTGGAAACAGAAAAAAACCATGAAACCTGTTCACAAGCTGATTATTATGCAGATCAGCAATCATTATCCTTTCTCTCATTACCTCAAATGCTTTCTGCCATCTGTTGGTAACAAACCTGCATCTGGCAGATTACCAGAGGAGCCCTAATCAATGGGTAATTGGGGTAGAGGATTGTGTGGACAATCCTGGCAATGAAAGCACAGAAAAACTTAGAGTAGGAGAAGAAAGTTTGCCTGTTACAAAGGTGAGATCCTACACCCAGCATTTCTCTACCATTCTGACATAATTCCTTCTCTAGGTGGGAAGTGCGTGGAGAGGTTAGACAGATATTTGTCACAGGCAATGGGACAAATTATACCAGCCTGTGTAACAATACCTCAAGCAAAAGGTTAATTTCTGACAGATTATGCCAGCAAGTGCTGCCAGGAGAGGCACAAGCAGAGCAAGCACAAACATGCATGAGTTTGCATTTCCACTGTTGCCTTTTACAACCATCTGTTAATGAGACACAGAGGATGCTATGGGGTCATTCAAGCAAGGGCTCCTAATCTAGTGACTTCTGATAGGAAATGCTCAAAATATGTCTACTACAGGTTTTCCTTCTCCAGCCATGCATTCAGGGTTCTGCTCCATTCCACATAGTCCCAAGTCTCGATTACAGCAGCTCAGATCCAATATTCACATTATTCCTCTGGCTTCCAAAGGAAACAAAGCTTCTAAAATCATATTTCTGGTGCTGAGCTCCCAACAGAGACATACTGACAGATTTTAACTGAAATTTTAGAATGAGGCAGAGTTACCAGATTCCTATAATTTTTGGAGGGAAATGACATCTGAGTGGAACAGAGAAACCCAGACAGAATCAGCAGTAAGGGAAAGGAAAAGGGAATTTGCTGCTCTGCATTCCCATTGTCACCTGGCTGGTCTGTCAGCAAATGCTTTGAGCTACTCTCACATGAGGACCTGCCTCTGCTGATATCCTTCTCTACCATGAGCACCTAGGAAGAAAGATGAAACTTCACATGTCAATTGTAAAGACTTCTGTAAGAAGCAGATTTTATTGATTCCCCTTTCAAAGAATGGATCAGAACAAAACCAGTATGGTACTGTTCAAAAGTTTCCACCCTTCTGCCACTCTGTAGATCCAGAGGAAATTATCAACCAGAAAAATGTTCAAGGCACTTGACTCTCACTCCCTCTCTAACCACATTGTAATGGTGCTTGAGGTGTCAAGATACCCGAGTTTAATAGTGACACAATAAATCAACAAGGCTAAGTAATCTCCCAAAACTAGATAACTAAGGGTGTGAAAAAGGTGGTACTTTTTTTTTCCCCTCAGTGCCTTGCAGGCCAGTGCTGTGCTATGCCTGTTTGCACTGGCCCTGGCAGCTGGAGAGGTACATACATAACATCCCCTACCCAGACACCACCCTAGAAGGGCTGCATTCATTGGTGCATGGAAGAAATCAGGAATTCTTGTAGTAAGAAAGTGGCCCAAAGAAAAGAAGGAAGTAGAAATCCCTATAAATATCCAAGTGCTGCCAATGCCCACACATGCTGGGCTGGGATCCAAGCTCGCTGTTTTGGGGTGATAAAAATCCATATTAGGCACCTGAACATGGGAGAGGAACACCAACACCCAAATCAAGATGTTAGTAAGACTGTGACTAAAAACCAACACCCTCAAGTGATCTAATATCCAGGCTGAGGTGACTCAAATGTGACAATGTGAATTTTTACTATTCAGAGGGACTAAAAGGAGGCATAGGAATGCAAGCGAAAGTTGATTTTAGAAGCATGTTCCCAAGAGATACAGATCTTATTTCCTTCCTGCTGTTAAAGGAAGGGGGCCTTTGATATGTACTGGACTACATAAGGGCAGAGAGCAACACCCCCATTTATTCAAATCTAACAACTTTACTTTTTTTTTTTTAAATTCAGTGTTTCAGGGACATTACTGCAATCTCCATCTAACAGCTGCAGCCTGCAACATGTTGCGTTTACGTCTCCACTCAGAAGGCATCTGAACACAATAACTTCTCACAGGCTACCAACTTGGACTGCTACCAAAACCCAAGGGTTTTGTACAGCTTGTAACCCAAATTAGCTAACTTAAAACTTTCAGAGAGGGAACAGAAATAAAGCTGGTTGAGAGAGATTTGCCACACTGTTTTTCGGGGGGCTGTTTTTGTTTTCAAGGAGATATTGTGTGGTACATCTTGAAACAGAGAAGAACAACTCAGTCACATCTCTGCAAGATCAGATTCCTGTTTGTCAATGGGAGGAATAGTTTCTCCAGCCATCTTGAGCCTCCATGCTCACTTATAGCATAAGTCAGAAAGATGGAAGCACAGTGAAAAGCCAAATCCTCTTCACATGTCGTTTGTGGCACTGAAAAAGCAGTGAAAAAAACACCAAAAAAATCCAGACTCAGTTCTTCAATATGACTATGCTATTGTGGGCAATCTCTGCAGACTTAAATCACAACTTTTGATAAAACTGCAATCCCATTGCTTTGCTACTGAGACATCTCAGCACAGCTATGCTGGACATGCCAGAGGGTGGCTTTAGTTCAGATACAACACTGAATTGTCCTGCAGACACCTCAGGAGTGACTCAGCTGTGCAAGCACCTAAGAGCATTTTAAAGATCCTGAGTACTTCCATATATACACAGTGTTGTTTAGGAAATAAAATCACCTAAAAGCCAGGTATGATAGCAGCCTTGAGGAGAGCTGTTTATACACCAGTGACCCTCTTGAATCCAAAGTATGCTCTGTCCTACTCTCTAACTCCTCATTTCACTAATAAAAGAGGCTTGTAGATCATCCTCTGTGCCTGCTGCAAATTATAAAATCTGAAACACTTTTGCCTTCACAAATCTGTGATGCTTCTGTCTATGACTCAGAGAAAAGTAGTACACTCTTCAGAAAAGAGAGACTTGCCAGAAGCAAGAATTTTCACAGCTTGTACTAATTCTGCTGTATTGGAATAAGCATTGCAATACACATCACACTACCCTGGCATAACTTTGGTCTGAATCGCACTTTTTATCCTTCTGAAATCTGAAACCCAGAGGGCCTCTTGTTACCTTCTTCATATAATTCTCTTCCTTTCTTCCTTAGTTTTCAAGCTTAGTGGCAGGGAGCTTCACCACCCCCCACGTATTAACCCTTCCACTATTTATATCAGAATCAAACAGTTCTTTGCTAAATCAGTGAGCAGAGGTGAAAGAATTGAGAGACAAACGTGGCTGCTAAGATGGTGCCTGTCCCAGTGATAGAAGAATCAATAAAAATGATTTTTTAGGCATCACTCTTAACTCTGGGTCTCAAATGAAGGCAGTCAGCTCCACAAGTGTCCTAATTTCTGAAGAACAGGATAAGAAAAGAGCACTTTGAACTTCTGCTCAAGGCCCTACCTACAGATTTTTGTGGACCTACAGAAAGCATTTAACCTTGCTCTGACCTAAACAATGCCGATGTGCTGAAGGACTCACAGCAATATCTATGTTGTGAGCAAAAATTCTTCTCTTTCCTAATTTTAACATTAATTTCTCAAATTGTTGATTTCATTCAGAGCATAACCCAGGGCAGGACAAGATGCCTGGCAGGCAAATAATCCACATCTTTACCTTTCGTTCAGCTGCCACAGCATCAAGCAAGCAACTCACAGCTGCTAAAACACCATACTGAACCACTCAATTCCATAAGTTACCACTTTCCAGGTAACCTCTCCATAAGGGTACAAGGGCTGTTCAAGATTCTTCTGAAAACTCCCTTCTGTTTCTGTAACCATACTGCAGAGAAAAATAGCCTTCAGGGAGAAAACTCTGATTCTACACCAGCAAAGAAACTACTGCCAGAGTTTACTCTTGCTGCCTTCTGAACACTGCTACACATTGTTCCACTGCACTGTCTCCTAGGACTGGCTCTAGGTGCCAATATTAGGTGCATGCAGGTCACAAGACATTTCCCAATCAACAGCCAACAACAAATTTAAGAAGATGCTACTCATAAACAGAACAGTCCACATTAATTGATTTGCACCCCCTCAAGTTCACAGAAGATGACATTTATGTTCACCCTCCATTAGATGTTTCGTGTACTAAAACACTTTTTTGCTTTGGAAATCCTGCCACTGCAAGTCTTTGAAGCATATATTGAGGATTACCATAAGCAACTTATCAGAAGAACATAGAATGATGACACAGTTCTAGTTGTTCCAATCTCGTTAACTGGGCAAGCAGGCAAGTGTTTGAAACAGACTGCAGAACATAAGGAAATGTGTTTCTCTCCAAAAGGCTGCTCAGCAGAATGTACCACTGTGGCACAAATGCAGGTGTCACTCTGAGACAGTCACACTGTGACACACAGGCAAGTATTCAACAAAGAATTGAGGCATCCAGGAGCATAAGCCTTGAGTCTCTCTCTCCTCCTCACCCAACCACCATTCAATTCTCTCAAACAACATGAGCTCATCTAAGTCCACAGTCCTGTTATCAAGGATGGCAAAATATTGTTCAGCTTCATAGAGAATTTTTTATTTAGATCAATGATACTGTTATCTTGATAGAAACTGTGAGAAAAATTGGACAACAGATATTTTGCTAAAACTGTGGTAATTAGTCAAAGACCAATTTTTTACTACCCATGCCTTCCTAGGCTCTTAGCAGAGAATATGTGTCTTGTTCACATGGTGAAAAACATGCAGCAGCCATCAAATACAGCCAGGGCAGCTGCTAATAATTGTCATACAGAGTCTGTAGAAAAGAGTCCTCAAAAACTAATCATCAGCCTTTGTGCTACTCTTTGCCTGTGACATTCCTCAAAACCACACTGTGTACCTCACTTTTAATAAACATGTGAATATAAAAGAGAATCTGTAGATAGGAACAACTTCCTTATGAACCCAGTTTCACAGTAATAATTTACTAGAAAATCTATTCAGCATGTACACACAAAGAGATGAAAAAAGACTGTTGAATAACTGACTAATTGGAAAACACAGATGTCTGCTTAAGCAGAGTCCAGCAGCCTCCAAGTTCAGGCTGTGTTCTGAAGATCATGCCCCATGCCAAGTGACCAGCACACATGAAGTAGGGAATATCTGGTTTTGGATACCAAACCAGTTGTTCAATCCTTTTCCTCTTAGCCATCACCTACAATGAACCATTCAGGATGGATCATGAAATGAGGGGTAGGGTATAGTCAGCTCCTCTGAACACTTACACTGTAATAAAACTGTATTAAAAACTAGTATTCTCAGTTCAGATGAAGAAAACAAACCATGTGTTAAACAAAAGGCTGTATCTATTCCTCTTCTGAAGACAACACAGCCCACAGCCAACACAGCAGCACAGCAGGAATATATGAACTCCTGCAAAGTAGGGAAATTCCTACTGGTCACACATCAGGTACGGCCTGTATGGCCCTTTATAAAGCAAGGGTATTTCTGTGGTGCTAGGAGGCACCTGATGGAAAGCTCTGTGCAGTGAGGCAGCCTGATATCATACAGACTTATCAGTTGTGCTTATTCCCACACCTACCAAGCTCTGCAGCTCAAGTGTTGAATTAGAACAGCTCTCCCATCATCACCACAGGGACCTAGAAGCACTGTAGCAAGTCTGAACCCAATACAGACATGCTGCAAGTTGGAAACTCCTCTACTGAGCTGCCCCTCCATGGCAAGGACAGTGTATAGGATTAGTTAGAGATGTACTGTAACCTTAGAGTGCTCCTGTAGCTTCCCTGTTTCTAAGCAACCAGTCCTACTCAAACAAGCTGCCTCCAATACCTCTGCCATGACAGAAAGGAAATGCCTGAGCCCCTTTTTCTCTCCACCCCAACAAGTTTCAACGAGCAGATCTAACAAGTTTGTCTAATCCTTTCCCCCCTCCTTTCACCTGAAAGCAGCTGCAGGCCGGGTCGTTTTCAAATTCATACCCTAAATAAGTTGCCTAATGCCTTTCCATGAGATCTGGGAGTGAAAAAAACAGTGAGTTGAGGGGGAAGTATCACAAGTCTCCAAAATCACAGTATTACCATAAAATGCAAATCCCAAAGGGTTCAGAAGGTGTTAAGTCAGGACTGGGCACAATCAGAGACAGCAGACAGTTCAGGAGCTGAATGCATGCATAATTCACAATGAATTTAAGGAATGCCTGTAATGTCCCTCTTTCAAGCCCTAAGCTCTTCAATTTTAACAAAGTCCTTATTTCAAAGGAAATTATTTTTCTTCTTTATCACCTCAGCACAAGAAGTACAGATCCGTCAATATCACAGTTTCACTGCAGAAGCTTCCCTGAAGTCAGATTCATGAAGTTTGGCCAAATTATTTTACAGAAACCACCATTCCCTTTCCCTTCATCACTATGAAGGAAGTGCATCACAGCCCCTCTCTGCTTTGTAGATGCCATAAGATTATCTCATAAACACTACACATACCACAGTCAATCACATATTACTCCCTCTATTCTGGAGAAAAATACTTAATCCATCTCAATAGTAACAACTTAAAATTCAAAAACACCGTAAATCTCGTACATTTCAAACCTCAAACTTCAGCTCAGCACACTTACTGTAAGTAAGAAATCTAGTTTTGGTATGTCTTCCCACAGCTCAGTACAGAGTTGTTGGATGAAGTGAGGGAAGGAACAAGAGACTTCCCACAAAATCCCACTAGAAACTAAGAATTTGCACTTGTAAACATAGACAATCTATATGTTGACATTGACAGGGCAGGGGTGAATTGGAACTACCCATTCCAAGAAATACATGCTAATACATGAATACAGTCTGAGTCAAACTACATCTTATTTTGATAGAGTACAAGATGTACCTACTCCCACTTGCTGTTTTACGGGGATTATGATGCTACAACTCAAAAGGAAAAAGCAAACATACTAGCTTATCTGTTTGTGCAAGTCAGTGTCCAATGTCACATTACAAACCCAGCTTTACTGGTGCTTTTAACAAGACAAACTAAATGTGAACTCAGGCAACTAAGGAGCTGCCTTACACTCTGCTGTCACAAGAGTATGAAGAAGAAAGCAAAGATGACCCCAGACCCAAGGCCACCAGATCTTGCAACTCCAAGCCCAGGGATGATCTCTCTGCAGTTTACTAAATCAGCCAGGCCTATAGGGAACTTACACTAGAATACAATTCAACAAAAGAGGCCACACGTCAAACCCCATATTGAGCATCAGGCCTCTCACTACAAAACAGATACTGAGGTGCTGGAGCACCAAAAGCTGTCCAAAGAGCAACAAGGGTCTGGAGCACAAGTCTTAGGAGTGGCTGAGGGAACTGGGGTTGTTTAGACTGGAAAAAAGGAGGCTCAGGGGGAATCTTATTGTTCTTTACAACTACCTGAAAGAAGGTTGTAACAAGTGGCCAGTTGGCCTCTTCTCCCAGGCCACAAGCAACAGGATGAGAGGAAATGGCCTTTAAGTTGTGCCAGGGGAGATTAAGTTTGGATATTATGAAACATTTCTTTATTGAAAGAGTGGTCAGGCACTGGAACAGGCTGTCCAGGGAAGGGCTGGAATCACCATCACAGAAGGCATTTAAAAGGCATGTGGATGTGGCACTTGGAGAAGTGATTTAGTGGTGGATTTGGCTATGCTGGGTTAGTAGTTGGACTCGGCGACCTTAAAGGTCTTCTCCAACCTAAATGATTCCACAATTCTATGATACTTATTTATTAACATAGTATATCTAGCTTTTGATGTTCAAAACATTAAAATCAGTGATCTGTGAGCTAAAATTGCCATTTAGTTAAAGACAGTATTTTTAGCATCTTTACCTCCAGTCCTTACACGAAACCCAAGCTTCCTTACACCAAAGGCTGTGTCTCCGAGCACCCAGCACACCCCTCCAAAAGCACTGGTATCCTGCTTCAGTTCCTCACTTTTTTGCCATTCTTCTTTCTGCTACAGAACACTTTCAGCTGTCTGCAGCAAACCCCAGTATTTAAATGGACAGCAATGACATCTAGTGGCTGCTTAAGAATTTGCCTTTCTATATTCCCAGCCTGGGCATTCATTTTTAGAAAGGAGACAGAATCCACTGCTTTCAGCATTTCACTTAGCTGCTGCCAACTACAGGAAGTGCACCCGAAATTCTCTACAGACTCTTTCAAAACACACATCACTGTCTCCCCCAACCCAGAGCATTTCCCCCCATCCTTGCTCGAAGCCTAGGAGAGGCCATGTAGTAGGCACAAGTTTGCTCTAGGCCTTGCCTGCACTACTGAATTTCTTCAGTGTAGATGGAGCTACAGATATTTGTTCTGGGTACACAGGGCTGGGGCTTCCTCACTCCTTTTTGGTTATGCTGCTCTTCAGCTGCATGAGGCTAAGTGGTAGGAGTTATTCAAACAGACAAGGACAAGACCCAAGGCCACAATTTTTAACAGCTGGTACAGTTCATTCATAGCTTAAAATACATACAAAGGACTGCAAGTTCTAAAATGTAACTGTGCTGAAGTTACAAGGAGAAAAGATAAAAATCCTATTCTGAATGCAAAGAGGAAGAGATCTTGCAGATTAGATTTATGCGAGAACAGTAAGCAGTTCGCTTCTCTCCACGACCACAAATCCACCCCACCCCCTCCCAAGAAAAAATAAACCCTCTTACCTTTTTCTCTGAGTGATGTTGCAAAATTGCCAAGAAGCACAGGTAAGTGGTTACTGAAACTTTTTGAAGCATGTGACAATGTAAAGAAAGTTTGGAAGATACCTTTATGTACCTTTTTGTATTACTGACACTAGTCATTTAATCACTACTGCAGTCCTTGCCAGCAGTAACACATTCTATAACCTCCACAACAAATCACTTAAATGATTTTTCAGTTAACAATGGTGAGGAAGAATGAGATTTGCAGTACATGTATCTGGTGCATGTGCCTACAGCCCTCAGAGAATACTGCATACTAGTCATTAAAAAATACGTAGTTCTAGTTTTGTTAACTGAGATCCATTAATAGCCATGACTGGAATCAGAGGTGCCTTTCCCCATCACCCAATCTCAGGCAAAGACCAGACGGTTTTTATTTATTTGCTATGCCTCATTTCCCACAGCTTCTTCCAATACTGTGGACAAGCAGATCACTCTGCAATGGTCTGTTAGTGATGTGACTTCTCTAGCACAAACAGGAAAAGAATGGAAGACTATAGTAATACTAATATAACAGGAAAGCATCCTGCAAAAACCCAAAAGAGACGGAACAAGTATTAAGAACATGTCAAAATAATGTGAAATTACCCCTGCATCAGAATGAGCTGATACCCATGTTCTGCTAAAGGGCAGAAAAAGAGCCACTTACCTTTGACCAGAAATTGATTTGGGTGGGAGGCTACTGTTGGTTTGCAATGACATGTACAACCTTAAATATCACACTGCTTACAGGAAAAGATGATGATTCACAGGAATGGCCAGTTATAACAGGTTTAATGGTAAACTTCAAAAGACAACACATTTAGTTTTCATCACAAATCCTTCTGCCAGATCCACCAACTTATTCAAAGGAAAAGGCTATGCAAAGCCAAAGAAAACTACAGCATGTGGGTTTTCTGAAAAAGTGCTTTCTGACAAGCCAGCAAACACACACCAGAGGTGCTAATGGGACTGCTTATCCCATGGCTCCATCAAAGAAAAGACGATCTTGAAACCTCAGGTCTTCCTACTTTCATATCTGTTTCTTATTACTCGTGTTATTTTACACAGATAAAATTCATTTGTTCCAGGCTGATGCTCCCAACAAAAACATATATGTTCTTCTGAAGTTCTGAACTCAGAATTCTTCAGTCAGATCCTTGAGGAAACCAATACATCTTCTCCTACAATAACATGAAGACCCATTTCTACAACCCTACAAGCAGGGTAAGTGGTTAGGAGATTGAGAGAGGTATTCAAGACAAGCACACATATTCATGTGAAAAAACAGAGGTGGTTTTTCAGAAGACAGTACTTTCTATTGCCTTAATTACAAGAATTCTATTTTGTCTTTTAGAACATTCAATTCTTCTGTCAATTACTACCTTTGTGATTCAGTCCCAAACAGCAAAACCTAATTAAAATCTTATTTTCCTAAAACAAAACAAGGAACACTTGCTAAACTGTTAATGACAATTTTTTCTTCTCTCACTCACAACATAGTGATTGCTACCTTCAGGGAAAAATTTTCCAAGTTGGAGCAATAGACAGATGCATTGACATGCAGCCATCTCCAAAAAGTGGAAGGCAAAAGACTGTTTAGGCACAAGGTACTAGCTTCAAAGGGAAAAGCAAATTTCACACCAACAGAACATTTCTGTAGACTACCCTCAAGCAAACCTCTGACTAGATCTTGAGTCTAATGCTTAAGTGCATCTTGAAGAGAACCACAGCAAGATACACAAACAGATTGTGCTCCTGCTTGCAGAGTGTCAGCTGAAACCTTACTACTGCATCTATCAGTTTTGGTTGGGTGTGAAGAGAAAACCAAGACCCACTATACAAAGGCAGTTACAGTAGAAACAGGATGGAAAGAGGAGCGGCGAACAGGCATTTTGAGAAACAGTACCTACAGAAAATCCGTATGTGCCTGGTCTCATGCAAAAAGCTTGTGAGAAAGAGAATTATACACCTTGAATTGCAGGCAAATTACTTTTATAATTTTCCTGCAAGATTGTATAATTGAATAATTGAAAATTACACACATTCTTGGATCACATTGTGTAGAAACATGTATTTGTGTAGCATGATGTTTACCAAATATAAATATGTAAGAGCTTCTGTCCTTTCATGCTCTTTCTATGTATGTGGTTATAGACTCTCAACAAAAAGGAAACAGAGGGCAAGTCTAGCTTTGAAAATGATGAATGAAGACTACATTACTTAGTGGCCTTCACTACCTTTCTCCTTCAGCTTGTCTTCACCAAAACAAATACCACACAACAGGGCAGATAAATCACAGGCTGTTCCCAATTCTTTCTGGACAACAAGGCACTCCATTTAGCTTCACTGAGAACTTCAGAAGAACTGCAAGCAGAAACATCTGCCAAATATATTCCAGTAGGTTAGCTCTAAGTATTGTTAAAGTTCTTAGACAGCCATAGCTATATCTCCCCACTTCTCAAGACTAGTTCTCTCTAACCCTGGTAAAAAGACTGCACTACCCTTTGTTTAGAGTTGCACAGAAGTCACTGTGTTCCTGCTCCTGGAGGTTATATCCCCACCACAGAAGCTTCACAATTTGTTTGACAGTTGAAGATTTGGAAAATTACAGCCAGCTTTGCATCTCCTCTTCATACTTCTGGGGATCAATAAAAGGCTTGTCAATGGACCGGATCATCAGCTCACCACAGTACACACATTCAGCTGCCACAATGTCATCGATGTCAGCTTTGATCTGTTCCCGGCTCTGCTGCCCCTTCCCCAAGCTAATGGAGTCAGCATCCTTGGGACGATGGTGGCTCTTGGATGGCTGGCTGGTAGCTGCCAGCTTCTTCTGAAGATCTTCAAGTTTTGCCTGTTTATAGGCAGGAAGGTTAGGGAAAACTGCTTGGAGGAGACAGTCGTAGTGAAACATGTGACCACACAGGAAAAGGTAAAAAGGGCGGTTTAGAAGTGGAAAGTCACAAGCGGCACATTTTTCCTGAGGCTCCACAGAGCCATACTTATTTCTCATTTCCTGGATGTCCTCTCGGATCCTCTTGGCACTCTGCGTGGCTTCCTCCATCTCCCTTTTCAGCTCCTCAATGTGCTTGTTGTAATCCTCCAGGGAGTTACAGATTGCCTCCTTGAAATGGTCAATAGTGACAAAGTCTGGAAAGAATGGCAGCACATCCTCAATTTTCAGCAGAGCACAGCTGGAGAGGCAGGCCATTGCCTTCTTGACATCCTTCTCTTCCTGAACAACATGGCGAGCGATCTTCAACCACAGCTTCTTCCGCAGCTCCTCATCATCTTCAGGAAGATCTGCACAGGACTTGGCAAGATCAACATCCACCTAGAAGTTGGACAGACAAGGAAACAGAGTTAAGCTTCCCTCTTTGTTAATCCACCATTCAAAGTCAAAGCCTGCTGTCCATTTTAAGAGGCATTTAGAAAACCTCTATTGCTGTCTCACTACCTAGGACTGCACTACTGGCCTGCTCCATGTTTCCATGGCAAACACCTCTCCTCTGCACCAGCCCTCCTCACTGAAGATTAGCTTGCTACCCAACAGAGAACAAAGGCTAGCACAGAAAGGGCAAATTCATGTTCTAGTATCTTTGCTGGCCACATATTTCAGCGAAGACACAGCAATTCTAATAGGAAAAAAATCCAGCATCTCCCTGAGGGTCAGACTAAGCTGACAAAGACTTCTGTGATAATTATCAAAGCTATGAATAGGTAATTAGAATCCTTAACAATCCTATACAAATCTTGTATAAATGTAGATATGTTATGTCAGAGACTGAGCTTGAGACAGACAGTACTCCTCCTTGTAGAATCCATGCCTCCGCCCTCAGTTATGGCTTGCCAGTCAGCTGCCCACTTGAAACAGCTGTGAAAGCACAGAAAAATGTTAACAGAGCCAGGTCTTTCTTCCAAGCCTCAGCTACACTGCTTTGATACCAGTGAGCCCATCCAGCTCCTCTCAATGCTCTGCTGTTCAAGGTAACTTGAACAAGCTACATCCCCATGTATCACAGTGTGCACAGATACACACATACCTGTAAGGCAAGATCCACAGCCTCCTCATACAATTCCATCACTTTGTAAATGTGGACGCATGCACGGTGGTGCCCGTGCTCTGCACACAGGCGTAGTGCATACTTCAGGTCATAGTGGATCCTGTTTGGGTTGGTTCCTGCTTGCTCCAGGTATGACAGCAGCGAGTCCGGCCGACACAAAGCATAAAGAGATAACAGGTAGTTGTGAATGGCTTGCTGGGTTTCCTCCAACTGGTAGACACAGAACTCCATATATCTGATGGCTTCATTGATCTGCTGGGTGCTGGCACTCTGGCTGTAGTTAACAAGGGCTGGAATGAGGTTCCTGGCGTCCAGTCTAGAGCCCATAGAAATCCAAGCATCAACTACCTTCTTGGGAATATGCTGGATGAGAACCGGAGAGAACTTGTAGAAGAGTTTCTCGTCTCTGTGCCTGGACAGCACATTTAGAGCCTCGTCGTACTCGTCATGCTGGCAGTGGTGAGCTACTACACGCTCGTAATCCTGCATGATGACTGCAAAGTAGACCATGTGCTCTGTGTCGCCGTGGCTTGCCAACAGCTCATAAATAGATGCCCGATTATTAAAAAGACAGTCTTTGTTTTTAGGACTGCTCAGGAAAGTGCGAAACTTCTCCCGTGTATCCAAATAGAGATTTCGCTGTGAGGGATCTCCTTGCAATATGCCCAGCCAGTTCAGGTACAGCTCTGTCAACCACGTGGTCAGCAGAGTAGTCTGTGTCTTCTCCGAAGGCTTTAGGTTACTTAGCTTCTTAATCAGAAACTCCATCAGTGCCTCTTCTTGCTTGGCTTCAATGAACTTCAGAGCAATTTCCTCAAAGTAGTTCTGGGTCAGTGCATAACATTTGGCACTGTCCAGATACCTCTTGTTTTGGAAGCAGTGCTCTGCCTCTTTGGCCAACACAATGTCAAGACACTCTGGACGGTCCTTACAATACTCTTTTGCTAAATCGAATTTGTTCATATTCATATACATCTTCCACACATCTCTGGATTCCCGCTGGACATGGTAGCGGAACACTACTTTCTCAGTGTGGATCCATATCTGCTGGACTGTGGGATCTTTAATCATGCGTGTCAGCAACCCAAACTTCTCCAGGAACAGATCCTGAAAAACAACCTGTCCGTTCAGAGTGCAGACAGCCTTCACCCGGTCAGGCAGTAGCAACAGAAAGTGGAACTGGGTAAGCACAATGGATATTGGCTTGTTCACAGTTATGTCAATGTCAGGAGGATAAACCCAGACCCGTTCATCACTCAGAATTGAATCAGGACGACTGTAATCCAAGGTACCATACAGAACACCGTTTCCCATCATCCAGGCAAAGGAGCGTGGGTTGGAACGCAGTTTTGGAGTGTAAAAGGCTATCTCGCTGAAACCCAAGTTGGCTGGAAACTCCCGAAAGCTGGGCAGATGTTCAGCATGCACAGCAAATATGGAGCTGAAGCCTTGCTGCTCTGTCCCTTCAGGCACTTTGCCAACAAACTGAAAGAGTCTCTTCCTAGTAGTGGCTATAATAAAAAATTTCCCTTCTAGCCCTCGTTCAATTTCCAGGCAGCAGACTGGGGCAGGTCCAGATTCCTCCTCCAGAGTGTAGACCTGTCGGAAGTACTGGTCAGGGTTAGTGCTGAAGAGGCTTCCTTCGCTGACAGAGATTTCAGCCTCATAGATCTGCCCCTGGGATGTCCCCACCAGGATAGGCCCTGTGTTGGTTTCTGAACCAAGAAATTTGTTCCAGCCCACACTTTCAATCAAGTGTCCTTTCCAGCGGGAGAGTGCCCGCACTTTCTGAACATTTCTGTTCAGGTAAAGGCATTCACTGGTGTTCAGAGCAATCAGGAGATGAGAGCCTGCCAACAGCAGAGGGGTACGGGATGGAAAAGGAGAGAACAAATCAAGACTGTGCCTAAGCAAGCCAAATTCCTGCAGCTTCTAATCTTAACATTTGATAAATTCCAATATCAACATCCTTAATCCAAGATTTTCCCAGGCATTCATGGGAATGTGGGGGATTTCCATGCTGGATCAGAACAGTAGTCCATATGTTGCAATGTTACATAACCGGTACCAGATGCTTTAGCAAGAAGGTATTCTGTTTAAATAAATGTTCTAAGGAGAAACACTTCCCAGAGTTCCCTCCTATCCCTGACCCTTGGCAAGACATATGAGCATCTCTTTCCAAATTTTTGTTTAGTTTTGTAAAATCAGTCTAGGCTACAGTGAACTATAGATGTTTTATGGCCCTTTTTAAAAATTCCTATATAAACGATACAGCAGAGAGTGACTGCAAACCTTCCCTTGATTGGTTTTAGCCTAGCTCAGAACAGCCTAATTGCATGTGCTCATTTCAGAGTCTGAAAACACAACACAGGCACAAGCCTGTGCTTTACTAATAGCAAAAGGGCAAACCAGTGGGTAGGGGCCCTGGGAAAGAGTCTGGCTCATGGAAGATCGTTCTGTTCTCCTTATGCACAAAGCAGAAAGAGAACTCCTTCAGCAGCACTTGCTCTGCTCTGTTCACTGTCTGTAAATATCCATCACCCACTGCCTCACCTGTGTGGTCCAAAAACATCTTATAGACTTTGGCTTCATCTTTGCGTCCCAGCTCTACCTGATTAGGTTCATCTGGCTTTCCAAGATCAATCCTGTGAAGAGAAACCACAAAAGCATGCTGCCAACAAAAGTTCACATACTTGTCACTCCTCACCTGTTTTGCATATTGGGCTTGTGGCTTTTTATCCAGTTTGCAAACGTAAGTTCTGTAACAGCTTGGGGAAAAAAAGAAGGCAGGGGGAAAATAAACAATAACTTCAGGATTCTGGCAGCATTACCTGAGAAGGGTGTCTTTCCCAAGGCTCATACAGAGCTGGTTAGAGGAGACCACTAAGCTGTTAATTTTCTCAGGAGGAGCAAAATCAATCCTCTGCTTGTTAAATATTGGTGTTTCCTTCTCCAGTCGTGCATTGACATATCCTGGAGAAAGAATGTGAACACTTAGAAACTGAATAAGTCAAAACCCCATAACAACAACCCCAAACTACATCAAAATCCAGCCTAAAATACTAAGAGGATTGTGCCCTGCTCCAAGTTTTACTGAAAACGAAGTGTGCTCCATGGAGCAGGAATACAGAGGAAAAAACCCCTCTAACTCCAGCCCTACTGGTGTTGAAAAAGACAATGTAGTAGTGGAAAGTAGCCTGCTACTAGTAGGCAAATCCTTTAATTGTCTATTCCACCAATGCTTTCTCCTTGCCTCTGCCTCTCCTCTAGACCAGCTGCAGAATCCTTAAAATACACTTTTTCCAGAAGAAAGGTGCACATGCAGGAAGAGACAAAGCAACCACAACCTGAGTAGGCAGCCTTTTGCTTGTGCTTTTTTCTTACACATTGATCCACACCTTAAACACTACCCATTTATACAAGTGTGCATTCCTTTATTTCCAGTTAGGTAGAACTGATGCTCTTCTTTTCAGATTAGGGAGCTGCAATGCCACAGTTTAAATTTGCTGGTATGGACTGCAATTCAAAACATGTACAGAAAGCTCCCAAGGTACAGATTCACATAATATCACAGCTAACCAATAAATACCTATTTTTATATATATATATATATATATATATATATATATAAAGGAAGGATTACTCTGGAAAACCCACATGTTACCAGATCATCAAGTCACATTCATCCAGGTAATCTCAAATTTTTTTCAGACTGTCACCTGGAAAAGCAAGGTTGACTCAGCAAAGAAACTCAGAGGCAGGAAGGAAAGGGAACAAATAGCACCTGTACAGTGGTAAGGGTTTGGAGTTAAGGAGGAGCTGTTTATGGTTTAATTCTGTCATAATTCAAGCCAAAGTATTGGATTTCAGCATTCTGGGCTCTTTAGGCCTGTATCCATTACATTTATAACACCCATAGGATCATCACCATTAACATGAGGATTTTAGCTATTGTCCCTAATAGGAGAAGGATGAGCTTCCTTAATATACAGTTCTCTATACAAAGGAGATATCTATTTTATAGCATTCATTCCTTTCAAACAGTCTTCTCCCTCATCTTGCCCCCAATGTCCCTCTTCTGTTTCATCAAGATTCTACTCCATCATTTCACACCCTGATTTCTGGGCAAAGCTACCTATTTCCTCAGAGTTTTTAATCTGTCCAAAGATCTAAGATCACCAGTATGGTCTAGTGGGTCAAAGCAGGCTTTTCAAAGCTGGAGCTACAGTACTTGAAGTTCACAATGAAGCAGGACTTCAGGTTGGATACAGAGTCACGGCTTGTTTATCTACAACCTTGAGAAACGGTACCTGCAGTTAAACAAGCACAGGGAACACCTCCCTGAAACTGAGGAATAAGTTTCAACATCTTCCAAAATTGCAAACCTAACATTGAGGACTGCTTTCAAGAAGGTAACTATTGTATCTTTTTACAAAATAAATTTACTTACACTTCAGATTGCCCACAACTTTTACCAACTCAAATGTTATTAAAAATTGCCTGTGTGGCCTAATTAAGAATTACTGAAATCCTGATTAGGCTGTGCCTTTGCAATTCAGCAGTTTCCCAAACTTCCTCTGCCAATATCAACTGTGAGCAAACAGGCAGATTTCTCAGCTGTAAGACAGCCATGACTGAAGACAGTGTTGCAGCTGTCAAGAAGAAAAGCTGAGTCCTGAAAAATTTATTTTCCGTGACACGACTTGTCCTAACACTGTTCTGCACAACACCTATTCAGGCCACGTATTCTGTATCTAACATTGCACAATGAAATAACCAAGCATATCAAAACAAACAAGGGGAGCATACCTACTTCAATATCTAGACTCAGAGTAACTGTGTCAGTGTATTTATACTCCATAATATATATAGTATGGCAGAATTTTGAAAAATTCTTAGCACATAGATGAACCTCACAACCTGGTTTCCTCAAAGGTTACTAGTGGGCAACACTGTACCAGGAAAAAAACTTGAAAGAATGTGTCCAAGTATTTCCAAACATGTAATCCAAAGCCACCAGCTCCGCATAGCAGCTGGTACTACCATGAAAATACCAGGTGCAACAGAATTCTCTCATAACCTACATTTCCCTGGCACACCAAAAAAACATTGACAGGCGACATCTAATAGAAAATGATTATTGAACCTAATAAATATTGAATTTATCATGGAATAATAATGAAATAAATATCTCTGATATGAAAGAAAAAACGGACTGGTCATCACACCATTACTTTACGCTGATGGGACACCACACTGAGCAGTGCAGTATAGTAAAGCCTCACATCCCTTGACAGAAAAGTGTAGTAGTGATACAGACTGCTTTGCTGGTCACCTCGCCATCGTGTAGTCAGCCTAAAGGAACCACTCTAGAGAAACGAAGTCTTTGGTAAACTGTGCCTGGGTTAGGAAAGGAACTCCGTGCAGGAACAGCTGTGCACACATCCATAACACGGTAAAGCGTAGCTTCCTCAGAGAGGAGCAGAAAGGAGAAGTTAAGTGACGGAGTGTTCATAACCCTCTAGCACAGCTCTAGCTGCACAGGGCTGAGGTGTGGCTGGGTGTAATTTGTGACACACAGGCACATGCGACTTCACGCACCCTTCAGCGTTTGCTCCCGCAGCCCCTCCGGCCGCAGCCTCCCACACAGCACAGCACCGCGGGTTCGCTGGGCTGGCCTGCATCCTGAATCACCACTCTGCCCAGCCGGGAATGGAGTGCTCCCCGTCTCCAAACACCTCCCACAGCAAGCCGTGGGAAAAACAAGCCGCAGCCGAATGCTTTGCCCCACACGCACACAGCGACACACCTCTTCCAGGCAGCGCAGCCTGGCGTGCCCTGCTCCCCACCCGGAGCTGCCGCCTCGCCTCCCCCTCTCGGCAGGAAGGCCGCACGCGGGAGGCCCCGGGGCACACGTACCGGAGTGCGGGATGCCCACGGTGACGCGGCTCTGCGGCACGGACACGGAGCGGTGCAGCGAGTCCTCGTACTCGTCCAGGATGGACGCCATGGCCCGGCGCGGCCCGAGCGCGGCGCGCTCAGCTGACCCGCCGCACGTGCGCCTGCGCATGCGGGGTGCGGCTGGCGGGCGGGGCCGCTGCCTCACAGATATGGCGGAGGGACTGGGGCGGCCTGCGGGTGTCGTGGTACTCTTGTCTCCGGTGTTCCTGTCCGCGACACTCCTACCCCCGGTGTTCCCACGGAGATGGCCGGTGGGCCTGTGCCCTTGCTGCCGGGCCTTGGGCTCCGCGCGGTGACCGCCGTTCCTGCTCACTGCCGCGGATACCGAAAGGCTTAGGTCGAATTAAGAAAGGGCCCCCTCGAATAAACAAAGTCAGCATTTTTATACGCCAGTAATAACCAGAAGTTCCTCTAAGTGGGATGTACGCTCTGGGTTTGTTGTCGAATATAACATCAAAACTTGAATTTGCCACCAAAGACGGCTAGAAAGAGGTAGGCTGCCATCCCACATGACCACTGGAGACCGCTCAAATGACCCCTAGAGACTCCCTAATACATGAGCGTGTGTAATAAAACCTACACAATTAATTAGCATACGTACAAGGCTGCTTGGAAATAGCTGTAAACTTCTTGGAATGTACATACATATTCATATAAAAAATTGTATCTAGGTAATAGAAATGTGAATCTTAGTGTGCATAACAGGCAGAGAGACATCCCCTAGCTCCCATTAACCTGGCACTGTAACAAAGTGTTGTCGGCTTTCCAACCTGTAACTCTGGTTTGAAGGTTTTCTTTCCCAGTTTTCAGTGGCACTGTCCTGTTGTGTGCAGCTACATGCACAAGAAATGACCTCATTAATGCAGCAGTGTGCCCTACTAGAATCAGTCCTGATTGCCAGAGCAATTCTACTGGCTGCACCTAGGAATTATGTGGTTTAAAACACTCTGTAAAAACTCCTGTGTTGTGGCTCTTGCATAGTATTGGGTGGCAAAATCTTAACTTTATCACTGGAATGATCATTGAGGCACAGCATAAGGGGATCCAGTGTAAGGCAGTCCTTGAACTACACTAGACTTGCTCTGCAAGTTTATCCCAAGTTTCTGTCTTGGACCCAGTTTCTGTGTCACTAAATAGTATTTATAATCTGGAGTTTTCTTATGTTCTGGTGTGCCAACAACAGTTATTTACAATTTTGCCCTCTAGCTTAAACTAGCAGAATTTATAACAATGGCATTAACCAAAAAGACTAGTCTCTTACACAACCCTTTGGGTTTCATCCTATATAAAATGAACAGAGATGTATATGTGTACACTGTATGTATGCCATACAGCATACTGTGAATGTGCTGTATACTGCATATTAGATACAAGCTTCACTTTCTGGAAGCAATGGAGAAATGTCTCTCAGGTTACAGGACAGCTTGCAATACAGAGGGATCCATTACAAGACACAAGAGGTCTTCCCAAACTTAGTTTGCACATCAGGTGGCAGTGAGGCACCGCAAGCAGCAGTTCCGTGTGGTTGTCCTCTCACAAACAGAGCTACACCTCCTTTTTCTCCGCTCTTACTGGATACCACACCCTCCCAGACTAGGGCTGTGGTCTGCATCACTCAGCCTCAGGCCTTCTCCCCAGTGCTGAGCCAGACATGCAAGTCCCACGCTAGCTGGGTTCCTGGAGGCTCCATGGCACGCCTCCACAGGGTCACCTCTGCCTGCTTTGCTAAAAACAGAGCATGGCTTTTGCTGACCTAGCCTGCCTGCAAGCACCAGTCCCAGCCTCTGCTGTTTACCCTCTTTATGTGGCAGCTCTGAGCCAAAATAGCAAAACCACATTCTTTTGCTGTCTGATCATCCTGATCTTCATAAGCAGCGACTGTTCTCTTTCAGCATCTCAAAAGGCACAAACAAATTACATTAGGTTTAGGCTAATGAGGTAGGAAGGGACTTCTTGGACTATCAGATTCGTTCTCCCACTCTGGTAGATACCACATCATATAGTCCTTTCTCTATTCCTGTCAAGCTCTGTCTGATAGTGTGGGTATTTTTCCCCTGACTGCTCTAGCTCATACCTGTTCCAAACAATCCCATGATTTCAAGCTGCGATTTCCAGTCTAACATAAGTTGTGGCTAGTCTGAATCCTTTTGTTCTTGTTCAAACACTGATCTTTAGTATACAGGACATTATTGAGCTTTTCATTTCCTCTGCAAAAATCATCACCAATCATAGCCTTCATTTGGTTGTATCAAATCCAGGATTTATCAAACCAAGAAGTTCTTGACTTCTCTTAAAAAGAGAAGATGATTAGTTCCTTGGAGTATCCTACAATTCTCTACATTGGTTGCAGCTTCAGCTCATGTTTATGTCACAGGGGAGAGAATAGCTGACTCCTCATTTGACCTGAGGTCTCCCTCTGTTGTCTTCAGCAATGACACTTCTACTTTTCCTCTTTGTAGTCATATTTTAGCAGGAGAAAACTGAAGAGTTATTTGTTAAGGGGGAAATAAACTATCTTGAAATGTATCTGGATATTAGGGTAAATTGACATTTGTGCACACACTTCTCAGCATGGAACTCTGTGGGCTGTTTCAACTCAAAGCCTAGATCAGGCCATGTTTCATAAGTTATTTTTTTCTTGGTCAGGTCTAGAAATGGGAGAGATTTTTGTTCTCATTCTGGCAGATATTATTGCCTGTTAGGGCTAATACCTCATGAGAAACCTGTGTCTGATTTTAATGTGGTTAAATTGGAAGCCAGATTTTCACCTTATTTGGAAATAAAACATCAGCCTAAAGCTAACCAAAGCCCACAAGCCTCCTCCATCCATCTGCAGTATCATCTGCTGTGATTATTTAATTTACAAACATGTGCAATAATTATATCCCAGTGCTACATTCACAGATTTGGTATTCTGAAAAGAAGGGAAGAGCAAGGGTTGCAGAGGAAAGATTTATCAGCTCTTTGATTCACCAGGAATGTGTGGAGAATCAAATGATTACATTTTGTGTGTAGCAGTGGTGTAAGTCTATAAGAGGGACTTGTGCGAGAGAATTTAGGAGATTTTGGTGATATGTTTGGATTGGAAACTTAAATCCTTGTCTTGCTTTGGTACGGCTGTGGTCACAGCAGCAATTTGCAGTAATTTTGACTTAAACAGTTAACATTTTCTTCAAGCTGTGAACACAGCTATCAACATCTAGGTCTTGCATGGCATGTTATTCTCCTCAAATGCCTAGAGAAACAGGTAATTCTAGATAACTACACTGACAAACATACAATGTGTTCAAGGTTCAGACTCCCAGCAGATAAACCCTGTCTAAACGTGGGCTTCCTCAATGCTGTCTGTGTAACTCCTGGCTGCCCTGTCCAACCCCCTCTTGGTGCACAACAGCATGTATATGAGTGCAGAGTGAGACAGTTCATTGCCCTGCAGCAGATGACTCTGTGATCCATGATCTAAACATGAGTGCTGGTGCAGAGGAGAGGGCAGGAATATGTGGCTGTGGAAAGAAGTAAGGGCAAAATCTAGTGACACAATTGAAATTTGAATTAAACCCTGGACTTCCTCACAGATTTCCACTACAGACAGTACTGATCATCACTCCACCTCACTGTATGTAGAATATTCCTTCACAGTGATCAGCATAAAAAATACCCTATATTCTTAAAAGCCGTAGGCAAATAGGTAACTCCCTAAATGCACCAGCCTCCGTGAGATTCCCACAGAGGTGTAACATGCTTCCAGGCTATGAGACACCCCTGTAACTGCTTTGAGGAGAGTGCTGCACACACCTATGTCCCTCACTCAATCAAGAGACCTTCTCCCAAGAGAAGGGACAGCATTTCTGAGTGACCTTTTGAATGCTGTATACAAATTTAATGCAGTAAACAGAATTTCAGTGGCTGTGTACCCTGGGTATCACAGTTACCCATGAGAACCAGAACTGGAACATACACGGGGAGCCATACATCAATTAGAATTTACCCTGGAAGAGATCAAAGCTCAGAATCTTGCCAGAGCCCGCCTCCTAACCATTAACCAACCTCCCAAGCTCTTCAAACCCATTGTCAGAAACAGACTCCTGCAGACCAGTAAACACTGGGTGGAACTGTATCGTGCCCGAGCAGCAATTGCAGACCTGCAGACCGCGGCTCCCCTGACGCTTTGTTTTCCCACAGGTGAACTACCAATGTCTGTTGCTGCTACATGGGCATTCCAGAGCAGGCTGCCCTTTGTAAACCCACCGAGTGCCCCCATGGAAACCCTAGGGCTAACCCATCTGTCTTAGAATGTGAAAAAAGCAGGATGGGAACATGCTTTTGCAGTGAGAAAATCTTTTTCCTATCACCGACACCCTGTGGCTAATCCCTCCGTTTTGATCCTCAAGGGAGATCCATAAATGATAAGCCTGAGAACTGAAACTGATAACTTGGCAGAGACAGTGATCTTAGAGCATTTTATGGTATTCCGATCCCGTTAAACCCAGCCCTTCACTGTTTAGTGTTAACTGCCTGCCTTTCCTTATTTCACAGGAGGGATGTGAACTTTAGCACCTTTCTCTTGCTAATTCCCTCACCCATTCCTGTTAAACGTTAGCGCCTCTTTTGGTGTAAAACGTCCGATTGAGTGACATAATTAAAATAAGCTCAGATCATTGTCTTCCAACCGGTCTTTAGTCTGAAATTTGCTGTTTCTCTTTCAGATTTAAACAAAGTCTTTGAACGCTTTAAACTTTGCCTGTTCTTTCACATTCAGCAGTTGGTGTATTAAAATATGTACTTTCTCCAGCAGATGGCAACGCACTTCTAAATTATTCACAGCATGACTGAGAGGTAGGACTAGCTCCTAAGCAAGTCAGGAGATGAAGTAGAGTTCGAGAAAGAGACTTAGTACAATATGGTGCTTGTCTCCCTTTGGAACATTCAAGAAAATATTTTTTAAGCTAGCGGCATGGTTATTTAATTTAAACTTGCTATTCTTTAATCTGAAAATGTAGTATAATGCTATTCTTGTGGCTCTTTGCCTCCACATTTAACAAGAGTGGCAGTGAACAGGTGAACCAGAACATCTCTGTGCATCTCTCAGACATTGCCTTGATTTCCAAAAAGCAATGAAGTAGTTCAGAGCCAGGATAATGGGAGCTGTATTCTAATATTGTTTCTCTCTCCTTTTTTTTTTCCCCCTAAAGGCGTTTTGAAAGCACACATCTCCAGTTCACAGCAGAAGTATCCATTAGCTGCTGTAGAATTGTAAAGCATTTTTATTGCTGGAGACTCAGAAACTATGGAGTTCCTATTAATCAAAATCTCCGTAAAGGAAAGAAAGTACTAGAATAATTCTTCCTTAGACTTCTTCTGTCATAATTTTTCTATGAATGGATACAGCCTGATGTTTCACTGACTTTGTTGTGTTTGTTTCTGCCTCTGCGAAGTTGATAGAAGATGATACAAAGAAGCATTTGACATCACTTCCTGAAGGTTACAGTAACTAGACAAGGCACACCACAAGGGAAAACCAGGCTGGGCTCTTGTCTTCACCCTTTTGTCTGTCACTCCTTTTAAGTGGTAATTATAGTTAACTCGATTTTTCCCAGGGAGGAAGCACACTCAGGTGCATGACAAACACTGGGTGACTCAGAACTGGTTGTGTCATTGCTTGCAATTACGAATTCGACCAGCTGGGCAGCGGCTGTACCTCGATTTCTTCAGTGTCTCTTGGGACCACGGGATCCAGTTTGCTCTGGCACCTGCACTCCAGTTTAGCCCCCCTCGCAAGACAGATCCCACCCACCTGCCCTATGCGTGATGGCATTGTCGCCTGTTCTCACTGTGCCCCCCTTTCTCATTGTTTAGGTTTCTCTTGTGCAGCCCTGTGAACAGACTCAGAAATAGGATCCCATTTGCTAAGGAGCCATGTTGACAAATGCAGCCCACTTGTACAAATGTGTGCAGGCAACGCTGAAGGCTGGGTTTGCTCACTACCATGTTAGGAGGGGCTGATAATTTTTCTTGCTTTCCCTTGGTGAGAAGGGAGCCATGCTATTTTAAAAACTGCCGCCTCCCATATCATATGACGCTTTTTCTGAGGCAACATGAGTAATTTGCTAAGCTTTGCAAAAATGAGAATGGCTTTCACCCTGTGAGTTTCGGACAAGACTGGGAAGCAGAATATCATCCAAGGAGGCAGAACAATGATGTCAGAGGAACAGAATACAAGGTTGTTGGAGGTCAAGTATCACTCAGGAGCCACTGAAAGTCAGGACCACTCTCTGCTAAAAATCTCTGTGTCACCATTTCCCCATAGTATAGTGCTGCACTTCAGAATGGAAATTATATGGAGTAGTTTGAGCTGATCTGTAGTTTCATCCCCACAAGGGACAAGCCCATGTGTCCTCCTCATCCAAATTGGCTTATGTACTGTTCTTGATTTGGTCCATAGGTGTACTTCTCCTGCCACAGCAGTGGTGAGAAAAGTTATCATAATTAATAGAAATGGGCAGAACAGCAACTGTCTTCCTCCAAATAACTGGGTTTTTAATAACAGGACTTTGTACAGATGTATAAAGTTTCTTTGGTGGTGACAGTCGCACACTGCCTGAATATAGAAATCTATTTCCACTGTAAATCACTTTAATGGAGCAGATTTTCTGTGCAGCCCAGCTGAGTAATGGCTACAAAATAACAGGACCTGAAATCTGTATTTGATCTGCCTGGAAAGAGTTTGATCTTCTGCACTTAGTTCCTGGTGGATAGGAATTCACATAATGAGAAATACCATCATAATTTGTACTAATTATAATTCCTGGGAGTGAGGCCAAATACAGCCTTGCAGACTGTATTTCCCACTCAGGCACAACTGATTTTGGCAGAGGAGCACGTCAGGCAAGCAGCACACAATGGTACTCTCCTAATGTACCTGCTGCCTACATAGGCAGAGCCAGTCCCCAGAGCTGTTGGTTCAGCAGCTCAGGGAATGGGGCAGACTTTCACTGCAAAAAAGCCAGAACTGTGCAAAAAAATCTAGCAAACCCAAAATATCTGACTGCTCTCTGCATTGAGAAACTAAACATGCGTCCACTGCTAGCTGTCAGGACCAAGGAAAGACCTGAGAAACGAATCCATGGGAGTGGCCCTGTTTGTTTGCTTAATCACTTTGTTTAAATACAGATTAAAAATCACTTAAGCTCATTGACAAATTGTGTGTCAACCAACGGTTGTCAGAAACTGAAGGGAAAAGGAGTTTAGTCCCAGAAGGAAGAGATTTTAGGTAAGGAATAACAGAAAAAGGGCTGGATCTGTGGAGTGGGGCAACAGTGTATCTTCTTAAGGGAGATACATTCCTAAGCAAACAGCAAATAGGGAACTTGAGCTGTCAACCTCTCTTCATCTCTTGTCCCTGCCAACAGTGAACAATTTAGTGAATAATCCCTCATTTACGTCCATTTCTTCTGATTAAATGGAAATGTCATAGTTCACAGAAAGTCAGCCAGAGTCTGAAATGCACTGGGAAAGCTTTGTAAGATCCTTGTTTGCTGTGCTGCCTGTCCCAGCTGCAGTGTAGCATGTCCTTGCTGGTCCCATTAGAGGCGCTGCCACAGCTCACACACTGCAGAGTATGGCCTGGCCCAGTGCATTCTGCCTTTTCTGGAGCAGTTCAGCTGTCACCTGGCTATGAACTAGCACCAAAGAGCATGGCACTGGAAAAAGCCAGTCTAATGCAAGCCAGTCTCTTGAGATAGTAGCTACTTGCTATAGCAAGACTACCTGTCACATGTTTTAGCAGCAGCCTAGTTTCTAATACCATTGCCATTTTTTGTAGCTGTAGAAATTTACAGCTGTGCTATGTGTAAAAACATATAAGGGGTTTATTAAAACAAACTGCTAGAGAAAACTGCAGAGGAAAAGCCTTCTTGCAGTTCCCAGGAAGCTTTTTGGCTGTCTCCAAAGAGTGGACATGCTTTGTCCGCTGAACCTGAAGGGTTGCAATGCTTATGACTTTCTGTCACGCACAGGGAAAAGCACTCTAGACTGTGCCTGACTTAAAGATTTCTTCTCAAGTTCAACTTAGTGTAGGTGGAACACCTTTGTATCTTTTGCAGCATGGATGCAAACTACAGCAAGACAAACTCACGAACTGCTAATCAGCAGCTGCTTGCAGCACAAACCTGCCTAGTGCAGACAGGTCTGCCTTGCTGAGAGGACCCTGAAGGACATCATGAGTGTTGTTCGTTGATAGCCTGAGTTTAGCTCTTCCATTAGGAAGCAGCTCCACATTCAAAGCTAATATTGCAATATTTGGTATTGCAGGAATTAATACTTTCCCTCCAGTGTTTCCAATCACTTGGAGGTGCTACACTGGCGCGCAGTGATGGCTGAGATAGTGTGGCTGGATCTCTCCTTTCAAGTGGTGTGTTCCCACTCCTGTGTTTAGTCATACTGCTTTAGACGGCAAGCTCCTCAGGGCAGGGATGGAGCTCTCTTCTCAGCTGCCAAGGGCACAGTGTGGTGTGTGTGAGCTACCAGAGGTGAATATGAAAAACAGGCAGCAGACTGGGAACTCCTGCACTTGTCCATGCAGCTGGGAAAATACACTTTGTGGCTTTTGCCAGCAGGTAGGAACAGCTTGGCTGGGCCCCAGCAACCCAGTAATGCCAATCATGTAGTTAACAAATGGGATGACATTTGGCCATTTGTTTTATATTGTCCTTCACAATATTGACCAGCACTGTTGGCTTTATTTCTGCCCTGATTTCATGGCAGAAATCACAGATGCCCCAAATGGCACAGTGGAGCTGCTTCTTTCAAAAAGCAAGCGGGAGCGACTTGGAGCGCGGCTTTCCCGTGTGTGCGCGGCTCAGAGCACGGCGTGGCGCCTGCCGGAATTCCGAGGCCAGGCGCCGCTCGGGGGCACGGCGGGGGATGGGGGTGCAGCAGCGGGACCCTCGCCCGCGGGACGGCGGCGGGAGGAGGCGGCCGGGCCGGCAGAGCAGGGCTGGGCCCGGCCGCCTCCCGCGGGGCGGGACAGGGCGGGACTAGGGAAATAGGGGCTGGTTTTGTGCGCTGGGCGGCAGGTGCAGTGATGAGGAGCGAAGCTCGGCGGGCTGGAGAGGGTGGCCCCGCACGGCAGCTCCGACAGCAGCCCGCTCTCAGGAGGATGGCAGCGGCCCCACCGCGCCGGTCCTCACGCTGAGCCCTGTCGAGTCTGCCGTGCCACCGTCAGTGCCATTGCCATGCCTCCCCAGGAGCTCCTGGATTACGCGCCCGCCCTACGGAGACACAGCCCGTCCCGGGGCAGCGGCCCGGAGCTGGGAATCAAGTGCGTGCTGGTGGGCGATGGCGCCGTGGGCAAGACCAGCCTGGTGGTCAGCTACACCACCAACGGGTACCCCGACGAGTACCAACCCACCGCCCTCGACACCTTCTCCGGTAGGTGCCCGCCCGGGCCGCGGGGGGCACGGGGCGGCCGGGAGGATCCAGTCTGGAGCAGCGAGACCTCGGGAAGCTCGGGAGGAGCGGGGTCCCGGCGCGGGTGGAGGCGAGCGCTCCCGGGACCACGGGCTGCGCGCCGGGGGCTCTGCGGGCAGCGCAGCCTGCGGGCACGTAGCCCGAGGGGATTTCTGGGACTCGGACACAGGCCCTCCGACGTTTTGTGAGGTTTAGCGGGTGGAGGTCCTCCGTTCTGCACCTGTGTCAAGTTGATTTGCAAGTTCTATGAACTTGGGCATCTTCCTGGCTTTGTGGCGTTGTTATGACTAAATAGAAGGAGGCTTAGTTGTTTTTTTTTATTGTTAGTGGTGGTTTTAGTTTCAGAAATAGCCTACAGTGTAAGGCTGTGATTTTAGCTTCAACTGATACTCTGGAAAACCATCTTTTTCTCTCCATGTCTGGTGAAGTTTGCGTTGAACAGAGGTTGTCAAAAAGTTGAGGGGTTTTATAAGTCTGGCTAGAATTGCAAGCTGATGAGCTCTCATTAGTTTCCACTTTTGTAAATGCTATCTTTGTTCTGGTTCTACACTCCTCTTCCTTTGGGCTCCAATTTCTAATATAAACCCCAGGAGAATACAAAGCCCTTTGAAAGACTTCTTATCTTCATTTGATATGAAGAAACACAGCACTACTTGACAATGTAGATTGGTAGATTAGAGATCTCTGCTCAAGTCAGACCAGGAATGAGACATCTAACGTGTCATAGTCTTAGGGGGGCTTAGAAGGAGTGTTTTGTTTCAACGTCCCCCCTCAGTTCCTCACTTAGAGCTGTTGATTTACCTTGACCTTCTCCAAGCTATTCCACTGTTACTTGAAGGAACTGGACTGGGAACACGCTGCTGTTCATGGTCCAGAAGCCCTTTGTGAACAGATGTAAGGAATCATGAGTCCTCCAAGGGAAGGGTTACTTCTCTCTCTGCTCTCTTTGCATTAATGTGTATGGATTAGACTAAGAGAGGCTTAACATTATTGTAGTTATTAGACTGCGCATTTTTGGAAGTGCAAATCTATAATAAAATGGTCCAGAAAGGTAAAGGCAAGATGAGTGCAGGGACTCCCTGATTAACAGCAGGTATTCTGAAGATAGCTGCACATGGGTTTAGTTCCAGTATGGATGTCCCAGTACTGAGTCTGCCTTCAGAGGTTCATAGGATTTGTAATGATATAATTAAAAATGTGTCTTGTGAAGTTCACTTTCTGCTTATTGGGAGGAAATGGAAGAACAGACAAGTTTCCTTTCCCACTCCTACTCTTATCCTGGGTAAGCCTGAAGAAAGTCCCTTCCTGGAGTCAAATATTATGCTTCAGGATCCAGCTCAGAAATTTCAATCCAATTCCTTCCACTTTTGGGGAATACCTGCCATTGAAACAGCCTGCAGAACTCAGCAGTTTAAATTCTAACCTTAATCCTGGCCATGGGACTGTGATGCCAATAACAAGATAGGAGAAGGTGTTGCATTGTCAGTGGGACGTCTCTGGGACAGTGACCCAGCCACATACAGATGTAGTCCATCTCTACCTCCTGCTGGGTGTCGCTGCCAAGCAGAGCAGCCTTGAGTGAAATGTGCACCCGGTGACCTTTCTCCACCAGGCTATCCTGTTCTGCCAGCCCCTTCGCTATTGTACCATCATCCATCCTCATCCTGAGGGTGTGGACCTTGTGAAGGCGGTATTTGGAGGGCTGTTGCAGAGTTGCTAATGTAGCTCAAGCTAGCAGCAGATGGGATGAAACTCTGTGCAAACGCTGGAGCAGTAGGTAATATGTGTGGTGAGTTTCTTCTGAAGACGGCGAGACATTTCAGAGATGCTAATTCCCTCTCTCAATGCCCTTGTGAGACAGAGAAAACCAGATACTAGAAAGTCAAATGCCTGCTGCCTTGAAGATCAAGTCAGGATCTAGCAGGTTCTTTGATCAGGAACAGGTTTCTCTTCCTCCTCTGGGGCAGATATGGTAACAACCCAACTGTTTCCCAGTCGCACGGAAGCAATGGCTTTCAGCTACGCCGCGAGGAGTGGCTCTGTGGTGGACGCACCCACCCCTTCTTTTTTCTTCCAGTCTTGGTCTCCCACCAAACTTCAGTTCATATTTTTGTCTGTGTCCCCCTTTTTTTCCCAAGACTGTTTTCAGGGAGGAATGCTCTCCTTCAAAAGCTTGTGTTAAACTCTCTTCTGTCACTTCTTACCTGACAAGATACTTCAAGAATCACAAAAGATTTATCCTGCTTCTGGTTGTGAGATTTTTTGTTTGTTTGTGGGTTTTGGGGGCTTTTTGGATCGGTTTTGGGTTTTTTAGTTTTGGGGTTTTTTTAACAAAAAAGACAATAAGGCCTCCTCCCTGCACACAGCAGAGGAGTTTTGCTAACTCATGTCAAATGTAAGCCATTGTCACCTTAGCCATGATGTCTGCCTCTATTCATCCAAGCACGGCCCCATCCACCTTGTCAGGACTTTTCAAGTGATTTCCAGCTCCACAACCCCGTTTTCCCTCTCCTCAGTTCCTAGCCTAATCTCTGTGGTGTCTATGCACTTAAACATCTAACAGTTTCATTCCTGATTGCCATCAGAGGTCCTGCCAGCCCTCAGTCTGAGTCAGCTGATACCACATGAAGGCTTACTGTGATTAGGGAGTGAAATGGTAGCAAGCTTTACATGTGTAACTCAGCAGTTTTTTGGTGTGTGGATAGTCTGAAAGGGATTTCAGTCATCATTGTTTCCTTAACAGCTTCTTCATTACAAAGGTGGGTTTTTCCTTAGCTAGGACACTCATGTAACATTTTTTTTAAGGCCAAATTTCTGGTCTGGATGGGAAAAATCTCCAACAGCTTGTTTGATGGAGACTGATTTGAATTTGCTTGGCCAAGAAGATAGGAGCAAATTGCCGAAGTTCTCTGGTTTTATCCTTATCTTTTCTCTTGGGTTGTGGAAGAAGAACAAGTGGTTCTCAGGGAACTGTTTGGCTAAGGGCTCTCCTTGTCCAGAGGAGCAGTTGTCCAGTAACATGGAACTATTCTTTCAGAATTCTGGAGACAAGCATAACACACCTGAGAGCTAACAAAACAGGTCTGCTGCAGTTCTCTTAATGTTTCCAGTGTAAGCTTCAAGTCTCAGTGTGGTTTGGGAGGATGCTCAGCTAGGAGGAGATGTGAGTGATTTCAGTGAGTCTGTTCAGCAGGGTTTGAAGCAAAGTGCTCAGGAAAAACCTTGAGTGTACGTGTGTCTGCTGGCCAGCTGCTTTAGACTCATCCTTATTCTCCTTCTGCTACAGTGCAGGTTCTCGTGGATGGAGCCCCAGTCCGAATTCAGCTGTGGGACACTGCTGGACAGGTAAGCTCTATCAAAGCAGCTGTCAACTCTGGTCCTGTGGGACAGGCATTGTTTTCAGGCTTTGAGGAAGGAGATGTTTAACTGGGAAGAAAGGAAATGCACTGGTCCAGCACCAGCCATTTGCTGGTATGGCAGTCATAGACAAGTGAATGACAGATGCCCACAGCTCTGAAACTTGGGTCTGAAATGTGGCATGGCCACAAAATCAGTACAATGCCTGCTTCTGTTGTTATCCTAGTAAACTTGTAGAAAAGCTACTGCAACATCGTGCTGTTAGAAGAGCAGTCCAGTGAAGATTTTTTTTCCCCTCCCTTTTCTACAGGAGGACTTTGACTGTTTGCGCTCGCTTTGTTACCCTGACACCGACGTCTTCCTTGTCTGCTTCAGTGTGGTAAACCCAAGCTCCTTCCAGAACATTACAGAGAAATGGATCCCTGAGATACGAACTCACAACCCGCGGGCACCAGTGCTGCTCGTGGGGACACAGGCAGACCTGCGGGACGATGTCAATGTCCTCATCAGCCTGGATCGCTACCATGTGAAGCCCGTGCCCCGGCCTCAGGCAGAAGGTCTAGCTGACAAAATCCGGGCTGAAGCCTACCTGGAATGCTCAGCACTGACCCAGAAGAACCTTAAAGAAGTTTTTGACATGGCCATCGTCAGCGGTGTTGAGCACAAAGCACGTCAGGAAAAGAAGATGACTGCCAAAGGCATCAAGACTCTCTCTAAGTGCCGCTGGAAGAAGTTCTTTTGCTTTGTCTGAAGCTGCTTTGAGGGAGGGGAAAAGAAACACCCAATGCCAGAATTGGCTCTGCACCTTCTTGGAGTGACTGCTCCTATGGCCCCAGCAAGGAGGGTATGATAAGCTGCTGGGCTTGGAAACCTGTCTCTTGCTGGGTACAGTATCAGATGCCAAGGAGACATGAACTAGATTTCCATGGTGCTGAGATGTGGAATAGTCCAGGCAGCTGTAATACCTGCTGGACATGTCTGTAGTGTCCCAGACTAATGGGAACCTTTAGCACATCAAGACTCAGTACCCCTGAACAGGCAGGTTCCTTACATTGTTCAAAATGACCAGTTGTCTGGTTGAAACTCACACACTTTCAGAGTTCTGATGCAGCATAATAAACATGAGGGACTTCTGAAATCAGCCTGTGTTTTGGCTGATTTACAGGCGTGGCAGAGAGTAGGGCAGGGGCAGTTACATGCAACTGCAAAGTGGTCAGGCATGGGGTGCAGAGTTTGTAACAGGAGACTTGGGTTCCCCCTCGGATTCCATTTGCCGAAATAGTAGAATTCACTTGGCTGTGAAAAAGCAGCTCTCTTTCTTAAAGGTCCTGTACTAGGAGTACTCTTGAGAAGTTATTTCCTAAATAAAGGCCGTTAGCAGGCTGAAGAGAAAATGCGCTGGGAGCTACAGTAGTACTTTGAGCAAAACCTTCTCTGAGAGGACTCTCTAGTCCTCTGGGTGCACGTGTTACAGTCCTATCCTAAGAGGTAGTTGTGGACTTGGAGACCAACTTTGAAAGGCCTTTTGTGTGTGTGGTGTTTCGAAAGAAAGAAGAGGTGAGGAAGAGTGAGGTGTGGCTCTGTCTAGCAGAGAAAAAACTGTGTCAGCAAAGGGTTTATAACACTACCAAGGGGTCAAATGTAGATGGACGTAGAAGGAAGAAAAGGAAGCAAATAGAAAAAAGAAAGATGGAATGAAGAAAGGTAGATGGAGAAAGAAAGGAGAATGAATGTAGTTAAAGTTGTGATTCTACTTAGCTGAGATGCTAATATGCAGGGTAACCTTTAGGGACCTGAAAATTTTGCTAGTGATATGAATTTCAAAGTAATATTGTCCATACATTCAGTTCTGAATCAAAAGGAGGGGGTTGTAGTGAGAGAGAGTTCCTCCTTATTAGAAAAATCTTCTATTTCAGATCTACACAGAAGAATGGAATTTACCTTGAACTGTTTTTCCTGAGGCTGCAGAACAGGAACAGAGGACTCAGAGCTTCTTTCTGTTATGCTTCCCTTTTTCAAAAGTCACTGCTTGATCTGCTGAAATCAAAAGCAAAGGAAATCCATGAAGTTTTTGCTGGAGAAAATAATTCCTTAAGTTTCACTCCCTTCTCCTCTCACCTGTTTCTCAGGGGATTAATACCTCAGAGAGTCTAGTCACATTCTATTATATTTTATTACAGAACTTGCAGCAATTTCTAAATGTTCTTTTGCAGAGACATTTCATTTTGGTTTATGTAGCAGAGAGCATGACAGGTCTGTCAAGAGATGCTTTTGATTCTCAAGGGGCTCTCTGCATCTGGCCACAGCCCATGGCTTTGAGGACACTCTGGAGTAATGTGACAGAAAGAGAAATAGCTGTGGATGGTTTGCCCTAAACCAAAGGCAAGCATAGGTGAGCTGGTGAGCCTGTAGCAAGGCAAACATGACTAATGCAGTCTGGCTCCAAACAAATGCCTCCCAACAGCTCTCACAGCCAGCTGGTTTTGTAGTGCAGCCTATGTAGTTCCCAGGATGTGAAACAAGACTGCTGGCTCCCTGGGCAGTACTGCGGGATGAAAGAGGTGAAGTATTCCTGGGAAGGGAAGTGGCCCACAGCCTTGGAGCTGCTTCTAGGGTAAGGCTCAGAGACCTGAAAAGGATGGTGCAGCAAAATTAGCTGAATATTGAAAGGACTCCTCCAACTGAAATGCCATTTGAGTCCAGTGAGGAGTCCTAAGAGATGGTGAGCACAGAGACAGTAGCTGGAAGTGACATGTCTGACACAGGTCTAGGTAGGACACCTGACAAAGCTCTCACTCAGCCATGCATCCCTGTGTGCATATCCTACCTGTACAGGCACCTTTGCTGTATCACTGGTTCAGGTTGTCTGTTGGGTCTTTACACATTTCTTTAGCCTGTGAGACCAAGGGCTGTGGTATGACCTGCCAAAGAGCATGCCACATCCCCATGGAGCAAATCCACAGGTGGAAAGAACACCAGCCTCCTTCCTGCCAAGGACAGCAAGGGTTGTCCTGCAGTAGCTTGGTATGAAACAGGGGTTATTTCATTCTGGAAAAGAAACTGTACTGAGAGCTACTTTTGTTCTATGTGATTGTGTCTAAAATTTGTTCAAATAAATTTTTTTAATGTCCACAATTTTTGTTTGTAGTTTCATCAGTGCAAATTAAGTTGGGCTGTAATATGGAGAGGGAGTTACTCCATTTTACTGACAAAAAGCATAACGGGGAAATGGCCCCACTTCTCACTCTGTGTCCTAACCCCCACTAGCAATGTTAAAAATCCCCTCATAGCTGAAACTTTCTAGGTTCCATCTCTTACCTCAGTTAATCTTTCTCCACCTCAGCAGGCACTCAGTATGGAGGCTGCTGAGGGGGATGGAGTAGCAAACATCCAGGGCTTTAAATTCCTCTCCCCAGAAGCCACTCTCCAGGGACCAATCAGGAAGCCCTCCCAGCACCCACTGAGCCAAGCCCATGGAGGACTTGCATTTGGAGCCTTAATGACAGCATGCTGCTCTGTCATTAGGCTGATGGGTAATTTAGGACCAGCTTCACTTCACTTACTTTGGCAGTTAAACACTGCTCAAGTGCTGAAAAATTTTGTCTGTGTCACATAGGATGCAAAGGCTCCATCCAAGACAGCTCACAGGACTAACCCTTTTAGCCTTGTCTTCAGTATTACAGATAGGTCAGGGCTCCTGTCTGTCCAGATGTGGGGCCCCATAGCTGCTCCAGAGTCAGAGGGCTGGAAAGTGAGGTTGCTGAGGGAGGAGTGTGGGGGTTCAGCAGAGAGCTAGGAAAGAAAATGGAAAAAAAAAACCAGAGTAGCAGAGGTAATGGGCAAATTTAGAAGTTAGAAGGGAATAGGAAATCACTACCAATAAAACATGATTTGGGAACTTGTGTTTTGGGTGAGGTTGGGATTTTTAGGATTTGTTTGGGGCTTTTTGGGGGGAGGGGCATAGCTATTTACCTAGTCTGCAATCACACTCTCCTCCTACAGACCCACTGTTTACTAGGTGTAAAGGAACCTATAGGAGTATTTAGAGCTGACTCCCAGCTTTGTAACTTCCTGGCACTAAATCTTACAGAAGCACCTGTGAATGGAAATAGCAGCAAAGTGTGAATTAACTTTACAGGGAGTGAGTCATTCTACTGAGCCATATCCTGTCATATGCACAATAAGCACTCTAAAACTCCCTGAAATCCATGAACAAAGCTGAACTCCTGGGTGTGGGGAGGTGAATCTATCTCATTAAATGGAGTTTCCTACCAAAGCCACCTGAGGTGTCTGTAAAGCCTTGCTCTCATCCTCCTATGGTGCAGTACTGGCTCTGTGCTACTACCTGGCTTTGGTAGAGTCTGGGCTTGTTTCTGCCTTGCAGTGCTGCTTGACCAACCTGTATTTTCAGATGCTGCTGAGAGCACAGAGGAGTTCCTGGGAGACTGTTGCTAACACAAGCCACCCCACCAGGCTGGGTGAAGTTAGCCCAGTCCATTGCTAGGCCAGCATGATTCCTCACAAGTGCTGCTTAGTTTCTTCCACAAAGGATCCTTATGATTAGTTGATCTGACTTGTTCCATAGCAAAAGCTCAGCATCAAATGCTAAAAGCACCAACATTTCTACAGGGTAGTTTCTTTCTTGCTCAGGGCTCTGTCTTGGATCCTGGGTAGCAGACTCCCGCATATCCTTGCATCCAGCAGAGTAACTGATAAGGAAGACAGTCCTTCCTGTACTGGAGAATGCTGGTTGAGACCCAGCATAGGTAACAGTACAAGTACTTCAGTACAATTACACACCATGTTTTGTAAATCCACAAGAAGCCAGCGTGCTTGCTGCCACTCTCAGCTGCCATTGCCAAAGGACCTGAGCTTGGATGTCAGCAACAGTAGGGACACAGTATGGAAAGGACCCTTTAGTTTCCTTTTTCTGTAGGTATTGCACCCTAAATGGCTTAGCTGTGCCAAAAAGGTCAGCTAGTAACACTTTCCTCAGCTTCCACTGAACTCTGACTAGGAATTAAACCCCCAAATAATACCAAGTTTCATCTGACTCGGCACATCCTCATTCCAGCACCAAAAGGGCAAGTCTGAAAGTCCTTCTGGAGATCTTTATGCCCTGTAGGTTACATCCTATTTATTTTGAAGGGACAGGCTGAGCTATTACCAGGTCAGGAGCTAACATGAGCCCAGCAGGAGGAACCCTGCTGAAATGCAATTACCTCGGAATGGCATCCTCCCCCCATTTCCTGAGAGGGTGTGATTACACTGACAACCTTATCACTTTCTTAACACTCCCCAATTTAATCCTCAGGTGCTAACTGGCTTTTTCTTCAGATTGCTCCAAGTTTAACGTTATTTATCAATTAGGCCCAGCTTGGAAGCAGGGTCTGACTTTTCTCAGCTGTACTGGCAGATAGGTAACCTGCTTCAACTTTGCTCCTAATACATTCCTGCCCCTAGTTTGGGCTGGATTGGTCCTTTCCCATGGTCTTTTCTGCAGTCTCTCAAAGAGCAGTGTGGGAACACTACAAGAGCAGAAGGGAGCAGAGACACTGCTCAAACAGATGCTGTCACCACAAGGCATGTTTGTCCTCTCACAGCCTGTGTGCTAACTGAACTGCTGCTCTTCCGTTCTGCTAAGAGTCCTTTTTGCCCAGAATGCTGCCCTTGGCCACATGGTCTGCTTGCACATCTTGAGTCAGTTTACATCATTGCCTCTCTTTGACCATGCTAAATCGCTTTGTAGTGAGCCAGGGAGATAAAGCATTTTTCCAAAGGAACCACTTGAACTTTACAATATGGCTCTAAGGCTGTCCTTCCTGTAGTGGAGAATGCTGGTTGAGGCCCAGCACTTGGTCTGCATCTGCTCCCTGAGAGGGAATCAAAGAGCTGGCCCAGCTGGCACCTAGGCCTCCTGGAAGCTGCTTACTCATGCCTCTGCAGAGTCCAGCCCTGGGCTCCCCATTCCCACCGTATAAATACAGCATTGTACTTGCAAAGACCTATTGCACAAGAGGGCAGGGTATGTCTCAACTTATCCCTGAGACAGGTTCCCTCTGCTGCAGCCCCACGTGATCCTGGTTCCCAGGGTGACACCATGCCCTTTCCAACTCCCAGACTGAGCTGCTTGGCATCCAAACTTGCAGGACTTGTTCTAGAGGAGCAGGAGGAGATGTGGGTCCCATCCTCCCCCTCCAACCCCTTATCCCCAGCACTACCCCTAGGGCAGTGTTGTGAACTGAAATACTCTGGTTTCTGCTGCTATGGAGGAACATCAGGTGCAAAGAAATTTGGCTGTGGGACAAGTTTCACCACGAGTCACTGAGCCAGGCTTTTCTTTCCCATGAGATAATCTTGGGCGGGGCAGACAATCTCTTAAAATTAAAATACAATGAAAATACACGGGCTTCCCAGGGTCTGGGGTAAAGCTCTCTTTCCTTGTTTTCTCAGAAAGCGAGCCAGACTGCTGAAACCTTCCCCAGTCTTTCAGTGCAGAAGGAAGCACTGCAGCGGCAGCCTCAGAGCCAGGCCTGGTGCCTGCTGCTCCCCCAGCTGGCAACAGGAGCCCACCCATGGGACTCTGCTCTGCCGGTCATGAGGGTGGGAGAGCTCAACCTCCTGTGGAAGAGAGCCCAGTTTAGCGAATCAATCACAGACAGCAAAGCCCCCTTCCTGTGGCTGTGCTGCCAGGCACTGCGCTGGTGGCAGGGTGGAATTTCCTGGTGGGGACAGCACTGGAGATTCCCAAGCAGTTACCGACATGTGAATGGTGGTGCTGGTGGTGCCATCACAAATGTTAAACTCTGCAGGGAGCTCAGGGTGCTCAAGCCGTGGGCTTGTCCCTTCCTCCACCATCCTCATAAGCATCTCACCCTGCCACGGAGCTTAACTCTCTGCTTCTCTAGGTAAACACCTGGTTACATTGCTCAGTGGCAGCAGGGACACAGGGATGTAGCTGGAATCTGCCAAGGATCTAGCTGGGATCTCCCTGGAAGGTGGGTCAACACCTCAGCCCTACACACTGGAGATCCTTTCTCATCCAAAAGGGAAAGTCAGCATCACGTGCCGAAGGAGAGCTCATCATGGGAGGATTTGGTTTTCCCGTCAGAGGCTGCATCCCTGCAGGGCTGGATGGCAGAGAGGCTGGGAAAATGCTGCCCAAGCAGTGCCCATGGGTTTCGGATGGTGTTGCAGAGCCCTCGCTGCTCTCCTGCAGGGAGCCCTTCGCCGGGCTGTGCGCCTGGGGAGCGGCTGTGCCCGGGGACAGCCGGTGCCTGCGCGGCCGGAGCCGCTGGGGTGGCTCTCCGCAGTGAGGAGGCAGCAGGAGCACCCAGCTACGGGCAGAGCTTCAGAAAGAGCGCATTCATCTTCCCTGCCAGCGAGGCAGGGAGCGCCCGGGGCAGGCTGATGACGCACAGCACACCTGAGATCATTTTCATGGGAATAGACCCGTGAGAGACTGAGAGAGGAAGAGTCAGGGAAACTCTCCCAGCACTTCAGTCAGTGTCAGCATTCACAGGGCAGATTTCACAAGATAAACAAAAGCCTTTAATAACCGCCGTGGAGGGAGACTTTGAAACCCTGTGAAACCTCTGCCAGGAAAGGAGAGCAGCAGGCTTCTTGCGGAGTGCCAATGCCACCGGCCAGCCAGAGGCTTGGCAGGCACGGAGAAAAAAAGGCTTGCAAAACCCAAACCATAAAGATCCAAGTGTGGGTACCCAGGCTGTATTCCCAGCTGTGAATAGTTGTACACATGGTGCTATACATAGCACAGAGGAACTTTCATTCCACTTGCTAAGGGGTTTTAATAACACAGAGCAGATGAAAGATGTCAGCCACCCTGGAATATTATCTGGGCAGCAGTGTATAATTTGAAGGGAGGGTAGGAGAGGCTATCTAATGTTGTGATATCTTCTGCAGGATGATTTGGTTTTTTTTCTTGTAAGCCAAATAGATTTGTAGAGCAATAAGTTATTAGCATCTAACAGTAAAGTCTTATATGTACAAAACTCCTGTCAAAGGATGCTGAACCTGAAATACAGGGACTCTGTGTTAATAAATAAAATACAACCATACTTTGGGCAGAAGAGGACTTCTTGCAGTACCTGCCTGCCTTGTGAGTACCAGTAATGGCAGTATCCTAGCTTTACATGCAGTGAACTTATTCACTATCTCCAAACATCTCTTTTTGGATAATAAAGATACTGCATTAGGGGTTGAGGGAGAAGGTAAGTCTAAATATAATTTAGGTCATCAGAAACTTGGAAATGCTATCCCAGGCTTTAACATAATTTCCCTGTGCAATTTTGGGTGAATGACTTCCCTTTTCCATTTGCAAAATGGAGTTCCTTCCCCTTCATGGGGTATGATAAACTTTTATGAACTGGTACACAGAGGGTGCCGTAGGAGGGGAAAAGTTATTGCCAGGAACATGACAATACTTTTTTTCATGGTCCTTAAAATGGGATAAAAATCCTGAATGTGTCCATTATTGCCCTCTGTGAGTTTCCAGAGAGAACTGGAAAATCAAGCTCTCTTGGTTATACTTCCAGCTCTGAGAGCAATTATCTCCAATATATCTTTATGATATATATCTTATAATATTATATTATCTTTACAATATTATATATTTATAATATCTTTAGTATTGCTGAAGGAAACATGAATCATATGGTCTGCAAAGTTAGGAGATTATTAAAAGGAAGCTTTATGCCTATTGCTACTTAATAGTGCATATGCCACTTTGGTGATGTGGTGGGAGAGGAGGAAGACTCAAACATGGTGTCTTCACACAGCTATCAAGTCCCTGGTCAAAATAAAGAGCTGGGCCCAAGAGCAGAATGTGGGACATTCATGTCTGTTCTGCTTCTTTCATGTGATGCCTGTAGCACAGGCAGCACTATCTGAGCATAGCCACAGCCCATGTGGATGAGAGGACACCACATAGGAAGTCCGGAACCCAGCAGCAGCAGGAACTCTTCCAGAGCAGGATCTGAACTAGCTTTAATTATGGGTGTAGAAACAGCATCCCATTCTGAGTTTATCATTTTTTAGGAAGGGCAGAAGAGGAAGAGGCATTCTGAATACTGAGACACCTCTGCAGACTTCAGTAGACAAGAGCAGCTGATGAGCAGCACAGGCTTCCAAGCAGGCCAAGGTCTCTGGGTAGGCAGCTTGTGCCCAGGCAGTCATGTCCAAACCCATGCTGAAGTCTGTGCTGCTGTCATCACACTCAACATGGCTGAACAAAGTGAGCTAAGCACCAGCAGGCTCTCACCATGCCTCCTGACTGGGCTGCAAACAGATGCACCCAAAGGGCATGAAAGCCTTCTGCTGCCACTTGCTATCAGGCATGGCTTGGAACATTCCCCTCTCCCTCCGCCAGAGGTGAGACCAGAGCGGGGCTGCTGAGCACCTGGGATGTTCATCAAGAGGAAACAGCACACTCTGGGGTGCAGCCTTCTTCCTGCCTCATCCACATAAATAGCCAGGAAAGATGTAGTGTTTCTTCTGCTATATACCAGTGCTGACTTCACTGATGCTGCCCTTCCATGTTTTATTGGTATCCACTGGAAATCTCTGGCTACATCTGTTGTCTAAATAATTACAGCCTCTGAGCAAGAAAGGGTGAGGGGGCAGCACAAGCATTTAAATGCTACAAATGGGACTCCACAGCAATCCTGGGTTGCTCTTCCCTAAACTCCTTTCTATACATCAAGGATCACAAAAGAGTAGGAAGAGACTGAGTCCCGCTCTCAACCCTCTATTCTAGAACATGGCTTTATTGGTAATTAAAAACTACATCTCAGCTTAATTTTCTTCCCACACTTGGCTGTACTCTATCTTACCCCCATCTCAAAGAGGCATGTCAGTCCTTTCATATCCTCACTGGAGTTCACAGAAGTTTGCCAGCATTAATCAGAGGCAATTACCTTTGCCTCTTTGGGCAGGGATATCAGACCTGAGCCGAGGGTGACTCACTGCAAGATCGCTTCCCCCTGCAAGGTTCTTCCAGACATCTCCTTTGACTGGAGTCCTCAGCTGTTGCCTTTGGTCATTCTACTCTTGGGAAACTCTCCTGGCAGGGAGCAAGCACCAACTACTACACAGCCTCATGTATTCTGCATAACCTGTCTTTTCATCTCACACAGCATGACTGATAAAAGGGTTACAGGCTGGTACTGGCCAGGAATTATCTAACCAACATTTTCACATTTTTATCAAGTATTTTTTTTCCAATAGATTTGTGTGTGGAGCAGTCCCATTTTGGTGATAACCCACTGTAATGCAACCAGGGCTGCTGGATCACAGGCCTGTTCTCAGCAGTGAGTCTTTATGAACCCTGGAAAAAAGCCAGCCACACTGACCATTCCTGATTTGGTCATCTTCTGGATTCTTGCCTTCCCGCTGAAAAGAAACAAGTTGCACCTTCAGCCCTTGCAGCTCTGATACCATCAGAGCCCTGGCTGGAAGGATATCTCTTTCAAGATCCCTTGTGTCTGTGGGAAAAGAGATCTCTCAGAGGTGAGCACACCATGCTGCTTCTTTCATTTATGAGAGAAAGAATTCATGGTTTCCTAGAGGGGAAGTTTTCTGTGCTGCAGAAATCCTGGGGTTCATAACAAAAATCTGCATTGGAATATTTGCCAGAAATATTCCAAAGCAGTATGAATATATGCCCCAGAGAAGAAATAGAGTTCCAGCAAGCTGCAGCACTTGGATGAAAAGTGAAAATTAGTATTATGCACAATATGAAGTAGGTACTATGTTACTATTAGTAACTAATTCATGTTTTTGTTATTCAGCTCAGCCTGCCAACACACACTCCTGGATGCCGGCTGTAGGCTTCCTTACAGCTGAAGTCTGTGCCAACCTCACAGAAACCCTGACTGAATAAACACTCAGGTGACCCTGGCCTACCAGCCTGCCTGTACCTCCAGAGATCCAAGCAAGCATTTGCAGGAGAGCAAAAGAAGCCTGCTGGTTTAAAATTGCACTTCCATCACGACTTCCAGCACAACCTCTCTGGCTGGTCGGGAAGCAGAGCATTTCACATCACCCCTGTCACGCTATGAAATGAGGTTGGAAAAGTACGAGTGCTAGGAGCCTGCTGGGATAACTCCATGAGGATCACTGCCCTTTTATTTCTTCCCTTGCCCTCCAAGCAGTCCACCATCTAGGACAGAATTCTGCTCTTCTGCTATAACATAGATGTACTCTCTGTAGCTCTGGCTGCTGTGCAAATACACTGCTTTGCTGTTCTGGGGTCAAGAAGGAAAAATGAGCAGGAAGAAAAACAACCAACTGAAAATAAACCACATCCCAGTAAAGAGATGAAAGACTGTAAGGGGTAATCTAGTTTTGTGTACAAGGGTCAGAGTTCTAAGAAACCCAGGGAACTGGAAAAAGGCTTGCCTTTCATAAAGGCTGGAAAGCACCTTGGAGGGACTCACTCCAAATGTGAGGTGCTGCACAGAGAGTCCTGCCTCAGCACTGCTGAGTGATCAGGGCATGAATGCTTTACACAAAGCATTCCCCTGCAAAGTAAATACTGCTCTGGGTATAGGGAAGCTGTCCAGTCATAATATCCATGGCTGATTGCAGAGTTGCACACGAAGAAGCTGGTTCTGATGTAGGTGAGAGCAGCTCTGAGAGCACCCCGGAATGGCAGGGCCTGGCTGGGCAGCAACTCACATCCCACAGTTTCCCAGATGATGCTGAACACAGACTTAATTTCAAAGGCAGAACCTCAACTCACTGAGCAAAGAGGAAAAATGGACATGAGGAAAAAATGTAAATGTCTTCTGCACACTACTTAATGACATGCACAGATGTGCTCCACTGCTGGCAGCGAAGGCAAAATAAATGAGCTGTCAGTTCCATCCCAGGCACTGCTGGTGACAGGGAAATCCTTTGATAATAGGGACAGCTTTGCAATGAGAAGAACTTTTTTTTTGCTTGGCACTTCCCTTTTTACTAAAACCTTTTTTTCATCTCCTTAGCCAGCAGGTACACCCCTGGCTTCTGTTCTTAAAAGGTGGACAATAGCCTTACCAGCAGGAATTACCTCTGTGCTGTGAAGAGGACAGGGACATGAAAAGCAGGCTTCTCTGACAGGGCAAGCCTTTCCTTCACAGCAAAACACTGCAGTGCATAACAGGCTACAAAACTGTGTTGGTGCCCATTGTTCCTTTGCATAAAAGCCTTTGAACCAGAGTCAGTAATTATGGGAGCCACACTGTGCTCAGCTCCTCAGCTGCTGATGTGTTTATCAGCAGAGCATCAATCTGACTTGCTTCCTGGAGGTTTAGATGGCATGGGGTCATGCTTGCATCAGCTAATAAACTCCTCCGAGCTGGGTTGATCTTGCTCTTGTATCTGGGAAGCAGAGAGCATCAATGGAGTTCCCATCCCTAATTTAAATAGCTGTCTCAATTCAGCAATGACAACCTGCAAGGCTTTAAGGCTTGGGGACTGGAGAGGCAAAGGGGAGGGGTGCTTCCTGAAAGTCTGGGGAGGTTGAAAATGGATGGGTTTTTAAACTAAATGAGCAAGCAGGTCTTGCTATGTTAAAATATATTTTGTCGTGAAAACATGGAAGTTTGCTTTCCTCTCACCCTGTCTAAACTTTGGCCAAGTATCACTGGCAAACAAGTGCCTTAGAAAGAGTCACTGGCCATGGCAGAATTGTCTTGGATACTAACCCTTGCCTGAGAGGAACAGGGATGCTGGAACAGCAGGGTAGTCCCTCTAATTTGTCCTAGAGGTTATCAGCAGTCTTATTTTCTTTAGACACCCCAAGAATTTCTGAAATCTCTCCTATTTTGTGAGATTCACTGCTAATCCTATGGAGACAGGAGATCCAATGCTCTAATGATTACACACTGCAGTTTGGGATGAACTGCAAGGAGAAGTTGAGACACAGACACTGGATAGCCTTGTCATGAGATTCTCAACCTGCTCATGCTAGGAATAGAAAAGAAGCTTTTTTTTAAAAAAAGAGCAATTTTGCCCAAAAAATTAAGTGGGTATGAGCTGGACAAAATTCAAGACTGGTTAGAAAGCAGATTTTTTTCATCACAAAGCCTGGAGGTTTGGAGAGTTTAGCAGATGGAACGCTGTAAGGACAATCCCTTCCCTTGGATACCAAACATGTCTTGTTTGTGAAAAACTACTAGATGACAAAGTTGTCTAAAATAGAAGGTAAGTGGACATGAGTCAGGAGGCTCTTTCCAGCCCTGCACTAAAAGCAGTTTCAAAGGACTGCCGTGCCTCACAATTACAATCAGGCTGGGGCTGCCTCCTGAGCTCTGCCCAGCTCCACAACACTCATCTCTATGAGAAATTTGGACTGTACCATATGCAACATGTATTATTCCACTCTAATTGCAGCACAAACAAGCATTGACTGGGTTAGGAACCAAACATGTTTTGTCTCAGTGCTTTCAGTGGCCGCTTTTAAGATGCACCATACATCATCTTTTCCCTTGTAAAAGTGTCCTTAGTGAGGAGCCTGGGCTCCTGATCACCACTTTTTTCCAGGGAAAACTGGGCAGAGAGCTGATTTAGTTACTGCTTCAGCTGGGACAAGGACTCTGTCCCCCCACAGGTTTGGACTCATAAAAATCTACCCAAGACACCAGGAGCACATCTCAGCAGACAGCCCCAAACCCATGCCACATAAGCAACAGTCTGGTCACAAGGAGGTGGCTAGTCAAGCATTGAACATTTTAAAGAGGAGTTGTTTTGTCTTCTGCTATAAGAAGATGAAAGGCAATCTGGAGAGGACAGTTTGGTTCATATTTGCTGAAAAGCACCACTAAGGTGGATGAGAGAACAGCCAGGTTGTTTTTATCTTCACACAATTGCTGGATGTTACTCACAGATAGAAGCTGGAGTGTGGGCCCAGTGTGGATATACTGGGGTGAACATTTCCTTATCTTGAATTTCACTGTTTACTCAACTGAGGTTGGCTTTCTTCAAATCAGAGGCACACCTTTTTTTTACAGACAGGTGTATTTTCAATCTTTAGAGTTCCCATGGAGCTTTCTGTGAAGTTTGCAAGTGTCCCCCCCAGAGAGCTATTGCAGTGGTTTGCACAGTGCCAAAAATCCCCTTAGTGGTTCAAACTGGGAAAAAGTATTATCACTTCCCACTTCCTTTTTTGACACCCTTACATCTGGTGCAGAAAGTTTACTGTGTCCACGAACATACAGAGAGACATGGGGCTTCTGCAACTGAAGAAAGATGCTATCTCCTGCCTGATGCTGTGATATTTAGATTGTGCCACACAATCTGGCAGTTCCAGACATCTTGCAATGCATATCAGAAGTCTCTGGTGGAAAAAACAGAAGGACAGGAAAGAAGGGTGTGCTGAGAGTCAAACAAAGGTAGAGTTTATGGGAAAGTGAACGGGAGAGGGGCAAAGGAGCAATAGGAAGTTAAGACTTTGAACAAGCCCAGTCATGCCTCAGGTACTGGTTCTACCTGTCTGCTGCCTGACCACAGCCCAGTCTGCCCAGTGACTGCAGTGGGAACTGAGGTGCTGAGCAGCACAGAGCATGGGGCTTGTTTGCTGGTCATGTTCCTGTGGACGAGAGGTGGCCAAGACACCCTGCAATGAGTGTGCCAGTCAGCTGGCAGCCCTTGCCACAGGTTCATGTGCAGGAACCAGAAATGGCTCTGGAGAGGAAACACTGATCCACGTGTGGCATCTCCATTGCAGGACTTGGGAAGCAGGTGGATGGTGACAGAGGACGTTTCAGTGATCTCTGCAGCACACCTCGAGGTGCATCTTCTTGCTGAAAAGGATGGCTGCTTTCAGCAGCATCCATGCTTGCTGAAAGGGATTGCAGAGGAGGCCCTGGCTACAGGACCAGGTATATCCACAAGTCACTGCATTATAACATGATCCTCTCTCTCCAGTAGAGAAATTACCCTCCCTATCCAGAACATTTGGCTTTCTCCAAAGCCTACAAAGTGTGATTTCTGTATGGTCTGACCAAGCTCTGAGCTTGGTAAGAAGAGGCAGCACTCAAAGCAAACGGATGGGCACACAAGCTCTTCTCTATTTTGAAACACAAACAGCATACTCCAAAGCCAATTACAAACTGAGATTAACTGTTCTGGATTTCGTTAATTACATATCAATTAGGCCATCTCAGAAGGAAAGCTCATAAGGAGCTATGAAGTGGAAAGGGCATTAGGAGGACAGAGTCAGGAAAGACAGTTATCTCCCAGGGAAGGACAAGCATCCTGTGCTCTCTGCCATCCTCATTTCCTCAGTTTCCTCTCCAGGTTTGGAGACAACTACTATGCATTTCTGCTTTGCTTCTGCTGAAGACAGTGACTAAAGGAAGGCTCAAGAGCCCAGTCTGCAGGTTTTCTGAGATTTGCGACCAACTCAGCCACAAAAACTTCAGGAGGAACTTTCTTGAGTACAGGAAAGGGAGCAGGGACAAAAGGCTTGGTTCCCTCCAGCCTAGAAACCTGATGAGTTCTTCAGCACTCCTGAAAAAAAACCAAAAAGGCTTTTCTCCTGACCTGCTGATGGTCACACACACAACCCTGCCAGGAAATATTTGGCCTGCCGTCTCAGGTGACTTATGCAAAATCACTGGTCGCTTTTCTCCCAAAGACAGGTTCTACTTGACACTGCACTCCTGGGCATTTGTAGCCTGCTCCTCCTGCTGCAGAAATCCAGGCTCAAGGGAGAAGCTTTTGTAGTTTCATATGCAGGTTGCACCACCACTGTTTCCTGGCTCTTCCTTCATGATTTCTTTGGAAAAGACAGTCAGAAGAGTTTCCAGCCCACAGCTAACTAATCAGGCCCAATTAACATAAACCTGAATGTAGTGGGGGAAAAAAGAAATCTGGGAAAGCCCCCTTTTCTCAGCAGCTGGATGAGGCAATTTGCAGAAAGCCCGGAGGCATGGGGGAAGCAGGAGCCTTTCATGAGGTTGCTGCGGGTCCATGTGAAAGGGCAGATGAGGGCAGTTTAGGGCAGCACTTGGGCTCCCTCAGCTTCAGCACTGTGGGCCAAAGCAGGACAGCAGGGAAGCTGCCTGCCCAAACACCAGCCTTGCTACAAATGGTGTAGGGGAAAGCTCTCTGAACCATGGGGAGGGCCAAGAGCAGCATGACTTGCAGGACAACAGACAGAACTTGGATGCAGTTTCGTAGAGCCTCAGTCCAGCACTGTAGAGCCAGAGCACATGGGACATGGGGGGAGGTCAGGACCGATGGGTACAGTTTGGTGTTTATGGGTAGCTTCCCTCAGAGATGCTCTCCAAGCCATGCTCCTGTAGGCTCTCTTCTGCCAGCACTTGTGCTCAGCTGATGCCCTGGGGGCTGGTTCAAGGAGCTGTACTAGCAGAAAACAGATCCCTGAAAAGTGAATTGCTTTTTTCCAGGATGTTTCAGGGCCAACAGCACTAATGTGAGGAAAGCTAAATGAGTGTAGAGCTACTCCTTCAGCAGGGGCTAGCTGTAGGACAGACTGAGTTGTAATGCTGAGCTGCTCCTTTGGGCTCAATTTTCACCATCAGCTCTGCAGGCCACTGCTCACCCAACGGTCCTACCTTGCCCTGCACGCTTGGCTGGAGGCTCCCACCAAACAGAGGGCCAGGACAGCCCAGCGCAAAGCTCACCCAGCAGAGAAACCATGTCCCTCCAGCCTGTCCCACCAAATGGACCTGCCTGGCACTTGGCAATATGAAGACCACTACCCATCTGATGGAGCACAGCTCACCTCCAGTGCACAGAAACAAACATGTTCTGGAAGAAGCTGCAGTGGATTGTGAAACACCAGCTGTGAGGCACAGCATGTCAGATCTTAGATCAGTTCTTTGAATCCAGGGCCTTGTGGAGAAAGAGGGGCCTAGTGGTGAAAAAACACTGATGAAAACAAAAAGCTATTTTCTTGGTAGCTGGACTTCCTTCTGGACCTCACCCACTTGCCCCAGGGTTTGCCAACAGTGGAAGTTCCCCCAGTACACAATGCTTTAATATTTAAATTGCAATGTCTGCATTGACTATTTCCAAGCAGAGCCCTCCAGATGCTTACTCATTTTGTGATGGCCGGGTATTTGCATGGGTTTTACAGCCTCGAATACTTAAGACAGTGGTAATGTGATGGGAATGCAAGAGAGAAGAGAGAAGATAAAGCCTCCCTGGCTGAGAATGTGCATATACAAGGGGATGTGAAGAATGGCACTGAGCACATAGGCACTGTGCTAGCTCTTCCCTTTACCTGAGGGGTTGTGCTCTGCACAGATTCTGTCTCTGGCCAGTCCCTTAGTTGCTGAATGGGAGGATAAATGGAAGTAGGTTGGAAATTGCATGGGTGAGCAGCAGAGTAGTGGATGGATCAGCTTGCTGAAGACATGGCAAGCAAGAGGCGATGCCTGGGGAAATTCTTTTTCCATTAAGTCAGACTAGCCCAGATTTTGAGGTAAAGGGGAGAAGAGCTCCCCCATCCCAAAATACTAAGAAGAGAGGGAAAGGAAAATTTGTTGACAGGGTGTAATTCTACAGCATAAGCAGGGATAGTTTCTAAATATGAGAGAGAACCAGTTCAAACTGGTTTAACAGAAACTCCATGCACCAAAAACCTCTAGCAAGGACATTAGAATAAGAGCGATGTATCCTCGCTGGCAGCTCCTGTCTGCTCGCCTGCAGAGCTGCATGGTCCAGGCAATGACCCCACAACTCCCTAGAGCTGCTGAGCCACCTCAAGTGTGTCACTCGTGCCCTATCATCCTCTAATGTAGATTGGCAGGGAAGGGTTGTATGGTGAAACTTGGGAGACAGAGCTACCAGCTTCCAAATTTGATGACAGTCTAATAGAAGAACTGTTTTGGCTTGTTTTTGTTTTAATGAAGGTTCCACTGCCTGAAGTCCCTGATTACTGGGAAAAAGTCTCTTATTTCTTTCAAAGTGTAGTGTGTAAGCTGGGGACAGCAGTCGAGCAAAAGAAATCAGGGAAACTTATCCAAATAGCTAAAGAAAGATAAGCATCCATATGTTTTGGGTTTTTTTTTAAGTTGCACTGATAAGTTTTTGGGGCTGGACTGGTGACCCCAGTATCTGGGGCTTCCTCTGTGTAACCCATACAAAGCCAAAGGGAAGTCAACCCAGGACACAGAACACCCACAAGAGGTGTGGGAGACCCTAAGTCAATGCTCTGTTCTGAAGGTTTTACCACCTCTCCCCATCTTGCAGGTGGATACGATGCTTTGAGACCTGGGAGAGTATGGTAATATGGACCATAACATTAGGCCACGATATAAATGGGGATGAAGGCAACGGTACCTTACATCTTATGGAGCTCACAGAGGCTCACATCTCACACTCTGCACTAACTCCAGCAGTGCACCAGGTCCCTGCTGCTTTGACAGTACAGTGACCAAAGCCACACCAAGAGGGATATTAAGAGATTGCTGCCCCCTCTTGTGGACATCTCAAAAGGAGCTGGCAAACCACTCTGGGCAGTCGCTCTGGCTGAACAACACCCCACACTGAATAAAAAATGCAGCAGTGCAGCCCGAGCCCATGGCAGAGGCAGAAGTCTTGGGGCCCCTGGGGAAGCAGCTGAGGCAGGGAAGGGCTCCCAAAATGCCTACATGAGAAGGACATTATAGTTTCACTTAAAGAAGAGTTTCTGGCTGGCGAAGTCCCAGCAGCTCAAATTTCTGGACCTATGTTTTGCTTCAACTGCTCACAAATATTTTTTAACAATCCTGAAGCAGCTGTCATGTGGGTCAGGTGTGTCAGGGCAGAGAACAAAGACACAGGCTCTTTGAATGCACTGAGACTTGTGGAAAAATTCCCTTCCTATCACAGCACCTGACTGGCTCCAGCAGGGCTCCTCTCGCTCTGCATCTCTCATCAGCTGCTCACTGTCATTTTGTGTATCCTCTCATGTAGGCTGGCTCTGGGCAACCTGGCCAAGATGGTGATTAAACATTGGGTGGCCTCTGCAAAATCTTCTAAAGCTGTTACAGGAGCTGATGGTTAGTTTCAAAACTCCTGACACAGCTGGAGATGAGGACATCTCGGAGAGGCAGCTATTGAATAAGGGCCACAAACTCTGTCACGCCTCATGTGGCACCTTGCCCAGGAAACACTTACTGGTCAGCCAGGTTTCCTTGCAGAAAGGTTCCTCCATGCCCTGTTAGGTGCTGCAGAAGAGATCAGAGCTGCTAGCTTTTCTGGAGGTGACTGTATTTCTCTGAGACTACAAGCTACTACAATAACATGCAGTTCTGTGCTTGATAACCAAGGGACAGTATTTACAGTTCCTCTCTCCATGATTCCAAGGAGGAAAAGAAAAAAAAAAGAATGTCTGGGAAGTTTTCACAGGCTATTTCTCACACAGGCACTATTTTAGTGAGCAAGGTTTGCTTACCATACAGTGGGCTAGACTTCAAATCTGCATGTGTGCCATTTAGGAGCTCAAAGCACACTGCAGTAGGAGCAAGTCTGGTCATTCCTAATGCTTGAAGTAAGGTGGGCAAAAATGAGATTCAAGATCTGTCTTTACATTATGCAGTGCTTGCACAAACTGTTCCTTCTTTCCCCCAGCTTTAGAGCTCTTCTTTTTAACCAGAATGAACAGTTTGGTCTCGAAACCAAAATAATTTCTTCCTTAGGCAATAAATTAGGCCTGAGGGCTAAAGCAACTTATCAGAAAGTTTCACCCCACTGCAGCTTTTGTGTGTGGAACTGTACTCTGGCCTGACACTGTGGAGCCATCCCTTGGATCAGGGCAGCTGCTGCACTGGTTTGCAGAGCTGTGGTGCCCCGGGGAAGCCAGAGACACACACAGACACACAGACAGACACACAGACACACACACAGACACACACACAGACACACAGACACACAGACACACACACAGACACACAGAGACACACACAGACACACAGACACACACACAGACACACAGACACACAGACACACACACACACGATGTTTAGCTGTGAGCTAATGCTTCCCCTATCCAGGCCAGTAAGCCACACAAACCCTGTGAGGTCCCCTCCAGCCTGCTGGGATAATCTCAGCCAAAAGTTCAGGCAAATCCTCCTTCCTGACAGTCCAAGCAAGGTGACTAAACAGCTTTGCTGGTCAGGAAGGGCAGAGAAGTTCTACAGATATCCTTCTGCAGAGGTGGACAACACCAACAGGCAGACTGGACAATGTGTAGGAGCAGGAATTTCCCCTCAGTGAGGCAGCAGTTCCTGGGGTCTGGCAGGAGCCTGGCTCCTCAAGGCTTGCAAACAACTCTTTGGAAAACACTGACCAAGGCATTGTCTGTGTACTCTGCAAGGACAAGGGGCAGGTCCAGAGCTCAGAGCCTCCTGCCCTAAACCAGCCAGCAGCTTCACACAGCTGCATGTTCCTGGCAGCTGGGGAACAAGGAGGATGCGCTCCCTGTCCAGCACAGCCAGTGCAATGGGGCAGCTCAGCTGTCATCGAACACTGTTCTTGCTTGGGCAGTGAGGCAGTGAGGCAGCCTCCCCTTGCTGCTGGCCCCTGAGGAGTGGGATTCCCATTTTGCAAAGTTTCAAACTCTGGGCTCTTGTTCCCATCTGAAAATTTCCAAGAGCTGAGATGTCCTGGGAAGCAGGAGCCCTTGTGTCAGGTGGGGGTGCAGGGGCTGAAGGAAGGTGGGATTTGGGGGGAGCAGGCCCAGAACCCTCACGGCGGAGGGCCCAGGCCAGACCTGCAGCCTCCAACAGGGCTGTGTCCAACACCAGGGGACACAAAGGTGTGCTGTAAGCCAGAGAGACTGCAAAGCACATACCCACCTCTCTCTGGAGACTGTCACGAGAAGCACTCGTGGTTTCAGCGGTGCTCCCAGGCCAGGGGTCACTGCCAGGAGGGGAGCGGTGACCCCACCGGCCCAGCTGAGCCCCTGGAGCAGCATTTCAGGGGACGGAGGGATAATGTCTGCACTTACACCTGTAAGTGGCTAGAGATGGCACGATGGGAGGGCTGCTGCAGAGTGTGTGCTCATGACAGAGCAAAGCCCACAGCCCAGAGCACAGTGCGGGCAGAAAGCGTTCCTGCCGCAGGCAGCACTCGGAGCCCAGCCAGGGCGGCCGGGTCAGTGGTGCAGGGCAGGTCCACCTGGTCGCTGGACAAGCCCACTGCCAATTAGCCATTTAGCTGACTTTACATCGCAGTTCTTGAGTGATCACCAGCCTGAAGACACAGTTAGAGCAACTCCTGTCTAAAGATTAGTGTCTGCTTTTGGTTTCAGACCCAAAGCCCAAACCAGTCTGACCAGCTGGAACCCAGTTTCAGGTTACACCCTGCCTTGCTCTCTGGGTGACTTAGTGGGTAATAATCTTTCTCCCAGAACACCTCCTGCAGGAGTTTCCTCTTCAGGTACCCGCATATGTTGCACCCCCGCTTGCAGCCCTCCCCACGCCATGGGCCCGCTGCTGCAGCAGCTCTCCCGAGATCCCACAGCTGGGGCAGATGAAAGGCTGTGAGACAGCAGGCATGGGAACTGTACCTGCATCCTCTGTGGGTCATTGCTCCTCAGACACCACTCCCAAGCCAGATAAGACAAACATCTCTTTATTATCAGAGTAAGTACACAAAAAAATAAATCAAGACATTAGGTTTATTGCATAGGCCACGATAGGCTGTGGGAAAAACAAAGAGATGGAAGAAATTATATGAGACAGGTAGAATCTGACCCAGGAATGCTGAGGCAGATACCTGTGATGGGGAGAGGCCTGCAGTCAGAATGCCAGCAGACTCTGGGCAGCAGTTTCTTTCCTTTCAGCCCAGGCATCAGCCCAAGGAGGCAGCTCTCCTGCCACTGCACTTGAGAGGAACTGAGCCACATCCTGAGCTGGGAATGGCTTCACCAGAGCATTCCAGAACCACTCTGCCCTTGGCCCTGAAAGAGTCCCAAGCATTTCAACTGAAGTCTGTACATAGATTTATGCTTCTTACACACACACACACACACACACACACACACACACACACTGGTTTCCTCTCTCTTCACAGCAGTTTTCCAAGAGCAGCAGGCACTGGAAGTTTAGGGATTGGTGCCAGCCTCACAGCTGACAGCACATCAGGCCCTTCACAAATAGCTTCTTCTGCCTCAACAGAAATCCTCAGCTCACTGAGCTACAAGCCTGGACCAGCAGATGCAGGACAAAGCTCAGAAGCATATAGGGGAACATATAGGACCAGGACTGGGAACAGGATATTGGCAAAGTGGGGATTTCACATGCTGCCTTGGGGCCAGAGATGAGCTTTGGACCTGCCAGAGCTGGGCTGGGCTCATCTTGCACCAGAAGGGACAAGCCAGCAGGAGCAAGGAAGCCTGTGGATATTAGCTGGTGGTATCCAGCCCACTGCTGTGCTCTGGGGATGCCAGGGACTCAGGTCAGGCAGTGTGCTCAGAGCAACATGCAGTGAAATCAGAGCTGCAGCTTTCCTGCACAATCAGCAGGAAAAATATGGATGTTTACTTCATGTGAGAATAAATAGATATTTTCTCAATGTGTTTGGGTTCAGACTGAACACTGGGAAAGCAACCAGGACAACTCACAGAGAGAAAAATGGTGAACACGTACTGTACATAAGACTGAAACACAGCAGCCAGCAAAACCTCTAGGTGTGCTTTTCTGTTAAAAAACAAAGCCTAGTGACTTAAGCAGGTATTTCTGTTTCTGTCCATGTTGAAAACAGGAACTGTCAGAGAGCCCTTGGATCAGGTCTGAATGATTATGTGAATCCCACAGACCTCAAGGGATGCACCACGACTAGGTAGACTGCTGAAAGGCAGAGCACCTTGCTGAAGAGAAGGAAAATACAAGCTGAGTGGCAGAAAGTGACACTGAAAACAATTTGCTGGCTCTGGTGAGCTTGCACCATTCACCAGCATGAATGCTACACAGATCCAGCTCCAGACTCCTTCAGGAAGTTGAGCAAAGTTGTGCCCCAGGTTTGAGCAGGAAAAAAGATGCAATTCAGAGTTTCACTGGATTGTTTGAGATTAGGAATGGATGGATGTCAGAGAGCAACAGAATGCTCCCAATTCCTTACTTTCCAGAGCAGCCATTTAGCCTAGACAACCACAAATACTAGTACTGCCAAATCACAGTTAAATCTTGGCCTGATGCTCCAAATGTCTTCTCAGAGAACGAGTCCTTCAGGCACAGACCTGTGTCTAAAAACAGAACCCCAGAAGTTTTGGGGAGTGCCCCAGTGCTGAGCTGGAGAGAGAGGCAGCAGGTCAGACTGGTTTGATGCCACTGCTGTAGAACAGATGCTCAGTGTCCTCTGCGGTGGAGAGGGTTGAGTTGGTAGCAGTGGGAGGCTGACGCCGGTGGCTGCTCTTCTTCCTTTTCTTCAGGAAGAAGTAGCCAATGAACACCAGGACCACCATGATGCAGATCCCGAGGAGCACAGCAATCACTACCTCAAAGGCACCTGCAGGAATACATGAACACGTTAGAAGGAATGCTCCACAAACTCTGATGCAGCAGGAGTGGCCAGGATGAGGCAAGCACAAAAGCCACTAGAGAAACTGTGCTGGCAAAGAGGCAACAGCTGACATGACAGCACGGTGGTCACTGCACAGCCAGCAGAGAAGAAAGATGGCAGCTGCACTGCACAGCCAGCCTGCAGCTCCCTAATGGTATTTCCCATCGTTTTCCAGATGCACCACGCCCTCTAAAGGCTGGTCTGTGACTTTGGCAGGCTTGGCCATTTGACAGCCCTAGGAATATCAAATCCTTCTGCAGCAGCAGCCTTGTGCCGTACCTCAACAGGGAGGCCACCAAAGGGTGGTCACAGAAGGCACCTCCTGGCTGGGACAATACCAAGGGAGTGAGCTATGAAGGATAGATTGAGCTTGTGGGAAAGTACTCTTGGCAGTGGTGTGAGCACTTCTCCAACCAAGCAAACTCCTGCCTCATCAGTGGACAGTCAAATATGATGCTTTTGAGTGTGAATTTAAAGATTAAATCAATCTCTAGGATTTAAGAACAATAACCTTCATGTGAAATTTTTAAAAGAATTTGTATTTCAGTAACATTGGGCTTTTTTAGTGCTGTAGAGAGGTTGTATAGGGTCATCACATTTCCCCACAGTCTAGCACTTGATATTATTCACATATCCACTTGAGCTTTCTTTCTTGTAGAAGTTAGTAGTCCTTATGTGAAACTGGTCCTTAGGAAGAGTTTTACTTCCCATTTTTTGATATTGGACAGCGGAACATTCATGCAAGTTGATGGAAAGAAAACCAGGAGTCTCTGTAAGAGCTACTGAGTCACAGACACAGGAAAAAATGGACGACAGCTGCACAGTGCACAGAAGCATCTTTGCCACTGCCAGCATCCCACAAGTCCCACACTGCTCCCTCAGCTTCAAAAGGGGTGTGGGAGAGAAGGCTACTCTTTGCAAGGAAAGACAAAGTATTTTTCAGGACAAGAAGAAGCAACAAGAAAGATTGGTTGGGAAAATTGTTACTCACTTAGCATAGCAGTTTGGGACTCAAATGATTCCCATCTTCGGCCAATGACATCTGCTTCTGAATTGGAACACAGAGGGAAGAAAAAAGGTTTTACAAAGAAGGCTGGGAACAAGGGGTAAGACAGGTTTCTGAGGAGCGTATTTCTAGTGCTCTGAAGTGACTGAAGGCACACAGCATCTCCTTGACAGCCATGGTACTGAGCCCTCAGGGTGGACTGCGAGGCCCTGTGTAGCTGAGGGAGGTAGTTTGCCTCTTTGCAGATACAGTTAGGCAGTATTCTTCCTGTTGGCCTCCAAAGCAATATGTACCAAGTGTACAGTGTAACCCTTTCCCTGTTTTGTTTAAAGCTTCCGGCTAGTATGTGTCATTGAGGATTTTCTCAATTTCTCCCCTCTCACTTGGGGAGACCGGGAGCCAAGACACCAGGTTAGATTCTCTTCAAAGCAGATATATCTCTGGCTAGTTTTGCTATCCTCCTTTGTCTCTTCTTCAATATCAGCATCCAAAATGCTTTCCAGGTCTGTGGAATGATGGGCTGAATTGCAGAAAGATGCTGTAGATTGACCATACACCATACTGTGGGTCACGGCCAGGGTTTGACAGCAGAGCAGCTTTGACTGAAAGCTCCCAAGGCACTGCCTCTTTGGGACCACAGAACTTAATCCAAAGCGGGTTTCCCAGTTTGATCAGTAAAACTCCAGCCCTCACTATGTATGCTTACTTGTGATGCCTGAACATGATTTCATGCACTCTTCCTCTTGCTCAAAGTTGTTGCTGTTGCCGCCACAGCCCCCGTAGGTGAAGGGGTCACATTTCTCCAGGAATGGGTTGTAGTACCAGCGGGAGATGCTCTCGGTGCACTGTCCAGTATCAGGCAAGTCCAAACAGTGGCCTGGCAAAGCAAGGCAGAGGTGCTTTAGCCCAAGCAGTGTCTTCCCAGAGCAGCAAAACTTTCTGCTCACAACAAAAGAGCACAAGCACCGTGGCAGAGGAAATCCATAGCCAGAACAGTGGCTCTCAGGTCCCCACTGCTCAGCTGCCAGCTGGTCAAATTTGCAATGCAGAGATGAGCTGGCAGCTGCCATAAATTCAACTAGCAAGCAGAAAAAGGAACTTCAGAGTAAGGAGTCATGGTAAACCCTGGATTCACTCCCCTGTGGAAATGACCTGTCCTCCCTGGGAGGCAGAAGGGAACATGAAGAGCCTGGACACACAGAAACTACAGATCAGCTCAGGTCTCCTCTACAACCCAGGTGCATTTAAGTGACTTGGAATATATTCTTTTAGCCCTGTGATAGGTCTACTGTCTACAGTTTAATAAACAAGGCAAAGATATGGGATTGAGCACAGACATTGCTGTGTCCCCTACCTGTGCTGCAGGCTTGTGTACAGCCAGGTACTGTGCCCAGCAAGCAACATGCATCAGACCTACCTGGATGGAAAAAGTTTAGGCAGAAGAGTGAATGCCTGCTGCCAACAGCTGTCCTCAGGTGAGAGAACAGGCCCTTGCTCATTTTCAGTACAGGGACTATCCAGATGCTACACCTGGTTTTGGATTTAGGGAAGCAGTTTTACCATGGAACAACAAACTGAAGAAAAAACCAAAAGGTGGCAGAAGTCAGGCTAGATGCTCTGGATGATACATACCTTGCTTATGTGTGACATTGATTTTCTGCAGTCTATTGAACTCACGAGCATCTGCAAGGGAAACATTTCATGTTACTTTTCTCACCAGTTGAAAAGAAATGCCTCTGTCCATGCAGACATGGGCAGACAGGGCTTTCCTGCACCTTCCTTTGCGATTACGAGCCAGAGGAAGGGAGATATCATTTGATGTTCTTATGTATCTCAAAGCCATGAGAGGAACATGGGAAAAATAAAATGTACTAACAAGAAACTCTTCCCAATTTCCAATTCACATATACAGAGACAAAACTAAGGAAAATAAAGGCTGCTTTCTTATTTTTGTTTTCCATCAAGAAGTATGGAAAGAGTCACTCCAGGTATCAAGAAATATAAAAGAGCACTAGTGCAGAATATACGAGAGGGCAAGAGAGATGCATCATAGGCTTGCAAATCTAAAAGGGCAACAAAACACCCACATATAGGAAAGAGATTATGGGAATTCAGAAGAGGTGAGGAGGGATGGAAGAAGGGAGGAGATAGGGTGCATTTACATTAGCATAAGAAGATATTAAGGGGACTGTGCCACTGGATAGACTTGGAGAAATAGTGGTTTCCTTCCCCATTTCCCCACTCTAAGAGAGCAGGTAAGGTCATTCAGTGAGAAAAATATTGAAAGGGGACAGAAAGACAGGCCTGAAGTCTTACAGATAGGTGCAGAGAAGAGAGTCAAAGCGCATTTAAGAGGCAGGGAATATCACAGAAGGAAGGTCATCTCTTGCAGTCAGCAGAGATACAGGACATGGCAGAACCTGCAAACAATAATACTGTGGAAAGAGATAGTGCAGGGTCAGGAGTTAAGAACAGAAGACACCAAACAGTATTGACTCAGCACCTGTAACTTACATTGGACCCATTCCTGGGCAGATGGTAAAGTTGTCTGAGCCAGAATTTAAAGTACTTACATTGCTCACAGTACTTCTCATCCGATTCATCAGCACAGTCGGGAGTTTCATCACACTCCAGATAGGCATCAATGCAGCAACCATCCTTGCATCTGAAGAAGGGGGCCTGACAGTTCCCATTGCATACTGCATCAGAAACAGTTCAGAGAGCTCATTAAAATTCATTGTTTCTCCCTGCCAGATGCTTTACAAAGGACTTAAAAGCTGCTGATAGGGCTGGCAAGCAAGAAACAAGGCAGACTGGTAAAGGTCTCTTCTCAATGCCACCCTAAACCCAAAAATAAAAAAAAAATCCTGTTTATAAAGGAAACATTACTCTGGAAACAGCCATGTTTCCTCTCAGAAAGAAGTACATAGCAGGTAAAAGCAAGAATGAGTTACTCAGGAAGAATATGAAGACATTGCCCAAGCATGGGAGATTAAATTAGGAAAGCCAAATGGAAAGCTGCACACTGGGCTGCAAAAGCTTCAAGCCACTTTGCTCTAGAGGTGGTCCCAAGTGCTGAGTACTGTGTCCAGTTCTCAGCTCCCCAGTGACAAAAAACATTGGCATACTAGAGTAAATCTCAGCAAGAGCCTGGAGCACAAGACCTTACATGAGGAGAAGACAGAGATTATAGAAAAGACATTCATTTTGGAGCACAGTAGTAGGATGAGCAGCAACAGACAGGAGTTGCAACAAGTGAAAGCAATTCAATATAAGGGGAAAAAATTATAATGAGGGTCATCAAACACTGGCACGGTTTGACCAAAGTGTAAAATCTCCTTTTTCAGAGATACCCAAAACTTAACTGGATAAAGAGCTGAGCAACATAGTGTGACTCAAACCTGGGCCTGCTTTCTGTAGTGGGTTGGATCAGATGACCTCTAGAGGTAATCCCCAACCTAAATTATCCTATGACATGAAAGTGAAAGGCTTACTAAAGAAATTACTCTCCAGTGCCTCACTTTCCACAGAGTCCTAATCAAAAGCCACAGGAATGGACATGAGACACTCAGCCCAAGCTTGCAGTAGGATTACATTGTCCTATGGGAGACTCACCTGGCTGTTGTCGCCCACCAACAGAACCTGAAGAGACAAGGGGAAAAATAAAATAAAATAAGCTTACCACAGCATTTTTTCAGCTTAAGATCAGCTTTATATTGCCTTCATGTATCACATGAGAAGAGCATATTTTCTGGAAGAAGGCCCTGGATTACAGAGGTGAAATATGGATGCCCACCACTCAGAGATCCAGATGAACTGTACCTATGTGAGGCAAGCCTGGGGGAGTACAGGGGAACTTCCCACCACAAGGTAGACCATTTCCAAATTGTCTTTCTTTTCCAAGCCTTTAACCTCCTTTTTAAGCTGTGCACTGCAATGGGCCTGGCAGAGGCTCAGCCCATTTATCTGAGCAGCACTAAATTGTTCTCAGTAGCTTGAGGGTGGCAATGAGGGAGATTAATTTCATTTCTGGTGCCCAACTGCACGATGCTGCTCTCTGAATTTAGGCTTCAGATGCAACACAAAGATTGGATGAGGGCTTCTGCAGCCAGAGGAATACCAGGGACACTGTCCAGTGCTTCAGGAGCTGGCTCAGATACGTTGGCAGCTTAAGACAATGACTGCCCATCCACAATTAGCCCAGTCTCCTCAGCTTGCTGGGCTCTAACTAGGTGTTAGCCAAGAGGCTGCAGTACTTGTCCTTAGGGTCATCCCAATCCTATGAGAAAGAGGGGGCTGGATTTTTGAAGGACTCACCTCTGACATTCTTGCAGGCGAGTTCACACTCCTCTTCCCGTAAGTAGTTATTCTTGTTGGGTTTGCAGCCACCAAAAATGAACTCCTCACACTGCTGAAGGCTCGGGTTGTAAAACCAGCGGGGAAAAGATCCCCGACACCAACCCACCTTCTTTGGAGTCAAACAATGCTCTATCAAGAAAGTTAACACAAAAGAGGCTGGGTTAGGTAAGTCCTTTGGAAGACTTTCTGTTTTGCATATGTGAAGGCAAACAAAAATCTTCCAAAGGACATGTCTGAAAGGTTTATAAAATCTTGACCGTGGAGAAGGAGAGTAGGAAATCATCAAATTATTTTTTTTATATGAAAGGGAGGGTCACAAAACCTAATTAGAAAGTGCTACATCCATTAAAAAAAAGGAGCTGCATCCCCACACAGTTCATAGTTAAGCTGTGAAACTCCTTGCTTCAGGAGGTTGCTGCTTTTCAAAGATTACATGAGGCCAAAAAGGGATTCGTACATGGTTATTGAACACAAAGACACCATCTTCTGCTTAAAAACATCTCCCAGCTGCAAAATCCTTGGGGATTATTCAAACATAGTACAGATTTACTGATAGCATGTAATGTTCTTGCACTCTTTCCAAAGTACCAACCTCTGCACAATGTTGAATGCAGTGTACTGGACTTTGGTTAGACCTTTAGCAGCACTTGACATGGCTGCTCTTATATTTTTATGGTACCTGAGGTAGGAGACATCCCCTGTTTAGTTACTAGTCAACCATTTGTCCAAGAACTGCTTACTCCTAGTACACTTGTAATGCTGAACATTTTCATCATTAAATAAAGCTATTAAAGAAAAAATAAATAAATCCAGGGATACATTGAATGTCCTGCAGATGACTCCACCTACCCTGCAAGCTAAGGGCCTTCACAGCAAAACCACAGAGTCAACAAGACCTTTCATGTTCTCCTGTTTTGCAACCTCCATTGCACCCCAAGCTTCATGCACTCTGGTGTCACCCAGCAGAGAGCAATGACAGGCAGAGCAGATGGGGTTATTGCAGGCACCATCTCCTGCAAGGGTCCATGAAAACTCCAAAATGTATCACAAAGATTGCAGAGACCTTGCACTACTAGTGCAGGCTATAACTGGGAAAAGCTGACATGCAAGTCCAGGCTCTTGGTTGTGCTCTTCTCCCATCACCCCTCTGAGAAGAGCACCAGTAATGCCAGAGCAGCACCCAGGCTCAAGGACTCCAGGTAGATATGCGTGGGCTCAGGCTCACCTTCTGTCTGCTCAGAGCTCAGGACCACAATGGTGATGTTGGTGAAGTCTTGCTGCTGTGCAGTGTCCGTGACAGTGAGCTGGAAGACGTAAGTCCCCACCTGGAGGTTGGAGATTTCTACCTGATCTTCTTCGTGCTTCTGAAAATGCAAAATAAAGGCTTATGTAGGAGAAAACTAGTTCTAAGGAAGAAGTGACTGAAGCTATGCAAGGTTCATGTTCCTGTATTAGGGAGAAAGGAACTTGGATGGAAACCTTCAAGCGGATGTCTGGCATGAGAAATGTCTCAGTACAAGAAAATCCCCCCAAACCCATAGACTGGTACCCAACTGGAATAGAGAGAGAACAAGTACCACAAGCATAATCAGATATTTCATGGTTTGGGGCATTGTGAAAGCACAAGGGAAAATCAAACTCTTTGAGAGAACAGAAATACCTGTAGTTTTTACTTAACTTTTTAAAACTTAAAACCTATTATGAATCATTTACTTAGTACATAGGGAATAAGGTAGCTGTATATAATTATTTTGTCAGAAGAGAAAGCTACAACATTATTGACACAAACTTTTCTTCTATATTTACAATAGAACTGGACATTCATTTCCATGCTATCTCTGGTTTTGATTAGGTTTCAAAAGAACACAGCCTTGCCATATATAATTTTTAAGTAATTAATACAGCATAATATTAGGGGACCTCCCCCCTCCAAGGAAGTTGCTTTGGTTAGTCTAGGGCAAAGGGAAAAGGAAAGGAGCACTTGCTGAAATACACAGACCCCTTGGTACTTCAGAGTTCATCACTGCTGATGTTCAAAATCAGTTGTGGGCCTGATGCACTCATTTGCTAATTCTTCCAAAAGGCGCCGCAAGAACTCCGCATCAACTCCATGGCTTTCCAGAGCATTTTGCAGAAATTTAAAAGAAATAATTTGCCCTTCCAAATCCACAATTCACTTTTAACATCTAGCAAATAGGCAGTGTTCACACCCTAGAGATCTTGGATCTCTGCACCAGCTCTGATAAAATAGGAGGAAGAAAACACTTTAAAGAAAGGCAAAGTCCAGGGAAAGCCCCAGGAGAACAGAAACAGAGCCTGAGACCAGACCGTTCAGAGACAGAAGAGGAAATAAACTAAAGTGGACAGAGTAAAACTAAGAGAAGGCCCTTCACTGAACTACAGGATCTTGGGACCAGAGGCAGCTCTTGCATGGAAGTGCTGCCCTCTCAGCTGCTCCCACCCAGGCAGGTCAGGTGTTGCTCAGGAAGGCTTGTGACAGCATCCTGTGCAGGGAGCCTGAGACCTAATGAGGCCAAAAATGACACTTCTAAATAGTGTGTGACACAGGGAGGGCAACTGCAAGGACCACTCCATAGTTTTTGGGAACAGGCTCCTGCATGGACTGGCTTGAAGAAGGAAGGACAAGGTGACCTTTAAGCCAAGCTTTAAGGTGACCTTTAAGTCAGGGTTCTGACAGACCAGCCTAGTGCAGAACACAGGTGCCATGAGCAAGCTGCTTATTCCCTGCAGCTCCCTACCTTCATCTCTGCAGAGGGGTCGCCAAGGATCTGCTTCCATTCATAGCTGACTATCCCATGGTCATCCGTGCTCTCTGTGCCTCTCAGCATCACTGGCTCCCCTGGCTGTACCCTCATGTCCTTGACAGCACGGGCTATTGGAGGGTGGTCATCTGCAGAAGAAATGTAGAACAAGGCCTGGGTAAGAGACTGAAGGGTCCAGTCCTTGTCTCCACTACAGGAAGATAAAGGAAGCGGATCCTTCCAGGCTAAATCAATCCAGACTTCAACTGCTGAAAGGAAAACACTTTTATACAACTGTGTACCTTACAGCCTGAGCAAGCAACAGGCAATCAGTACAGTTATTACTGCCCTCACTAATTTAATAAGTCCACAACCCACTATGGCAGTCTCTTTGAGCCAGCTGGCTCCCTGGGCACTTCTGTCCACAGGAACCACCATAAGAGGGCGGCTCTGTGGCTACAGCCGTTGTGCTCCTGAGAGTGGGACCACATCCTTGCAGAAGAGCACAGAGCAATGCCCACCCTTCACTTGGCGAGAAGACCTGATGTGGGTGTTGAAGAATGTGGAACTGACTCTCATCATTCCTCCCACTATCTCTAAGCACTACATTAGTGTATTTAGCCAGAGCTATACAATGTGGGACTTGGATGGGAAATATTTCTCTTCCAGCTCATCTTCCACCCCACTCTCTGACATACATGCTCTTAAAACAGCACAAAAAACCATTCATGAGATTGTTATTTTTGTACTGCTCCACGGATTATCTTACCAGCAACTTCCACAATCTATTAAATGTTTTTCCAGACTGTAAGTACAAGAGGTGTAAACTGATCCCTGCCCATGCCAGCAAGAACAGCCTATACAATGACACCACTGAGCCTGACTCATAATTCTTTCTGGCCTGAACGTCTCTGATTGCAGGCTTTGTGCATAGCTCAGCCCATAAAACTCCACCTGGTAGCACCTGTACCAAGTCCAAGACTCAGTGTTCCAGCTCAGCCTGAGTCTTTTGTAAAGGCACCAACCATCATTCATAAGCTAGATAGAAATCACTCTGCCATTACACTGTTCTATCGACTGTGACTGAAGGAGAGGATTAGTGTCCAAACCCCTTAGAAAATTACTCCATTAGCTGATTATTTTCACTGTTGCAGACTTGCTCCTAATTTCCTGTTTGAATCCTGTGTATCTGGATTCAGATCCCAGCTGCTGACTCTTGCTGCAGTCTACTGAAGGGACATTTAAAACAAGGCATATGTACAAACAAACCTGACATTAAAACAGGCCACTTAGTTCTTTTGTCACCTTGCACACACTACTGCAAGCTCTAGAAAGGGGTCACATTCCTGCCATTCCTGCTAGGCAAACACCAGGAGCCCGGCAGGGAGAAAGGCAGCCTACTCCCTGCCACTGTCCTGCCAGGGTGAGCCCCGTAGGTGGGTGCAATTGCACAAGGAAAAGACCAGTTTTTCAACAACACAGCGGGTGATCCTTAACTTGTGACTCCAAATCATGTTTTTCCTTGACTTACGTAAGCATGTACACTTTAAACAAAAAATTGCAGGCCAAACTGCAATTTTGTAGCTGCAAAATTGCAGCTACTTTGGGTTGTGGGTTGCATGATCAAGTAAAAGCTCAGTTCTATTCAATGGGTCAGCAACTTCTCCAGTTCCTATCTCCGATTAGCCAAATTTACTGACTCTCTTCACATCCAGAAGAAGAGTCAAGAGTATTTCTTTATTTGTGGTGACTGCCAAGGAGTAATGCTCATTAGAATTTAACGACCTGCTTTTCAAGTCTATCCCTTTTCTCCTTAGGATGCCTGAAAGTTCAGTGACTTTAGAGTATTTCTGCCACACTGACTGTAGGAAGCCTTCCCTGGCAATGTGGCTGTTTTCCACCTGAGCTTCAGAACCAAGTGCTGACTGACCCACAGTGAATATCAGCAAACTGCTCATACAACAGAGACTCCACTCTGTTTTGCTCTGAAAGTCTGTAGGAAAAATGAAAGTAACCTTTGCTATAATGCTCTTTCGACCATGGAAAGTTTCTGCTGTAAAACTCTGTAATTAACAGGGAGGTTAAAGTTTTATGATGCTGTCTGTGGCATGCTTTTTACTGTGAAACATACTCCTGGAGTCACATTGTAAGCAACAATTTCCTCTTCCCATTTATATAACACATCAGTAGGGGATGTAACTTTTCTTTATGATTCCAGAGGAAAGCATGATAGAGGGACTCCAAATTGCTTAAAAAAGTTTTATTACTCATGCTCTTTTCACGCCTGAGACCCTGATTTTAGCTTTTTAAAAAAATTTCTTCTTGCTTGAAAGCTCATGCAGTCAGTGGCTTGTCTGGCTTCACCTCTAATGAGTTAACTTGAACCAAAATTGATGGGGGAACTGGAATTTAAAAGATATTAATTTCTACAAGGGCTTCAAAAATAAGCATCTAAGTGGGGGAGAGACCCCACTAGGGACCTTGCTATGCAGGCACCATTGAAATCCCATGGCAGAATGTACTTGCAAAGCTCACAGTTTGGAGGTTTTTCTCTTCTGGAATTCAGATATTAGCTTTTGCCCTTGAGATCTATAGAAAACCAGATTTCCTCCATTCCAGAGCTCATGCAGATACACCCTGAGTAGCTGAGACTACAAAGCAATGCTTAAAAATACCTCAGAACGATTTGAGGTTGTGAGTAGAAAGAGAAGGAAAGCTTTCTCATGGTGACTGAGGGGCCCTACAGCCCTCTGCTGACTGCTGACTTCTGCTTTCCTGGAGCAACTTGCAAATGAGACAAGTGTGGTTCACCAGGGACAAAAGCCACTGCTCAAAGCCACTGACCAGGCCAGGAGTGGAGACAGGAGCAAAAATGAGGCCACCCAAATTCCAGCATCCATGAGACACAGGACCTTGGAGATTTCAAGTGTCAGAAGCCAGCAGAACCTGTCTGCTGCAAAAGCAGATGAGCAGCAGTGTGGCTCTTTCTACAAATGCTAAACTTCTGCTGCTGCATTGCTTCCAGGGAAGTCATTCAAAAGTGAACAGCTTCCTCACCCATCCACACTAGAAAACTCTCCATTTCCATGGGCAGAGGCAATGAAGGATGACACTGCTGCCACAGTATTAATTTGCCTGAGGTGGAAAGAGAGAAAAGGGAACAAGGCAACGCAATGCAGTGCCTGGAGAAATACAGGCTCTTTCTTTAGGGCTTCTTCCTGACTGGGCAGCAAATACAGTCATGATAAAGCCATACAGTTTTCTAACAACTCATGCGCAACCTAGCAGCTCTCAGCATTAGTTTCTAGTGGTTTTTGTAGTGGTTTGTAAGTGGTGCACAGAGCAGATCAACTTAACCTCTCTAAAACAATACAGTATGACTGAATGGATTATATTGTCAGAATAACATAAGATGCTGCTGTCACTAGGTTCCCTTCATCCTTCCTCAGAGTGTGGGAAACCACTCCTATTTGCTTTGGCAGGCAGAGGGAGACTCTCCCACAGGTATTTATGCTATTTTAGTGAAGATTGGTTTGTACCTCCAGTCTCTTTGGGGAGACTGGAGCTCTGGAGACAGGACATGATGTAGCCCCTTCAGTAAATACTGCATGACAAACACTCATTTCACAGCAAGTGGAGTGGAAGCCCCTCATCACCCACTCTGAGCAGGGAGCTGGACCAGCTGGTCTTCCAGGACCCTTCAGGAAACATTAGCCTCTGAATCTGTGCTGTGGGTACTGACTGTGCAAATTCCCATCTCCTGGCCTGAGCTTAAGGATGAGCAGCTGGCTCGAGGCTCAACAGCATCACCCAAAGGGGACCTGTCCCAGCCCCAGCTGTGATACCAGCGCTGCTCATTTCAGTTGTCCACAGAATGGAAACCAGCATAGGACCAAACATTTGAGAAGGGATGAGCTTTACTCTTGGGGAGCTCTTCCTTTGGAATGCATTACCAAAGTTTTAGCCTGCAAATCTCCCTCCATGGTGAGGCAGGAGCAGACACATCTGATCAGAACCCTGTGGTTAATTCTGTATCCCACTCACAAGCCTTGGATTCAACAGGAGTAGGAGAGTGTCACTGAGCATTTCAAAAAAACCCCAAAAGGTTCAGTTTGAGAAATGGACAAAGGTTCAGGGAGGTTATTTTCCAGTTTCACACCCAAAACTGGTTTGCCTAGACCAGAATAAGCTGAGCTAGTTACTTAAACACTGGGCTCCATTATAACCAATAAAGTGCATGGTGAGCCTGCCCCTCCCGGATGAGCCAGGCAGAAAACTCGCACCAAAGTTCAGGCTCAGGAATCATTTAAGAAGATTGTGCCTTTTAACAATAACATCAGAGACTTCAGGCTGTACGTTAGCTGAAACAGGCAAGAGACAGTGCCAAGCTGTTGTCACCAGCTTACAAAGAACTCAGAAGCTCTTGCTCTGCAAAACACTGAAAATACATTCAGAAGATGTGCAGAATCCAGATTTCAGCTGTATTCATTGTTGACTGTACCCACAGGTTTTTCTGAAGTCATAACAATGTAAGAGTGGCCAGAGTGGGTTAGAGCAGGTACCCCGTCCCTGTGTTCACTTGCCATCCATCATTGTGGATGCTTGAACAAGAGCAAGAGCACTGCAAGAATATGCTCTTCCAGCTTCCAGCTACTTCCATCAGGCTCCAGAAACACTCCAAGATTAAATCTGTCCATTCAGCAGCCCCCAGCTGTGTGCTCTCTTTCAAGTGTTACCTAGTCTCCTCCTAGACATATATAAACCTCTTAATTCAACAGGTCTGCTCCCTGTAGTAGCAGTAGTAGCGTGGGTCTTATAACCTGTGACTTTTTTGTTTAATGTCACCCACTGGAATCACTAACTGGGTATTTCATTATTCACTAGAAAAAACATGCATTTAATTCTTATCATTGCAGAGGGTGTTGAAAGAGTGATACAGGTAAAGGCTCCTAGGACACCTGACAGCAGGCATACAGGAAAGGAATGCATGATAAAGCAGCAGATAAGCTTTCTGCAGACCCTTAGGGCCAGAATCAGGGGGCTGACAGTAACCTGGGATCCAGAGCAGTCACAAAACTTCAGGTTTTAGCAGTGATACAGTGCAACAGCAGGAAAACAACACAGTTCTGTCTCCAGTCCAAAACCTGGGCCAAGATTTTGGGAGGAAGACCTGACATGCCAAAACCAGCTTCCTTTAATGCTTGTTTCACCCAGCCTCTTCAGGCATCCCTAAAAGGTCTGGAAGCAAAAATGCTGTAGAGCTTCCTTATGCTGTCAGGCACACAGGCTCAGTGCCAGAGGCTCCTGCACCTGCCCCATTGTGTCCTTCCCCTTTTCCCCCTCACTGACAGCCAGGCATCCACCTTCCTGTCCAAACAGGTCCTGCATGGACCCAATTCCAGCATCATGGCTGGAAGGGCTTGGGGTTTTGCTCTGGATTTTTTTGCTTTATATCTGAATCAAAACGGACATCTACATTTTTAAGTATCTCATCAACTGCTGTAGGGAGGAGGACTCAACTATTTCTCCAGTAAGATAAGTCCCTTGGTCTCTTTTCCCTGCTAGCCCTCCAGTGTCATTCAAGGCTTATTCAAAGAGCTTTTGGTATCAAAGACAATGCCTAAAAAATTCAGAGAGGAGGGAAATACATTTCCAATAAAAGCACAGCACGAACATCGCAGCCTGACCCAAATAACAGCGGTGAGTGCCCTGTGCCTGTCACTACAGCTGGAGACCTGCCTGGCACCCAGCACCCTCTGAAAGACAAAGGCAGCTGCAGAAGAGGCCGAGCCCTTCCTACACCCACAGCAGCCCGAGGCACAAGCCCCATGTGAGTAAGGAGAGGCACCCGAACTGCATTTCTGGAGTGCTTTTCAGCTCTCGCTGATAAGCCCTCCTGGGTCTTCCTGCTCCACCGCAGCCATGCCACGATCGGTGAACGGAGCACCAGGGGTGGATTGCAAGACAGCAACTTCATATTCTGGGGTGCTGCAGCTTGGTGCCATATTTTAGCAAACATGTGCCTGTGCCTGGTCACACAGAGAGGTCAGTGACCCTGGGACACTTTCTAAAGATCTGCACACATGGAATGCCAGGTCCTGGGACCAGCCAAGGGACGAGGTGCTTGCAGTCTTCTTGTATGAGGCACTGCTCCACAGAGGTAAAGAGGCTGAATTGCTCAACAGTAGATTGTATTTTAATCTAATCTTGTGAAATCAGGATGTACTAGAGATGATGCATTCCCTTTTCCTCCTACAGCAAAGCGTATAGGAGTTTAGATAGCTGCCAGCATGCCACCTCCAGTCTTGGTGATGTGGCCTTCAGTTCCTCCCTAACTGCAGCTCCTGTGAAAAGGATTTTGAGCCTGGAACAGAGACGTGGGAGAACTACTGAAACAGTCAGACACCTGACAAAAAGCCCTAAAATCCAGTAGGAAGCCATGAGCAGAGACAGAGGATCAGGAGGACCACTTTTGCCACACTGCTGTTCAAACCAGCAATACCCAAGGGCCACTTCAGAGAAGTTGTGTCCTGCTCCAAACCTCTCACACTGCTACTCAGGATGGAGAAGTAGTCATTGTGGAGTTTGGGGCCATTTCCCACCTCCAGCACCCACAAGGCCTCAGGCTAGCACATCCCAGCAGAAGATCAAAAATCTATTCAGCTCACATCATCAAGCCCTTGCACTCACCTGGATGCTCCCGCTGCCATCCTAACAGATCCTTTCCTTCCCACAGGTGGGCTGGGAGGGGGTGTGAAGAGGATTACCCACTGAGATATCCCTAACAGCCCTGCCCAGGGACCAACAAATGATAAACTGGTTATGGTTGCCAAAGACCCAGCCAGGCTAGAAACATGCCAGCCTTCTTAGGCTTCAACCAAAACACAGAAGGAGGGGGCAAAAGGAGAAGCTGCTGTGGTTTTAGTGTTTCTGAGCACACTGCAATTATTTTGAGATGGCAGGTGGCCAGCTTCAGATTAGTTCCTTTTCCACCTGGCTCTCTGTGTCCAGGCGCAATCTTTTAGAGCGGGGGAACAGGGATTGCAGAAGAGAAACCCACCTCCAAAGGGGAAATGTTATGACCAGCTGCTCCTCTCCCAGCAGCAACAAGCAGAAAGTGCCCCAACAAGCAGAGAAGTACAGATGCACCTCACCATTCAGGCTGCTGTTAAATAAAGGTAAGTGGATTGCATCCTGCCTCCAGCCCCTGAGCAATTAAGAGATTAATGCAGCCCTTTAAAACCTGGTGATGTGTAGCTTTTTAGAAGATTTCACTTTCCAACCTCAAAGGCCCAGAAGAAGAGAGAAGAAGAACACCTTTTTCTCTACATTGTCAAGTAGCAAAAACTGTGTCTGGTTAATCACACACTCCACCTGCTTCAAACAGGTTAAAGAGAGATTCCTTATTCATTTACTAACAAGTAAACTGAGGCACAGATCTTAAAAACACCATCTTTAGCATCACCCTACTCCGAGTGTTTGGCAGCACTGCTGCTCATAGAACGGCCAGAGGAGCTGGCACCAAGAGACCATTAATGCTCATAGGATGGCCGGAGGAGCTGGCACCAAGGGACCATTAATGCTCGTAGGATGGCCGGAGGAGCTGGCACCAAGGGACCATTAATGTTCATAGGATGGCCGGAGGAGCTGGCACCGAGTGACCATTAATGCTCATAGGATGGCCGGAGGAGCTGGCACCAAGGGACCATTAATGCTCTCCCAGACCCGGCTGGCACGGATCCATTACGGGCACCTTACCACTAGGTCTGTGATTCTGCATTGCCAGGTAGGAATCGTACACGTCCTTCTTCAAGAAGTTGAGAAAGCCGATCTTCCTGGCAAACCTGCAAACGAAAGCCTTCTCATAGAGGCAATTGAGGAGAAAGCAGCCCTGGATGCGGTCTTCCTCCGAGCGCGGGCCCTGCTCCACGAGAGCCAGGTTACAGGCGGGGTCCTTACAGCAGGCTCGCATGCAGTCCCGGCTCCGATGCACCATGGGGGACGACAAGAAGGTGGCTCCGTTCTGGACGGAGGCGTCCGTGTCCAGCACCCAGTCCGGCAGCCCTGCCGTGAAGTCCTCCAGGCACATCTCACCGAAGGGTTTTTCCTTCTGCCCTTCGCCCAAGCGCAGCACCAGCACCAGGCAGACCCAGGGCACAAACCACGGACCCGGTCTCCTTCTGGCCATCTTGGCGCCCCGATTCTCACTGACTTAAGACTTCAATCCTTTCCTAAAGGAAGGGAGAAGACACATGAAGCTAAGAGGGACAGTGATCAGGCGCATGACCGCCCAGGGCGAGAGGGAGCCGGAGCATGGCCGAGGCTGCGCTCCGGATCCCGGCTCTCCCCGAGGTAGCCGGGGCGTCCCCTGCCCCTGAGCCCGGGCATGTGCTCCCAGCCCCACCTGGGCGCTCTCCGCTCAGCGGCTGCGGGAGGGAGCGGGGTGTCCCCGCCGCCCCGTTGTGCCTTCACCCCTCAGGTGCGCCTTCAGCTGCGTCCAGCGGAGACAAAGGATCGGCGAGCACAGGAAGTGAAAACCAACTCCCCGAGAGAGTGGAAAAAAAAAAATCGAGTCACTCCCTCGCAGGCTGAATTGCGTAAGAGGAAGGGGAGGAGAGGCAAGCTGATAGGATCTTCTACTCCCCTTGGAGCCGAGCGGAGATGGATTGTCTCGCTCCCGCAGGTGCGAGGGCAGCCCCTGCAGAGGAGCATCCCACCTGCTGGGTGCTGGCTGCATCCTCGTGCTGAGGATGCTCCAGAGGAACTGAACGCCGAGAAGCAGGCGATCTGTGTCCTGTGGCAGTCGCCCTTGTGCTCCGGTGTGGTCACTGGCACCATTAGCCCGTGTCTCGCTAACCCAAATGAGTCAGCCTTGCAGCTCTGCCTGCAGTGCTCACCGCCGCTGCTACTGCAAGAGGTTTTGTGCTCAGTGCAGGCGTACCGAAATCATTAATTCCCTGTTCTCGGGACGCAGTATTTTTTGTTTTTTACCGTGAAAGCCCTTGGGATCGTACCTGGAGGCTGCCTGAATGGCAGGACCCCTGCTACCCCAGCAGTGAAAACTTGAAATAATCCCCCCCCCCCACTCATGAGCAGCACTTCACTGGTCTCCCCAGTCTCGTGTAGGTTAGCTATGGTCCATTTGTAGTGCCCTTGCCTTGCAGGACGGTGCTGTTTGGGGCCACGCGAATGCAAAGGCTGCCTGACCATATATTTTCCCCCCTTCATGCTTTTACTTGTAGATCCATGATCAAATTCCTCTGTTCAACACATACACTTGTGTCATCCACCTCCTCTATGTGTAAACAGTCCTAAAACTCCTGGGCAAACTGCTCTTATCCCTCTGTCATTGTCCTTAGGAAGGCTGGGAGTGATTTGCTTGGACATTATTTATAATGAAATATTTCATCACTTAAAATAACAACAGCAAATCTGAGATGGCATTCCATCTGAAGATGGTATGTCTTCAGAAAGAGGTGGTATGTAGTAGCTGTGTACCAAGCAGCAGTTGGCTTTGTGGTTTGTGAGACCACTCTGGTGTCCAGCATTTCAATTCTTGCTGTTTCTTTCTGTAATTCTGATTCAGGATTTCAGGAATCCTCACAGGATTTCTTGGGAGCCCTTAGAGACACATTTTCTGCCTCCTGGCTGTCACAAGCATGACAGGAGGATACTATTGTGGAAATATAATTTTTCCTTACCTCTAATGACTTTCTATGGCCTGATGTTGACATTTGTATAGTACTGACATCTGTTAGGAACAAGGAATTGCTTTGATCTGACAGTGGTAAAGTATACAATAAACCTTGAAAATTGATAGAGAAAACATTAATATCTGCAGAGTAAAGAGATGTTTGCTTTCCTCATTGGCTTTATGAGTCTTTGTCAGAAGAAACATGGGTGTCTCCCACCCCATTTATGAACCAGACCTTTTGGACCTGCTTGCAGACCGTGCAAGCAGTAAAGGGGGAGCTGACCTTGCTTGTTTTGTTGTATTTGAACATCTAAATATGTGCAAAAGAAATAAAAATGGCAACAAGGTTGTCTCCTTCTTCTGTTCTGCACTGCCTGAGATGCTCTGCTGGGAACTCTCTTGTGTTTAACCTGGAATAGATTTTTCCAGGATAAATATTCAAAGCCTTCAGAATGGAGCCTGGTAAGGCTCAGTGCAATTCTCTGACAGAGGAGCAGGGAGCAGTTGGCCCCATGGCAAACCAGTGACTGTGTTTGGATATCCCCACTGGCAGAATTGTGCCTAAACACTGCAGTTTGGTATTTTTGTCTCACTGGCAGTAATTTAATCTGCCTCAGCAGTAGTGTTGTGTTACAAAATCTGTCACAGATTTCCTGCAAACCTTAAGGACATTATGTCTCTTCTGCTTGTGCCAAATAATACAGGAGTAATGTAATTTCTACAAACACAGAACTGTGAGGATTCATTGATTGGCATCTCTAGTGCCTCCCCCCACTTTAAAAAAATATTTATGAAAGCCCCTTCATAAGAGGATGAAGCCTAGCCTTTAGAATAGGTGTTTTTATTGGCTTTTAGCAGAAGGCTGTGCTAAATTCTGCTGCAAGGTTTTCTGCTGTTCACCCTGTCTTTATAATCACTTCATACTTAGTTTTATTCAGTAACAGTAGCACAGTTTCTAAATATGCCCAGTTTATTCTGGAGGAATTCAGTAATTAAAATTTTAATTGAGATTGGGCCCAAGATCAAAGACTTCTACTAGGAGCCCCTCTCTGTGGCAGTACCTTTTCTTCCAAATCAGAAACTCCATTTTTGCTCTCCTAACCTCAAAATCCCATTACAGACTTCATCTTCTGCAAAATTAATAAATTCCCATGGCTTCAGCTGAGACACGTATTATTCATGTTAGCATGGAGGGAAAGTAGGGTGTGTGATTTTATAACTTGGGAGTGTTTTTAAGGGGTCCTGAAACAGTGAGTCATTGTTAACTTTTGTCTGTCTTTGAAGTGTCTGCTCTCAGTCTGGAAAGAACTATCCCGACGATGACTCAGGGGGGTAAATCACACTGTAGTTTAATATTTGACTAAGATTAAAAGAGGTCTTAGACATGCATGCCTTGTAACAAATGCAGTGCAGGAGCCTCTGTCACCCGCCTTCTTTCTGTGGGATTGCTCTTGAGACCACAGCACCTTTGGCAGCTGGATGCTCACCTTCCAGGAGGAAGTGACTCCAACAGGCAGAAAACTAAGGAAGGCTTGATTCAGGTTCCCCTTTGCCCTGCTGTGCAGCCCAGCTCCGTGGCATCATCATCTGCAATGACTTCCTCACAGCGGCTTGTCCCACCGGCTGCTGCAGGTGAATCCATTCTGCTGTGTTTTACCTGGGAACGGCTCCATGTGTAATTAAAACTTGGGAGACAGGTTTGCTTGCTTGTTTTGTTGTATTTGCCTCAGGTTAAACCTCCTGGTGTGGTTTAGGGGTGAGACCCGGATGCAAAGGATGGCACAAAGATGTGGCAAAGGAAGGAGACAGGAAGGGATCTCAGCAGGCTCTGACTAACCACTGGTCCTGTGGAACAAAGCAGGAGAAAGGATGACAGCCTGCTGAGTCCTCCGGAGAGCCATTCCCATTGCATCGAGGTAGCTCTGAGGAAGGGAGTTACAATTGTTTCTTTGGGATGTTCTTGTCTATGGTTTCATGGCTGGTTTTTATTTTAATGTTGCTGGTCAAGGTAAACCCTTAAAGGCAGGAGGAATGGGAAAGGAAGAAGTGGAAATAGTGTCTAGACTGGTTACACCAAGAAAGTATTTGCATTTTTGCCCTGTCTATGCTAGGCTTTTGCAGGGAGATATGTGTGGAAATGTGAGGTAAAGAACCTTCAATTTGCAGCAACTAGAAGAAACATTTCCCACTGAAGTTCTCACAGACAACTTGGTCTGTTTTTCATTGCACCTGTGGATGGAACAGGATTGGCCATAGAGTTCCCTATAGGCTCTCTTCCATTACTTCCTACAGCAACCACATCCCCAGAAATATTCTTTCCACACCTTCAGGCCAGCTGCCAGTGCCTCCTGGGAGAGTCTGTTCTCCTCTCTGCTTGTAGATGGCAATTTCCCTGCAGGTCTGAGCAGTACAGTCCCTGCAAATGGAATGTACCCTTTCAAGGGGACTGGGTCATAATAAACTGATTGGTGCAAGAGCTGTACAACCTCTGCAAGCCTAAAATGTCAAAAGCAGGCTGGAAAATAAGGGAGATCTCCTTCAACTATTCAGTTTGAATAGCACTTTTATTGTCTCCAACTCCACCGTTCAAAGACTTGCTGAAACTTCTGTGTTACATGAAGACATGCATCATGCTATCAGTGTCTCAGACCTCTTCCTCTAGGGAAACAGCAGTGTAATGAGGGAGAGCAACAAACAATAGGGATAGGAAAAACAACATGGGCAGGTTTTCAAAGATCTCCAAACAATTATTTTGGCATCTAATTGATGTTGTCAGCTTCACCAAAGTACTCAAGGGAAAGGGGGTCTTCTTCCTCAGTGGAGATGCTTACTCAACCTGCTACCTCCAGCCAGTCTGTGGATGGACACAGAAAAGGAAAATTGGTGTGCCAAAGGAATAGGTGCAGCTATTTCTCATTTACCCTTCTGAACTGCTGATGAGACATCAGCTTTTATGCTTCACTTGACTGCCAGTAACTGAGGCCAGAGGAAGGGCAGGTGGGCTGGCCAGCTTACCTGACCTCTTTATTGCTGAGACCTCTCTGTTTTCTGAGACAGTGCCAAATAGTGCAATTTGGGTCAATCAGTCAAATTGGGAATTGTTTTCCTCTGGCACTTGTCATTATTCCTTCCCAGTGCCCTTTCAGTGCCATGAAAGGTGAGCCTGTCAGGAGAAAGGAATAAGGCTGATTACTGACACCTGGCTGAAGAATGTAGAGGCTTCTCAGCCTGTGCTGATGGGAAGGTGGCAGTACCTCTCAGGTGAAGTTGGGGACTATATGAGGTGGATATTCCTTTCTGCTTCCCTACATCTCCAGAAGCTGAGGGTGAGAGATGATGCATTCTCACTCTACTCACTAGAACTCTGGGGCAATGATGCAAGCTTTTTGGTTTCCATGCTCCCATGGAGACACTGAAAAATAAAGGAAGTGGATGATGGACATCAAGGTGCTGGGTGTACTGGGGTTGCTCACCTAGGGCTCTGGGTTTTTAAAATCTCCAGTCCTGGTTACACTGTCTTATTGCACAACATTTTTTCTGCGCCTATTCCTGTTCCCAGGAAGGAACAGAACCTCTTTACCTTGTGGTGTCACTGTAGTATTGATACAGTCACCTATGCTGGCTTCTCTGGTTTAATTTGTGCTAACTATCACACTTGCAACCACAGGGAAAGTGACTATTTTCTAAAGCAGGTGGAGAATGGCTTCTGCTGTATTGAAGGGAAATGTTCCTCACTAGGCTGAGACTCAAGAGAAAGGGGCCAACCTGGTTCTGTGGAAAGATGAGCTGGGGCCCCTCTGAATTATTAAGCACACAACAGAGTCATCAGCTCAGGAAGAAAGAGAAGCACCAGCTTAGGTCACAGGTGTGGGATGGAGATTATTAGCTTGAAGAACAGAGGAGGGTAACTGGATCTGACTCATGCCCTTGGATGCTCTGCTGCCTGGATCAATGTCACAGCTGTTTGGTACTATGATGCCTATGCTCAGCTTGGTTTGGTGGCCCTTTCTGGCACCATAGACAGCCATAAAAGTCCAACCCTACAGTACCGAATCCTCCCCTCCTTTCAGAGGCACCTCACTTTTAGGGCAGGCCTGGAGGATCAGCAACCCCAGGTCACACACATGGAAACTGAAGCATAGTTCTTCTTTCAGTCTAACAATTCAGATATGTTGGCCATGTTTAAACTCCCTTTATTCACCAACATAAATGATATGCAGTTTTGCAGAGAAGATGATCACAAGCAGCTGCAGCAGGAGGTCCATTGGAGCTTATGTGTGCACAGCTCTTGTGAAAAAAACAGATTATCTGATTAGATGACTTAGTTGCCCAAGCATGTGTGTTCACTCCAGAAATTTTGCTCCAGGTTGTATGCCTGAGGCTATAGGGAGAAATAACTAGGCTGAAAATAAGATTCCATCTCCTAGCCATGCCTGGGACCTCTGAGGTTCTGTCCAAACAAAATGGGGAATGTCTTTTTGTCCCTTTGGCTGTGTGAATCTGCTGGATGCAAGCAAAGGACAGGATGGGGTGTGGCACTGTGAAGGAAGTCTTGGAGCTGTGTTTGTTTTGGTGGCAGCTGGCATTTACCAGCGCTGGCAGGTGGCACCTGTAGGAGATGCTGCCTCATTCAAGGGGGCAATATCCCCTACCTTGAATGAAGCATCCAGTCCTGTTCCTGCAGGAACTTCTGCCACACCCACTGGTTTTGCTTCTTTTTGCTTTAATCATAGATTAAAACATTTTATTACTGGAGGAAGCCTACTTTATCAGTAAACATTTGTTTCTATATTGCCACCTTCTTATTACAACAAATTCATGACTAAGCTGAAATAAGCCAAAGCAGTATGACGAACATCCTGTAATCTGGCTCATTTTGGCTTGCAACTTTCCTGAGAGGGCCTCTGACATCATCCTCTGAACGTCTTGTTCAGCTGTAGGGTGGCACTGATGGAGCAGCAGGAGGGCTTGTGCCCCTTGTTTGTTGCTTTGTTGATGGAGTACGGGTCCAGGGGTGAGTCTGTTACTCAGAGAACATGCCTGTTGGCCTTTTCAGATGTGGCATCTCAGCTCAAGTGAGGTTACAACTTAACAGCAGTTCAAGATATCTGAAGAGACACTAGAGCACGTTATATTCCCTTTTTCCTAATTTTCGCAGGTCTCCTGTGACTTCTGGATCCTCTGCTTCATAAATTCAACCATGCTGGCAGAATATTAACAGGGCAAACCCTACCTTTCATGTAGAGATTAACTGAACTGTTCAAGAGCGCCAGAGTTAGCCCAGGGAATGGAAGAAAGGGGCTTCCCTGCCAGCCCTTCAGCCACTGCAGACATTTGGAGTGACTCAGAGATAACAAGTAGCTTCTCCTTTAAGTCTGGTCCTCTTTCTCTGGTCTTAATGCCAGCCTCTCTAGAAATTCTTGGGACCAAAGAAGTACAGTTTCCCCCCTCTTTCCCCTCTTCAAATATGTCAATCCTTGAACACCAAAATAGAGCACTTCTATTTGGAAACAGGAATTTATCACCTGAATGTGTGTCCTTTGGCCCAGACTTACCTTGTGATTATCTGCCCATTTTAGGCCATATTAACCTTTGAAAAGTCAATAGTTGTAAAGGTATTATAAGTTGTTCAATGGATTTTACAAGGTTTCCATTAGTTAAGAATCTCTTAGAATCTGCACTCACTAAGTATGCTACAAGCCTCTCAACACAGATTTTTCTGTGTTACTTTGATCTAAATAAGGAAGTTTTAGGAGTGGAATTAGAGCAGGGATACAGCCAAGCAGTAAGGAAAAATGGGTAAAGCTGCTAAAATTAAACAGCTAACAGTTGTCTTCTGGACAGAAGTTTTAGGCTGCCAGAGAAACAGAGGAGATAATATCAGTTTCAGGTATACTGTAACACTTTATTCTTCATGTATGTGAAAGCAAATTGCAGAATTTCCAGTCTGAGGGTTTTTTAAAAAATATTTTAATTTTATTTTTTTGCTCACATTAAGGATGAAAAGGGCTGTAATGGCCCTACTCTTTTTTCTACTACCCTGTGTACAAGATTTTGCTGGCTGGCTGTACCACCAACCCTCTGGGAATGGGGACAGAGCTGTACCTGCGAGACTGGGCAAGCTTTTGAGAGACCAGCCCCTCTGCAGACTGTCTCCTGCTGCCTGGCAGCACCTTTCAGCAAGAGAAGGGTCAGCTGCTTTTCCTTTGGCTTATCTAGCTCTTGGCCTCCAAACGGGAAACACCTTGGCTCCTGACAGCAGAGGCTTACTTGCTTTTTCCACATGAATCATGAGACTGGAGGTGCTTGATCTGTTTCAGGATGGAGGGTCTCAGTTGGTTTGTCCATGTGGTGGGGCAGCTCCCTGCGCAGGCTGCTGGAGGGCTCTGGGAACAGCTGGATAAAGAGGTGTCCTGGCACCCTGTAAGCACAGCCAGCCTGATTTCTGTTCCTCTGAACAGAACAGCAGCGTGCACTCCTCACACATATTCTTCTAAATGTTATAGAGCAATAATGCTGCAGACCTTTAACCAGGTGGGGAGGAACTGTAAACCAAGCATTGATAATATATAGTCTGATAGCCATTTATGATGCCTCAGCAGGTGAACCTGTTTACCATGAATACTCTTCTGTGGGAAGGAGATGGTGCTATATCCCTAGTGAGGTCTTCCCCTGCAGGGCCATCACATCAAATACTGTACTTTTTTGAGCACAGATATGTTATTTTATCCCAGAATTTCCTTGCTCAGATAATTTCAAATTCATGTTACTGGGATTTCTACAAAAATTTCTTCTGAGAGAGCTGGATTTAACTTAGAGAATATAGAACAAAAAATGGAACTGCTGAGCCCAACTTTGCGTTGCAGTGTCATTTCCTGGCCTACTGCTGTAAAATAATAAATGAGCTACCTGATTCCAGACCACTTCTTATCTGTGCTGAGTCCAGTGCTTTAGCTGGGAAATGCCAAAAATACCATCTCAAAGGGAGCTAAACCCTGTAGCTGCAGGCAGTTTACTGAGTATGAACTGCAGCAGGATTCAATGCATTATGTATGGCTCAGCCCTCTGGAATTGCACATGCATGTAAGTTATGCCTGTAGGAAAACAGTAATTTAAAACCTCCTTCTTCCCCACCTCTTGGACCTGACTTGTGTTAAATATTAACAAACATGGTTCATCAATTCCCTGGTTCACTTGGCTTCTTTTAACAACAGATGTTATTACAACAACTCTGCCTGCCTCCCTGCTCCTGTCAGCACATCTGATGGTGAAACCCAAGAGTCTGCGGCTGTAACTCAGCCTGCAGAGCCTGGCTGCTGCCCCAGCCCTGTGGCCACCCCTAACTCTCTCCCTAGGATCACCAATGCCTCCCAGCCTTGGTGCCTGTAACTAGCTTCTGCTGGGAGGCACTGCTTGCAGAGAGGCTTTGGTTAAAGGAGGCAGAGAAAAGGTGTGAGAGAGCCCAGAGGAAGGAGATTGCCTGCTGTCAGAGGAGGAGGCGGTGAGGATGGCCAGCAACTCCAGTGCACTGCCCCGGGTGACTTTCCAGACACCAGAGAAACCTGGGGAGGAATCATCACACAGGAAACTGGGCAAGCTGACCATAAAGTACAACCGCAAAGACCTACAGCGCTGGCTGGACCTGGAGGAATGGATCAACGCCCAGCTGCAGGAGCTCTACCAATGCCGGGTGAGTAGCTGGGGCCCACGGACCATTTGTTTGTCAGGTGAATGGATCTAGAGGCCCTGTGTGCTGGCACAGAGGTTTGCTTGCTCTGTTTCACTGGAAATAGTTCCTTGTCTTCAGCTTCCAGCAGGTATCTCCATGCCCCCTCTGCAGCACTCTGGCTGGTGTGTCGGCAGACAGGGAAGCTTGCACTGATGCAATAAAACTGGCTTTGAACTGCCTGGAGCTGCACCCATTGAGGGGGTGTAGCTATTGCTCAGCATGAGTGGCACAACCTAGAGAGATGTATAAACCCAGGATGATTCCTGTTGCTGAACTCCATGTGATGAGTGGCTTTGTGGTGAGCAGTATCCAGGCTAGCTGGGTTAGAGTGATCAGTGTATCCCTGTTCCTTTTGGACACAACAGTGAGGCTCTACCTGCTGTTTGAATGAGACATTTTGGAATGTGCTGTATCTGTAACTGCAGAGTCTGCACACACTACTGGCAACAGGGAAGATTGAGAAAAAACTTTGCTCAAATGTAGAGATTTTATGCCTCTATCTTCACCCATCCCCAGAGCTGTCTCCCTTGCCTGAGCTTGCCTTTGCACCAGGAACAGTCGCTCCCAAATTTTTCCTGCCAGACTGAGAGCTGTCCCAGTAGGAAATTCTTAGCTGTATCTTAGGTGCCTATACCAGCTGGATGCTACAGGTCTTTACTTCAGCTGTTGCATTTTTTCACTGGGTTAGCAACATTCAAGTTCCAGCACTGCCAGGGTATATTGAAATTTTAACCCTGTACTATCGCTTCTATTCTTATACTGTCCTTAGATGCATGACAGTTATGCTGGGTGCTTTCAGAAGCAATGAAGCAATAGTGTTCTTCTGTGTTTGAGATAATCCTTTGGAGTGTGGTACAGCAAAGGATGAAAGGCTTTCCCCCATTGTACATGATGATCTTAAACACATTTAAATAGCTTGATTAAGGATTTTGCTTTTCTCTCTGGGGCAGTGGCTGATACAGTAAGAGAACACATCTTTCTTGACTCACAGAGAATCTCCGTCTTGAACAGATGACACAAATGGGTTTAACAAATTGTGTAAAACTGCTTATTTATGTCCTGGATGGGGATGGACTAAATGAACTGCCAGGCCCTTTCTGCCCTGTATTCTGTGTTAGCATCCCAGTGCAGTGTTAAGCACACTTTTGAGATACAAGGAAATAAGAGCTGATAATTGTTTAGAGCCTTCCGCTCTGAGCATCAGCAGTTTCAAATTGCAATCAACACTGAAGTGGACATGTCAGAACAGGCCATGAATGGTGGGTTTCATGCTACTTGCCATGATGGTACAGAAAAATTTTTGCCTGCCCAGGCTGATTTTCTGGGCCTGAGATCTACAGAATAATGTCACCTTCACAGCTGAAGACCCAGACTTCAGGAACTGCTTCTAAGCCTGTCCTTATTATTGTTGTTGCTGTTGCTTTTATTATTATAATAATTTTCTGTGTGACTTCCTGTGTGACTGTGTATTTGATATTTGTGTGGGAATGGGCCAGATTCTCATGCCATGTTGGGAGATAAAATACTTCTGTTTTAATTTATGCCTTATGCAAAGAACAGGCAGAAAACAATATGGAGAAAAAGGTCCTTTCTTCTTCTGCAAATGCATGGCTCCTCTGAAAATGAGTATATTACTGCCTCTGTTGTGTTAACTAACTGTTTTAGATTTCTCAAACACAGCTTGCTCAGTAAAAATGACTAATCTCTTCAAGTTAGTTGTGAATTTCCAGTTGTTTCCTATAGTTTATTAAAATGATAGTAAGAAATTCTTAGCTGTATCTTAGGCCTCTTGATAATGCATTATGAAACATTACACAGTGCACATGGGAGCAGAAGTTATCAGCAGACCCAGTCAGACAGGCAAAATTCAGTGTGTCTGTGAAGTGCTGCCATGGTAGTCCTGGTGAGTGAAGGCTGTTCAAAAGAGTGGCAGTGACAATATTGCTTCCCAGCCATCCTGCACTGGCATTTGAGGGACTGTCCCTGGAGCTGGTAGCTCAATTCAGAGTCCTTTTCCTGACTGTTGAGGTTTGCTAGAGATAAGCAAGGAGAATGGCTGCTGCTTTGAGTAACAGAACATCTTGCCCTTTGGAGAATTACTGCAGTTTTAAAGAATTACATTTTTGTCACTTTTTTTCTGAGACAGACAAGAAGCACTTGCTATGACCAGTAACATGACCCAAGATGGGGTTGTCCATGTGCCACTCTTACTTGCTGAAGTGTACAGAGATAGACCTTTACACTTGCAAAGGTGTCAGAAAAACAAGTCAGTTTATGTTCAGTTCTGTTTTCCAGAGAATGAAGAGCTGTTTACTGTCATCAGAGCAGATGCCCAAAGGGGATTCTTTTTCCCTACTGCAAAATCCCAGCAGGCACAAGTGAGAAACCCAGCCATGCCCTTACAGGAACAGATTGCCAGTGGATTGCCCTTGCTAGTATCTCTTCAGCACAAGAGATTTCCCTGCTTCCTGATGTATTCAGGCCAGCATAAGAGATTTGCTACAAGGAACTACATAACATAATGCTGTGCCAGGTCAGACTGTTAACAGGATCTCTTCAAATACATACATGTGCCACAGTAAATTACTTGTAATCACAGAGATGTCCAGCAGGTCATCCTGCTCTCCTCTGTGCATTGTGACAAAACTATTTAGTTGCCCTGCTTCTTTGGGCTTCCTTGTATCCATCAACTTCCATTACAGTTGTCTCTTTGTTACCTCTTACTTTGCTCTACCTGCCCTTGGCAGTGCACAGTTCCTGGGTGTCTTCCAGAGATTTAAATGGCAGCAAGGTTAGCTCAAACATCACCTCCTAATGCAGGGAATGCTATGATGTTTACTGTCATGAGGCTTTTTAGCAACAAAACTAAGACTCATTTTTGAGATGATTCCTTGCATATGGAATCAGAAGAGCATCCACACTAGGACTAAAAATCACAGGGATTTCCTACCTTATCTTGCCCTCCCAGCCTACTTAGCTTCTTAACCAGAGACAAAGTCAGACTGGATGAACACCTGTTTTCTAAAAAGTCATACAAAAAATATTACTTTTAAGAAGAAATACCGTGTGGGTCACAGTGCAATATATTTCACTCTGGTTTATTATTTATTCTTAAGTTAGCTGTGTATCAAAGCTAAACAAGGGCTTTCTACTTCCTCCCTCTGGCTTAGTATCAGGGACTGCCCAGGAAAAGTTTCTTTTTTTCCTGTAAGTATTGTCTTTAATGTTTAATGTTTTATATACACATCCATAAATGCCACAACCTCGCAATCAGGAACTGTGCTGTTCACCCAGTATCCTTATTCGAATGATTACTATGCCAAAATATCACTAGTGTTGTGTTGTGAAAGATTAATTTTGCAAATACACTGGAAAAACACAGGCTGCTTTCCTTGCAAAGATTTGTGAAGCTAAAATGTGTCTGTAATCAAGTGTACAAATGTTTCCAATTAACACCCCCATGCAGTACAAGATTATCACTCCAGTCACCAAAACCTGGAGTCCCTCTTACATTAAAGGAGACTATTATATCCCTCTCATATCTGTTAGAGAAAACTGGCAAAATATTGTTAGGTCTTTCAACAGCATAATTTTCTCTCCATTACTGACAAAAGCCTTAGTATAAATACAAAGTAGATGAGTGTAGTTAGCATAAAACCCTAAAATCTCCTTCTATTATTTATGCCTAAGATTAAGCCTGTTGGAGTTCTGTTTGGTGAACTCTTCATAGAGGAAGGGTGTCACAGGCTGGTATACGTGGCACTGCAGTTTGATATCCTTGAAATGGTCTTCCAATGGTGGGTGATGATCCCTCAGCCATGTAGTGGTTGGAAAAGATGAAAAAGTGTACATCAGGATGTGTGGCTGTAGCAGACACTACAACGGGGCTGGAATCCATGCCCTCATTACAAGAACCTCCCTTTTTTGAGATAATTTATATCTCGACCTCAACTTTGCAGCATAGTTTTATTGTAACTCAGCTGCTTAGTTCTTTAAAGATGGCCTCTAGAGTTCTCAGAAGTTTGAAGGTTAATTAACTCTGGTGGTTTTTTTCCCTTTTAGCTAAGGGAGGAAACAGAGGCAGCAGCTCCTGAACCACAAATTGATCTTGAAGATCTCCTGGAGGTCCCTAATGAAGAACAGAAAATAAAACTACAGGTCAGATAGAGGGACTTGGTGATTTTAAGTTAGTGGAGTTCTCTTCATAAAGACTAGTGGCATGTGGGGTAGAGAATAGGTGTTTGTAGTGTTGCATGATGCTTTCTGGTGCCTTCCTTTTTGTAGGGAGGGGAGAATTAGATCAACTCATAAAGTACTAAAATGATGACTCCTTGTTTTTTTAGGAAATCCTCCATGAGTGCTCCAGCCCCACAGAGGTGAGTGAAGCACCATATAAATTTACATGTATACATGTTATACTATTCTGTTACAGTGTCTTTGCTGCTGCTTGGCTGAGTAGCCAAGACACTACCATGCTGTAGATTTGTTTAACTATAATGGGAGGTGTTTGCCACTTTATTCTGTGATTGTAAAATTACTTATAAATGCACATGAATGAGCTGAAGGCAGAGAACTACAGCAAATAAGGAATTATGCTTTACAATCAGAGGAAGTTCTTTCCATGTTTTGGACATCCTAATCTGATCAGTCTGGGCTGCTGTTTGATTCTCAGTGTAGAAAAGCCATAGACAATCACATAGCCCACATAACCATTTTTTTACACTATTAACTGAATGCATTCTTAGCTTAAAACATTCTAGGGTTATGAGTGACAAGGATGTAGAATGGCCCTTAGGTTAGGCTGGGCAGATAACTGCTGAGCAGTGGCCATGTAGGTTAATTTTATACACGTATTTTTCCCCCCACAAAACTTTGCAAGTTTTTACTTTGAATTAGACAGTTAAATCCCACAATGTCCAGACAACTGGAGGCAATACTGTGTGCATGCACCACACAGGGATTGCCTTTGCTGCACTGCACACCTGTGCAAAATGTGATCCCCATCACTGCTTCAGCCCTATGCACTGCATGTGAACATTCTGCTTGCACATCATCCATCAGACTCCACATGTTGTCGAGCTGATGTGGCTGTGCAGTGCTGAATATACAGAAAATGAGATGAATGCATGACTGAAATTCAATCACTGAATCAATATTAGTATCACTGAAATTAAACTGGGCTATAGCAATTATCACAGATAACAGCAGGGGTGTCAGCAAAGCTGGCAATATGAAATAGTTTTCAGAGTGTCTGAATGTCAGATCTGAGGCAAGAATCTCACATTTTTAGAGCGGTAACTGAAGAGAGTTTGCTCTGCTAAGTCAGAAGCCATGCAAGTGTCTTGTGGGCAGCACAGTACCACAGTTGAATACAGATACTGCTGCCCTGTTGGCAAAAACACATACTTTTACCCTGGGGATCCTGAATCCAGTCCCCTTGAAAGATCACAGCAGTTTAACTGCAGAAGGCAGACAAAAAACTGAAAGGACTGACTGAAAAGAAAGGTATGATCCTAGGCATTTACTTCCAGAGCATGTTGTGGCAACCTCTGGTCACCCAAGTGAGAGCACTGAGCTTCCACACAGCACAAATGGTAAGAAGCTGCAGTGTTTCCAGTGACCCTGCCTAATCACAAGAACATGTAGCGATGTCTCTGGGTAAGAAAGGCTGCACACCTCTTTATATGGATGTTACTTGCCATGCAGAGGGTAAAGTTTGCTCATTGCCTTCTGCTTGGAATAACCAGATAGGCCAGTTCAGTTCATAGTCCTTGGCTGTGTCAGCAAAGTAGTCAGGGTTTGTCTCCATTAACCTCTTGTCTATCTGCTCTGCCTGTCCTCAACCCCTGCACAACATTATCATTAGTCCTACGTGTTTTGCTCCACCTCTTCTCCGCCAGCCACTTCCTTGTAGAACTGGCACAGCTCCAGGATGGTTTGCAATTCACAAGATGGAGCTCTACTGGTTCAACAAGAGGGACAGCTTGCTTTGCCCTAGATTGGGAGGGCAGCAGAAGTGGGCAGGAGGTTATGGTGGCAACAGGAAGCAGCGGAACCTGAAGGAGAACAACAGCATCCTGAGGTCATCTCATGGTGGGAAAAGCAGGTATCTGGGATAAAGAGGGTCAGGCTAGCTCCTGAGGAGAAAGTAAACATGGCTGTTACAAAGGGAGACAGGGAAAGGGGAGGAGCTTTTAGACCCTTCTCATCCATCACAAGGTCTCCTTTCCCAAGCTAAAAGATAGGTTTGCCCAATACATGTCAAAATTGTGGTTTCTGCTCAATGTGAGGGTGACTGTGGGAATGATGGAAACGCCACAGTATGCTTTGGGCTGGTGAGTGCTGGAATTAATACAACAGCCTTCTTCAACCAACTCTTATTGTAGGACTTCATCACGGAATTGCTCAGTCGATTGAGAGGTCTCCGAAGAGTCACCAATCCTCAGAAGAAATGACCTTGCTCACAAGGAAAACCCAGCTTTGGTTACAAGAAAACATGTATCTTCCTGACAAAAACCAGGATCAGCAACAGAACTTCTGAGTATGTTTAGGACTTATTATTGAGAAACTTCACCAAGTTTGTGAACTTTGTACCAGTGGTTTGAAGTCTCCACTCCTTCCAGATCTACACACACAACAGGGAGCTAGATTGTACATTTTCCTGATTATCAAAGAGTGTGTTAACCTGAGGAACAGGACAAGATGTCCCTCCTTTAGATTCTTCTAGGAATTTCCACGCTGGCCAAGGAGCACTGAATACAATTCTCAGGAGGTCATCAAGACTTCTTTTTTTTGTCCACTGCAAGGAAAATAAGACATTGGTTATCGCTCATTCATCAACATGGAAAATCAGCCCCTGTTAAGCGGCACTTCAGTCTGGCTTAAACCCAACTGTGATCTCCTGCCTGTTACTGCTGTACCTGACTCTACAGCATTGCACATATTTTGTAAGTCTTACTAAGCCTCTGTTATTTATGAAGGTTGGCCAGAAAATATATGATAGTTTGGGTGCACCTGGTCTACTTAAGGGGAAGTTTGTGAAACAATGCTACAGCTAATGGCTATTTTTTTTCCATTTTGTGGAATTTAAGACTTAAAACTTACAAGCCTTTTCTAAAGGAAAAAGGTCTGGGAATGATTTTTCTCCTAGTTCAAAAAGATGTTGGAAAAATACTTATTTTATATTAAAACAGAGAAAACCAGCCATGCACTGCTTGATTTTGCTCTCTCTTTAGATTCTAAAGAAAAACTGAAGTAAAAAATACCTGCTCCCAACTTCCCTTCAGGGAGCATCTCAGAGCGAGTCTTTTGCAGACAGGTAGGTCTCACAAATGAGCAGGAAAGTAGGACACAGTACCTTGCTGCACAAACTCTTCTGGCTACAACTAATATTTGCCTGGAAAAATACAGAGGAAACTACATCCAGCCTCTCAGCAAGTCAGTAACTTGACACATGGACTAGGAAATAAGACAGCAAATGGAGGTTGATTGCTTAGGCAGAGCGCTCTCACATTATGCCCTGTCCCTACGTTGATACTCGGCCATGCAAACACAAGAGATGAGTCTGAGTCACATCCAGAGGAGCTCCTACAGAGCACAACATTCAAGACCAGCTTTTGAGTAATCTTTTGTCTGTTTGGTGAGCCAGGCAGAAGGGATCAACTATGGAACCAGAGGGGCATGCAGGTTAGCTAACAAAGACGAACAAGGATTCTTGGGCCAGAGAAGTAATATCTTAAATGCATTAGTCTTTCCATCTTTATCAGTAGCAGAGTCATGACTGTTATCTTGTTATTCCCTCCTATTTTCCAGCTGTCAGTGAACAAACTGTAGGTTGTGTCCTCTAAGAAGACAAAATTCAAGCTGCAGTAACAACTGTGATATAAGGGCCTGCTTCCTTTCACATGCTTTTCTTGTATCTGACTGGAAGTCCGCAAGCCATGGACCTCATGTCTTGTTCTGAGGCTGCTCCAAGATGTTCTAAGCCTCACCCACTAGGTTGGAAAATGGTCTTTCTTTATCAGGTCCAGTATATATCTTTGGTAGCCCTGGGAACATGCCAATTTTGGTTTAATAAGGGGCTAGTGGGACATGCCTACTCTCATGCAATCTCAACCAGTAAAATAACAACAAAAACTTAAATCCAGACCTGCAATGGTTGCAGATCTGGCTTATAGATGACACCTGCTAAGACTCATGTAACACACCCTGGAGAAAGGAGAGCAGCATATTGACAAAAAGCTCTGAGCACTGGTAAAAAAAGATGAGGATCAAACAGAAGTTCAGGTAGAAGAGCAAGGTGGACAGGACATGAGGAGAGTGTCCTAAACCAGAGATGCAATTAGCTACAGCACAGCAGTATAGGAGTTCAGATTACTTACAGACCCCACTAAGAGGCTTTGTTTTATTCTGCTGAGATGCAACAACACAAAGACATGACATGCCTCTCCTCTGGCCCAAGAGAAATAGTTTCTTCCCCCTGGGAACTGTTCTGTATTTCCTCAATATGGAGTGAGGCAAAAAGAATTTTTGTGCTTTAAGGTAGACATTGTTAAAATCAAAGACAAAGCAGGTTCTGAAAATTCTGCTTGACCAAAGTCTTTATGCTTATTCTGCAAGTAGCAGGAAAAGAGTAAGCTGCAGACCCTATCACATGCAGTTGCTTCTGATACATAAGGAATTCTGATACATAATGATACCCGAGAGCACTTCAACTGAGCACACTGAGATCAGGGGAGCAAGGCAACCTGTGGCCAGTGGTAGATGGTTTCTCAGCTCACTGGTGCAAAAGAAAAAGCAATGTAATGCAATCAGAGTAACTTCTTTTTTGTTTCATTCTTAAACAGTAGTAAATCACACTTGGTTTGGTTTACGTTTTAGTTGTTCTCACACTAGACCACAAGGATAGATTAAAATCAATGCTTGAAAAATTTTTGTTACAAACATCTTCCAATTAACTATGTTGTTTCTCAGCACCACCACTAGCCTAAGTATGTAGATTCTGTCTAAGAATGTTGCTTGAAAGAACTTTGCCCTCTTGATCATACCAAGATAACCCAATGTATGAAAGTTCATGAGCTTTTCTAATTTGAATTCTTGTTGGACTGGAGCCCACATTTGATAATTCACCTACAAAACATTTTGAGAGGGAAAGAAAATCCCTCATGACTTGCTACAAAGACAAGAGCAAACAAGTTGAATCTCTTTCTGGAAGATGCCAAGCTGTCTTCTGTCCTTGAACAGCTATGACTGAAGTTGATCTGGCCTGTCAGGAATTGACTGATTACCAGTGTCTTTGTTTACCAGTACCTTTTCAAAGACAAGGATAGGGAGTAAGCAACACAGCTAACAGTGCACTGCCCACTTAAAGGTCATGCAGCATTCCTCTTTCACAACACAGATTCAGCTAGGTGTGCTACCTGCAGACAGCCCATCTGGATACCCCTCTGCACCTCCTACATGGAGTTCACTGAGGCAACAGCTACAGTGGGAATGGCTTTTCAGGGGAAAGTGATTGGGCTGCTATTAAAATGCCCCATTATATGCAGAAAGTGCAGCAGCCACAAAAATGTCCATTAGTGGTGCAGGGAAAACAGTAGCTTGTGTCTGCATGACTTGAAGAGATTCTTCCATGTATGACTAAGTTCTATTTCAGGTAATGGGTTGGGTGCACTTCTGGATTCCTTGGGATGGCCCCACAGAAACCAATTTGGGAATCTAAATAAACTGCTTCCGGCTGCAACCGCTCCATTACTACTGATGTGAAGAGGGCAGGGCTTACAAGACAGAGGCTGCCTACCTGCAAGGGAGCTTAACGTTTTGTTGTGGCTGATGAAGCATTCAAAATGCTGCAAGTATCATACCAGCTTATACTAAGATATTGAAAACAACAGCAGCTGTAAATCAAGAAACAAAATTACTTTTACTACTAACTGCTTGGGGAAGACACGGGCTGAAGCCCAAAGCAGTGGATCAATTTAGGAGAGAAATAAGAACAGAGAGTTGCACCTTCCCCTGTATACATAAAACAGGAAGGCTTTAACCTCAGATAGAACTAGGCTGTTTTACTATCAGACTAATTATCCATGTCAAATAGCAATGAAAAAGTGTCATGATAACATAAATAAAGAACAGCATTTTGTTTTGATTTTTAAGACTGCAAGTTCCTCAGGGCTTACTTAAATAACTTACTTAAATTTTGTGTGTCACAGGGTTAATTGTGAGCTCTTGCATCAGAACAACTCAAGTAATTTTCCCATCTACCTGTCCCAAGGAGACAGGCACTGGTGAAGCAAGGGCTGCCAGGATAAAGATCTCCACAGAAGTTGGGTTTTGCCATCCCTTCCTAAGAAAAGGTTTTGATGGCACTGCTGGATATGCTTGCCATTTTTAGTGTGTTGATCTAAAGTATTACTATTCTACATTGTTTGAATCAGGTTTTTGTGGGAGAGTCTGATCCAGAGCAACACATTAGCAGAAACCCACCTTCAACAGTGGTTTAATTCATTTGCTGTCCTCTGACCAGAGGTGCAGGTAAACACTGTTTCATCACTTCACCTCGGGGGCACTGACCTTAAGCACGGGGGCAAGGCAGACAGCTGGGAGTGGCAGTGTCAAACCAGACAGGCAAGATTCATTGGAAATTCCCTGTCAAGGGCAAATCCTTTATTTTCTTGCAACTGGAATTTGTCAGTCTTAGAGAGCTCTCTCAGAAGTCACATTATTTGGAAAGAGCTCATCCTGACGGAATAATAGAGCATGTTTACAGCCAATTTACTTGGGTATTTGAAGCAATTCTGGGTGTTCTGGGCACTGGCAAGTTCCACTTGCATCTGGATTGTCTCCCAGGAGAGATATGGACATATGCAACTGAGCTTCTCTCCTAACCAGATGAAGAGTATCACACAGGTAACATTTTTATCTTTCCAGGTGACCAAATAATAAACAAAGTCAAATTCTGCTTTCAAACTTATACACAACTCTTTCAGCCTAACATGCTGCTCTTACAGATGACACGACCTTGGCACAGCCACTGCAGGCCGCAACACTGTATCAGCAGCAGATTACCTTTTCAAAGGATCCTTCCTTTCATGTCAGTGAGCAACACTGCGCTGCATCTTTTACTGCGCTGCATCTTTTCCAGACATTCCACAGAAACATTTCTGATGACTTCACTATTCTTCATTTCTTCCCCTAAGCCGCTTGACACTAGGACTAACATACCATTATAAGAAACCAGCACTTTGTTAAGGGCTATCAGGCATTTTCAGGAGAGACTTTAACCACAGGCCTCTGTAAATAATTTTTATTATGCTTTGCAAGCTCCCATCACACATGTGATCACAATGCAGACATTTTTCTCAGTGCAAAGTGTTTTGCTGCCCGTTGAACCAGTGTAAAAGTTGTTAGTAAAAGCAGGAAGTTATTTATTAGCCAGTCGGTACTGTCTTAAACACACATCTTTCCTGCTACCCACACTGTTTTACCATCTGTATTTATGGACTTGTATCCACCTCTTCATATCAAGTCCTCGTTTATCCCCAAGCATGCACAGCAAGCCCTGCACTTCTCAGGTGTATTTGTGAAGACCAAGTCACACACCCTGCAAGCCTCTCTCGAATTACAGCACATCCTGTAACTGTCCAAAACATCACCCGTTTTGTCTGCAAATCCACTTAGATTCTTCCCATCTGGCTGGCTCCTCTGTTTTCCCATTCTCCAGCTCCTCTTCTGCCCATAAGTGTGGTCACTTCTGTTTGCAAGGAAGATGATAGCGGGAGGTCTGGTGGTCCTTCAGGTCAAACTCCTCATGGCCTTCCCTAAGAAGCAAATACGAAGTGCAGTCAGAAGCAAATACCCAGGCCAGGAACTCACCCTTAGGCACTGCACAAGATATCTCCCAGCAGCCCTTAACCAGAAACTTATCCCAAGGTTGGCTGTGAGGACCTGACTGGCAGCCATGTGGACTAACTTCTTAAGATATTTGCTTGCAACAGAAATTTCTGAGGTGCTTTATGGGAAGGTCTGCTCATCCTTGTCAGCTGGATTTGAAAATGACAACAGGTCCTTCTGTTTCTTTCCCTCTTGAAGAGATTCATGTACCTCATGGCTCATTTTCAGCACTGTGTCTGTGATTCCAGGGACATTAGCAACTGTGACAACAGACAAAATGAAAGTCTCCTCCAGAAAACCCTGGAAAATAACTGAAAATAATGCAGTGTATTGGCAGCTGTCTTAAGCATGCTCAGGAGTAGGCAGTGTTGAGTAAGATACAAGCTTGCATCCGCAGTGTGTGGATGATATACTCACCTGCCAGACTGTTAAATCTGCTTTTACTGATGTTTGCTGTCATGTACTTTTGTTCATATGCTTTGTCTTTAACAATCTAACACTGCCAGTCATATGTTTCCTGAACATTTTCATATGGATTTCCTCCACTGCATTTGCATTTCCCTACAAATACATTTGCAGGAAATGAGAGAATATGCACAAAAAACATTTCTTATTATCCCAACCACATTTTTAGCAACCTGCTGTCTTAACGTCATCCAGCACTAATCTGAGAACCCAGCCAGCTACCCAATACTTCTGAGGTATGAAAAAAAGAAGTCACACAACCTGTCAGGAATAACTTTGTATTCAAATGAATAAACCCTCCAAATCTGAGACATGAAAATTTTGTCAAAAATCAAGCCACACATGTTTAAGAACAAAGACTACAGCTGCTGCAAGTCTTTCACCAGCCTGACATACATATTTCAACAAAGAATTTTTTAATATGGTTTAGCATTGCAAAGTCTCAACCTAAGAAAACCCTCAGGAATTCATACTATCTGATCTCCCCCTTTAAGGGAATCCAGCCTAGGTCATCCATCAATGGCATTAACAAGCCATAGGAGTCACTGAACAATGATCTCATTTATCCCATCCCACATAACGCAGCATTATCAGCTGCTCCAGAGAACACTCAGACAATGTGCCCAAACATTCACTCAAGCATTTCTGCCAAGGAGCAGTTTAGTCCCTGAAGCCTGGGACAACTACTGATCTCACAAAGTATTTCTCTAACAACTAGCATTCAGCCAAATCTGGATTCCTCAAATCTTGCCTCCTACTGCCTGTTTTTCTGCCTAATGACAAAAACACACAAAGGCGGCCAAGCTTACCTCTGACCACCTCTCAGACCCAGAGGAATTGGATGACTCACCAAAAACAGCGCTGACAGTAGAGGTCCCCACAACAGCCATGGCAGCGCAAAGTGGCATCTTCATTGCAGATGCAGCACCAGGGTAACTCATCCTCATCACTATCATCTGCCCTTGCAAGAGCTGTGGTGGCTGGAGTGTGGCTCTAATTCACATAGAAAACAAGAGACAGAGAGTTCAAACCCCAGCATGGACAATAAAGGACCTAACTGTAACACGTGATGGCCACAGTGACCTGTCCTATAGTCCACAGTTTCCTCTCTGTTGATCCCAAGTCTGTGAGATGAACTTGCCCAGAGTGCAGGGACAGGCTCCATATGCATCTAGATTATTAAATAAAAATCCAAGGTACTTTCTAGAATTTGGGTTAAAATCTATGTTGCTTGGAATGTAAACAGGTATTCAGCCTCATTTAGTGTCTACAGTGATGTACACCCACATTGTGTGTGCTAAGGGCATAAAGCTCAGATATTCTGGCAGGCACCACAACAATACCATGTGACAATTCCTGCTGCAAAAGCAAGAGATCAATCAGTTTTACTGAAAGGGGCTATGTGGCAAGGGGAAGGAATGTGGAGGTGGGGGCATTGTTTTTCCCCTGTTGTGGGAAGAAAACTGTGGGATAAAGGAAGTGCTTTGCCAAAAGGCCCCTACTATTCATTCATACCCGAGGCTGGGACAAAAAGACCTTCTGAAATCATAATCTAAATATATCCATACAGCCAACTATGGCCTCCTTCTCCCTTACAGAGAACTCTTGTGGTGCTGAAAACGTACTGAGGCATTGTGCCTGGACACTGGCAAAGGCAGCTTCCTGACACAATCTTTTCCTAACACTATCTTTTGCATCAGTAATCCCAGAAATGCAAGGTGTCATACCTGAGATGGATGTTTTTGATAATGTTTACAATTATATAATTTCTTCCACTGGGAGCAGGCCTGACAGGTGCTTGTGAGTCACAGGTGCATTTAATTCTTGTAATGTACGTTAGAGATTATGTATATACTTCCACAGTAGGCCAGAATCCACTCTAAGCATAGGGTATCCTGCTATCCTGCTACTAATTCCTTTCTCTGACATTATATGAGAACATGAACAGTAGAATACTATCTAGAGGTTCTATTCTGCGCATGCTGAAAGCATTGGGAAACCTGCCATTTACTCTGGTTCAGACTGTATGGTACATGTATGGTACATGGCCTTGTTGATCTTATTATACATATATATATATATATATATATATATATATATATATGTATAATTCTCTAATATCCATATTGTGAGGTGTCTACCAACTTCTCTTGTTTTACACAACTCTGTAACATTCAACTCAAAGCCAGCCTGAAAGGAATTGTATTCCAGGGAACAATTCCTTTTATAATTACAAGGATGATTCACAGCTGAACTGAGAGCTGGTCAGCCTTGCAGAAGCTGCTTGGCTTGTTAGCTCTGGAGAAACTCGTTATTTAATTTTTTTTTTTCTGCATCAATCTAGGATACAACAAACTTCTGCTGCAGTACTGTACAGTCCTGACACCCTGGAACATTCCAGATGTCATTTCAAGAGATCCCAACCAGTTCACTGACCTTTTGCTTTGCTTGCTTACACGGGTTCTGTTGTGAGGGTCCTGGTTGGGTGGTCTGATCTGGGGGAATGTTGAATCCACTTGCTTCATCCAGGGCTGCTTCCTCTGTGAGCTGGTAACAACACAAAGCAAGAAGCCTCTTGTTTCAAACACGGCTGTGAGCCTCATTCTAGGCCCTGAATCTCCTGCAATGAATGCTCTCATGCAGTAACAGGAGATGACAAGTCTGAATGCAGCTGCTGTTACCCAGACAGATGTAAGCTCACTCTGCACTTGGAAAACTGTGCGTGCATTGTGGACAGTCTGTAGCAGCAGGGGCCTGCAGCTCACACACACTGCATTGCAGTGCAGCTAGCAGGCCCTCAGCATCATGCTAATCAAACACATGTGACATATCAGACAAACTTAAGCTCAGGTCTGCCTGCAAGACAATTCAGAGACATTTTGGGGAGAAATGTAGGTATAAGCTGAGCTACACAGCACACATCTCATCATCCATGTTCTAAGTGGCTGGAGGAAAACAGAGCAAGAAGAGAGGAAGTACCAGCAAAGTGTGGTTATACAGGAGACACATGCAGACCACAAGAGACACTAAGCATGAATGAGAAAGACAGTGTGACAGACTAGAAGTATTGTTTTCAACTGCCTGTCAAATAGTTGAACGGCCCATGGGAGTTAGTATTGGAAAAGCACCAGGAAAGTAAGGAAGGAGACTTCTCAGGAACAGAAACACAACCTTTGTACGCTCACCAGGTAACACACACCAAGGCATAACCAAGAGGAAGAAAAACAAGGCCACAGCTGTCACTTCTGACCTGTTTCAGCACTCGGCGAATGGCCTCCTCCTCAGCCACTTCCTCATCACTGTCAGGGAGCTTATAGGTTTCCAGTGTAACTGTAGGAGTAAGAAATGTGAGACTGCAACTCACACCTGCCTCAAGCCTTGTGCACACTAATGTACCAGAGACAATTCTTTGTGGTGTGAGCTGGCTGTGGCATTCTGGCTCTGACCTTTTAAAGTGCAGGTTCCTCATAAAGGATGTTACTTTTTATTTTTAATACTTGAAAGAGAGATGGAAAAGATCCCCACCAAAACCAGAGTTTTGCTTTTAAAAGTTTTGCTAACCTCACCAGAACATGCTAGAATTATCCCAAAGAAGGGTGCAAGACAAAGCAGTCTGACCTTACAGTCAGACCCTTATCTTCAACTTAAAACTTTCATAATGATTTCATGACAAACCAACCTGTACAACTTTGCAAACAGAACCAAATCTCAGTCTGTTTCTTGCAGAACGGAAGAATTAAATGGATAAACACTAATAAAAAATCTACTCTGTCACAGTAACTTGATTCCTCTCTTGGCACTGTATTGTAATCTGCTACCCACCTTTCTCTGGGTCCTCGCCTTTGAGTGCTGCCAGTCTCTTGGCAACCTGTAGGATCTTTTCCTGCCTAGTGTTCTCTTCCTGCAGCTCAGCAGCAGCTTCTGCCAGAAGTTTATTCTTCTCTTCCTCTATCTGTTTTGGGTCCAGATTTGCAGGGCAAACACAATCTTCACTTCCCCGACTGAGATCATTCAAACCCTGGCTACTAACAGCTGCAGACAGACACACAGAATACACTGCTGACTCAGCAGCCATGTTCCTTGGGCACAGAAAACGTGACAAATAACGCTATGAGAGCAGCTTGGAGCTATGGAGCTATGAAGCTACTCTCCATAAAACTGGATAATGAGAGGAAAAGACATGCCAGTAGGATCTTCACTGTACATGAAGAGAAGAAAATGAGCTAATCTGTGGCTTACAGTGAGATTACAGAGAAGGCAATGCAGCCAGGAAGATAATGGTATGCTGGATTCTGATGTTTTATAACAGTGCACAGGTGCATTAGGAGTAGCAACAGCTCCTCCCCAGAAAGGAGTCACTCTAGAGAAACAGAGAATCTGAATAATACAACCCTGACAAGAAGGAACTGTCTCCAAGCAAAGACACCAAGACCCAGCATGGAGCCACTCTTGGTCAGTGCAAGGGATAATAAGGGGAAGATACGGACAAACTGGACACTCAGCTCAACTGTTAAGTTACACAGAGAGGCACAAACTCCCTTCTCAGCATAGCACATACATTATTAGACATAAACAGATCTTTAGAAGCCAAAACAGATACCTTGAGGCTGAACTCTTGGTCTGTAATGCTCATCAATGGCAACCTCCTCAGACAGTTGAGTTAACAGGTCATCTGTCTGCTGGACCAGACTTCGGGTATCCGGGGCTTGGTGCACCTAAGAAACCAGGGGAGTATGGGCAAAGGCAAATGAGAGGAAAGCGGCATACTCAATCAAATTTGGCAATCAAGATCACCCTAGAAGGGTGCAGTATACAAAGATGCCTCCACTAACATTGAGAATCTCAGTTTACAATTATGTGGTGTAAGATTTGTAAGGGCTTCATTTTCAGAGGTGCTGAATGCACACAGCTCTAAGAGCAGTCACCCAAAGAAGGCAAATGGGTGCTGAGTGTATTGAAATATGTGCTGCTGCATCCCAACTCGAGCTCTGCCACTACCTCCAGTGTAAACAAAGTGCCACTCTCAACAGTGCCAGCCAGCAGCTCCACAGAGACCTATGATAACAGCTGGGCATGCAGCTGAATGAACCAAAGGAAATGGTATCTTGGGGGACAAGATCATTTCTATAGGGTTTCGAGGCATATATCCAACTAGTTCCTCTGCAAACTCAGACAAATCACGCTGGGCTTCCATTTCTGGAAAAATTAACAGCTTTCTGCCCAGCTGGTATGCAGTAACAACCAGAAGATGTAATTAGAAGGTAGAGCTGATAAGCCTCCAACACAAACAGCTCTGAAAAATTATGACCACTCATGTACATAAATGAATTGAGAATAAAAAATCTTAGCATGTATTGTTAAAAATATACACACAAACTACATCTGGCATGAAGGGACATGCTGCATTCAAATTGAAGCAGTGAACGGGTAAAGGCTGGTGATCTGCTTCTGGAGCAATGACACAATCAGGAAACAGAGATTCTGAAGAAAGCTAGCTGGACACAAAAAGGCTGAAGAAGGAAGAATGGTAAGTATGTTGTGACACCAGTTACTGTGTCAGCTCAGAATAAATTGCTGACTAAAGAGCAGAGGGAGCTTACAGGTCTGGGAGCTTGGGAAGGAGGATCTCTACCCTGCAGGACAGCCAACCGGTCCTCCATTTCCTGTGTGGATGGAACAGGTCCTCGGCCATCCTCCTTCAGGGCTGCCAGCCTAGCTTCAATCTCAGCCTGAGAAGGGATGGATTCTGCAATTCACAATAACCCAAGGGAGGAGATTATTTTGTTACTGAAAATGAAAAGCTACATGTTTTTTCCCTTAAAATTGTATTCCTTTCTGGAATCAGACTCTGAACACCTGAGCAAAAACCTCGCCCAGCCCTGACATGAATGAAGGGTCATACTGCAGTGACTCTGAGACTACCCTGATGCTAACTGCTATCCCTTTCTTCCAAGCCCTTGCCTTCTTCACAGTTTATCTCCTAGCCATAACACAAGTATTAGGGTGATGTCATCTGGAAATCAGCTGACTTAGGATTCTAGGGACAGGCAGAGAAATGAGTGTAATTTAGGCAGTTCAGTCCATTGGTTCCACATCCCCTAATGCAATCCCAGCCTTATCAGACTGAAACTCTCTCCTGCCACATAATGGATGAGAGGCAATGGCTGCAAGTTATTCCAGGGGAGGTTTAGATTGGGTATTAGGAAAAATTCACAGTAAAGCCCTGGAAAAGGCTGCCCAGAGACGTAGCAGAGTTACCATCCTTGGAGGTACACAGAAGATGTGTAGGTGTGGCACTTTGGGATATGGTTTAGTGGTGGACTTGGCAGTGCTGGGTTAACGGTTTGATTCTATGATAACCAGGTAACCCCTCTGAAGAGTGTTATTTTCCTTTCAGAGACCATATATAACATTTGAAATAGTTTACTCTCATGCAAGCACCTCAAAGCAGTCCCAGAACCTGACAGTTGTAGACTGGGATGAAAATCCTTATCCTTCTCTGTGAGACAAGGCTGGTCAGAACATAATCCCACAGAGACTGGAACTGCTGTTGCCCAAGACAATGACTCACAGGAAACCTTCTTCAAAATAGTTTGGCCAAAGACTTTCATTTCATTCTACTCCAAGTGGGTTTGACACAGGTTTTTACCCCCAAAAATGGAAAATGAGAAAGTGATTTTACAGATAAGACACTGCTCCAAAACTGAGTAGTACTTTCAGGAGAAACACCAAGAAGCAAAATGAAACTGGAACATTGATCTAAAATCATTGCAGAAGTTGGCCATTGTGGCAGCAGACCTTGGATGCTCTGTCCTATTTTAAGCCTCCATCCCCCTAATATCACAGCCACTTAAAGCCCAGCACTTCCCTCTCCTTCCAGGTTCCTTGTTTCCCAAATAGTAGTGTTCCCACCCAAGGTATTTATGGTGTTCTCTAAAACTCACTTGGTCTCCTTTCCTCCCTGAGCCTCTCCAGTCTCTCTGCAATAGCTCTATCCTCTTTTGAGAGCCCCTGGTATCTGCAGCCTGCTCGACCTGGGGGTTTTGCAGCTGCCTTCTGTTGGTCTTTCAGATGGTTTTGTTTAGCCTCAAAAGCTGCTACACGCCTGTGACAAGGATGGAAAAAATACATGTCAACTGAGAACAGTGATTTTAACCTGGAGATAAGAAAACATCCTCTGTGAACCCAACAGGCTACCTGAAGAATGCCAGTGCAGAACAGAAGTGAAACTACTCTCTCCAATATCAGCACAATAAAGTACTCTTAAGAGTAAGGGAAACCTTATCTCACAAGAACACATCTGGCAGCACTTCCCAGCAGACAAGGAAGATTTCACCACAAGGTTCCTGTTTCCAAGCCAACTCTGATCAGCCTCAGATAATTGCAAGCAGGTGGCTGTTCAGGAGTCTATTCAAAAGAGCATAGCCCCCACCCCTCCAAACAAACTAACAGCCTAAACAGCAAAACAAAAGTCCATCCTTAATCTAACTCTGAACAAGCAAATACCCACACCACAAGCCCCACTTTTGCTGGTATCCATAAGGGAAGAGGAGGCCCTAAAAGGCTTGTCTGCAGTGGAAAGAACTGCTTGGCAAATACAACTCACTTTTTGTAGTTTTCTGGTGGTGACCATTTTGCTGAACTGCTTTGAGATCCTTCTCTGAAAGACAAAAATGATTTCTCTGAACTCAAGATACTGACAATACTTGACAATACTGACAATCATCTAGTCTCTCATCTCAAGAGGAATCAGTAGGTGTTTCTTGACGTCTTGGTACAGCCCCTTTCTTAACCTCATTAATACTGAGAGGAATCAGCTTATGCAAGGGATTAAGACAATATAGCTGTCCAGGACAGCGGGAGCCTTCATCTCTGTCCTTTGGTCCAGTTGTTTTGCATCTGGACAGAATGTGATTTAATATGGTCCCCAGTGATCCAAGGAGGTGGGGCTGAAATACCCTTGCCTCCCACAGCCTGCACCTCCCAGTTCAGAGGGTAGGCAGGTAATACTTAGGTAAGACTGCCAGGGTAATTAGCTTCCATGCAGCAGGACTCTCTGGAAGGAGCTGGGGCATGCAACAAACACAGAATTATATAACATACAAGTAAAACAAAGTGTTACAGAAGTTATTATATAACATCTTACGAAACACTTGAACACTGCACACCTGAAACACATCTAACTCTTCTACTTTGCTGTCCTCAGGCTGAGGGACTAAAGTAGAACTTATGTAAGTTAGTTAGCATCTTTTATTTGTTCTTAAAAATCACAGCTAAGGCCCATATAGTAATGACTGAATGCAACATTGTTGGAACACTTTCCAAAGTTCTAAGGCTTAAATTCTGAAAGCTATTTGCATGCAGAACAGCAACATATGCAGCTTACAGAACTGCAGCCTATGTGTGTTACCTGTAGGACAGGATGCTATCCACAAGTGCCTGGACAAGCTCAGAAGTGGGCCCTTGGGAATCTCATGAGGTGAAACGAGACAAAGTGCAAGGTGCTGCACTTGGGCTGGGGCAACTCCTGGTATCAACACAGGCTGGGGCACAAACAGATCAAGAGCAGCCCTGCCAGAAAGGACCTTGGAGTGCTGATGAATAGGAGGCTGGACATGACCAGCAATGCGTGCTCACAGCCCAGAAAGCCAACTGTGTCCTGGGCTGTATCCAAAGCAGCATGGCCAGCAGGGCAAGGGAGGGGATTCTACCCATCTCTTCCTCTCTCATGAAACCCCACCAGCAGCGCTGCATTCAGCTCTGGGGTCTTCCCAGAAACTTCCAGGAAAGATGGAGAAGGACTTTTTTAGAAGAATACATAGTGACAGGACAAGGGGGAATGGTTTTAAACTGAAAGAGCACAGGTTTAGATTAGATACTAGAAAAAAAATTCTTTACTTGGAGAGTGGTGAAACACTGGAACAGGTTGAAAAAAAATTCTTTACTTGGAGAGTGGTGAAACACTGGAACAGGTTGCCCAGAGAAGCTGTGGATGCCCCATTCCTGGAAGTGTTCAATGTCAGGTGGGATGGAGCTCTTAGCAACCTGGTCTAGTGGAAGGTGTCCCTGCCTACAGCACAGGGGCTGGAAATAGATGATTTTTAAGGTCCCTTCCAACTCAGACCATTCTATGATTCTATAATGTACCTGCTATCCAGTCAGGGAAGACTGTTTTTCTGCTATAGCTCTCTAGTGCTGATATTAAAATTATGAGAAAAAAACATCCAGACGAAATGTCCAGAGAGATGGCCCTGTTTTCTTAATGGCTTTGAAGTTGTAAAGGGAAATCAGAAAATTTCAAAACTGAAAAAACTGAAAAGACCGAATGAGTACTGTCCTTCACTGTTTTCAGCAGCTTGTGAAGATGAAGACCTTCACTAATGAGGCTCTTCTCCTTTAGACACCTGCAGAACCAGAAAATTTCCCCCTTGCTGGTGAAAATTCCATGCTATAGGAGAAAAGTGAGGAAAAGGAACAAGAGAAATGCAAGAGAAAAAGGAGAACACAGAAGAATTGGTTGACAGAAGAATTCTGGTGTACACCTGTGTTCTTGTGTTGCTTGTTCAAGTGTATAATCCTGCTGCTATGGAATTGCATGTTTTGTTTTCAACAGGAAGTGTACTGGTTATGATTGCAAATAATTTTTAATTTTTTTTTAAAAGCAAAAATTTTATAGATTTTAGGGTACAAAACTTTATGTCTTCAGGCCACACATAGCAGAGATCCCTTAACAAGGAGAACTTATGTCATTGTTTGCTCACAGAATTAATAACACTTTGAACATCTTATCATCGGGCTACTCAATTATTCACATCTGAGAAGACTGCCAGAACTGTTAAAGTGGTATAGATTTCTGGGCAAAAACATAGTGTGGCTTAACCTCAGCCCGTCCAGTTAAGCTGTCCACAGGAATTCAGGGTCCCTCCATGAAGATTTAAACCTGATGCTTTCAAACTACTTTGTCAACCATAGAGATCAGACGCAAATCTTGATTCCTATTTTAGGACTGCACAGCTCATATAACAGCAAGTTCAGAAATGTCCTGTCTTGATATTCTGGGGTACAGGCAGCATCCCTGCACATATGGAAGGCAGAGCTCTCCTGCAGAAATCTGCAACACCACATGGAATGTAAAATGAAGGAAAAAAGCAGCAAAGTGTCTGGGTGAAGAAACACTTCATCTTACCCGGTTAGTTTCCCATAGCACTGCTTGCACACCTTCTGCTGAGTGTTTCCACAGCGGGGAACAAGAGCGCTGAAGCTCCGGCAGCCCGAGCAGAAGGAGCGTCCGCAGTTCTTGCAGCCACACTGCAGAGACAGGAGAGAGGGGCAGGACAGGGCTTCACCACCTGGCCACGACCACACTGCTGCCGCTTGCGGGCACAGTGCCCGTGCCGAGGCACACACAAAATAATGCCGGGCTTATGCTGATTTTTGTGTGACAGAACTGTTTCACCAACTGCTGCTGAAGATATGGACACTCAAGAACCTTGGAGCACGAGCAGATAACTCCTGCTGGGAGCAGAGTCACCACTTCACCCCATAGTTTAGCGAAATGTGTGTGTGAATTGTCTGAGACCATGACAGACTCCTGGATTAGAGGGACAGCATTCAAGGCGTTTTTGGTTTTTTGGTCAGTAATTTCTCATATTTGAAGACACATCGGAATTAGGCACCACGAGAGCTCAGTAAGCAAGGACAACAACGCCAGAATGCTGGCCGGGAAGCGTGTCTCGGTGCCGGGCGAAGCAGCTCCCGGTTCCCTTCTCAGACCCTCGCACGGCGGGGGAGGCACCCGCGGGACCGGCCCGTTCCTGACCCCCGCAGCCGGACTTGCCTCTTTCTTGAAGACAGAGAACTTGGACGCGCACCCATAGCACCGGCTATCCATGGCGCTAGCGCCGCAGCCCGCCCTCAGGCACGGCGCTGCACCCCCGCTATCCCAAGCTTCTCATGGTCTGCCCCGGGCTGCGGCTGCCTCAGGCCCAGGGATCGGCGGCGAGCGGGGCTCTCACAAGCCGGGAGCCGCGGACACCACCCTCTCGTCCCCTCGACACAGAGCTGGCGACGCATGGCCCTATGGGAGTTGTAGTCCCTTGCTCCTCCCTCCCCGCTTCCAGACGCCGGGTGGCTCTCTGCAAATAAACTATACTACCCAGAGATCCACACGAGCTCAGCGGCCGGCCGGCTCGGCTACCATCGCCGCGCGATGCATTGTGGTACGTGCAGTCCGGTGCCCCTGCCCGTCCCCGCCGGAGGCGCTCCGGCCCGGAGGGCTTTAGCTGTTCTTGGGTGTTAATAAGACAAGAAAGTGTATTCTCTAAGGCTGACAGTGTTGCCCTCAAGCTACTTTGGGTGAGATCCTGGCTCAGAATAGCAAGAACCAGCTGAACTGCAAAACTCCAGTTATCCCCAGCCCATCCTTCTGCCAGTGTTGATCCGCCCGCCCTCAGGAGTAAGTGTCCTGCAGTGTTTGCAAAAAGAGTCACGGAGTGTAAATGAGTCATCCTGTTAACTGCGTGGGTTTGCAGGTGCCCTGTGCATTCTTTCCAGTTTAATATATAACCCCAAGTTGTACAGACCTACACAATTAAATTAGGAAACTCACTGATTTATTCAAGGAAGTAACACTCATTTAAATCTGAATAAAGCTAAGTTTAAAGGGGAAAAATGGGGGATTCTCTCTCAATCTTTCATTTTTGGCATTTGTTTGCTTGTTGGGGTTTTTGTTCGGTTAGGTTTTTTAATGGTAAAAAACATTAGAAAGACAGTTGGAAGCTAAACTCGTACTGTCCAGCAATTGTGTTAGAGACCACCCGGACATTCCAAGTATTGTAGGCATAAAGCAGGGAATCGGGACAAACTCAAATAAAAGGCTTCATTGTCTTTGCCATTGAGCTGCTCAATGGGAAGACAGGACCATGGGACTTCAATCTTGATGTTACAGTGCAACCTACCGACTGACAGGTGGAATTTGGAGTGCAGCTCTGGAAGAGAAAATACCAGCAGCAGCCCAAGGGATCCTTCCTATCCATGGAGCAGCGCCAGCAGGGAGAGGAGCGCGGGGGGATCCCGCTAAGGAAACGGAGCCTCCCTGCTGAGAGCGCACGGAGCCGCACGGAGCTGGGGCAGGACGGAGCTGGGGACCGCACGGAGCTGGGGACAGCACGGAGCTGGGGACCGTACGGAGCTGGGGGCAGCACGGAGCTGGGGACAGCACGGAGCTGGGGACAGCACGGAGCTAGGGCAGCACGGAGCTGGGGCAGCACGGAGCTAGGGCAGCACGGAGCTGGGGACAGCACGGAGCCGGGGGCAGCACGGAGCTGGGGACAGCACGGAGCTGGGGACAGCACGGAGCCGGGGGCAGCACGGAGCTGGGGACAGCACGGAGCTGGGGCAGCACGGAGCCGGGGGCAGCACGGAGCTGGGGACAGCACGGAGCTGGGGCAGCACGGAGCCGGGGGCAGCACGGAGCTGGGGACAGCACGGAGCTGGGGCAGCACGGAGCCGGGGGCAGCACGGAGCCGCACGGAGCTGGGGCAGCCCGGAGCTGGGGGCAGCACGGAGCTGGGAGCCGCGGCCAGGCCGGGACGGGGGATGTCTCTGTCTCAACTGTCTGCAGAAGCGGCGCTACACGCTCCCATTGCCATTCCCATTCCCGCTCCCTGCAGGTGTCCGCCAGAGGGGGCCCGACCCCCGCGGATCTCCAGCTCCTGAGCCGAAGGCCGTTTGGCAGCCCAGCAGCAGCAGCTTTCCTTTATTTCTCTTTTTTGCCCGCGGCTTTTTCCCATGGTAAAGCGAACTCGATTATAAAATCCTATGTGACGACTTAGCCTATAAGGTTTTCAGTTTCTATTTGAAGTGCAGGAGAGATTAAAGGGAGGGCTTTGGTTTGTGTGTCTTCTTGCCAAACTCGGTTGTTGCACAGTAAGTTGAATATTCCCTGTCATGCAAAGTTATAGCCACTCTCTGCTCAGGGCAGCTCCCACGTGGAGTGCTGCATCCTGGTCTGGAGTCCTCAGCACAGAAAAGACAAGGGCCTGTTGGAGCATATCCAAAAGAGGGCCACAAAGATGTTTAGGGAGCTGGAGCACCTTTCCTATGAGGACATGCTGATGGAGTCAGGTTCAGTTAAGAGATGAGAAGGCTCTGGGGAGACACTTTTGCAGCCTTTCATACTTATAGGGGGCTTATATGAGATGGGAGCAAGAATTTTAGCAGGGCCTGTTGTGACAGGACAAGGGACAATGGTTTTACATAATATAAGGAAAAAAGTTTTTATGTGTGGGTGGTGAGACATTGTAACAGGTTGCCCAGAGAGATGGTGGATGCCGCACCTCTGGAAACATTCAAAGTCAGGTGGGATGGGGATCTGAGCAACTTGGTCTAGTTGAAGATAACTGCTTATTGCAGGGTTTTGGACTGGATGACCTTTATGTGTCCCTTTCAATCCAAACTATTCTATGACTCAATAACCGGGGCTGTAGTCATGCAAGGGTTCTCAACCACAGTTACTTGTTTATGTAAGGAAAATGTATTTTAAATTAAACACAGAAATAGACCTATGAGTAGTACATTTTTGTGTACTTCTGTAATGCTTTCTTCCAGGCTTTCTCCTGCAGCAATAATTGACAGATCTCTGTTCTGGTTCTTACAGACTACAAAAGCACAGCACTCAAAGGCTCTGATTTGCCTCCCAGGACAAATCTCAAAGCCAGGACAGTCTCAAAGCAGGTAAAAAAGGAATATGTGGGCACAAACACTCTTATTTCTTCCACACACACAGACTTCTGGAAGTGGGTCTCTCTTTAAAAACATCTGGTTTTGTATGCAGTTAAGGTAGTACCTGTTTGTGTCATGAGTTATGTATATCTATGGGAATGCATATATTCCTCACTGCTAGATATCTCTCTGTTTTAAGGTTAAATCCTTACATTTTGGATTTCAAAAGTGTTTTAAGTGAGTGCTGAACTTCAGTTAGAACTTCTGAAAATCCTCCTGTTGTGGTATTTGAATCCTAAACTTTTGACTATACTGTCCCTTGTGTCTACTAGCTGGTTACTCTTCCTTTGTATAGTTCAAAATATGAGTGTATTTATACATGGGCAATGTCCTACTTAAAACCCTATTTTAGAGACAAATTGCAAGACCAGTGTTCCTGTATGTGGTATATTGCTTTTGGAATATGCTGTTGTTCTTTTACCAAGTATGGGTAAACATGTAAAGCATTGCACATCTGTAGAGCTCCACATCAGACCAAGGGAAGGGAATCTAAGGTAATACTCAAGTTCCAAAGCTGTTCAGCACTGTCTGTTTAAAACAGAGACCTGTTCAACTTCATTATATAATCAGAGTTGTCATGAGGTTGTTACTTTTGCACCTCCATCAAAGTCCTCAGACTCAAGGAGAAGAATTAGCATTTTTATAGTCTGAAGCCGAGCTTAAAAATAGAAGTAGAGTTTAATTTTCTGACATGCTGATGAAATGGTTACATTCTCCAAAAATATGTCAATCTAAATAGTGAGTCAAATTAAATGAAGCAATGCTTTTTATAGCCAGAAGATTGAAGCTTGTAAGAAATACAAATATTTCTTGCCTGCTCTGCATGCACTTTTCCCACCATGATGCAAGAAAGCTCTAAACCTTGATGTTCACAACTTATCAATTATCATTCTTCTGTGAGTAAAAATTAACCAGTGCTTAAAAAGCAAAACATTACAGATCTTAAATCCCTCCCGCCTGCTGCTACAAAATCATCATAATTTAAAATTTTGGTTGCACCAGGAAAGCAAATTGGCAATTTCTACATGCTCTTCTTCACAAAGACATAATTTCAGCAAAGTCTTTTATTATTCATTATGCTTTGGCATCTCCCAGTTTGGCACTAGCATTTAATTCTGAATACATCAAGGCGAAGTGTTAGGTGTTTACAGTGGTGATTTCTTTCTCCACTCAAGCCATCTCTTTAGAGGAGAAGGATTTCTCTCTACAGACAAGGTACTTGACACCTAAAATGCTCTCCATAGAGAACATTCAGTGGTCTTTCATTAGGTTTTCAGACCTCACTTTTAAGAAGTATTTTGGTAACACGTTATAGACAATTTCAATACCCGACTCAGGCCACAGCAAAGTGACAGTAACGGGTGCCTCATTCCATTCCCTCTCCCTCAGTGCTTGTTCCTGCTACTCTTAATTTTAGTTTCTTTAGTGAAATCTGTTCCCTGACCTGGTCCATCTCACAGAGGAGTAGTGCAAATCTTTGAGTTGAGGTACTGTGTGTCATACTGTACTATGACACCACTTGTTTGGTGTCAAGTGGTGATTTCCAGGCTAAGCTCTGGTGCCTATATGAACTGTGATCTTGGCTTCAAAACATAAATGAATGTGTCTGAAGATTTTTCTGTATGCATGCTGGAATGCACATTTAGGTTGGGTAATAGCATTTGCCAGAATACAGGTTAAAGTTGCTATATAGCCATGTACTGAATTTTTTTATGGGCACAGTTTTAACCACTAGAAGTTCTTGAAAATCTGCTTACATACTTTCAGCTCTGCTATTGTGTTTGGCCATGCAACACCAGCAATGAGAATACTATAATAGAAAGCACACAGTCTCAGACAGAAGCATCTCATAGGCAGGAACATTTCTGTCCTTGATTCACCATGGAAATTACACCACTGTAGATGTAAGACTAAGAGGTCAAACTTCATGCTTGTTAAAGGTATCAGGCTATACATTTTTTTTCTGAAATTGGTGGCATCTTCACTTTTACCTGAGGCTAGCTGGACTCTCACTCTCATTCTGTTTTTCAAACCCTGTCTGTATTATACTTACCTAGCAAATGTATAACTCATCACAAATCCAGGCAACTCCCACACTAAATCACTGTGGAATTCAACCAGCACAAAGTTCCCAGTGGAAGTAAAGTCTGCAACCTTCTCTGTCCCACAATAAGGGCCAACTGCAGGTGACATAGGGCGGCTTCCATCATGTATGAGCAAGTAGTCGTAGATGCATCTGTCACTATATTCCAGCTCAAAGGATAACATTTTGAGAGATATCTGGAGAAAATACAACCAAAGCACTTTGTTTCCAGGTTGCAGCCTTTTCTCTTACCCATTTTTTAACAACAACAAGTACTCTAAACTCCTTGCGTACAGGCACCATTTTTTTATTCTGTGTGTGCACCACATCCTGATCCCATATGGCAGTGCAAATTAGTAGCAAATTATTTGCTTAGTTTATCAGTATTTGGATTGGAAGGATAAGCAAGGGACAAGATTGATCTTCTATGCTTCACATTCTTTCCTCCAGAGAAATATAAAAACAGCACCTGTGTGATGTTTCAGTTTTCTAGTGGGAGCTCTTGCCTAGGGATTATTTTGAACAAAGCCTTGTGGTACAGGCTATATTCATGAGCTCACTTGCATGTGTCAAGGTTTTTCTCTTGCAGAGCACCTCAGATACCAAGATTCAGCATATATTCTTGAAATGGATTTTTGCTTTCAGATTTTTACTCTGAGGATATCTGCTGAAAAAGTGACATAACAGCTCTTATTCTTCAAGGGAAACAAAGGTTTCATCAGAGAACAGTGATGAAACCTACAAATGAATTCATCTGTGCCTTACCTTATATCCTACTGGAGAAGTGATGACCCAGAAACATGCTCGGTTTTTGGGGTATTTTTTGGGGTAGTTTGGAGAGGTGATGACTCCCTTTGAATCTCTGAAAGTGGCTCCACAATTCACTGAGGAGAAAAGGGAGAAAACCAGATATATTAACAAGAGCATTTTGTCACTAGAAATGAGCTTGCTTACAGCCTATTGTATTATTTCTTCAAACCGAGAAAAAATGTGCTAGCATGAAAGCCCACTGCTGAAGTATTTTATTTCTTTACTTAGTATTTGTATCAGCAGCTGTGCTGAAGGAACTAGAAACATGTCTGATAAATAATCTTTGGAGAACAGGGAACAGCTGCACCTAAAGCTGCACCTGACTTTCCCATCAACTGTTACCGTATTAGCATAGCATTCTGACTGCCCTTCGAAAAAGAATCAGCTTAAGTATTCAAGATTGCATTATCAAGCTTGATCTCATGCTTTCTAGAAATTACTCCATTGAATAAAGCAAAAAGAGTAAAAATAATACTTTTCTAAGGCTTCTTCAATTTATGCTCTAAAGAAGCTTGGATTTTCATTTGAAATAAGGCAACTTTGGGCTACTGCCTTCTTGTTGAAAGCACGACACAGCACAACGGAATTTGGTTTGACAGTCCAGAATGCATTTTTGTGTTGGCAAAAAGACACCCCTCACATGATTACAGGAAGAACAGTGTTTTGTGTATATAACTTTAAATAAAGTTTTTAATTCAGAAGGTGTGAGGTACCCAAGGTCAGTACCTCTGCTGCTGTATAAAATCCCACCAAACCTTGAGTAATTTCTTGCCCAGATACTGGCTTTGCATCTTGTTGGTAGAGGTCTCTTGTTGATTCTGCAGTCTTTGTGCTCTTTGGCTGCACCACTCCTATTAATTTCAGCCATTGCATTGTTTTTATTTAAAGATATTGTTCTGGAGATGTGAAGAAGCCTAACAGAGGCTCTCAGAAGAATGTGAATGAGATCTCAGGGTAACTAACATGACACTCATGTGACATTCCATTTTCTGTTTCCTGTGAACCTTGAGACACATCATTGCCTGGCCTTCTGCATTTCCAATTGCTCTGAAAGTGTGAATAATGAGCAAAAGGATCTACTCTGTAGTGTATAATAAAAGTTTTCAGTTCTTCTGTACAAATATTGCTAGTGCTGTTCTCCAAGCTTTGTAAAGGAGTGTTCATACCCCTGTTGTAGGAGGCTCTGAATCCTGTGCCTGTAATGCTCTCATCACTTGCAAACTCCACCAGCATTGTGGATCCAGATGCCACCAGGGAGGGCAGTGGACTCTTCCCACAGTACTTGTCCAGCAAGACAGGGGAGCTCTTGCTGTTCCCATTGTAAATTTTTATATAGTCAGAAGAACAGTCTGAGGAGCGTTGGAGATCAAAAGCCTCAAACTGCAGGAAGATCTGGAGAAACAAAAAATCAAAAGTTCGGTATAATGTTATACACAGGGAAAGTCTCAAACCTTCATGTTCATTTTACTACCCATGTATTACAGAAACCTTACATTCTATATAAAAAGAGCACAGAATTTCATCTAGCTGTCCCATTACTGAGATCCCAGAGACTGATGTTTCACTACAGCTTGTCTTTGAAAAGCCATCCTATCTGAACTGGATAAAAATTGAGTGAAATAGTCCCTCTAATAGTGTTAGTTCTTATGAAAATTGTTGAGACTTTCATTTATTTAACAAAATAAATGTCTTGATCCATGAACTGACTCCCAGGGGTTACTCGTGGCAATGAAATAATGATGTGTAGCCTGGATACTGTGCTTCAAACCTTTTTTGTCCAAATAAAAATTACCTTACTTCGACGGATGCGGATCAGCCAGAGACAGTGGCTGTTGTTTGGGTATGGGGATGGGTAGTTGACAGAGGAGAATGAGCCTTTGGGTTTAGGCAACACAGAGCTACAGCAATCTGAAGGGAAGAACCAAACAGCATTGAAGAGAATGAGAACTGCACAAAAATATTCCCATAATGCCTAACAAGTCTCTCCAACCATTTGCAGCAGTCAAGCTTGTATAAATTAGTTATACTGCTTACAACTCTATTGCTGTTCCTGGTCTAAAAATTATTGAAAACCTGCAAGTGAAATAAAGGTAGTACTTTGACGTACTTGCCTCTTTCAGCTGTTAATGTTGGTTTTGTTTTTTTTTTTAAGACAATAGGGCTTCATTCACATATATTAGTTTACTAAAAGAGGCCTGGATCTTCCTTAACTTCCTTAACTTCAATCACAGAAGTACTTTCAATGACAACACTACATAAATTTCTATTAGCAACTGTGTGTATTCATAAGTGCGTGCAAAAATCAAGTTTGGAGACAAGATTTTGTCCAGGCAAAGAGAGGTAGTCAATGAGGGAAAATGGTAACAGAGAGCACTGTAGTCAGCCTACAGACCTAGTGACTGGTATACAAAGTCTGATCTCATCTATATTTTGTTTTTCCACATCTTCATTTTTTGCATTTTATGTAACTCCCCAAATTACAAAATATGAATATATGACATCTGCTCATAGGAATTTTTGACATTTTTCTCTTACTTCCTACTTTTCCTGAGACAACCAGACTTTTTATCATTTTTTTTAGTCCCCAAGTTTTTCTCTCTTTTTAAAATTTAGTGCTCTTCTTCCAAAACATACAGATCTAATTAAGAAATTGCATAGTAATGGTACTGAAATGTGATTAATTCCCAGCCCCACTGTCAAGAATAAATATAACAAAATACTTGTGATAGTTATCACTATCTTTGAGACATGTAAATTGTAAAGTTGTCTCATCTGCAGTTGTGAATGTGGAGTAACCACTCTCAGCAATGATTTCTGTGCTTAACAATCCAACTGAAGGAATGCTGATTCCTTCTAAATTCTAATTATTTAACTAAGTTCTAACACAAGAGCAGAATTTGGTACACTAATATTTAGAGCTTGTTAGTGCTTCTTGCTGTTTTGTTGAATAACATCTCAGAAAAGTCAAATGCCATATAAATCAATCAGCCTTTGTCCTGGGAGTTAAAGCAAAACCCGTGCAGGGCAGGATCATGATGCACCTCTTTTGTGCATCTTGGCTGAAGAGTTCCTGTTTACAGAGGAATGTTAGGTTTTTCTTAAGATACCACAGGGATGAGTTAAGAAGTGGATGTGGCAAGAAAGTAGACACCTATACAAAATGCCAATGGTTTTCTCCTCCAAGGGGTTCTGATCAGGCTGAATGGCACCCATGCTTACAGCCCTGCAGACATTTTGTAATTAAGAGAAATCACAGATCTGCTGGCACTTCTGATGCACATGACTCTAAGCAATACTCATGGCTGAGGAGAGCTTACATGCTTTGCTACCTACAGAGCTTTCCTGAAATGAGAATTTGACAGAGGTAGCAACCATGAGTTCTCTGATGAATTTTGCTTATCTCAAAGAGCAGGGATTAGGTGAGGATAACTCAAAATGAGAGTGAATAACTGAAAGCAATTTGTCCTTTCCAAGGAGGCAGCAGTTTGGCACAGGGACAGTTCTGTTTCCTGTTGTAGGGTGAGAGAGAGGTAGTGAAGGGACTGTGGGCCACATTCCTTTGGGGGATGTCTGTCAGTGCCTTCAGACATCAGCTATATTCATATGCCTTCTATCTACAGCACTTACTGCACTTGTAGAGCTTGTTGATTTTAGCTACATCCAAGTTACTCAGCCCATCTCTCTGCCCAATAGGTATAGAGGGGTCAGGAACTGGTACAATAGTTGGTTTTCCTGGAGTGCTGGAGAAATCATACCTGTAGAAACAAGGAAATCACATTTCTAGATTGCTTTTCATAGACAGGGAAGTTCTCTAACTGCATTATCATTTCTCATGTACCACATAAACAGAGTTTTAATGGAAATGGACAAGAAGCTTTTCAGAGACCTGGCAGCCTTCTCTGAAGAGGACCAGCATGGCAAATACTTGATGTTCAGCAGGTGAAAGCAAGCAAGCAGAAAAAGCTGCTCTGTCCTGAGTGAAAAGGCCTTTAACCAATGTCCAGGAAAATGGACTGAATCCCACCTTCTTGGTTCCTGAGGCAGAGGAGCAGAAATAATTCTGTCTCAGTTACTAATTGCCTATTTGCTCTCTGCAATTTCCTGCCTTCTGCTAGTCCAGTTTTGTTTCATGGTTTTGTTCAGAAATTATTACTTGCTTGGGGAAAAAAAGGAGAAGGTACATGATACAAGCTTGTACATTATGGACTAAAATGCAGCCTTAGACCGTGTTCCCAGATTAACAGAAGGCAGCATACAACATCTCAATAATATAAAAAAATTCCATCTTTCTTGCCTCTACACTTGAATGTTGTTGTCTATGATCAGCTGTTACTACATTTATGAAATAATTTAAACTTCAGAACTGGTTTGGATCAGTGGTTCAGTAGAATTAGACTTTGGGCCAGAGTGCTGTCAAAGGCCTTTAGCAAGAGACACGAGTACATTGGAAAAAAAATGTTGTGCTATGTTTTGTTGCTATCCATATCAACTCTTGATTTCGAGGAATCCTGCTGACAAAGAAAGTATGCTCACCCTTAATTATGTCCATGCACTCAAATGAACAGCAAAAGTCACTCCCTGCACAGAGAAACTTCTCCTTCCTAGAGCTGAGCAGAAGATCTGAAAGCTGTTTGCTCCTTTGAAAGGATATTTCCGCAAACAACTTACGCGCCATAGTGCATCACTGAAGAGTAGTCATAGGGAAGGCCCAGGTTTTTGGAATTCATTTTTCCAAAGTTCCCTTGTTCCCCTGTAAAGTAGGAAAGCAGCATTTCAGTCAGAACTGCTCTAATACAGGCAGTACACTGTCTGCTGTCATAATCCAGAGAGTAACATAAGATACTAATATGTGTTCTAATGAGATCTTGGACTTACCAAAACCACCTGAGATTTCTGAAATGGGAACCCATTTTTACAGTCTAGTAGATTTCAGAATATAATCAAATAAATTTTGATATAATCAATCATTAAAACATTCTACTCTTCAAGCAATAGTATTCCTCTGTCCATCTTCATTAGTCTGTCTCCAAATACATTTCAGTGCATTATCTTCAATACTTTAAGCATCCAACCTATGTCCCCAAAGTTGCATTCATGCCTTGATGGGGAAATCTGGCTGACCACCTAGATGAAAAATTAGGAGCTATGCATGGGTGATGTCATGCTGAATCCTAATGCCACAAAAAGAAGGAACATATTTTCCCTGTTACTTGCCCCAGAGCCCATACTGCTCTGGCTTTGTCTCTGGTCAAACCCATCAGCAGTGGCTAGAGTGAAGTGATATGACTCACATGAAGCAGAAAAACAAATTCTGTCAGAACATCTGCTGAGCATCCCATCACTTTTCATCAACCTTAAAAAGCCAATATGAGATAAGGTTACACTGATACAGGGCTGGGGCCCAGGGACTGAGACTGGATTTCATGTCACCTAACTTTATTTCTTCAAGTTAGGCACTGAAGCTATTCCTCAAGGCTTCCAGGGTAGTCAGAGGAGAGGGAAAGAAAGAGAGACACAGTTGGAGGGAGTTTCATGTGAAGAAGGCACTTATTTTTCTCACTGACTGGAGATCTTGAGTATGAATTACATGCTGGGTCTCTTCTCCATGGTGAGACAAGCAAATAAGCACTGTCAGAGCAGGGAGCTGAATGCAGCCAGCCTGGCATTAAGACTAAAGCCCTAGCCACTGAGCACTCCTTTCCAGTTCTGTACCTTCATTATTGTAACTACAAGTGTGGTTTGTAAACCACAAACCATCTGGATGAGAGTTTGGAGTTGGATATCCTTGAGATCTACACAACTCAGCTGGCAGGCTTCCAACCAGAGCAAATCTCAGCCAGCCAGTAATGTCCTTCAGCACTGGTCCTGGGCTGAGGGCTAAGAGATGCAAAAAGATTTGAAATCCCAACTAATAAAAAATTTGGGGATAAACATGAATTTGGAGCTTTTTGTAGCTCTAAAACTCAGTTAAGGCTTAAACTGTTTCTCAACAGCATTGGCCTTCCTGACTCTGTTTTAATCTCAGTCCTTCTTATCTGTTATATTAACTTCAGAAAGAATTATCAGCAAGTGTGCAGCTTTTTTTGAGGTGATGAACAGAGAACACAGTTCAAACACGGTGAAGCACTGAAGCATATGGCTACTGTTTGGCACAGAATTGCTTTGCTGAATTAGTTTGCTAAATAAAGAAAAAGTGACAGCATCCTAGCTGGACTGAGGTGCTGCCAGCAAACTACTACCTACCTCATCACATGCCAAAGAGATCTGGCTGTCTAGACCTGCACATGTTTGGGGACTTACCCCATCTTTTCCACTCTCAAAAAAGAAAAGAAAAACTACCGCTGCCAGAATGCAAGTACAATGACTCAGAAGAGCTGAAAAGGAGAAGACTGGCTGAAGACTCTGAATATATTTTTTTTCCCAAAAATGTAGGAAAAACAAGCTGAGTTTCAAGTAGTTAAGTGGACAGCAACTGATCAGGCTGCATTTGTCAAAACAAAGAAGTAGGATGCCTTCCAAGGTAAATTGCTGGATAAAAACAGAACCCAGAAAACATTCACAATATGAAAGTCCTGGCAGGAGAAAAACAGCTTTTGTACGAGAGCTGAGACACTGGAGAAGGTCTTGAGGTCTAGTTCTGCACCACCAAGGTCAGCAGGAGCTCTGCCATCAGCAGGCTTAATAGCAGCAAGTTATAACTTTACAGTCCTCATGAACATAACTCTTTCTCCATTTCCTTTTCCCTGCATATCTTTGCATTTTTTCCTACAGTGCACACTCTGCATTCCAACTCCCTTGACACACAAATCATCTCATTCTCCACCCACAGTGAACACTCAAACCACTGATGATACACCTCATCTCCTTTGGCATAGCCCTGTCTTCTTTACCTCTTCCTCCTCATTTATCATTTCATGACTCTGTGCCTGAATCACAGTTTAGTTACATCTGTATCCTTCAGGAATTATGACATCTGAACCTGTGGAGTTCCCTTTGCAAAACTGTAAGACTATATGTGTTTAGTGTATATAACTTCATGATTTCAACATCTCTTTCTTAGCACATCCTTTGCTAACATTTCAAACATGGCACACCTTTGTTGTGCAATGGCAAACAACTCACAGCAAAATTACACCTTAACACTGGAGCTGAAACCTCAATAAAGAACAACACAAATGGAATTTACTTAGGATATCATGGGAATAGCTGAAGAAAGTTTGGAGAGCAGTGTGTTAGGAATTTGCAATAAAAACAATCAAGTTCCATCTGGAGAAAAAGATGGATATATTTTTAGCTTGATATTGTGTAGTTGAGTATCTTTGTTTAAGAGACTTAATAGAATTTGGTATTCAATTGTCTGGCCTCATTTACTATTATTTTCCTTAATGAACTAAATAGACTATTGTATTTTTACAATTGTTATGGATTACTCAGCTCTCTAAACAGTTGTCAGACAAGTGACTCCCTGCATACTTTCTTCTGGTATTTTTCTTCTGTGTGCCACTTTCTCACTTTCCCTTGGATCTTTTGCCATTCTCTCTACGCTTTCCTCCCCAGAGCCTGGATCTCTTGTGTATGATGAGCCCATGTTCCCAGCACACAGATCATGGGCACCTGCCCAAACGATTCATTCTGCATTCCTTTCCATAAATAGTGTCCACTTGTTTTTCCTCTACACAATTACCACTCCTGATTGCTTCCCATGGCTCCTTCTTTTCATGTGTCTATGATCCTGTTCACAAGGAGGAAATAATTGCATTCTTTCCTCTCACATCAAGCCAGGTCCTAGAATTTTGGAAATGCTAATGGTTGCATATGTTTCCAATGCCTCCACATTGAGCCCCTTGTTCGTATACATTTTAGGATATGTGCATTTCACTCACTGCCTTGTTCATACACATTTTAGGATATGTGCATTCCACTCACACCAAGATGCCTACTGGCTGCCTTCCCCTATTTCCCTGGCTATCATGGAATATAACTGTTGTGTGAATCCCCAAAATTATCTTGAATGTCACACTTCACCCCCCTCAGTTAAGGGTCCCATAGTCTTGCCTCCTGGCCAAGTCTTTGCAACAACATTTTATAATCTTGATGATCCTCGTATTTTGGGGTCTGGGCTCAGAAAGGCAATCAAAATAAGAATACAGAGCTACTTTCAGGCTGCGTCTTTCACAGTGCCAAAGGTGTAGCCACAGAAATTCCCTTAGTACAAACACTGAACACGAAACTCTATCATACTGAATGTGTTGCTGCTGCTGCAATTCAGCCAGCATTAATCATGCTTCTTATTTGCATGTCGTTCACAGGAGAAATGTTCTCCTTTAACTGTAAGTATATATTTTCTCTTAAGATTTAGTGGACATACCTGCCACTATGTGCTCCCACATAATCTTGACAAACCTGTCCCGATCACTCCGTGCCTGTTCATGGATGAAACCCAGTGCATGGTTCATTTCATGCTGAATTGCTCCTTTATCCATGCAACCATTTTTCACCAGGCCTACTGCTTGGCGTCCTCCAATCTTTCCAAAGTAAGACCAGCAGCTAAGAATAAGCAATCAATAACCAAAAGGATCACATTTAGCAAATACAAATATATAGATGTATTGATTATGTCACCAAGGTTCTCTAGCTATGCAGCCACAGCAGGGGATATGCAAATAGTCACTGGCATGAGATATCTAGACTTCTGAAAGCTGCCAAATGACATGGTGGGAGGGAAATAAAGCCTTTGTGATGAAGATGGCAAATTTTAAACCAGTAAATTTGCTATATCAAACTAAGGCAAAGCAGTATAAAGTATTAAGCAAAACCTGAAACAATTATACTTATTTAAATTTTTACAACAATTAAGGAAAATTTCTTATTTTGAATTATACCCCATTATCTTTAAATCATGCACACATTTATTCCTGAAGCCTATTAGCTGATGTAAATACCAGTATATCTAAAGAAAAATGAAAAATTCCATCTTGTCTTTAAATCTTTACTGCTAGCATGAAAAAAAACCCTCACAAAACTATTACTTAAATCCAAAACAAACCAGAAAAAAATCGAAAAGACCTTTTGAGTGCTGCCTCTCTCAGGAGACAGGGAGCTTACCTCTGCCCTCGTTCAACATAAACATAGTCTGTTTCTGTAGTGCGATTTACAAATTGCACACAGGTCAATGTGGAGATCTCTTGCAAAGCATCAGCAATCCAAGACCTCTCTGTTATTGCTAGAAAGAGAAGGGGACAATCTTTCTTGGTTAATCAAAAAGCAAGGTGCATTGATGGGGTGTATTCCTTAAAAACTTCACAGCACTTATTAGCTCTTTATTATACAAGTATAGTAAAAAAAGGGTACCAAACATTCAGAGATCTTCAAACTGATTGGACTTTTATGGGGAAGGATAACAATTACAGCTATCCCATATGCATATTATTTAGAAGAGAGCTGATGGAAAGCAAAAGATTGGCATTGTTCCTTCCATTAGGCAGAACAGAAGAAATGAGGCAGTTTCAGGTAGAAATAGTTGGATTGGAGTATCCCAAATAAGCCAGCCGATTGTAGCTAAGCACCAAAACCCTATTTTGTTTATCAGAAAGAGCAAATGTCTGCCACAGCTCCCTTGGAATCACTTAAGACAGCCAAGGCTCAGGTACCAAATAAAGATCAGAGTGTTTATCTACTTTGGAACATTTTGGTTTAATTTGGCTTCCTCAGTTATGAATCATCTGCAACTGATGTGTATCTCAATTTCCTAAGATTTAAACTTTGGAGAGAGGCAGACAGAGGAAATAACCCTCACCTATCTACAAAAGTATATACTGCAGTTCTGGAGGCACATGTGCAGAGAAGCAGCCTAGATAACAGAGATTGAGCTTTTTCAGTTCCTTTCCCTGAGGAACGAGAATCAGGCTCAGGCTGTGTTTTACTTCCATGCCATTTTCTCTCAAGGGAAGCTCTTTGAAGAAAGGTCTGTATGGAATTCACTCCTGCAGCTTTTTGCATAGGACAGAGCTATTGACTGACTAGAGGGAATCAATAAGGGAAAAATATCTCCAAGGATTTTTGCTCCATTTTTGCCTCTACAGGAGTTCTAGTGTGGGAATATTTCTATGAGAAATTTAAAAGAAAATTATAGCATAAAAAAAACATGTTCCTAGTGGTGATTTTGACAAAAATACATTCATAATGTGAACAAATTATGCCACTTCTAATGTACTTGTTTCATATCAAAGTACACCGTAGCTAACAGGAGCAAGTTAATATTTGAAATTACAATTAATTGCTATTGGCCCAAGTAACCACATATTTTAGTGTGATCTGTTTGGAGTCTTAGCCAAACTTCTGTGGGGCTAACGGGATAGAGAAAGAGATGTGACAATAAATTCTCAATTGTGCAAAGGTTGCTTTTGGTGCATGCCAGAGAAACATAAAGTAACAGGGAGTTAGGGACCGGAAAATCAAGGCTAACTTTAGAGCACCCATTTGCATATACTCACAGAAATCAGAAGAGATGTTAACTGGAACCTTGACCAGTCCATCTTGTGACTTGGGCCACAAACAACTCTCACAGTTAATTGCACTGCGTCGCCCTCTTCTCAAGAGGATGTCTCCTTCATACACAGCTATTTCACTACCTGGCAGGAGCAGAAAATAAACGACATACAAGGCACTGAGAAGGCAAATACATGTGCAGAAGGGGAGATGAGAGGTATACACTAACCAAGATTTTGCATCTTTGGAAATTTCTTTCACTGGAGTTCATTTCCTAATAAAGTGAGGAGGGATTAGTGTGCTAAGACTGGCTAGGTCTGCCTTGCTTCCTGGATAGAAAAGTTTAGTATTAATATAATGTCATAGTGCAGCTGTGATCAAAGTTGTGACTGTAAAAACTTTAGTTTAAGTAGCTTGGGAGCTTTCAGAGGGGAATGCTAAGTGGTATATGTCATTGTCCTCTTCATTAGAGCTTGTGGAATTAAAGAAAAATCATAACTGACCTCTGTAAAAATAGGATTAATAATACATTACTATTAAATAAATTACTATTTTTATCATGCATATTGAATGTATGCAAGCTAATAATGTCCAGGTTAACTGTGAATTTGACATAAGACCTTGTGACATGCTCCTCAGTTCTGACTCTAAAATACTGGGGATACATTTCTCACAGACAAAAGCTATCTGTTATTAAGCAAAAAAAAATTACAGAAGTCTTGGGTATAGCAAACAGGAAAGTACCATATATCACATAAGATAGAAAACAAAGTGAAAAATACTCTGATTTGCTAGAGCTACATATAGAAAAGAACATTTCATGTAGCAATTGTTCAATAATTCTTCATAATTTCTTTATCACAACAGCATAAAAAATCGCAATGAATGTGACTTTAAAACACAGTTGAGTTCTGTGAATTACTTTCCACTGATGGTGGGGAAAAAAAACCCCAAAACATTTTCAAAGAGAAGAATATACCAAATCATGATATTAAAGTACACAGATGTAGTTCCATCAAAACCTGTAGTTATTTATACAATAATTACAATCAAACTCACCTAAGTCATTCTTTCTTGTAGTTATCTGAAAAAAAAAAATAGTACATATATTTTAGTACATGCTCATCTCCATAGTAGAAAACTTCTATCAAATAGATTCACAGCAGTAAGAGTTTCTAATTAATTTTAAGATAGAGCAACTCAGCAGCAGCAATGTAAATTCTCAACATCTCAGAGCAGGGACACACCTGGTTGGGTTTACTTAGTGCAAAGCTACAGAGAAATGCTATATGTGTTGGCAGAAGAAAGTACTTCATCTTCAAATTTCCAAGATGAACTTCTCTGCTCTGCAGCTCAGTTCTCAAAATTGTGGTTTGTTAACTTGGGGCAAGTTTTATGGGAAAGCTGCTGCCGTTGTTAACAAGCGTAACAAAATTAGATAACAAGAAGTATTTTCACAAAACAAACAAGCTGCAGGACCTCTCAAGAGAATTTCCAGGCTCTCATTTCTTATTTATCTTTAGAAAACAGAGGAAGTGGAGCAATAGGAAAGAAAATTCAGTAACCTTTAAGTGACTCATCTTTAGTTCTAAGAAGAAGCCATGAGCTGCTGCAGGTCCCCTCACTGCTGACCAAGGGACAGGATATCCGGCTGCAGTGTGTTTACAGCCAAACTCCATCTCAAGGAACTCTTTGATCCATCCACACTGACTACCTGTAAAAGTAACTCCTTAGCTTGCTGCCAGGAGACACCTTGCTCTGCAGGGCCCATCTATCTGCCTGTCCCCTCTGCATAGCTCCCGGCCCAGCATTTCTGGCCAGGGGCACTGAAAATCTGTCAAGAGTCAGAGATTAACCTGATTGTTGACAGAAATTGTTTTTTCAACATGGTATCTTGCAATATAATCATTGTTGACAGAAATTGTGTATCTTTCTGGAGTCTGCAAATGCCTAAAATCACCAGGTCACAGAGTTTTGGCTTCCTGGCTTCTGAGAAGCCCTCCTTCCTTTGATGTCCATGAACAGAAACAATACTAGAAAAGCAGGCTCAGTCCTAGAAAACTCACACTGTAAGAGTAAGGCAAAAAATTAGAATATTCATGCTAAAGCCACATGAACATCACTATAGGCAGGCAGATCCTGTTTTCTTGTCCCAGCTTCAGTCCCTGCACAAATACTGAGGAGCTGTAGAAAATCATAAAGATTTACTGTATCAGATCTTTAAGAAACAAACAAGAAAACATTTGACATTTTCTGCAAAGACAATACTTTGAGGAACCTATGTGGTTCACAGCAAATCAAGATGGCATGGCAAGTGCCTTTCCAGAGAGATATATGGGCTGGTCCATTGTTTTTAAGGAGTACTTTGCTGGGAAAAAATTAGCTGATATTATGTAAAGCTTTGCTACTAATATTTTAATTTTACCCTACTAATAGTTCGCTCCTCAACTTTCTAAAACAGTCCACATTTCTGTGACTTCCACAATTTATCTGCATTTATCATTTCCATGTAGAAAAATAATGAGGTGCAGATAAAAAGGGCCCTTTTGTCTTTGGCTGATCAGAGGATGAAGTACAGAAGTCCTCATTAGTTTGTTGTATCAACCAGAGGTCCTCCAGTTCCAAGCAACTTCTGTGTCTATTCAAAATCAGGCTCAAAAGAGAGGCAGAGGAGTCACAGAAACATATTTCTGCTGCTACACATCACAAAATGACAGAGGAGAGAGCAGAAGTTATTAGGTAATAAAAGGAAGACAACAAGACCAGATCACTGTGGAGAGCCTGCAGCTGGGTCACTCCAGGTGTGCAGTAAGCAGGGATGGGAGGGCCCTTTGAAGTTCTGCCATAGAGTTTTACATATTCATTCCATGGGGGAAAAAAAAGCAAAAAAAAAAAAGCAAACCCTCAAATCAAGAGATTTATCCCATGGTTTAATTAGTTTTCCTGACTGCCAGAAACAACTGGGTATTTTTCAAGGCTAATTTATAGACCAAAGTCTTATATCATCTGGTAACACATTATCAGGAGTTGTCTCATAGATGCAAATTTCCTTTTTGATGATGCTTGTCTACATTATCTGATTTGATATTCTACCAGAATACTCTTCAGGTCTTGGTTTCATTATCTCTTCAAATAATTTGACTACACAGCTCAAACTTGCTTTACTTCTCCCATATGCCTTTTCTTACCTGGCATTTGAGAGTTCTCATTCTTAGCCACACCGTCCTTGATCTGCCACATATTTTATCACTGCTATTTGTTAGAAATTTTATTATGTTTTTCACATTTTTGGGGATGCTTCCTTAGTTTCATCTTTATTCCATGACAGAGAATGGGCACTTCTTTCACCATGTGATCCAAATTGCTCTTGGCAAAACGTTAAATGACAAAGTCAGAAATAACAAACACCTGAAGGTGTTTAAGTAGAAGGTTTTTCCCTAGCTCTGTATCAGTAATAAGCATTAAGTATAGAATGTCCCATGTTTTTTCCATAATGAGAAAGTACAGAGGCATTTTCCCTGGCTAAAGCATTAGAGTGAACGAACCTATGAAGGGTCCCCTTCCTGTGAAGGGAAGGAAAATTCAGGGGGGTGAATGGCCATGTGATTGTCTAAGCAGCTAGTGGAATATCACATTAAAGCTCAGTTCCTCCGCTATTCACTCAAAGGTTATGCAGGCAATTTCTAGTAAACAAACAGTTGGCATAACTCACCAGTGTGTTCACCTTAAGAAGCTTATTACCTTTGAGGAGGAATCACAGATATCTCTACATGTTTAAAGAGGCCAACTGTCCTTACTACATTAAAAATCCCAATTTTTAAAGTAACAGTTATAGAAAGCATTGCACTTACTTACTACATGACAATTCTTTTAAGGCTGTTTTGAGCAACTCTGCATTTAGAGAGAAGTCAGGTTCTGCAGAAGAGCATTTTAAAATAACTTTGTAGCCATTAAATGAAGCTATTATACTATACTATAACAGGCTGAAAAGAGTTAAACAATAAAACCAAAAAATCCTTTGTGTTTAAAATTATTACATTTAAGGCTTAAATGTTTACAGATATTTTGTCTTTCAGGATGCTAGAATTAGTGAAAGCATGCAATTCATGCCTCATTAACTGATTGAGAGAAGAAAATGAGCTTTCCTGCTTTTGAGTTGTGAGTCAGTTAATCAGTCCAGAATAATGAAATCATTGACCTTGATCAAGTGCAAAAGTGTTTTAGCTTTTTCAGAAAATGTCAAAATCACAAAAATAAGATTTAAATCTGGTCCCTGGTCCTTACTTTGTCCCAGTTACCAGGCAGCAAAAGCCAACCTTTCATAGCAGAGGTTTTGAGCAAAGCATACGCTTGATACAAAAAACCTTTGAATGTTAGTTTTATTATAATCAGTCAATTGAGGTGTGTGTTACAGCATTTTATTCCACTGCATATATTGACATATTTCCACATTTTGGGTATGTTTTAGTTTAAAAGAAATAGTTATCCTTTAAAAGAAAAAAATCACCAGTGTCAATATGGAGCTATGCTGAAATCAGTTTAAAACCATCATGTGGGCAGACTCTGTTCCTCCCAGACCTCCTGCAGCAGTGTGATCTCTGCTATTTTACCACCACTTATCCTTTACCTTTCCAGTGTCAGAATGATACCATCTTGTTAGAAAGGAGAGGCACAAGTCCAAAGACTTTGCACTGGAGATAACTCCAGGGGTCAATGAGCCTCAACCCCAGATGACGCCTAGAGACAGGAATCAGCTAAAGCATTTCCAGCACAGTTGGTTTTCTCCGATTTGCAGTAGCTGTAGGCTGAAGAGAACTTTACTATAGCTGCTGAATTTGATGCATGGGGAAAGTTGGGTTCCTGGAGACGACAAAGGCTGTTTTCAGTATTTGAGTATCAGGTACCCAAGGACTGAGCCAGATGAGATTGGCTGGTCTATAGCTTCCCTGGCTCTGGCAAAATCTGGTCTGAAACCAGTGTCCAACTGCAAGCATCACACTAAAGCATTGTTTTATGTTCAGACACACAGCAGAAGTCCTGATTTAATGCTGCTCTCTAGTGGTTTGCCATTTGTGCAAATGGGACACATTTCCAGAAACAGCCAGGAATGCCCCATCACCACTCACAGCCTGTTTGCTCCTTTGATCCCTGTCTCAGCAGGGATCACTAACTGCTTCCTGCAGAAAATGCTTACAGGCATGAAGAGTCTGTCCTGAGAAGTGATGCATCAGTTTTAGCCTGAACCATCTCAAAACTTTGGTTTAGCTTCTGCAGCTTGTGGCTGCAGTACACACCTCCTCCAGACACACAGATTATACAAACAAATGCCACAATGTGTTTCTGAAGTGCTTTGATGGCCCATTAGAAAAATGGGCCATTTAGCTGCACCATTTTCTCTAAGATTCTCAAATTTCAAGATTTGTTTTGTTTTATTGTCGAGTGGAACCCAAATAATCTTCCTACTCTGTTCTAGCTCCATTTTAACTACACAGCATAGGTTTTTACCCCTTTCCTGATTTGCCTTGAAAGAGAACCAAGACAAATGGGCCAGAAGGGAACAGCCTGAAAAGGGTGACTCTGGAAGGGGGGCTCCTGAGGGGAGCACGGCCTGTTTGATGTGAATTGCATCCAGAAGCCAAAGGCAGAGACAAGACTAAAGACAAGGACACAGCATAGATCCAAGTCCAGGAAAGAGACCAAGACTAGGCCAAAGACACAGTATGGAAGAAATGCAATTGCTCATCCTGGATGCTTTTTAAAGTTTGATTGCACTTTCCTGTAGCTCTGGCCCTATGGTGATTTAAGCAGAGCTTACTGAGCTCACGCAGCAGCCAAGCAGTTTCATATGTAAGTTGCCTCTGAACTCCTGGTGAGCATCACCTGCTCCTAGTAAGTTATTATTATTTACTGCACTGATTTGTGCTAAAACCCTTTCTTGTCAGCAGTGATATTTTCTCTGAGACATTCTTCCAGAATGTGAGATTTCCTCAGATCAACCCCTGTAAGGAATGTTTTATCAGGAACATCCCTGTTCTGTTCTGTAGCACATCAACCTAAGGGATGTACAGCTTTGCTGCAGTAACCTTTTCTCCTTTACTACTTGCTTATCTACTGATTCCATCAAGTTTGATTGGTTTTTGTTTGGTTGGTTTTTTTTAAATTATCATTTAAAACACATTATGTGATGCATTTGTCAGAATTTACTCTGCTTTTTATTTTCACTATTCAGATCTTCCATTCTTTATTTCTGCTGCTTCCTGTGTCTAAGCATGATTGTTGCATTTTTACAATGTCCAGTACACACCTTATTTCCATTCCAGATAATGATATTTTCTTGCCAAGTTTTTGTTCCTTTAGTTGCTCCTTTTGTCTAACTGTTTTGCTTTTTGGGAATATTTTTAAAGGTTCATATTACAAGTGGGCATTTTTCAGGTCTTTCTCTGCAACTAGACTTTGAACTTTATGAAAACACAGAAACATATATACATGTACATGCATTTCCACAGCAGCTTTCAGGGCAAGAAAGAAAATTGGTTTCACACAGAAGAGATTATTTTCAGATGAAATTTCTTACTAGGTAAGCATTGAGCACCAGGGAGAATGCAAACATTTCTTTCATAAATCTGTCAGGCTGATACTTCAGAAATCAAATAGGTTCAGTTTCTCTGAATATTTGTAGGGACAGCACATGTTTTGGGACTACACTGCTAAGCTAAAAAAGGTCCAAAAAATGTAGAAGTGGATAATAATGTACAGAACTTTTTCAGCATGTCTCATTCAAATTATTATGAAACTATATTAAAATATTACACTGAAAAGTGGGGTGAGTAGCTGCATTTCATCAATAAAGAAATTTAGATGCTGAGACTCTCAGTAGTAGAATGAGAACTGAGTCCCATGTCCTCACTCTCTATGTGGATTGCTACACGTTCCTGACAAGCAATATTTGGCGAAGGAACAGAGCCTCCCATTTTTAAGCATTCTCTTGTAAGTACTTACAAATCATCTGGGTGCTATTATCTCTTTTATACACAGAAATTAAGGTCAAACCTGAAAAAGGAAAATCTGACAACCTGCTGTAGAATCTTAGTACTGGTTGATATTTAAATCAGATATTTTAAATGCCCACGTTCTGCTAGAAAAAAAATTAAAATTCAGTTCGTCACTGTCTTTCTCCTGGAGATTAAAAGGAGCTAAAACCACTATATAAGGGTACATTGCTCTCTCTGTCAGCTGAAGAACCAGGTACCTCATGAACAGTAAAATTAAAGCAAGGAAAGAAGGAAGAGAAAAATATGGTGACAGAATCTGAGTCTGTTGTATCTGAACCTGTGCTTTCTGACAGCTGTGGCATTGCCACTGCATTTGATGCAGTTCTGCTATGCAAACTTAGCACTTTCCCTGCTGCAGTGGAGAACAGTGACACCTTTAGCATTTTGCTTTTTAAATAGCTCATATATTTTTCAACAGTTACTAGAATCCATATAACTTGCCTGTGCTTTTATCTCCAGGGCAATGCTGGTATCCTATCTCCACGGTAGCTCTGCAATAGGCAAACTGAGGTCAATTTTTTTCCTTTTAGAGCTATAATTATCAAGGCACAGCCCCCATTAGTGGAGAATAGCATGAAGGAGATGAAAGTTCCCTTTCATGGCAATAAATGGTCCCACCACATTTGAACAGGCTCAGAAAAAGGATTAAGTGTATGTGCTAATCCCCATATGCAGGCATAAAAGCATAAGTGCATAAACACAGAAACAGAGCTTTGCATAGGGGCAGTGTCTCTTGCAAGCACCTAAGCAAACAAACACTAACAAATATTTGCTCTGCAAGGGGCTTTTTAAGAGTGTATGAAATCTGTAACAACCATTTAAACAGTCTGTGCAAAATACCTCTTGCGTTGTGGCAAAGCCAAGGTATGAATCTCACTCCCCTACCCCCTCCAAGCCACTGCTGTGAGCTGGGTCTGAGATATCGAACTGGATTCCTGTCAAAATGATGGTTATGTATTATATCATCAGCTGTAAAGCACTGTGCAACTCCAATTAAATACTCAGAAATACATGAGAATATTTGACTAATGTACTGCCTTACATTTTTTTTAATATGTGTGTCCCCATCATTCCTGTTCATACAGCATCCACAGTGCACACTTTAATTCTCCCTTTTTCATGCAGCTTTTGCTTCAAGTAATCTCAGAGTCTCTGTTCTTACTAACATGAGACCAGCACCTACAGAATGACAGACAGTCCTCCAGAGTTCATTTATCATCTGAAGACTGGGACTTGCTCTAACCCTAACCTATAAGAAGAGAGTCAGTCACCTGTGGCAGCTTGCAATATCTGTGTTGACTGTAAACGGCAAAACCAACACATGACTGGCACATTACACCAAATAAAGGAACCCTATTCTTTGTTTAATACTAGTCATTCTGGGATTGCACATAACTGCTTTGAAGTGTCCAACACTCTAGACACCATTCCAGGTGCTGACATCTGCCCTAGCCTGACATGATAGGCAGCTTCAACACAGATTTACCTCTATGGATGCTGTTTGGGGGATTTTTAGAATTTTTTTTTTGCCTAGTGATTGGACTTTCCCATCAATATTAAAGAGTGTTGTCAGCTGCTCTTGGTGGAAATTTGTTTTGAGCAGAAGCTATTGAATGTGGGTAGTTTTAAAAGCTACACAAAGTGTGCCTGTGTGAGAAGTTAAGCATCTCTGGCAGTTACTGTGTCAATGTGGTGACACTGACGGTCATTTTTCTTTTTGCTACATATTCCAGGTAGATGGTCTCTGCCTGTTTCCTAGTGTTGCAGTTCAACAACACTGTTGCTATTCCAGCGGGTGTCTTGGAACATTAATAGGGATCTAATGCAAGGCAGTGGATCAGTGGTCAGGGTGGAATGATGACCTGGGAGAGGGAGTAAGAGGGCAGGACAGAGAGAGTTGGCTAAAGCTGCAGTGGACAAGCAGACCTGGACTTAGCTACAGCCCAAAGTACAACGTAGCTCTTAGGAAAATTCACACAGTGCCCAGCAGAGAAACAAGCCACTGATGTTAATCTCTAAAAGAACAAGGGAAAATTTCACCTACTCAAAAGGAACACAGAAAGTCAGCAGAAAGCTAACCAAGTCAATGTTTCTTTATGTCTCATCACCATGAGGTACAAGGTATATTCCATTTATGTTGGAATAAAAGCGTATCTCAGTTCAGAGCCACTAGTATTCTTTCTGGACCACAGATTCTAGGCTTGAAGGTAGCTAGTTGATTTTTCATCCTTGTTGGCAACATTGAGAAGAAACTTTACCCTGGAGAGGGTAGATCCCACAATGGATGATAAATTCATTAGAGAATGTTGGCCAGAAGCACAGGTTATAGGAAACACCATAACTCTGCAAGTATTATCATGACAGTGTCTCTTTTCTGTAAAAGAATTTACTGTCTGTGTAGGTGGAAAAAAGTACTTAAACAGGTCAAAAACACCCTGTAAAGAGAGGAACCATCATATGAATTTTATTGTTCATGATAGGGGTGAATTATTATCAAGAACCTTGTTCTGACATCCTGAGAAAAAAAATCACTGGTGATTCCAAATGTCAGCAGAATCTACTAGCAAGGCTTTGCTGTCTGTACAGTTCCAAGTATTTGGCATGAGTTCAAAGTAAAAATAAATCTGAAAATTCCTGAAATCTGGGAAGCCCATATGTGAATCCAGTTATGTATCCTGGCATTTTGGCAGAAACAGTTTTCTATTGCAAGACTTTGAAGCCTACATAAAAATCAAATTGCCTTTGTGCTCTGTAACTAAAGGCATATTAAATATAGCAGCTTTGTTTAAGTGAAGCCAAAAGTTCAAACTTGCTTATTTCAGGTTTTTTTCCCCTCATTAAAATTATCAAAACCTGTTTTTATTGCCAAACACATGGCTTTTGATGAAATGCAGCTTTCAGTCACTTTTTAGGCTGGATTTTGCAATTAATCTCATTTGAATTTTAATTTTGGAAATGCATAAATATAGATGCTTTCACAGTTTATTTGGTTTGAAGTGATTTCAAATCTTGTTAATTTTTCTCACTGATTAAAAGTTAACCATATACTACATTAACAAGCTCTCTACCTTTCTTACATTTTAAATCTAAATTAAAATTAGTATCTTCTTCATTCTCAAAAAACATTAACTAAAATTAAAAATAGTTCTGTCTTCAGACAAAATTCTTTACCAATCTGAGAGTTAAATAGCTGTGGTATCTCATTCTTATTGTACTGAAACAAAAGAAAAATCCTCTGGAAATTAGTGAGAATTTTGTATGACCTCAATGATGAAGTCCTAATTTTAATGTCTGAATGCTCCTATAACTATTATCTAACAAGCAGGAGGTGCAACCATTATAGTTATGCTTCTATAATGGCTCTTACTTTATCATTTATGCCATCCTTGTAGATTGTAGCATTTTCTACCTATTGTTTGCAGGGATGTGCATGATAAAAGATGTAGGTGAAAAATCAGGCTGTAAGAATCCTTGGTTGCAAACAACGTGCCCTTTTTTTATTCAACCCATTTTATACAAAATCCCACTAGAAGATGCCATCATCTATTGGTGGAAGTGCTTGTCCATTTAATAGAAGCCTCATGAAACACTTCCTGCCATAATGAAATAGAAACCCATTCTTTCTTGGTGCTCTGAGAACAAGCAGACCATATTGATAGTCAGTGACTCCTCATATCATCTTTAGTGTATTTGTTTTCTTGTCATGTAACAGGTTGGGAGAGGCTCTGTCATAGGCATTAAACAGCTTGCCTCATTTAACAATGCTCTTTCAAAGAGCTATAAAGAAAAACATTAAAGAACAAAAAATAATAAGCCAAGCTGATGTTTGGAGTTCAGGATTTCACACAACTGAGCAAAAAGCATTTGCAATCAGAGAACTGTGCAGACTAATTACAGCTCTAGAAGGTAATGGGTAAGTGCTCTGTCTCTGTGCAAAAGGATCTTTAAGAGACTTGAAATGGATTTTAGATAAGAACTTTCTCAATAAGAGGGATATATGGTCACAAAATGTGCCTGATGCACAAGGAGTATAACACATTTTTATTTTAACTGCTGCCTTCGGTAGGAAGGCAGGGGCGACCTGGTTCTCAGAGAGAGATCACAGCGATCCTCATTCCGATCGGCTGGGCACTAATGACAACGCAGACACCCCTAGGGCGGATGGTCAAAAGGCGTTTATTATCTCATCTCCAGGGGTTTTATAGATTAGGGTCTTCTCTACGTCAAAGGGGTGGTCTCACAATACTCTCTAGGGTTAGTGGGTGGAAAAATACTGGTATTTCTTTGTTAGAGGGGTCTACTAAGTTGGTTACATTCCAGTGTGATCCTTATCTCTGGAAAAGGGGGGGGATGCATTCCTGAGTCTTTTCCCGTGACATCCCGAAATTCTTCCGAGCACCTGTCCCTGCTCCCCGCATTTAACACAGAAGCATCGACACCTCTTCCTTCCATAGGCAAGACTGAGATGTTATATACACAAAGCAATGTGTCAAACCCAGTTATAGCTAATTTCAGAAACTATTAATAAATTTCCCATTGTCACCATCCCCTAACAAGGCACTCGGGAACATGCTGACTACTTGCCTATACTTGATTCCATTCCTTTTCTTGATACCGGTTGTCATTATATTGCAAAGGTTCCATATTGTTGTTTTCTTATTACAAGAGTTTCACGCCTCCTTGATAGTTCTCACAGGCAGCTCCTCCAAGCACTAACTCTTTCTTCTTCTCACAGTAGCCAACTGACTCCAGCTCCCCCTCAACCAATCAATCCACTCTTTTATAACACTCTTCTTATTGGCTGCAGCTGTGGCCTGTTAAAGTCAGGCCTGCTCCTAATCTTTAATAATTAGCCCAGCTGCAACTCCTTAGGGGTAAGATTACTTTCTATGCTACCTTTATTTTCTTATATTCTATCATCCTACAGATACCTCTTCTATTTCCTGATAAAAAGACTTCCCATTGCCTGGGGGAACTGTAGCTCATCTTTATTTCACGCAACACTGAGCCATTATTTTGCATTCAAACATATCTGTACACTTTGTATCTAATGCTAAAATGCCGTGTGAAATACTGAGATTTGCACAGGGGAAAAAAACCCTGCTGCATGTGAGCTGTTGGCATGTCAAATTCCTCAGCTTGAGTACCACAGGCCCTTCACAGGAGAGGGCAGGTGGAAACCTGTGTACCTCTAAATGGTGCTTCCTACAACTGTGAATCCAATGATGCAGCCAAACACAAGACTGTCTATGCTTTCCTTGTTACACCATTAGGATTTAAGGGTGTTTGAAAATGAATAGGAACTCCTTAAAAGGAGTCAGCTCCTGAATTATTCTGTTACCAGTCCAGGATGTAGGAAGCTAAGTAGTGCTCCTTGCTCTGCCACAAACATTTTCTGTGGCAGCTGATACCTCGTTCAGCTTCCAGTGTAGGGTGGTGTTTATGCAACTGACTGCTGTAGTTGTATAGCTTCCCTTGGTTTAGGGACCTTTGTGTCTTCAGCTGAACTTTGTGCCAGAATTTTATTAATTCTCTGCTGGAGTCGGAATATTCTCCAATATTCAGCTACCCAGTGCAGCAAGTACCTCCCTACCTTGCAGGGATGTTGTGGAAGTGAAGTTAAGCAAGAGAGAATCAAATGTTGCTGTACTGACAGCTATAGAGGCCTGTAAAGCATAAAAAGTAAGGGAAGGTCTCAATACAGAAGTCCTTCACCAAGATGTAGCACGAGCAAAACGAATGCTTTGTAAAACTAATTTGTTGGGTGTTCTTGGGATGCTTGAAAAGGCCAATGGCAAATTTATTTTCTCAAGGTAAGGGATTTTTTTTTCTAATCTGGAACAGAGATGTCTGGAGGAGTTATAAAAGCTCCAGTCATTATTAACCAGCAGCTTTATTGTCTGGAAATAATTTCCTTTCTAGCTGGACCCTTTAACATGAGCCAACTACTACCACCATACTGTGATCACCTGTTTCAATGAATTATTACTGTGTGTTATTTTCCTGTCTTACAACACCTGGCACTTGCATTTCTTTTTGCTGCATTATGCTTTTTAACAGCAGGCAATGATAAGGCTGCTCAAATGTCACACAGGGCAAGAATATGACTTAAGAACCTAGGGATGAAAAAATGGAGGTAAACAGGAGTAACAAAGCAGGGCCATTCTGCTTGATGATGGCAGCCACCTGCACTCAGGTGAAACTGAACCTTGCAGCAGTCTAATCTAGTATCAATTCTCTCTGTTTTAATGTTTCTGTCCACCTGAGTACTGTAAAACAATCATTAGTTATCTCAGTCTTTTCTGATACATCTAAGGGAAAGCTCTGTCATTGTAGGGGTGTGATTTGGGACTTCAGTTGTTGATAAGGTTCTTATCTCTGAGCCAGTGTATGGTTATCAGCATAGGCAAAAAGTGCTGAAATCTCATCTCCTAAAGTTATTAAAAGTGACAGGGAGAAGCTGTTAGTCATTTTGCACCTGAGGAGTGGGCTTTCTAGGTCTACACAGAAAAAAATATATCTGACCATCACTCTTTCACATACTCACCCCTACACAAAACATAGTAACTTCTATAAAACTTTCTTTTTCTAATAAGTAGTTTGGGAATGTACTGTTACCAAATCTGAAGGTAACTTTTTTTTTTCCACTGACTTCAACACCTTGAACAAAATTATAAGTTATCAATGCTTTAGTTAAGATGTTTGAGATCCCAGCCGTCACTGAAAATTCTAGGTAGGCAAATCTCCCCTGTTGGTCCATACTTCTTGAAGGCTGGGAGGGGAATTTCTCCATGAAAAGACATCACTTTTAATTTACAAAAAGTGGAGTTTATGGAAGCATATGCATTAGCCATTTTGCTTCAGTAGAGGCACACTTTTGAGGTGAATCTCATCAGACCAGGACTGGAGTGCATTAAATGGATAAATCCTTTTGGATGAAATTAAGTAATAATTTTGGTGCTGTTGAAATAGTTTCACAAATAAAGTTCTTTCTGTGCTTAGCACAAAGTAAACAAATTAATTTCTCATTCTTTACCCACCCCCCCCCCCCCCCCACCCCCCCATCCCCTATTTGTCTATCCTCCAGAATATTCAGATTTTTCAGCTGGAACATTCTTAAACTGTTCTGCAGACATTGCAAACATTACAACCTAAAGTTAACTTATCTAAAAGATTGCACTCCAATCTATTTTATTGGCTTAGGAACTTGCTGAAAAAAAATTATGTTCATCTAAAATTCACTATTTTAAATGGAGAAAGTTGCATTTTAACTTCACTAGAATGAATCATTTAACCTGGATGAGGGAAAAGATATTTTTTTCTTTAATTCTTTATACGTCAGGCAATATTATTTTATTGTTAATCAGGCTATAATTTACACGTTAAACTCAACACAAACTTTATATAATCTTCTTTCTACCCACCAAAATATGGATTTGCATTATACAATTAAAAATTTAATATAATTCTACCAATACTATTGACAAGATTATTTGATATAAATTTTATTTGTTTTGAAGGAAGGACTTACATTTTGGTTATATGATTACAGTTAGTTTTATATATCTAATATAGATGCACACACATATATGTGCAGATCTCTAGAAATTAGTGTGGTATTTGAAACCTTCACTGAATTCACTGGTTTCCACTATTGCTCTTCTGCAAAGATTCACATGCTTGTGAAGTATCTTTATATTTGCATAAGAAATTATAAATTCTGCTATGAGAGTCTGTGCCAGGAAAGGGCTGCAGAATACTTCCTCTAAGAAGTGATGCAGATAATTATGTAAGGCATGGATGTGTTGTGAAAGCAAAGGAAATGAATCTTTTTAATTTTCAGCCCATGTGAGATGAGGGAATTACTTTGTTTGGTGTCTTTCAAGAGTTTCCTTTTTAACTGAAAAATGGAAACCAGTCTTATGGTACCACTCCAAGGAGGTTCTGCAATTAAAAATGACAGTATGGGACAAACAAAAAATTAACTATGCACTGAGAGAAGGTATTCCTAGACTTTAAGCAATGTAATTGTTCCTTTTATGGTTTCTGACTAAATAGGGTCCACTATATTCCAGAATGCCTTAAAAGACATATATATATAGGTGCCTAGGCTACTTTAGAGAAGAAATTGCAACGTTTCTTAGTCAAGAAATTAAAAAATGGAACAAAAGCGTGCTTTCCGCTTTTGGATTCAACCACTTGTTAGTTATATTCTCTACATATGAACTCAGCCTCATATGTAGAATAATATTAAATCAGAGAAAAATGAACTCTTAATCACTGTCATTCACTTAATGTAGTTTTCTCTCCCTGTTTCAGGAATCATAGCTTCAAACCACTCTTTTTGTTTTGCTTTGGCTTCCCTCATTGCACCAAACCATCCGCTAGCATAACATGCTTCTACCTACGTGTGTGGTGGTGTGCAGTGATAGTTTTAAAGCAACACACTAGAAAAAAAAACAAACAAACAAACAAAAAAAAACTTTAAATAAAAAAACTTTAGATGCCAAAGATGATGTCCAGACTCTTTTATCTTTGCCGCCAAACTGTACTCCCTCGTGCGAAGCAGCAGCATGGGCACAGCCCCCGTCCTGCAGGCTGGAGCCATGCTCCGGTGGCTGAGGATAGGGGAGGAGAGGGCGCGGGAGCCCCACGCCCTCCCGGGCACCCAGCCGGTGACTGGGATCCTTGTCCAGCTGCTGAGGGGTCTGGAGTGGGTGTCCTGTGAGGAGCGGCTGAGGGCCATGGGGATGTTTAGCCCGGAGAAAAGGAGGCTCAGGGTGACCTTTCTCTACAGCTCCCGGACCAGAGGCTGTCGCCAGCTGGGGGTCGGTTCCTTCTCACAGGTAACAAGAGACAAGATGAGAGGACATAGTCTCAAGCTGCACCAGGAGATTTAGGTTGGACATTAAGAGGAATTTCTCTACAATTGGGGTGGTTAGACACCGGAATGGATTGACAAGGGAGGTGGTGGAGTCACCATGCTTGCAGTTAAGACTGGATGTGGCATTTAGTGGCATGGTCTAGCTCACATGGGGCGCTTACGTTAGACTCAGTGATCTCATAGATCTTTTCCAACCTAACTGATTCTATTTGATTCTGTGAATGCCAGCAAGCCTGCAGTGAGGGCAGAGCTCGGAGAACTGGCTCCTCATGTTGGGCAAACCAACGCTGCTGCTTCCATGTTTGACTTAAGGCTGAATCAATTCATCTCCCGTCGCTGCATTCCCAGGAAATCGGAAGGGGCCAGCATGTCCCACAGGTGAAGCACTTCACCTGCCGCGTCAGACAGCGGTGTTGCCGGGGGGGTGTCTCGGTGCGGGCTGCGCGGAGCCCCGGCTCCGTTGTGAGGTGCCGGCTCCGAGCCCCCCGCAGCATCACCGTGAGCCCCCCGCCAACATGGCGCCCCTGACCCCCGCGCTTCCTCTTCCGGCCGGGTTGCCATGGCGCTGCCCCCCGGCCCAGCCTCCCCCCGCCCGCCGGTGTGTGTTTACATCGGGCAGGAGGAGCCGGAGCCCAGCGCCGGGGGAGACGGGCACGCAGCCGCCGGCCGCCCGCCCTCCCTGCATCCCCGCCGGGCGGTGCTCCGGGAGACGCGGCATGAAGGTGATGCTGGCGGCTGTCCCCGGGGCGGGGGGTTCGGCTGGGCCGCAGCGGCTCCCGGCGGCTGCGGGGGGGGCGAGGGGCGGGGGCCGGGCCCGGGCCCGGCAGTAATCGGTGGCGGGAGGTGGTGGCGGCCGTGCGCGCTCGTAACCAAGTACAAAACTTCCAGAAGCTTCTAACTTCGCGGGGGATGCGGTGTCGCTTCTTGGGTCCGTCTCCCTGGAAAGAATCCCCCCTTCTCTCCGTGAAATCCCCGGCTCGTTTCCTGCGGCTCTGAGATGGGAAGGGAATAGCGTGGGAGCCGATGGAGGCTGCCTGCCCCCGCTGCCCTTCCAGGCTGGTGTCTCCACGGGGAAATTTCCCTCCTTCCGCGGGCATCTTCCCTCATCCGCGGCGTGTCGTGGGCGGTTCGCTGCCCGGCGCTGGGGTCCGTGCCTCGGCGTGCGGCCGGGCTGCCCCGGTGCTCACCTGTGCGGCTGCTCTCGCAGGCCCTTCCCTAAGCCTGGCGGAGATCTCGCCTTTCTCCGTAGTTTGCTGTGGAAAACTATTAGGATGGAGAATGTCTGACCTGAGCCGGCTGTTGGTGTGGGTGCTGAGGCTGGCTGGACTATAGAAGTAGTAATATATAACACTCAGATGTGAGGTTGTGTCTTCTGTTGTGTTGGTTAGGAGTCAATAATGCTGTTGTATTGTTTTTTCTTCACTTTATGTTGTCATATCTCTGTAATTTTCAGATGTGTGACTTTTAAAGGGGTTTTCTCTCATTGATCAGTCTGAAACTTGAGGCACACCAGGCATTCCCTGTCTCCTGAATTTGTCTAGCAGTAAAATAAAAAATGTATTAGCTAGGTTGTAAGCTCTTTTAGGCAGAAACTGTATAGGTCTGTACCAATCCTGATGGAGAAATTTGGCTCAGGCCTTCCTCCAAGCCTCTTGCGTCAAGTTAGTGTGTGTTAGAAGTTCATCAGCTTGTGCAGGTGTTGGGTTCTGGGAAGTGCATGTGTGGCAGTCACTGGGCTTAACAATTGTCTCTGGGCACCAGGGCCTCTTGACCATGATATCTGCACAACTGGTGGGTGAAAGAAAAGGGGCAGCCTTTGCATACATGCAATAAATATATGTCAAAAGAGTGTGTCCTTTTGTGCAGTGTATATTTTGTTGTGCATTTGTACAAAGCTTGATAGTAAAATGTGTATTTTTTTCTTTCTCTCTGAGTGTTTCTTAGTTCCAATAGTGTAGGATAATAAAAAGTATGTATTGAGAACATAATTGATAAACAGCACTATGTTTTTGGGTGATGTGTTGACTTGCACTGGAAAACAAAAACCTCATAGTGCTGTGTGAACAGTACATCCAGTTTGAGGTCAAAACTAAAAAGATTTCCTTCAGCTTCTGCTTTATTGCACTCAGGTAAACAGCCACCTATTCTTGCTAAGCCCATTACTTCTGCTGAATTCCTTTTTTGCCCCACTAGAGTAGGGAAAGCTTATGGCTATTTATGATAAGCTCATCCAAAATACAGCAAGATGTGAGTGGAATCATGCTCTGGCTGCAAGGAAAATGAGTGTGTTTGGGGGAAAGTTATCTGTTTGTTTTTAAGCAATCATTTTCCAGGTATAAGCACTGTGTAGAGCATTTCAGTATAAAAACTTTTTTTCTCAGAGTGGGTAATTTCTTTCAGGGCACATTTCTTTCCATGTGTGCCACTTTTTGCTGTAGGAGTTGCTTCAAGTTTCTTCTAGGTAAGATCATTGCAGATGCATTATTTAAATTCTTAAGCTGAGGGTGGGGATAATTATCTTTTCATTTAACAAGTGGAACCCATTGAAATGTGCAGTATTTTCACCCCTTTAAAAGGGTGAGGAAAGGAGAAGTGAAGGGAAGGAAGAGGTGTCTGTGTGGTGTGAGTTGGATCTGAATCCCTTTTATGGGCCTGCTTGTGAGTAGTTCAGTGTGACTTTAAAACAAATAAATTTAAGGATTTGATCATTGCAGGGAAGACATCAAAAGTAAGCTTTTCAAAAGTCCTTGTGTCAATTTCTCCCCTAGTTATTGTTATATCCTGGGAAATAGATTTGAGTTTGTGTGTTTCTGGCAGCATTGGGTTTTGATGCCGAGTTCATTGATGCTGGTTAGCATGTTGCTGAGAAGGCAGAGCAGTCAAAAGAAAACAGGTTAATGCTAGTGTGTGTCAAAATGGTCTGCTTGCTTAGGGAAGGGAAGAAGCAGGCAAAGGGAAGTAAGTGGGAACATCAGGGGTGTTCTGCTGTAGAAGTGATCCCTTCAGGATCCCTTACTAATGCTGAGGAAACTGAAGCCTGATGTAGTTTATTTTTAAGACAATCACATAATAAATATCCTGTTGAAACGGTAGAGTGAAGTAAAGTTGTATGGCAAAGCAATGCTTTAAAACTTGGTGTTGAAGATGGGCTGGATTCAGGATAGTCTTTATGTGTACTTTTTCTGTTCCCCGTCTTTTGAGCTGCGCCTGTGCTGAAGGATGGTTTCTCTGGGCTCTTCCAGGCTATGCAAAGTACAAAACTGGGTAAAGTCCCTTTTCCTGATTTATAGGACCGGAGTGAGAGGCAAGCAGCTCAGAATGTGTCAGGAAGTGGGCCTTTTCTATAAGTAGTATAAGTGATACCGTTTGAATATGTCAGTAAAGTTTGCTTTCCTTCAAGGGCAGATTGTCCTGATGGCAAGGAAATACACCTTTTCAGGCTGCATTAGGAGCCTGGGTAAGGTCTGTGCTGTGGGGAGGGCAGTTCCATTTATTAGGGCAGCGGGGAGATAGGCAAGGATTTGGTTATCAGTCAGCTGCTAATCCCTGTCCCACAACACAGTATCTTTCCAGTATTCCTCTCTTGTGGCTAAAGGCTGGATTTCTCAAGTCTTAGGCAGCACTGGAGAAGGTTCTTGTGCCTTTGCCAACAGAACCTCTTCATGCTGTATCCTCAATGGATGAATGAGGCATTAGGATAGTTCCTGGTATGGTTCTGCTGTGCTGACTGCTTCTAACACTGCTGCTGTCACTGGGCTAACCTAAATCCAAAATCAGAGACATGAAAGGCATTGAGAGTGGCAGGTCATACTGAAGTTCTTGTTTGTGAAAGTAAGCTCAGGATGTGATTTAAGTAGCTGGTCCCCTCTTTATTGAAAGGATTCTTTGAAGTAGAATGAGAGCTTATGGTGCTTTCGCATGGGCTCACAGTTAAGTTATATAGTTTGGGATATGACAAGTGTCATAAATGTGACATTGTGCTTTGAGGAATTTAAAGCTATATTTAAGAGAAAGAATGTGAACTTACTGCCTATAGTTCTCTTTTTCTGACTGCCTGTGATAGTGAGTGTTGACAGATAAATTTTAGAGATCAGAATAAGGCAAGATATTTTGAAGATGCAGTATCAAATTCATGGAAAGCTCAAGTAAATATTTTTCTTGCTTGTGTTTACAGACAGCTCTGTTCCTTAAGGATGTCGTGGGTTGTTCTGTCAAAATGATGTATATGTAATATTTTTTTTTTTACATGTGTCCAATCTTGTTTAGCAGGCCTCCTTATAGCTGAGATGAAAAGTGCTTGGGAAAGGAACAGCTTATAAAAATAAGAGACAAGAGTTATTGCTTTCTATGGTGTATATAGTAATATTTTGTTTTCCTAGCATGTAGTCCTATATGTGGTCTAGTAATGAGGAGGAGCATGAACGTAAGTGATAGAGTAAAAGTTACATAAAGGTACATAGAATATGGAGTACATATTCTGTAGATGATTGAAATATTTGCCTGTGATTGGTCACATCTGTTTTTCTTTATTGCTGAACTGCCTTACAAACCTTGTAGTGGTTTTCTTTTTCAAATTTCAGCTGAATTTTGGAGAGATGGGAAAGGGTTGCATACCTTAGAAGTTCTGGGCAAAGGTATATTCCTACGTAGATGGGACAAATAGTAGAGCTCTTAAGTGTCTTCAAAACAATGTTCTGATTGAACTTAGCAGGCATCACAGAAGTGGCTTGTGCTGGTAAATCTTAGTCTTAATATGTCTGCAGAGCTGCTCAAGATCTGCAATTCTTGGGATTTGAATAATTCTAAAAACATTTTGGAGGGAGAACCTTTGCACCTCACAGATCTTCAAAGTAGAAGGCAGCAGTTAACAAAAGCTATTGCTTCCTGAATGAATTCTTACTTGTGTGTTACTTGTGTTCATAATAAAATGTTTTTCCCATCTGATGGGTGTTTGTTTGCTGAGTGTAGTAACTCTGGTTGGACTATTGTATGCAGCAAGTTGGGACCTTTCTTACTACTTCTTGGAGTGAGTTTGGGAGAAAAAGAGCTCTCTATGGAGCCTGAAATAAAGGAGGTGTTACTGCTGGCAGTGTTTCTAACAGTCAAGTTTTGACTGCACAGGCCAGGTATGAAATTGCAGGGCTTAACAGTACCAGAAGATGTAGCTTTTGTTCTGTCGAGTTAGTAAATATTTTATCTGAAATGTTTCTTCTTTAAAGCACTACAGTAAGTGCATTGAATGACAAGCAATACTGATCTTGAAAAGCTCTGTTGTGAGTTCAAAACTCATTTGTAAGGAAGGAAATATTTAACTACCTAGCCATCAACAAAATAAATTTAAAAGTTGTGTGATAAATAAATCATAATGCAATCTCCTAGCTAATTACCAAATGCAGAAAATGCGTTTTGAAATACCCAATGAAATAAGGACAGGAGTAAGTTCTGTCCTGAATAAAATATTTTATATTTATCCTCAATTTCTAGCATCTAAAATTACTTCTGAGTGTTTTGAAACAACTTTTTAACTTCAAATGGATTTGCAGGTTTTTTTTTTTTTAGTCGACTTTTTAAAAAGAAAATTAAGATTTTTTGGCAAGATGACTTGTGTTTCAAACTCTTGCAGTGATGTCTCTTGTGACTCTTTTGGGGGAGAATGCTTATATTTTTCAAGCTGTATATATGCTTATGTACTTTGAATTCAAGTCTCATAGTAAAAATTCTGATGTTTTAGCTGTAAAAGCTCTCAAAAATTACTTAAATTTCAGCTTGTTAAAGCTAAAATAGTAGTAGTGCACTTTTAAGGAAATAAATGCATGGAAATTGTCATATGAAACCATAGCTATAGAATTCTGCTTAATGCATGTTTCCATGAGTTTTTTGTTGTTGTTGTTGTTGTTTTTATTTATTGTGACCCTACTGAGGATAGTGAAAAGGTTATTACATTATAAGTCTCTAGCACGGCTGAGAAAATCTTAATGATCTTTGTCATATATGCCTATATTATTAGGCAAAGGACTTCTCATTTTTCAGACAAATTTCTCATACTGTCTGCAGCTCCCTAGAGTGATAGTTCCACCTCTTGTTGGGAAAATGGAGAATATTCTTTCTGTAGAGTGCATTATCTCATTTATTCAGGCAGACTAAAACTGGCATTAATCACTAAATCCGTCTGTCAAGGACCATGCTGGAAAAGTACATTTATAGTATAGTTATAATATGTTATAGTATAATATAGTATAGTATGTTAGTTATTCTTATTGGGCCAGGTCAGTACATGATCAAATGAAATGTGATTTGCTTGGTTTAGATTTTAAAAACCACTCTTACATTCTTTCTGTGCTAACTTTGATTTAGTAGGTGAAATCCAGATGGAAAATAAATGATCAATCGAGACAAAATTCAATACAATAATTAATTCAAAATCCAGAACTGTCTGGTCTACCACTGAGCAGACTGTATTGAATGTTTGTTGTATAAATGGTGCTATCTATCCTGTACAAAACACGAACATGAAAAGTGTAAACCATCAGTTTACTGGCTTGCTGAATGGAGAATAGACTGTGGTGTCATTAGTACTCTTGAAAATTTATTTATGCCAAATAAACCCTAATTTGGATTACTGACACTACAAAGTTGTTTTATTGCTGTGAAAATAGGATTTGACTGTTCTGCTGAGAATAGAACTCAATCTTGACTTGGCATTTGCAACATTAAATCTTGCTCTCATTGCTTCTCTCCACTAGTTCTGTTGTCAAGACAAAATTAAGTGGCCTCCCTTATGTGTTTGTCCAAACTCAGAAAAGAGCAAGTAATCTAAGCAACTTTTCTATTCTTTGTTACAGCATACTTTGAACAAAGTGCTACAATTTTACACTACTGTCATCCTCAGCACTTCTATTTCTGTACTTTCCTTTAGTGTTCCAGGGGATTTATAACAGCAACTCAGATTCCCCTTGGGCTGAAACCTGGCACAGAAGCTCTCATTATAAGTGAACTTTGTTTTGCAAAATTAAAAGCAAAGCATCCATCAAGAGGCTTTCTTAAACATAGAGGAAAGCAAAACAAAACAAAACAAAAAAGTTTATGGTTGCAGATCAATTTTATTCCCGCTGCAGGAAAAATCCAACTGACATTGGAAATCCCAAAGGTGTGGGTGTGCAATCAATAATGATGGGAGATTCAGTGGAATGTTTCTATTGCATTTAGAAAACTTTAAATTAAAGTCTTAATTCCTTAAAGTGCTGAAAATTCATTGCTGAAGTAAAAGCTGCAGCTGCAAACTGCCTAACAAAAGTACAGTGATAGTTGTCGATTAGTTCCCAGTGTCTGAGCAGCAGAGAATAAGGAGATGGTTGGGTGGTTATGTGTGTGCTTCAGCTGAAGAAGAACTGTAGGTCCTCAGCTCTCTGGAGAATACTGTCATCATGTTGAACTATCTACCTTAAACAACCAGTGGCTGGTTGTTTAATTTTTTTTTTTAAACAACAGCCCCCTTTTTTTTCCTGTAGCAATTGAGACCTTATGTAATTTTGTAAAAATCAGAAAAGGCATTGTGAGCCACAAGCCATTTTCAGATATGGAAGATGGAATAACTTAATTTGTTTAAACATGAAATAGCCAAGATAAGTTCTGAGAAACTTTATAACAGTGACTGGATAGAGGAGAGATCTCACATTAACAGTGTCATTAATGATGTCCTTTTAGGAAAGCCTGATGAAGGTCAGTTTCATTGTTACTGGATCTGACAAGCCCTTTGGCATCTGCAAACATTCAGCCCAGTCATAGTATGTATCATCTCTCAGGCATTTGGAGAAAGTGAAGTTGGGATGAGGAGAGCTGGGATTTTGATTTTGTGGTGTTAGGAAGGGGCACAGTATGCTAATGTGCAGGAAACTGTGGGTTTTAGTCTTGTGTATTTGAAATAAGTACTCTTTAAAACCTGACGCACAAATAGCCAGTGCTTTCACTGGGATACTTTAGCATCCCAAAGCACTTAACAAATTGTCCTGTGTTTGGGGACACTTCACTTGTTTCTTCACACAGAAAGAAACACTGAGTCTTGTCATTCTTCAGGGGTGCATCTAATCTTTATGATTATCCCTTGACATATATTTGATACAGTATATAAAAGGCATTGGACTTCTGCTGGGAAGCTTACAAGTGAAATCACAGATGTGGAGGTATGAAGCCTAGGCTGCCACGGATTTTCCTCTGCTTAATTGCTTTTTTGGACTTGTGCCTACATAGAATACCAGGTCTGAAAGTCACTGTTAGGCAGGACAGAGGACATGTGATTTATGCTGGTAGCTGAGGATTTGCATAGAAAGAAGCAAGTCTGACCTTCTGGGCTCTTAAGGAGAGGCTTTAGGAGGAATGAGGCAGTTTCTTACAGTGGAAGAAGTAAGATTCTAGGCTCAAGTCCAGAATATAAATGAATGAAGAATAATGTCAGAAAGGAAAAACTGGAATAAAGTGTTTAGAAGCAAGAATGGGAATAGGAAGGTTTGGATCAGGAAATAAATACCATTTTCACTTGGAAATGCACAGGGAAAGTAGCAGCTAAAGCTGCAGATTTTAGAATTCTTTCCAAAGTGTAGTCTCAACTGAGACAGTAAACTGCTGATTCCATGACTATTAGCTTTAGATTCCTCCAGCTTCTGTTCTGAAAGATTACTTAAAAGTTTGAGTATAATGGAGAAGAATATTTACATGGTGTATTTTCTTCTGGTTCTGCTTATGGTAGGGGATTTTTTTTTAAAAATTGTCTTTTGTGGGTAGAGTAGGAATGGTGAGAAGGAGCAGAATTAGAGCAGAGTAAGATATGTGGTTCTCTGAAGGAAATTTGAAGTTATTTGTCCCAAACTTGTTCAATTTCATTAATAATTTTTCACAAGATATATATATATATATTGTTTGATTGCCCTCCCTCACAGTTGCCCTTCTTGGACTTTGTTTTGGAGTTTTGTATTTTGCTGCTTATTAACAAAATGAATTCCTGACTCAATGAACAGTCAATTGACAGACTTCAGTTTAAGATTATATACCATAATTAATATCATGCCAAGTACAAAAGTAGAGTCTAAAAGTGGTGGTGGTGCAGGTAGGATTTTTTGGTTGCTTCAAGATGACACTTTAGAAAGCTGAGCCATATTGGTGCATTTGCAGTGACAGTCTCATGTTGGTACTGACTTAAGAACAAAATGAGCTGACACTGATTGCTTGGTGTTGGGATTGCTCCTGTACTCTGTGGGTATTTTGAGTACTTATTTCTCTGCTGAGATTGAGGTAGTATGGCTCTTTTTGTGATTGAGCATGCTGGTATCACTTGTTAGTACAAATGTGGTGATAAATGGAGCTCTTGGTTTCAGTGTCATAAACATAACTCTGTACCTTGTGGAAAATGCTGACCCTGACTGGATAGGAACTTGCTTTCTGTTATGCATGCATTGGCTACAGCACTTGTGAAATGTACAGCATTTAAATATACTGAAAATCTGAGCGTACAGCTGAACTTCTGCTCAGGATTATTCTCACAATACTGTATCCTGTGGAAGAGCATGAGGTATACTCTGAAATGCTGGTATGCAATTTGTCACATTTGTTTAGTTCAGTACTGGCAGCCCTCTCTATCCATAAATACATAGCCTTCTATGAAACGCATTATATATCCACAAACACTAATTTGCCAGGTCACAGCAGTCCATGGCATTTGGGTTAAACTACATTGTAAGGTCAGTAGTCACGCAGTGTGATCAGAACAAGGGATTGTATGTTTCTCAGTTTCTGTGAGAATTCCTTCAGGATTTTACTCTTGATCTTTATAATTTACTGAGTTCATACAAAGCTTTTCAGCTTCCTTAAGAGTTCATTGAAACTGTTGGCAGGGACAGAGTGAGCTACCTTGAAATCTCACATCTTTAACTTCATTTTGGAAGGGTGGGTGTTGCCTCTGCTTGAGTTTATTTGTTCAGCTCAGAGATGGTGTTAAAATATGACAGAAAAATTGCCACTAAGACTTAATGGTGCTCCTAGTCAAGTACTCATCAAGGAATTGTATGAAGTGCTTGCTTGTTGAGGGCAGGGACTGTCTTTGAAGAGCTAAGAGGTTTTTCTTAGGGCATGGCACAGAGCCTAATAATATATAACTAACTTTCTGTAATAATACCTATTTTCTCCAGGGGTTCTAGTGAGGAATGGAAACTCCTTCCCAATTTAAGAGGCTATACAAACCCTAAATAATCGAAAGAATATTGTACAGTAATATCTGCCGATGTTTCTGAACTGTTGATACACCTTCCTGCATCGCAGATGCTCCTAAGGGAGTGTCAAAGCAGAAGCAATCTGTGTACAATCCTTCTGCCACCACTGCAGCTCCAGAGGATTATTACTGAACCTGCAAGCCAATAACTTACACAGTTGATGGGCATCCCATTCCCCTACTTGTCTGTCATGGATCCTTAAGAATGAAAAAAGGAGATGTAACTCCTCATTCTTGAAATGATAGTGTAAAAAAAAAGGTTGAGACAAAGTTGTGGGACTCGACCTTAGCATAGTTACAAACCTTCTCAGAAGATAATTTCCTGGATTTTTTCTCTTTTGATTGCTATAGATGGCTGTGCTGCCAGAACTGTAGATATGGTAAATGTTCATTACCAAGCTTGCAGCAAGTCCAGTGAATTGAACTCAGCAGATGTAACTAAAAAGCAATGGACATGCTAACACAAGAAAAAAAAAGTATTGTAAAGTGTTGTATTTCAAAAATTGCTGCTAGTAAGTCCAGAGTAAAGAAGCAGAAGAGACTTTTGCACAATGTCCATAGATGTTTAATTCAGCCGCGGCATAGGTGTTGTCCCTCCGACCCCGTCCTCCTCCAAGGTCAGAATCCCCTCCCCCCGGGGCTTCCCAGCAGCTTCCACACAGCACCCAGGTGAGGCCCAATCAGAAGGGCCCCAGGAGCCCAGGCACAGGGGAAGGAGCCAGTAGGGCACGGGAGGCCCTTTAGGGCCCCCACAACTCCCCGTTTTTTACATTATTAAGAAAGCTTTTCTGAAGGATTAACACAAAATGACAAAAACATAAGACAACTTTCAAAATGTAAACAATTCTGAGTGTCCAGTGTCCAAACAGATTTCTTAGAGCTGGCAGGAGGGATATGGTGTTTTAGCACGGTTTTTCAGGAAACTGAGTCCGGAGAAGGTTTCGGCTGTGAGGTGGTGGTGTGCCTGTTGGAAACTCCAAACAGAAATCATTACTTCAAAGAGAAAAACATGGGGTGGTTACTTTAGGGACATTTCCTTTCTTTCTCTCCTAATCACGCTCCCTCTGGTATTATGGAGGAACTCTGGGGAAAGGGATTAGTAGAGGCAGACAATGGGAGATGGGAAAGGGTGGTTGGAGTTGGTGGAATCATAAAAAGGGGGTAATAGGACAATGGAAAGGAAAAGGGAAGAATGGGATGGGGCCAGGAAGGCCACAGGAATTGGGGAAGGGTGTTGGAAGAAGTCGGACTTATCAGACTGGAAGGTTCTTTCATTATTGACATGGGCTTTCGAATGCAGGACAGCTCGCCCATGTTCTGTGCTCTTCTTGCTTTTAGGCTGTTGCTGGGGCTTGATGGTTGCTGGTTTCGGGTTCTATTTCCTTGGTAGGTGTGTGGAGGACTTCTGTATTTTGTAGGTTTGTAGTCTGGTGCATGTTTGCTACCTCGAACTGGAATTCCACCAGGTCCTGTTACGTCAGCTGCTTGGGGGCCTTTCCTTCGTTGTATTATATTAAATTCTACAATTTCTCCATCTCCTAGACTGTGGAGATATTTCTTGGGGTTATTCTTTTTTATAGCAGTCTGATGAACAAACACATCTTGTTTGTTATCATTCCGGGTTATGAAACCGTATTTGTTTTTTACATTGAACCATTTTACTGTCCCCAAAACGTTCATGGCAAGGACTTTTTTACTTTTGCCAGGGGGTTTGTGCTGGTGTTGCTGGACACGTAGCTGGTGCTGGTGCGCTGCTGCGCGAACTCCGTCCGGCTCCTGGCACTGGGCAGCTCCGCTGGGCGGACCCTCCCGGGCGTCTCTCTCAGCCGGTGTTCGCGGGCGGAACCAGTGCGGGGCTCTCGGAGCAGTGGCAGAGGGTGGGCGGCCGCGGCCTCTCCGCCAGGACCGCGGCTCTGAGCCATTCTGCTGCGGGGCTGTCCGCCCCCCCCCACGACAGAGGCGTCGCAGGCCCGCGCGGGGCTCCCGGAGCAGTGGCGGTGGGCGGGGCAGCCTCTCCGCCAGCTCTGCAGCCCCGAGCTATCCCCCGGCGGGGCTGTCCGGCCCCCTCCACGACCGCGGCGTCCCGGGCCCCGCCGGTCCCACCGGCCCGCCCTCGGCTCGAGGGGGGCACTGGCCAGCGAGCATCGGCTAGCTCGCTCTGGCTCTGCTGGGCGGCGGCGGCGGGGTGGTTGCGGGCTTTCCGGGAGGGGGAGAGCCGCAGCGCGGCTCGGAGCGGCGGCAGCCCCGTCTGAAGGGTTCCGACTCCCGCCACTCCCGCTATGTCCATTGGAGGGGGCGTGGGGAGCAGGGGGCGGAAAAGGAGACCCCGTGGCTCCTGCCATGCGGTCTGCGCCATCTTGGGCAGCGGGGGTCCGGACGGGAGAACTCAGGGGAGCGGTTTTCGGCTGATGTCCCTCCCCAAGGCTCACAGCGCATTTTAACAGCATACCAAATAAAGAACACAGTTCTGTGTTAGCTCTTGACTTTTCATGGAGCACTTGTAAAAAATCATCGGTTAAGACTAAGTTCTGCGAAACATGAGGAAAATGCTTAAATAATAACTGTAAAGAGTACTTCAAGTCCTCATCTGACGACCAAAAGTTTTCTTGAGGAAAAGACTCTTTAAGGTAGAGGTAAATTTCTTGTTGTGTGTGGGTGAGGGTTGTCTCCATCTAGCTCAGTCTCTTCCCAACACTGAAAAGTACAAGGAGGAAGGAACTAAAATCTCAAACTCACCACAATGAGGTAGGAAAATTGTCGGGGTTCGTCCGGTTGGATCGCCATCTGTTGTATTTCAAAAATTGCTGCTAGTAAGTCCAGAGTAAAGAAGCAGAAGAGACTTTTGCACAATGTCCATAGATGTTTAATTCAGCCGCGGCATAGGTGTTGTCCCTCCGACCCCGTCCTCCTCCAAGGTCAGAATCCCCTCCCCCCGGGGCTTCCCAGCAGCTTCCACACAGCACCCAGGTGAGGCCCAATCAGAAGGGCCCCAGGAGCCCAGGCACAGGAACAGGGGAAGGAGCCAGTAGGGCACGGGAGGCCCTTTAGGGCCCCCACAGTAAAGAGAGTTTGTAATCTTGTTAGTGACACCTGTCAGTGTTTGAGCCTTAAATTTTACTTCTGAGATACTTTTGAAATATTACTACTATGAGAACCTAGAGTTTCATCTACTGTTAACTGTTTCACATTTTCATTAGTGAATCTCAGTACCACGCACACTTATTCACTGGCCTCAGTGATGAGACAGACATGCTGAAGTCTGATAAACTGATGTTTACAAGACTCCTTTTAGAAGCTCCCTGTATCGTAGATGAATATATATTGTGATTAAGATATCAGTAAGCTGAGAACTGGAGTTACTCTGTAGAAAACATTTCTAACTTTATTTTAGCAACTATGAAATCTCAAAATTGTAAAGTTTCTTATGAAAGAGTTCTTGAAAAAATTAAAATTGGGGATTACCTGACATGTCCATGCTTCACTTTAGACTGTTTTCCTTTTTAACATTAAATTGAAGAAAAAAAATTATAAATAGTTTTTTGTTTGGGAAGAATTCTCAAAACCATACAAGAAATGTATGCTAAATACAGTTAAAATATGCTGTGTTATGATTAAGTGTTTTTGAGTAGCAAAAAAAAAATTCTTAAAAATTCTGGTAATTTCTGTTAGATATTCAGCATGTTCTGTAGAAGCAGTAGTCTTATACTGAGCATTTTTCTTCTGTAGTATTCCAGTAGCAACTGTTAGAAGTTTTGTATTTGAGGAAAATTGGTGATGGCAAACAGTGTCTCAGCCATGGTGGTCTGTAAGGAGCTCTTTCTTTCTCACAGCTGGATTTGTTAATACTAGCTTAGGTACAAGGCTGACCTTCAACTAAGATAAATCTTTGTTTTGGAGTCAGTGTTGTCAGTGATATCCACCATACTGGAACATTGTATTGCTAGTGAACACCAAGCAGTAGTAGTTCATGTGTGAGGAAGAAAAAACCATAATGCCACCACTCGCTTTGGGTAGCATTTTGCATCCTCTTTGTATTTATGTAGATGACAACAATGTAACCCAAAGAAGCACTACTTATCATGGCTGTCATTGGGAGAAGCTACTGAGCAGGTTTGTCTCTTAGGAAATTGAGAATACTGACTATTCTGAAGAAGGGAAGACAAAGCTTTTCTTGCTGGCTTTTCCACAGTCCCTGGAAGTTGGATTGTCTCCTTGAGCAGCATATAGCTAGCATATGCAGATGGCTCTTACTTGTCTTGAGAAATTAAAGTAATTTTACTGTTGTAAACCAGAAAGTACAGGCACAGAATTAATATTCAAGCCCCTTCTAGTTTAGGAGTTCCATAGTTATGGTTCAGAATATTTCCAAGGCACATATTGGTGCCTCATATCTTACATGCCCACATGTTTTATATGAAAAACAAATCTTCTGATCTGGTATACTGCTGTAGCCTCTCCTTCCTATTTTCTTCTCTCTCTGTGGCACTGATGGGTAGGAAAGAAGGGTCAATTCACATATTGCCAGTTGGTGTAGAAATTTACTCAAATACGTACTTTATATTCAACTTGTTGCTCTTACCCAGAATTATTTACATGTTCTTAAAATCTGGACCACATTATTTAGCTGAAGTGAGTAGATAGTTAGATCTTGATGTTGATTACTGGCTCCTGGGATTATTTTTTTTAATTGGGCTAAGGCAACTTACTACTTTGCCATCTGCACCATGTGGTAAACACTTTCTTCCCTTTCTGTGATGGCTACTACAAGGCATGGCTTAATGTTTGAACTCTTCACTGACCGAAGCTGGGCACTGTTGCTACTGTGTGTTTTTTAGCAAGGAGAAATAGGTAAATAGCCTAGGTAAAACTTGAATAGTCATGGATGGCAGAAATCCAGGTTCTGACCCCTGGCCCCATCACAGTAGACCTGTACACTTCACCTGGTGGTCTCTTCTTTCCCTGCTGTAAAACATCTGAAAAGTATGGTGGTACTTTTTGTTCTCATGTCCATTTGGTTGAAAAAAATGGGTGTAGTAGAGATGGCCTTTGAGTAAAATATATTGTATTTGAAATATCTGTGTATGGGCCTTGCCCCAATAAGTCCCAGTTGTTCTAAATGGATTGCAGCTGCAATGTCCTTAGTTGGGTGCAGCTGTGGCTAGTAGAGGTAACTGGGATAAAAGGGGGCTGGGTTTCTCAATTAGAGAGAACCCTGGAGGAGCTCTGAAGAAGCAGGAGCAACCTGCAGAAGAAGGAGTCAGTGTGGTGAAGAACGGGCTACAAGAAAACCCCCAGAAGGTATGGGACATTAGAAATATGATGACTACAATAAATAATGACTACAGTTTACGGCTACAAATGGGGAATGGATGAAAATGTGAGCTACTTGTGCAAAGGATGGAGTTTGACAAGTGTGTTACTTTTCATAATGTGCAAATTGAGGAAAGAGAGAAAGTAGCCAATGCTGTTGAGTTAACCTCTCAGTCTCAGGGTTTAGAAAGAATGAAACTAAATACTGCAGCTTCAGGACCATGAGCCCCTTTTGTTCCTGACTTAAAATAATAACATTTTGTAAGCTGTTGATGTACCACCTGTACTTCTGTAACATTCCAGCTGTGTATGTTAGTACACATTTTCAGATAGTTCAGACTACAAACCCAGTCATGTTTTCAAAGTGCACAAAATCTTCATTTCCTAATGACTGCTAAGTTTGTCATTTTACTCTTCACTGTACTAACATTGCAAAGAAAATTAGGCTTTTTTTAAGGGAGCCCTCTAGCTATGCCTAGTGTTTACTGTTCTGTAACTTAAAAAAGAAGGTAAGTTGGGTGGAAGAAGATGGTGGGTTTTTTCCTGTGATAGTTTGAAACTGAAAAAGCAACTACACTTTTGTAGCTCCACATGTCATGAAAATATTGTGTGTGTGAGTTCAGCTGCAAATCTTTTAACTATGCTCATGTCCTTCCAGCAGTAACATTGCAGGTTCTTTACAGGATCAAGAAGGCTGGAACATGGAAATGCAAAACCTGGGAGGGTAGCCCAGTAGTTTTTCAGGAATGGTTAATTTGGCATATTACGCTTGGAGGCATAAATGGATGTATTGAGATTGTAGGGGAAAACTCCACAGTCAATGGACCTGCATAGGTTAGAAGACTGCAAACCAGTTTGCTTTGCTTTCCTTTGAAACAAGTGGCATTTCAGAATCTAGTCTTGATAAAACAAAGAGAAGGTTTTTTTTCCCAAAAATTCCAGTTGATGGTGGGTCTGCTGCTACCCTTGATAAATGGAAATTTTAATGTGTTACTGCATTATGTGTTTTGGAAATAGTAATTTAGAAATTGTGCTTCACTGGTTTTCAGGCAATTAAGAAATTAAGATCCTTGTAACTTTGTGTGCTGTCTTAAAAAGTATTTTTTTTTAAGTTTCCCCTTTCTGTAATTTGACTGCAAACAAATCTCCCAGCTATTTCTTTCTCATCATCTAAAGTCAGCTCCTTGTGTCCTTACTGGCTGGCATATTCTTTAATCTTGTAACCATTTTTGTGGTTCCTGTCTGAACTTTCTGCAATTTACCTCCTCTTGCTATTCTGTTCTGCAGGGCCCTAGCTTAGAAACACAGATGGTGGATGATGAAACTGAGCCTACAAGTGAAGAATTGCCTCCTCATCTGCGGGAAGAGCCTCCCGAAGGTACAGTGCTGGCATTCAATGTAAACTCTTTGCAATCAATTGAAGAAAATGTTCTGGCCAAGAAGTCTGATTTATGTGTCTGACTTGAATCGGTATCTGCCTGTTTTCTGAGAGGGGGTAAAGCTTTGTCAGAGCTGACAGTTTAGCGAACCTCCCAGCCAGAGGTCTAGCCAGCCCCTAAGCCTTGTTTTGCATTCAAAGGATGGCTTTTCCCACTGAGGTGCAGACATAGTTCTGCATTCTCTTTAACAATATGGCTTCTGATTAAAATTGTCCTGCTTGATCATCCTGTCTTCAGGTTTAGGAATAAAATGCTTCCTCTACTGTCTTATTTGTGATGTTTTGAGTCTTCATTAGGGGAGACTTCCTAAGCAGCTCTCTTTTCTCTCTTTACCTCTCTCTGCAGCATCCTGCTATTGAAATTGTCCCCAGCAGAGACTTGTCAAAGTTAGGTATTCTAGTGATTTTGTTTCTTTTCACTGTCTCTCTTGGAAGCCAGTTTAGCCATCTGAGGAGGAGGCAATGAGATGCTGTCCGTCAGCAGGAGGCTCAAAGATGCCAATTTTAATTAAAAACCTTGTTTGCAATGACATGCCCTGGATTTATACAGGGAACAGATTTTTCCCCCACTGTGCAAAAGTCACAGACATTGAATATATGCAGCAAAATAGGTGTTGCTTTCTTTTGAATAGAAGCTGCTAACATTGCTGCAAGTGATAATACATCCTGAGCTTTGTCTTCAGTTCATTGGCTTCTAAAACACAATCACTCATAATCACCGTGGATGGCTTAAACTACCCAGAAAGTGCTGAGATTCTTATTAGCAACTTACCGTTAAAATACCATGACATGTCTCTGAGAAACATAAATATGTTTTATATTTTTCCTTTAAGAGAAAAAGATGCCGATACAGCATTTATACTGACAGCCATTCTTAAAGGGAATATGAACCAAGCAGGTGGTTTTAGGAAGTTGCTGCTCCCATCCCTTCTTGTTGAGCATTCTGTTAAAGTTTTCTTATTAGGTTGTAATTTCTTGTTCTGCCATTTCATATACTTTGTGTTGATAATTACAGTATATAGAGGTAAGTGAAAGGTATGTTTCTTTTGCAACTCTTATAAAGCCAGAAGGAAATAAATGTGGAAGATGTTGTGATTATTCTATAAATACATGGAGGATATAATATTAATATTCCTTTCCCTTCCTTTCTTTGTAAGTAATGCCAAGTTAACATGTAATGACAGTTCATTGAAGTAAGAATTTTGGTCACTAGCTGAAGCTGATTATTACATGAGCCTGGAGACTATATCCTGGAATTAAAACCCATCTTGTCTCACTAGTTTATCAGAAATAGGCTTAGATTTTGGACTGTAGCTTTGACTTGTATAATCCAAAGAGGTTTTTTCAATGTGGCTCAGTATTTTTGCGAACTTACTTTTTAAAATGAAAGTAAGTTATTCTGCCTGCAACCTTGCTGGTTTGAATGACAATGAAATACGTCGGTGTTGAATAGTCTACTACTGTGACTTACTGGGTGGTCTGGGAGAAGTATGTGGTCTGGATGTACCCACTTTGCTGGTGTGAGGAAAAAGAACTGTAGCAGTTGAGCTGATTTGATTAAGCAGTGATACAGTAGATAAAGTCTGAGCTCGGTATGTATCTTTTGAATTTACAATGACCTCAAGAGTAGCAAAATAGGAGGGATATTGAGAGCACAACTGAAAGTAGAGTCTGCTTGGCAGAAGTGGAAAATCTGTCCTGAAGGAGAGCAATCAGGATTATGCTGAATTTATAGCTGACTTTGGATATTGGTGGAGTTGAGTAACAGAAGTGTTCCTTAGCAGCTGCTGTCTACCAACACAGACCTACCAGAATCACTATAAAGAACATGTAGTTGCAGGAATCATTGCAAATACCTCATGGAAAAAAAAGAACTCTTAAGTCCTTTGACTGTCAAAAGAAAATCCACCATTTAAGGAAAGTCCACCATTTAAGGAAAAAATACACCATTTGAGGAAGGCGAAGGGGAAATGTGCACATCTTAGGGGTTGAATGATCATTGGTCTCCAATTTATTGATCAGGTTACATACTTTTATAATAGTGTTAATAAGCTCATGCATATTCTGTAACCTAAGCATTCTATTCGTTAAGCTAAACATCAACTCTTCTTCATTCTTTCAGCCTTGCATTCCATTTTCCCACGTCTCTCTGACTCCTTCTTATCACCCTCAGCTAGGCCCAAGGACACAGTGTTTTCGCAGTTGCAAAAACTCAGATCAGAAGGCTAAACACAGTACTTTTCCAGCTTCTAATAATTAGCATTCCCACACTTTGACTTAAATACCATTCAGAGTACTATCTTATCTTTGCTGCTCTTCAGATTTCTTGTTTCTGACAGCACTTTCCTAGTTAAATCAGATGCTTTGCAATACGTAAAACAATGTTGTTGTGACTACTGCAGTCTTGTTTCCTGGGATCTATGAATTGGGGCCATGTCTGCTTGTCTTCTGGTAATGAGTGCATAAGGGATGGAAGGTTCTCCAGAGTCTCTCTGTCTAGCACTAAACCATTCTTCCCCAGATGGCATTATAGTAACTTCATTTCCCATCTTGCACAGCGTATCTACTGCCCTTCTGAAAGGAGGGGAATTGGAAGCACTGTTCTATGTACATATTGCAATAAAATAAGTTTTCCCTTCATGGATTGTCATATTTCTAAACAGTGCCTGCATCACGGCCTTCTACAAATAATGGGACAATTTTACACGTCCATCATGTGCATAACTAAATGGGAGTAGGTGTCTATGTGGGTAACAACTGGTGTGGAATAGCAGATGTTGGTCCCAAGTGCAATGCCGCAGCCTGGCAGCATTTGAGGCAAGAGAAATGCCAAGACAAAGGCTGGTATCTGTGTGTCACCTGAATCTGATTGTTTTATCTGCTGCTAAATCTAACTTGTTTTTGTATTTAACTAAGTCAACAGTAAATGAGTTACAAGTACAGCTCCCGCCGGATCCCGTGCATGGTATTAGATGCCGCAAGGGGCTCTTTGCTCGGCGGCGAGGGGGCCCTTCCCAGGGCGGCGCTGCTGCGCGGTGCCCGCCGCGAGGAGCGGCCGCGCGGGGGCGCTGCAGGCCCGGCCATGCCGCGGCCGCCCGAGCCCGCGCTCCGGGCCGCGCTCGCACGGCCCCGCCGCCCGCAGGAAGGGCTCAAAGCTGTTCGCTCCTCTCCCCGAGCTGCTGTGCGCCGACACTAGGGAAGCTCCCACACTCTGCCGCAGGAAGGCTCTTTATGCACTAACCATACTTTACCTCTTGACATCGTGATCCATCTGCCAAATTCACGGGGTTTTTTTATTCTCTTCATCTTTAGTATCTCCATGATCCTTGTGACATACTTTTTTTTATCCCCTCAATTGAAAGGGAGGCACAGGGGAGCAGTAGCAATTAGCATCTGGAGTGCTGGTGTGCTTAGCGCGTCACAGAGCAGGCTGTGTAGGGCTGGTTTGCCATCAGCAGCTGGTGAAGGGCTGTGGGCTCCGCAGAGGAGCGCACTGCTCTAAAATGGTATGAACTGCTTCCTTGTTTGCGAGAAATTCACCATGGCTTATCTGTGCTGCCACACGTCTGAGCTACTTTCACATAGATTTTGTGTGATCTTGAATGTTAAATGGAAGTGTGATTGCAGTGAGAGAACTAGATTTAGTTACTCAAGTACAGCCACACCTTGCTGTATCTGTTGCTTTTTTATTCTCCACTTCAGAGTTCTGATCATTTAATACAGTGCAGTGTTAATTGATATGATCACTTCACTTTTCTGTCCTTTTCCATTGAATTAATCAAGAAAAGTGGTAGCAATGAAATCTGGTGGTGATTAAATCTTCTGTGACGTTCTCCATTAGGATATCTCAGTATATTCTTTGCTGCATGTATCTCCCATTTATTACACTAATTTTTTGTGGGAAAAGTAGTTTTACTCTGTCAAACTGCTAAAAACTATGCATTTCAGGAGTATCTGCTTTGTTGATACTGGGGCATAGCTGTAGTTTGTTTTGGCCTTGCATTACTAAGTAGTGCTGCATATACTGAAGCTCATTTCAAGGTGGTATGGTCTAGTTGCAAAGCTATGCCGCTGATTGACAGTGATAACTCTTGGGAGTTTACAAACCAGTGCTTTCTGCCATGGCCTTTAAGTACTAAGCATGAAGATTTTAACCAACCTACTATGATCAGTTTGGCAATAAGCCTGAGTCTTGTGTCTGAACTGTTTGCTACCTCTTCTGCAGTTTTCAGACCCAGCAGAGATGTTCCTTCTTTGTTGCAGATTGGGCCTTGTGGAGTAAAGCTTTATTAAAAGCAATGGGTCTTAGCAGCTCCACAGTATATAACAGATCTTGGGAAATTTCCTCTCCAAATAACTGTGGTGTTCTTAATTCAAATTGTTTTACACTTGCTGTGGGTAAAGAATACACAGAGATAGTTACTGTAAATCAGATGATTTGCAGGAGTTTAGAACCTAGTATCTTGTGTGAGCCTTATAATCTGCCTCCATGGAGGCATGTAGTCTTTGCTGTTTTATATCTTCTGCAGGATAAATCTATATTGCGTGCTTGTGTAGGAAGCTTTAGGACTTCTTATCCACAGCTTGAGAATCTCCAATCTAAAGAATCTGGGAGTTTTTTGGATTGCTCATTCAAGATTGAGTTTTGAGACCAGCATTTGACCTAGATCTGTATGGATCGAACTAAAATCAAGTACAGTTGTGTTTCGGTTGAGGTACTACCATCCATTTGAAGTGTCTGAAATTAATTAAACTGTTAACTTCGTGTTGGTGTATTCACTTATAAGAATATGACAGTTTCTTGAAACTAGCAGATGCCAGAGGAACATGCCTTTTTCAGGGTCTCATCTGCGGTGAGACCTTCAGTTGAAGTCTATGATACAGGTGTTTAATTTCAAAAAGTTATATGTCTATAAACAGATCCAGTTTTGATGAATGGGTGGCACTTTTCCAATTATTGTTGGGCCAAATGTCTGCTGCAACAATTACCAATATTTAAATGCTGCAAACTTTATCTGTACTGTTTTGCATTTTCTTATTGCAAGTAATATTTAGTGTGTCTGTCTCCCAACTGCCCATATCCAAAGAACCTCAAAGAAATTACCTTGGAAAATGAGGCAGTTAATAGCAGTTCAATTTCCTTTCAGTATTAAGCTTTCTGCTAAATTCTGTTGCCTTTTCTGGTGTAAAGTAGATTAACAAAGTTGCCTGTGTGCCTTAGTGTCGTGTACTACATACTTAGGTAAGTATGTGTGTATGTAGTCTACCAGACCAGTGTCTTGAAGTTCTGTGAAGCTGGCAGATGCAAAGCTGTGGTATCTGCTAAGCCCTCCTCTACTTTCCTGAGGCAAACCTTTCTCTTCAGTGTGCTGCCTCATAACGTCCCACAGTCAAATCTTCTACAGTGGACCTCTTTAAATGATCTGCTTTTTTTGTCTAATTGCCAGTCAGCCTGGATTGACCTCTGCAGTTCTGTGGTCATGTAACAAAAGCAAAAGACTGGGAAAGGGACAGCTATAATCTATCCCAGCAGTGGTGCCTGGCAGCCAGGAGGGCCAGCAATGCCCTGGATGCATCAGGGACAGCATCACCAACCAGGCGAGGAAGGGGATTGCCCCACTCTGTTCTGGCACAACCCAAGTCCTGTGTGCAGTTTGGGCACCACAGTGTAAGAAAGACATTTAACTATTAGTGAGCACCCAAAGGAGGGCCATGAGAATGAAGGGCCTGGAGGGAAGCCATATCAGGGGAGGCTGAGGTCTCTTGGTTCCTTCAGCTTGGAGAAGATAAAACTGAGGGGAGACGTCGTCATAGGCTGTGACTTCATTGTGAGAGGAAGAGGAGGGGCAGACACTGAGTCAGGGGAAGTTTGCGTTGGGTATGGAAAAGGTGCTTCCCCCAGAGCATGGCTGGGCACTGGAACAGGCTCCCCAGAGAACTGGTCCCAGCACCAAGCCTGACAGAGTTCAAGTGTCTGAGCAGTGCTCTCAGGCACATGGTGTGATTCTTGGGGTTGTCCTGTGCAGGGCCAGGAGTTGGACTTTGATGCTCTTTGTGTCCCTTCCAACTCAGGATATTCTATGATTCTTAATTCTACTGTTGACTTAGTCTGTGGCTCTAGTCAAGTAGTTTGGCCTTCCTTGAACCACAGTATTATTTGTGTATGAAACAGAAATTATTGTTCTTCTTTATAGATGAGGATGGTAAAAAAGCAAACTGTAAGTTTTTGGCCTTTTATAGGTGGAAGATACTTGAAAATTGAATCAGAAATTGTGATCATAATGTATAAATAATACAACACTTTGCCTGATACATAACTTGTAAATTTCTCTTTTTTTTTTTTCTTTTTTAGTTCTCAAAAAAGTGATTGGACTTGTCAGATAACCTTAGCAGAAAGGCAGGTTTTTTAAAAGGCAGAAAAAGAAATTAGCAGTGAGGCTGTCTGTTCTTTGGAACTGGGACTTTATGTACCTGGCGTGTCCTCTCATCTGTAAAAGCATTTCCTGAGCTACTTCTGTAGATGCCCTGAGGCTGAAGAGCAACGTTTCAGTATCATCTGTCTCAAAGGCATGATTCCTTGCAGCCATGCTCTTCTGTTGGCCAAACCAGTTCTTGTTTCTGCAAAAGAAATGACCTGTAGTGTCAGCTCAGTCTTGTGCACAAAGTCTGGCTTAGTATTTCTGTTAGATTATAAAACACTTTCATATCCATCAAAAGTTCTAATGTGTTTCTATTAAATTTGTCATCATTGTTCTGGTAAAGCTGTGGCTCTTCTTTAAATTCTCCATTGGCTATATTGGCTTACTCATGCTCTGGGGAAAATGGACAATCTGAAATGTGATTAATAAACGGTGTCTGTATGTACCCCTTTCTCCCTCTCTCAGCCCCCAGCCATCTGTATTCATGTAGGTGTATGCTTGTTGCTGACAATAGGCACCTTCCATTCAGCAGCTATGTTACATTGTCTTCTACAAACAGCATCAAAGCTATTTAAATTGCTTTTATTCCACTTCTCCCTATGTCCTATCCTTTTCTCTCCACTATTTTCATATGATTTAATGAGAGGTTCCTTTGACAGCTCAGCATCCCTTTTTCCAGCCTACTCCATGCCCTGCAAATCATTCTGTCACTAAGTGTTGTATGTGTGCTCAGCATATGCTGTTAAGGGCAGCATAAATAGCCTCCAAGTGCCTGGTGGATTGCAGAAGAAAGGTTCTCATAACTTAAGTGTGGGAAACCTCTTATCGGTGGATCTTGTTAATACAATGATATTGTGAAGTTTGTGAGTAGCCATCTTTTTTTCCCTGAGAGTCTTTGCCCATAGGATGGGGCAACAGTAGTTTTACTATTTGCCTGGGGACAGTAGCTGTAAGAAAAGTGAGATCCAAATGAAAAGATTCTTCAGTGTGAAAGGTCAGTGGGAAGCCTCTGTCAGAAGATACATCTTGGTCAATTCCTAGTGAATGTGTTTTTTTCCAGCAACAGAGGTTTGTACTGTGTATCTTACTACCTGGCTGAAGTGGCAGACATTTGTCACTGTTTTTATACTGGTTAGAGATATATGAAATGGTGTAAAAGAATATATGTTCTTTTACTATGTATTTTTTATTTAAGGGGGCAAATACATAAACATAAAGATGCAAAAAATTGTTTTAAATAAACGTTGTGGTTTAACGCAAGTCAGCAGCCAAGGCCCACACAGCTGCTCGCTTGCTTGCTCACTCACCCATCAGTGGGCTTGCAGAGAAAACCGGAAGGATAGAAGTTAGAAAACTCATGTGTTGAGATAAAGACAGTTTAATAGGGAAAACAAAAGCTGCGCATGCTAGCAAAGCAAAAAAAGGAACTAATTTACTGCTTCCCATGGGCAGACAGATGCTTACCCATCCCCAGGAGAGCAGGGCCTTGGGAAGACAAATATCATCACTCCAAAAATCCCCCACTTCCTTCTTCTTCCCTGCATTTTACATGCTGAGCATGGTCTGGAATATGCCTTTGGTCTGCTGGGGTCACCTGTCCTGGCTGTGTCCTCTCAACCTCCCATGCACTCCCAGTCCCCTCACCACTGTGGCAGTATGAAAACCAGAAAATACTTTGGCTTTTCTGTGTAATCCCTGCTCAGCAATAATAAAAACATCTCTATATTATTATCACTGTGTTCAGCACAAATCAAGAGCATAGCCCCATACCAGCTGCTGTGAAGAAAATTAACTCTACCCCAGCCAAAAGAAGCACAATCAATCTTACAGGCTTAATAGTTATCAGTCCTGTTTGGAAGCTGAAAAAGGAAGCAGTTCCTGCTTGTTCCTAATGGACTAAAAAAAGAGTCAAGTAAGTCTCGCTTTTACATATAACTACAGTCTGAAGTACTAAATAAGAATGAGCAATGCAGTAAATCCAGGTCAGGAGTGAAATTGAATCAATATATCAGTGTGTTAACAATGATGATATCTTGAACTGCTAAACTATCAGAGTATTATAGCAGGCAATTAAATCATAAGGTCGGTACATGAGACTGTTAATTCTCCTCAGAAGTGCCCAGTTAACCTTTCATAAACATCTGTAGTCTCAGCCTGGCTGCCTGCCTTGATTTCAGCTGTTTGTGAACAATTTGAACTGCTACTTTGATTACCAGTATGATTGCACAATTGCATCAATCTGGCCTCTTCTGAACTGATCATTTTGGATCACAAAAACCATTCTGATTCTGAGGAATAGGTTTTTTTCAAGGCTGTTTATGAACTTATGAATGAGCTGTTAAGTGAGGGGTCTTGTGTCAGTTTGCTCACCCTCTAGGATAATATTCTTAGAGAAAATAATCTAATTTGAAACTGGGTGGAATTCTAGAGCAATTTCTACAGAAAATGGTCTTGCACTAGTATGGGCATGTGTAATTCTATCTCTTCTTTATTTTGTGAATACACTGAAGACCAGTGTATGTTCCTTATTAATGTTTTGGATTATTAAACTATTGTGATACATTTCTTTGGCATATTATGGGGAATCTGTCCTCTTTCTATCTAACTGATACTTCTGTGGTGAGAGAATTTATCTAAGGCTATGTTTTGTCTCCTGGTGTGCCCTCTCTCTACCAGTAACATACTACTGGTTTCAAATTTTGCCCAAAGTATGTAATATTCAGTAGGATATACCTGCTCTAAAAAGTTTAGGTGGCTTGGTATTTTTGGATCTTGTATTACGAAAAATGAATGTATTTTTCTAGTTGGCATGCAAAAGGAAGTGAGTATTCTTTATATAAAATACTACATCTGTTTTGCAAGTAATGCTAAAAATTTGGCCATGATATTTCTGTGAGTTGTGAGAGGGTCTTAGCATATGGAATTCTTAAATGAGTATATTGGAATATTGTCACAGTTGAAAGAACAGATTTATATTATTGAACCATAACTTACTTTATTTCTTGGCAAATGAGACCTCATTTTTGAAGTTGGGCATTCACCTGATGAATACCAGTTAATCCATTTAAAATTCTGAGGAACAGGCAATGTTGTTGACCTCTACTGTTTTTACCTTTCCAAAACTCAAATTTTACTGTAAAGGTATAATCAAAATAATAAAGGTTTTATCCTGTGCAGAAGTTCAAAGCCAAAACTGTTTGTTTCCTTCCTCTTTCCCCATCTTCCCAAGTTCTCTGGAGATTTGTCATGGTAGTGATGTGTTCTGGGTTTTTTGAGTGGGTTGGTTTTTTTTTTTTTTTATTAGTTCATTTTCCCCTAAAAAGGGGAAAGGTTTCCCCTGTATCTCTTGGATACAGAAGTAGGATAATTCTAGTTAGTTATGTGAACTCATCCTCTTTGGCTGAGCCAGCTGATCATGTATATCTAGTACTGGAAAGTGTAATTTTGTAAAAGACCCAGTGACTCCCACTCACCCCTACAAAAGCCAAAGAACATACCTCCAAAATTTAATTGCTAGTACAATATGTTAAAGTTAGGGCTCACTTTGGGAAATGCAAATTGAGACTCTACATTTGGTTTAGTGTTTTTATAGCTTGAGAATGTTACTGTTGTTGCAGTATTTTGTTCCTTGCATCTTGAGAGTTGTTTGTTTTTTTTTTTCTCTCTAAATATTAGACTGAATTGCTCAGGGAAGTGGGTAAATTCTCCCAGTCTATGGATCTTGTACTTTTACATTGAAAAAGGATAAAAAAACACATGTACAAAGTTTGATTTTTTGTTTAAGAATCTACTTTATTTAGAGAAATCTGTTTTCTGTGATATCTGGAGATGTTTAAAAGATTGTGACTACCTGTACCCAGCTCTAATTAAAAAGCAGTTTGGTCACCGGTTTAAGCTTAACATGTGTTCACACTCCTTTAACATGTGTTTCAACTCCTGAAAGAGATATTCTGCGTTCAGCTCTGGCTGCAGGTTACCAGTTTCACCCCAGTGCATGGCCACGTGTGCTTGGGTGCCAGCACAAAAGCTGCTGAGTGCCCATGGAGACATAATGCCTCTGTCTGGAGTGGGTGTAGCTGGAGTGAGTGAACCTTCACATCATTCCCACAGTCCAGATACTGAAGGATGCCTTGTCTGGCTTAGTACCTGTTGTGTGTCTTGTGTGTCTGCGAGCTTGTATGGACTGCCAGGACAGGCTTGGGGTCCTGTGTGCGCTGCAGAGCTTGCCTGGCTTCCCCATTGTTCTAGCGAGGAAGAGATGCAGCCGCAGGCATCACTTAAAACCTCTTTTTGATAGCATGCAAGAGGGCAGCTCTTGATGTTCGTGTTTCTAGCAACTTCAGTGTGTAGCACAGTGATTAAGATAGTGAGGAAAGCAGAGGGATCTTGGCTTTTACTCCTCCTGGGTCTGATCCAAGTAGCATTAATATGACATGAGACGTTTTGTTGGTATTTGATTAACTGGGAGGCTTGTTCTTGTTTTGTGTGACACATTGTAAGTTAACCACCCGGCATGCCGACATGTGCGATTAAAAACAAACACTTAAAACTAAATTGAGGAGCGGCTGCCAAGCGTGCCGCAGGGAGGGGCTGGCGCAGCCTGCCCTGCACGGCTCCACTGGGACAGGCTTCCCCCGCTGCTCTCCGGAGCTTGCGTCGGCACCTTCCCGGGTCACTGCTGTATTGCCGATATTTGTTCTAAAACGTTTTATTCAGCTGTCTTGCGCAGTTAAAAACACTCCCGACGAAATGCGGGCAGGGCACATGGCAGCTTGGAGCCGCGTTGCTCCCGCAGCCCGCCCTCGGCGGCGGCCGCAGTGTTTGGGCTGTCGGCCCGCGCGGGCGGCGCGGGGCTCGGGTGCCGGGCGGGCTCGGGCGCTGCCGGGGCTCGGTGGCCCAGCAGGGGGCAGCAGGGGGCTGCCGAGGGCCGCCCGCTGCCGCTGTTATCCCATCGCGCGATTGCACAGGCGGTTTTCCTCAGCTTAAATTCTGGGACAGCAAGAATGGGTCTGGGCTTATTTCATAATTAACTAATTAGTTTCACAAATAACTCTTGGAGAGTAACAAAGCCTATTTTCCCTTGTCACTGCCTTCTTTATGACAAGATTTTTAACCTCACCTCCCTGTTAAGGTCCTTGCTGTGGAAACAATTCCTTGTTTCTCAGTCAGGAGCAGGGTGTTTTTAAAGGTAGTGTTATCCATACGGGGAGCTGGGTTTGTGGGCGCTAAGCGTCCAAAGGAGTGAAAGCCATGGCATGCACAGTAGCTGTTCAAGTCTTGCTAACCTTTGGCTTTTTTTTCAGACCTGAAATGAGCTTTCAGAGTGTTAATGAGAAACCTTCTGCTGATTCAGTGGGCACTTTCAAATCCACTTAAAGCAAAATGTGCCCTCCGACCTGTGCACAGATGCGCAGTGCTTGTGAAAACTCACAAATCCTCTTGAGTGGAACTGCCGCCTTACGATTCTGTGGTGTTGGGTGGGCTGGGAGGGCCCCTGGCCACCTTCCTGGAAGGGACCGTGCTGGGAGACGTGTGGGAAGGAGGCGCACGTCCTACACCTGCCAGGGCGCAGGGCTGTGGTTGCTTCAGCACACGGCTCCTGTGGCTGTGACAGGGCTGTTCTTGTCAGCTGAATGCTTCTCTTCCAGGTTGTGTGTAGAATTGTTCCTGAAGTAGAGTAGTTCTTTAATTGATTATTGACTCTGTTAGAAAGTATTTTGGTGAGGGGCTAAGCAGACCTTGTGTAAAGCTATCTTGTTCTTCTGCAATATCAGTATCTGCTATCTTTTCATTTGAGGCAAATACCAGGGGAAAAATACCTTTAAATGTACCTGCTAATTCCCAAGTTGAGATTTTAAGCCTTTTGTGTGTAATGATGTTTTTTTCTCCCAGAGGAACAAATTTTATGCTTGCAGATCAAGGACTGACTAGATTAGAGGGAAGACGATAGCAGCAAGTGAACTGCCAGGAGGGGACACACACACGCACACACGCACATTTTCCTGCTGCTGTCATGAATTACAGCCAAGACCAGAAATCTGTAAAGACACTTAAAGTGTGGAGCAAATAAGAGTGTTTCCAAATAGTTGGAGTCTCCATGACATACCAACAGTTATTTTAAATGTCCTGTGAATTTATGGTAGCTTCTGGCTAAAAACTATTTTCAGAGTACTAAAGCAGAGTTTTTTCACCTGACTACTTTTTGCAGTACAAAAAAATTGAGGACTTCGTATAAGGAGGGTTTTGCAAGGACAGCTTGGAAAAAATATTCTGACAGCCTCTCTGAAGGACCTAGTTGGAGTCCATTAGTAGTCATGGGTTTGATTTGAGATCATGAGAAAGCTTTTAGTTCAGAGAAGCCAACCATCCCCTGCCCTCACTTTGTCCTGAACAGGCTCTTGTTCTCAGATGATCACTTGAGCTACATTGCTTCTCTCTGCCACACTGAAAATGGAATTGTGGGTAATGAGTTGACAGCAAAGCAAATCTTCAACCTTTCTTGGAGTACCTAGGATATTTTTGGACCACTACAACTGATAAAGAGGGAAAGGGTAGTCTTTGAATTGCACAGCAACTTTTAACTGCAGATTTAGCTCTTGTTGCTAAAACTTGTCAGAATTTTCCTTTCAGATGTCCAGCCCTTCAGATTTTGAAATCCATCTCTTGTTGGCCAGCTAGGAGTTTCACAGTCTTTAAAGGGTGGGTTTGAGGTGTGTAAGCCTCACCCCATGTATTTTTCCATTTCTGAGAGCTGAGTTTGGAATGGACACTATTTGAGCTTAAAGCTGTCTTCATTGTTACAGGCAGGGCAAGATATCCTACTTTGCTAGAGAAAACAATGTGATGTTAAAAACTAAAGCAATAAATACGTGCACAGCTGAGTGACTTCAGGACAAGGAGGGAGGAAGTACAGAAAGGGAAGAAGGAGGTAAGTAAACTGACTCTGGTGAAGGTCTTGATGAGAATGTAATAATATTAAATGAGATTTGTCCCCAGCAGACACTGAAGACATCCTGACCTTTTTTAACTCTGATTTATTCATCATGGGAATGGATTTTGTAGCTCATCTACTCTGTGACTGATGGGCAGGAGTAATTTCTCTCTCAATACAGAAGAGTACACTGTGGTAGACTCCATTTGCCACACTGACAGGAGCAGAATGCCATTAGCCACAGAGTTGGCTTAAGAAATATTTTCCTTTTCAGTCTTGCACTCTTAATGTGTGCCTAATATATGTGTAATGGTAGGATGGGGGAAAGGCTACTGAATTGTATGGAAGTTGAGTCATGAATTTCCTCTGCTATCTGAGATCTGCTCACATTAAATGGAAAATGAGTATCTATGGCTTTACTTGAAAGAATTCAAAGAAAATAAAAAAGTGAAGAAAATTTCACACACACCCCCAATCCAACTCATGCTCTTTCTCCTGTAACATAATTTTATGACTCTTTGCTTGCAAATACATTTCTTCTATCTCTAGATTCTTTAATCACCGTGATCCCCATATCCTAAATTTGCTTTGCATGACCGTCTTGTCATGTGGATATCATTGCAAGTAGGAGTGGTCAGCCCTTAGAAGGGACAGTTATATCTTTTGTTTCAAAATACTGCAGGCAGATAATTTTTCACTACTTTTTGTTGTGCGTAGCATTGGGGCAAGAGTGGGAAATACAAGAAATGAGATGGCAAGATAATAACCTGTCAATCAATATCTGCTAGGTGTCTTTGGAGAGGCAGTAAAATATATTCAGGAGCCCAGCCAGCATGTCATTCAGGCAGAGAGAATACTGTGGGGCAGAAACCCGCAGGACTTGAGGGGTTTTTAAAAGGTTTGCACAGCTGGGCAGCAAGTCATTGTTTCTCTGACATGTTTGGAGTTCTGTTGCTGGATGATTTGGGACTTGCTTGGGATCTCAGCTTCTTCATTCAGAAGTCTTTAAAACTTCTGAATGAAGTGTAAGGCAGATGTTAAACTGTTGCACAAAACCTGTGGTGTCTGAGGAAGTTAGCCTGCTTTTTCTCGAAGGCTCTTGAAGTAGAGGTATGTTTATAGTGATTTAAGAAATGGAAATTAATAATTGGTTGATATTTTTTCTCTTTAATCTTTTTCCAGGGTTACTCTGGTCTGGTTGGCTGCAGAATGCAATGAATTAACTTAAGTCACAGTAGGGGCAAACAGGTCAATAGTCAGCTTGAAACAAAATCTTTGTGTTACCTTCCTCGTTTCTAGGGATTTTTCTCTAATGACACATACATTAAATGTAACTAGTAGTCTCTGAAAAACACTGATCTTATTCTGTTTATCTCAGCAAATCAAACCTTGTAGCATGTTAATTTCACAGGACCCTCTAAGTCTCAGCTGCATCTTCTGCGGTTGACTGCTCCTTATCAATGTCTGCTGTACTATTATTAAAAATAGAAAATTTTTCCATACTAGGAAATGAATATAGAAATGCCATCCAGTATTCTGGACTTCATACTGAAATTAATGGAGGTCATGTGGGATTTTTTTTTTTTTTGTAATTAACCTATAATTATAAGGGAGCTTCCTTTTATCTAAGTAAGCCTTTGCAGAATATGAAAATTCTACCACTGAATTTTGCACTTGCCTATTACATGCTAAACAGTGCCTTGGTATTTGACAGCAGCATGATAAAAGCTTTGGTATTTGCAGAAGAATGTGGATGCTTGCCAGGGTAGGATGATTTAATTTCTTCACACTCTTTGCTGCTACTGGACATCTGACTTTTTTTCCCCCTTTTATTTTAGTGATTCTTTCCTTCTTTAACTTTGAAAAGATAATCTACCACTGCCTCTTTGCTTTCATGGCTGTTTGCTGACCTTTAACAAGTCCTGTAAGCATTCAGCCAGTTTGTAGGATTTTTACACTTTTTAATAAATAAGGAAGTTACAGAGCTGGTAAATGTTCCAATAGCAGTGAAGCTTTTTTAATTGTATAGACCCCAAAAACAATGGCTCTAAAGGGACAAAAGGAATAACCATTACAGAAATGTCCTTTCCCAAAGAGCTGTTACCTTTTTAATAGAGTTTCTCTATAATACCAGTTCTACTTTGCATTTCCCCTTTTCTCCATAAAGTGTTGGCACTAGAACAACTGTGATATTCTGAATAATTTCCACCAGCTTTAGCCCCCAGACCAGAATCCTGGATACAGTTTGTGTTGATTGCTCTCCCCAAACTCTTCACCTTTTCCTTATTTGTGTCTATATGGATCTCATGATAAAGCTGAGACATACTGTGAGACACTAAGGTAGCACTCTTGCGGTTTTTTAATGTTTAATATGTTTGGGTATTTAGTTTCAAGCCTGACATTAAATTTAATAAGTTCAATAATTCTTAAAAAAAGTCCTTAATTAAACAATTTCATGCTGCTGTTCAAATCCAGCTTTCCAGTCTCTCTGTAAAATGTAGCCATACTGCTGCTTAGCTTGTGCAATAAAACCATAATGGCCTGTGTGACAGTGTCCAATGTGCTGTGATGTTCTCAAGGTTTAGGATTCATTTCATTTTGGAGGGTGAGAATCTATGCCTAATCAAATGAGTGATTCTGGTGTTAACAAGATGCCAAGTTCTCTAGTATTTCCAGCTGATGGTGGATAATAAGTGCATTGTTAATGGAATGCTGACGCCTTTTCCATGCTTTTCCTTCTCAGAGGGCTTAAATAAGCTTTTGAAATAACCTTGTTAATTTTAATCATTGCTAAGTACAACATTTTTTCTTTGGTTTGTCTCTTTCTGCTAGCCATACTGTATTTCCTTGCAAGTGCTGCATCAGAGATAATAACATCTAGATGCCTGAAAGTGATAACCTGGTGTTGTTTCTCATTAAAAGAGAAAAGAAAATCCTCTTTGTGGGTTTCTACCAAAAAATCCCTTAGCACTGGCATGGCACTGTCCAAATTTACTTGCAGGATCCAGCTCCCAAAGATAACTACAAAGAATTTTTCTGATTTTTTTTCTTCTCTTAAAATGAATGTGCTTAATCTGCCATAATCTGTAGCCTAAGTGTTTTGTGTGTTACTTGTGTAAGATTGGCTTAAAACATAGCCTTTAAGGACTGCTTGTCTGTGTGCTATTGGTTTCCAACCTACCCACCATATTTAAGGAAGTCTGAAATACATTCTGTTGTGTAACACCTATAAAGCACAAAGGATTGCAGAAGAGCAGTCTCCGTGAAGGATTCCTTCTTGCAGCTGATCAGTCAGAATTTTTACTGGAATATATTGGACTGGGTTACAACTGCAGTTTTTGGGGCCTCTTGGGTCACGGGACAGACAGCTTAATTTTCAGTTCTGCCATTCATTCAAGTACCAAGCTACCTCCTTGGGTCTGAATGACTATGTCCTTATGATACTGTGCCTGACAGTCTCAAATGATATATGCTAAAAAAGAACCATCTAGCTTAATTTTTAACTTGTCAAAGAAATAAACTACTTCTTTGTTGTTTTAAATGACTTGTCGTTTCCCCTCAAGCTGTTAAAACAGGTGCATGTTTGGATGGATTATGATCTAAAAGATCATATTTTATGGGAGGGGTCAGCCTCTTCTCCCAGGCAACTAGTGATAGGAGAAGAGAAAATATCTTCAAGCCGTGCCAGGAGAGGTTCAGGTTGAACATCAGGAAAAATTTCTTCACTGTAGAGGGGTTAAGCATTGGAATGGGCTGGAGAGGGGCTGGAGTTACCATCCCTGGAAGTGTACAAAAAATGTGGCATTTAGTGCTGTGGTTTGGTTGACATGGTAGTGTTCAGTCAAAAATGATCATGGAGGTCATTTCCAACGTTAATCATTTCTATCGTGTGCATCCTGCCCAGTCCTAGAGGTAGCAGTGTCATCATTTATCATTTAAAACCCAACCAACACCCCTATAGTTTGCTCTATTATTAGTGGCCAGTATGCAGTGCAAATATGTAAGGATTTTTTTTATCTTACCTTATATTATAAAATTTTCAAGTAGGCAAAACTAGTCTAAGAACACATTAGTCAGTAATGAACTCAAAAGGGTAGGTCTAGGTAAGGAAATGTTGACTTTTATTCTGACACCTCTGGGCACACTGTTTGCAGCAGGTTTTTAACTTCCATTCTGGAACTTCTGTTGCTCTGCAACATAGTGGGACCATTTCGATACAATCCTTTCATTTTATCATAAATCCCGAGGAGGGGAAAAGGGCTGAAGAAGTTTTCCTGAGCTTACTTTCCTGAGTTTACTTTCTCTAGTGCACATCTAACCTTTCTGATCCTCTTCAAGAGCTCTTGGTATTTTTTCTTGGTTTTGTATGACTATGTGGATGCTTACTGTTTGGTGGAAATGAGTTTAATCTGAAACAGATCTTGTTTCTTCTGTGAAAGATGTGAAGTTGTCCTGAGAGGATTTTACAGTAGAAATTTCTACTTGAGAAATGTTATGTTTCTGGTGGAACATAAGAGATGTGAATTCTATTGTCAAGCCTCTACATATAATTATAAGGATAGTGAATTGGGAGGCTAAGGTTCATAACTGTGGTATCTGACCTGAATTTGATCCCTTGGATTTGATTTCATGTTTTACCCTTCTGTTCATGCGCTTTCAGTGTCTGCAACTTTGATTTAACAAATGTAACCTAGTGCATATAAAAAAAACCCCAAACCACAAAACAAACAACTGTGTTGTTACTGATGTTATATTTTAATTGGACAATTGTATAGCTTAGAGGATGGGCCACAAAGGAACAGCCAATTACTCTGTGTCTGTCTAAAAGCTTTTTTGTTACAGAATACTGATTAAGATTGTATAGTTTCGTACTGTTTCATGTTATTGATTTCTACCAACCCCAAGTCAATGGTTCATTAATTGACAATTACCTTTTTTCACCATGTTTCAGAAAATTGACATGAGCAACCTGAGGTGTTAAGTTCAATTTCAACTAGGTATCAGTGTGCCTGTTTAATCTCTAACAAGACCCATTAGGCTCCCTGTTTCAATTTTATACAGAACATAAAGGCATCTCCACAGGGAGGCTATGACCCTCTCGCTATAAGGAGAGCAAAGATAGTCTTTACAGAAATAATAGGGAGTATCTGTGGAAGGGCTTTTTGCCCATCTCTGTTGACAGGAGGAAATCGATGCTTTGCCTATCAGAAGTGCTGCTGTGAAGCTGGGGGCCACTGACATGTAGCAACTTACTTGAGTTGTACCTTTAATTTGTTTCACTGTATGTGTTGTGTTGGACTTGTTGGATACAAGAAGTGAAATCTTTGTTTTACATGTCAGAGGTGAGACTGTTTGAAACCTAAAGCACAAAGCTAATTATTTTTGGGGGACGAACCTTGTGTATGAAACTTTGTTTTGTAAGATGAACATGGCCTTTGTTCAAAACTCTTCCCCAAAATGCTTGCCTATGTTATGTAAAGCAGTCAGCCTTTGATCAACAGTATGCTACATCTACCCTTCTAGCACCTTCATCTAGCTCATCTAGTGCCACTAGTTAGTCCTTCAAGTTCCATGTCTAACCAGACAACTCTGATCCTGAATTTCAGTCCTTTTGGAAGTGGCAGTATGGAGCTTGAGGACATCAGCATGCTGATCATGCCACAACCCCAGGCTCTTCATGAACTTTCCCAACAGTGCTCAGATACAGTGAGACCCTTCTATATGTTCAGGAGACATGATTCAGGGCAAAGGAACAGTTAGCACAACCACCCTTTGAGTTTAATCAGAAAACTGAAAACGGAGCTGCTTGAGAGCAGCTCTACCTACTCTGGCCTTTCTAGGTCAGCAGGACTTTATAATGGTGAGTGGCGTGAGAAGTTTTCTCATTGTGCTTACTGCTTGTTTAAGCAAAGAGCAAAAGTTATCAATGCTGTGGTGCTTCAGTTGGTGTTTCTTGGTCTCATGAGGGACTAAGTGCTATGAAGTTATGCCAAAGTTTGCCCGTTTGTTAAGTAATTGTTGCTTTTCCCAGTCCCTGTCATCTTGTGCACTTCTGTGTCCCACTGTGCTCTTGTCAAATGCATGATGAGTTGCATTTGCCTTGGAAAGGTCTGTCTTCTGGCTGTTGCCTGAGCTGCTGCTCTACCTGACACACATTGGTAAGTGAGTAGATCCTTCAAATGCTCATCAGTGTGAGGTGGAAGGAAGTTTGCTCATCAGGATAAATGAACTCATGTTTGGAGCATGCAGTGCCATGTGCCTGCCATTGATTTGAAACCTCCTGCTTGTTACGTGACAAATTCAGAAGGCAAAGACTAACTTGTGCTTACTGTTGCAAGGCTAAAAGTCAGGAACTTGATTCCAAATGTAGAGAGAGATGAGAAATTTTGTATTCTTATTTTCAAAGAGTTACCAGGAACTTAACTCAGTTTTGTAAAAATGATTAGTTAGAGACAATCTCCCAGATTCGTCTCCAGCCATTACTATTGTGTGTTGCTCCATAGAACTCATTTTTCTGTCTTCTTGTTTTAGTTCTGATTCACTGGGTAGCCTCAGTGACTCAAAATTAGAAGATGATCTTCAGAGAGTTTCTTGGGAAGCTGGTGTTAATTTAGATTAAAGTAGTCTTCAGGATGTCTTGGGTACTGCCCAAGTAGAAACTATAATCCCTCTTTCCCAAAGGTTATTAATTCATTGATTATTAATTGTATCAATATTATCCTCAAGAACTTGTGGCTGTCACACAAGAACTCCAGGTTTTAGAGCCATTCCTCTTTGTTCTTCATACTTTCTTTCCATTTTTTTCCTGTTGTGGATTTTAATAAGACATCATTATAATATTACTTTGCAATAATATTTTGTTTTGTTACTACTAAGTATATCACTGTAAGTATCTACAGTTTTGTTTTATTCAGTTAGTGTCTCTAAGAACAAAGGAGATTTATGGTTCAATTATAGACACTTCGATCTTTAATGAGTTGTGATAGAGGAGATTGTAGCAATTTTCATTGAGCCAGAATTTGTTACCACAGTTTTCCAAAGAAACAGTTACAGCGTTTTTCATGCTGATGAGTTTAAATATTAATTTTAGCTTCTCTTCAGGTTAAATAGTCAATCCATTTGAAGTTGATTTCAAAAATTCTGCTGACTTGAAAAGCATCAGTATTTTACCCTTCATTTCCTCTCCCATCTTAGAAAAATATTATTTTCCCTTTAGCTATTGCATCAGGCAAAAGCGTGTTTCTGAGATTACTGTACATTCGTTACATACATGCAGCCATATACCCGTGTTGGTTTCCCACAACCTCACTTTTATTTATTATTATAACCTCACTTGTCTTGATCTGTTTCAGAATTGAATCTCTCCTGTGCTTCATTTCAGGATGAGGTAATATTAAGGAAGAGGCGGTTGTTTTGGTTTTGCTGTTGTTTGTGTGTTTTTCTGGCTTTTTCCCAGAGGAGAAGGAGCTGGTTTTAACATTCCCTGTCCCCCTCTCCTCCTCTCCTTGCTTTATTTGGTTCTACTTCTGTTGTGGGTTTGGAAGGGTAAAAGATAAAATAAACTGCATTTTTTTTCTTTCTTTCATACTTAAAGGATCTGAAGCTTGGTAGGTCTCCTTTTTTTTTTTTTCTTTAAGCCATTGACACAAACCGAATTGATGTGAAGCCTCAGGCCTTCCTCTGCTGAATTTGTCTAGAGCATGAAGAATCTCATTATTACAGAGTGCTCTTGAAGCTTGAAGTACAGAGAGGATGATGACTACATTGATAGTTAACTGCTGCACCCTATGAGTCAGTGTCATCAGTGCATTTAATGTCTAGGCTTGTGCCAGCATTCACATTCATGTGCTTGAGTGATGGCAGACAATAATGACTCATGCTTCATTTGCTGGTGTCCTGTCACTTTTTCTCTGGCTTCATGGACTTTTTGTGTAATCTCAAAGAGCAATTACTGGGAAAGAATGAAGTCTCTATGCATGAATAAGGGTCAGAGAACTCAGAGGGACGATGAACATTGTTTTACCTAAGAAAACAGGATGTTCTTGTTTCTTCACTTTTCCTGGTTTGTGTCATGTTTTCTGATTTTATTAGAGTCATTAAGATCCCATGTTGCAGGTTTAACTCCCGAAATTCATACAGTAGGTGGCTGTGTTCATTTGTCCGCTTTTTGTTTGAAAACTAAAGTAGATGTGGTTGCTCTAGTTTAAAAATTAAAGCAAACAGAAACTGCGATATTTAAATATGTTGTACCAAAAGTGGTTCCGCAATTTCCATCTATATGGAGAAAATAGTGTGTTATACTAATGATCTGGAGAGATTTTTAAGCTCATTATTACTTAAATAAATACTGCTCCAATAAATTAAATTTATTAATTATTAATTATCTAAACAGAGAACTTTTGAAAAGTACTAGACAAAAGACATGTGGCACTTACTATCCTGCCTCCTCTCTGTTCCCTGTGTTCCTTCCTGGCAGAGGCAATGCAGAGCAGTGTAGCTGATGCTATAACTGGGTGACTGTAAAGTGACCAAACCAGGTCTATTCTACAGCTGCTTTTTGATGCAACATCACATGGTCTGAAAGTTGCAAAAAATTGACCACCTTGATGTGTTTCTCAAAGAGCTGTAAGCTAAGAGGCATCCGCAGCTATTGAATATGGAATATTGCAAAAAGGAAGTTTTAGGTTGTATTCAGAAATGAGAAAATATTTTCTGGCATGACTAGTCAAACATCTGTGAGAGGTTCGGGATTTTTGTTTGACTCAAGTCAGATGGGGAGTGTTTTGCAAATTCTCTTGTGTGTATGAACAACTAAAATTGTTTTCTCATTAGTGTGACTGAGAACTGTAAACTCAACTATCTACAACTGGAAATAAAGAGATATATTAGAAAATGTTGGGTGAGCAGCAGATTTTTGAGGAAGCTTAAAGATGGTCATGTTGGCTGCAGGTCTCTTTCTTCCTCCAGTTGAGAAAGAAACTGAGGCCAAAGCAACTTAGAGGTCTAATGCATGCATTTTAAGGCAGCTTTGCATGTAGTCCAAATAGGTTTGCAGAGCAATGGCTGTGGCTCTTTAAAAATGAGGAAGCTGATATAAATATTAGTTCTCAGACTAAGGTATTTCCCTGTAGAGATATTGAAAAGCAAAGCTTGGGAAACAGCTCTCTGCCACAGCACTGAGCACCAAGAGTGTAACTTAGCAAACAAGGATGAAGCTGTGTGAGATCTCCTTCTGACTGTGAAACTCTTGATATTCCTCTGCTGAAGAGTTGCAATCTCTGTTGCAGATGTTTAGCCACATGCTATATACATTTGCAGTGCTCCTTGGGGAACGGTGTGTGTTTATCACCAATTCAAAAATCCTGAATACGTGCATAGTGGTGTAAGCTGCCTCTCCTGCCCTTGCAGACTGGTCCTTCTGAGATGGTGCAGCATTTGAGACATCAGTAGCACCCTGACTGTCAATAACTTGGTGGTGGCTTCTGCATCTTGTTACATTTTAGGGGGCAGTAGTTTGACATCTGTCCTTTTTAAAGCCCAGTTTTGGGTCAGAACTTAATTACAGCCTGGCAGGCAATGATACCAACTGGTGCTGAAAGATGACAGCATACACTTACACCAGCCTGAGAGATACACTCATGGCCTTTCTCAGAGCTCTAGGTTGTAAGCTGGAATTGCAGTCTTAACTCTGCAACAAAACCGTGGTTTTGTTCAATATCTAGGCTTCCCCTTAGTGACACATTAGGAGCTCTGCTCACCATCATTAGGGCTGTGCCCTGTCTGAATGCTCACAGAAGTACTGGGCTCTTTTTGAGGCAGTATTCCTAGCTGCATATGTTGCCCTTGGAACAAGATAGACTTTTTTCCCTTTTTTCCCCTTTTAGTCATCAATCTTTTTCAATTGATTTTAAAAATTAAAAGCAATTAGGAAGTTTTAATAAAAGACTGAACATCAGATAAACTTGCTACCCATTAACAAAATCACTAGAAGACAGTGCTTCCTGTAGGGAATTAGAAGGGATGTAAAGGGAGCAGGGCTGGAGTTTCTTCCCTGAATTATCATTATGCTGTGTAATGAAGCAGAAGCTTACACAGCCATGAACTAATTTGTTATGGCTCCTCATGAGGTCTGCAGTCCAGCTGGAGAGAGGTAAAGAGATGACAGTAGTTTGTTAGGGAAGGGAAGGAAGAAGCTTTCTTTAATAAGTTATTTGAATTTTTGGATTTTCTAGTGCCATCTCTGTTCAAAAGCCATTTGGATTAAATTGGTTGTGGCTGATCCATAAATTGTTAGTGCTTACCTTCTTCCCCTGTTCCCCTCTTCCCATGCCATTTTTTTTAACATCACGAGTGCAAAAAGGGAAGGTGGCTAAACACTGACGAACTACACTCTTCACACATTTTAGTCATCTGTTACCAGCTTTAAGGGTAGGATGCTGTTTTGGATCTGTTTAAATGAGAAATATGTTTATCACAAGTGTGCTGAGCTCTGCTTCCTTTTTGATTTTTTAATTTTTAATGTGTAATGATTCTGCTGAAAGCACTTCTCTTCACATTTTTCTTAAAGCACTGCAAACTTCATTAATAAGAGCAGTACTTCTGTAAGGTGGAGTGTGTTGCTGCTGTATTAAATAATATATATTTGAAAACTGCATTTAAAATGATGGTTTGTAGTTATGTTTCCCATGAGCAGAACAGAGGAACTGCTACTTTGTCCTTAATTCACCTTGTTATGTTACAGATTGCAAGAAATACAAGAACAGTAATGTTTGGAGAAAGTTGTTTTCTGCTCATGTTTTTTATCACTGTGATCTGTTGTAGGTTGTAGAGAATGTCCTAATATTTTTTCTATCAACAGATTTCAGTTTATCTTGCAATGAGAAATATGATGAAACATGTTTATATTATTTAATCCTATAGCTCAAAAATCTCTTAAACTTTTTTTTTCTGAAAACATGAGCTAGGGTTTCATCTCTGAAGCTAACCTCCTGGATGTAGAAAAGAGGTCTTTCAAGGTCTTTACAAACATTTGATGCACCAGGTACTAGAAGTTAGTTTTCCTGCTTGGTTGATCACTGTTCTGTTAGATGATGCCTGTTTATGTAGCCCTTTAACACATGCAATATTTGGCTTTTTAGAGATGAAAATGGCATTTTTTAAATTGTTTGTCTTATTCCTTCTTTTAGAGTTCTTTCTTTAGGATTATGGAGTCCTTGACTGAGATTTCAACAGCAAAACAAGCATATGTGCTAGTGTGAATCACAGTTGCTACCAGGTTTGTTTGCAAGTGGTCCCAGAGCGCAGCTCTGTCTCTTACAATCTGGCTTTTCTGGCATGGGGCTCATTTGCTTTCCCTTGATATGGAACAGGGATTTTTTCTGAAGCCTTTATCACTCAACACCTTTCCCTCTCCTTCATGAAGAGTAGCACACCCAAGAGTGCAGAGTGTCTGTCATTTCTCCTTAGCTTCCCAAGGACTTTTTGGAGGGAAAAAAATTCCAATTCCTGTGTTGCAGCCAAGGGGATGACACCTACTTGTCACTGACAACCATTCTAGCTCTTTTGGCTGTCTCTTTTAAAATGCTAGTGGTACTTAGGAACAACACTCTCAAATTTTAGGTATTTTTTGCATACTTGGAGAATGCCACATAGTTCCTCTGAGTTCCTCTGGCAGTTTTAGACAACTAATGTCTTCTGGCAGGAAAGAAATGTTTGTACTTCCATTTTGATTTTGAGTTTGTCATAATGAGCTTGGATAAATTGACATCTAGGGAATATTGAAACAGCACATACTTATCAAACAATGATACATTTATATGTCTTGAACCTACTGGTGTACCTTGCCCCTTGCTTTTGTATGGGAGAAGAGGGTGAGAAACTCTCTTGTTCATCAGATGTGTTTGCCTTCCTGACTCCAGCAACCATGCCCACTGAAATTCAAGGTGAATTCTCAGTAACTGGTCATCAGGTTCCTAATTTGTCTTGTACAGAATGCCTAACTCCCCTGTTTGCTGAAACTTAAAAAAATTGGTAGAAGGGAAAAAACAAAGCAGAAACTCCCTGGTGAATAAAATGCCAAAAAGAAATTGAACACTAGTCACAGCAAAGGTGGTGAGTGTTGCCTTGCAGCTGAATTCTGGTACTGTCTGACAGGTGTTTAATGTGTAGGGCAAACTAACCAGTGGTTCAAAAAATCCTGGAATTTTGGTGTCATGACCAAAGTAAATGCATTTCTGTCTCTTAAAGCAGAAAGACAGCCTCTAAGCTGCAGAAGCTGGACACAGTCAGGAAGACTCTGAGTTGATAATCATAGAGACATGTAACTAACTTGTGAACTCTCTTGCTATGATGAGTATCCCTCCTTTAGTTTTGTGAATTTGGTTGTTGTGAAAAATGGTGTTGAGAGCAGCAGTAAAGTGTCATTTGTGAATAAGTCTCTTGCCTGGTGGTGACTACCTTTCTGCTTTACTGGTGGTGTGCAGAGGTTGTAAAACAACATTCTGTATGCTCTTCTAACTACAAATACATATATGTTTAAAATGACATACAGAATGGGGGGAATAAGTACTTTGTTAGGTTAAAGAAAAAATTATCTTAGAGCAAACATTATATTGAATTGGCACAAAAAAAAAAGGATAGTGACCTCTGCACAGACAAAAGGAAGCAAATTATTCCATTGAATAAAACTATGTTACGTGTGATTGGCAGAAAGGAAAAGAGAAAATGTTTTACTTCTCTCACACAATGACAATCCCGAACAATGATTCTTTTGTGGGAATAACTTTGATGCCAGGTTCCAAAAGTGAATCCACATGGTTCCAAGTTGGTACACTTCCCCCACTTGTATTGTTGGCTGAATTAAATTTCCTTTTGGAGAGCATGTTTGATAGCTCCTTTGGTCGCTCCATGTAACAAGAGGATTCATCTCACAGTGTCTATTTGGTAATAACATATCATTTTGATTTCAGAATAATAAACCAATATGCTATTGCAACAGGTCAAGCATTGCTAGGCCATAGTGTACCTTGGACATGTGAGAAAGCTTCTCTTAATTTAAAAGTAAAACCTCACCATGTCTCAGATGTGTCTGAGGATAGCTTAGGCAGGGAATGCTGTAATGGTGTTCTTCTGAAAGTTATCTGAAGTTATTTTGTTTAGTGTATATAAATGCAGTTTAAATATATAACTTTCATTTCTTCCTTCTCATTAGCTTTCCCAGTTCTGCTTGTAGAGCAATTCTCTTTAAAATCAAAACAGACAACTGTTAAACTGAGATCTTAAGCAGTGTGCTTAGATCTTAAGTAAAGTTTAAGATCTGATGGATTTAGGAACAACAGCTACTGCCATTTTGTTTTGCTATGACTATCACTATGATAGAAAATAATGAAAAGTGCATCCCTTGTTTTAGCTGCTTCAGACCAGTCCACTTCACTGTCTTAAGCTGCTTGAAAAGGTGAGTTTGAGCTGGATTGCAATATAAGGTACATGCACACACACACTGGCTGGGCTTTGTAATGGAGGTTATGACCTCTGAAAGTGATAGCATTCCCATGTGTATTTTCCTGGTGATTTTTTTTGAAGGTACAGCATTGCTTTCAGAAGTCACCTCATTTGTAGTATGGTTTTAGGTCATAGAGCCAAATTGTCATTTTTAGTAGCCTGAAGACAGAAGGATGTTGGCACTCCAGTATGTTCTCAAAATAATACTCTTGAAGATGTGTAACGGAGGGAAGGTGGCATATCAAACCTCTTGCTTTTCATCACTGTTAACACATTTGAAACCTTTCAGATTATGTTATTCTTTAGTGGTAAAGCCTCTATTTATGTAGATAAGGAGGATCGTTGACTACCTGGCCCCAGTGAGTTAGCTTATGTGTGATGGTTCTTCCATTAGACTAGGCTGGTTAAAGCTCTGTCCAGCCTGGCGATGAACACTTCCAAGGATGGGGCATCCACAACTTGACTGGCATGTCTCAGTGCCTCACCACCTACATAGTGAAAAATTTCTCTTTAATATCTAAAATTAGCCTACCCTCTTCCAGTTTAAAGACATTCCCCTTGTCCTTATAACTACATGCCTTTGTAGAAGTTCCTCTCCAGCTTTCTTCAAGACCCCCTTCTAAGGAAGGTTGCTGTAAGATCCCTCAGAGCCTTCTGTCCTCCAGGCTGAATAACCCCAACTCTCTCAGCCTGCCTTCACAGGAGAAGTGCTCCAGCCCTTTCAATCCTCTTTCTTGCCCTCCTCTAGACTCGCTCCAACGGGTCTATGCCCTTCTTATGTTGGAGACCTCAGAGCTGGATGCAGCGTTTCAGGAGAGGTCTCACCAAAGTGGAGTAGAGAAGCAGAGTCATCTCCCTCAGCCTGCTGTCCATGCTGCTTTTGGTGCAGCCCAGCACATGGTTGGCTTTCTGGGCTGCAGGAGCATGGGCTGGGTTATGTTGAGCCTCTCATCCAACAGTCCCCCCAGTTCTTCTCCTCTGGGCTGTTAGCAATCTATTTTCGGCCTAGCATGTATTTGTACTTGGGATTGCCCCAACCCATGTGCAGGACCTTCCACTGGCCATGTTGAACTTCATAAGGTTCACACAAACCCGTCTCTCAAGCCTGCCAAGGTTCCTCAGGAAGTCATCCCTTCCCTCCAGAGTGTTAATCACAGCACAGAGCCTGGTGCTGTCAGAGCCTTGCTGAGGCTGAGCTCTGTCCCACTGTCCATGTCACTGACAAAGGTGTTAAACAGTACCAGCCCCTGGGGAATGCTGTTGTCACTGATCTCCACCTGGACATTGGGCCATGGGCCACAGCTCTTTGAGTGTGACCATCCAACCAGTTGCTTGTCCACTGAGTCATCCATCTGTCACATCAGCCCATGCCGCAGCAATCTGAGACAAGGATGTCATGTGGGCCAGTGTGAAATGCTTTGCCATGTCCAGAATGTTCATCTTTGCAGTTTTCAGAACATTACCATGTAGTCATGGAGCTGTACATTACACTGTAGTTTGCACCTTCTTTCTTTACAATGTTTCTTGAAGATAAAAGATAACAAACTTATTACTTAGAAATTGTATTTATTTTTATAAATTATACAGTCAAATTCTCTTGCTTCGATTCTGTTTGTAGCTTTGTCCTCCACTAGCTGTTGTGCTAGGGCTCTGCTACTTTGACAGCTGTAGTAAATTTTTAATTTCAAATAACATGAAAATGAATCCAGCCTGCCAACCCTGCATTTAAATCCAAACAGTGCAGAGGCACTTCTAACAAAGCAGTATGAGAGCTCTGATGCTCCTCTTATCCAGTTTCTTCCTAACGTATGTCACCTGGCAGTTTTTGTGATTTTAAAGTTATCCTAAGTTGAATCTAGCACTGTGAGACCTTGTTGTATTGTATTTTGTTTGGCTACATAGGCTAGAGTAGCGCTTCTTTACACAGTACTCTATGGCTTTTGCTCAGAAGCCTATGGATAATGTAATCTTACCCTGCAGTGAGAGCAGAGACTTGGGCTGTTTTTGTGTATTACAAGGCAGCCATGCTGCAGTCTTCCCTCTGATAAGAGTACTTTATCCTAGCTCTTGCTGATTCAGCAGTGCAGTGTCTGAGTCTGTGCTCCCTGCTTTGTGGGGTGACATTCTGTAGGAGGATGGATTGCAACCAACTTAGCCCCTGACGAGTTGCAGCCATACTAATTACCAAAACCAGCCTTGCCCTAATAGGTCACAGCTATGTCCAATAAGGATGGGTGTTATAAAAGAGTGGGTTAGGTAGCTGAGAAGAGAGGTCTGCTGTGAGGAGTTTGGGGTCTGGTGGCTGTCAGGTGGTTGTGTGAGGGACAGACAGGGTTGGGCAATTCTGCATGAAGAAACAAGTTCCTTGTCCGTCTCATCTCTGTCTCTAGCATCAGGTATGTACTGACTTTGTTTTTTTTTCTTTCTCCATTCTCAATTCCCTCTCCAGTTTTGAGAAACTGTAAGCCAGAATAGCATTTTTCTTCATACTTTTTGGTTATCAATCATGCTGATGAGATAGATACACCATAGATCTGCCATGCACAAAGGCACTCCATGCTGTTCTGTACACTGTCAGTGAACACAGCTGGACAGAAGGCCTCCAAAGGCTTGTCAGCTTTCACTACAGCATTGGTGTATTTGGGTCTTTGTTCCGGGGATCATTTGTAATGCTAGTGAAACTCCATGAGTATCTGCAGGATAAATCATATCTTGGAGTTCAATAACCATAAATGACCCTGGTCTCTATCTTTTCCTCTAGGCTGTGTTGTTAGGTACCATAGCCAGCATATAATTTTACAAAGTTTTTTTTTTTGCTCTTTTTCATGCTAATACTGAAGATACTGGTACTTCCTCAAATTTTTTGTTACATATACGGAAACAATACTTTTGTGATGGTAAGCCTTTTACTTGTAGGCAGCTATGCAGGTGTGGGTGGAGAAATAGAAGGTGAGTTATTTTTCTACTTTTATGAGTTCCCTCTGTCTCTGGAGAAGAGTAATACTGCCCACACCATAAGAACAAATGTAAGAAAATTAGAGCATATTCTGGTAGCACACATGCAGTAATTAAGCTTAATATAGTTTAAACAGGAGCTCAAAGTTATCAGGTGAAGTAGGATACTTAAAATGAGAACAACTGTAAACAATCTTGGCTGATGAAAACTTTGACAAGTAATGGAAGCTGATTGTACTCTTGTTCATTCAGGTTATTATAAGGTCAAGTTCTAGGAGAATACTAGTGTAGGAAGGCAGTGGTCATATGTGTGGGAGGGAGGGAAGTCTTTGTTTCCACTTCATTAATTATCCAGCTCTCCTCAGATTATGATCTATCTGGGAACCTGTCATGGTTTGACACTGGCACTAGCCAATGCCCCATGAAAAAAAAAGGTACTCTCCCCGGTGTCCGCTGTGAGACTTTTGACCAGGAATAAGAAAGAGGCAGGCTCCCACTTAACAAAAGGGGAAAAAAAAAAAAACATTTATTAACTAAACTATACAGACAATAACTAAACTATACATAAAAAAAACAAAGAACACACAAGGAAAAATGAAAGCCCCACAAAACATCTCCCTCCTCCTCCCCTCAATTCCCCAACACAATACACCTCCCAAATCAACAACCATTAGTCCATCACCACTCTGTACACAATCAATTCTCCATTCATCAAGAGGAGAGGAGTCCTTCTTGCTTGGCCATGGTGGCCTTTTCCAATTTCCAGGCTCTCTCACCGCCTGGATGAAATCAGGGCTGTTTCCAGGGTCTGTTTTTTAAGGATGCTCTGTCCCATTCCAAAAAGAAACACAATCACACCTTTTGGGACATCTGTCCCCCCCATATTTTACCCTCTGGGGCCGGAGGGCTAAAACACCAACACAACATCTTCTTGGCTCCGGGGCATTGCGCCCCCCTGGACGCAGTCTCTGTCTCACAAGGAAACACGGCTCTGTCCATGGCTGTACAAAAAGAGTCCAGCAAAAGCCACTCCATCATCTCTCTTCCCACAAAGACTCTTCTCTATCCCAAATCATCTCTCACTTGCTCAGATCCTAATCTCACTTACATATCTCTTTCTTCTTCTTCCACTCTATCTCCTTTCTGGGAAAGGCCAATGTCCTATAAGGCTTTCATCATCCAAAGAAGGGTTAAAAAGGTGCAGTCTCTCTCCCTCTCACTCCCACGCTGCCCTGCTGCTGCTCCGCAGGCCCTTTCGCCCACAGCCCCCCCTTCTCCTTCTCAGCCGGCCGCTATAAAAAAAAAAAAATTCCGACGCCGGCCCTCTCTCTCTCTCTCTGCCGGGGGGGGGGGGGGGGCTAGGTGTCCGATATCTCTCAGGGCCTTTGTGGGGTTCTTCACCTCTCCACCCTTCCACCTTCAGGGTACCCTCTCTCCCGATCTTGGCCTGGGCCCAGCCTACCGCGTGGCCGCCCTCCCCCGCCCAGCAAAAGCGCTGGACGAGGGAGGCATCTTCACTCTCTGCCCGCCGATGTCCCAAGAGACCGTGCCTGCGCAGACACCTTGCTTTTAAAGTGGTCTCGGGAGGTGACTCCTTCCCAGAAATCCCATTGACCCGGATTTCCGGGTCAAACCACCACAGAACCAGAAACTCTCTTTGGGGGTACTTTACCCTAGGCTGGAAGCAGGAGCACAAAGTGGTGGTGGAACCCTTTCCCTGAATCTTACCTTCTCAAGATAGGGAAAACCATTACATTAGTGTGATTCGTTCATGCATTTTCAGTAACAACTGACATTGCCACTCCCCCTTCCCTCACCCCCCAAACAAACAAACAAACCAAAATCTAACCCAAAACCTCAACAAGCAACTGCTTTGATCTGATATTTTTTGAGGAAGAACTTGGCATCAGCTGGTGCTGGAGTAGATAGACTGTGTAAGGGCCAAGGTACAAGGCCAGCAGGCTGCATAGAAGCACAGAAAACATGAATGCTGTGGGAGTGTACTGGTATTGATTTCTAATGTTTTGAGTATTGTTTGGTTGTATTGTTTGTGTTCAGAGTAGCAGTTTGAACATTAGTGGTCTCAGATCAAGGAAAAAAAGTGAAAGGTGCAATTCCAGTTGGGAGTAAAGTGAAATCCTGGCCCTAGTACAAGATACCATGCTGCACAGTGGGAAGTCACTGTACACCTTCCAGACAAACTTTGCTAACTTCTACATCTTAAAATGATGCAGTGTTTCTTCAATAAAGACTGGCTCTACCAGTTCTCACCTTGATGCTTCCCATATCGCTTTGCTAGGAATCCATTTCTAATCCTTTTTTGGTGGGTGGACATGACACTTCAAGAACTTTAGGATGCTATCAAATTTGGCTTGAACAGAGTTGCAGCAGAGATGCAGTGGTATGATTCAGATGAGTTCTCACCATGTTTTAATTTTGGGAAAGGAGTTCTTAAATCTGGTTGTATACTAATGAAGCACAATTGTTATATTTTCCTTGCCACTTCACTTCATGACATTTTCTTCATGTGGCTCTTCCTTTCTGTGACTGAGTATATGCCTTTTAAGGCATACAGTCCCTGTGTGAAAGGCCTGTGTAACTTTGTGACAGATTTAATGCAAGTGGTAGCCTCTCAAGAGTTAGTTTTCAAGTCCAGGCAGGTGTTTGATTTTGTAATTTTAATGAAATGGCGTTAAAGGTGGAAAAGACTTAGAAATCATCCTGTCTATCCCTCAGCTGATGCTTAGGTCATGAAACATTAGACTCTCACGGTGGTTGTTAATGCTGCGGCATGAGATTGTCCAGGCTGATTTGTTCATCCACCCATCATCATCTTGGCTTGGAAAATGGTGTCAGATATGATTGTCATTCTTGTGTTTTGTGCTGGCAGATTATTGTTGTTGGTTTCAACTACCATTGCAGCAGGCAAAGAAAATAGGCCTTTTCCTCCCCCCTCAAATTCAATTACATCTTTGGTTGTGGATATCAAATACATTCATAGCATCAAAGAACAAAAACAGTCTAAAGATGTTTGTCATAGCCATAGGCTGCAATATCATACTGACTCATTTCTGTGTGCAGTGAAGTATTAGGGAGGGAGAAAAAGGGGGAGATGAAGCAGAGTGCAGATGCTATGCCAGGCTGTCTAATGCATAGAAATAGATGAGTAGCTTTTGTGGGGCCAGACCTTTTCTCATAGAAAATCTTGAATTTACAGATTTGTTCAAGGTGATTTGATCTGTACCATTTCCTGTCACACAATGTGCCGTGTTCAAATATTGCAATGCATCTGTTATGACAGATCTGGTAGATTTGGGGAGTTGTATGAATAGTGAAGTGGGGAAACTGTGCTATTCATAATTCTCCTTCAGGATGGCTACCCGAACACAGCCACTTAATTCTGTGGTTGGTGTTTATTCACTCTGTTTATCTCTTAAGAAAACAAAAAGAAAAGTACTCTGGCACTTTATATATAACCTCTGCTGAAAATTCAGCAGGTATTGTTGCTGCTGCTCTTGGTGGTCTTTCTGACTGTGTCTTTATTGCTTTTTTTGTTGTATCATATCTGTAAATGTTTTCTGTGTTCCTTGAGATAGGAAGCATGGCTATTTTGGTCGACATTTAGAGGCTTTTTGAGTGCTTCTTCAGGAAGAAAAAGTGAAATAAAAATGTGCCTGCCAACTAGCAGAGAGGTTGCTTCCTCCCTCTTGAGAGCTTCCCCGTTTGTTGATACCCTGTACAAACAGGAATGGATCTGGGGAGAGCTGTGTGAAATTCCTTCTTTGTCTTGTGTTTCTTTTGTATAGACCTTGTTAGAGTAAGCCATGACCAAAACAGCATTTCAGAGATGGGGCAGTGTCTCAGATGTTTTTTGTTTTGCATTTTGTGTGTAGGTTTTCTTTCCTTCCTATCTTTCTCCTATTAATTAGCGCTGTGTGGAAAATCTGATCCGCTTGCTGTTTGTTGCCTTCATTATTGAGTTGTAGCACTAAAGCCATTGCCATTATCCCATGAACTACTTTATTGTCTTTAATAAATTCCCTCTTGCTACTTTGCACAGGGTGTTAGATCAATGGAAAAAGCTCAAGGTGAGAGAGCAAGTTTCTTCACCATGTTGTGCTAATGTTCTGTCTCCTTTGAGCTGCTGGCTCTGGTCCTTGAGCCATAGGCATAAGGAGCACAAGCATTTAAATTGTTGCTTTTCAGTGAAAGAATGAAAACGCGTTACAGTGGATGCCCCATCTTTGCAAAGTGACTCAAATGTGTTCATTAGAATAATAAAGCTTGATGAATACACACACCTTGAAATGAATGTGTGTTTATGATCATGTATGTGTTCCTAATATCAGAAATAGAGACCCTTACCCAAAGACAGGCTTCTCCCTTTTTTTTTACTTCTTCAAACAATCTGATTATGCCTTTGGGCATTGAATGACTTCTACCACTAGGAGAAAATAAACAAAGGCCTTGGAAGACTTTCTTTAAATAGCCTAGAAAACAGATGTTGAAGTTGAAGGAAGTCTCATGTATTGATTATCTTTTATCTTACTTCCCAATCTTGGCTCACAGTCTTAAACTAAATCCCAGCTTGTCCAATATGGTGAATTTTACAAGTGAATTGATGCTTGTTTCCAGTTCTTCAGACCACTTATAGTAGAAATTAATTTCTTGAGTAGTGAGGCTCTAGGACAATCTTATAATGCATGCTTGTGCTTGGAATGACCCCTCAATCCAGAATAACAAAGCGCCAAAACTCATATGAGTGTGTAAGGCTGTGCCATCAGAAGAAGAGTTGTGTGCCTGTTCAGACAAAACAGGGCAATGGGGAATGTATTAATTTGACCTACTTGGTGGACATAAAGTCTGCATAAACCCAGGATACAACAGATGTCACAGATAGTGTATGATAGTTTGGCCCTTGTCCTCATGTTTATTGCGTTTCAACATGGGCTCAGGCAGAACAGTGGCAGCCAATCCAGCATAATTGTGTTCAATTCTCTTAAAAAGAATACACTGTTAATCAGGATTAGCAGACTGTTTTCTTTCATAGCTATGCTGTTATATTATCTCTCTCCCTCCTTCATGACACTCTTTCCTCGTCAGTGAAAGATAGCTATATTTTTCTCCTACAAGTAAGACTGATTACTTGCTATTACTCATGTGAAGGATGAGCTTCACCTAAGTGAGAGAAACTTGTAAAATCCTTTACTTGGATAAAATTGTGATTCTTCCTTGTGTCAGGTAACTTAATCTCTTCAAGCATATACTGCCTAAAAAAGGGCATGTCCTTCAAAGCCCATCATTTATCTCCTTTTCTAACCTGAATAAATTTCTGGTATGTCAGTCACCTCCATGGATTGTCATTGTCACTGAAGTATTCTACTGGATTTTTAAATTTTTGTTAGTCTTTCAAAAGTGACATTTGAATATGTTATCACTATTAATATAGAAATATAAATCTGTAGTGGATAATAAGTTGCACATAGGCAGAGAAGCTGCCTTAGTTTGGCTAAAGATGTTGGGAACAGCAAAGTGGAGGCAGGAACTAGTTGGTTGACTAATTCTCATGTACTTGTCTAATTTTCCTTCCTTTGGCATCTTCTCTGAATTTACCAGACTGCAGAGAGATCTTAAGACTGATACAAAGGAAGTGTTCACAGTATAAAGATAAAGCTGTGTTAGTGACAAGGTGCTCTGTAGATTGTCTTATCAGCCACAGCAGATTGGGAACAAAGTTGCCATGATATTTGCATATTAATTGTTTGTTTTTAATAAACTCTCAATTTACAAACTCTTTAGGGGTAGAGTTAAATTCATTTTTTCTCCTAGCTGTGAACTTCCTGGGGAGATGTCTGTAAATGCTCTGTGAGTAGTAAAGCTGACACTTCAGATGGAAAGAGACTGAGGTGTGCAGCTAGGCTAGGCAGGTATGGCTGTCACAGCCCTTCATGTCCCACCCCCATTCTGCCTAGTCCAAAGCACACAGACTGCAGCAGTAGTGTCTTTAGAAGAAGAAAGATCTGGCCATTTCTCTGTGTGCTTTGCTTACAGCATTGTTGCAAGTCTTCTCTGTTGATTCCCGTGACTTCTGAGAAAGGAAACACAGGTAATCCTACTTCATGGGCTAGAAGACTGAATAAAAAAGAAGCTCACTGAATTTTCTGAAACTACATAGCAAGAGAGTGATGAAGGCAGGGAATCCTTAATATTCTACCACCTGCTCTGACAACTTACTCTGACTGGCCAAAGCAGCAATTATAACCTTAAAATTGTGATGCAGTCTGAAATGTTCCAGAAGCATGCCTTCTGTTCCTGCATGAAGGAGTAAGCTCCCTAGATTAGACCAAACAAGTATTGTAATGTGTTGTTGTTTGTGGACTTGGCTATTTCCTAGTGAGCCATCATGTCAGTTGTGCAGTTCTTGTACACTCTGAGTTGGGTGCTCAAGCTGAATTACACCACTCTGCCCTCTGCTCAGAGTAGCCTTTATCTCGTAGTGAGACTTGAAGGAAGGTTTGGAATGGTGGAGAAAATCATTCCTTTGAAAGGAACACAGTGTAGTCATGGTGGGATTTGTGTTCTCAGATTTATCATAGGTATTCTGAACTGCACTTTCCCACTGTTGTTAAGAATAAACAGGATATCTGATTTACTGTTGAAAATCAGTTTTGTTTAGGAGATTGTTGTTGTGGAATGGGCTATTTAATGGTTTTTTTTCTGTTTCTGCAAGGACACAGAAGTAGCTGTTTCATCTGATGAAAGGGAACTCTTTATTAAGAGGCAAAGTAATGCAGGGTATTTAAAGCTCTCAAGTGACTCTGGCTGTAGTGAAAATACTTCTTAAGATTTTACTGTGGGTGTTGTGCTTTCTCTCTAAACTTTAGTAATGGTCTTTGCAAGCTAAGCTATTCCTCCCATGTGTTGCTTTTGAGAGAAAGCTGAACCTTGTGTAGTTACAGGTATATCTGCAGTGTAATTTACTGTGTCTTTTCTTCACAGTCTTCATAGAAGACTTTGTCTGAAGATGGTAGTATCAACCAGCAGGACTTCTATGCAGTACTTTTAGCTCAGCCTTTCCATTATAGAGCTCCCCAGTGAGTGGCTTATCCTCAAGCTCAGATGTTTGAAGTGCTTTCAGGCTGAAACTAAATGTAGAAGTTCTCTGCCTAGAAGCAATCCCCACCCTAATATTCCCTTAAAAGCAGGTTAGCTGCAGAGAATGTCATGTAATCCTGTCTGCCTTCAGCAGTTTTCACATGAAAGTGTTTAAGTACTTTTGCAAACACTAAAGTAATACTTGCAGCACTTCTGTCAAATCAGTGGCTTGATACCAAGGATAAGTAGATCAATTTCATACATATGAAAACAGAAGAGCAGAGTGGCATACACATGGTCATGATTGCAGAGCTAGGAAAACAAGAGTCTAGTGTCACAACTTCCAGCCTGTTTTAAGAATAAGAGTCCTTAAAACAGCTGAGGAGTTGTTTAGTTTGTGTTTCTGTCATCTGACATCATCTTATTGTTCCCAGAGATCGGTGTGGTGGTAAGTCTCTGATTTTTCAAATGTGCTTATATGGCTCTTGACTATTTGAGCCAACCTCTTGATCTGGTTTTCTGAAAGTAGCCTTAATTAAAAAATAAATCATGTTAAGATTTTATAACAAATGACCTAATTATACATCACTGTAAGTAGGGAATACAGTGCTTTAGAGCTTCCCAGCTTCTGCTTTCAAAGCCTTTTTTAAAGGGGTTACATACATAGGTGTATATTTCAGGCAGGCAAAATAAAGTTAAGCTTTGCTTTGCATTTATGCTAAGAAACATACCACATTGAGGATGGTCTCTCTTGTTTATAATTGACATGATTATGCCAGTTTCATTCAGGAAAACAAAAGCCTTTGTTGTCAATTTTCCTGTACTTGTAGGGTGCAGCCAGATTGTTGGAATGTGTTTTATAGTAGTTTGACCAAAGAAGAAAAGTTATGATCTGCATAAATTGGATGGGTATGTTTTTTGCTTTAGTTTCTGCCCTGTTCCCCTTTCTCCATATTCTTCTGGTTTAGTTCCAGCAAATATAAAAATGGAAAAATATTGTTTTGATTTGATCTTGGTATGTCATGTGAGTTATGCCTGTCTTCTTAATGTGTATGTCCTCATGATATCATTATACATCTTAGCCTCCATGATTTCTTCAGGCTGTTGTTCTTACTCACTTGCCTCTAGACAGTAGTTGTCCTGTGCCTTGTTTGAATGATCTTCAAAAATGTTTTTCTGCAAGCAGTTGGTCACTGAATGTCGGTCTAGCTATTTCCTAGTCTAATGACCTACTCAGCAGCCATCCACTGTGCAGTTGGCTGTTTGGCATGGAGATTTGGTATTTGGAGAGCTGTGGGAGGCCTGGGTATACAGAAGTCTTGGCAGATGCTTGAGGCAATCATCTTGCTTGTCTAACCTGAAATCTTCCATCTGGGAGATGGAGATGTATTACAGCATGAAACAAACCATTTTCCAAAGTGTTTAAATCTATAAAAAAGGGAATGGAAGCTTTAGACTTCTGCAGAGTCTTTGTCTAAGCCTCTTGTGTGTCTGTGTTAAGACAACTCTGCTATGCAGCAACACAAATAACTGAGTTTCTGTGCTATTATCACTTTCAGACCAAATGGCAGCATTTATGTATTTGTGTCTAATAATACAGAATTGAGTGAAGGTCTTTAGTTCCCTGCAGAGACAGGAGTTGAAACTTGTGAAGTCTACACAAATGAATCAAGAATTTGAAGATTGACTTTATGAATTACAATAGGCCCCTGTTTGCTATTGCATTTTAATAGGAAGATGAAGGAGGAATGTGATAAAGACACAGCATGTGTGGAAACAGAGATTCCATTAGCCTGAGATCCTGTGGCTTCTGATGCTTGAGTATCACTCAGGATGCATCTACTCTCAAGATGGAGTTACTTCATGGCACAGCTTTATCTATATTGACCAAGGGATCCAGCAGTGACTTTCCAGGTCTCTGTAGGACCAGAGATAATTTAAGTGACTTAAGCAATTGTATAACTGACTGAAGCCTGCATCTCATGTTTGTTGCCTTGATGCAAATAGGGAGATTACCAAAAGCTGAAAGAGATCTGAAGTAAAGAAGCTAAAGGATACTGTATAATCAGAGGTGGTACTGTTGAACGCTGGGGAAGGTGCAGAGAGGGAGAAAGGAAACAAATTGTTCAACAACAAACATTTCAAGTTCAAAATGCTCTAGCAAAAGTAACCTGTAGGATTTGATTTTGACTTAATGTACTGAATTTTAATTTTTCATCCTCCATAAGCAAGCAAATTAGGGACAGATTTCAAAGGAAAGTTTGCAATCTTTTCTTCTCCCTTAATCTGCAGCTCTTTTCTTTTATAGAACTATCTGCATTCATGAGGCAACCAGATCATTGTTGCTGAGAGCTGTATGGCTCACATTTAAAAAAAAAAATCTATGCACTTGCGGCAGCATTCTGCCTCACATGTTTGCAGTTCTTACCCACAATTAAAGGCAGTTCATAGGTGACATCATATTCAGGTGACTTCTGGCTTGTGCATGAAGTACTGGAGAGCTTCAGGTGACACTTAAATCCCACAGAATACACACTGGAATCAAACTGACTACATTTTTTGTGTGGCAGTTTTTAGACTGTTCACAAAGTAGTTTTGTTTTGTTTTTTTTTTCCTTTCTATCTTTTTACTTTTGTAAAAATAAGTCCTGTTCCTCAAAGTCAAGAGTATGTGATTTTTGATGATTTTGCTAAAAAGCCTTTTGGGGTCTCTTGGAGTCTCTGGCACATATTGGTGCAGAAGTCTGATTCAGTGATGAACAGATATAAATTTTAATTTGCATCCCTTAAAAAAAATCCCTTGATACAAAAGCTCCTGTGAGCTGTGCTAGAGCAGATTGGCTAGAGCAGCCACAGGCACAAGGCTGCAGTCACCTGGCAGGGATCTGTTATAAACTGTTAATATAGATGGGTTCTAGTGATTGTGTGCCTGTGAGTACCTACAACAACACTCTCTGCAGTTGTCCTGAAGACTGGAGTTGTACCAATAGCTAGCACAGTAGGTGGGACTGGCTTTTGTACTGCAGATAGCCTTACGGATCTGCTTTGATGTATTGCTAGAGATCAACAGTAAAAGTTCATGATTGGTTTTATGTTGTTTTTCTTTTTTAATAACTTGTAATTTGTTCCTTACTTGCTATTATTCTTTCCCTCACTGATAGTGGAGACAAGCTTTAGCAAACATCTCTCTGCCTCTGGCTTTGCATTCTGCTGTGAAGTGTGTCCTACTTTGCTTATCCAGTCTGTGGTCATGTGAATATTGGGTTTTTTTTCTTGGAGTAGATGAACTGAAAGACATTATGAAAGACATTTTAAAGATACTGTACTGTTGGGAGAGCTGTTAGAAATGAGAAGAAAAAAAACATTATAATTAGCTGCTGGATGATATTCCTCCTGACTTCCATGCAGAGAATTGCTCATTAATTTTAAAATTATCCCCAAAAATAGGTATCCACCAATTACGAATTCTAAACATTGGTTCACCAGTCAAATTCAAGTTACTGCTCCTGGCAGCCAAACCACAAAAAAGGAATAGTATCTTGGCAATCAGACATGAAAGACCTTCCATCCCAGAGGTTCTCCAAGTCTCTTCCATCAGAAAATACCAGATGCAATGATAAACTTTAATCCTGAAAGTCACAGCTTGTTTGTAACTAGCAAGTCACTGAACCTTGAGAAGCCAGCCAATACAGACTTTTCACAGCTGCTAGATGTTGCTGTGTGCTGTGCCCATGCTGTTCTCTGGGGACTTGTCATGACAGCATTGTCTCTGTCTGCCAAAATGCAGGGTTATCATCCCTGCCAGGGAAAGTCCTTGTGTTCTGAGCACCTGTGATGCAGGTAAAAACTAACAAATTAGGCCAAGATGGGAAAACAAAGACTTGTCAAGCTGTGGCCATCTCTAATTTATGTGTGTTGCTACCAGTATATTTGTGTCCTAATGTTTTGGTATTTGTAAGAGATTTTAAGATAAAACTTTTTAGTTTTTAGGAGTTTTTTTCCCCCATATTTGTGCTGCTTTATTTCCCTTGACTCTCAACAATCAGTGGAAGGAAAGAGGAAAGTTTTCCCAAGGAAGACAATAAAGCAAGAGCCTCCCGTTACTGTTCTGGATTATCTCCTAGAAGGTTCTTCATCTCCTTGTATTGACTATATGGGGATGTTGTACTGCAGATCCTCAACCTACAATTATGGTTTATAAACAGTTCCCAATTTTTTTAACCAAGGTTTATAGAACTGGTTTGAGGTAGTAAAGTCCTAGAATGTTGGTTTCATAATGATGTCACTTTTTAACAAAATGGCGACTTGAGGGATTTACTTTTGATGATCTTGAGAACACCAGAAGTAGTTTTGATAGTGTCTTCTGTTGCTCAAAGGTCACAGCCTACACATGTGAGGTTTCAGTCATTTCTTATAGGCTAAAGTTCCTAAGAGCTTTATGGACATCTTTTTTTTTCCAGGGTACATCTTTTCTCTGTGTTCCTGGGTTCTGTGAGTCTCTATTGCATAGGATCTCTTGATGGTCACTTATTGTATGCTCAGTTTCTAAACACATTCAAGTTATGCTCTAATCTGAAAATCAATCTCACCAACAGTGGTGGTACGTTTCTGTCAAAATTGAGCAGAATCTGGACTCTTGCAGAAGCAAGATTTAAATAACCCGGTTTAAACTTAAAGCAAAGGTTTTGAGGGGAACAGATCTTATTTACCTTTTCTAAGATTTCTGCTGCATGCAGGTATCCACTGTCAGTCTTATCTTTGGTCACGTAATGCTGTCTCTGTAATGAACATCAATACAAAGCTAGAATGTGATTATATTGTCACTCTGCAGGTAGGATATGAATAGAGTTTTAGCAGATTCTGTATCACTTGCAAGGCTCCTGCTGCTCACTGGTGGTGATGCCTTAAAATGTTTATTAAAATGACTTGAAGTGTTGTTTAAGCAGAGTGTCTCGCAGAGTCAGCTAACTTGGCTGCTGTTTTCAATTCACTGTATCAATCAGGACTTTAGGTCTCTACATTTTAATTTCTTTTGCGTCAGAATCAACTTTGTCGACTTGTTTCTGCACTTCAGTTGCATAAATTGCCTCCTGAGCTGTCAAAAGTAGGTAATAGACTGCTTTGTAAAGAGCCTGTACTCTGTGGACTCTGGAAGGCTTTTCCAGACCAGACATTTTTCAAGTCCAAACTTAGTAAAAGTAGTTTTAGCTTTTTCTTCTGAAGTTTAAGCATTACAGCTTAGGCACTGCCTAGTATTTTTAATAGCTGATAGTAAAGGTTCAGCCATGGGACCTTGTCAGCTGCTAAATGCTGACAAGCTCTGTCAAACATCTGGACTATAGATGAATTTGGCAGTATTTTGAGATTCTAACCAAGCACACAGATACATGTCCAGGACTCAACTGATTCCTTTTTTTTTTTTTTTTTTAACTTGAAAATCTGAGAATGTGTGCTTTAACCTTCCAGATTAATTCCCTCTCTGCCTTAGGGAAGCAACAGGAACGAGTGTTGAAAGCAGTGGTGCTAGCCTCCTGTACCAATGAATGTTCACTTCAGTAGTTCTAATGTTTGATACAGACATTTTGTTTTAACTCAGCTGTAATATTTCCATTGTAAAATTATAAAATTGATCAATGACTTGGTATTTTTATGATCTGAAACCTGTGAACATCCCTCAGAAGAAACATGGCTTCTTCTAGCTTTTCCTAAAAATGAGTATGGATGAGTTTGCTTTCTGTATTTTCATCCTATGTCATAATGTGCAAGTCTGGTACCTTGCTTTTATCAGGCAGGGCCATATAACCTTCTATATAAAATGATGAGAAGTCCTCCAGAGGCTAGTTAAATTATTGGTCCTTGTACTAAGTGTCTCCTCTTGCAGTTAGAATCTCTTAACTTCTTGTGTAAAATGGCAGTAGAGCATGTCAGCAATTTGGATCCTTGAGACTGCAAAGAGATTAGTCACAACTTCCTTCTCAAGCTTCAGGACTGACCTTTTGATGAACACAATCCCTGGTTTAGGTGCTAAAAATTAAAACACTGTTTTCTTTTCTTTTCCTGTCTTTTTCTTCTGTGACTAGCAGAATTATACAGCAATCAAAGTCCTATTGTTTTCCTCTACTTCAGAAGTGATTGTGGCAAACACTGAGTATATTTTATTCTTTCAGCCTTCTGTTCCTTTTATTAGAAAATATTCTGTCTTTGTCACTTTCCTGTCACAACCTTTTAAAGGTGAGCTGTTTGGATAACTCTTTGGGGACAGTCAGTTCTATCTCTGCTTTCCCTTAAGATGAGACTGCAGTGAGGATGGCAGCTGTTGGAATTTGAATTTCTAATGACAGTCAGAAGAAAAGGATTTCTGCATTAATGACTATTCATGATACTTTTGAAATACTCATAAGCTTTCAGTGGCTATTTCCAAGCTTAAAGGGTAAAAGTTGTGTCTGGTCAACCCACCTAGTGACTCATAGCGGTTGGCAATTTGAAATTTGTTTGCAGAAAAACTCCTGTGTTTCAGTATTTAAATAATAATAATAATAAAATAAAGAGTTGAATTGTGAGTATTCCAGTAGGGATCAGGTCTCTTGTGAGGCAAGGGAGGCTGCTACTTTGTGGAAACCAGGGGTAATATAGTCTTCATGTCCAATATTTGATCCTGCAGAAGAGCTTCTGGAATGGCTCATTGTTGTTAACTGTCTCATTTAGCTTGTTTGAAATTGGTCTAGTGATATGAAAAGTATCCATTACTCAAAGCCTGCATAATCTGTGGCATCTAAAAAAATGACAACAAATTTCACAGCAAGCTGCAAGATCACTGCAGCTGGCCATGGATTTAGTGGCAGTAAGAATAGTGTGGGTCTGAAAAATTCACACCTACCGTATTTCTTCACAGTTTTCCTGAAATTGTGTTCCTGTAGTAACAGGAGATATGCAAAACCCAAACTCTGAATTTAGGTTCAGTTAATGCATACTTGGATCCCACCCTCAAACTTTCAGTTTCTCATACCTCTCTTCTTAGTAATGTGTTGGAAGTGCAGCATCCAATATGAAATGCATTTCTTTTTTCTAGCTCAAGTGAGATTGGTGGTTCTAGATGGGATCTTAATTGCTTTTGGTTCACAATATGCTCTGTGTTGCTAGGTAGTACATAGTGCAGCACAACATCGGTCTGCTGAAATGAGTCTCAGGAGAGGAATAACAGAATTGGGGAGCTTGCAAATGAGGTGTGATTGTACAATGTCAGAGAAGTGGTGGAGAAGTGGACTAGAATTTGCCTTCAACAGCTTCTTCTAGTCCAGGAATAAGAGAAACTGACACAGAGATAAATTTAACACAAGGGGTCAGAACTGCAGTAGCTGTCTGGACTGCAGGTCAGAGCTGAGGCATGTCATCAGGGCTCTGTCGGAAGGTTTTAACAGCATCTGCCTTCTCTCTGTTGAACTTTTAGTGTATGAGCTTGCCTTTGTGAGTACTAAAATATGCTTGTATAAAAATATCTATCGTATACTATGTGTAAGAGTTTTCTATAGATTTTGCAAGAGAAGAAGTGAGAAGGATATAGACTCTTTTTGCAGTGTGTGTTTGTAGATGACAACTCAGCTTTGTCAGCTCAGATGTTTTCCTTGAAAGGGCATGCTCAAAAGATAGAGCAAAAACACTGTTAAGAGAGTGTTTTAAAAAGGGCACATACTAGATGAATATGTTGCTGACAGCCCCACTGTATTCTTAATAATCCATTTCACAAGAAGAAAAACTTATAGTGCACAGCCTTGAATGTATTTTACATCTATCATGTTTTGCAGTCCTGGCCCTGTCTCTGATTGAGATTTTTTTTTAAGCTCTTCATCTCTCAGGTAAATTAAATAGTATTGAAACAGCTGTGTGTTGCCTCGTGGAATATTGCTTTTATGTGAAAGACAGCAGTGTTCCATAGGACAGAAATTAGATATGCTCCTCTGAGGCAAAATACTTGTAAGTCTAAATGCCAGCCAGTTGAGTGCAGCACCCATATTCTCATGTGGTTTTCAGGGTTGGTCTCTGCTATTTTTGCTGAAAAGATGTGTCCTGACAAAATGTAGGCAAATGAGAATGTAGTATCTGTGAGGGATAAGGGACAAAAAGATGTTCTTCAGATGTTGCTAATTCAGAGTATTAGATGCATTTGACCTGCAGTTGTTGAAAACTGCATCTATCAGATCCCTTTCATTCAGTTAGTGCAGTAATTTTACCAAAAGAAAGTGGGCAAGACTTTGTGACATTTAATGTTTGAGAACTCAGTGCTGCACTTTGCTCACAGTTTTATCATCTGGTTATTTATATATTTTAAAAATATTTTTCTCCTGAAATTTCTGTACAAAGAGTGGAGAGGTTTGTTTGTAGAACCTATGCTGCCTTCTCATCTTTCTCCTCTGCCTTTTATCATTATTTTCTTTTCCTACAGTACTTGAAAAAAAAAATCAGGCCCTTAGCTGTGCCAGCCAATATTTCTGTATTCTAAGATGGCTATTATTTTGGTCTACTGATACATGTTAGAATTTCTGCATATACCTAGACTGCATTAAATGAAGGCGAAGTTTTGCACTTGTTCTAAAACTGCTTTGGTTAAAACTTTAGCCACTGGCTCTGCTCTGTATTATGATACTGATCAGTAACATGTTCACATACTGCTGTAATTTCTCACAGAACAGCTGCCTTGGTGCATTGGCTTTTATTTTTTCTGTGATTACACCTTAGGTAGTACACATAGGGCAAATCTTATGGTAGGGTCAGAAATAATTTCTTCTCAGGAATGGTTCTGTAGTAGTACTGTGATACCAATGACAAGTGTGGATGCAGTTACATTTGTAGTAGTGAAACAAAGTATTTCCAGCCCGACAGAAACTGCAGCATAAGGGAATTTGTGATTCTTTTGTGCTGGCCTTTGTGTTCAGCATCACAGCAGGTAGCTGGGAAGTGTCCTTACGTTGGCAGGAGGGTGGGGTGGCAGCAGAGCTCCTCCTGTCCGTTCTCCATTGCCTTGACCTAATGTAGTGCTACAGTTGTGAAGGCTCCACTCCAGGCAGCTGAGGCAGGTGGAAAGGGAGGCTGTCATCTTCCTCCCTGCTGAGATGTGCAAAATGGATTTTTTCAAAAGCTTGTAAACAAATAAATCCACAGTGGTTTAGATTTTTTAGAGTGGGAAAATTACGGTTTACAAGTGTTATGTAGTTGTCACATGTTTTGCCTCTAGCTTGCTCATAATCTTTAAAAGTTAATGAGTGGTGGTTGGCCTTTGATTGTATCTCGATGTAAAGTCACTCTTGTGTTGACAGCCCTTGATAATTAATTGTTAGCGGACAAAACATCTCTGTGTGAATCATTCACACCTTCATTTTATAATTTCACCTGCCACCCAAAACCTTTTAGTTCTATCTGGTCTCAGTACAAAACAACTGGAGACCAAATTGCAGAAGTTTAATATCTCCCCTGGAAGCATATTGGGAATTATTTTTTCTTCACACAAGTGTGCTCCTGTTATGAAACTTCATAGAGAGTCTGCCTCGGTGACACTGCTGTGAGTATCTCTGAGCCTATAGAAAACACAGGACCAATTGAAGTTGTTAAGAGAACATATACAAACATTTCTTAATGAAATCAATGTTCTGTGGGAGGTAATGATGAACTGCTTTTGCAGGGTTTTCTGTTTGCATTGACCTATATAATGTGTAATGAGGTAATTACTTTCTAGCCAGGGTTATTCTTGGTTTTGTTCCTTTTCTACAAGGGAAGTTACTACACTGGTATTTTTTTTATGGCATCACATGTAGCAATTTTAATGTGTAGTGTGAAATACTTTGTTTAATTATCCTCAGATTAAAATATTTTTTCTTTGAAGTAATAGAAAAGCTTTGACTTTCCATCTTGGATAAAATTGTAAGGAGTTAAAATTTATCTTCTGATGTGCTAGAGTAGCTTTTGTGCCAAATAAAATTGATATCTATACTACATCTGCAAACAAAACCCCCTTATTTTCTGTGTTTTGCCTCTGGTGTTACTAGTTCCCAACAGAGTTTATTTCAACACTTGAGATTAGAAAAAATTAAAATATATCTAAATAAAAATATATCTAATAAAAATAATCACAAAGGTACTTAATGATGTAGGCAGTCAGATAATTTTAACTGTAAAAATTTGTGGAATGTGGGGAAAAAAGTATAAAGGCAGATGGGCAAGCGTATAAGAAGCATGGGCATTAAAGTGTTCTATCCAAGAGTGAATGAGAACTGCATAAACAAATGGGACCTGGACAATCCTCGCTTCCCATTCAGTAGGAGCCAGGAAAGAACATGAAGTCAGCTGGGAGTTGCTTAGCTGTCTTCGTGGCGTGATCTGTAAGGCTGAGTCCACAAAGCACGGAGCCTTGCTTTTAGCAGGAGAATTAGCTTATAAATCTGCAGCTGTTGTATGCAGAAGCACAAGATGTGTGAGTTTACTTGCCAAGCTTTGGAATTGTAGCTGGGGTTTTGCTTGAACTGGGAAATCAAGGTCTTAGGGAACCCCAGGCAGATAGGCAAGAATAGGCATGAAAAGTACTCGAGCTGGAGCAGTGCTGAATGTTACTGATCAGAGAGCTTCAGGTCAACTGGGCAGGGTCCGTGTGAAATGTTGTGAAAGGCGTTAGGAGCCCTTTTGCCCTAAGCATCCGCAGTGCTTTCAAGCGGCTTTGTCTCCACCCACACAAACTCCAAGCTGGAGCCAGGTGTTTACAGCTCTGACTTCAGCAGTGCATGCATCTCTAAGGATCCTTTGTCCTATGTGCCTCTGCCAGCTTAAGGCTGAGGTGGATCTCTGAGAAACTGTTTTTCTTTTCAGTTTTGTTATGCTTCATTAGAGCTCAAATCTATATGTAATCCTCCTCTAGAAGAAGATAGATGCCACCAAGGAACAAAAGAGCTATGGTCACTTCTGTAGTTTCTGTAGAACAATATCAGTGCTACATTAGAATCTCTAAAGTAATGCCCAGATGCTTTGGAGGGATGTGGGGTATAAATGAGTATGAAAAGTGGGGTTTGAAAGGCTCTTGATGGTAGGACTAAAGAAAAATTCAGTCATAACCTAATGATTAAATGAATGGACAACGTTCATAGTAAGATTGAATATCTGGCACTGAATGCTGTTTAAATTGGTCATGTGGCTTGTCTAGTGCCTCTTGGGTAAAATATGGAGAGCAAGGTCTGAAATCAAAGTTTTTCATGCCCCTGAGAGTGACTTAACTGCTGAACTTTCCTTTCCCAGATCTGTTTACCAGTTACCAGAGTCACACAGTATTACTCATCCATCTTGTTAGCACTGCCACCTGCAACAGGGCTTTATGAACAAATAAGCTGAATTTTAGTCCTGAACTACTGTTCTTTGTTTGCTATCTTTGTTTGCTTTCCTGGGGCTCCTGTCCCTATTGCATCTCCTCTGTAGATAAACTGAGGATGTGTTTTAGAGCAATCCAGTCTGCAGTTCAGCTAAAATGACCTCTTACGGTTCCAGGGAGGCTTCTTTTGTATTGATGCTGGAATTATTCTATAGCTGTCCCTACTTCAGCTCTGATTAGATTTCACATACTAATTTAATGCCAGATATAAGAGGTACTGAAGACATGTCTGGTCAACTACTCTCTCTTGAGTCCTTGTGGAGTGTGAGATTGTCTCTACTGAATATTTATGAAGACTTATCTTTTTTATTTCTGAATATTTATCCAGGAGTCAGTGCTTGCACTCTTGCCTTGAAGAGTATATAGTGTTCTTCTCATTCTTCTAACTCTGGAAGCTTTTCATCATACCAAGACTCTGTTTTCTCCAGAGTTATGTTCTTGCTAACATCTTGGAGAGGTAGTGAAAGATGGGTATTCAAAGACACTTAGCAGGTATTGATTGACAGGTTATTATTTTGCCATCTCATTCTTAAACTTCAAAACAGTAAATACTTTTGTCTTTGTTTGTCTGCTTCTGTGTGGTTTTTTTATGTTACTCATGGCTGCCTCTTTTTATTTTGCTTCTTTTCATCTGAAGTCTCATGACTTTGGGGAAAAGCTTGTTTAGCCCACTGCATACTGAGTCAGCAAATGAATTAATGTAACAATTTAGGGGGCCTGTATGCTTGTAGTAGTGATTCCTCCCTTGCCCCCCTTCAGTGGACTAACTAAATTGATTTCCACCTGGAGAGATCTCGAGGGTACCATTTATACTTTGAGTAGATTGATGAAATTTAGACACAGTTTGTTAGTCTGTGATTTAGTGGTTTTGTTTGCTTGGTTTTGTTTTTCTTTTACATTTTCATGCTAACCAAGCATTGCCATGCAAGTGGCTGGTACTATCACCTTGTTCCTTTTCCTCGTGCAGACCATGTAAAGCCAGTGGATTTGGTGCTTGACCACAAGCAGGGTACGGAAATGTTCATGTCTCCAGTGGGGTGGCTGTGATTTGAGCAGCACAGTGAGGTTTGGGGACTCATTCTCAAAACCCCTTTCTGTCCTTAGGACAACTTATGTCCATATATATCCCTCATTTCTGCTGTTCAGCGTTTCAGTTTAAAAATTTAAGGCAATTAAAAAACCACCCCCAACAAAATCCAGACCAATTCTAGCTGCCTAATGCCCATGGGACATTATAGAGTTTTCTCATGCTTAATAAGTGTTAGTAAGCTGCAACAAGTGTTATAATTAATAACTTTGCAGTATATTCTTCTTTTCCTGACAGAGGATTGGCTTTGATCATTTACATGGATCAGGTTTCTCTGAACCCTTTGAAAAGAAACACCAGCTAGTGCAGCTTCTGTCCCAGAAAGAGGTTGGTATGCTCTCCTTATTCAAGTACTGTGCTTGTAAAGGAGCCCAGGCTTTCTCCTGAGTTACTGATCTCAGCCAAAGACTTTACTTGCTGTTGACATGGAAGGACAGAGGTGTCTTCTAGCTACCTGCAGAAAGGAGTGATCTGGGGGCTTCTCAGACAACTGTACAAAAACCAGTTCCATTCCTGGGGAAGGGAACCTTCTCAGCCAAAGCTCTGGTAAAGAGGTGCTGAAAGTAGAGGAGAGAGGAGGAATGATCCAGAATTCTTCTTCAAAGGTTCTTGTGCAGCATAATGACCCATGGCCTGTTAAAAGCTGTTCACTGTGTTTAAGTGAAAACTGGGAAGAGACATGAATAGGAAGTTAAACATAATTTCTTTAGCTGTTTATTAATATAATTCTCCAATGCTCCCAGTAAAATTGTCCCAGTTTCAGTCAAGGTTGTGGATATGCAGTTCCCATTTGGTCAACACAAGTGAAGTGGTCTGCTGCCATCTGCTAACAGAAGTACCAGCCTTCCCTGCAGTGAACACAGATGTGGCTGGAAGATCTCACTTAACAGCCAGATACATACTGCATGTGAGAACTCCCAAGTAAAACTGGTGAGAATGCCCCAGGAGTGTAGCTTTCTGTGAGTCATGCCCATCACCAAGCTGATTGAATCCATGTGTCTCAGTGCTCTGCAGCCTTTGAAATGAGTATCTCCAATTGAGGAGGATGTGATTTTTAAGGCAGTTCTAAAACTAGGTAAAAATAAGTTCAATATGCTGGATAATGAAAACCGTTTGAAAACTCCAGTGGTGCATGTAGAGGGGTAATGTTCACTGCTTGTTTTTATCTTACTAAATGCTTACTAGCACTTGAATTGTGTTGTTTTAACACCTCCACATAGCACGTGCTCTGGAAAGGGAGAGTTGACATCACAGTGTTAGCAAGGGACTCTCAACTCGCACGGCACTATCGCTTATTGTGTATGAGCACATGGGTATACAGATAGGAGGGACTGCTGGGTCATTGAGTGTGCTTCTCCATTCAGCAGCAGCAGCTGTGTTAAACTCAGAAATAGTCACAGAAAATGAACTTCGCATATTATGGGTGATAATATGCTTCGTATCAATGTAGTATGAATTGATAACCTGCAATAAAAATCAGATATTGCAACTAAAATGTGGCATGAAGCAGAGCTGGAAGGTTTGAGGATATCACTAGAGTGTTAGGCCAGTGTATTTGCATAGCATTTACTAGCCAAAATTTGTAGATGGTTCTAGGAATTAGACTGTATATCTCATTATAGAGAATGGCAAAAACAATGCAAAAACACCTCCTGGCATTGTGAGTGGACTGTGAGGCAGTGGCACAGTATAGCGTTTGATTCCTCTCCAAATTCTTGTACGTGATTTAACATCAAACATGAGCAAGTCACAGTGCTTCGGCCGCTGTCAGTGCAATTGCGGTAAGAGCAGCAGCACAGGGAGTGGCCCATTCCCTGGCATCTTGCAGCTGTGTTGCCTTCTGCAGTGTTACTCTATGCGTGTGTCCACACCCCCACCTTACCCCAGGAGAGGAAAACGTGGAGGACAGAACGTGAAACAGAATTTTAACTCACAACACGTTTGCTCTAAAAAACAAGACATTAGGTTGGGAAAAGTGTTTGGCAGTTGTTCTTTCTGAGCCCCAGGTCTGACAGGCTAGACTGGAGCCCTCCCACAGTTTCTGAGCTCTTACAGCTGCCTGGTCTCTCTCTCTCTGCAACTGTTTCGCTAAGCTTTCCTACATGATTTGCTCATATCTTTTGCTGCTTTTGTACTGTGTATCCATCCCAAAATCAGGCTTACCTTGCCATCTCCTTGCTTGAGCAATCAGTGTATAATCTCTGTCGAGGAGAAAATGAAAGTATGGAGTGGGAGGCTTGTGATGACAGCAAATCAAGTGCTCTCAAACACTGGAGTAAATACAGAGTAGTTTTTGCTTGGGCTCTGCATAGGTGCTACCAGGGTCAAAATACTGCTCATTTGTAAATCTGTCCTGAAACACACACAGATGCCTACTGAGCACCCAAATCATATGGAGATGAAATGGAAACAAATCTGCTTCCTAGTTTCTCAAATATAAAGTTAGCAGATGTATGTATATTTCTTCCTCATGCTGCAAAATCCCTTATGACAGTACTTGGGACAGAGTTACAGATATTTGCTGCCTTTTGAAATTGGTCTTTGTTTTCTCTTTCCTTTTGAACTTCTCCTGTATTGGTATTTTTGCCTCCTGGATGAAAAATTGACCAAAAAGAAGATTTTTTTTCTTCATTTTTGTCTTGGAAGTCTGACCAATAGGGACTCCTAAGCCAGCACACCATTGCTAAATTATGATACATTATTGCTTCTGTTTCTCTGCTCTCTCTTTTTGCTTCTGGAAGGATAGGGAAGTTAGGAGAAAACAAGGCTTCAGGATGCATTTGGAGGTGGGAAACCTGAGGAAGGAAGACCATGACAAAAGCAATTAGAGAGAGGACACATTGTAAAGGGAAAGGAAAAGGTGCCCAACAGAGGTGAGACTGCACCAGCAGACAGGGGGGCTGCCCCAGCAGTCACAGAAGCAGGATGTAAACACTGAAAGCAGTCCTGAAAGAAAGGTTAAAATGTGTTTGGAGCTTATCACTGGAGGCACAGGCAAGCTTGCTGTGGTCACGCAACAAACTCTAACCTTGGCACGTACTGAAGCATTTTTTAAAGCATTCACTTTGCAAATGAGTGTCCATTTAACACATAGAAAAAATTGTGTGTGTTCTGTAGATTTCTTCCAAGACAAGAGAGCTATCGTGTAAATATTTAGCTCTGTTCCCTTTGGTGGGATGGAGGCATTTGCCATGACTTCCTTGAAGCTGTGACCTGTTTCCATGAGGTGTGTGACCTGCTTGCTGATGCCCCTGTATGCACTGGGGTTTCTCAGCAGGGCAGGTGCCCTCTGCTAGGTCAGCCCCCCAGCTCGAGTTCTCAGGCAAGGCTGACACGGATGGTTCCATGTCTTGCTAACAGAGATACCCTTCTCAGGCTGGGGCATTTAAATGAAATCAATGGTAAAGCCTAGGCATTTCAGAAAACTAAGTAACAGGTGAAAGACTATGTATAAAAGATTATATATATAGGGAGAGTAAGAGGTTTTTTGTATGTATAGGTATATATGTAAGAAGAAAGGAAAATGAGTAATTTTCATGTACAGCTGGAGGCAGGGGAGACTGAAAGACTGCCTTCAAAGAACTGGGGGCGTGGAGGAGGGGCAGGCATAATGTACTTTTTTTTCCTGATGGAAATTAGAGTTCAAAATTTTGCTGTAACTTTTCTGAGCAAGAGCAGCAGTTGATTGATTGTGTTTTAATTAGGTGCTGTAACACACACGTGCTGTGGATGCATGTCTCTGAAAATTATGCCCTAAATTAACTCAGTAGTAAAAAGACTTCCTTTTTAGTGCAGTTAACAAACCAAACAAAACCCCAAACAGAAAAATGCCCTTAATCTATACTGATCTCTGGACAATTTAACTCCTAATTTAGTAAGTTACTTAAATAGTAAACTCATTTTCTGATGTGGTGTATGAGCACCTTTTTGATTGTTGGGTCACTTCAACGGTGATTCAGGAAAGCAGACTTGCTAATTGGGTGTTTCAGACAGCAGTTAAATCCAGTTAAAATTTGGGTACCTTGAGCATATGTTGGTTTTATTACATGAATTTGACTGTTTTGAGCATGGGTTTTACAAACCTCTGTGTCTTTAGAGAGCACCCATTATTCCTCAGAGAAACAACAAAGGCAATAAGACACTTGCTTTACTTGAATAAAGTGTTAAAACCAAAACACTTTAGTTGAATAAGGTGTTAAATTGTCTACTGAAAATCTCGGAAACCATTTTTACTCTTCTCAACACTGGGAAAAAAGTGAAATTACTTATCTTCATCTTGGAGGGATTTATAGTTTTAATAATGCAACATTCCCCAATAATAGTGCCATGCTATTTTGTTCCCTCTAAAGATGATTGGGAGATGTAGATCTAAATTTTTAAAAATAAATCTGATCATGCTAAATTGAACATCAGTAGTTTTCACAGGAGCTGTGATCTAGTCCATTAAAGCAGACATGGTGAAATTTTTTTATTACTTATTCTTTCCATATCCAGAACTCTTCATTCCAGAGATGATGTTAAAACTTGTCAAGCTGTGGGATTCCCATCTGAATTTTAAGAAGCAGGCTAAAGAATTGCTAACATTCTGCAGAAGAGATTTTAAATGTAGATAATTATGTCAAGATTGCCCATGAAAATTATGCTGAGGAGCAGAAGCTCTGAGTTCTTGGCACAGCCAAAGCTCTCAGGCTTTTGGCTCCTGTGTTCCTTGCCTTTCTTATGGCAGTAAGTGTCTGATGAAATGGGGGTGATCTCACAGGACACAGCCTGAGTTTCAGATTTGAACAAGTTTATCCAGCCTGCCTTAAAGCTGCAGGCCTGTGGTTTGTCAGATGGTTAGTCTTGGTAACATTCTGTTTGTAATGAATCAACTTCAAATATAGACAATCATCAAACATCATCCTTCATGTGAGTATTTAATGTATATTGTGTGTAAGCAGAGGAGCAAAGAATAATGGTAATGGAGAGGGGATAGCTTTCACTGACTCATCAGATGTATGAACCTGATGTTTGTTTAATCCTGGAATGTTTATCAGTAGTACTGGAAAGAGTCTTCCAGAGTTAAAGTACTTTAATAGTTGGGAAGGCAGTAAAGGAATTGTTTTCCAATTTCTGCTTTTATGGTATGCAGTTAAAATGGAGAAGTAGAATCCCTCCCCTTCTTCCTGATCCTGCCCTCTGGCAGAGAGGTCAGTAGACATTTGTGATCTCTGTCATTTGTATCTAAATTCAGCTGGCATGCTCTGTTGACTTGTACATTTGTAATGGATCACGAGTTCATAAACGACAACAGCAATATAACATGGATAGAGGCCTGAATGCAAAGGGATTTGCAATGTCAGCTTTATTAACATGTAAGCTTCTCTCTCATATTTGTGATAGCTGATATTGCATATCTCTCCAATATTTTGGTTATCGTTGACAAGAAATTTAGCTTGTGACTTTTATCTGATTCAGTACTTTGATTATAAATTGTGAAACAATTAATTTCTAGTGAGTGCTTCGGGGGAAGTAGTATTTCTGATGGGTTTGCCCTTGGAAGCAAAGGCCCCTTTTTAATGGTCCCAGTTTTAGTAGTTGGTTAAAAACAAGCTTTTAGAATATACAATTATCTTTTAGAAAAGTTATTATTCGTCCAAATGTAACTTCTGGAGCTAGAGTGAAGACTTTGAAATGGAGGATTAAAGATTATTTGTAGAGACCTTGCTCAATGTATTCTAGCTCTCTGAGATGTAGAGCTCTTTCAAGGATAGAAAATAAATGACTTTTCAGAGGTTGGATGAGAACTAATTCCATGATTGCTCTGGGTAGTAAACATTGATTTCCTCTTCGATTGAAGAAGCTTAGAATGTGTGAAATCCTCTTTAAGATGAAGAGGTCCCAGTGCATCAGCAGGGCCAGCTATTCCCACAGTTACTGCAGTTTACTGCAATGCTTACATTGTTGTGAGTTGAGCAAGGACTTTCTTTTCTCAGTACGTAATTTTGCAGAGATTAGCATGGGAAGCGAAACAACTTCCTTGTGCTACACTTTTGGAAGGCATTCTGCATGTACTTAGGTTCTTAACTGTAAAATCAGATGTTTATCACTATAAACTTCTCATGTAAAAAGGTTAATTGATGATCATTTATTGAGAGTAAATTACAGCAATACTGTATTGGGTTTCTAAGGTAGGCAGATAGATGTCCACCAAATGTTTTTATTGCCATTCTGTTTTGGCAGATGTTTTTCCTGATACCATACTAAAAAATATATGGCATATATAGTAATCCTAATGAGCTAGATGCATTCCTGAGTTTAAAAAACCTAGCGATAAGTTTTTGAATTCCAGGACAAATAAATTTACTTATTTCTTTTATAACCACTTTAACAGTGGCTGGTATCTCAAGTCCAGTGTTTGATCCTGCTGTAGGTGGTCACTGAACAGGTACTTTAGCAGACTTTATTAAAAAAAAAAGTCTCAGCAAAGCACTGTCATTAGTTAATATACTTTATCTTCTGAGGAAGTGATGCCATTTTCTCAGTTGCTCTAAAGTCACTTAAAATCAAAACAGGAGCTGTAGTAAGGATGGATGCATATATAATGTGAGTTTAACATTTCTGTGCTTCTTTAAGCACTGTTGTTGGCTTAAAGGAACAGCTGTATGGAAGAATATATTTTAAAGAAGAAAATGCTTTAAAAATGGCACCTTTGGTTTTATGTTCTTCCCCCCTCCCCCTTTTCTTTCTGAATTTAAACTAGGTTGGTAAAATACTACTTTAAAACCAAAATAAGCAAACTTATGCAATAAGAATCAGAAGATAAAGGTGTAGTTTGCCTAAAATTATTTTAAAATACTCTCAGAAATTAGACCTTAGGATGTTCATGAAATGTGACAATGTAATAGCAGGATAATTTTTTTCCCCTGCTTCTTAGGAGAGACTCCACCTGAACACAGTGCTGTGAGTGGCAGGCTGAAAAGTTTCCTGCTAGCCCTGGAAGCCCATGAATCATCTGTTGTATGTCTAAGGGGGTGAGACTTTTTGTGGGATGGAATTAGAATGCTCAGGAACTGGAGAGCTGAGTGGTGTGTACATGTAGACATTGCCCTTTGGAAATGCTCATCACTCCCTTCCCTCTGTGGTCAGTGAGGCACTTCACAAGGGTGATTCAGAACTTGGTGTGAATCATCTTCTGGAGTTCCTGCTTGTGTAGGAAGATAAGGAAAATTGTGCCTTTCATTCAGGGATTCAGTCAGCTGCTTAAAACTAGGCTGGATAGATCTAAGCCAAGGTCCCTGCATCTTTGAAAAGTGAAAACTAAAGAACAAATGAGAAATCACGTTAGGGTTACCTGCCTTGGTCTGTTAGATCCGTTTCAGGACACAAGGTAACCTTTCAACACAAGACACCAGAGTGCTGAGCCCCTGTCCCATTTTGTGTGTGCTCTGGGGGTGTGTGTCAGGCCACGTTCCTGGCTTTAGAGGGGCACAGCAGTTTGCATTTGAGAGCCACCATGGTTCACATGGGCAAAAGTCCCAGTTGGGAAGCTTACAGCAGGTGAATGCTTAGTATGGTAAGTAAGTATACTTACAATAGTAAAATAAATAAATGTATACTCACACATTCAACAGCCAGTCCCTGCTCCCCTAATACCCACTCTCCCCCCATTTCTGGAATCTTTATTTGGGAGAGGAGTATGGTCATACACATCCATCCATCCATCACAGTTCTACTTCTCATGAAGTAGGAGAGCAGTTCTTCCCAGCACTGTGGTGATGTTATGAGCACATCTGAGCTGAAAACAAATACAATTAACCTAAACCAATTTTTTAAACACAGAAAATGTTTCTGAGCCTGTATTTTGAATATTTATTTCTAGAATACCTGCCATTTAAAAGCAAAAATTTCATAGTGAAAATGGTCAGTTTTTCTTAAACTGTTTTGCTCCGGAGTTGGTTTTATTCTAAGAGGAAAGATAAATTCAGATGTTTTTCTTCTTTGTGGATTCATTTTTTCCTATCCATTCATTAACTGCAGCAAAAATACTTGCTCTGCTTTGTTAGGTGTGTCCTTTTGGACTGCATCTCATAGGCTGTGTTCAGACTAAATTTAGAAGGAGCTTCGCCATTTGTTGCAGCTCTGTAATTATAACTGCAGCAACCTCAAAGCTGATCCAACTAAATTAAAGCACAAATTGCTTCTGCTCATGCTGTTTGGATCACCTGAGTATTTCTTCAGTTAGTGATACTACTGAAATTGGAGAATTTTTGGTTTTGAAGAAGAGCAGAAAAATAGCTCAGCTAAGCTTTGACATTAGAAACCAATAGGGCCAAATTCTCTTGGCCCCGTTTCTGATGATTTCCCTCTGATCCTACTATCTGGGGGTTTTTCATCCAGTCATGACCCCTATGGCAAACTGTCTGAGCCCTGTTAGTGAGAAGATGTCAATAATTCAGATCGCATTATGCTGGCAATTCAATCAAATAGAAAGTTACCTAGGTTTCAGAAACATTTAAAATTTCTAGTTATGTAGGAAGTTAATTTGAAAGAGCAGCTGAATGCCTCCTGGAAAATTTGGAGTTTCTCTTTAGTACCCATTTTGCTGGCTTGCTCTTATCATATATTTTCTGAATTTCTCTAACCTTGTTCTTGATGACAAAAGACATTTGCATGAAAACAGGATCTTTGTTTCTTAAGTGTTCATCTGTTCCTGCTGTTTATTTCCAACCTAAAGTCATAATCCTCTGTTTGTGGCATCACAATTGGTTGCAGTGGAAATTATGTCATCACAAATGGAGGATTATGATTTCAGGTGGGGGGATAAGCAGCAGGAACAGATGAACTCTTAAAAGAAAAAATGCTGTTTCATGTAAATGTCCTTGGTAATAAAGAAGAAAGGGAGATGAAATACAGAAAACCAGAAAATTGGTATGGGCAGACTTGTGTCTGAACAGTAGGGCAGCAGATTTTCCTTCAGGCAGGAACAGCTATTTTAAATTAAAGACATGTCCATGTTGAATTTAGGCTTTTAAATGTTTTCACCTCAATTAAAAAAAATTATAAATACTGATGTTGTTACTCAAATACTGAGACGACTACACTGTTCAGGGGGAGATTTTTCATCTTTGTTAAGCATTCTTTTATTCCTTTGCATATCTGTTTGTCAAGGTACTTCTAATCTTAGGGGAGTTTCCCTTTTTGTGCCTGTTGATGGGATTTTTCAAGCCCAAACCCCACCATTTGGAATGGAGCACCTTCCCTGTGTGAAGCAGGATAACCATGGTGGAAGCTCATCTAAACCACACTGCTGAGCCAGTCGGTCAAATGCTTTTCATAGGCTATTTCCATTTAAAACAACAAGCAGCAAGCTGACATTTCTCTTCAGCATCATAAGATGGAAAGCTCTGGAATACCCAGAAGCAATCTCCGCTTGTACCTTATTTGGCTTTATCCGAGCCTTTCCCCCCCCACCCCTTCCATCCTACAGCTGCTCTATTCTTTAGTAAAAGGAGGTTAAAAATTATTGATGCAAACTAAAAGGTTTATAAGAACAGGAACTAAAATAACAAATAGAAATTAGGATAGGGAAGGATTAGTAACAAAGCCTATTGTCTGTTTTCTGTGGTGGAAGCCAATTTGACTTGCTTTCATTAAAATTCTCCTTGTTAACTCGGGTGATGTGCTGGTGATGGACTATTTGATGTCTGAGAAGTGGTGAGAAGTTAGCTGTCTAATGATGGACTAATTAGAAAGCCCATCCTAGCAGGATCTATGGAAATTGATTTGCACAGTGCCATTTTTGCTAATGACAGTCATGAATACGTTTGCAGTCGTTTACTTACTCTTCCTACCCCCAGCTAATGAAAGAGAAGCGATCATTAAGAGCTCAGCTATAGTCTATCTGAAGTTTTCTTTGCCTTGTAGGAATAGCCATACTTTAAGAACTTCAGCTTTAAGTAATATTATTCCTAGAGAAACACATGCCTGATGTCTGTCTGCCCTAAAATGAGCATGTTTTTCTATTGTTTCTGGTTTTGAGTTATCCTCACTGAATAGAGAGTAAGTGTCCTTTCTGTGCTATTTACAGAAAACGGCCATCACTGCATGGGACTAGAAGAAGCCATAAATATGTGGTCTGAATAAAATTAAAATTAATTAGACAGTTTTTCCTACAAGGGCATAACATGTCCATCCACAACTAGGTCAAGCATTTTTAATATTTTTCAGTCTAAGGCAAACAAAAACTATTAGTATCTCTTCTTATGATTTTATTTAGCCAGTTGCTTTCAGATCCCTTTAATCTGCCCAGATGGTGTTTGCCCAGCCAGGTCCATATGGCCCAGTATACATAAACTAGAAGTTTTTGCACAAAGACCTCCTGAATGAAATATGACAATCAATGCAGTGTGCTTACCCATAAGTATATCCTTCATTGCCCATAGGGCTCTAGCTTACTACCACCTTCCTAGCTTCTCAAGGCCTTCTCTGGTCAGTAAAGATTCTGGCAATCCACTGCTCTTCTGTTTACTTTCTGTACTTCTGTTTTACTTCTGATTAAGTTCATGTAAATTCTGCCATAATTAAAGAAAAATACAGACATTTTCAACTATCCCTAAACTTATCTGCTATAGGTGTATTCTGACAGATGAAACCAGTAGCTGGGGGTATTGCATTAAGTTCCAGGAGTTAGCTGTACCAAAGTTTTCATATGTTTTCAGTGAAATGAATGTCCTATAAAACCTGTCAGACAAAGGTGGAATCTACGAAATAGAGGTGAAAAGTGTAAGTGGACAGGCAACTGGGAGTTGAAAGTAAGAGGGCAAGCCATGGTGAAGTGTCCTTGCTGGCAGCAGTAAAGGAGTCTGAGGTCATGCAGTGAAGACTGGAAACAAGGAGAATGGATAGCCTGAAGCTGCTGATATCTGGATGGGTTAGAAGAAGGGACAGCAGAGGAATCAGAGACCAAAATAAGAATGGAAAAGGAAGGAGGAAGGTTTGAATGACTGTATCTGAGTTTCTTAGGTTTCTTTGTAGTTAAAAGAGACAAAAAGAAAACAGGAATTCTTGGGGAGCTAGAGATACCAAGAAAGTGGGGAAAACTTGGAAATCTTCATGAGGGATTCTACTAAGAGGACAGCTAATTTCCTCTGGAACAGGGACATTATATGTAGACAGTATCGCAAAACAACATCAAGTTGGTTTCAATGTCTGGTTTAAATATGAACAAGAAAAATCCACTTAATTGTAATGAAAATTATTTACCTTGACATAAAGGGAAAAAAAAAAAGATTGTCCATCTTGCCACAAAGGAATTCAGATGAGGTCACCACTTTAATTTTTTTCTGAGCCTGAGCCTGCCCAGTTTATCTTGCACCTGCATTCACTCCTTTACTTTGAAGAAGTTCCTATACATTAGTTCCCTAAAGCAAAAACCTTCTGATTTTAACAGCAAAAACAACTGTAAGTATACTCATCTAATGGCTTGGGGTTTCCCCTGAAAGAAGAAATTTTCTAATTAAAAAATTTATTTCTAGCTCCTCCATTCAAATTTTTTTTGTCACATTGTAAAATATATATACATATGCATATTATACATATATATGGATATATATGAGAAACATCTAGATCTGATAGGTGCAAGATTTTGAATTTCTTTTGCTCTTTCAGTATTACCTCTCAGCACTAGCTACTCATTAGTTTTGTGGGCTTTCATAATATTTATTCCTTTTTGTTCCTGTAATGCATCCTACGGAAGTTATTAAGAAGAAATAGCAAACCTTTATGTATCTCCTGAACTATTATGAGAGAGAGCTTTCAGTAGTCCTGTGATTCATACCATTCAACATCTAAATATGCTAACATATGTAAGGAAACAACTAACCCTTTCTTTAAATTAACCTTTTTTGGAGTTTTTTGTATGCTAAACTTACTTAAAAATTAAAATTATCCTGGAAAAGCAATTGAATGGATGTATAACTCAGATAAAGATATTCCAAAATGGCAATCAGGGGTGACTATCCAGTAGAGCAGACTGGAGAAGATTTATATGTAGACCATATAGGTCTAGGATTTTCAGAAATAATATGTAGAAAAATAAATTATGAAAGATATGGGTATACAGTAATGTGATCTGCTAGCATTACATAACATACAGTATTGGTGACTGATCTTTTAAAATAAATATTGCTATATACAGGCACAAAATCTGATTTAATTTGAAGTTCAGGTCATGAAACTGTTAATTTACAAATAAATAGTCTAGATTAATGACTTGTTGGCATGCCTACAACAAAAAAAAGTCAATATGGACAAGTGGTTTGTAGTGTCATTTACTCCTGCACGATTCTGATAAACATATTATTTAACTGTACTGTAATGTGTAAGCAGAAATAAAACCATATTGAGTGACGGAATTTTGCTGAGACATGATTAACATTGATCATGTGGCTGAGTATCTGTGTGCAGTACTCAAGTCTGTTGTGTTCTTTATGAATGGAAAACATCCCTGTTCCTGAAGAGCTGCTGTATTTTAGAGGATTTGATAGCTGTTGATAATGGATGTGATGGGTAATAGGCAGCCACTGGACAGTGAGTTCACTATAATAATTTAAAATGCTCTGTGAATAAATCTCTTACTCGTCCAGTTCAGGTCAGAGGTATAATCTTCATAGGCACTGAACTACCTGGCTTCAATGAAGCAAAACAGTAAAGGAAAGGCCACATTAATGAAAAAGCAATGAATGATGTTTGAAACCTAAGACACTTAGAAAAACAGTAGTGATCTACCTAGCTGCTATCTGGTATCCTGCCATCTAAAAAGAAATCACCTACACAGTTCTGTTCTCACCTAAATGCAGCCTTTGTTCTGCTTTACACATTCTCCCCCTTCACATGTGCTTCTCATCTTTCTTCCCTTAAAATGCCCTTTCCATTTCATTTTCCCAGTGGAATTGCCCTACCCCCTTTTCCCCACTGCCAAGAACTTTTTATTCTCTTCCCTTTCTTCCTCATTATATGGTATTTACTTGCCACTAAAATTTGCTTTTGTGAGCTATAGTATGCTTGCTTTTCCTCAACTGTATTTTAAAAGAGCAAGAATTTGGGTTTGTTTTGTGGTGGTCAGTCTTTTAAGGTGGATGTGTACCATGGATTTTCTGTAGTTCTCCACCGGGAGTTTTCTTTAAGCAGAGCCAGTGGCCTTGCAAAGCGCAGAGATTAGATGATTGCTATCACTTCTTGCTCAAGGTGGAGATTGTTTCAATAGACTATCTGAAAGATCCAAAGATACCTAGCTTCTGTGTCCTTCTTTATTGGGAAATTTCTTTTACAAGATGTTTGGATTTATTGTCAAAAATTAAAAATATTTGTTGCCCTTGTCATCTTTGGATCACTTGAGTTTACTGCAGTCAAGGAATACTGGTGAAAGCTGAGGCAATAAATTGAGCTCTGGGTAAACTTTAATGCTAGGAGCTCCTCTGGAGCTGCCATTGCTGGTATTAGGATCCTCTTCTGAGTTTTGCTCAAGGTTTTGCTTTCCTGTAAGGTGTTAAAATGTAGCCCTTCATAACCAGGGAAATGAAAGCCACTGTGCAATTGGTAAAGCCAGCATTTCTACTCTGGAAGGTCTGTCCTGGATTTCATCCTTTATTTAAGACCGGTGAAATATTGGAGTATTTTCATCATTCTAAGATGTAATTGAAGGAAGCAGTTACAGAAAGCCTTTGTGTGTTTTCAGTGGAGTGGTTAGGAAGCCTCGTCGTGGAACAGAGAAAGTCTTCAGAATTAAGGTGATGAATCACAATGTTCAAGTTCAGCAATAATGACTATTAGAATAGTTTTTGAGTAACTCATTGACTAGAATATGTTTTAATAGTCATATTTCATGTTACTTAAAAAATGGGAACCTTCATTTTTTTTTTTAATGCCAGGGTTGCACATGAAGAATAGGTAAGTTATCTTGGTTTAGTTGCCTGTTTAGAAGAGAAATGAGTAGAATATTCTTGTGTTACCTATTCATCAGTCATGCAAATTTTCTGCGTACTCTGATTTCACCGGAGAAAAGTTCATTTATCCCTGGGGAACTGGAACAGTGAGGTTGTGAGTCATCCTGCATTGGGTAGCCCTCCTTATCTGCCTTTTCCCAACAACCTGTCCTAGCAAAACCAAAAAATTAATATGCTTTGCACTTCACGGGGCACCTCCTTGCCCCCATGATTATCCTTGACTGGGTGTAGTTTGGATTTTGTTAAATCAGGTGAGGTGAGGAAGAGGACCCCACTCCATTTTCTTGCTCACCATGTTGCTTGGCTTACTGTGTATCTGTAGATATGATTTTTCTCTTTATCCTCTTCACAGATGGGTAGCATAAGTTAAAGAAAAAAAACCAACAAAACAAACAATAAAATTTTCACAGCTTTGAAAATCTGTAGTAAAGAATCCATAGCTTTATTCAGAACTTGAGAACAGAATAAAAAGGGTCATAAATATTTTTCTCTCCTGTCATTTTTCAGGCTATGCTAAAAGGAAATTAAGACCTTTGCTTAGAGAAACAAATTAGAGAAAACAGGAAGAAATAGTTAACTGGATTTTTGATACATTTCTTAGTTTCTAAACTTACAGCCTGAAGTCCTTCAGAGTATTAGGTAGGTGTAGTCATGGGGAACACCACTGTTTTCAGCCTTAGGAATTAGTCTTTGTCTCAAGAACCCCAGAAGTTTGATATCCCAGAAGTACAGTGTATGAAAGCTGAAGAACAGCTACAGGAATGTGATTATCAGTGAAACCATTGTTGAGTGTGACACTTTGCTCCTGTAGCCTTGTTTGTTTTGTTCAAATGACTCAACAGCACAAGAACAGGAATTTTGAAAATGGCAGCTCAGTTATGAAGCATCTGTTAACACCAAACATTAATTAACTTAGAAATGGTTGTGGTTCGCTTCCCATAGCAAACATGCCCTACGCAGACAGGCTTTGTATGCATTTGCTCTGCAGTGCAAGAATTTAATTCTCTAAGTTAGGCATGATTCCATTTAATTTCAACACATACATTTTCATCCAAATCAAGTTATGCAGACTAGCTCCTTGATTCAAATAAATTTAATTTTGCAAGTCTTAGCCCTGCCTGAGAGACTCTGGATCCAAACACTTCCCAGGACTTCGCCTGTCCAGAGATGCTGCACAAAATTCCAGGCCATGGTCCAGCAGATAGCAAAGGCTCCGGTGCTGCCCTAACTCTCCACAAAGGTGTGTGTTTGTCACCTTGCTTGAGCTGGCTGCTGCTGGTGCCCTGTGAGTGTTCTGAGACTTCAGTGAAGGAACTGTGCTTGTGCTCTTGGCCCAGCTGCTCCTGCACCTGCCAGTAACTACTGGATTCCGGTTTACCACATGACTTAGTGGATTTTGCAAAAGACAGGTTTCATTCCCATGTGTCTAAAAATTGGGATAGTCTCCTAAAAGTATGAAAAAGCTGTAGGATGCCATGAATAGTGACCAAATAAGAGACTGGTTTATTGTTGCTGGGAGAAGTGCATGGTAATTGTTACTGAACAAGGCATCCGGCTTGCTGTGGCAGGTAAAAATCTTAGCACAGGGAAGGTTTCCATTACATTATGGATACCAATAAAGTTAGAGAGAGCAGCTGAAATACATTATTGTGTATCGTGTCTGCTTGAAATACTTTGGATTTGTTGGTAATGGGTATTGTGTTTGGGAACTTGTACCATTTAGCCAATGTTCAAAGCAATAGATACATTCAAAGTCAATGCATCTCTCCCTAATTGCATTTTAAATATGAGAGTATTCTGCCACATAATTATCCATTTCTAATGTATATGGGGTATCTTCTTGGTTGAGTATTTTATACTCTGCAGGTTGGTCTTTACTAGAGCAAGACTATTTTCTGACACTGACAAAAGAGATTTATATTGACCAGCTAATGGCCTATCCAGTGATTAAACCTGCTGATTCTTCTGAAATTCCTAGCTACTAGAAGGAGAAGCCAAAAATGAGGGGAAGTGAAGGAATATAGTAGAAAAAATACACCTATTAGCAGTAAAAGTATATACATAATATTCTCACTTTGCTAATGGATTTTTTTAATTTTAATTTCTCCTTTTGAGTGGACAGGCTGTAGACATCTGTGCCTGATGCTTCTGCAAAAATGTTTCAATTTATACTTATTTATTGATTATATTAATTTATATTCATGTAAGCAAGTAGAATGTGACTATTTTGCTTTACTGAGTTGGAACTATATACTGCAATATTGATTTCATCTGTCTCCTGTGTTAGAGACCAAGTGTGAGGCAATCAAGAATCTACCATGAAATAGTTTTATCAGGCACCTTTAATCACAGGCGCCTATTGGGATGTAGCATCTTGTACAATGTTCCTCTCAGAGTACTTGAGTTCATGAGATGCTGCTTTGAATCTGCAGAGAGAATAGTAGGGAAAGGGAAGGAGGGAGGAATACTTGTCTTTCCTAAAGTTTCTCTGTCAAAATGTTTAGCTGCATTTTTATAGTAAAAGATTCTGGAATTATGCTTAGGTGTGTCCACAACAGTCTTCTGCACCCTGTTTAATAGTCTTTATTTGTTGTAGGAATATTAATGCTAATCTTGTGACAAGAGTGCCTTCACAAGATTTCAGGTCTGTCTCTACAAGCCGAGGGATCTATGAAAGAGACTAAAATAAATAGAGACATATATGGGCTAGACCTCTAAATACTCAAGTTTTTCATAGATAGAAGTCAAAGGCTTGGTAAAGTGAGAGTTCAAAGCACAATTATTTACACCTGTGTATTGAAGGAAGATGAAAAATTCTTATTCTTTCTAGCAGTAAAATAAGTGAAGTAGGTGACATAGCAAGGAATGCTTAGTGGCATGTGTGTTGTCTCATAGTCTCAACCTGAAACTGTTGGGGAGGAAAAACTAGATGAGATTAAACACTTCACAGTATTGCTTCTGCTGGAGCTCTGTGGAGGTGACCGGGTCGCTGGGAAACCATGAAGTGTCAGATGAACTGGAGCTGAAACCCAGTGTCAGCTGCTGACAGTGATGAGAATAGTGATCACTGAACACCTGAGTGGAGCTCTCTAGTAGCTCTGCTGCTTAAAACTAGGGACTTGTTATGAAGACCTGCTTTAAAAGTGCTGTGGTTTTAGCAGAGTGAGCCTGAGGTGTCCTGACTATGCAACATGAGCTGCATGTAAGCAGGACTTGGTACACAGGCTGAACAGTGTAGGTGGCTTTGGAGCAGAGATGTTTCTTCATTTTTGGATGTGTCTTTAAAGGCCACAACTAGCCTTTGTAATTTATGGAAGTACTTATGTCTAGTTGTGACAAACTACCATCATTTTGACAGGTGTCACATCTAGAGTGTCCAACGAGCTTTGGGGAGAATATAAGCAACAGATTAATCCAGTCTCGCTCCCCTTTTCTCCCAAGGAATTTTAGGACAAGATTTTTTGAGGTAGAAAAAGGATAAATGCTAATATATTGCTCTTAGTTATTACCTTTGAATATAAGTTAATAAGTTAGACTTGCTGGTGAAATGAAGAGAATCCTGATTGAACTTAATGACCATCCAAACTGACCTTAGGAAGAATGGGGCAGAAAGAAGTTTGCTGAGACTCAGAGCCCTGTAATAAGATTGGAGACAGGGCATTCAGTTTTTTATGAATATAAATAGAATTCAAAATCACCACCAAACAGGCTTCAAAAGCCAAACTTCGTGTTAGGAATGTTAGTGACTGTTAGGAGAGGAACACAGAATAAAACGAAAAACATAATTATAGCACTGAATAAATTCATGGAACATCCTCATCTCCAGTTTTTTGTGTGGTTTGTGCTCCTTTGTCCCTTCTATCATCAGTCCCTCCATCTCGGGGAAAAAAAAAATAGACTGGGAAAGATGTAAAGTGGCAAATATAATTCAAGGTTTACAGCAATTTCTGTATTCAAGTAGACTGAATCTCTGTACTGTAAAAAAGAAACTATGTGGAGGAATCTGGGATACAGGCTTCTTAAATTGTGGGTATCAGAACAGTTGCTCACTATGTCGCCTCATACAAGAACTGGAGATCATTAATAAGTTCTTGAACAAATGAAAGGCCATGTTTCTTTTTTCTCATAGCATCTGTGAACTGGGATCTTAGTGCTATGGGTTATTTTGATGCAAAAGTTCACATAGGTCTGAAAAGTGAAAAGACGAATTTGAGAAAGAAAAATCCATCAGGACCTGTTAAACACAAGGTTACCAGGTGTAGCTTAGTTCGAATGCCTTACCTGGAAATACCTAGAAACTAGGAGAGCATACAGAAGAAGTGTAATTCACTATAAACTTGCCTTGTTTGTCCCTTCATTTGTGCCCAGGTGTTGTTACCAAGCGAGAGAGGTACTAGGAAAGGTGGGGTTTTGGTCTGATCTATTTTTCAATCACTCTCACTGAAAAAAAAAAATCCAAGGTTCTTGCTTTAGGACATAACTGATGTTTCCTTTAGGCTACTTAATTCCTTTATGTGCTTGTATGTAATTTTCTTTATATCCCCGTAAACATCTGATAATGATTGCTGTGGAAAGCAGTCTGCTGGGTCCTACCCATTGTCCCTTTCAGTCAGTGCTTTGTATCTCACTGTGCCTATGCATTCCAGTATGTTTCTTTTTAAAAAAAATACAGAATACCTTTTTAAAAATATAGAATAACTATGGTATTTCATGCAATTGTGGGAACTGCTGGAATTATTAAAAAGATACTGTGAACTCTAAAGTCAAACAGGCTCTTAGGGACACAGGGGATAGGTAATTAGGAGTGCTTTACTGACAGTGTTTAAATTCCTCTTCCTTTTTTTATTGACATCTTTGTTGTAAAATTGAAATTTACAAATGTTACATAGTCCTACTTAATGCCTTGTGTTGAAGTTCCAGTACCCATGTTTGGTCTGTTTGTACTGCTCAGGAGAAACAAATGAAGCACTGAATATACCTTATATATATATATGTATACATACATACATACTTTGGAGGGAACGCCTCCAAAGGCATAAAGGCATTTGTATGATGGTCACAGAAGCAGCAGCAGGGGTATATTGTTAGTGTGGCAGGTGCAAACCTCCTTTGAACTGCAGCTGCTCTGGACATCTTATTCTCAAACTGGCTGCTTAGAGATGTCCCCTCAGATGGCCTGAGCAGATCTGTGCTGTGTCCTGCAGAGCTCTCTCACTGTAGCATTTCCAGCCCCTGACTGGGAGGCAGCCTGTTAGAGAGCGCTGCCAGCCTGCTGATTTATGTCATGTCCAGGTTGCTCCAACTTACTGTGGGGCGCACTTAGAATAAGCTGTAGAATGGATTAAGCAGCTTATTTGTCAAGTCACACTAACATTTTATGGTCTCTTTTTAATCAGCATAATGCATTTTACAATGCAAATTCTAGGAAGGCAGATACTCAGCTAGAGGGTATTCTGCCTTCTCCTTCTGTGTCCAGTTACATGCATCTCCCTAACCTTGAAGATGGGGCAAGCAGTCTCCTGCTCCTGATCTTCTCTAGCCTGTGATGTCTGGCTGTGTGGAATGGAGTTTCTAAATGCCTGTCACAGACTGTTTTGCACATGAGTGCAAAAAGGCAGATTAGTGGGAAGCACACAGAATTGGTGACATACTGAGTTGCAGAACAAATGTTTGTTGCTTTGAGGCTGTTGAAGGCAATACATACAAATGTTAATTCATGATGTCAATACAAATGCTCTCCTCTTTAAAAAGCCTTGGGATGTCCTCAGCCATGTGGTTGTCATGTAACGGCACATGGCCCTTTTCATGTAACAACATATGGCCCTTTTTGTCTTCTTCATTAATACTACACTTAATTACCAGAGTTCAGGAATATTTTGCTTGAGTTTCAGATAAGTCTTCCTTTCCTCATGTTTTCATTTAAATAGTTTCATTGGTGTCTGTCTTACTAGGGCCATCTCTTATAATGCAATTCTCATTGCTTTTGTGACTTCTCATTCCTTTGTAGGAGTTGTGACAATCAGGCTTTTGTTCCACCATTGGAGAATTTCTTATTGTCATAGTTGCTAAACAGGAATAAAGCAGTTATTAGCATTTTCAGATACAGAAGGGTAACTAACACAATTGAAAGAAAACTGATGGTTTTCACCACAGTTTGGGGCACAGTGTTACTGATAAGATAGTATTCAAGTTGTCATTTGTCTGAAAAGGGAAAGGACAATCTGTTTTTTCCAAACTGAAATGAGTTCCTTGACTCCTAGCCTCATCCACACTCTTCTAGATGATGAAACCTGGAGCTTTTGCAGGCAGAGGAGGAAGTATGAGATCAGTGGGGTCTAGGACACGACTCAGTACCTACTGCTACTGGAGAGCAGGCAGCGCCACAAACAAGGTCCAGTGCAGAACAGGGATGTCTCAAGCCAGCCCAAGGATTTTGAGGTGGTTGTTTGACAAGCAGAGAGGGGCATTGGCATGCTGGGTTGATTTCACCTTGGGTCAGCCTAACGATCTTCTTAATTTGAGCTGAGAGTTAGCTCTAAATTTGCCTAGATTTAAAAACAAAATCCAGAACTTCTTGGTTGGTTTTTCATTTTAATATGGCTGCCTATGTTGCTGTTCCATTCTTATAGTGAATGAAACAGGTGTGGTTAAAATTGAGTTGCTAGCTCACTTATTTGGGGTCTTTTCGTTGCAAGCTCAGGAGGAAAAAAGGTATGGGTGGAATCTGTTCTGAGCTGTCTGTTCTGGTCTGTGCAGCTCAGTGCAGCAGGCAGTGTTTAATGCAGACAAAAGAGAAGGAAGTATAATTAATTCCTGCTGCACCATTTTCTGTGAAACCTGAAGAGAATGGTAGAAGGATTTTGATTTTGTTTCTGTTTTTGTAAAAGCCATTTCACGTATCCTAGGGTGTTGTTCGCAACAAGCCAGATGTCAGCAGAACCCAGACCAGAACTCAGCCCTGCTTTTCCTAACACCTTGTGGTGCACTTGGAAGCCTGGCAGGAAAATCTGTCATCCATCCTTAACCCATCCTATTTTGCCACCATTTCCCCTAAACAGTAACCCAGTAGAGTCCTGCCCCGCGCCGCTCTCGGCTGCGGGCTTTTCAGTCTGCACCGATAATTAGACTTTGAGATAAGCCATCTGCTTGCTGGCCCCCGGTGGTCTGTGGGCTTGGCACGGAGCTGCCGCGGCCAGTGAAGCTGTGCCGCGGGAGAGGCCGGCGGTGCCAGCAGCTGCTGCCCGGAACGGAGCGCTCTCGCACGGAGCCCGACGCGCCGCGGCTCCCGAGCCCCGCCGGCCCGCAGCGGCCGAGAGAGCGCTAATGAAGGGGACGAGGGCAGAGAGGGGCCTGGATGCCGTAACGAATTCATTATTTCCTCACGCTTTTGAGCATCCAGGCAGGGATGGGAAGGCATGTTTTGCCCAAGTTAATTCTCGCTGATTATAAATGGAGGAGAGCAGGGGAAAACCAGGCTCTTAGATGTTGTTTGCTCTGTGTTTTTGGCAGTCTTCTTCCCTTTATTCAGATCAGCACTACGTGAAGCTGCAGTGGGATAGATAGCTCAAATTAACACCTTAGTAGAGGTTTAGAGGTGCTAGGCATCAGTTTCAGGTTTTGTACTGTGAATGAAAGACCTTCCTTCGTTTAGAGTCACTTCCAGTTCTTCCTTTTGTTTCTCCTCTTGCCCATTAGAGGGATTTGGTTAGAAATCCCTTCCCTGTTGCAGACTTCTTTCTGCTGTGACTCTGATGTTGGAATGCAAAACCATTATTATTATTACTATTATTATCATTATTATTATTCCTCCAGTCTAGTCCAGTTCTTACTGATGAACAAAGAACCTGTCTTCCTCCTCTTTTTTTCCTGTTGTGCAGTGAACATCTTGTGTGAACAGAGAGGGATAAATGGTTTCTTTTCTTTGCAAAAGTGAGCAGCAGCTTAGCTCAAATCAGTCTCTTTCCACCCGGCTAGATTAACAGCAGGATAGCTGCAATTTTTGTTTTATTTGACAGGAAACTCCTTACTTGTAAGGGTAATCCCATGAATTCCAGCTCTGTGGGTTGGCTGGCTTCAAGGGCATCCCAGAGGGTGTAATGGCCTCATTCTGGATGTAGGAAAAAATGGAAGTCTTTCTATTAACTTAATCGTCAGAAGCTTAAATCCTAATATTTGGAGGCTAATTTCATATACCTTTCTAGTGATGAGGTGAAATTGTCAACAACTGCAAAGAGAGGACTAGGTGCCCACCTCTGCCTCCAAAAAAAGGAAACAGAAGTGTTGGTGTGTTAATTACTTGGAACGTATTTCTGATTCTGCAGTGATGGAAACTGTGTTCAAAGCAGATGCAACAGTGACTGTCATATGCAATGTGGGGGCAGTGTGGTGTGAGCAAGTGCCAAACCATCAATTTAATTACAGCTGGGGTCTGATATCCCAAGCAGCAGTTTGCCTTTCTGCCTTCCTTGGTGGGTAAGATGATACTGGTAGTAAGAGAGGAGAGGGACTGAGGACTAAGCAAAGGATAACAGGGCAAAGAAAAAAAAATGAAGGACTATCAATGGAAACCATATCAGATTAACAAACTTTAATTACATTTAATTTTAATCCTTAACATTTATCTAAAATGTGATTGAGGGAAGTTTTATTAGGATTCTGTGTCCCTATAGCCCTTCTTTGAAAGAACACTGAACAAGATGATTGCTTGCGTCTCTAATTAGAAGTTTTTCCCCTCTTGATCACCTAAAGTCAAATTCATTTACTCAGCTTGAAACAAGGATTTAATTTGATTTTTTTTTTGCATCAAAAGATGTCTCTCAAACATGATACAGAACCACAGCCTGCTAATCAAGAGAGTACCTATTACCAGCCCAGTTTTATGAATATTCACATCAGAGGGCAGCACCAACCTCATTAGGAAGGGTGTTGCAATCATTATTAAACTGTTGGAGTCCATTATGATTCCAAGCGCTGTAATGATGACTGATACCCGCTGAGGGCAGCTGAGAAGAATACCAGAGCATAATGACCTCACCTTTTTTCATAAGCCTATAGGGCTTTTAAAGGCTTTCAGCTAGTGTGGTTTGTATTCTTTTAATCAAGTGCGTGAAAGTGGTCTTAATATCCTTGATTCCCTTGCTCAAGTGATGTGAAGAGAAGCATGAGCAATTAGAGAATCTGGAGGTTATGTTTGGGTGATATGGTAAGTCAGTAATATGAATTCTTTCAGATCTTAGGTCTCCGTTAATGAGTAGATTCTTGTCAGTTGGACTAAAAGCTCAAAATTGATAAGATGGATCAAGCCCCTTCTGTTCCTTCCTTGTCAAGTGAGAAGACGTACTGCTGCTAAAACTGAGTTTGATCATTTGGGCAGCAGAACTGCTGTAGTTAATGGACCGTCAGCACTGTCAGCACAAGCCCTTTCTCCACTCCTCTTTTGTTTCCCTGCTCTGGGGATAACATCCACTTGAGGTTAACTGTTGCTACAAACAATTCGCTACCCCTGTCTTGCCTTCTTCAGATCCTTGCTTTAATCAGGCAGAGTGAAAGAAGGTTAATCTGATTCTCTGACTCACAATCCCAGTCTTGCCTTAGTTATATTTACATGAATTAATTTTGTGCAAATTAACACAGTATTGGTGGATTTTTTGTTTTTGGACATGTACAATAACCTGGAGGATGTGTGTAGCTGTTAGTATTATTTCTGAGCTCTGAAAGTTTATGATCCCAACCGTCATGTAATTAGGAAGTAAGCTGTACCTAACCAGAGATATTTGTATTATTCTTGCAGTGTCAAGTAGCTTAGATGTCTACTGCTCTTTTTGAATCCTCAAGACAATTTACTATTGTCTCTTAAGTATACTACTCTGTTCTTTTTGCATTTTAGAGATCACCTTTCAACCCAGTAAGAAGCTCCCTCTGGAGTCCTTTGGGTTCTCTTTTTGCTCAGTCCTGAAGGGTGCTGAGCAAGTTGTGGAGGCTGCATGTCTCACCTGTTCCTCCTGCAAGCTGGGATTGGAACCTTGATGTCTCTCACAGTGCATCTGTTTTAATGTGTTTTTAATTGACATTTTTTGTTACAATCTTCTTTTTATAAACTTGCAAGAGACTGTTAATGCAACTGGTGAGGCTGATTGTAAATTACTCTGTGATAATTATGCTGTAAAGGGGAGGCATTAAGGAAAACCAGTTGTAAATTTCATGCAGGACAGTTATGTGCCACCAAAGAGCATCATCTCTTTCTTTATGCTTTTTCCAACTTGTCTTCCGTGCTAACCTGTGAGATCTCTTTGACTTGAGAGCTCTCCTTCCTTCAGCTCCCCATACAATGAAATGCCAGTAATTGTGTCCTAGTTGGTTGTTAAAGCAGTTCATGGCAAAAGTAACATTGCTCTTTGTGGGATGGAAGAGGCAGGAGTTTCAACCAACTCCAGTATTAATTAAATCTGGTGAAGGGAGTGGAAATTCTTGTAATAAGCAGGGAAGAATCTGCCTTTAATTAATGATATTGCCTGGTGAATTAATTAGAAGATGAACTCAAATACTGCTTAGGTGGGTTTGTGGAAAAGAATGTCCAGCATTTCAACAAGGGAAACTGCAGTGGGCATCTTACAAAGATTGGGACATATCTCCTTTACAGTGATTTGGCAGAAATGCCAGGTTGTGAAGCAGCCTTTGTCTGGCAGCTGAGAGCATCTCCTAATTAGACAGTTTGCACAACACTTGTTGGCAGGAGAACATATCTTATTTAGGATCTATGGGGATGTTCCTCAAGTAAACCTTTCCAAGATGAGTATTTAGATTAAGTCTTTGGTGTTTCTGTCATGTCCTAATTCACCCCAGTTTCAAAATTTTATTGCTGGTAGCATCAACTATTTATCCAGTAATGTTCAGCAAAGATGGTCTCTGAGGTAAACATGGACCTTATGAGAGGTAGATTTTAGGCAAAACATTGTTGGATGGCAAAATTGTTACTGCTTCCTAGGTGAACGTCGTATTTTGCTGAATGATGCAAGGTCACCTTCCCTATGTTGATCTGTTCATTATATGGCAATAAGCAAGAAATGGGGAAAACTACGATTCAGGCCTTCCATGTCTTTTGGAATCATTGTAATTTTGTATTGACAAAACAAGTGTAGAAATCTCATCACTGGTATGAGAAACAGCCATTTCTTTAAACAGGGAATTTCCCTTACCCTGGATTTCATATGTCCTTTTAAACAGTTTTATTTCAAATAAGTCTATCATAATTAATCCCCCGAGAGCCTCGGAGAGGTTCCTTGCTGCACCAGTTTTTGCTCATTAATGTGTTTTACTGTTAATAAAGATATGCAAATACCAAGTTTTTTTAAAAGGGCTTCACCTTCATTATTTCACAATAGGTTTGCCATTCCTGCAGGTATTTGCTGATGTTAGTTAACAACAATGCCTATTCCTAATGATGATCTTGCACTGCAAAATAACTTGTGATACATTGTACGGAACTGAATGAGAAGCAATAGTGGGCTCCAGTAGCTATATCCAGTGCATCAAAGGAAAGCAAGAGTTTGCTGTTCCCTCAAGGCTTAAATTCTCAGGAGACAATAAAGATGCTGGCTTCCCACCTGTATTGACTTTTGATAGTATTTCAGTACCTGACTCTCTTATTTTCCTTCAAAAAAATCTCTCCTTTTGTGATTTCTGCAATCCTGAAATTGCTAGAGAAATTTTGTCCTTATACCTCTCTGAAACTTGAATTACTGACTTTTTTTTTCTTTTTTAATCACTTGAGTATAGCTGCCATTTATAGCAGTTCATTTTGTTTGGTCCTTGATAGACCCACATAAATCCCTAGCCAGAAGAGTGATGAAAGGTAGAAGAAATGCACCCACCTTCTGAGATATAATTGTATGCAAGACAAATGATAGGAGAGTCTTTGAAAGCAGGTGGAATTAAAGCAGCGACACCGTAAGTATAAAGCCTGAAACAGTTTTGTTAGCATCTCTTCAGTATCCATCACAGTTGGTCTTTCTTGCAGCTTGTCCAGTTTTCTCTTTGTTAGGCATCAGAGGATGACTAATACACTGCTATTCAGAAAAATGAGGCTTTTATTGGCAGTAGTCATTTTATGCAGCAGTAATGCTATTTTTAAGTTATAACATGCATTTTTCACATAAATCTGTGCTGATTTCACTGTGCCTTTTTGACACAAAAAGCAAAGCAACCTTATTCCTCCTCTGATAGCTGGGTTTAAGTTATGGTTGGTCCACTGACATATAACCCGATGTTTTCAGAAGCACTAGGCATCTGTTTTTCATATTGGTTTTAGTGGGCTCTCTTTTGTGTGTATGAAGAGTTGGTAATTTCTGGTGTCCAAATATACAGCTTGGAGTTCAGCTTTTGGCATCTAGCTTTGGCAGCTGTTAAGATATCCTGAAACTTAGAGTGAGAAGTTTGGCCCTAGTTAAACAGACACTCAGCTGGGAATTTTCAAGGGGCTTGTTATTTCCAAAAACTGCAGAAGTATGACTCTGCCTGTCCCTTTCAAGGATTGTGGCAAGGATTATGTGACAGTTGGAGTTTGGGGCTGTGTGTACCTGAAACATTCAGAAAAACGATCCAGTGCATTGCCCATCTCTTGTTTTCTATACCAAATAGTGAATCTTCTTTAGGATTGCACAAACTAAAGGTGTTGTGAAGGTTGACTCTAGAAATTGGCTCTTTTCCTTTTTTTCTTTCTAAGAAGTGACCAGCCCATTTATAGACCTGGTTGAGTAGGAGGAGAATGGTTTGTCATATCTTCTCACGTTTATGTGCTCTTCAAATCATATGTCAGTGGACAATTACTTTTGGACAGATTCTGGCTTTTTGGTGATGCTTTAGATAGAAACACATGCATGTTTTTACACATGTTCATTTCAATGTAGTTACAATGAAGTTGCTGGAAAATCTGTTTCTGACATGTTCTTTCTGATAAATCCCTTAATAGTCATTGTCTTCAGGGATAGGACACATTTTCCACATATAATTAGCCTGTCTCATTTCAGACTTCACAAGGAAAGCTAAATGAGTGCTTTTCCATCATATTGAAGCTGTCTTCTTGATTCCAACCCACAATCCAATTTTGTATTTCAGGCTTCCTCTATGAAGTCAAAACTCTGTTCTGAAGTAATAGAAAGGAAGTGTGTAGCAAATGAGGAGTAAATTCACTTTATAATGACTCATTTAAATGTACAGCAGAATATGTTCTTTTAGTACTTGTGCTTTCATGTTTAACATCTATGTTACCCATAACAGACACTGAATCCTTTACCATAGTGAAGTTTGTGGTGCAGAGGAAACCTCAGCCAGCTGGAACTGAGGTACATTGTTACCTGTGAGAATGGCACACCTTTTTGCTTCCCTGTGATATGCATCTTTACATGTGTCTATTTGACATAAATATGACCTCACATATACAGGATCTACAGTTACCTCAGTATTCCTCAGTTTAATAACCTACTTTCAGTCACTTAATTTTGCTTTCCTTGTCAGCCTAGGCTTTAAATTGTTGGGCTTGCTTTCCTCCAAAGATAGATACGTTTGAGAAATTATAAGGAGGCTTCTCTGAGCACAAGAGAGGTGAATAAAATGTCTGAAGACAGTGCATAGGGTTTTTCAGAGCTGGGTTGCATCAGTAGAATTGCACTTTCAGTAAGAAGCTGAAATTTATCATGCAAGTGCTTCCATGTGACAAGAAGTGATTTTGCATCTTCCAGTGAAGACTGGCTTACAGTATGACTCCTTGAAGACCTTTTACCTGATTTATTGTATGACCTTGGTAAGAAAAGGTGTCCAGCTCAGAAAAAAACGTGAAGACAAATACTCTTGATTTGTAGTCCTTATAGTTCAATAGAAGACAAGCCCTCTGGATCTTGGTGTTATATATGGAGTTTTCTTTCTAGCATTCTTTTCTACCATCTGAGCATGCAGTGTGAAAAAAAGCCTGAGAATATTGTCCTTCACATATTTTTATGCTTAAAATTCAGGCAATAGCAGCATTTGCACTGCATGCACAGCCTTGTGGCTTTTTGTTTATGTGAATATTTTTGAGCATACTATAATCTAAATGCCTTGTTGCATAGAGCCTCCCAGACGTGTGCATTTTTGTACAATCCATAAATCCCTTGGATAGCACCTTTTACATTCCTCCAATCTTGTCAGTTTTCTGCTCTTCTCATTATTGTTATGGTTTAGAATATTTTTTTCCTTTATCATCAAATTCATTATATGGAGAATTCATTATATGCATTATGTGGCATGTAGAGAGTAGTAATGAAGTGCATGTGATTGTTCAGAGGAGCAAGTATTTGTCCAAGTGGTTACAGCTCTGTAAGGTTGGGGCTACAGATCATAAGCTTGAGTTTTACACAACTTTTTCAAATAACAGCCTTGCCTGCATTGGATAATTTCCAGAATTACAAGGGCCACAAAAAGGCACTTTTATTGGAAAAAGAATGTTGCCAGAATACATGTGTTTGCCTCTGATTTGGAAAGTGCCTACATATCTGGATATCTGGAATAAAAGTTCACTCTTGTATGTTTAACAAGTGTTGTAGGGATGTTACAATTTTTAAAACAGCAGTTACAATTTTCTTTTGCGGCCAGGGCATGCACAGTTGGACTTAAAGTGACTTTTTCCCATAGGCCATATGGAAAATAGTTCCAATAGAACACCACAGAACTCTTTAAAGTAGCCTAAAATAGACCAGCATGGTGGATGGGATAAAAAGAAGTATTTCTATTTTGTTTAAGATGACCAGAATGATTTGTTTGCCACCTCTTTAAATCTTTTCATCACACGGTGCTACCTTGTATTTGTTTCACTCAAAACCATTAGAAATTCCTGGCTGGAATGCAAGCACTGGATAGTGAAGAGAGATTGTGGGTGATGAATGGATTTAGAGCAACTCAGCTGAGAAGGACCTGGGGATACTGGTAGATGAAAAAATTACATATGAACTGGCAACATGTGCTTGCAGCCCAGAAAGTCAGTCAAATGCCAGTCTGTCTAAAATACCACGGTCAGCCAGTTAAGGGAGGTGTTTCTCCCTCTTAATTCTGCTCTCATGAATGTTGCATCCAGCTGGAGTCCTCAGAACAGGAAGGATGGACCTGTTGAATCAAGTCCAGAGGATGGCCACAAAGGTTGATCACAGGGCTGGAGCACCTTTGCTGTGAAGACAGACTGAGAGAGTTGGAGTTGTTCAGCCTGGGGAAGGCTCTGGGGAGCTGTCACTGCAGCCTTTCCATATAATTAAAGGCGCTTGTAGGAAAGGGGTAGAAAGACATTTTACCAAGCCCATGAGAAGTCAAGAGTGAACTGAAAGAGGGTAGGCTTAGATGAGACTTTAGGAAGAAATTCTTTACTCACAGGGTGGTGAGGCACTGGAACAGGTTGCCCAGAAAAGTTAACTGTGCTTCATCCTTGGAAGTGTCCAAGGTCAAGTTGCACAGAGCTTTGAGTAACCTGATCCAGTGAAGGGTGTCCCTACTCATGGCAGCAGGGACAAACTAGATGGTCTTCAAAGGTCCTTTCCAATCCAAACTGTTGTCTGATTACAGCCAGGGCTCCACAGTGCAATTAGTTAAATCTGTTTTGTGCTCAACTAAAGCAGAGGAGAGGCAGTTGGGCAGTTAGAACTCCTTATTCTTGGGGCCGTGCTCTTTCAGGTGAAAGTCTTAGAGACATCACATCCTGACAGGATACCTACCTTTAGTGTCTGTCTCCTGGATTATTCAGTTTAGTTACACAGCAGTCTTGCTTGAATTAGAATAATGCAAGTAATGGTGACACAGAGCCCTATTGCAGTGGTGTGACATGATAGGACAGCAAGCAGTTTGATAGGCATTTCTAACAGATATGTAGTGCAATAACTAAAACTTCTTAGTTCCTCCAGTGAAGGGTAAGCCCTGATGCTGAGTTCATGTGTTTCGTTTATGAAAAAGGAAACATCTGGACATAGTTCAAATTATATTTAATATTGATGGTGAAGGAAAATTATGCCATTGCCAAACATGACCTAAAATTTAAGCAATTTAAAAAATAAAGCTCTTCTTTCCTTATGTGATTTTTCATTCCTGTCTCCAACAAAAAATGTAGGGAAGGTGGAAGGTGGCAGGTTTTAACTCCCATATTGACATCATCTAACAGGCTCAGTTGTGGTGGGAGAAAAGTCAAGCTGACCAGGGACCCCTGAAGTCCCCTTCTGCATCAGTGAATGTGTGCAAATGTGCAGGTGGGAGGTTACAGCTTTTCTGTGACCACAGCTCCAACAGCCTGAACAGCACCTCACAGTTCAGGCACTAACTAAAATAATTTCCAATTTCAAAGTAGAATATGAACTTGTGGAAGGGACAAGTGTGCAGGCTTTAACATAACTGAATAGTTGAATTTAACTTGCAGAGCCCATCTGCTGGGGCAGTCTGTCCTGTGGAGGTGCCCCATCAGAAATGTCCTGAATAAGGTTAGAAAAGGATGTGTGAGACTGCTAAGGACACATCTGGTTTTGTTCACTTTAACTCAGGTGTTATGTAGATGATTTAGTCAGCTAGAGAAGATGAATCTGAAGAGGCCTCTTAGATCAGTTTTCTCAGGACCACAAAAACTACTATTTACTGTACATGTTACCCTGAGAAGAAAGAGATAAAGGCAACTTTTCCTGCAAATCTGGAAGTCTCAGCATTTTAGTCCAATATCATGAATCAGATTCACAAACAAGGCTGCTCTTACATTAACTAAAGTAAGCAAGTGTTAAGGGTGACAAATTGGATTAAAATGCAGAATTTTAAAGTGTAGCTGATAAGCTTACTGGTGCCCTTGTACTTCATGAAAATAATGGGAGAAACCTAATTGTCATTCAGCTTAGGAATTTGTATGGGGAGAGAGGGGCTAGTAGCTGGGGTTTAATTTTTTTAAAAATACACCAGGAGGTATGTCTACCAATTGCCAGTCTGTTTATAGTGGATTTCCCAGAAACCCAGTGTGCTACATCAAAGACAACTGGAGGGGGTGGCTGGGAAAGATTGTCTGCCTGGTAATGCTGGCTTTTTATGACATTTAGCTACAGCAGAAAACAGATCACAGATCTGAGAGAAAACAGCCTAATGAGAGTATTCAGAGGTGTTGAAATAAAGATAATATTGTCTAGGTGGTGACATAAAAGACAACTTTGTGTCTGGAATGGTAATGAGGATGTTTCCACCTTTTAGTCTCCTGACAGACTTTGAAGTATAAAAGAGAAGAAATATGGGCAAAAGGGAAGAGTCAATGGTGGCCAGAATAAGGGTTGGAGAAATCATAAAATACTGGCAGAAGGAGTTACCAGAAAGTGCTGGAAATGCACCCATCCTACACTTTGCTGTACATTGTAAAAAATAAATGGTAAAGCCATGGTTTTACCATTTGAAAACTGGCTGATAGTTAACTCCAAATGGGTCTAGTCTAAATAAAGAGCCTAAAGAAGCAGACTGCAGAAAGCCTTTTATTGTTAGCCCTGTCAGAGCTCTCCCAGGGCTGTTGCAGTGGGTCCCTGAGCACCATCACACACTTTGGTGTTTGTGGCTGTTTGCAGGCGCTGCCACACCAGATCCTGCTGCCTGCTGAGAATTCAGCCAGCAGCGGGGTGGGTTTTGTCCTCCTGTGAGATCTTGCCCATCTGATTTCTTCTGCCTTGAAGCTCCTACATGGCTTAGGTTAGTTACCATCCTGCAGTGCTTCCTTGCAGCCATCTTTTGAACGTGTCTTTCTGTATGGTAAGTTTTGTAAAAACTGTGGCTGATTCATAGCACACGATTGCTTGGAAGCTGTGTTAAATCTCACTTTTGGTTAGCAGAATGAAACCTGATAGCTTGACCTAGAAATTGAAAGAAAAGAGGCAGAAGGGAAAGGAGAGTTAATGGATTAACTCTGCAGAGCAGCTGTGATAAAGGTTCCATGTTTCATTCTGCTGCTGTTTCAACAAAGAGAGGGTTTTCTTTAAGTGGCTGCTTTAACCTGTGTAGATGGATCTCTGCTAGCTGGTGACCTAGGAGAGCAAAGAACTTTCATCTGCACCAAAAGGGACTGCACAGGTCCTTTTTCTTCCCTTGCAAACTGATTTTAAAAATACAGTTCCATGTTATTTAGTGAGAATAATGAAATGCCAAAGGTGAGAGGCTAAAAAGACAGAGGTAAACAACAGAGGGAAAATGTTTTCTGGTTAGCCTAATGAAGAACATGGTTAGAAAAGATGTTGCATGTGGCAGGGACCACAGGGGGAGGTGCCTGTGTTGCCAGTGAGAGAAGGATCAATCCACTGACCAAATTTTAGTTATATTTTAAAAATAAAATGTACAGTTATCACTGGGTTTCTGAAAGCACATAATGATTCTGTGTATTTTGTGAGAGGCTTGTGACTGATTGATTAAGCAGTGGTCTAATTTCCATATTATTCTGAAGGATTCTAAAAAAAATGTTAGTATTTATTTACTGCCTTGCAGGTGGCAAAGGTCTGCATATTTTCTTTAGATAAGCCTGTTTCCTATTAAGAAGATGCTGATCACTGACATTTAACATGTGTGTCCAATAGAGAGCACACAGTTCTCTGAGGGAATTTAGATTTGGGAACGAGGCAGGGACCTAAAATTGGTTGTGCTCCACTGAGACATTCATATTTACTGATGTCTGAGAGATGCTTAAAGGGCTTGCTTGATAAATTATTCTACTGTCTTGCTTGACTCCATGCCTGAACATTGGAAAGATCACATTTTGCCATTAAATGAAAAATGCAGGGACAAGAAGGTGTCTGTCTCCCTGCTCTGCCTGTGTGATGGCTTTGCTGGCACCATCCATCTTGCAGAGCTGTGCACTTTTTAGTGACCTAAGAGATAAACTCTGTGTCACGCAGTGTACCCTGCTTCTGCTCAGCTGTTAAACGATCATTAAAAGAGCTCTGACCTTTCAATTTCTTTTCTTACGTGGTTTCTGGTGTCATCTAACAACAGTAGAGTAACAGCTGTGGTTGGAAGATCCCCAAATAATTCTTTTCTGTTCATTGAGAAACACTGCTCCCCAGCCAAGAAACTCATAACACAGTTTTTAATAGATTTTACATACAATTTTATTGTTCATAAAAAAGCAACAACTTCTCTTTGCTTGGGATTTGGCACATTCAGATTAATGGCATATGTAATCTTTTGTATTTTTATTTTTTACTTCTGAAATTTTAAATATGTAATTTGATTCTTTTGTAGTTTATAAACTTGATTTTTTTTTTTCTTCTGAGAACTTTATTTTACTCATGTAATTTTAATCTTTTCAAGTCAAAGGGCAGTTCAGGTATGTGCTCTCTCTTTGCATTTAGACTGTTTGAGGTGCAGGCCTGCAATTTATCAGAGAACTGAGATGTGACACCTGAGCTGCTTGGCCCTGCAAGTAATACTGATTACCTGGACACTCAGATGGTTGAACTGCCTTGTCTCCCTTAAGTGAGTGTGCTAGTGAGGGAGTCCAGGGTCATCTTGCACTTGTGGTTTCTCTTTTGAATCAGGGAGTCCTGGAGGGGTGCCCTTATATTTATTGGTGGTCAATTAACGGAAGGTTTTTAAGTTTCAGTAATTGTCTCTTTGGAGGAATGTGCATCAGTTAAAGAGCTACGTTATCATCCAGAACAGCTGGGCTACACGGCTAAACAGATCATCTAGTAAGGGATGGTCGGTCACAGGAAGATTCTGAACATGACAAGTGCCACCTGAAGCAGGGGCTAAACAAGGTGTACATTGAAAAATGGAGGTTTTAGCCTCACACATGTACAGAGGTGATCTTCAGTGTGTGGATGATTCTTTATCTGTACATTGCCAATTTTCCAAACCCTGACATAGCGCAAGTTGGGATTTCCAGTTTTTCTTTCCAGTTTATTACTTGTTAAGCAGAATATAAAAACTCAGAATATTAGAGTACAGATATGAAGAAATTAAATAAGACATTTTTACTCCTATCACATCATAACTCCCAGTGTCTGTAGTGCACACTTTGAGATAGACTTATGACAAGAATAAATTCTGCACTTCAGCTGGCTGATGATGCGCTTCTTGATCCTTAAGTGAGAGTGAAGGCTTGAGGCAAAAAATGTTAGTTCTGTAATAGTAGTTAGTATATATCCACACCTAAATGAATTGCAGTTAGGCATTTGAGACCTTCAGTTGTGGTCGTGGACAGGACAAAGTCTTACCATGAAAAGAAATGAGATTCAGGAATTTCAGCCCCCAGACATGGATGAGAATGAAATCTGTTTGTAGCCTTTGAACCCAAGTTCTGAGATTGCCATAATAATGAGATGCTGCAGTTGCAGATCTTATATAAAAATGCACATCATTTATATTTTTGTTCTTAATGATCACACACTCAGGCTTTTTTTTTCAAACTCCAGATGAGATTCTTCTCTCATCATGCAACTCTGGGAGCTTAAGCTTTACACAGAATGCTAATATTGCGGGCTTTGTGACAAAACCCAAAATACTGACAGTGCTATGAGAAGAAGGCTAAGTTGCTTCAGATTATAAACATAATGAATTTTCAAGACCTGTGATGGCTTTCAAGAAATCTTTTGTTGTTCTGTTTTTTTGAAGAAGGTGTGTGAAAATCATCTGAGAGCCAACAGCATGTAGAATGGCCCAGGAGGGAGCTTTTCATCACTGTTGTATATATCATTTAGCTCAATCTTGAGTTCTGTCAGACTTAAATGGCAAGCTCACTGTTAATTTCAAAGTTTAAACTGTTCTTTAATCTTTCCCTTATTTTGCTCACTCATAAATAGCATTATGGTTTTTACTGGTCAGTTCCAGGGTTCACACCTGTACTATCAGGTTGTCCTCGATAGGGTGGGAGACTTCATCTTTCTGAGGGTTCAAGAGATCTGTCTCAGGAACAAGGCCCATAAAATATGGTTCAGCAGCAGGTCTGTCTGCAGTGTGGAGCCTGAACACACATTTGGTGATTGTTTGGATATTAGAGTTGAGGAAAGAAATGAAAATAAAGAAAAGAAATACCAAGTACTACTAAGTACTTGCCAATGCACCGAGTAAAAGAAATAAAATCTTAAAAGGAGACACTTTTTATTTTTATTAAGGAGTCTTCTTAAACAAGGATTAGTTCTTACTTTTTGAAATATGCTCATGGTACTTTCTAATTAAATAGAAAGGAATGTTTTGTGAGAAGCTCTTGCATTCAACCTTTCTTCCTCTACAGCTTTTGTGCTAATGAACTGCAGAGATCCCAGAAGCAGTTTTCTATATGACTGTGACAGGTTTGTTGTGGATCACGTGGTCAAGGTGGATTTATAAAGGGATTTTGTGTGTTTGGAGCTTGTGAGAGATTTTGAGTTTCAAACTCATTTCACTTAATTATTCCTAGAAGAGATAAAAGTTTGGCAAAAGTGAGGGAAATCTCCCTTTTAAAATAATCTGACTTGGTCCCTCACAATCTAATATAGGTAAAAGATAGGTAATATTTATCTTTTCAGTCCTGGATTTACAATCTGGTTGGCTAGCTTTGGTGAGAATGGTTTGGTCAGAATGTGGGTCTAGAGCCCAGTCTGCATGTAGCCCTATTAATGCTTGGCTGGATTCCAGTCTAAATAATATTCAGATTGGTAAACTAGAAATTGAAATTTCCGTTGCTAATATGCTGAGCTGGCCAGCTTGTTTTATTATATTGTTTAACAGCATGTTGCCCTGTTGACCAAGTCCATGTCAAACTGGAATGAATGCTCACAAAAAATGCTATGTCAGCCCCTTCTCAAAGCCACTGGCATTTCATGATGCCTGTATGACTTTGAACTGATACTCTTCCACACAGACACCCACAAGAGTATAATACCTTTGTTGTTGTACTAAAAAATTCTTGTAGTATTTTAAATGATTTTTTGCTTCCTGTTATCTCTATTAGAAATGCATTTTCTGTATTGGGACTATAGGACTGCAACTGTTGTCTTTTTCAGTGTGGATTAGGGACCGTAGGGATCAATGTAGTGGTTTTGGATCTGTTTTGCAAATACAGTTTTTGTGAACTTTGGTTTATTTTTTGTTAATATAGAATACCAAAAGGCAAAGGTAGCTTTTCAGCAATTGGTAATTCTCCTAAGTTTTAAGGGCATAAGAAAGTACTGAGGACAGTCACTGTGCAGGTCTGATTGATGTTATCCCTCTAGCCATGGTGGTTCTGTTCCCTGCTACCCATCACCATGCTTCCTTGAAGGCAGGAGAATCAAATAAATATGTGTGTTCTGGACTTGCCACTCCTGGGCAGAATGTCAGCCCTGGACCAGAGATCTGATACCTGATTTAATTCAATCCTGAGCATGCCTATCAGTTCTCATCAAAGGTTGTCTACTCTGCCTTTATATGAGGAGCCACTATCAGCAGCATAAAAGCTTGTTTAAAACAGATGATGATAAAAAAAGTGAGATTCCCTTGCTGATGCATCTGTAGCAGGGTCACGTGTACTGGAAGGCACGGAGGAGCTGAAGAGATCTCAACCTTCTGAAAGATGCAGCAGTGTTAATTTAGGCTGTTGTTATATAAGATGTACCACTCTATGCAAGCAAATGCAGGTAGAGTCTCTGCTGAAAATAGTTACTGGTAAACTGCTCATCATTTTTTCATGTGTCAATTAGATTTGTGAATAGCCTTAATTTCCCTTATCTGTGTGACCTGGCCCATATTCCAAGGTCTCAGCTTGAAGGGCCATTTAAGGCCCTTGCGTTTGAAGTGTCCCAGGATATGGAAGAGTTGTTCCAGCCATTTCTCTTTCTGCCAAGTCAGCAGCTGTTCAGCTCACTCATGTCCAGCTCCCTCAGCCCCTTTGTGCTGCCCACCTGTGTGGGGCAGCACAGAGAGGGAGGGCGATGGGAGCTGAGGGGAAAGAGGACAAGGAGACAAGTCCTAGCCAGAAACTGCAGAGGAAGGTGTGGTACTTTTGATGGAGCAAAATAATACTTGCTGCAAAAGTAATAACGAAATTAGGAGGACGTTTTATTAGGTGCTGGTCAAGTAAAGAGCCTGTGGGGCCATACACAGTTCTCAGGAACACTGTTTGAATTTTGCAAAAGGTTGAACACGGCACAGTTAGACTTGCTTGCTGGTTTTATGTTGATAGGGCCTATTTTTTCCCTAATCCTGATGATTTTATGGAAGATGATCAATCTCATTTATGTTTATAGCCAACCTCTGCTTTGATTAATTGCACTTTGAGGAGAGGGGTTGAGGTTTGAGGAGGCCTCATCCAAGCTGACCAATTCCCTGGTTCTGTGGTTCCATACTACAGGCTGCCAGTTCAGCCATGTCTCTCTTTGCAGTCAGCAGCTTTGTCAGCAGTGTTGACTTGCTTGTGCTATCTGGGGGCACCAGCTGGAGTTGTTTGGAAATGCTGTCTGTGAAGTAAGTCACGAGGTATTTTCTTAGCGTGAATTTAGTTTTCAGGGCTGTGACCATTTCCAAAATGATGTCAATTTGTCTGTCATGCAAAAGTTCTCCTTTGCCTGAGACTTCTTAAGCTTTATGATGATTATTTCTGGGTTTGGAAGTTACAGTCATAACAGTTCTCCAGGCCAACTAGCTTTGCTCTTGCATAAATGGTGTTTTTTGTTTGCTGCTTTGCAAGAGAATTTCTGTAATATAAAATGTAAGGCTTCCATGTTGGGATGAAATATAATTGTTCTCAAAAGTGCAGATTATTGTGTGGGAAAGCAGCCAATTCCTGATTGAAAGTAATTTCATACTACTGTGTGTAGGCTTGACTCAATTTACATAAGGTCACTGTTCTATCTGTCTATGCATGTCACACACTCAGGAGATGATGTAGTCTATATGAAATGGAGCAGATTTTATTTGTTGTTGTTGCTGGGTTTGGGACTTCTGCATTTTTGTTTGTGGCTTTGTTTTAAGTAAACACATCCTACTGATGCCAAACAGGGTTTAGAGCGTCTTCTTATTAAGGACGACTACAGTGCTGTGTGTTCTCAGCTTTTATGTTAAATACACTGACAACTGTGAAGCAGATTCCTTGTTTTCAGGAGATGAAGCTCAGCTTTGGGCTCTACTGGAATCATCCTGGTTAGGTGTACTGTGTGGTATGTAATTATGTGTATACAGTTGTGTGTGCACATAGCTGTAAGCAGAACAGTGCTTATATGAGGGAAGAGTTGCTGACAGAACTGCTTTCAGAGGAAGCCTGAAGAATTTCTGCTTCCTGTGATAAAGCAATTGCTAAATTTCACTGGGTATTTTACCTGTGATTTGACTCTGTTAAGATAATGATTTCAGTCAACTTTGCCTCTGACAGGAGTAATTTCTCCCCCAACCATTCATTCTCTAGTTCATCTCTTTTGTTAGTGTAAAAGTTTGTGCAACTTTATGGTAAATCAAATTGAGGAGCTGACATGGGGTTTTTGGTTAGGGCCAAGGATAAGCTTAAGGGTCATAAGAAGAGGCTGGGGTAGGGAGGAAGGACTGCTTTCAGCAGCAATGTCAGCTTATGGCAGCTTTGCCTGTTAGTGATACTGCAGCCAGAGGCACTGGGATTTTTCAGAAAGGAAGCATCAGTCATTTCCTGAAACTGACTTCTGCAAACCACTATAGATGAGATGTGGTGTGTGTTGGATAAAAAAATCTATCCAAATCCAAGAAGCCAGTTTCCCCTTGATAATACTCTGGATGGATTAAGTATGTGTTTGACCTTTTAAATTGCCCTGTGTGCATTTGCCTTCAGTGTGCATGTGTGCCTGCTTCAACACAGAGAGATTATAAACTTAGCTTGTTTCAGGCTCCTTAGTTCTGCTCTGAATCATGTCAGCCATGGGCATGACACAGCTGTAATTCTATTCTGGGGCTGAAGAATATAGAGTCTTTTGCTCACAGAGAGCCTCCAGATTCACTAGTCATCTGCCAGGTAACCAGTCTGGGTGGAACTGAGGACCCATGTTCTGGCAGTTGCTTTTTATGAGGATAATGATTATGTTCAAAACGGTAGAATGTACATAAAATGACAAAGAGAGACCTTTTTCCACTTTTATTGTAAGGATGTTGGATTGCAGCTGGAAGTAAGTGATAAGGAACATAGCAGAGCTGGAAATGAGCACTGACAGTCTTGCCTTCTTTCAAGTATGTTGTGCCCTCTTGGGACATCAGGGAGCTTTCTGGTTTATAAAGGCCAGTAAATGGTTGATTAGTGAGCAGAAAGGAACTGTAAATCCTTCCAAAAACATACTTTGCATTTTTATTAAGAAACAAGTCCCCTTGAATGATGTATGATCAAATGTGTTTGTATTTCCTATCAGCTAAGCTAATTGATACGACTCACGGTATAGAAAAGCTTCTTTCCTGCATTTCATTGCTTTATCTTAGTATAGATAAGCTAGAAAAACATATCCTTCTTGTAAACTGGCAGTGACCTTCAGGGCCAATAACGTACATAAGTTTTTAAGCAGAAATAAGCATGTTGTTTCATTGTTCTCTGCCCTTTTTCCACAGCTAATCTAGATGCCCTCTAATGCTGCCCACCAGTAGAGCATGCACAGTTTGCTTGTTCATTGTTTTTGAACTGAGGAAAGCCTTAGGAAACCAAATGAACTTCATTCATTGTGAGATGTCAACACAGTCATTAATGTGATCACCTAAACAGTGAATATAGCAGAAAAAGGTAGCAGCCACAGATGTCCTCCAGTTTCTTCACAACCCCTATTCATGCTGTCAACTTCGTTTGAGATGAGGAAATAAGGTGGACTGGAATTCCAGTGCCACCAGGGAAGCCTGAAGCAGAATCTATGGATGAGTGTCCCTGACTGGCTTGAGGGCTGTGCTGACCTGCCCTCACTCTTCTACACTGTGAACAGTTTTTTAAATCTTTTCTATCTTCAAGTGAAATAATGTAAGCAGCTAGAGAGCAATCTGAAGCCAGGCTTTTGTTATATCGTTGCTTTAACAAAATGTGTATTTTCATTAATCAAATACAAATGCAATTAATTTTATTGAATTACTTAATTAGAATGGAGAGAATTCTGTGGAGAAAATACATGGAACTAATGAACTTGATGCTATTTAAGCATCTGGAATTCAGGTAATCTTTAATTTCAGTGCACATAACAAAAGTAATTTGGGTTCAATTAATTCTCTGTTTTCTAGACTGTACCTTTAAAATTCTTAGCACCTGGTAAAAGGAAAATAGTTCATTGGCTTATCTTTCCTTTTCCTTTGTCTGCTTTAGTTGAATTTGGGAGGGTGAGGGTTGCTCCAGTGGCAAGTGATTAGTTTGTCACTATGCTTTTTTTAATCATTACTTGCCTGTCATTTTCAATCCTCTTCTCTAATTCTTTCCTATATAACATCTTATATGCATTTCTTCTATCATCTGGGCATCTTCTGCCTCTCCTTTTCTCTACTTACTGATTTTTTTTTTAGCTTTCCATTTGAGTATGCTTATTACTAGCCTGTGCTGTCTGGAGTCATAAGTATGCATGTTGCTTAGTTTTCCAAGGCTTAGAGAGACTTGGCTAGCACCTTGTTAAATAGTCTGTGACTATTCCTTGCAGATGGGCTACATGCTAACTATGAGAGGGGTTCTCTGTGCCCAACTGCAGTCACCAGTGTTACCATAGCTCCTTTGCTTTGCATTAACTGTGTAGTTCTATCTCCTTTCTGTGAATTTGCTGACTGAGAGACTACAAAATGTCTCTCCCCTTTCTCTGGTTTTTTCATCTCCTATCTGGGTGTGTTGGGATACAGAAGAGATCCAGTGTGAGACAGGGCTGTGTTCGTGCTTGGATGCTGTAATTACCTGTGTAAATCTGAGCTGCTCTTTCAACTGAATCACTACATTCAAGTGTTGTTTTCTGCTGTGCCAAAAAGCTGTGTATTTGGGCCTGCTTTTTTTTTCCCCCTTGCTTTTTCAATCCATGGCACAACAGGTAGGATAGCCCATTTGCTTTATGTTCTCAAGGCAGGTGTATGTGCAATCAACTCCTCAAGACAAGATGCTGGGTTCTACATTGCTGTGAAGTAATCCTGATTTTCACTTTCCATTTGGTATATACAACATTCACTTAAGTTTCAGTGTAGTGAAAAGCAACAGGGCTGTGCTGCTAGTGACACTGTTCTGTTCTTTTTACCAACTGCTGTTCCCCAAAAGAAAGGAAAAGAGAATGGAGGCAGGGCAAGGGAAGCCGTAGACTTTCCTAGCAATAAAATGATACTGGTTAAATGTGTTTAATACACTCTTAAGGAAAGGATCTGGTGGTAGTGCTGGGTTTGGAGATTTTAATCCAGTAATCCCTAGGACAGATGAATCTTCACTTGCTTTTTTTGGCAGAATGCTTCATATATATGATTCAGGGAGAAAAGAAGTAGCTGGGACTTTGGTTTGCTCAATGGGAGAGGAGGAAAAGTGGGATTGCAAATCCATGCTGATTTGTTCATAGCTTGTTGGTTTTTTTTTCTCTCAGCTTGAAAACAGAAGTTACTTCCAATTTTTTTTATCAATGTAAATCCAGAGGAAGGAACCTAAAACTTTGTTTCCTCCTTCTCTCTCTCCCTTTTTTTGGGGGTTTTTTGTTGATTTTTTTTTTTTTTTTGGTATTTTGTTTTCATATGCCACAGCCTTTTTTTTTCTTGCTTTTATATTAGCTAGCTGTACCTCCAAAATGCCACTTCTAGTGAACACTGCTAGCAACTGGGACTGAAAGAAGAAAAAGTGAGGTTTTGCAAAATGAAGCACCACACTGCCAAGGTCAGCAGATTTGTGGTCTGCCCTGTTCCTCCCCTTCCTACTCTTCCTGACCCAACATTGACTTCCTTCAAAGCCTGTCTTTGATTAGGTCATTGTCATCCGTAGTGTTAATCGGCTGTGAATGCTCAGAGACACCTGGAAGGAGTGGTAGGTCTGTTGAGAGAAGTTGTGGCTGCAGTGTTTGGAAGTAGCCTGGACAGGACAACCTCTGCTGAAAGGCAGAATGATCTGTAGCTCATCCATGGATGTGAGTGTCAATACACCTGCTCACTATCCAGATACCATTGCAGCAGGAAATGTGACTTGAACTTGGCGGGAGGGCACAGTCTGTGCTGCCTGGCATGGGAAGTTGGTCCTGCTTGCCAGCTCATCACCCCATTGTTGTGAGGTGCATCCACACCTCACATTTATTGTGTCAGTGGTGATAACACTCATTCTGTCCTTTGATGAGCAGATTAGAAAAATCACTGGAAAGAGAATAAGAAAATGTAAAATATTATTTGGAAGGGAGAGATGGAAGGTAAAGGAGAGGCCCACAACTGTGTAGTTTGACAGGTCTTCACTGGGTACTGAAGGTTACTTAACACTTTTACTGTCTGCGTTGAGGTTGACTAGAACTTAAGGAAGCTCCTTTACTGAGAAGAGTTGATCTAGCATTTCAGTGTGGTTGGTGCCATGTGATACTTTTTTTTCAGTCCCAGGAAATTCCCAAACATTATAGGATACTAGAAGATGGTTTATTTCACTGAATTTTCACTAGGCTAGGATTATAAGAAGTTGGTCTCTGAGGCAGTGGAAAACCTCATTTTTCTTACTACAGCTAAGACATCTCCCCCTTCTCCTTCCTTCTGCTAAGGTTTGGAAGAAAAGGATGCGGTATAGTGAGGAGCGTTATACTCGGAAAGTTTATTCTTAAAATATGCTGGGCTTCATGTGTTTAAGACTTTACAGAAGGCTTTGCTAAATCTTCTCAGGGTGTTTTGCATACCTCCCCTGCAAAGCAAGAGCATCTTGGTGCTACAACCATAGATAATGGGCCTTGAGTGTGGATATTAGCCCTGAAAATTTGTTCTGTCAAACCAGCATGGCTGGAGATGTTTGGTCTGAGGTAGTTTAATAAATGTGAGACTGAAGATAAGACTTAGCCTGGCACTGAGTACAACCAGATTGTCCGAGACTCAGACTGTAGGTACAGGATAAGATATTTGAACTCTGCTTGTCTAATAAGAATATTTATAGACTGTGCAGCTAAGGGGAAAATCAGAGCATGAGTGCCAGACATGAGAGAACCAGGGTGGTTCAGGTGGTGTCTCATCTGTTTCTTCTGCTGACAGAGAAGGAATAGTTTAAGAGATGGATCCACTGAGTTGTTCTCTAAACATTTTAAAGTTTCTTTCAGGCTCTTGATGTCAGGGAGAGCTTGTGACACAGAATCACAATGACAGTGCCTTGTAAGGTTTTGTTTAGTACTAATAAAGAAATGTAATGTATCAGAATTCCTGAAATACTACAGTGTTGTCTCTATACTAGATGTGCATAGATGTCCATTTGTAAAAAGAAATAAGCAAAGGAGAATTTTTTGGCATCCTCCAACTTCCTCATATTTGCTTGAAATACTTAACGCAGGAAGAGGCAGTGAAACAGTTTGATCCCCTGTCTGTTCCAATTTTGGCCTTTTTGCTGACACAGCTAAGAGGAGGGTAGTTATGAATTGTTGCTGAAACTGCATAAATTGTAAGTCAAAGACATACTATGAAGAGATTATGCTACAATGTCCTCATATGTATTGAAGAGGTACATTACTGCTGTACATTACTTCCTCGTTTAGTGTGCTGCTTGCATCGCATGCAGAACTCTGTAACCTTCTGCAGTCAATTCTTTATCTTAAAGATTGTAGGGCACAGTAAAAACAGAAAAAATGGCCAGTGAATAGGACTGATAGTCAAGTGAAATAAACCCATTTTCAGCTCTGCTACTGATACTTTGTAAATTTTGGCTCCTCACTTAATTTTTGTGCCTCAGTTTCAATACCTTTAAATGCCATGAGTCTCTAGAAATAACTTTGGAATAAAAATGTTCAGTGCTTTCTCACAAGGGAACCTCTGTGTCACAACTGTATGAGACCCAGTTTTTAGATGACTGCTGCACAGCTGTATGAGAGCCCCTGCATTAGCAGAAACTAAATTTATCAGCTGCTGAGAGCTCCTTTGAAGGTCACCCTGTCCTGAATATTTACTGGTTTCTGTTACATTTTTTTGTCTGTCAGGAAATCTCCTGACTCCTATTGCTCTGTAAACAGCATTTTGAAAACTGGAAGGTTTTTTTCCAAAGTGCTCTGCTCCCTGTGCTGCCTCTCTGGCCTCCCTTCTCCACCTACCTCAGGCTCCTCTCTCTCTCTCGGAGTCTGTGCTTCTGGTATTGCTGGCTGAATCTTGCACAGCCTTCTCTCCATCCCTTCTAACTCTTATTAAATGCAGTTTATCTCTCTGCTGTTAAGTAGTCTATTGATTCACTTTGGAGTTTATTAGATTATCGCTGTCTGGGTTTTGAATTTTTTAAGTGCTTTTTCAGACGTGTACGTGTGCACATATGAAAATAAATCAATGAGCAGGGACAATGCACAATTATTTACACAGCTACAGCCACCACTCTAATGTAATATTATCATTTAATGCTTGCTGAGTATTCAGCCAGTGAAGGTCTGTACTGCATGCTCCACAGTGCTGGAGCCCCAGGGTAATGTTTTTCATAGCTGTTTATTACTAAATACTCTTGATGGAAATACAAATACTACCAAAGCTCTATACGTGGTTTCAAGTACTGGGAGGCCTGTATTGTTTAAAAAATGGCACTAAAATTTTAAAATGCATCTGAAAAAGAAACTGAGATGCAGTGGGTCTATTCAGGAGAAAAGAGTGATAAAACCAAGTAGAAAATTGATCTGCAAAGCCTGTAAGTTTATTTGTAAAATTCCCCTCTAGCAGAAGCTTAGACACTTGACTGAAAACATGCTGCCAGTGTTGAGGTTAACCCTTAGCAGCCCAGAGTAGTTTACATGACCTGTGCCTTCCTTGGGAGACCTTTACTGTTACCTTTGCATGATTTTTCTGGTAAGGAAAGGCAAACAATTCATCCCATCCATGCCTTACAGTTGTGTCTCTGAAATGTTTTGGTTTATGGTTTGCATTTATTTAGATTTGGAAATGCACTGCATGGTTTTATATTGTGGTGGAGCTGTGTCATGCTCAGTGGGGTTATATTTTTCAATGTGCTGGCAGGGCTCAGACTTCCTCTGCTGGATCACTTTCAGTTTCACCAGCTGGTGGGAATAGTGACAGGAATTTGGGGATTACAGATGTTCATGCAGCCAAAAAGGAAATAAGCCAAGTTAAAGGCACATTGTTAAATCTACCCCCGGGGCTTGGCTTTTATTTTCCTGAAGATATGAAGACCTCAAGAGATTTCTTAGTGTTGTAGTTTTTCACTCCCCCCATTTCTTGGTAATATGTCCTCCATTAAGAAAGAGTTCATCTAAAGATTTTCAGTTGACCAAAATGACATAGTTGCACCAGAAAAGACTCCATCTTTCCCTGCAAAACCTCCAGTTTACTGTGGATGGTTTGTGTAGGCACAAGCCTCAATTTAGTAGAACATTTAAACACATATAAAACCACTGCTGTGGTGATTGAATATTACATTTAGAATCACGGAATGTGCTCAGTTGGAAGGGATTTACAGGAATAACTTTGTCCAGCTCCTGGCCCTGCACAGGATCATCCCCAGAAGTCACACCATGTGCCCAAGAATATTGTCCAAATACCTCTTGAACTCTGTCAGGCTGGTGCTGTGACCACTTTACTGGGGAGCCTGTCCCAGTACCCAAACCAGACTCTGGGTGAAAAACCTTTTCCTAATATCCAACCCATTAGTGACCAGTTGCCAGCCTGATGTAAACCCATTCAATACCACCCTTTGTGCTCAACCTGTGAGCCATTTCCTTATCCATCAACTGATGTGTTTGTCACTCACAGTATCCTTGGGGAAACTTGGGGCCACACTCTTGTAGAGGAAAAACTGTAAGTATACACATAGGCATGTATGCTTGAAGGAAGAGATTTAATATCCAGTATTAAAACTGATACAAAGCCATTGATGTGGATTTGCAGGGGGTTTTTTTGTAGGGTAAAGCTCTTTCAAAGAGCTTCTTGTTTGTCATCTCATTTTTAACTGTTTTTTCTTTCTTTGCTGAACAATTCCTTTTTCCATCCCCATTTCAGTAGCGTATTTTCTTTCTGTGGCACAGCCATTGGTGTGGCACAATCAGAGCTCCTCTGTTCCATTCTTGTGCTAAAGGGCTTCCTCCAGCCTAGCTTTATTTTACCATCAAAGGCTGATGAAAAGCAACTCTATTGCTTCCCTGCTTGTATTTGACAAGCTCCACTATAAGGGTTGCATTAGTTCAGCTGGAGTTAAAAACACGTAGTCCTATTCTCTACCAGATTTTCTTTGCTGCCATATATACTGGTGTGTGTTGTTTTTAGTGTCGTTCTGCAGCCAGTGCTCTCCTGCACAGCTTCATGTGTTCATTTCATTGTCACTTACCTGTGGTTTTGTTGATACAAAACCAAGGGCAGATTGTTGATGTTATTCAAAATAGATTGCATTGCCAGAGGTGTGCAGGGTTTAATTTCAGGTGTTAAGAATTTCTATTCCAAGCACCATGCATCTCTCTGCTGTTCCCCTTTTCTGCACCTGCTTTGCTGGAGCAGTTTCCATAGCAATAACCTCTTCAAGTTTTCCAGAGGTGTTACAGGAATGATTTTCTATCTCCTCCTCCTCAACAATTCAGGAAAATGGAGCTTATTAGAGAGACTTTTTTGTCCTCTATGCCTTGATAGGAGCCTGGCAGGGGCACTTTGCAATCCCAGGTAAAGCTGTCTGCAGCACACGACTGCTTGTCCATGATGAGGACCCCAGCTGGGCTGCCCACTGCTGCAATTTGCTTGACCTAATATAGGTTGTCTTTGCTTCTCTCTTGACTCAGGTAACAGTATTCTTATGAAAAGAAGGAGCAGGACAGATGGGAAAAAAGAAAGTCTTCTGAAAATGAGGAAAAACTGAAGTCTTAGACTGAGAGCCAATAACTCAAGTTTCCATCACGTTTTGTTCTTCTGCCAGGCGTGTGTGGTAGAACACAACTGTTCAACTTGCAGCTCAGTAGCATATGGGAAAATATAAATCCCTAGAGAAGGAAAGCATTAAGCAGGTGCCTGGAATCCCTCAGGAGCCTAACAAAAGGGGGAGTTGGATATTAACATGGGCTATTCAGTTATTATCTTAAAAAGTACTGCATTTAGCAGCAGATGTGAGGTTGTGGTTTGAAAGTGAGATGTAGATAATGAGTTCTGTAGCAGTGTGGCAAAACCTTTGTGACCTACTAGGCCAGGGCACAGTGACCTGCTGAGTGCAGGTGTCTGTGCAAATAACACCCGTGGAGCCATTCTGAGACTGCTCTAGCACCAGGTAATACTCCACTGCCATTTCTAGACTGATAAGCAAGCTATTATGCTAGGAGAAGTTGTTGTTATTATTGGTCAGAAATATGCTGAAAGCAGTTTATAAACAAAGCTGTGAAGTCTTCTAGAGTGACACATGAGAAAACAGCTCCCAAACACAAAGAGGATAAGTTTGACTAACAGACCTTGGGAATAGCTGATTTTTCTGAAGCACTGTCTGAGACACAAGTCTGTATGGCTGCTGCTTGATGTTCACATTTGGAATTGAAATAGTTGAACGTAAATTTGCCTCTAGATTTGTGACCAGGCAGCAGCAAAGTTTTGAAATTCATGGGAAAAGCCTCTCTGGACACAGGAGATGAGCCCCATCCCAAATCTAATGATCTCCATGTGCCCTTGCCCTTATCTGAAGTCTGCCAGAACCCTCAATGTGCAAGCTTTTTCTCTTTCACCATTTGTTGCAACCTTGAAAAGACCTTTTTGAATGCTTTAAAATAACTATGTTGTCATTCCTTAGTTAAAAAAGAGCTTTTCTTCTTTCTGTTTTTTCCCCTTCAACCTCCATTGTTCACATGTTTTAATAATTCATATCCCTTTTGACTTCATGCACTTGCTTGTGCTACCTGTAGTGCTCAGTGAGAAATGTGCTCTTTGCAAAGCTCAAAAGATCAGCTGAGAAATTAGTTAGAGTGATGTAGGTGGAGGGTTATGTTTCACCTCCTAATTGAAGCAGTAAGCCTACAAGTGTTAGGGCTCCTACAGCAACTTGGTCAAAATGCCAGTGTATTGCTGGCTGTTTTCTCCAGAAGCATGGATGCAGGCTTTGTAGAAGTGAATTGTTGCTGAAGAAATTGTGAATTGGAAATTGCCTATCTCATTTCAGCTGCAACACTGAGCTCTTGTGTTTTGCACACAGTTACATGCACAGACTAGTACAGGCAAGTTTGGAAAACAACAGTAGTCATCTGTCCCTTTTGCAGTGTCCCTAAGCTTCCTTTATGTGGAAATCCCAGGTAGTGTGCTACCTTACTGACCTAAAAAAATGCCATTTTGACAACATAATCTTGCAAAAAAGATGAAGTCAAGTGTATTTCTCTGGGAAGTGTCTTAGCTGCATACATACAAGATTTGGTTTTTAATTATTGCTACACCCTCTAGCTAGAATAAAAGACCTGTCAGCGTATTCATGCTGTCCCTATTCATATTCAGAGGGTTGGAAAGTAGAGGTTTAGATTCATTCTGGATTGAGGTTAGGCAAGCAAGGTCTTTTCTTCGGTGTAATGACTTTCAGCTCGGCTTGGTGACTGATCAGTTCAGTTATCTGAATTGTGTATGCACAAAGAGAGGAAGGGTTGTGCTTTTGCATGCATTCAATTTTTATATTTATAAATCAGAATCTGCCTCCATTTAAAAAATGAAGTGTCGTTGCCTTCAGCTTATAAAGAGCAGCTGCCACTGCCATTAAAACTTTGAAATGTTCCCCTGAGAACTCTAAGGATGCATCTATCTGAGCCTAGTAGTGGTCTGAGCTTACAAGTGGGAGCAAAGTGTCCCTTATTGCTCAAGAGTTTAGGCAATAGATCAAAGACTTCAGGTTTAAGCAGCCATCTTTTTTTGGTGAGCCTGTCTGTGTCACAGAGTTCCAACTGAAAAGGATAGTCCTGCTACAGCCAAACTCAGGCAGAATACTGCTGTTGACTTTTTTAGAAAGAGTTTGTTGTCGTAAGCTAACAAACCATTTCACAGCATAAGAGAGACCTCTGGTAGCTTTTGGAAGAAAGCTGTTTCTCATTGTTCCAACAGCCTAACTACAGAAATAGAAGTGATGTTATGGAGATCTGCAGGTAAGGGCTCTTTCTTTCTGTCAGAGGTGGTGTATCGGGTGAGGCTCCCCTGAATATTTAAAAGAGTACATCCACACTTTATGATATGAAAACTTGTGAGGTAGTTGTGGGCAGGTTTGCTCCAAAACTGGAAGCAATTGGTCTACAGGGGTGGGTGAGATACAAGGCTCATGAACTCAGAGACAGATCTTCAGTGACATAACTGTGCTGTTTTTGGGACTTATGTTGGAATTTCCAACTGGCATTGCACTACATGGGCTGAGAATTATGAGGGGAAGGAGGAAATGTAAGAGGTCATTGATGTGGTCATTGGCTTAGATTCCTTAGCTTGTTTCTGTGGGGCTTTGGCACCATGGACAGTGCCAGCCTGCAGCTGTGGTGGTACCAGCAGTTGGACGAGCACCCAGGAGGGGCTGAGGGCTGAGGTCTCAGCCGTGGTGGTGTGCTGGGACTGTGCTGCCTCTAAAACTGTCTGCCCAAGCTAGAACACAGTTGCATCCACATGCCTGGCAAAGCTCTATTGTGGACATGCTAAGGTGGAGAGGCTGCTTTCTGAGCATCTTTTCCCACCAGGTCTCAGCTTCTGGTGGGTAACTGTGTCCCTGCTGTGCACCCCACACAAGGAGGTAACCTTACCTCTCCTCACATAAGCATCATTTGCCATGGCTGTGCTGAAAGGATGCAATGGCACACTTGGAGCAAGCTTTGGCTTGTGTTACATTTACCCTTAAATGACCAGTACATTAATAAGAGATGCAGTTGCATGCTATGCTGCAGTTATAGCCATGCCTCAGTTTTCATTACTGCAAAATAGTAGCTGTACATCAAGGATCTTAAAAAGGGATTTGTGACTACATCTTACTGTGCTTTGTTACTTCTTCCTGTAGCCTATACCTCTGGTTTTGCAGGGCACAGTCACAAAAACTCTCTTGGGCTCCATTTTGAGTTAATACTGAAAGTTAAGACTTTTTTCTCTGGATTTTGTATGCAGAAAATAAGAGGGGATAGAAGAGCTAAAGTTGACTATGGGTGTAATTTCATGGTCTTTTTTGGCTTTGTGTGTTTCATATCTAATTAATGAACTGCCTTGGCGCTTCTGTAGATTCTACAGCTCTCAGCTCATTATTGGCACCTTCCAGGCAATGACTGGAAAATGCTGAAGAAAGTGGTAGTGCTTGGTTGTTTTCTTTTTTTCACAAACAGAGTCATCTAGACTGTCTTATTTCTTATGTCTTTTTCTCATTTGATTCCCTTCTTTATTTTTGAAGGTCTTCCCAAAGACCTATATCTGACAAAGAACCATGATGGGTATGTGTGCTCCTCTGTGCTGGGCATGAGGAAAGCAGAATTGTCTTCTTTCTTCACGGAGCATTACAGCCCTTGTGTTGAACTAGTTTCATTTAGCAATAGGGTTACCGTTGTGCAGTTCAACCTTCAGTGCCAGAGAACTGAGTGATGACACTTGCTTAAGCCCACACTCATTTTATCTCTGAATCATGCCAGCTGAAGTGGGATGATATTCTAAGTGGGTGGGTTTTGGCCTTTCATTCCACAGTTAGTCTTGTGAGATTGGTAGCTTCATATACAGTAAATATCTCAAATGAATGCTGTGTACTTGGACAGATAAGTGGGATATAAAATAAGTGTAAACTCAGACCAAGAGTTTTGGCTGTGACATCAGCTGGTTTCACCTTGTCCATTGATGAGTTTTATCTGGAGATTGACAGCTGTGGTGAGGTGATGGCATTGCTGTCTGCTGTGAGCTCCAGGCTCCTCATGTGGCTGTGTCCTGGGGCCAAGGGAGGACAGAGGAGCCAACAGGGCAGGCATGAAGGTGTCCCCTCTCAGGGGGATCAGTGGAATCACAAACGGGTAAGTGTCAAGCCTGCAGACCTTCCAAGTGCAAGTGTTTGACTGCACTTGAATTCTCTTTCCCTGGGGGAGAAAAAAGAGCTTTAATTTATGAAGTGAAGTGTCACAACACATTACAGCACATCACATCCCAACATGCTGCTACATGGAGCTGACATTTGTTTGCTTTAATTCCTCAAAATAGCTTTTATTTAGAGCAAATGTTCCCTGTTAATTCAAACAGTTCTCATTTTTCTGTGCACTGTACTTGCCAGTTCCCATGGGGACAGTTGTTCCTGCAGAGCTTTACCCTGTGTTGGTGAGCTGTCAGGCCTTTCCAGAGCTTTTAGTTATTTTTCTTATTAGTAACAGAGAGCTTCTTCATTGCCCCTCAGTCCAAATAATACTAAACAGGAGGCAGTGATGCTTATACTTTTTAATCACACTTCTATGACATACCAAGTGCTTTGCAAGGAATGCGGGTGTTTCTTGGCAGAGGAGCAGTCTTTGTGCATTTGGTGATCACCTTACTGGCTGAGGCAACGGAAGCCGACATGGGCTGCAAGTTCTGTTCTGGATGAGATTGCTCTAGGGCAGGCTGTGGCACAGCCCACCTACAGAAGGTCAGTCTGCAGAGTCACCTACTTAGGATCAGTACCTTGTTGCAGTGGGGACTACATAGACGCAGAAGAGTACCTACACCTGTGGTGAAAACCTAGAGAAGATCACCTCTTGTGTGTTCAGCAAGGAGTTTCCATTTTCATTGTGTACATGTCTTGTGGGAGGACAAGTAGTTAGTTGCTGGACCTTGTTCAGAGATGTATGTGCACTCTTGTTCTTTTTTTATCAACTTCAAGACACCTAATAAAGTCCTTGGGTCAGGATTGTTCTTCCATTTCTCTTTACTTGGTATAAGCAGAAGAGTGAGGTGAATGTCAGTGGCATTGCAGTTTTATTCCTTTAAATCTTCTTTCTATTCCCCCAGTCTCCTTCACTATCCTTCATTTTGCTCTGTCTCCTGTGAGAAGAGAGCCAGAACTGCCTGTGCTCAAAAAGGATTTTTACCTCTCACTTTTCCAAATGGTTCAATGCATTAGCAAATCCCAGGTCTGTGTTGCATCAAGCCCCATGTCACACTACTTCTATGGAAAACTGCTGCTCTCCGAGAGTGTGACTACAAGCAAGGTGGGAAGAACACTGAAAAAGTAGGGAAAGCTCTAAAATTCCTGATTCTTTCTGTTATGGCATTCCTGGAGACATTTCTTGATCTCTGCTCGGAACCACACTCATCTCTAAGTAATGCAAAAACAAAATGGAAAAATATCATTGTGACCAGCAAGCTTGCAATGGATAAGTGTAATACATGAGTGAGGCTCCATGAACAGTTTGTGTCTGTGGTGTTTCCTTTGATTAGTGTCTCCTAGGAATCACAAATAATTTAGCCCTTCTTCAAATAACACATTATCTGTTAATCAAACAGATCTGCCTAGACTTCTGAACATCTCTGAATACTCTGCTTTGGATGGAGCAGTAACTTGGGCTGTTGGGTAAAGCAAGAACTTAAGATGTCAGAATAATGTCAGAACTGGTTTATTTTCAGAAACATTTTCCCGTATGGTTGAACAAGCTAAATGAGTAAGGGAGGCTGTTTTGGAAGAGAGAGTGTGTGGGGGAACAGTGTGAAGCAGGAGGAGATAAGTGAGCAAGCAAGTTAATCTGTTGATAGGGGAGTCTCAGTTCAATCAAAGCAGTGTTTATGTAATTTAATAGCAAAGTGTGCCTCTTGCTTTCATTTTCCTTGCATCAAACTATTTTATTCTATTACATTGTAACGTAACCTACATACATTTAATCCTAAGTGGTCGTGATTTTTGCTTCCCATAGTGTCTCCAGATGTCTGTGTAGGACTTGGCTTCCCTCCGGAAATGTAGAAACAAGGTTGTAAGGAGACTCTAAAATGTGATGGCCTGAGCTTTTAGCATTTGGAGCAGTCCTTTCTGTAGCAAAGGGATGAGCTAGAGCTCCTGCCACTATAAAGTTATCAAAATGGCAATGAATACTCATAGTGGGTAGAAGGCCTGGTTGCATCAGCTCTTTTTCTCAGCAGTGTTAACACCACAATGGTAAGCTGCCTTTAAGCAGAGGCTAAGGGGTCATTGGTATATAACAGCCTATAAAAGTTATGTATGGTATTTTTCCCCCTTCGTAACAGCGTATTATTTCCCAGCCGTCCATCAGCATTTCTGTGGAGCTGATTCTTGTTCAAGTAAATGGCATCCTCCTTCTCTGGGCAGAGACCCAACTCGTTTTCCTCCTCCTTTTCTTCATTTCTATTCCTCACTATACTCCATATCCAATGCTAGATAAATAATAACTTCAGTAGAAACCACAATTGCACAGCTTATTCCATGCTGCTCTGTGCTTTCTTTTCTGTTCATCATGGTGGGATTTTTTTTCAGGGTTATTATTTATAAGTTGGAACTCAGAAAGCTTTTCCAACTACAAAGAATGCCAGAGTTTTCCCTGCTTTGGGTGTGGAAGCTTAAAAAAAAATTGACAGTACACAAAAATTAGTACAATTTTTCTTGTGTGCAATTTAGTATATTAAAAAAAATCCCCTCTTGGCTTATGAAAAACAGTTACTGTTTTGTGTTTGGGAGACCACTGTGTTACCCGTTGATTCTCCCAAATCCAAGAGTCATGGAATATACCTCAAAGTGTTGATTTTCTGTCTGCAAGGATTATGTGTAAAAGTGCTTCTGACAGTGTTGTTCCTTGTCTGAGACACATTTCTCTCAAGGGAGCTTGTGTCACTTCAGTTCCATGCCTGCCTTGCATTCCTCATATAATTTAAGGTGTTGGGTTTAACCTTTAAAGCTTGAAATAGGATGAGTAGTGTGTAGTATAGCTCAGGTGCATCTGTTGATTTTCTCGTCCTGCTAACAGCCAGTTGGCTTAAGGAGGAACAGTTTAACTGGAAGCCTTTGGCACTGTGGTACCTTTCATGTGTTGTCTTGCCAGTGTCTCAATGTGTCATCCTTTTAGAGCATAGAGAAGGTGGATTCTCCTGTGTGGTGAGTGTTGGAAGACACAGGAGCAGTCCTATACTCTGTAAAGTTCTGTGGGAATGCATGAGGATATGCATTATGTGTATGTCCCCTGCTGTATCCAAGCATGGGATACCTGAAATTGTAAAAGCTGTTAAAAATTGCTAAAAGTGAGCATGAGGGGAAACAAATATGCAGTATTTTCCTCTGACTGGTAAGTGAACAAGCCAGAGTCACATTGAAGTACCTGGAGCTGCCACTCCCTTTCCTATTTTTTTCTATCCTGGGAAAGAATTGGATGCAGACCAGAGGATTCCTTAGCTGCTGTACTCAGGCAGAGCTCATGGATTCACTTCACCTTGTGTCCTCTGACAAAGGATCTGTACTTCATTCACACCTACTCCTTACTGCCTATTGAAAGTGATAAAAAGAACTTTCTGGAAAGCTTTCTCTTTAAACTATGTTTATTTATATTGCCTAGTGCCTTAATGTGTTGCTTTGCCTTCAGCAAAAGAAAAAGGTACTTGAATGAAAAAAAGGGGTAATAGCAGTGAAAGAAGAGGGTTGTTATGTATCATAATGTTAGCATTCTTGGGAGAGATGCTACTCTAGTTGGAGGAACTAATCTTTGCTTGCATAAGTAGACAGAAATGCAGGCAATTTACTGCATCCGCTCATACCCAGATGTCAACTCACATTTCCAAAGAGAATCATCAAGTCAGGAGATAAACAGCTGGTACAGGCAAGAGGAAAATAAGCTTGTAAGTGTTTAAAGAAAAAAAAAAGTGTTAATTTTTATGAAGTGTAGTGTGCTGGCATCTAAACAAATGAAAGTTAACAGCCAAGAATGGGAAAGTGGAAGGGCTTCTTTTTTTTTAGTAACATGTGAGAATTGAAGTCTTGGTGCCTCTTGTAGCAGCTTTAAAGCATCCCTGTATTTCTGTATCGATTTCCTTCTAGAACAGCTTTTTGTATGCTAGCAACAAAATGAGAGATAGTGTTGATGAATTTTGGTGCCTTAAAGTGCATTGAACTGACCCGAGTATCACTGCATGTCTGCATACACCTCTAATTTTAGATTTTAACCTGACACATATGTCTTGCAATTGGAGAGAGTCTCAGTGGCCACTTCAGTGACTTCAGGGACACTGCTGACTGAGATGCCTTGGGGACATGTTGTGGATGTCACATACTCAAGAATTCTCAAAATTAGCATCCCTTTCTTCCTGAGAGGTGAGGCATTTGCCTAAACGTGTAAGTATTGATTACTAGATAACTATTAAATATTTTCATGTAAAAACAAAGTCTTTCTGTGGTCAAAAAGCATAAAATTGTAGCTTCAAGGAAAGCCAGTACTGGGGTTATTGCTGAAAGAGCATCTAATAGAGAATCCTGACTTGCAGCATCCTTTGCATGGAATGAGAAACAGCAGGTCTGCCACTTGCCTGCGGACATCTTTTTGTGCAGGCAGGAGGCAGGTTTGCATCCTAGTTGGCTTGATAACAAAGCAGAGTAAACAAATCTTAGGGAAAAAAAAAACAACCAAAAAAAACCCTAAAAGAGAGCTATAAATTTTGTACTCCTTGAAGCAAAAGAAGTGTGCACTATTTATTGTCTCCCTCCCTCCCTCTCTCTCATTCCCACTCCAGTCTTCTAATGCTCACAGGGCCTAGCAGGGTTTTATGTGGAAATCATTGGGATTATCTCCCAATTCTTTCTCAGATAATTCAGTTGAAAGGTTATACAGAACTGAACAATTTGGAGACTGGGAATCACTAAGCTAGGGGCTTTAAGATGTTCTCAGGCTTCTATCCAGCCAGAACAGTTCAATAGTTATTGGATGTGCTACTAGTTGGCTGAAAAATCCATCTTTCTCACTTTTAAAGTTTTTTATCAAGGTCATTTTCTGAGGTTTGGCAAGGTCAGGAGGGGGAAGCAAGTATCCCAGCTTTCTGACATCTCAGCCTGTCCAAGAATACTGAAAATGGCTACGGTGACTTCCAATTTAAACTACATATTTCCAATGTAGTGCTTTCCAAATGGAGCAGTGACTTGCTGATGATCTCTGTCCTATCCTGGCCTGGGAATCCCCACAGTTTAGCCTGACCCATGGAGCACTTCCAAGTCGTACATGACAGTGCATGGAGAAAGCCAGGTAGCACAGCTTGGAGACGAGACCTGAAGGCATGTTTATGTGCCTGCCTTACTCAGAGCAGGACTCCTTCCTAGCAGGGGTGAAAGGTGCAACTACAGGTTCCCAGTTGCAGGTCGTCCCCGGCAGCCATGCCTACAGCAGCAGGCCCTGTGGCCCCTCTGTCCCACATCTCTTCCAGTAACAGAACCTGCAGCTGCCAGCCCTTCTCTAGACTAGTGTTTGATACAAATAAATTATAATGAGCTGTCTTAGCTGCTACGCTATTTACAGGATAAATAGTTTCCACTTCACAGCCATCAATACATCCACCCTTGAAATCCATTAAATTCCTGACTGCTGTATGCTCCCTTAGTAATGGGCTGACGCTGATTTAAGGCTGGAAAACCCCTATTTAAAGCTCTGCATTAGTGAGAGTGAATGTAAATTGTGACCATGCCATTTGGCCTGGGACTAAAAATGGCTGCAAAAGTGACACATTTCAAACTGTGCTTTGGCTTGAAACAGTGATGGTTCAGTGTTCTTCTAGTCTTAGTTGGTGGATTAGCAGGAAATCTGGAAATTAGTAGCACCAGCTTTCCTGTGAGTCTTTAATCTTAAAACTAGAGAAACATGGCTGTTATGGACTGCTCTGTAGCAGGTCTAAAATCTAGTTCTGCCCTGGACTGTAATGCTTGCATATTTTGGTGATGTTACTTCCCTGAATCAGTGAAAGCCTTTCAGAAAGATAAATATTTCAGCCATGTTCAGTTCCTCTCCTGAACTTGTCACAGTAGCATCAAACGGTAGCTGTTTTTAATATTTTTTAGCTGATTGGTTTAGAGGAATTGAAACGGACTTCACTTATTTATTGATGGCTAGTAACAAATACCCTGCAGCCTCCCACTTGCATTCATAGTGTGAGAGAGAGAGGCATAGAATCGAAATAGAAGAGCTATCACCTTCAGCCTGCAAGGCTATTATTTGAGCTGCCTCAGAAATGTTTAAATTTTTTGTTGTTTTGTGTTAATACAGTAACAGTTGGATTTTGCTAAAAATGACACAGATTTTATTTGTATCCCGCACACATGATCTTCAGGGATTTATATACAACAGAATAAGAATCACCTTCCAATTTTTAGATGTTGCAGATTGGCCTTTCTTGTCATATGATACAGAGAGCATACATGTTTCAGAGCCTGGGAGGAAAAAAAAAGGGATGAGAGAAGTGCATCCTTTTTATCTTCCCCTGGTATATTTAGTGCATAGTCGGTTGAAGCCTCCACAGTCAGGTACAGCAGGACACTGAGAAATGCAGGCCCTGCAAGGACAATCAGTCGTGTCTAGGCTGGTGATGGAATGCCATTTCAGGCTCTTGCTGGCCTCTCATGGTCGGAGGCTCTGTGCCTTGTGTATCTGTGAGCAGCAGTCTGTAGGTGGAAGCATGTGACCCTGAGTGGCTGATACAAGAGCAGCTGTACTGTCTTCATCCCACAAGAGCAATCAGCACTGAACCCATCTTCTCCAAAGACACAAACCTCATGTAATTTTGCTGCTGATGTATTTTTCACAAACCTCTCCTCTCCTGCTTAGGTTATTTCAGTCAGGGACATAGAGCAGGCAGTGAGAATATGATTTCTGACAGTGTATCCTTCAGTACACAGTGAGAACCAGTCTGATTGTCTTTTTTGCTATTTGTTTCCTTCCTGTTACTATAGTACTGGTGGGAGATTGCCAGTCTCCATTGGAAATAAGCCTCCTCAGCTCCATTTGAGGGAGGACCATGTAGAGAAAATATGTGGCAAGAACTTGTGAAACAAAGCCTGTCACTTCCAGGAGGTGAGAAATAAAAGGGAAGGTTGCTCTGCAGTCTGCCACCAACTTCACTGGGGAGTGAACAAGGGTGGGAGGTTTCCTACGCGGCTATTTGTGGATAAAGCAGCCAAGGATGTTGAGCATCTCTTTCATTATTAAACGTTATCATTAGCTAATTTCTCAAAGCCCAGTCAGTTTAAGAAGGGGAGCATTCTGCTTTTGGCTGTGTGTATACCTGCAGGCTACTTAATTTTCTTTGTGGATGTGATTACTCTATTTGATAGTTGCTAACTGAAAAACAGTAAAGTCATTAAAGGGCCATAGGTGCCCTCTGGAACCACTTGCTGAATGTTGATAAAGGAAAATGCTACTGTAATATAAAATATAATCTGATCACTGGATCTAATTACAGACAAGAGTAAGCTGCTATAGAAGGGTTCTGTAAGAATATTATAATTGCGTTCATACAGTATTTCCAACTTGAAAGCTATGAGCAAATATCGACTAATCCTTCCAACAGTCTCGGGGGGTGGGGGGGAGGTAAATCTATTACTGTTTATTAAGAATTTTAATTTCAATTAACTTTAGCCACTGTTAAAATAACTATGAATTGATGAAGAAATTACCAGCATTTGCCTTACAACAGTTTTGAACATCTTGGATGCCCTGATTTTGAGCAGCGTTTCTTATATCTCTTATAGATGGGCATCATTTAATTGGAATTAATTTTGGAACCATCAGAGAAATGCCTATTCCCTTTTTATTTCCATTAATACCTAGTTCTTATTAAATACTAAATATTTGTGTTTGTTAAATATTTAGCAACCTATCTGGGGCTTTGTAGAATGTATTGTATTCAATAAACCTACACAGCGTTGTATTATTATTTCTACTATTATTATAATTTGAGGAAATATTTTTCTGTACAGCATGAAACTGCAGATGTTAGTAGTAAGGTCTCTTTTTACAGTGTAGAACCATTGATATTTGCTCCTTTAATTGGTAATATTCTCTCCCAGCCCCAGGCTGGGGAGCAGGGGTGGAAATTGTGCATAAAATCATTAACTGCAGCCTAGGCCATCTGCAAGGCATGAAATGAACAAAATGCTGGTTTGGCTGCTCCTGGTTTTCAGGTTCTAGATGATAGTCCTTGATGCTGATTGTCTGGTTGACAGCCGCAACAAATTTCTACTGATGTCAGGTTGTGCTGTGGATGCTTGGTGAAACCCTCCCAGTAGAGGAGTGGCATTTCCTAAGAAAGGCTGCTCTAGGAAATATGGTACTTATTTTTCCACATGGTAGAGACTGAGAAATTCTTGTTTCCTTTTGTAACATGTGTCTCAATGTCAAGTCAAAGATGGGGAGTAATTTTTGCTTTGTTTTTTAGTTGGTTGGTTGCTGGGTTTGGGGTGGTTTCTTGTTTGTTTATTGTTTTGTTTTGGGTTTTTTTTTGTTTCTTTTTAATAGTGGTTATGCCTTTATTCCAACTTCACACCTAATGTGTAGGCTAAAAAATTGAATATTCTATTTGAAGAATAAAATGGATCATTTATATTAATCTCATGAGAACTTGGCTTAGTTTAAGTCTGAGGATTTATACCCTGGGCAGTCTCTGTGGGGAAAAAAAAAAAAGGCATTAGTTTTGGTGTTTTGTTATTTATATTATCATACATCATTTTGGAACTATCCTTTCCATGCAGAAACATGTGGCAGGGTATGTATCGTATTCTTGTTGCTTTCCCAGTGAATGTTTTAGACATCATTTTTTAATATAAACCTCCTGGATTTGACTCAATGTTTAAATATTTGTCAGGTGCTTGCAATAGATGGCTGAGTGTCATGTGCCCCCTTTTGCTCATGTATGCTGAATGAAAAGCTGCTGTTTGTCACTTGTTTGGCAGGCTCTCAGTGCCTGTTCGCAGCTTGCATTAATGCTGATGGGAGCTGCACACACCCTGAAGAGACAAAAGAACCAGGTTCCTCCTTAATCTACACAATCAGATAGTGGATGCCTTGTCATAGTACCCCAGGTGGCCTTTTGCTGCCCAGAAATGCAGTCTACCATGCCCTTATTGTTTAAACTGCTTCTAGAAGCTAATCAGATTCCTCCCCCATTCTGACAGGTGAAATACGGGGTAGTGTATGAAGACAAAGCTTGAACGAGCAGTAACAATTGAGTAGGCAAACGGTGCGTGCACAAGATCACCACATCTTTCTTCCCTTGGCAGTGGAAATCACTGGGAAACACCAGGCTGGTGCAACAGAAGCTTTTGGGCAGCTTTCCTCATTGTTTGTTCTTGTTCAAATGTAGTTCCTCACCCTTCTGTCTGTAGGTGGTGTGCTGGGTATCTGGTACCTGCAGCCAACAGTCTTTCTGGGGAGGCATGGTGAGAGGGAGAGCAAGCAGCTGATTCTTTGGCAGCCCTGGGCTCTCCTGAACTCCTCTTGCCTCCCCTCTTCTTGGTCTTTTCATGTTGTAAAATAATCTTTTACTGTATGTCTGATAGTTAAAAATTGCCTTTTTTCTTCAGTATCTCACAATAAAATTTCCAAAGGAGTTGGGACAGGGCAGAATTCTGCCAGAAGCTGCTTGAAAGCAGAGTCAGTACTTCCTGCTTGAGTGGTTCTCTTCCAATTGTGTTTCCTTTATCAGATTCCCTCTGAAATGTCTGTCTCAATACAAGACAGTGTTTTGAAGCTTGATAATTTCCATACTTTACTTGAATTTCCTTTTTATGACACTTGCAGCCCTTAAGGACAAATTAAAGTGATTGGGCTTTTTGGTGACTTCTATTTTGTGTTACTTTGTCTTTGGAAGCACAGATTGAGGCTCTTAGCTGAGACTCTAGGCATACTTGTGTGCTGCCTGCTTCTACTTTATTCTTGTAGCAGTGCGCTCCTGTTGTTCTTGAGTGTCTCAGCAGCTCTAGAGCTGCTTTTTCCATAGTCAGAGTTGATTACAGTGATTTTGAGACAGGAGAATCTGTTTTATGACCCCTCAGCCAGCCTGAGCATAGTCTTCCCAGTGGAGCTGCTGACCTGCTTTGCATGGACTGGCTGCCAGAGGCAGCAGCTGTAGGTCTTCATCAGTTGTCGTGCCCCTTTTACAGATTAACCTCTGCTCTTTTCTCATGGCATTATTTTGTAAGCATGTTGACAAGCTGCTTTGATAATAAGAAGTGGGTGTGTATCAACTGGGAAAATGCTTTGGCTCACCTTTGAATATTGTATGAGCCAGTTAAGCAGCTGTGTCCCTCCCTCTGACTGGCATCTGAGTGGATAAAGCCGGTGGTTAACTATAGGTGGCAGCAGCTTTCAATGTTGTATGTGCATGTGGTTAGGTTTCTCTAGAGTGGAGATGATGCTTCACTTGGATCTCAGCTCCCATTCTTCTTTGCTTAGCTGAGGCTTTTTTAGCATAAGCTTTTGTAGGAAAAATCTTGCCTGGCTCCACAAGTCATTTCTACTCGAAGGATTTCTTTATCAGCAGAACAGGATATGCTCTGATTGTCACAATCCTTGATACTTATTAATTTGTAACTTATATGTATTTCCAGAAGTACAATGTTTAAAAAAGATTTCTAACTTGACCTGATTTCTGACTGCCTTCTCTGCTGTGCTGCCACAGGTTTTCTTGAACTTGGTAGAGGTGTACAGCTTCCTCCACCAGCATCAGGTTGGTACTGTGGTCTGTGTAAACAACCCTTGCTTGCTGTGGCAGAGCAGCAGCCTTCAAGCTGCCATCAGTGGGCCCTTGGGGACCCATGTGCTAATTGAGGGGGAGCAGTGGGAGTCTGGTAAGAGCAACTAAGAAAAATCAATTGACTGTGGACTCAGGCTTGCTTATAAGGCTCTGCACCTATCCTGGAAAATGCCTTCAGGGGTCTGTAAATTGCAAAGGCTGAAAAATACTGTGTAATATACTGTAAGGAAAAACAAATCTCTGCACTTAAAAATCACCTTTAAAGCTGTCAGTGTTAATGCAACTGACAAAAACATTTTTGACAGTGAAGCCCAAGCGCTTCTCTTAACAGTGCTGTAATATATTGGTTTGTGAGAGTTGCAGCAAATGTGGTGATAGACATTCTACTGAAATAGAAGAAACCTGCATTTCTCTTAAATCCCTTGAACTGAAAACTATTAAATTAACTTGCAGTTTTATTTGCTAGATCAAAACTTTGCACTTGTCTTCACAACTGATCTTGTATATGCTTACTGTAGGCTGTTTCTCAGTCTGGTGGGCAGTGTGGCACAGGCAGTGAAACAGGGATTACAACAGGACATTTCAGAAATCTTGTTCCTGAAGCTACCTAAAGGCATTTTGAGAAAATTGAATACTTAGGAAATGATGGTTTGACAAACAAAAATGGTTTGCACTATGGAAACTTTCATTGGAATAGTATCCTGTTTCCAGGGAGGAATTTCAAGTAAAATTTGAGAGACTCCTTTCTATGTTCAGTACTGTAACTTGCCATGTGAGACATCACAATTAAATTTCTTCCTCTCCCTGAATTAAAACCAGGGCTTGGACTTCACTTTTTGAGACTAGGTGAGAGCCCTGGCCACTAAATAACTTGACAGCTCTTAGGAGCTTTCTTGTTTGTTCTGGAGCAAAATCTGAAAAGCCTCTTGCATTCATTCAGGAGAATGTATGGAATTCTGGAGTGGCATGGGATGAACTGCCCCTCACCTGTAGACACACCCTGTTTTGCATCTAGACACCTGTTGACTTCTGTAGGCTTTCCTTCAGTATTCTGGCAGGTGAACCATACACTCGTTCTGTACAGTGCACAGGTGAATTTCCACATAAGGACTTTGGTGCTAATTGCAGCTGCACAGCTTTTAATATGCAGGATAATTGGTTAAAACTGGTTTAGCTGTCATCTCTGTATAGAACCACTTACAGCACTGAGAAATTAAATCTCATTCTTCTTGTATGGGGTAGTTCTTCCGATTCCAGGGGGTTGGGTCTTTTCCTGAGTCCCCAGTGATACTTTACTATCCCTTTGTGTCTCACAATGCTTCTTTCACCCCCAGTGTTACACATGCTAACTTCACCCTGCAGTCAATTAAAAAAGACAGGCACTGGGTTTCCCAGGAGTTCGGGGTGTCCTTGCAAAAGCTGTTTTGTGTTAGTCTGAGAATCAAACCACCCGGTGGGAGTTGTGTCTCTCTTGCCCTTCTGCCTGCTCACTCTGCAGCTTTCTGCTGGCCAGGAAGAGGCAGCAGCATGACTGGCTGGTGATATTTCCAGTTGCTGCTGTTGCCTAATGAAATGCTTCAAAGCCAAAGGGATAATGTTCTGATTTGTAGTCCATGCTCAGAAAATGGTGGTTGTGAATGAGACTGAGTTCATAACCTAATACTTTTTGTCTCCTTGTAGAAATTACAGAGCCCAAGCACTACTCATTTTTTCCAGAGTCTTCATTCCCTTCTTTTGTTTGCTATATAGTTTTGAGAGGAGACTATACTGGGACAGTGAGTGAATGTAACTATTAAATTTTGCTGGAAATGATGAAATGAAAGTGCATATTATATTCATACCTAATGCATCATTCTCCTGCCTTTACCTTCCGGCCCATCACATTCCAGTCTATTTCAGAGATTTAGATGCATTTATGTCAGATCTGCCGTCCCAGAATACAATCTACATCCAATTATCAACCCTTAGGGATACATTAGATGTAACTATTATATCTTCTTCTGTCAATAAAATTATAATCACGAAATGCACAAATGTCATACTTTGGTTTCTAAAAGCATCACAGATAAGAATGAGATGAAATGAAAAGGCTGTTACGCTACATTTTACACATGCTTATATGCAGAAGATTGCCAAAATCTCAAGCTGAGGTATGTATCTCCTTTTTCTGTCTGCTGCTAACAAATCTCAGCCCTAAGCAAGCAAGTGCCTGCACGGGATCTGACAAAATTACGTACAAGGATGAATTAGTCTTTTCCTCCATTTGTTCCCATGCCACGTTCAGGAGAATCACGAGTGCGTGAGGGACTTGTAAAGGTTCAGCAAGGACTGTCACATACAGATTTCACAGGCCTGTCTACCCAGGAGTACTTGGTTAAGTGCAACCAAGTTAATGAAAAGAGTTGAATTTCAGATATATTAGAACTCACTAAACCCCTCAATGCTCTCAAGAAATAAATTGCTCTGAGTTCTCATTAGCTTGCTCAGACTCGTTTTGACTTCTGATTGAAAACATCTGTATGGGAGTTCCTTAGTTAATGCACCTTAAACTTACACCTGTACTTAATTTAGCTCACCTTGCCTAAGTTTCCCTTAATTGCAGACGTACCCTAGGTGAAATAAGCCATATTAGCTCAGGAGAGTCTGGAGAACAGTAGTCACACTCTATCAGATAGAATTCCTGTTCTCCCTTTTAGGCAGGCATGGTTAGTTTCCTCTGTTCATGAAACAATCATCACTGATGGTAAAGAAAGAATTTTATATCCTTAAGAAAACTGCACAGCACTTGAAATTAAAGGAGTAAGGGGAAAGGGAGAAGTTATACTGTGTGCAGAATATTCTGTAATAGTCTGCTCCAGTGTGGTTTTGCACTCTTATCTAAATTTTCTGGTATTGACTACTGTCAGAGATAGAGGAGCAGGCTTGACAGTCTCTCACTGATTCAGGAACATGGGAATTTTTATACTCTGAGCTAAGCCTCTGTGGCAGGGCTGCAGGGAGGGCTAAACAGACTGTATAAAACAGAATTTCATTTTAAAATACTTCTAACCCAAGCATTTCAAAAGCTGAAATGCCAATGTAAAATACTGTTATCTGGCAATTTCTTTTGTAATTCTCAGATTTTAAGCTGGAGCTCATACCTGAGTGCCAGGGAAATGGGAGGAAGAGGATGTCTTAAACTGCAGAAATGTCTGAAAATACAATAACTTGGTAAAGGATCTGGTGATCACTACAAGTAAAGAGAAAACACATGGGCTAAGTTGTATTTTTTCAAAATAAACAAACCAAAAAAAAAAAAAGGCAACCAAACAAAAAGTTTTCTTTCCTTGGACTTTAAGGATGGAATATCACCCACCCTCCAAGAGGAAAGGTTTTTGGTCATGTATCAATTTAATATTTCACAGGTTGCCACAAGTGAAAGCACATGATAGCAGTTGCTCTACCATGTAATATCCAAGGGAAATGTTTACCTAGATTCAGAAACATACAGTGATATCAGTGAGATTTGTGCAGTAGCTTGTACATAGCCTGAATGGAAGAGATGGGATTTTAGGAAAGATCATGAGCATAAATCTGATGGTTAACACTTGAGGAGCATAGAGTTTAATGGATAGTCAGATGTTCAGTTCTGCCATGAGATTATATTAACCAGAAATTTTGCTGAGAGATACCATAGTGAGCCTCTGTAAAACTCAGACATCTATTTCATGCAGTCAAAGTTTGCAAGGATTCAGCTGGACTAAATTTCATCCCAGACCTTAAAGGATTTGTCAAGAGTAAACCAGGTACAAGTTAGGACCGGATGAAGGAAGTTTTAAAATGAGGAGGCCTTGATTTTTTTTTCCAAATTGCCCTTTACTGTACGGCCATATTGAAGTGGAGGAACTATCACTATAAGAAATTCTGTCTGTGCCCTTTCACTTTTCACTGTGACATTCTTTCAGGGTACTGCTATTTCTGAAATCACGAGCATATCTGTAAGATGAAGATTGGTTGTCTGTTTACTTAAGCTTCCTTGCAGAAATTGCTTTCCTTGGTGTGTATGCATGCATGTGTATGCATGTCTGTACTCTGGTATATTAGACAAAAATGACTGCCTGTTTTGGAGGGCTACTCTTTTTTTACCCTTTTTCTTTTCTGTGACTCTAATTTACAGCGTCCTGTGAGCAGTTTGTGCTTGAGTAAATGACGGTAATATAAGTTCAGGAAGAAAACAAATGAGACTTGGAAGCAGCAAAGCAGATCTGTTTGCAGGAGGAAGGGTAACAAAAGAAATGTGCTGAAAAAATGCTCTCCTGCTCTGCACTTTAGAGTGCTATATAATTTATAGCTGTTCTCTGCAAAGTGTCTGAGGCAGTGCCAGGTGGTGGGGAGTTGAATTAGCCCCCGTGGCGTGTAGTTATCGGCAGAGGCCAGACCTGCGGATCGATAGCTCGGTGCAGTGAGTCACCGTATCAGCTGAGGAAAGTGAATCTGTAAGCTCCTTATTTCTCCATTCTTTTAATCGCAGCGCTCTGGCTGGCTGTGATGAAGATGGAGCAGATGCAAATGTCTGATGCTTGAAGCTCTTTGATTTCTGAGTTGATGGGGTGAAGCCAATGAAATGCTGTGAGAGACTTAGAGAGCTGATAGTATATTGTCTTTTTCCAAGTATCCTCAGTTCCCGTTCTTTTTCTTCCTTCCTTACCCACGGATCTGGTTACACTCAGTAGCTGCATGATCTGTGCTTTGCTTGACCGACACAGATAATTTCTAGCATCACTAGTTAAGCCTATTTTTTATCATTATTAATAATAAAGGCTGTTTTAGTCTCGCTTAAATGGATTAGACTTGCTCCTGTCTGCTTTTTGATTGTTTCTGCTGCTGGGGGCTCACTCTTCCGACGAGAGTTCTTGCAGATAGAGTTATTGCCAAGCTTATCCGTCACTGAGGCATACCTAATATGGATCAAACTGCATGGAGTAATTGGGTTTTCAGAGAGCTACCGCACCAGGAGAACATGTCATCCTCCAGGAATGAGGATTTTTGTTGCAGTTATGGAAGATACTTGCACAGCTGCTGAGTCAGCTGCCTCCTTTTGTGCACCCTCCCACTTTGTGGGTGCACCCATTTTCTGCTTGCAGCCCCCAGAATTCGTGCCTGCTGACAGCTGAATCTTCTTGCTTCCCTGAAGACCGTGTGTGTTTTTCAAATCTATTGCTGCCCCCTCCACCTCTCTCTTATAAAAATTAATATATAAAATGCTATATTCTTCCCTGTTATATTTTTCTAAACTCAGACTTACCCATAAATTGCCCATGTGGAATCCACTGGTAAATTAGGTAACATATTGTTCTTTCCTAGCTGCACCCACTCTCTAGAGGTTTGAAAAATTTCCATCTGGAGCCATCACCCAACAGAAAAATAAATGGGATTAAACAACTGCAATTAGTTTCTTATAAAGCCAAGTGTAATATGCCATGCCAGTTAAACCACTCACTTTCATTTCGCTCACCACAAGTGAATTATTTTCTCTTTAAACAATGACAGTGACCCTTGGCCTAAAAACCAGTTTCCCCTCAGCTGAGGTGTGAAACAGTCACAAGGTAAGCTGGCCTTACAGTTGAACAGTGTTAGATGTGGTTGAGTGACTGGTTTTGGTGATTAATGGAAGCTGAATTAAAGGCGGCTTCTCAGCCTAACAGCTGAGCTTGTGGCTGTTGTTCTGTGTTGTCTGTCCTTTCCCTCATCTTATATTCTGACTTTAACCTTGCTTTCTAGTTCAGTTCCTGTCTTTGTTCTGCATCCAAAGTTGCAGACATTGATCCTTACCACTGGGTGTGACCATTCATGTCCTGGTCTCTTTCTTTTAACAAAATCATCCAAGCCAGGACTGAGCTTTCCAGATTTTTTTATTGCTTCATTCTCGACCCACTGTCATCCTCTCTCAGCCATGGGGGGTAAAAACATATGTGCAGATTTCTGCATTACTGTTGTTAGCATAGCCTGGGACATTCCTGTGTAACAGTGGGAGATAAATTATATCTTCATATGCTGGCCATGTTGTCCAAATTGGTTGTCCCCCTTCATCTTCTCCCCAGCTTCTTGGACATGGTCAATTCTTTATCCGTCAGCTTTCTTCTTTTTTATTCATATATGGAGTCACATGTAATGCTTAGGTAGAATGCAAAATACTTTTATTATTAAATTAAAATGTCTAGAGAGATTTTCATCCAATGGTTTTATTTGCAAAAAAATTGTGTAAGGCCACACTGGACAAGTACTTGTTGATTTTAGATACTTTGCTTGGAAAATGTCTTTGTGAGCTTGAACAGAAGTAACCAGTTTTAATTCTTGCAGGTTTTACTTCAGTGCAAGTTTGTTTACGGTCCCAAAGTGGTGGGTGAGACACATGTGAAAGACTCTCAGGGTGAGTTTCTGGGTCTTTGAGCTCAGATGACACCAGCATGCTTCATCTCAGCCATAACAGAAAAATAACTGTGGTCATAATAATTGTGTCAGCCACAGGCAGAGGGCTGATATTGCAGCAGAACTGCATTAAAGACGTTTTCTTTGGCTCACTGGCACTTGAGGAGTGACTGTAAGCAAACCACTGCAAGGAAGCCAGTGAACAAACAGGTAGACAGTAGCTGGGATTGTCTGTATCCTGCAGATGGGAAGTTACTGGCTTTACTGGTGTACTTCTGACTTTGCATTGGTTATGGTTTGTGCATCAGTACTGAGGTCCTTGCAGAGGAGTAATTGAGATTGAAAAAGTATTGATATGAAATATGGAGAAGTGGTGTTGTATGCATAAAAAGAGAAGGAAGGATCACTGTTCCCTTTGTTCATCCCAGCATGATTTGTCTTTGGAGGGCTCTTGGCAGAGTTGTGAATGAGTTTTCCATAGACTGACTGGCAAGGTGAGGTCACTGGGCTTTCGAAATATTTGAGGTAGTGGTTTTAAACAAGTGACTATCTCAACACAAACAGGAATAAAGCTATCTTGTATAGTCTTGGTCATACAGTAACCACTTTGTTCTGCCTTCACTGCTCATAGTGGAAGGATTTGGCTTGTTAAATTGGAGGCTTTGCATCCTTTCGTGTTCATCTACCTCCATCTGAAGTCTGCCTGAGTCTGCATTCCAGATTTTCTGTGCTTTGCTTCTCCGCAACTGAATTTGTTTGCAGTTCTTTGAGTGAAAGAATTGAAGCTTTGGTGAAAACAAATATCTGGAATCAGATTTTTGGTTTTTTTCATATAACCCTGATCCTGACAGCATGTGATGCAATGCAAGGGACTGAGGGGAAACTCCCTGCATCCTAGTTGATGCAGAACAAGCCAGCAGCTAGAAAACTTGCTGAAACCAGATGCCTTGTGGTAGCAGTGCCATGGTTACAGTTGCGTGCCGAGAGGAGTTTTAATTGGGGTGCATTTTTTCCCTTTTGAAAGAAGGTAGCTAGCTAGGGACAGATTACACATAGATTTAGTTCTTAAATGTTACTCTGTAATTGTTTGGCTGATTTCTTTTTAAAAGCTTAGCATGAAGTCACTGAGTTTGGGTTAAGGCTGAATTATGTATTTCTTGGCAGTCCAGGTTTTCATTATTGACCAGAGTATTAAAAAAAAAATAGCATTGTCCATGTCTGTGAGGATCCCTGAGAAGTGAATCTTGAGTAAATTGGCCAAAGTGTATATATTTGGATTTTTAATGCTAGATTTAGGCTTATACATAAAAAACAGAAACAAAGGATAATTCTAAGTGCTGGAGGGTTGGAAAAAGACAAGATTGAATGGGTCAATTGTATGAATTGGCAAACACAAGATTCCCTCTTTCACACACTATGCTTCTCTGTTAAAAGTTCTGCAATAACAAAGAAAGATGAAATGTTTGGTCTGTGTGGTGTATGAGGGCTTTCTCAGAGGCTAAGCTCTTCAAGTAAGTAAATAAGCAGAAGTTTCAAGTACAGACGTTATTTGTGAAGCAGAGAATGATGCTACACACACAGCTAACACAAGCCTACAAAAGCAAAGAAATGAAGAGCTGAGTCCTTGCTAGGAGGTCAAACAGCAGCTTTCCAGTAGTAGCTCAGGGCCCTTTGCCATCTCCATAATCCTGGTGGATTATACTGGAGGTGGGGTACAGTCACTGAATCCAACTGGTTCTAAACAAGTTTGGTGTTTTTTGCTTTTTTTGTAACAGGAGCAAAAAGAGAAAAAAAATCATATTTTGCCAAGTCTTTTATGCCTGAAAGTTTCAAACATTGCTCTCATTTCATCCTCTTTCTTATCTTTCACTTCTTGCATCATATTTGATGTGCAGAGACACGGCATCAGTCAGAGGCATTGTTTCCTCCCAATGTGTATTGGCATCTTTCCGTAGAGCTGAGGTGGATTTGGTTGGACAAAAGGAAACCTGTGGCCCCAGATCTACACACCCATTTCTGTCAGTCAGCAAGCTCTGAGAGAGGGGTATTGATCTGACATTTCAGCCAGAAATACATGATTTTTCCCTTGGAGACATTGCCTTGAATCAGCAGAACAGCTCCATATTGCCCTAGATCTACCTCATAAGGACACCACCACACTTTGGAGCAAGGCCACAATTTTGCTGACAATGTGGGAGTCAAGTTTCTGACTGCTGAAGTATAGCTGCCTCTCAAAAGGAACACAGCAGCTGTTTTATGACAACCTTGTTTAAGAAAACTACTTCTGCTAATGGTGAAACATTGCTTTTCAGCATAGCATTTATTTAGAAATTATATGTAATTTAGAATTAGTTTTCCTTTCCAAACATCAAAGGGAAGTGCAGCCCATATATCTCTTGAGTACTGGGGAGAGAGTAACTTGTGTAGACTAACTTTCTGCACAGAAGAGCACTTGCAATAGGCTGTGAAATAAAGGTGGTTTTGGGGTTGTGCAGCTCAAAGTAAGGTATTTCATAATAGGACATGTAGTGTGTCTGGGAGTTGCACAGCATTACATGCACCAGGGGTATATTCATGGACACATTGTGGGCAGCATCATACCTTCTACATCATGCAGTGTTCTGTCTTCCCACCTGAAAATAAGCTTTTTTTAGTCTTCATGGCTCTGCTATCTGCTTATTTGAGATGACTTATCTGTAGTTGGTGTTGTTTTGTTGGCAGCATACATCAGGCATCTTGTCAGAGAGCAGCTGTTCATCTCTTCCCTCCCCATTATATCCCAACCCACTTGCATGTCAGCTTCACTGTACTGTTGTCTTATCAGTCATCTTGGAGAAGGGGTGGTGTGAATTATTTTCAACAGAAGCATTGTGCCTACTAGTTTGCAGTAAGAAAAAGGTTTGTAATTACCTCAAAAAAAGAAGAAAGGACTGCCTCATCCTTGTCATGCCCAGTAGTAGCAAGACCCTTGTGGTTATATTTTCTTACCCTTCCACCTCAGAGGCTGACTGTTTTGCTGAATTGTGTAAAAAGACAAGGTGATTACCATGTTTCTATCTCGTTCTCCTCTGACTGTGTTGCTATTCCTTCTGTCTTTCTGAGGATTGACTAGGCATATGGCTCAGCATGGATGTTATTTCCTGGTTTCCATGGAAGTTAGCAGAGCAGAATAATGGATACTCCAGTAACAGGACCTAGGTGGCTGAGTTGTATGCTGGATGTTCCAAAATCTCACGTTTTCACATACCTGATCCAGTAATTGGTGAAGTGCCCATGACTGTTGAGGCTGTGAGATGTGAGCTTCTTGAGGTGATAGGGTTCCCCAGAGAACAGCTTACAAAAGGATCAGAGCTTTCTCTGAGAGAAAGCATTGGAAAAGGAGCATGCGCAATATATTATCACACTCAGTAGGAAGACAGATTTTCTGGAAATGTGAGCTAAGTAGAGCTAGAAGTCAGTTGCGTTTAAGTTATCCAAACGGGGTTATGCCGCCTGGTTGGGGATCTTACGACAATCTAATCCGTGTGGATTTTTTTAAACTCATCATGGGAATCAAAACTTACACTTGAATAAATAACTTGCCAGTGCCTTGATTTTGCCATCTTTGAGGTCAGCAGGGGCTATGAAGAAAAAGGTATAAAACTGAAAGACTTGGAGCAGTAGATTGAGTCAAGCATAGCATAGATAGCATGCCACATTTAGAAATCAGAGTATGCTTAAGTCACAGACTGCAGCAGTCCCTCTACTGCCAGGTTTAGGCTTCTCTTGAACCTACTGCCAGATAATCAGTTATTGCTGGCAGAGAGTTTAGAGCCTGACTTGAGGGCTGAATGTAGTTATGAGGCTGGTATGCATCATGCTGTCCACTGGTGTGAAGACATTATGGTGTAGAGTAGAGTGATTCCAATTACTCCTCCTCCTTTGCAGTCCTACTTCTGAAATTAAAGGCTGCTGCTGTAACCCACAGTTCACTCTGATTCTTCTCCCTGTGGATTTCAGGGTATTCACATATAATTGTAACATAAGGTTTTATCAGCCATTATCCTGCTCCTGTGAGCATCACCAGTGAAAACTATACCAGATATGACCCATAATCTAAACAAAACCTTATCAGGCAGTGACACTCCTGCCACTCTGTTCAGGCAAGCCCAGGCACCACACAGGCAGGAGTTTGAACTTCCATCAGCATTTTCATTCTTGTTTCTTGTGATACTGTTGATCATGAAGGTACACAGCAACTGTGAAAATCTCAGGAAAAGCAGTTTTTAGCAAATTTTCAGTGGAATGATAGAGGTTTGGCTTAGCTTGTTTTAAATGGCTTGTCCCGTTTCACTTGCATCTCAACCATTTCCTTTCTTTGTAATGTGAGACAGCTGGTCTTGAAGTTAATTCCCAGGGGGTTAGGGGTTTTTTCTTCTCCTGGCAAACATGAGAGGAAAGATGCTTCAGAAATATTAGCCATCGGCTGTCACTTAGTAGAAACTATAACAGTTGGTGATGGTAATAGCATTGGCTTGAAACTAGCAGGGAAATGCAGGTCTAGCATATGGGCATCTAAAATCTGTGCAGTGATGGAGCTGAGGAACACGACACATTCAACTAGCTTTTGAGTTGAGGGCTCTGAGTTCAGGTTTTACAGCATCAAGCTGTCTTGGAATTTGGCTGCAGTAGGCAGTTAGTGCTTCAGTAGAGAAATTTCCAGTTAATCTTTTTACCTGCATTTGCCAGGCAGACTGCACTGAGTCAGCTCAGCGCGGTCCCCACTGTGCAGCGGCTGCAGCCAGTCTCACTCCATCACTTTTAATGAATCTGAGTCTCTGTGGTTTTCACTAATTTACTCATTCGCAAGAGAAATGAGGAAGTGTTTTCCTGTCTCTCTCTGATAATGAATGAGATATGAAAGAGCTTCATGGCCAGTAAGCACCCTGGAGGGACTTGAGTTTGTCAAAACGTGCAAGGCGTCTTCATCAAAGCAACAAGATTATTTTCTTTCCCCTTACTCTATGAATTGAAAATTCACTTGACAACAGCCAGAAACATGCCCAGTTTTGCTTAGACAATGGAATTGACTTTGAAAAACTGAACGTGTGGCAAAACTGATAGCATCTTTTGCATCAGTGTTTTTCAGAGGTGTATCTTGAGATAATAAATGGTTGCCTGAGGCAGGCATTAATGTGGGGCTTCTGCTGTAGTCTGGCTTGGTGTTTGTGTACCCCCGCTTGCACAATGTTGTGTTTTGCTCTCAGTGCAGACTGTGAGCAGCAAACGTTTCCTTCGAGGGATGTCTTGAATTCTGTTTACCATGAGTTTTCATTTCTGTTTGCTGCCCTCTTCAAATGTACTTTGTATACATCAGAAGGACAGAGATAAGAGTTTACAGAAGATTAAACAGGCACAAACACATTAGGAGAGACAGTAAGGGATTCAAATTGTTAAACAGAAATATTGAAATCCACTCTATAAGTCTTTGGGGCTTTTCAGAACCCAAACTTAATAAAATTAGCCAACTGCTGCAGCTTGGTTAATTTGAGCACTAGCTCTAGTGCTTACCATTGCTATCAGGAGCAATCAATAGGAAATCTAGCATTATATGGTATAGCTTTGAGGTACAAACTGTAGGTTCCACTTCGAAGTGAAGAACAGCTGCCCAGGAATATCGTGAGCCATGCACTTTGAACAAGGTAACGTGTCGCAGTGCTCCTGATTGCACTCTGTACTTCAACCCTTTTTAAAACACAGTCCCCGTTGAAAGGTAGAGTAAATAACTTGAACTATTCCTCCAGTTTCATGTGTAAAAGCAGACAGGAAATACAAGTCTTGGAAGGTGAGCTGAACACTTGTTAGTCCAAGGATTAAATTAGCTGGCCAGGAGAGAATTATCACCCTACAAACTTCCCATTAAAACCTGAAGGGGCACAAGTACTTTTTGCTGTTACGTTTGAATGTGTGGTTATTCAAGTGGTGACAAATATTCACTGAAGTGACTATTTAAATATTATTGCATATTAATGGAATATTGTGTCTGTAGCATGCAATTTGAATGTCACTTAGTAGTCCCCTGTCTCTCACTACTTCACTTCGATTTTAGCATTTTATGGGCTCTTAAGCATTTGTCATGTATTGATTCTCACAGAGTTCCCAATTTTTTATCCTCCACAGGGAGCCTAAACATGCTTGGTTCTCAGGTCTTTTTGTTTTGGATGTATGCTAGATGCTGACTAGGTGTGATACTATTTCAGATTTGTTCAAGTTTTAAGATTTTATGGCTTGTATCAGATAGGACCTGATACAAGGTGGGTACCAGGTTCAGGTGAGTGTTGTGGTGTGTGCTTTACATGCTTATGACAAGACAGTTTCTGGTCCAAAGGACTTGTCTGTGTTCTAAGATGAAACCCATCAAGTGAGTGCAACAGGGAAGCAGAGGACTAAAACTGTGACACGAACACCTCATTATATGGATTGTCTTCCTGCATCTTTTGCCAGTTCAAAATCCATTTTTTATATAGCTTAACTATTAATAGCATTCAAGCTTGTTAGCAAAGAGGAGAGTGTCTCCAATGCCTCCTTCTGTATGTGCAATAATTAACATCACAGCAGTTAATTCTCTGCATTCTGTGGCTTGTCCCTCGAGCATGGGGAGCACAGGACAAGCTCTTCTGAGGTAAGATGAAGGTAGCTCTATTGCTCCTGCAATTTATTAGTTTTCATCTTAACCTAGCTTCATCCCAAAATGCAGGTCTGAGGAAGCAGCTCCTCTGAGGCCCTTTGGGCTCTTCTGTGCTGAGCTATGGTTGTGCCAGCACATCTCCCTGGCTCCACAGCCGCTGTGGGGAGTGGCTGAACAGCAGGAGCATCTACTGGAACAGCCCCTCACCAGGGCAGAACAGTCCCTGCCCTCACTGAAGACTGCTCTAAGGAAAGACAAGGGCTGGCACATCCATGACCTTCTTCTGGAAGGAGCCAGTAGTGGGGGAGCCATTTGGCCTGTGTTAACATCGGGACTCTCCCTGGACACCTGTGCCTTAGCAGTTCCCATCAGCAGACTGATCAGACTCGCAGCTGGCAACCTTTAAGAAGTGATCTCTGAGGCTGTATTTCCCTCAGAGCCAGATCCTGAGCAACAGACCTGTCACCTGCAATACCTTTTGCAACGCTGTGACAGAAGGAGTTTGAATTTCAGGTTCCAGTGCTCTATGCACTCTCTAATTCTTTGCTTCCTGTAATGAAAAGTTTTCACAGTTCCTGCGTTGGATGACATTCTGTGTTAATCAGGAGTGTGAAATACATCTCACCTGTACATATACAGAGAAGCTTCTTCAAATAAATATTTGAGTCATTAAGGATGCATTACATGGAGCTGAAGCTCCACACACAGTTTCCACTGCTGTGGGTCCTTTACCAGCAGAAAGAATGATTCTAAAAATCTATTTTAAATTAACAAAAAGAATCATTAAGCAGAGTAGGATTTTTAAAAATGCACTTTCAAGCTGGGAAACCACCTCATTTAGTATAATGAGAGAGCAGATCCTTGGGCCCTGAAGAGAAGCAAATTGAAACAAAATGGCTCCAGCACTGACTTGCATAATGATGGACTGAGTACGTGTCCTGGCATGTAATGATCCCATCTTTCCCATGGGGCTTCAGAAAACAGCGCTTGTTGTGACAGTACCTCTGGCCAGGATACTGTTTCTGTGAGGAAGAGGAAAAGGGCTGGTAAAAGTTTGGATTTGGAGTAGAAGAAGAGGATGAGAAAAGTTAGCAAAGTTTGGCATCACAAGCATTGGAGAGGAGAACAGTGATAATGCTCACAGAAGCAGAGTGGGAGGCAGGAACAGGGGAAGGGCTCAAGGGACACCACAGCCCTTGAGCTGGGGCAGCTGAAAGATGCTTCAAGGTGGGGACAGTTAACTGGGTTAAGAAGGAATGAGCAATTCCTGATGGAATAACTAACCTTCACATCATCCCTTGCCAGTCCTAAAACCTTCTTTCCATCTCCTTTTTCCAAAGCAGCTCAAAGCTATTTTGAGGAAGAAGGAACCAGCACACCAAACACCAACTGATAGCAGCAGTGTACCTGGCAGGTGCATGTACTTGCACCTGCCCCACACTCTTCTGCCTTTGCAGCAGAAATTAATGTAGCTGCATGTACTGGTACCTGCCTCATGCTCTTCTACCTTTCCTGCATAGTGAAGAGTTCCTTAAGTGAAAGTTTGATCCTTGGCCCCTCTACTGAGTAATGTGGTGCAGATGTTATCTCCTGAGAACTGGACTGGATCTTTCAACAACTATTTCATGTTTTCCATGCTAGAACTTTAATGGGCAGCTGTGAAATGTAAATGAAGTTGTGGATCTCAGCTGATGGATGCTAGGATTTTCCTGTGCCACCCACAAAGTCCTTGAAGGTCTTGCTCCATTTGTAAATTCCAACTGCTACTTAGTCTGTTCTGGCTAAGTAGCTTTAATGGGTCACTGTGCTGAATATTGCCCTGTAGCTAAATCACATGTCCACTTCACAGGTACAGTCTGGAGAGTGGAAGATCCTTAATTAATGACCCACTTTGTGATGGAGGCAGGGGGATTGCTTTTTCCAGAATGTTGGCTAGTCCAAATGTGATCACAGCATAGGTAATTTAAAGCTAGATTATTACCCTTTACAGTAACATCAGAAAAAGTCCAAGTGTCCTTATCCATGCTAGCTAAGAATTAAGGAAAAGCCTGGGACTGATGTAGCAACTGCATGCATACTCTTCAATACTTGGTGGTCCCCAGTGGAACGAGCTAGTGCACTGTCTGTTCTGCATGCAGCCTGCTGCTGCCTGATCTGTCATCCATTCCCTTTCATCTGTGATTGTGCATGGGAAGCAGGGAGGCTCTTTGCTCCTGTCTGTGGCTTCTGTCATTTTTTTTATTATTGTATACTGTCAAAATGTTGTCTCTCCCTATACCTCCCTTTTGCCTCTCTCCCTTTGGAATTTGTGCTGAAAGATGAAAGCAAACCCATCTTTCTTGGCTACTGAAAAGGCAGAAGGCTTATTCTGACATGTGCACGGCCCACAGGGACACAGAAATCACACTGGGGATGAAGAGGTGAGTATTTGGGTGGAGAAAAGCCATCTGTTTCTCTGGCTAGAGTATGGTCTACCTTCTTGTGGGCTCTGGGATGTTTACTTACTGAAAGAACACTTATCTTGCTTATCTAAGCCTCCAGCCACTTGAATGCATCTGTGACCCAGTCTAGCACATTATTACTTGGCAACACATCAACCTCAGCCATAGATAAGAACACATAAATCTATGCTTCCTACTCCTGCAAATCTCCACTGACCACAAGACTGTCCTGCCTGCTGGCTAATCTTTCCTGGGAAGGCCGGCACACAAAAATGTCAGTCCCTGGATTCTCACTGCATGCACCATTTAGATTCAGCTCTTTCTTTCCAGAGTCTCTTTCCATGGCAGAGACTCTTTCAAAAGCACTCAGAGAGGAGGAGGAGGGGCTTTGGGAGCAGGCTGATGTTGGCATTTGCTGTGAGGGTCCCTGGAAAAATCAACAAGAACTTTAGCTGCCCAAGAGTAATGCTGGGAAACTGCAAGGGAAGCTGTGGTCTCATGAAATATTGGTCTTTCCAGCTACTTTGCACATCAGCAAGATTTGGAGTGGAGAGTTGTCTTTACCTCTGATCTGAAATAGGATTTGTGTGTTGCCATCCCTGCCACCCTGAGCAATAGCTGTTGATGAAGAACTTGTTAAGAAATACAATTTCTAATGTGACCTTTGAAATTTGGCTGTGCTCCCTTGCTCTTTCTGTTTGTTTGTTTGTTTTCTACCTTCTTTTTATATTCACTGTTTTGGAAACTTTTCCCTTCATGTTTAAATACATCACAGAAACACAGAATCATTTAGCTTGGAAAAGACCTCTGAGATCATCAAGTCCAACCTTTGACTGATCACCACCTTGTCAACTAGACCATGACACTAAGTGCCATGTCACGTTGTTCCTTGAACATCTCTAGGGATGGTAACTCCATCACCTTCATGGGCAGTTCATTTCAATGTTTTAATAAGCCTTTCCATGAAGAAATCCTTCCCAATGTCTGGCCTGAATTTCCCCTGGCACAGCTGGAGGCTATGTCCTCTTATACCATTGCTGCTCGGCTGGGAGGAGAGGCTGTTCCCCACCTGGCTTCACCCTCCTTCAGGGAGTTGTAGAGAGCAGTAAGGTCTCCCCTGAGCATGCTCTTGTCCAGACTAAACAACCCCAGCTCCTTCAGCCACTCCTCAGAGGACTTGTTTTCCAGACCCTTCACCAGCCTCATTGCCCTTTTTTGGACCCGCACCAGAGCTTCCGTGTCCTTCTTGTAGTGAAGGTCCCACAGCTGGACACAGCACTTGAGGAGTGGCCTCACCTCACCAGTGCTGAGTGCATGGGTGTCATCACTTGTGTGGTCCTGCTGGCCACACTATTGCTGACTCAGGCCAACATGCCACTGGCCTTCTTGGCCACCTGGAGACACACACACACAGTGGATCATGTTCAGCTGCTGTCAGCCAGCACCCCCAGGTCCTTTTCTGGGCAGCTTTCCAGCCACTTCTCCCTCAGCCTGTAGTGCTGCATGGGGTTGTTGTGATCCAAGTGCAGGACCCAGCCCTTTACTTTGGTGAAGCTCATACAGCTGGCCTCTGCCCACCAGTCCAGCCTGTGCAGGTCCCTCTGCAGAGCCTTCCTACCCTCCAGCAGATTAACATTCTAACACCCAATTTGGTGCCATCCACAACCTTTACTGGAGGTGCACTGGATCCCCTCATCCAGACTTTAAGGCTGGGCTGTGATGGAAGGGACTGAACATGGTTAGTGCCACACTGACACTGCAAAGTACCTGCATGTGGTAGGGATAGTTTTACCTCTCCAGCACTCATCTACTGCCAGGAACTTTGGTACTGGAGAGGGATTTGTAACTGACTTCAGACTTAAGGATTGCCAAAACTCTAATATTACTATTCAGAATTCCTCATGCTTCTCCATCCAAAGCACCATTCTTAATCTGGTTGGATCCTGAGGTCGTCTTAGATGTTCTGGTCCCTTTTCCAAAACAGCTGAACTGTGGAAACCTGGTGCTCTGGTTGGATTTCAGCAAATGTGGTTATGACAGTTTGCATCTCTCTGCAGTTTCAACTGCATTCTCTCATGTTTGTTTCCTTCTTAAATATTTTTATAATAGTGTTATGTTTGTTCTGTCATACATCAGAGACCACTGGAATTTAGGGTTTATAAACTATAAATTGCCTTCTTTTGTTGTTTTTAAAATCAAATACTGACAGCCATTTGAGTGCCTTAAAAGGTCATTAGATTTGCACTGGTTTTTGGAGGCTTTTGTAGTTAGTTCTTAGTAACTTCAGTACTGTTACCATAAGTTACAGAATGTACAGATGTGCCAAGGATTTCCTGCAGCATTAGGCAGAGTAAACCAGCTCTGTTATGTGCCATCCCACCATACATGTCCCAGCAGTTCAGCTGCAATGCCAAGTGTTGGCACCTCACAGTGTGATCCCAGGCCAGCCCTGAGACTGACCTCCTGCAAAAGAGATTGCTGGCAGCCAACACAGCAGGGCAGGATTAGGAGAGGAGCAGTGGATCATGTAAATACATACTAATAGTAACTGATAAACAGAAAATGGAATCTTCCTGAGCTCAGAGGAAGGACTGATCAGTTAGAGAATAGGAGTTTTTCCTTTTCCCTTGGCAGGTGTGGGATTTTGCTTATTCTGCAATCACAGTCCTGGCTCCCTTTTAAAGACAGTGAGATATTCTGGTTAATAACCTTGCTATATGTGAAATTGAAGGTTTATCACTGTCCTTGAAAATAAGAATTAATGCAGTTGCTTCTATAGTGCCAATTAAATCCCCCATTTAATTCTGTGAGCCAGCTGGAGATGTTTGTGACTGACTTTAGATGTACTCGTCTTAATCTGAGTTGCTGGTGGTGTTTTCCCTCTCTGGTGCCTTACATCCAGGACAGCTGCTTCTGAGGACATTAGCACTTTCTAATCCCCCGTGTTTCACAGCCTCCTTGTTCAACCCCTGTCTTTGATCTCAGATGGAAAACTGTATTAGTTGTCTAAATTTGAAACCCAGGGTGGTCTCATTCTTACATATGAAAGTGAACAGTTAAGAATTTGTTTAAAACTGCCCAACTGGACAGAAACTTAATGCTGGTTGTTAGAGGATTATAGTTCCTTCTAACAAGTCATATTTGGTGCGTGGAGGTAGCAGGGATGAAGTTGCTTCTTAGTCAAAATTTCTAGATGTTGTCTAATGCTTCTTGTAAAGCTTGCTGGTCCCCAGAAAGTTTCTGAACCAATTGCTGTTCTGGGATCTGCCCTTTACCAGCATTGTCAGGCTTGTTGAGCTTTTAGGAAGTCTTTGACCAGTGATAGGGTGGCAAGAGATACTACTTTATGGATTTCTTCATTTAATGCAAATTCCCTTTTTTTTTTTTTTGCTGCTGCAGCATCTTTCCTGCTTCTTGCTACAGGTACAGGCGAGTGAAGGCTGGTATTCAGGGAACAATACTGAATTCAATTCTGATTCATGGCCTAGCCCATCTGTGTCCACCAAACTGGAATAGCTTCTTGTATGTGTATTCTTATCCAACTGGAGGTAATTTGGTTGATTTCACTTTCCCGTGAAAGAAGATTACTGGATTTGTGTTGCTTTACTTTACTTTTCCCACTGATAATGACCACCCACAAAGCAGAACTTGAGAGTTTCTGAATCACTACCCAAACCACAGTACCTTGTGAGTCTTTAATACCATAAGTTTGTGAATTGTGAAACTTTGCAGTGATGAAATTATAGATTAGGAAATGGGCATGATTTTTAAAAAATTCCTTTCTTTCTAAGTTAATCTCTGTTAAAAACTTAGTGAGCCTTTTTTTGATTGTACCTTTGAAAACCTTTGTAGACTTAGCCAGGTGTTACTATATTCAGAACTATCGGTATGAATACAGCTAGTTCCTTGAGCAATGGGATTTTCATCAAGCTTTTTGCTCTTCTTGCAAAACTCCAAAGTTATCCATAGCTGTGACTGTAGAAGCCTGGTCAGTCACACTTTCTGAAGAACCCACTCCTAAGTGTCTGCACAGACACCAAATGCCCTTTACTTAGGACTTTGTAAAGCAGTACAAGTTAATGAAAGGAAAGCAAGCCTTGCATATTCTCTGGCAGTCGGTTCAGTCAGCATAACCTGTGCTGTCAACATCATGGAGCAGGGGAGGTTGGCTCTCTCTAATCACTGCACTAGTGTTCAGAACTGCCCTTTTCTTTTAGACTTGGCTCATTGGAGTACTTGTCAGCTGGCCTAGCTCACTTGTCATGTTATCTGTTGTGTCTCTTCAACTAGTCTGTCTCCCTTGCATGATTGATGACTCTTTAATTGGGTTATTATGGGAGGATAGACCTGGCTGCAGGTCTTTGTTAGAAGCATCATCATCCATTCTTGAAATGAGCAGTGCATTGCATTATTTCCCAAGAGCTCATCTAGCCCCACCTAGCTTTTCCAATGAGACTTCTTTTTTTTAGTGAAGAAAACAATCTTTTTAATTTTTTTTATTTTCTTTTTTCCCCCCAGAGAGACCTGATATTAAGATATTCAGCTGTCTGTCTCATTTGCTAACATGCAATTTGTCAGGAAGTGAGTTTCCATTAAATTCTTGATAATTAGCATACTTGGACTTTGATAGACATTTTTCCTTTTCGCAACAACTTTTTTTTCCAGCTCATTATCTGCATGCAAGATCAGTCAGCTAAATTCCTGTCTGTCAGACATCTCTATCTTTGCTCATTTTTAACCAGTTTGAGGTCCATAAGTATTGCAGTGAATTACTGTGCTGAATATCAGATTTTACATGGATCACAGGTGAAATGAGCTGGAAAGACTACCTAAAACATGTTAAATGCTTTCTCCTTCCATTTTCCCTGGTTTTTTAGGCTAAAAAAGGGAGCACTGCTTCAGGTCGGTCGTGGGGTAGTATCTGGGCAGCCCTAATCCTTTAAAACAGGGTGTTTAGTCCTCAGTCCCCCCTTTGGAAGGAATTGAGAGAACTCTCTATGTACATAATGCTTAGTTCTACCTCAGTTTATTGAGGCTATCACAGGCACTGGATTCAACTATTTTTTTTATTATCACAATGAATTCTTTATATAAATTGAGTTTTCTATTGCTATTGCAGCTGCTTTTTCAAAAGAACCAGTTGTAAATGCACAGCCTCTTTTTTTTCCCTGAACATGCTGCTTAAAAAACACACGGACATGGCTGTATTAACATAAAAATCTCTTGCTCAGTTACTCATCCCCTGGCCTTTTCTCTCGTGGGTGGCTGTTGTAGAGGATCTCTTGGAAGTGCAAAGAGTGCTGTTAGTTCTCAACCAGTTCTTTCCAACAGCTTGTCAAGATGTCAGAGGAGAAGACAGCTGCAGCAAAAATCCAAGCCCTTACCCTGTATGACATCCGTGGCAACATTCAGTAATTTTTGCCCCAGGGTAATGCTAAAGCAAATTACATATTAAAAATGAGGTAGGGAAAGTAGCAAAGAAGTAGCTAATCCCACTAAGCCATGGGCTAGAGAGAGCTTTTGGCCATGAGAATGGAGTGCATAGGTCCTAGCTGGCCACAACAGACCATCCAGTCATATTAATGTCAAAGGGTGCTCAGCAGCTATGGGTTCTCCTAGGGATACTAACACCATCCAGGAGCAGAGAGAGGAGGAGAGGGTGCTCAAAGGGGGCAGATTGCAAAGGCCACGTGACAATTCCTGAAAGGAGATAAAGGGAGAAGTAAAATTGTTATGGCTCTGTATAAATGCATTCCTCTCTGAAGAAGCATGGAGGCTGGGGGATGCTCTCACAGCAAGGCAGGAAGCACAAGCAGCAAATGACATGAAAAGCTCTTCTCAAACTCTTCTTCTAATCGGTCCTCACTGTGCACGTGTGCTGTGGTGATGTACTTTGTGTCAGGTACTGTGTAGCTCTGACTTTGAATCCAGGGCAGACAGGGAAATGGCGTTTGGAAAGAGAGCCAGACTCTTCGTGGCCTGTGTTACATCCCTTCAGTCTGGAGTGCAGATGGAAGCATGAGCCAGCTCTTTGGACTTTCCTGGCCCCAAGCAGCATGGCTGTCAATGGGCCTCAGGTCCCCTGTTTGCAACTGATTTGAATCTTGTGCACTTCAAAGATACTGTCTGCAAAAGATAATGATGAATGTTATGCATCAGCCTGTGCCTTCTGGCAGTCTGACTTTAAAAGAGGTAGAACAAACTTTGAAAATAATACCAGTAGGTTTTAGTTCTTCTTTCCTATACCTAAACCTTGCTCCTACTGCTGCCTAGTTGGTGTTGCAAAAAAGCAAGCATATGGAAATCAATGCAGAAGTTGAATGTAAGCTAAAGAACAGTGAGTCACACCATGACCTGATCATAATTCTGGGAGACCGACTTGTTTGGAAGCCTTCATTCTGTGTGGGCTACTTGGACAACAGGGCGAGGAGGAGAACACAGGTGAGTGAGAGCAGGGCTTGAGTGTTTGGTGCTGAATTATCTCTTCAGATACAGATATGGATGCAGGATGGTGGGTGAGGCTGTCAGACTTCAGGTAGCTGAGTCACTTAAAAGCCACACAGCTAAAAAGTTAGCCAAGGATGAAGAGGAGGGGGTTGCTTTCCCCACTGTGATGGCTGCAGGCCAGCACACACTGGGGTGAGGTTTGCAGGCAACTTGTCAGTGTGGTGCTGAGGGAGCTGCCTCACAGCTGCCAGCTGATCAAAGTCAGTGCTCCTCCCTGCTCTCCTTCAGAAGGGGACCCTGTCCTCGTTTCTGGGCTGCTGCAAGCCGAATGGCTGCTTTTAATAGAGTGTGCACAGAAGATGGTTGTAGGCAATTGAATTAGGGTTGCGTTATTAGTCCATCTGTGCAATATGCTCTGTTTATTGACAATCTGGTTAGAGTGGCTGGAGCTTGTTAAAGGTAAAGTGTTTCCTACTGTTGAATTTTGGGAGTTGTCCACCTGTTAAGAAGCAGTGCTTGAGGAAGGGTTCTCTTTAGAATGAAAAGGGGCTTCCTAAGTCTGCACTACTTTTTTGGCTTTCTGGGAGGGGGAAGAATTGCATGCGAAAGGCTCATCAGATAGTAGGATTTGCTCTGTAGCTCATTGTGATGAGCATGTTCCCACTCCTTGCGCTTGGGGCAAGGGGCAACTGCTGGCGTGTGGCATTGGCTGCAGGGCTTCAGGAAGAGCTCTCTTGCGTATGTTTCTAGAGGTTGCCTGATCTAAAGGGTCTGATTTGTGGCAACCATAAACCAAAGTCATTTTCTTAATGTCATTGGGTCCATGAGCTGTCTTTTGAATGAAATGTGTACATCAGAAAGAAAAAGCATGTGCTGAGCTGTTGTTTCAGGAAAGCGTGATGTGACTTTTGCAGCAGGTTTTGTGTGTGTGTCAAGATCTTGGCTGTAACAGCCTCACTGTGGTATTTGAAATGGAAAGCTTATCTTGAAGGTTGGTCACTAAGAAAGTAGGGAACCAATACAGCAACTGCTTATGCAACAAGTACGTTGCTTTTTGAAGATAGCGGGTGCGCGCTGTTGCCTGGGGAATAGAAAAATGGTCAGACTCATAACTCTTACAAAAACTATCGGGCTTTTGACTTCACTGCAAGCCCTTATTTCAGAGCTTGGCTGTCAGTGCGCTCCCCTTCTGCTCACCAGCCTCAGATGTTTGCTCTTGTATACCAGAGCTATCCATAGTGGTGCAGTCATGGGCCCGTAAATAAACAATTTTGCTAGGTCTTTTTCAGTGCTGCGTCCCCATAAGTGAGCTCAATTGTTGCACTTTACAAGACAACACAATATGTCTTTATCATCTGTATTTGCTTATACATTCATAGTGAAAACCTCATGTAGAGAAGCAGCAGTGATGACTAAAGAGGGTGTGGGAGTGACTTAGGAGAACAGACACTGAAAAGCTTACATAGGTGTAACTTGACTACAAGGCAATTTTTAAGACATGCTGTAACTGTATTTGGAGTTTGAAAGTAACGGGAATATGGATAATTGTTGAGGGTGATCTAATGGAGATTCAATTTAAGCAAAGGATCAAGTATCAGAATTATTTATGATAAGATTCTTCACTCTGAATAAAAAGAACTTCTGTCACTTTCTCTGTACAGAGGGCAAAGTAGTCTTAATCTATGGAATAATACTGCATAATACAAGAGATGCATTTAAGCATTTTAAAATAAATAGTGTTTCTGAAATCATGTTAAGAAGCAACTTCATTTTCTAGAGGTCCAAGCTACAAAGGACAGCTCTTGAGCACTATAAGTGTTCTTATTGTGGCTAATTATTTTCAAAATAATCAGAAGGAGCCAAACAACAAGCTCTTACTGAAAGGCAGTACTCAACTTGGAAAATTTAAAGCAGTTTTGTTTGTACCAGCATGAAGGTTGATGTAAGCCTGGGACAGCTTCTCTTCAGTTACTTGAAGCAACACCTGTGAAGCAACACACTATGAAAAGGGGAGAAGAGTAATAGTGCACAAGAATGTGCTATTCTTCAGACCATCAGCTTTTTACTGTAGTGTGTCAGTCCTGCACAGGAGCATCTCTTTACAGAGAGCTGTGAGACTGCAAAAGTCAGTCCATATAAAAATGAGCAACACAGTTCAGAGACAATCTGCAGTTACAGGGATCAAACCTTGAAAAGCCAAGGATCACATAACATATCTACATTGTGTATTCATTCCTTCATCTGGAAGAAGGAAAAGTTTAATAACTGAAAGCTAGACTAGGGAATCCAATCCATCCAGATAGTACAGAGGGAGAAGACTGTGGAATATCAATGCACTTTGAAATCAGTATCCTTGTAGGCCCTGGTGTATTTATGATGATTTGCAAGTAACCTGACAGTGCATGAAATAATTGTCTTTGTAGATATGAAACAACATTGACATCAACTTTGAAATTTAAATGAAAGAAACAAAGTTCTTTTAGATGCATAACCTTGGTGCATTGACTTACTTTTTCTTTATAATAGGTTAATTACTTGAACAGGTATTAGTTAAATAGGTTTCTGGTTTACTTGAGCCGTTACAGCATATTGCTTCCCACCCTGATATAAATGCAAGCTAAACCAAAGTGATATAATTGTCTGGGAATAAATAATTGTTATTCAGGAAATGCTTTGTTTGGCCTGTCCTGTTGCCACTGTGAAATGCAAATCACAAAGCAAATAGCGCTATAGTCTCTTTTGTTTGTGTGCTGTGTGTGGTGCACACAGCAAATGCACGAGCAGCGGCTTCGATGGAAGGTGGACAGAAGCTGCACTGGTGTCCAGTGCAATTTCTTTGTAACAAAGAGTTGTATTTGAGCAGAAACTTTCAGTGAACCATTCTGTCCTTTTCAGCATCTTGGGTTTGCTCTTGTATGGCATCTGCAGATTAGTAGGGAGTTATTTAATATTAATAGGTTTATTTTGTATATTTTTATTATAATATTGAATAAGTTATTCAATATTAATAGGTTTAGTTTAAGTGTTTATTAAAGAAAGTTCCCTGGTATATGATAAAATCTTTATTCAAAGCTATGAAAAAGTGATAGAATGTGATGATCCTTCTAGAGCATTTGATACAAAAACATTTCACATTTCCAACAAAGACCAGTGCTGCCCTAATTACAAACTGTTACACTCCAAATAATAGAATTTAATCTTGTCTACTCTCAATATCAGCATTTGCTTTATCAGTCTTGTGAGGTGGTGTATGCTGGGTGGGCATTCAATTTCATGCCATTTTTAGCAATTTCACTGGCAAAGAACATAGAGTCACAATTTATTTAAATGGAAAATGGAAATTCTCAGTAAAAAATTCTGAAGATCTCATTTGAATTAGCATATGGGTCTCTGTGGGACACTGTGTGCAATCCTAGTAGTTTCTGTAGCAGTGTCCTCCACATTGCTTTGTGGAAGAGTAATGAGTTTAGTTTTACATTCAGCATCTGAGTTCCCCATTCAATAATTGAAGTAAATTCACAGTGTACAATACACAGAATTGAGACTGTCCAGGCAAACACAGCTGAGGTGAACTCCATCTGTTAGCCAGAGCTAATGAGCAAGGTGTTGTGAGTAGCTTAAAGGTTTTTTTTTCCATAAAGCCAACACAACAATGCCACAGTTGGTGTCATTTTTGGTGGAGAGGGAGGACCAGTTGCACTGCTTTCTGTGGCTTTGCCAGATTCAAGTTGTGTTCAGAACCAAGTGCCCTCTGGGGAAAACATGTTGAGGTCCTGACAGCTGTACAGGTATGAGCACATGTGCAATGAAATAGATTGTCTCTTCTGCTATAAAACATGGCAGGGTCCCACTGGAGGAATGTGCTCTGGCAGGAGGTTGAGTGCTACAGAGAGACTGTTCTCACATGGTCCCAAACCTCCAAGCGATCTGTATGCTTTCCTTTTGTTCTTAAAACCACAGCTGTGGCAAGGTGCTGACCGCTGGTATTGTCCTACATGCTGATATGAGGAGTGCATGTGAGCTGTGGAGGAATATTTGCTTACCAGGATTTCTTACTTTTCCTCTTTTCCTTTTTTTCCTTTCCTTACCTGCCACACAAGGGACTAAATCAATAATAAGTGAGAAAATACTGCTTGGGTTTATTGTTTAATTCCCTCAGTGCTTGGTTTCTGGAGAACTTAGGTTTAGTTTAAAGCAGTCCCTAAGCAACAATCTGGCTGTAATTCATGCTTCCGTTTCTTACCAAGACACAGGAAGCCTTAGGTCTTCACAGAGATGAGTCTTTCTGAGATTGAAAATATATCCTCATTGCTCTTAAGTGTGCTCGAGTTGTTTTGTCACACTGGACAGTAGTCATGTCTTGGTAATGGCAACCTGACTTCCAGAAGTATTAGATTTGCCCTAAAGTCTGTTTTTTTCACCAGTTTTTTTCAGAAGTTGCTAACATGAGGGCAATATCCAGCTCCCACTGAGAATCTGGCTATTTCTTTTAAGTGCCTCCATGGGAAATCAAATATGTTCAAAAGCCACCTCCAGTCTGTGCTTGATGAGCAGGCTGAACATATAACTCCCAAGCTGCTGTTCAGGCATCTTATTTTGTGTCTTAAGTGCAGAAATCACTGAAATCAGGAGAGGTAGGAATGCAGATGGTAATTTGTGCTAGCCAGTCTTTTTAGCTCGCTGGACTTAATGAAAGTGCCATTTCAGTTTGGTAATATGAACAGTTAAGCCTGTTTTCGTTACTGCTTGCACAGACTTTTGTGTGAAAGAGATCAGATAAAAGCTGGAATTGTGACTGCAAACCAGAAAAGGAAAGGAAGTCAGAGTAGGAAATGGGCATGTCATGTCCCATAATTTTTCAGCATTTCTTAATTCTCCATTGTTGTAAACTTCATATTCTATTTCTGTTTATCCATCCTTTTCTCCAAGGCTGAAAACTCAGAATAGCTTTGCTTGTGCTGTCCCCATCTGTCCCAGCTGTGTGCTATTTCTGAGCAGATGATGCCGTTTGCAGCATGCTGCCATACTGTGTAACTTCTGCAGCAGGCAAATATCCACCAAAGCCTGTGGGGGCAACACCAAAATTTATTATCCTGATGACCTCACTCAGCTCTCCAAGAGTTGAAGGTTAATGCACTAATTTATGGTATCAGTCTACCTTCTGCTGTGGTACTGTTTCAAAGTGCCTTCTGCGTTTCAGGGAGTGTTTTGAGTTCAGTACATTTAAATCACTTTTATATGATTTTTGGTTCAATAAGGTAAATTTGTTGCCAATATAAAATGTCTTCAAGTATTTCAGGAAGAAGGTTTGATTTCAGCTGGTGTTCATTATGGGAAGACTAATGAGGCCACTGATCCCATTAATTTGTTATTGACCCTTAACTTACTATGATGGGTCAGGCATCCTTGCTTTAGTTTCAGGACAAGTTTACCCAGTGAACACAGTGAACAAATAGCCTGTTGTATAATATCTTTCTTAAGAAAAGTTCCCTTCATCTTTAGTGTCTGATTTTAACAATTTCTACTTTGTATCCCATCCTACCTGTGTGTAACTTGAGCTATTAGAGACAGGTTACACAGCTTTGCCAGGATCCCATACCGCATCCTGGCATCTCCCCAGTACTGTAATATAACTGCCAAGAGATCTATGTTTGTAGAGTCATAGATAATATCTTTTTCCAACTTAATCCATCTTGGGTCATGGCTTTTCTAGTTCATCATATAGAGACATGCATGAAATGTTCTGCAGAGTACTTCAAAACAGCCCAGCCTGCTTCTGGAAAGAAGAATGCTAACTCCAGGAGACTTGGCATTTCTCTAAAAGTGCTTGTGCTGTGGAAGCACCAAAACACAAGCTCAGTCAGTAGTATGCATGGAGATACAACTTATTTGGATCACTTGGTGGATAGGGAATTGGTGGTCACACTCAGAGTTGTGGCCCATGGCCCAGTGTCCATGTGGAGATCAGTGAGGAGTGCTGTTCCCAGGGGCTGGTACTGGTACTGTTTAACACCTTTGTCAGTGACATGGACAGTGGGACTGAGTGCAGCCTCAGCAAGGCTCTGACAGCACCAGGCTCTGTGCTGTGATTGACACTCTGGAGGGAAGGGATGACTTCCAGAGGAACCTTGGCAGGCTTGAGACACGGGTCTGTGTGAACCTCATGGAAGTTGAACACATCCACGCGCAAGGTTCTGTGCCTGGCTTGGGGCAATCCCATGTGCAAACACAGGTTGGGCAAAGAATGGATTGAGAACAGCCCTGAGGAGAAGGACTGTGGGGTGTTTGTGGATGAGAAGCTCAACATGACCCAGCCCATGCTCCTGCAGCCCAGAGAGCCAACCATGTGCTGGGCTGCACCAAAACCAATGTGTTGAGAGAGGTGATTCTGCCCCTCTACTCCATTTTCATGAGACCCCAACCTGAAGTACTGAGTCCAGCTCTGCAGTCTAAATATAAGAACATGGACTTGCTGGATCAAGCCCAGTGGAAAGTGGGGAAGGTGATCAGGGGGCTGGAGCAGTTCTCCTGTGTAGTCACGGTGAAAGAGGTGGAGCTGTTTAGCCTGGAGAAGAGACAGCTCCAGGAAGAATTTATTGCAACCCTGCAGTAGTGACAGAATGGCTTCAAACTGAGAGTAGATTTAGATTAGATGTTAGGAAGATGTTCTTTACTGTGAGGGTGCTGAAGCACTGGAACAGGTCACCAAGTGAGGTTGTGGATGCCCTGTCACTGGAAGTGTTCAAGGCAAAACTGAATGGGGCTTTGAGCAATCTGGTCTAGTGGAAGGTGTCCCTCCCCATGTCAGAGATGCTTGGGATCCGGATGCTCTTCAAGGTCCCTTCCAGCCCAAACCATTCTAAAATTCTGTAATTCTATGGGTGTTGTCATAATAATAGAATTCCTTGGTTTTCCATAATGCATTTCTTCAGCTTTTTGCTTTCTCTGTCCTCCTGAAACAAAGAGAGTCTCCATGCCTTCCCTTATGTGAGAAACTTTTCAGGAAGGACCTCTTCCGACAACTGAGAAGAATGCTGTGTGCTGCAAAAGCGCTTTATCAGCCAAGCCAGGGTGACTTTTTGTTGGGTGTCTACTGTCTCTACAAGCAGCTTTTCAGTCTGTCTTCCCTGGTTGTCAGCCTGGCAGCCAGAGCTCTGGTGAAGAAGGATAGTGCAGCTGTGCTTCTCTGCCTGACTGTAACATTCCCAGCCCAGGATACAGTGCCTCATCTCCTCCACATTGAAGAGATGAACAAAATTAGGAGGGAAGGAAGGAGTTTAAAGCTTTATGACAATTTGTCTTTAATCTCCAGACAACCTATGCCTTTCCTTGAAAATTTGTGTCTTCAGGAACCTGTCAGTGTAAGACAGTGGGCTGGTCCAGGGTAGAAACCTGAGCTGTCTCTTCTCCTGCTTCCCTGAAAGAGCAGTACATTTCCTGCACCATCCTCCCTAGGGCTGAGGTGCAGTCCTGCAAATGCAGGTTCATTATGGCAAGGTACTACACAGCACCTCCCAGCCCAGCTCCCTGGTTTGTAAATGAAAGCAAAGGGTGCCTTCATTGACATTTACCTGTACATTTGGAACCCCTTTAACAGACGTTTCTGTGTGTACCATCTGTGCACCCTACGAGTGTGCTGTGTCCCCAATGCTCCCTCATCTGCATGGCCTGAGGGCAGGCAGCACCCTGCTTGTGTTCAACAGCTCTTGCTGACTTCTGTGCTCGGTGCTTTGTAGAATTGCTGCTGTCCCGTCATGCAGCATGCCTTCTGTCTTGACTATCTTCTTATCAGACTGGAATGTTACCTGGTAGGGGAGAAGATGGCCATCCTCATCTGGCTGTTGGCTCTGGTCTTTTGCAATGCTACTAACGCTTCTTATGGCCCAGAACTTCTTACATACTCTTCTTCTAATAAATTAATCTTGTAAGTTTATGTTTCTAATGGACTTTTTTATTAGGAAATCTTATTTATATACAAACATACAGTAAAAATGTGAAAAAGATGTACCTTGCTGAAAGCATACCCACTGCAACTTAAAAGGCTTTTTTTAAGTCTCTATTTTAGTTTCCGTATGCTTTTTATCTTTTGAACTGCAGAGAACAATTTCCTCTGCTTTGAGGAAGTTCTGTAATTTAACTTCTCATTTCCAACGTCCTCCTGTGTCTTTTATCTCATGTCTTAGAATTTTAAAGAATTTCATTAGCCACTTTAAGGACATTGCTTTAGCTGGAATCTGCTTTTCTCTGTAAAGCCTTTTAAAAAAATCTTTTAAAGCCTTATATTTCTTATAGTGTCTCTTATAAGGGCTGTACTCCACATTTAAACCAAAAGTGTTCGTCTTGCTCAAGTCTACATCTTCCCTGTAACTCTTGGAATGAAAAGCATTTGAAGGGCTTCCAGGTTCCAAGTTGTCTCATTTGTGAGGACCTTCCCAGCTCCTTCACTCCTCCCTGTAGGTCTGGACCTTCCTCTCTCACCCATGCTCTCCAGGAGCTCTTGCTGTGCACCCCGTGCCACAATCTCTTTGGCATCTGAGCAAAAAGGAGAAGATGGTCTCAGTTGGGAACTTGTTTTTCACATTGTCTGAGTTCTTCTGCCTCTTTTCTGGAATCTCTACCTCCAAAGCATGTGCAGTTATAGTGCCAGATTTTCCAGGTGTCTTTGTTCTAAAAGTATGGTCTTGTGTTCCTGTGTAACTTCTTGGAGTAGCTTGTCTTGTCCAAAAGCTCTGCTTTCGCTAATACTGCTTAGCTGCAGATTAATAATGATCTTGTAGTCATCGTGCTTCTTATTAAATATTTATATTGTGGTAGCACATAAAGACTGTAAGTGGGGTCTAATTGTGCTGATTTATTCAGGCCAGTTCCAAGACCTTTGGTACTACTAACTCTAAGCTAGCAACCCTCCTACGTGTCCCTGTCCTTCGGTGTCATTTTCCTTGGTCAGGTCAGCACATGAAATGGATCCCTGATTCCCTGGTGTGGAAACTGAACAGCTGAAAACTGCAGTGTGCTGACAGCTCCCAGCGCTTGTTCTCTCTTCATCCTTTCTTTGATTTCTTCTTGGAGTTTTCTAAAAGAAGGGGACAGGGCAGCCTGTCCTCCGAATTCCCCTGCAAATTTTTGCCTTTGTCAGTGTGTCTTTTCTATGTCTGTTGATTGTAAAGATCGTGAGGCAGCACAGGTGAGCAATGCCTACTTCCCTCACACGCATAATGCAAATTGCTTCTCAGCTCAAACTATATAGCTCAGCTGCTGCCTGTGCCTTATACATGCTGAAGAATCTTAATATCTTTCCCATTTTTTAAAAACTAATCTCCTTTAATCCTGGCAGCACTGTAAAGTTCAAAGATGTTCTACATTATGTGCAGGTAGGATTATGGTTTATTCGTTAGTAGAAGGGAAAGATTGATTTTATTTTTTTTTTTTTCCTTGCATCCCTGGTAGTTTTTTTCTTTGCTGAAATCCTAGCTGGTGCTTTTTTTCTCTGCTCAACCTGACTCTGCAGAAGGTGAAGGTATAACATTCAATACAAAAAGTAAATGCCACAAGTCCTGTTGAAACCAGAAAAGTATCATTACTCTTTCTGTGACAGATGTGTAGTATTCTGAATCAAGCTGTGCAAGGTGATCTGCCCTTACACCATCCGCTCTCCTGTTAGCCACCGTGTTATCATCTCCAGTTTTCATTGTTTTAATGGGTGCTCTCGTTTAGAAGGAGGAGAATTTTGGATCCAGAGCAAGACATAAGCTTGTCAATAAATATTCCCTTCTTGTTTTAGGATTTCCTTAAACTCGTAAGGTCCAGTTGTCAACACAAATCTGTCATCTTAGGCAGCAAATCACTCTAAGGCACAGCAAAAAGAAATTCTCAGCTTGAAGTGCCCCCAAACCCTTCTTATAGCAATAGGAGCACTGCAAGATGTGCTTTGCCTTGTCTCTCTGGGTGATTGAAAGTGAAGCTTTGTTGACAAGCTACAGACCAATTGTTTATTTTAAGAAAGTGGAACAGAATACATTGCTGCATTACAGAGCAAAGTCATCTAGTAGAAATAATGAAGGCAATTCTGAAATAATATAGCTTTTCTACCTTTAGGGGTTTTTTTTGGTTTGGGATTTTTTTGGGAGGGGGAAGGTGTGGGGGGTTTTTATTTTGGTTTTTGTTTATTTCTGTAATAGCTGGAAGTCTTTATTAGCACTGCTGAAGGTAGGAATCTTCTGTTCATGTTCTCATGTTTTGTAGGCACTAGACAGCACAAAAGACAAGTGAGCTCTGGTCTTACAGGTCCTTATAGGTCCAATGGCTTCTTTTGCACAAGCACATTCTCTATTGTACAACTATTTCTATATATCAAAGAGGCTCTTAGGGCTAAAAATCCTTTGTCTCCTAGTCACAGCTCAGTTAAGTCCTGTCTGTAGATTATGATTACTAAGATCTGATATGGGACCGAGAGTTTGAAGAATTGCAGGGGTTCTGTCTAGATTATAAAGAGGACGTAAACTATCTGTGTAAGGAGAACACAGAGCAGAATTGGATGCTTCAACATTTGGAAAAGACCTAAATAGAAAGTTTGGTGCAACTCTGAACATGTCCAGAATTTACGCAATTAGCATGGTAAGTGAGGATATATGGACATGAGAAAAGAGGAGGAAGTACAAAAATAAACCTTTCAGCAGTTCAATCTGGAAAGTCTTCTGGCATGATTCAATGACTGATAATTAATAAGGAAGGAAGATCCCAACAAAAAGCAACAGCAAACAACAGTGAATGAATTCAATAAATTATGAAAATTATATAGCCATGCAGGAGAGTATGGGGATAGACCCAGATAGACCCAGATGCTTGGGGTGGGCATTCTCCATCTAGAGTCAGAAACCTCTGATGTAACCTATAACTGAGTTTGAAGATTATTAGAACTACAATTAGAACATGTCACAGTGGTCTCAGTTATTCTGAGTATGGCTTTATGGAATTCACAAAAGCAATCTGTGTAACATGAAAGCATCTGCAGATTCATCTGGAGGTTGTGTCTGGGCTGAGCAGGAGTATTTGTGGTCTGTGTGCTGGATGTCTGTAAATAGGTGTGCAAGGTTCTGTGGGTGATCAAAATGTTGTCAAACTTGGTTCCTGGTGTCCTGGTTTTAGCCTGACTCTGCTAAGGTGCCCCATAAAGCCACTATTGGCACTGATGCCAGCCCAGCATTGATGTTTACAAGAAGGAGCAGAGGCCAGTTACCTAAGCTGTAGCCAGAAATATGAAATAGAGGGATTTCAGACTCATAAGGGAAACTGGGGGAACATTGTTTTCCTTTCTGAAGAATTCCCATTGGTTGGGTATGAGGTTAGCTTCTCTCCTGGCCATTATCAGGTTCGTGCCCTCAATACCTTACTCCTAAAGATTTTCATGCCAGCACTGTAAAGTTAAATAGTTCTGCTTTGTAACTGTGAACATCAAAACAGGCTAAAATGCACACTGCTTCTCTTGCCAATGGGTTTTATCCTCGGTGTGCAGGAATTGAAGACTGGGCTGATTGTTTGCTCCTCTGTGTGGCACTGGTGAGACTGCCAAGAGTGAGGCAGCCCATTAGATTCTGCAGTATTTAGATATTTGTTGTGGAGAGTTTTGACTGACTAGGAACTGGTGTGAATAAATCCAATTCCAGCAGAAACAATGAAGTTTCATATCTTCCTTCTGATTCCTGAGCCATTCAGTTTCCCTTTTACAAGTGTTTTCAAGTAAAGAACATGTGAAGTTAGAAATGTAACGTGAGCCAGAGGGACCTGAGCAGCAGGGGTGAGACAGTCATGCTACTGTGAACGAGGGGAATGGAAAGTGTGGCTTCTCACTATCTCCCAGTCTTTTCTAGCCTGCCACTTTCTTTCCCCTGTGTACAGTATCTGCCGTCTGTGTGAGTGTAATTTAGTGCTAATTAAGAAGTGAGTGGGAGCCATAAGCTCATTTCATTTAGAACTTGGAAATGGCTCCTGGGAGCCCAGAGAGGGAACCGTCTGCTTTCTCGCCACAAAAGCTTCTCCACCTTGCTGCAGTTATTCTAACCACCAAGCTCCAGATCTCAAAATTCAATGCCAGCTCAGATTTACAGCGCATTAAGTGACTGAATTAAATCCTCAGCATTCACTCGGCGTCAGCCTGACTGAGTAAAGGATTTCACGGGCTGGGGTGCTCTACAAGGCCATAATTTATAATGTTATGCAGAAGCTGCTCCTCAGAGTTTTATTTTGGCTTGCCGCAATTTCTTTTTATTAAGGCCCCAATAGTATTTGTTGTTTTTCTGTTTGCTTTGATGTGGGAGTTTTAGATTAAATCTAAATAAATAAATGAAGTTTAAAATTAAATTAGGTTTCATTTGCATGAGTTGGGGAGTGAAGTGCATCTTTCTTTCGCCACATAAAACGTAACAGACCCATTACCCATCACAGAGCCCTCAGTTGCTCCTGAAGAAAAATGACATTTCCCTCTGCGTAGAAAATACTTAAAAGTCCCGAGAATAGATTTATAGGAATATTTTAACCTTTTCTTTGATCCTTGAAATGTCATTGTTCTGTAGGCTACATTGCAAAACGTGACCTTTTATAGGAACCATGGGATGGATTTGATCTTTGGAAGACGTTTTAGAGATAATGCACTACAGGGTGCAAAGAACTCATGAAAAAAGAGCTGGAAACGGTTTTGTCTGCAGATATTTGTATACACCTCCAAGTGTACCTGGAGGACAAAAGGATTGTTTATGATGAGGCTGATACTTCAGGGACAACAATGAAGAAAATAAGATAACACAGCATCTTATTCCTGCTTAATGTGCAACAGTTTTATTTTCATTACATTTAAAAGAAAAACGTAAGTAGCAGAAGTTGTTCACAGGGAGGATGCTTGCAAATTGATGTGTCTGAAATGTAACATTTTTTTATGAGCACTAGATGTTTGCTTTTCTGTGTGCACTCTGACTTCCTGACTGGCAAAACACAAAGCTGAGCAGTTCTGGGAGGAAAAGAACTGTCACTTTGCTTCAGATTCGTGTTTGCCCTGGTAGTCATCTCCTTCATGGCGCTGCAGCCCAGCTCTCCTGAGCCTGTACTCTAGTTAACTCACACCCAGCATTGTCCATGCCATTCACAGGATCAGTTCCCTGGTGAGAGATCTTGGCATGAAAATATGGGTTTCAGCATTTTCACAATGACTGCAAGAAGCTTGTGAGTGAAGGCAGATGTGCGTCTGGAATCCCACTGTGTGGGTGCTGTCTCTTTGCTTTGCTGGTAATTCTTCCAAACCAGATAATTCTGAAAAATGTCACTGATATTATAACCAAATACTGTCAGGTTGTACCTAATTCCATAATTCTTGCATGTGCAGAATTTTTACTGAAACCTATTTGCAACATGAATTGGCTTTCCCCCAGAATATGAGAGATGTTTTTTCTGTCCCACTAGAGCTTGCAGCCTAAGCAAATCCAGTGAGAATGCAGTAAGAAAGTGTGTGAGAGAACAAAGATCCCAGGTTGGCACCCTAGCTATTCTTTATTCAAGTTTAGGGTAAAATAGAAGGCAAAAGCACCAAATGAATTCTGAGGCCATACCACTATTAAGAGCTCCTGGCACTGCCTCTTCAGGCTGCTGAACTGCCTGACCCCTAGTGAGACTGTGCTGGACCCCTGTCACTTCAGAGCTTGGAATGAAGGTTTAGTCAAGAATTCACGAACACCTTTAGAAGTCAAAGTGATGAAGAATGAAGGGTATAGGAAAGAGATACTGGCCTTGAGGAGATAAAGTTCTAGGTGGCAACAGCCCTATCCTGCAGAGAACCGTGATATGTCACAGACAGTCCTAGGGACCTTTCAGGGAGGCCATGGAGACCTGAGCAACATTGTCTTCAGAGACAGTGGGCCTGAAAGGTTTTCATACACACCTAATGTGCCGGAAAAAAAAATTAGTGTCTGGGAGTCACTGGCCTTTTTCAGTGTGACATGCCTATTGGGAATGATGGCTGGTGACATTTTAAATGTAGGAAGTGAAATGAGAAAAACAAAGATAGCTCAATGGCAAGTTGCATCAGGAAAACGATGCATATGTATATTAAGTGATAGTATAGGTTCCTCATATTGCTCAAATAATTGAGCTGTTACTCTGATGCTTTACACAGATGGCTTTTTACGGGGTTGTCCCTCCACTGGGCAAGCAGGGTTCTACATAGAATAGACACACCTGTCTGGTGTGTGTATGATTTTTGGTCTCTGTGTGCTGCCAAAGACAAGTTGAAAAACACAAGTGCAATGGTATATTAATTTTTCTCTGATTCTGTGATAGTAGTGTTGAAACACTTAAGTGTAATGTAGTTAATGTAGTTCAAACTGCTTTGAACAGCTAAGAAAAACTTCCAGATGAGCATGGGGTGTTTTGCTTGTATTGTAGGAAAAAGGTGATGATGTGTAAAGCCTGTTGTCAAGTCAGTTGTCAGCAATATTAATGTGATGTGTACCATATCTAGCTGCATCATGCACTCTGTTAGAGGTCATGAGATTATCAGAAAATCATTATAGCATGAATACGTTTTATGCTTGGTGATTCATACGACACTGTTAGATCAGAAAGAGGATTTTGTTGTCTAGGGAAGCAGCCTAATCTGTGATAATCCAAGCACGTAGTAAATCATAAGAAATCACTGCATCTAAAAAGTCTGCCCCAACAACCAAAAGCAAACTTGCCCCCAGATGCATTTAGGGTTGTTTCCTTTGCCTTCCTCCTATATGTCATTAAACTATGGCTGTAGGATAGTGTACTTACCTGTATTAAAGAGTAGGTGAGGGGTAAGAAAGGCAGTATCAGATGCCTTAAGAAAAAATGCCCTAAGAAAAAAAATTCTAGATGTTTAGTGAGACTATACTTCTAAGTCATGATTTGAATGTGTGAGACACCATATTGCATTGTGAATTCAAGCCCTCTGTGCCAGTGCTTAGGAAGCATCTCCAGATTAGTTCTCTGAAATAATACTCAATAGTGAAGTGTTGCTGGGTTTGTCCTCTACACCTTGATGTGGGAGGAAGCACTGGACAGAATCCAGACCAGAAAATCAGAATGAAGTTTCAAGTAGATATTAATGCACTTTGTTGTTTTCCCCCTTTCCCCAGAAAGCTGCACAAAATAGACACTTCCCAAGATCCAAGGAGGAAATGAAGGTCTATGGCAGAGCTCCTTCAGAATTACTGTACCTTTTTTTTCTCTCAATTGCATAATTCAAATAATTGCCTTTGTTCTGTAATCCAGTGAAATTGATTCATCCTATTCTTAAATCTCTTTCTAACTGGCACTCCCAAGGTGATCTGTGATACTGGGCATGCCATTCCACAGGCACAGGAATCTGCCTGGGTCAGTCATCAGACTTGCCTTCAAAGTGAGATGCTTTTGAGACTTCAGAGTTATTGTGTGTTTTCCACTCTGTTGCTAGAAGGGGTTTGGGATGAATGTTACCTAATGTATGTTTCTAATTTATAGCAATCTGCATTTTAGGCATTTTCTGAGCCAAATACTCCATCTCAGCCATCATGTTTCATAGTCACTGATAGACCTGTCCTCAGTGAATTTATCTGAACTACATGTGGAGCCATTTATACTTTTGACCTCCAGAGAAATCCATGGTCTAATTCCCCAATTCAAGTGTGTGTTATTTTTAAAAAAACCTTTTTCATTTGTTTTAAAACTGCTGCTTGATCATTTTACTGGCTGCCTCCTAGTTTGGGTGGTATAAAAAATAATGAATAATCATCCCCTATTCAGTTTCTGTATACTCTTCATGGTTTAAAAGCTTTCTATCATATTCATCCTCAGTTGTATCTTTTCCAAGCTTCAGAGATCTAAACTATTTATTTTGTTCTCATTTGGAAGCTGCTTTGTAACTCTCAACCAACAGAATCACAACATTTTATCTAGTTCTATTATGTTCTTTTCCCGGTGGAAAAAAATCATAATTGCACGCAGTATTGTAGATGTGTACTCCACATTGATTTATAGAGTAGCATATTTAGAACTTCTTAGTTCCTTCTTGGTTATTGGTCATTCATGAGGGCTACATCCCTGGTTTAATTTCACAGCAGAAGAATGCAGAGCAGTGTAATTGGAAAGCTGTGGTCTGACACAATCCGGTCGAGTCAGAAGAAGCCACGTTCTCTAGAATTGCACATCTGTAGCTCAGATCATGATTTATCATTTTCTTTGCTACAGTCTCCATCCATCACCCTTCATTTCACATTCTAATGATCTCGTTTCTTCAGTGTCATGAATTGCTCATCTAGAAAACTTACTAATGGAAGATGTCAGAAATGTAGGTGGATTCTGCTTCTCTGTTACTTAGAAAAATTAACTCCTGGATGCCTTGCATTTCTGAGCTATTTGATTTCACTTTGGATGCTGTATTTTCAAGGAGTTATTGCTTAATAATACCAAGGTGCTCTAGTTATTGCTTAATAATAGCAAGTTGCTCTGACACAGAAGGCTGAGTACCCAAAATTTGTTTTATTGTATGAACTTAGTGCAGCCCCCATCTCTTCAGCAAAGAACACTTTCCTCCTATTTTAAGAGGTACCAATCAGGGAGTATGAGAACAATTCTATTCCTCAGTTATTTTGTGACTTGAGCCATATTGCATGAGCACACATATTAATTTAAGAGTGATTTTGTCATTCCCATTGGCATTTGGTGGGTTTCACTGCACTTAAGCTTAGCCAGCCCTCCTACCCTCAAAAGGTAATCTTTGAGTTGAATGTTCAAGGGAGCATGAGTTTTGAAGACTGAATTGAATTGCTAAGCACAGAATGTAACTTGGATCCACATCCCAAAGCTTTTCTTTTATCTGTCCCTTCATTCCCCCACTCTAAACTCCACATCCTAGTAAACTGTTTGATAATCTCTTGTGCCACTGTTCTGAACTTAGGAAAACATGATCTTGGGGAATATCTTCTCAAGAAGATGTTGTTGGGAACCTGCTGTAGAAGTGCGGGAGAAGAAGTGGGAGAGATGTGCTTGGGAGGGAGTGGCTGTGTCCTGGGTGGCTCAAGGACTACACAGTTGCATCTGCCTAAGAAAACTCCAGCTAACAGGTGAACTCAGCAAACAGAAACCAAAGCTTTCCAGAAGAGTAAAAGCAAGGTGCTTATCTTAGACAATTATTATTACAACTGAATCTTATCCTGGAACTCTTGCAGGAAGTTGTGGCCCAGCTCTACTACTCTTGGAAGCCACAAGTTCCTTTTCCTCTTCAGTACCACCCTTTTACAGCCAGTGACTCTGAAGATGGACAATCACAATACAAATGATCCACCCCTCTACAGGATATGGTTTGAAATCCGCTACACTGGCACGGTGCTTGCATATAGAACAACAGACTGTAGAATGCATTTGCAACTACTTTAAACCAGATTAAGATTTTTGTAGCCAGCCTCCTGACAAGTTGTGCTTGGAGAAATAAGAAGGAAAACCAGATGTATCAGATTATGGGCTGAAAGTTCCTTAACAGTTCCTTGTTTAGGTCTGCTTGAGATTTACTGTTGTCCAGTGCAAAAGCATGATGCCTGACTGGAGATCCCAGCAGTGAGTCTGCAGGGTGGCTTTGTCCCTAGTGGGGTAATGTCACTTGCAGTGACATTGAAAGAAAAACCTCTCTGGCTGTGTAAAAAGACACCTGAACTTTTTGTCACCTTGACCACTGTGCTTATCCTGGCTCTTCTCTTCCCCTCTGAGCTTTCATCTCCGCTAAAGTTCTTAGAGCAACATTTTTTCCAGTGTTCGGGGAAGTGTTTTTTCCCAAGGACCTGTATGTGCTGTCATTGTGTAGCTCTGTGAAGCACATTAGAATATCTCCTCTGCCTTCACCTCACAAAGTCCAAATGTGAAACCCTTTTCACTTTCTTTCTTTCTTTCTTTCTTTTCTTTCTTTTCTTTCTTTTCTTTCTTTTCTTTCTTTTCTTTTCTTTTTCTTTCTTTTCTCTCTTTTCTTTCTTTTCTTTCTTTTCTTTCTTTTCTTTCTTTTCTTTCTTTTCTTTCTTTTCTTTCTTTTCTTTCTTTTCTTTCTTTTCTTTCTTTTCTTTCTTTTCTTTCTTTTCTTTCTTTTCTTTCTTTTCTTTCTTTTCTTTCTTTTCTTTCTTTTCTTTCTTTTCTTTCTTTTCTTTCTTTCTTTTCTTTCTTTCTTTTCCCATGCTGACAGCAATGCACCAAGTGATGCATTAGCAACGCATCTGAACTCAAGTCATGGCTGTCTGAAATTTCAGCCCTTATGAGAGACAGCAGACTGTGGAAGCCACAATATTTTATTGTGCCCTAGGGTTGTTGTGAATGAATCATCAAAAGAGTATGATTCAGTTGTAGCCATAATGTTGTTTTTCCTCTGGTGCCACAGGCATGGAAATGCAGAATTTATATGCTCCAAGTGCTGGTCACAGGTGCTGCCTGATCCCTTTAATGCACAAACTGTAATGGTTCTTATTTCTAGTGAATCTAATCCCTAGTGCACAACTTCTCTTCTCAGGCTAGGCTTAATTCAGGCACAAACAGTAATGTAAGGACTTTGCTCATCTGTCTGGCTCTGTCTCTTATTCAGATACTTCACTCTCCAATGCCTTTTTAGATCTTTCCTATCAGAGCACAACCGTCTCTGACACAGACACCAACCAAATGTGTTGAGACAGCCCGTGCTGCAGGATTTTTGCTTGTTTCAAAATGAGTGTCACCCATGCTTCACCAGTGTGGGCCTGGAGACCATAACTGCATAAACAAAATGCGTCAGGGATGAAGAGGTGCCAGACACAGGCACAGATTAAGACAAAGGACTAGGTAGTTCTAGAGACTTGATTTCTTGGTGTAGATCAGGTTAACTTTGTCAGATTGTCAGTCTGTATGGCATGATTCATTCATGAGATGTTAATTCTGTGTCTGGATCACAGACTAACAGCATACTTGCCTGAATTCTTACCCTGATGCCAAACCACCTTCCCTTCCTGTTCCTACTTATAAAATGTGTTGTACTTGTGAACTTATGGAATTAAAGCCTTCATTTCAAACCAGACGGTAGCTGCAGAAATCCTGAGGAAACATCTATGGGGAATTTTCTTTATGTGGTTTCTGTTTCTTCCCTGCTTCCTTCTCCTTTGTGACTTCTGAGAGCAAAACAATACCTCTGTGGACATGTTTCAAAACAGTGAACAGGTTTCATCTCAGTGTTCATCCTGTGCTTTGCAGACACAGTTCTGCATTCTTGTATTCAGACCTAAGCTTACACAGTAATTGTATGAGCCTCTGCTCTGCATCTCCTGCCATGAATTAGGTTTACTACTGTTCATTATTTCTATGCCTGTCGGGAAGCTAGATGGAAGTCGCCTCTTCAGATCTTCTCGTTCTCTCTTTCACTATTGGACATGACAAATAAATGAAGATCTCTTCTCTGGAAAGTTTACAGAAGTCCAGAGGAAGAGAGATGCTGTGCAAGGTGATGCATTGCATGGTTGCACTGGCTAGAGGGCTTCTTGTTTGCCTGCCTTTAGCTGATGTATTGGGAAGGATTTGCTCATGGTACCCATGGAAGCAGGTCTTTCTGGAGTGGGAACAGGTGAAATGAAGCAGGAGGTAGAGCAAAGAGAGAGAAAGTCTTCAGAGTGACCACTAGAAAAATGCTGAAGATTGTAATGGCCCTAGCAAGGCTTCAGGATGTGGGTTTGTTTGTTTCTCTAGCTTTTGCTTACCAGATCTCCATTGCTTCCCTGAGCTCACAAACTAGAGAATAATGGCAGGACTACGCAGAAATTGATGGCCAGTTTAACTGATGAGAGAGGTAGGTTTGCCTGCTGTCCTCTGATTTCCAAATGTCATTAGAGAGCTTTCATTTTTCTTTCACTTTTCATACGCTTTCTTCTGCTCCTTTACAAAGAAATAACCAGACAAAGTCCCATTCTTTACAGAAGTCTATCTAAAATTCTGTATGAGTGGATTCATGTTGTAGTGCATTTTCCAGAGTGCTCCCACTCCTTAATGCCCAGGTTTTGTGTTTGGTCTTACATCATTCCTTTCAAAGGCATCCTGACGAAGAAATCTAATAGCTGACTTCTAAAAGATTGCTCTAAGCTTGGCAGGACCTCAGTTCATGGAGTAGAATAGTACATCAGTGTAAGACAATGTCTGGGCTATACTTACAGGGCAAGCAATTAAACTGCAACAACAGTGACCCTTGAAATGCAATGTCCCGGCATGCGGTAAATTTTTTCATGTTAAAGGTTATATTGCTTCCTCAGGAACCATTTTGGGAGATTTTTCACATCTCAGTCTGGATGTAATTGGTGCATGCTGCAGATTTATTCCTCCAACAGGTCAGATAACCAGTATGTTTCATTGCTAAGCTGAGCGGAGCTTTTATTTTCTCGAATTATATTTCTATCAAACATTCGTTTGTCTGTTTCATGGTTCACAGAAGATTTGGACCTTTTGGTGCTTGCAGGAAGTGGATTTACCCAATGAGTCTGTTCTTCCTTCAGCTTCTCCTTTAGTGGCAGCTGTTGCCAGCAGAGGAGTAGTTTGTGTGGCCACTAGTGCTTCATGCATGCAGCCATGGCTTTCTCCCCCTGCCTCCCTCAGCCCCAGAAGGAAATGTGAAAATACATGACAAACTGTCTTCAGTAGATGGCTTGTAAACTCTTACTATGCAGCAGTTTGAGGTCCAGTAGCAGTTTCTGTATTTATTGTGGTTTCCAAGAGTTGTAGGGTTCCAGTGTGAGCAGTTTATACTGAGCCTGAACTTCATAGTCTGTGCCCTACCATGGCTCAATAGAGAGTACAGGACTCTGGAGAGTCAAAGAGAAAGCAGGAGAACACTAAGGAGGCAAGAGAAACTATGCAAAATTCTGAAATTACATGTCATCAGTTTTTGCAGAGAAATCCTGTCTCTGCTTTTTGCTGCATTTGCATTACAATATGATCTCTAATAATACTATGACAATAGTTCTCAAATAAAACATTATAATGGAATATGGTAATTTTTATGCAAGTTTAGAAACGTTTGTAGGATTTAAATTTTCTTGCGCTATGTTTCCCTGTTTTCATTGTCATGGGGTGTCTGAATTGGACCTCTTACAGACATTCTCAGTAAATAATTTGCACTAATAATTTTGCTAGTAACCTTATTAGACGTGTTCTTTCCTGAAGCTGAGGCAGTTAATGATGTACCTTATTTGACTATTCATACATATGCTGAATGCAGAACTCCTTAGCTGTAATTTAGGGAATAAGGTAAATAAATAGGGATCTAAATTATCTGCAGTCTTGCATTAACCTTACATGTGATTCAACTTCCTTTTTCTCCCAGGGAAATAAAGTTCATCTCTGGTCTTTTAAGGTCAGTCTGCTTATACTAAAATTTAAATTGCATTCTTTTAACTGCAATTATTTTTCATATTTAGTTGAGCATGGCAACATTTTTTATAATGTAAGTATGTTTGAGGAAAGGGATGGGAGGTAATTACTTAACCATTTTCTCATATAAACCTCTATTTTCTAGTAATGTTCAATGAGGAAACAGCAAGGGGGAGGCAAGGAGATATTACACGAAATTACTGTCTGAATCCTATCCTGCCTGTGGAGGACTTCTAGTTTAAGTGCCCATGCAGAAAATAGGAGAGGCAGATGCAAATCCATCCTTTCAGGTGAGAGGGCTTCCCATTCTTTAAGGAAGTTCTTTTCCTAACAAGTTAGAGAATGTTTTGAGGGCAATGCCCTTAGTCATGCTTCTTGCTGTCTTGTGAAGGTGCTGATAGTGAGAATCCTGAGTTGACAGGGAGAATGCTTTAATTCCACTTATTCCTCCATTGCATTTTTAATTATTTTTGCATAGAAAAAAAATGCTAAAAGAAGTCCATTCAAAAAATCAGAGTAACCTAAGTATATATTACTCCACAAGCAGTTTGGAGATAAAAATTTGAATCTTTAGGGTCATTAAGCCTAGTTTTCTTCTATCCTTGGTGAATGTGCTCATCTCTGAGCTATTACATAAAATTTAATGCGCTGCCAGTTTTGTGAATCCAGCCATTCATTTTCATATTTTTTTTCCTTCTAAAAAGCACTATAAAGGGCATGTTGTTTTCTGGATAAACTAGAGTGTTTCCTGTTGAGCAAGGCAGTGTTTCTGGTTCTGTCTTCTCTGTGCTGAAGGATTTTATACTGAACTTGAGTTGAAGATGATCTTTCTCTCAGTTAATATTTTTTTCATAATATGTCTGTTTCAACATGCTTGGGATGGTATTATTATTTTGTTACTATTATCATTATCAGCAGCAGCAGCATTATTAATATAGGGCTTGGGACCAGCTCTGGATTATTTTGAATGGGTCTGCAAAGTTTGTTAAGATAACTTAATATTTGCAAACATTTGCAAAATTTCAGAGAGCTCAGGATCTCTGTTAGAAAGCCATTCTGGGACCAAAGGTTGAATTCATGGAAAACCACTGGTCAAGTCTAGTCCAGCAAGGCACAAAGACACCTGCTTAATTTTAAGGAATATGCAGTGTCCTATGGACTTTTATGAGTCTCATGGTTTTAGGAAGCATTTTTCAGGAGTGAGGTAGAATACTTGGTGCAGGACAAAGTCAACTCCTTAATGAGCTTAGCAGAAAACCCCACAGGCATATTCAGCATGTGCTTTTTAAACATGTATAATTGGGTCAAATGAAAACTAATTCCCACTGGAGTCCGGCCATGCCCAAGGAACCCTTCCAGGATTATTCTTTGAAATCCTTCAGGCAGAAATATTTCCATGCCAATTTATACTTCAAAACCTTTTGATTGTGGAGCTGTTCAAGAACAGGCCAACAAGAATTCTTCTTCTCTGAGAATTTTTCCTGTTCTCCATATGCCTCCCCTACCATCCTTCTCCCTCTTGCTTTCCTCACTGCTTCTCAGCATACTGGAAAAGGTCAGAAGCAATTTGATCAAGTGTCCCAAGAAACTACTGTCTTTGAAGAGGGTGCAGGACTGTGAAATTTGAATATGAGTGGTTAATCTTTTGAGGAATTGTTGGGTTAGAAATAGAGCTTTATAATGAAAATTCACCTTTGAACCTTACATCTAAGTGTTTTAGGTTAAAGAAAAGTAAGTCCTTTCATTGGTAAAAAAAAGGCTTCCTACCAAAGGTGTCTTCCCTCTGCCTTGCTGCCTGGATAATATATTTGGGCTGTGTTTTTTTCCATCTTTTGATAAATACTCTACAGACACCAAATGAATTAACAGTCCCTGAGGGCTGTCAAATGCAGAAAGTTATAAATTAAAGACAGACTTAGCCTAAATTGGTGTCTGAATTTGTGAATGAATTGACACATGGCTGTGCTTGTTCTCTGAAGCAAGAGCTGCTGAATCTCTTCAGCTACTGACCTTACCCTCCCTCACCAGAACTGCCTAGCCTTTTCTTTAGTTGATAGTGCATAGCACATGCTGTATTGCTGTTGAAGTGTACATCATTCTTATCTTCTGGTAAAAGTTGCAAAGCTGTCTGTTTACTTATTGATACAATCTGAGACTTCTGTGGATCCCTGGCACGTGGTAGCCTATGCTTTCTCCTTGATATCCCAGCAGGGTTTGTCTACACTGGAGACTGAGCATCTTCAGTTTTGCTATAGCTCATTTAAAAATATGCGGGAAGTCAGTTTGTAAAGCAACTAGTTAACTTTGCAAGTGAAGGGGGAGGCTTACACATGCCAGTGCTGTACACATTAAATCTGGCTCTGATTTGGGTTACACATTTCACTGTCAGGTGTTGGTCTTTGCAGTAGTAGCAGGATTCCTCCTCATAACTGAGATACGAGGTGAGAAACCCTCCAACACTTAGAGACAGGCTTTAACTCAAAGTGTTTGGTGCATTTCATTTTGATCTCGATTCTCTGATTTCCACAAGTTCCACTTTACTTTGAGATTCTTGGGTTGTTGAAAGCTGACGCACGATGTGATACTTCTCATAGAAAATTAAGGTGCGCTTGCCAGAGGACAGTATCAGCCCTCCCTGGTATGGGTCATTTAATGTGTCATCTCTGCTAAATGCATCTTCTCTGGGATATTTTTCATTCTTGACAGTGTGGACAGACAATCTATTGAAAACAAAGGGGAATAATTTCTTGGTTTTTGGCAGTGAGGTCTCTCTTTGGTTGAGGACTGCTGAGCAGAACAGCTACATTTCATCTCTGGATGAACTTTAGTCTTCACGCTCCTGTAGGAATACCTGCAGGCAAGGAGTGTTTAACTTCCAGCCAGTGACAGGAGAACACAGCTGATATCATATGCTTTCTCTAGCTGCAGCCTCCTCATGTAATAATACACAGTTGTCACTTTGTCCGTCCTGGACTTGGTCAGCAGGGAACTAATAATGTCCAGCAACGGGTAGAAAAATGATGATATCTGTTTTATTTTGAAGAGTAGTTTGGGCTTTCTGGCTCGCCTTTTCTTTTTGTTTTTTTTTTCTTTTTTTTTTTTTCCTTCTTTTTTTTTTTTTTTTTTTTTTTCTCTTCTTTTTGCCCAGGAAGTTATTTTAGTGCTTCTATAAGGAAAAATAAGTGCTCAAGATGGCAACTGCAGGGGGTGGATTGGTCACCATGCTCCAAGCAACTCAGTAGAGCTGAGTTCTGCCATAGGGGCAGGCTCCTGGTCATGCAGAGCCCATTAAAAGGGAGAGAAGCCTGCTGGGTTTGCATAGCCAAGGGCAGGGTCTGGCCCCAAGCACACAAGTAGGCTGCTGGGGAGTGCAGGTCTTGGGATTTTCCCATCAGGCAGCAGCCCTGATGTTCAGTGAATTCAACATGAGGTAGACTGCAGTTTAGCCTAATGCACACTGGTGCTTTGGGAGGGCCCAGAGCTTTGGAGTTTTGCTGCTTTTAAACAAATTAACATAGTCATGGCAGCAAATGACTGTGATTTTTCCTGAAGATGAGCAAACTGTGGGTCTAATAGAGAGCTGCTATTTCTCAGAAATTAAAATGCTGCTTCCCTAAATGAGGCCAGGGAGGATGATCAGATGTATAAAGAAGGAAAACATTGCCAGACAGTATCTGGGACTGGATAATTCACGTGAAAGTACCCCCTGTGTCAGAATCAAGTAGTCTCTGTGATAAGAAAATTATTTTTCTCCAGCTCAGAGGATATTGAGTACCAAGACTTTTACATCCTCTTAAAAACAGCCCTTTGTTCCTATCAGTGCTGGTGGTTTATTTTTTTTCCAGTGGACAAACATTGATTTTTCTTGCTGCAAAACCCTGCATTTCTAATGGAGCTTGAAATTAACACGATTTTTTTGTGGTTGTTGTTGTTTACCTCCTTGTTTGCACACCAACAACCTAAATGATGTTGGCACAGCTTGAGGAACAGGTTTCTTGAAGTTTTAGTTTAATGCAACAGGGAAAGCACAACACATCTTTTTCTCCAGGCACTGCACAAGTAACGACAGCCACATGGTGTTGAGGGGTGGTTTTGTGTATCTGTGACATGATTGAAAGGCTTGGGACAGCTTGCATTTGTTTAAGATATCTGGGATCCAGAGGGCATTCTTTATCATACTCTGCTGGGATGAGTTCAGTGTGCTGCACGTACAACCTTGATGTAGCAGCTGCTGCAGTACCCTGTAATTCTGCTCCAAGAACCTATTCCTATGGAAAATCTATTCCCACGTTTTAGAGGAACCTTTTGTGGGGTCTGTAAATTAATCAGAGATATCTTGATTCAGAGAAAGTGGCAATAAGCTGAGATGAGCAGTGTTCCTAAAACTGTCTTATGTATCAGAATTCCCAGTCCCTCCCAACCTTATACATTGGGATGCTGAATTGGGGTGGTACCTTTGTACAAAGCCTTGGTTGATACAATAATCTACTCTTGTCCAGCTGACTTTTGCAGTTTCAACTGGCTATAAATTACAGCACATACTTGTTACAATAAGTTGAAAATCTAAATATCTGACTATTTTTCTGAAACTTCACAGCTGTCCTTTGGTCACAGTACCAGTTCCCCATAATCCTCTCATTCAGAAGAATCCTTGTAGTTAGAGATAATGGTCATACAGTATGGCTGAATTTCTTTGCTCTTAATTTGATTAGATAATAATAGCAACAGATTTCTCCCTTCCTTTGATGTTCACATAACAGATTTTTTAAAATTATGTTTTAAAGCCTGTAACTAGAAATTATTAAAGATAAAATACTCCTGAGCTCCTGCACTTGGGATCTTTTGATAATGTGGTTTATTTGAGTGGCTTTTTACCCCTCCACAGCAAGAAAGGCTGTGACTGAATCCCAGCTCTGCTGTCAGCAATTTGGATCCATTTGGGCCTAGTCTCATTTTCTTAACCATTTATTGAATAAGATGTGATCTTGGGCAAGAGCTCATGCTTGCTGGTATTGAGAGTGGGAGATATACACCACAGAGCTATTCTGTATCAAACCTGACTGGCAAAGTGTCCAGAGTATTAGGTCAGCAATTTTCCATCAAATTGCTATCAGCTATTGTTGATCCAGTGTGAAGGTTATGAATTAAGCAGAAAGGATTTGGGCAGTTTGGGGTCAAGATTTGAGCAGCTCTTATTCAGTGAGTAAAAGCTTCCTGTCAAGGTCCTTGTTAGCTACTGCAGCTGGAAATACTGGAAATTATTCTGTTAATGTACCATTCTACTTAGGAAAATGACCGAGCAGCAGTGTGACACTCTACATTTTGTGTTTGTTTTCACTCACTGAGTTACAAAATCTGTTCACTTTCTATCTCCAGCAATGATTTTTCTTCCTGCCAGAGGCACAGTCTTCACCTGGGATCTGGAAAAATCAATCTATGGCATTGTCGTCACAGTGGAGCAGACATAAGGCAGGACTCAAGGCACATGTCCTGGAAGTGCAGAGCATCCTCATTGGTGCTGCACTGCAGGTTCCCAATCTCCTCCTCCTCTCTCAGCTCTGCAAGAGCAGGAGTTGAAAATTTATGCATGTTGGTCAAGACAGTAGGTTTAAAGCTTAGGAGGGGCAGGGAGCAAAGATAGTGGATAAGATCACCACTTCTCAGCGCTGCCTTTCCTTGCTCATTCCCTTCGGTTTTCTTGGTGCAAAGCCCCCAGAGGTGAGGTTGTATTTCACAGTAGAATCACTATCATGTGGGAGAAAGCCAAGAAATTTGTGGTCTAAGACAGTTTGGAGGAACTAATTTGGGGGTAAGTCAGCAGTCTTGTGTCAGTGAGATAAAGATGTTAATGAACCAGCACCTTTGTTCGATCAAGTTTATTGCAAGCCAGGATTAGAAAGTTTTTTTCTAAGGACTTCTGCATCACTTGGCTGCAATGCTGTGGGGCTTGACTCAGCAGCATTCAGTGGCTTTCCCTGCGCTGTGTTTTACTCCTATTCATTTCTGCTCTTAAGATTGAAATGTCGTATTAGATTAAGAGTTCTACACATGTCAACACCATGAAAGGCTTCCCTTTCACTTTAGCAGGAGAGGGGACTGAGGTACTGCGCTGCTGAGGGCGTCTGATGGAGTTTGGCTAATAAGATCTGATTTCATGAGGTTTGCATCCTATTAAGGCAAGAAGGGATCAGGCCTGTGAGCATGATAGAAAAGTGCAAACACAATAAAACTGCTCTTATGAATATTAATAGGCCTTGAAACAATACAAGGCAAAAATGGTGATGAGGTGGGGGTTGAGCAACTGCTGTCTGTTGTAGCACAACAGCCTCCCTTTCATCTTGCTTCTGCTTGCAGCTCATCACTCACAAACCCTGACAGATTTGGGGATGGGGCTAGGGAATTTGATAGCTTCCCTGAACCCATTTCAGCTCTGCAGCTTGCAGCCTCTGTGTAGGTATGAGCGCAACTAAAGTAGCTGATCCCTATGCACCAGTTGTCAATCTTCCCTAGCAGCCCTAACCAAGCCAAGGTCTACTCCTCAGCTATCTGAAGCATTGTTTTTAAAAGTAGCTTGGCTTATTCTTTCTAATCCCCTTCATGGGCAAGATACCATCCATGTCAATGATCTCTCTGCATCTCTAACCTCAGTATAAAACATCGGCGGGTAAAGCTCCTATATTTCCCTGCATTTCTTGGACTGGCTCACAGCCATGGCTCTGTCTCCCTTTGCATGGATTGCTTCCTCAGCTGTAGCTCAGGAAATTGCTGGTTGCATTTTTGCATGATCTGTCCTGCAATGCACCAGCTTGGATGCTTTTCTGCAGTACTTTCACAGAGGCATCAATTAATGCCTGCCTGGTATCGTTCATTGTATCATCCATTTCCTGCCTGCCTAGCAAAGAAGTGCCCTTCTTTGTGCAGCTTTAGCTTTTGAAATGAAATTTAGATAGGACCCATCCCCAAATCCCACAGCAGACCTTCCCTAGCCCCATTTTATGGACTGAGGCACAGAAGCAAAGGAAATTGGGATGAACAGACAGTTAAGTCTAAATCTTTTTTTTTGAGTGTACTCCTATGAGTGACCCTTCAGTGGCCCCCTGCCCAGCTGGCAGTGCCACTCTCATTTCTTCATGCAGCACATGGGAGCTGCCAGACCTCTGGGCTACAAGAATTCAGGGCATGCACTGGCCTTCCAATTTGTTCACATTTTATTTCTTACAAGGTTCATCTCTCTGCAGAAGTGTCTGAAATCCCCAAGACATTGATTATACTTCTTTAAACACATTTCTTTATCAAGTGAATTATTTAGTAAAGAGGTATGTTCATATTTTATTGATATAATTTGAGGTGTAATCTCACTCCTTTTCCCTTAGCACTTGTTTAAAGAAAACAGTATTTCATCCTCTGTTGCTTTGGTTTGTTTTTCTTTCATTCATCCCTGAATCTCTAAACATTTTAATTCTTCTTTTGGGGGAGAAAACTGACTTGTGGAGGTTGAGTGCTTTGCTGCCATTTGTAGAAGCAAGCTGCAGTCAATGAGAAACAGTATCTGGGTTTCATGCCTGCTACTCTGGCACTGGCCACCCAGAAGTGGTACCAGGCATCAGATGGGCCAATAGTGCTGTCCTTCCATTTATTACTAAGCTGCATGTGGGGGGGCTTTTTTAAGAAGGCCCCACTTAGAGTGATGCTTTCAATTGCTTGTTGATGGTTTCACAGCTTACATTGACTTTCTTGCTTAACTGCTTTCTTTCATCATCTTTGCTGGTCCTTTAAGTTGCTTTCTGCCTCAGTTTCCCATCTGTTAACTGGGGCCAGCTGCATCAGCTTGCTTCACTGCAAGGTGGATGCATCAGAGCCATAAAGGGTTCTGACACTGTAAGGACTGTAGAAGCTGGGACACCAAGATAACCCTCTTCAGGAATCTGGCTCTGTATTAACAGAGCCAGAAAACTCCCTAGGAAAATGGGGCCTGGGCAGGTTTGACTGAAGCACCTAAAGCTTCTTTAAGAAGTCAGTAATGGTAGCTTCATTAAACTGCTCTTTGGTGGCAGAGAATTGAGAAGTCAAGTTCTGTGCCTGTGCTATCGTCTCTGGCCCCTGGTGGTGAGAGAGATGTTTTATGCTTGGCCTGTTCAGGGAAGGGCTGCTTGTTTGCATTGTATTTGTGGCATAATTACTAATGGTACATTTTTATTAGCCAAGCTGTCTGCATTAAAATGATAGATTTTTTTGTGTTATTAAGAACATCCAAGGGAGTCTCCACAGCAGCAGGAGAAAGATGATAATTTTTCGTTTAGCTTAAGAGCAGATGGTTACAGAAACATTCTGTGTAAATAAATTAAAGAGAAGCTACCCTCACTAATAGTTAAGTAAACAGGTTTGGAAACAGTCATCTCAGGACCAGGCTTTTTTGTTCTCTTCCTTTCTTACAAGAGCTTCATCTGCTCTTCAGCTTACAGGCCCATATGGATAGGGTATTAATTAAACCAATTTGCTTTTGGGCCAAAGTCATCTAAAACAACTTGAGTCCTGCTAGAGCAAGACTATCACTCTCATGCAGTTTTCTTGAGCACTAGAGAATACTTAGCCAGCCTAAGCATCTGGGTTGTAATCAATGTTGTTGATAAGCATTTCCACATGCCTTTTGTTATGGTAGCAAGGCTGTAAGTGATCTGAAAGAAGTATTATCTGCCATTGCTGTATTTTAGAGTTGCATCCTGCAGTCTCTGATGAGTGCTGTAGTCACAATTCCATGCTGCCCTCAAGAATTTCAACTCAACAAAACAAGTCGAAGTGGAGAAATAAGAGGGAATTAGGGAAGGAAAGTAATTTTGTAGCACAAGGGCTGCAAATGCCTCAGATATAGTAGCTGCGGAAGAAAGCAGCTTCTCTTCCCACCATCCAAAAGCAAACAGATACTGTAAGGAGAAATTTGCAAAAGGCCTAGAGCTCAATAGGTTCAAAAAATGAAAAGCAGGCTTGAAGAACCAAGAAAGCTATGCTTGATCTTCTTTGAGTGGTTCTCTCTACCCATGGAGTTGGAACAGGAAGATTGGCTGGTACTCAGAAAACTGTACTCTGAAAATTCAGTACACTGTCAGGAGAGGACAGTTCCCTCTTTTGTCTTTGCAACCAGACTGATCCGAAAACATCACCTGGGCTTCTTCCTAAAGTCTCCAGTCACACAGCCAGGATTCAGTATGTTTGTTAGAGGTTTTGGAATCTCAGGGAGCAGCAAAATGCAGCTTGTGCCCATACCAGGAGGAGATCACATGCTAATGTCTCAGTTGGTGGAGGCTGGAGCTGGAGGAAGACCAATCTTCCTCCTAGTCTAGAGCAGGTATTTGCCTGGGATAACTGGCACCATTTCTAGATTCCAGCCCAGATTTTTCGTTGGATATGAATATATGAAAAAGCCTGATACAAAGCAATTAGAATATTGCCATTACTGAGAGTAATGCTTGGATGTCATACAGCAAAAACTGATGACGACTGGCAAATATAGTAGAAATGTAACATTTGTTAACAGTACCAGGAAAAAAAAAGACTGCACCCTAACTAGTGATAACAAGAAGCGTGATATAAACTGAGAGCTCGTTAGGGGGTTGAGAGAAGAGAAGGGTTAGAGGTTAGAGTACCTTAGTTAATGAAAGAAATTCCTATACTCTATCAGTATGCTGAAAACCAAAAGCAATTCTAGATTGTATAAGGCAAGCTGTCCCTTGAGGGAGAAGGCAGTATCATGGCTTTGTCAGTTCTCTCAACACTACCAAACACCACATGCAAGGAAATCAACATTAGACTGCCATGTAGATAGAGGGAAGGGCTCTAGGGGGACAGTGCAGAATCCATTGTATACGTGAGAACTAGAAGTGTTTGGCTTGTTTAATCCAGCAGAACAGAGGCTGAGAGGAGATATGAATGCTCTCCATAAACACATCGGAGGGGTAAACACCAGGGAGGGAGAACTGCAATTCAAACTGAAAGGCAACATTGCCACAAGAGGAAATGGGTATAAATGGCCCATGAATAAATTTAGGCTGAAAATTAAGTTTCTAATCAAAAAGCCAGTATGATATTTAAATATCCATGTACAAATACTAGGGTAAATAACCTGTTTCTAAAATAGGATCTGGTTACTTTTATAATAACATAAAAAAATGTCCTTAGCTGTGGCACCTCCACTACCATACCTGATACTGGCAGACTGAAAATTATTACCCTGTGGTTTTATATTTGCATATGGGAAGATCAGCCTGAAAAAAGCACTCTCCATATTTGATACTTCCAGAGTCAGAGACATCATATGTATAGCTTATGTGCTTCACTATAATTTCTACTGTTTAATTTGTCATAATTAAAAAGAAGTTCTAAACAAATGAGAGTCTGCCCTCAAAATTATGAATTTAAAGTAAGACTTGTACTTACCTAATTAGCTATGATAGGGTCCTAATTTATGAGAGTAGGCTCGTTTTTTTCAAGGCCTAGGACTGCTCCTAACATGGGAAATGCTTAGATGCAGGTGTTAACAGCTGTAATGTCAAGACTCAAATTGTCATTTGTGCACAGTGAAAATTTCCCAGCCAACCTTAACTGCTGCTGATCTTTCACCACCCAAAGCCAGTGACAAGCCTGTTCTCAAGCAACATATATCCTCACTGCATCAGTGACTCTGAAAATTGAGAAGTGATCTGTGTGTGGTCTACCTTTCTCTTGTTTGATAGACTGATTTTTTTCCTTCCTTACTGTAGCATTTAAACCAAAGTCTGTGTGTCTCAAAGCAGCAAGCTACTTGAAAAGAAGTAGTTTGCAGTGAAGAAAATTCTGTTGTTCTCTAGAAGTAACCACACAGTGAACTGCATTGACCAGAATAAAATATGTAAGGTGTTGATATATGATATATACTTCAGTGCATGACAGAAGTATGGATTGAGGGGGATGTTTATGCCAACAAAAGATTTTTGTCTAGACAAACAACATTCATATTCTACAGATTTAAGATTTTAAAAGCTACAGGCAGGTAGCATCCTATATTTTTTCTCTAAACCTCCTTGTTAACAATTTCTTATCCAAGTGGTGTAAGGTAGAAATGAATGCCGAAGGTTTTAAGGAGGCAGAGGGGAGTAAAATTTCAAAACTTTTCCAACCTTCCTATTCATTCACTTTCTAGCATATAGGGTAGTTGAGGGTTAAATGTCTGAGCTCTGGATCTGCAGCCTTTTGCTGGCTGGATTTGCAAAACTGAACGATTTTTACTTTGATTAACAGGATAATTAATGCTCTATTGTAAGCATAAGCCTCACTGAGCTTTGTAAGTATTAATTTCTTACCTTGACCTCAGAGACTCACCACAATCCTTAATGCTGTACAGACTAGACCTAGGGTGTCTATTTAAAGACCTCCAGTGCCTTTAGCCAGTGCCTCTTTTCTGCCCTGTATTAAGCTCCCCTTTGGCAATGGTGCAATTTCATAGCTCCTAGGTGGTTTTTTTCCAGGTTTCTGTCAATCAGCCTAAAAAATTCTCACTGAGATCATTAATGCAGTGAAGTCATGTGAGCCATGAGAGCCAGGGTCAGGAAACTGTGAGCCTCTCTGTCACCAGGGGACAGAGGAGAAGAGGCTGGTAGCATTATAATGGGGCAGCTTGGATGCCGCTCCCCTGTGCTGACCCAAACCAGTCCCCATATCTTTGTCCTCCCATTCCCTCTGCTCCTCCTTTCACAGTGGAAATCAATCCCACAAGTGAGTCTAACTTGCAATAAAGTCTTTGTACTTAAGTTGCTGACTCCAGAGAAAAGCTGGATATTGTCATCAGTCACTTTGCCTATACAATATCTCTCAGTAGGCAAATTTTCTGCTGGCAGCATCCACTGTCTCTCTTGAATCTTTTTGCAGAGTGCCCATTAGGTAGCTCCAACCTTTACACTAAACTTGAGAGAATTCAGAGTTACACATCAGGAATCTGTGCTGTTCTGAATTTCCTAACTGACTGAGTTACTTCATGAGTAACAAACTGATGAACCGTGGTCCTGACCAGGAAAGGTTGGGTGTGGGACCTTTGGTCTGTTAGCTAAGGAGGCTCAGACATGATCTGGGAGATCTCCCAGAAATTAAACAGGTGACACAGCACAGCTTGTTTAGCGTGAATCAATCGATTTTAAATCAACATTGATTCTGTGTTTTCAGATCTTACATTACAATTAAACGTGAACTTGACATGCCTGAAAGTTTGCAACCCCTGTTGTGATGCTAAAGGAGTGGGCACCTTCCAAAGCTGGGATGCATGACATTTCATCCAGATGGTTACTGCCCTGCTGACCACTCTTGAAAACTTGTGTTTTCTGAGACTAGGAACAGCCCTTCTAGACAGATTTTAGTTTTTCCAGACCTAACAACTGCCTTTTCATTTCCCACTGTTTACGGATGGAAACTTTGGTGTTCCAGAATCTATCATCTTAGTGAAAGCTAATTCCCAGACAAGCTTCAATTTTCCATGGAGAACCTGGACAGGTTGTGGGGCAGAGGAGGCAGGTGAAGGTAGAAGTGAGTGGACTGCAGTGCTGTGTCTGTGCTGCAGCTCAGTGGTTTTCCTGGCATTCAAGCCCAGCTGGACTGAGTACCTAGAAACGCTCCTCCAAACATGCCAGCTCTGTCTTGGTGCACTGCCTCCTGGGAAGCTCTGGTATGTAGAATCCAACCATCCTCAGGGCTTGCCATAAGGATAAATTTGTAAGCAGACTGGTTTTGGCTCTTGCTGTAAAAGTCTCTGAAAAGACCCATTCTTTCTGTCTCTCCTCCACCTCCCTCTCAGAGACATGACCAATGTTTTCCACAAATGGAGAAATTTACAGCTCTCCACATACAGTAGCTCCTGCCAGAAATTTTGTTTTAGTTGCCACAGCAACAACTTAATGGATTTTTAAAGCCCCTGACACTGGCCCTGCCTCTGCCCTGTTTGCTCTTCCTGTGCATTCCCCCAGCACCATGTGAAGCTGCAGAGGCAGTGACTGAGAGCTCTAATAACCCAGTAATGGATCCAATTATGGCCGCTGGTGCTTCTGTTGAGAATACATGAATAAGTAAATCCATGCATAAGGATGAAAGAGTGTGTTTTTAAAGCTGCCTGAGCAGTCTCAAGGAGTGGTGGCCAGGTTGCTTTTGCCAGGCCCTGGTGGAGGATGGCAGCTGAGGACTAAGCAGCCACTCAGCTCCCCTCAGGACCATGTCAGCCCACAGACTCCCTAGATGATGGCTGTTGTCTTACAGACACGGCCTCACACCAAAGCATTTGTTTGTGCTTCTTCCAGTTGCACTTCAGATGTCTCTGTGGGGCAGCTGAGTGCTGCTCACAGTCTCTCCTTTGATGGCAGGCCAAACACTATGAATAGCACTCCATTTTCATTAGTAAGTGTCACTGTGTTCACATGGGTATGAAGGTTGTGGCTGGGAATGGATTGGAAAGGACAGAAAAAGTGCTAGCAGACTTTTGCAAGAAAAGTTGCATGCTTTGAGTGCTGCTCTGTAAGTGCAGGATGATCCTTGCATTCTCTCCACACCACCAGAAAATCTGTTTCTTCCTGTATCACTGTGTTTCCTTCACCATCTACTGATAGAGGAGTCATCCATCTTTACCTGGCTGGCACACATGGTGACACACATGTGTGGCCTTCTACCATCCAGCAGTTGATCAGACAGGGAAAAGTGCCCTCTTCTGTTCCCAATCTTCCTTCCTTGTCTGCCTTTTCTGAGCTTATGTATGGAGTGAGAGGAGAATAAATGTCTTTTGGACGGTATCTGGCAGATTTTGAAAAGAGGGGTCTGGAGTATCATCTGTCCCAGAAGAGAGCTGAAGGGAGAGATATCTGAGCAGAGAGATGGGCTGCAGAAGACCTTTCAACACCTTTCTTTTCCCATTCCTTGCATATCTGTGGTGGCAGGAGGAGATGGTCATACTCCAAGATGCAGGCAGTGAGCTCATCATACCCAAAGTCATTTGTAGGCACCAAGTCCTACTATTATGTATATACAGACATAAATCCTTATGCTTGTTCTAGCTACTCTTCCTATGTCATTGTCCATTTGTCCCAGACCCCAGGGTTGCACAGCTGCACTGCCTGGGTTTATTTTTCTCAGAGTGTCTCTGTGTGGATTGGGTCAAACCAGCTACCAAGGCCATAGTGGTAATTCCCCAAAGTCAGGCTTCTGTACTTTTTGGGTAGAAGTTGGTGAATCTCTTGAGAAAATTATGTCCTGTAAGACAACTAGTGCCCCCTGTAAGCACAAGGGTGATGGTGTCCCATTACTGTTCAGAAATATATGTAAAAGGGATTCAGCATCAGCATTTTCTGGATTGAAACTACAGTTTTCTGAGGAGTTGTTGGAGGGCTGCTTTACAGATGAACCAGTGAGGAGTAGGCTGGGAAAGGCTAACAATACATCTGTCATTGGGTGTAGATCTCCCTTTGAAAACTGAGATTCCTTTCTATGCATGTTCTTCTATATAGCCTTTCTTTCTGAAGTGAGCTCTTGCTTTCCTGCGCTTCAGGGGCTTGCAGAATTCACCAGCCGTTGTTAACTGTTGGAACTCTGAAATATTAGGGTAGGAATTACAGTTTGGAAAAGGTCCCTTGTACCGGTTTGACCCTGCTGGATGCCAGGTGCCCATCAAACCCACTCTTTCACTCCCCTTCTCAACAGGACAGGAGAGAGAAAATATAATGAAAACTCACGAGTTGAGATAAGGATGGGAAGAGATCACTCACTGATTACCATCACAAGCAAAACACACTCAACATGATGAGATTATTTAATTTATTACAAAGCAAAATCAAAGTAGGATAATGAGAAGTAAAACAAATCTTTAAAACACCCTTCCCCCACCCCTCCCTCTTTCCCATGCTTAACTTTATTCCCAATTTTCTACTTTCTCCCCCTCAGAGATGCAGGGGGACAGGAATGGGGATTATGGTCAGTTCATCACGTGGTTCCTGCTGTTGTTTCCTCCTCAGAGGAAAGATGCTTCCCCTGCTCCAGTGTGAGGTCTCACCCGCAGGAGACAGTCCTCCACAAACTTCTTCAACCTGAGTCCTTCCCACAAGCCACAGTTCTTTACAAACTGCTCCAGTGTGGGTCCCTCTCCATGAGTTGCAATCCTTCAAGAACAGTGTCTAACCTGGATCTGCCACAGGGCCACAGGTCCAACCAGCAAACCTGCTCCAGCATGGGCCCCTCACTCCATGGGCCCTCAAGTTCTGCCAGGAGCCTGTCTCAGCTGGGCTTCCAGCAGGTCCCAGCCTCCTTTGGGCATCCACCTGCTCCAGCCTGGGGTCCTCTGGGGCTGCAGGAGGGTCTCTGCACCCACTCCATGGGCTGCAGGGACACAGCTGCCCCACCAAGGTCTGCACCAGGGGCAGCAGGGGAATCTGAGCGTCGGTTCCTGGAGCACCTCCTGCCCCTCCTTCTGCACTGACCCTGGCTTTGTGCAGTTGTTTCTCTCACATATTCTCAATTCTCTGGCCACAAGTACTTCTGAGCAATAATTTTTTTCCCCCTTCTTAAGTGTGTTATCATGGAGGCATTACCATCATTGCTGATGGGCTTAGCCTTGTCCAGTCGTAGATCCATCTTGTAGTAGGCTGGCATTGGTGCTATCAGACATGAGGGATACTTCTGGAAGCCTCTTACAGGAGCCAGCCCTGTAGCACCCCAGCTACCAAAAGCCTGCCATGCAAATCTAATACATTTCTGAAAGCAGTTTCTGGTCAGTGAGCCCATTTCGCTTCCAGATCTGTCCACATGATCCAGATCCTAAGTTAAAAGTACTTTGCAAAATAAGATATTATTTGATATTTGTCTCCCAGACATCAGGGGAGATGAGAAGAGAGTTAAAGGGTGGCTCATCTCTTCCTTGCTTAGCTGATACCTCCAGGTAAAAGGAGTGATTCTTTTCCTCCCTCTCCTAACCTCACCTAACTGTGTCACTGGAGAGTTCATTTCTGTTATGCATCATTAATCTGAGTTTCTAATAGCAGTAAAAGACTCTGAACTTGGTTGACAGAGAAGTTAACAACCAGTTTGCCTGAGCCCTAACATTTGATCATTTAGCCTTGGTTATTAACTGCAGGCAAGGACCAGTTTCTGGGAGATAATTGGGGTCATAAACAATAGCAGTGTAATGGAGAGCATGCCCTAGGAGAGGGACTAAACATATTCAGCTGCAAGAAACTTACAGCCTTTGGATGGCATCCAGGTACTGCCATCAGCCAGCTAGGGAATGGGCAGCCAAGTTGTTGCTGTAGGGGAGGAGAGGCCTTTAGTGCTTGGCAGAATGCAGCTATGCATGCACAGGATGGCCCCAAGCTGGAGAGATGCTTGAATGCAGCCTCAGGAGGTTTGATAAAAACTTCTTAAACATCAATCTGGAAGTTGGGGGTTGGAGGCCGAGTGTCTTTTAGTCCATTTCAGAAACAGAACTCAGCATTTAGGAGTAGTAAGTTTTGCAGCCTGGGCTAGTTTTGGTGGTGGCAACTTGGATTTTCCAAGTCGAAGGTCCCTCTTGGCCTGCTCTTGGGTGCCTTTTACCTCATAGGGAGAATGTGGAGACCCCTGTTGCAACCTGGGCAGCAGAACAGTGGCACCTCATCTGTGCTAACACCATCCAGGATGTGGTGGGATGTTTGATTTGGGCCCAGGGAGCTCTCTGCCTCTTCCAGGTGTGCCAGTGCTCCTGTGAGATGTCTCATCCAGTGGCCACTGTGGGCCAGTGCCCTTCCCAGCCCTCTCCTCAGAGACCACTTGCAGAAGGGCTTCACTGCAGCACCTGGTGCCAGGGCCTCATTCTGTGACTCCTGCTCGATAAATTGAAGAGCAGTGGAATTTTCCTCTTGTGCTGGGGTCTCTGTCAGTGTCTCCTGCTCAGCAGCTTGAGGAGTGGCTGCATTTTCCTCTTGTGCCAGAGTCTCTGGGTTGCCTGCTTGGCACACTGAGAGGGGCCAAATTTGCCTCCTCTGGTGCCGGAGGTACAAAGGGTGTGTGGTGCCCCTCCTCCTCTGGAGCACCAGGCAGGGCTGGCTGGTTCTCTGGCACTGGCACTTGCACACCCTGATGCCCCTCCCAGCTGCTTGCTGGGGCCAGAGCCTTCCAGCCCTTCAGCACTTCCTTCTTCTTGCTGGTGGCATCATTCAGGTGCAGGTCAGGAGGTGATTTCCACTCGTATTCCTGACAGGAGAGCAGGGGATTTGCAGAGGTTGCCCGGCTCCCTCCAGCCAGCACCTGCTGAGCCCTGCTTGTGCTCAGCAGGCATGAAATACTACGTGCAGGAACTCCTAGGCCATTTAGGCTCTGTGTTGTTGGAAAATTAAGATTCTTCTGCCTGGAATCCCTCAATACAGAGTTGGTTTTGGTAGGGAAAAGCTCCAGAAAAACACCAGTAAGAGCTAGGAGGGTATTTAAATAGAGAAGTTTTTTGTCTGTAGTTTGTAAAATAAAACTCAGTTTCTGACTACTGAGCCCATTAAGAAATCCTGCTGGGAACACAGTATACATAGGGGTTCTCCAAGCCATGACAAGATGGTTTGTTTCAGGGGAAAGCTTGTTGGGACTGGAAGAGAGCTTGATGGGATTTCTGATGTGGCATCAGCCTCTGATTAGATTCATGTCACTCCAGTAGCTCCCTGTATGCATCTGATTGGAAACAAAGGGAAGAAAATAAAGGTGCAAACGAGTTTCTGCAGTGATTGCACTAGCCAAGCTAGAGTGTGGCATGGTGGGATCTGGAGTTTCAAAAGTTTTATTTTGTCGAGAAGGAGGGTGGCATGTGCATGCATGGGGACCACAAGCTGAGCTGGCAATCCTTATGTGAAATCTGGGAAGAGCCCAACACATAGATCCTGCGGCTCTGCAGTGTGGTACTTGAAAGCATCCTTGGATGCTCCCTCATTTTTAAAGGAATCAATTGTTCTGCACTGTTGCTCCCCTGTGTGTACAGAACTGCAGAAGAAAATTTAGGGGAATCAGTAGAGGAGGGTAATGTTGCTCTTAATTTCCCAATAGTAGAAGCATGACAGCATTGCCAGGCTGGGCTGCATCACAGAATCAAGACAGTAAATGTCTTAACTTGAAGGCCTGAAAGGCTGCTGTAGGTGTGCTGATGATTTTTTTTTTCATAGCCCTGTTCCGACAGCCACGTTGGTTTTTCTTGGCTTTGCTTCACAGCAGGTAGATACTAGAGAAGGGTAGTGATCCAGAGGGGTCTTGGATTCTCCAGCCTTTCAGCCTTTTGCAGCACATCACTATCCCAGTCAAGCATATGGGAAGATTTTCAGCAATTGTTAAAGCAAATGAGAGCAGAAGTATTAGTAATGTTTTTGAAACTGATCATACATTAAATCCCTGCTGGGAACTGGTTTCATCAGACCAAAGGGACATCTTTGAGGGGATTGGGAAGGGAAGGTCTTGCTGAAATGGGTAGGAGATAGTTTGATATTCCCCCTCCCTCCCACTGCAACAGAGATACACTGCAGAATAGAAACTCTTCAGGAGAACTAAAACCGGAATAGAGAGGGAATTGGGCTCTCTCTCACTTCACACACTGTGATTCTACTACTTTGTGGTCAACTGGTCTTCTCCAGGCAGTGACAGGGGATATCCCAAGCTAGAGTCAAGACCAGCTTAGGAGCAAGCCAAGAGGCAATAGAGGCTCCTCCCTTTCAGACAAAGCACAGCCTGTTTATCAGGCCCTCCCATGAGAGACTGAGAGTGTAGAGACTGATTTGTGGCAGCAAGCAGGAGTCTCTCTTATTCCAGATATTCCTCCAACTATGTGAAGCACTAATCTTAAAGGGTGGCCTAGATTTCCTAGCATTTCTGAGAGCCAAACTGGACCCTGGCTCCATGGCAATCCTGCCACAATGTCAAAGGAGTCCAATTTACCTGCAGCACCAGGGAGAACCCTTCAGTAACCACCCAAAAGCCAAGTGTGCGTAGCATCCCTGCTGTGCTGTGTTGAAACCTGCCCTGGAAAGAGAAAGGACATGAATATGGAGAGAAGCAAAGGGAACTGTCACACCGTGTTCCTAAGCAGCAGCTCTTTGTCTGTGCAGTGCAGAGGCGAGGTTTGACGTCTCTTTGGGCAGTGTTAGTGCTAGCTCTAATTTATGCATTCCAGGCTGAGATTTCCAGGTGACAGCCCACTGAGGAAACAACAGGTAGCACCAGCTGGCTCTCTCTGAAGTGACAGGGTGAGGGGACACTGAGAGGTTTGGGTGCAGAGCTGGGGGATGATTTTTGCACTAGAATTGATCTAATAGTCTGAGACATGGATGAGTTCCCATCCTTCTCTGTTCAGCCTGGCTGTGGGGGAGGGATGCTCTGCTTGTTTGCTCCCAGAGGCACCATGCCTGCCCACTCATGACTGCAGTGCTCTCCCCTTGTCAGCTGAGATGTGAAACTGAATTTTTGAGACTAGGCCATCAAATACCTTCCTCTAGCCGAATAATAAAGGCCTATCCTGCCTGTTCCTCGCATACTGGAGCATGAGCAGGCAATCATATCTGTACCTCCCCAGTAAATACCCCACTCAGCAGCTTCTGTGGGATGCAGGTTTTAGCTTAGCTGCCTTGTTATCCTTCGGATAGACAGAAAGACCCCTGGATAGCCTCTGGGATGAATGGGTCATTTTTTTGAGTCAAAGGTCACTTAAAATTTGTGCCTTTGCTTTTTGAGCTGCCCTTCATTTTTTTCTTCAATTCCTCCATGTGCCTTGGAGAGGAGTAGCAAACACATAATCAGAATAAATGCAGAATTTCTGAATATTTCACTGGTGCCAGCCATCCCGCTGAAAAGCATCAGCATCCATTGCTCAACTGCTCCAGGAGTGGAAAGAGGAAATGTCTAGGCCTGAATCCTTCCCTACTACCAAGACAGGATATGTTCCCAACTTTACTAGGAATATTTTTGGACAAATGCTTGGATATCTCAGCTGTAAAATGCTCAAGTTACAATCACGTAACTTTTCAGAGATTAAGCCTTTGATAATATAACGGCAGAGTACACAAAATATTCATGGCAGTTTGTGAACAAGTAGAGGGGACTTTTGATGTCTCATCTTGGCAGCCTAGAGCACCTTCCTGTAGTTAGTCTCACTCCTATGCTTCTCCCCAAACTGCTGTTGGGACCTAACTTCATGTGCTTTTTTGATACATTGTGAGTTAGCAATACTGTCATAGGAAGGAGTTTTAGCCTCACTGGACAGAGGAGGCTCAATAGAGTCTGCCTTTGTTTAAAATCCACTGGGTAGCACTGGAGCATGGAAGAAAAGTTATTTCTTAAATAAGCTTGGATTATATTATTTGCTCTCCATTGTTTGTAAGGGCCTCATAGCACTGTGAAAATTACCCTTCTCTATGGATTTTGTCCTTTTTCACTTTACAAATATTGATTTTTTTTTTCTCCTGCGTCTTTATCAGAGCTGAATTAACAAGACTGTTTAACAAGATTCTCTGATTCATTTGTGGTCTTTTTGTGCCAGGTACTATCACAAGCAGCTGAAAGCAGCTCAGTGAAGAATGTGCAACCACTGCCACAGAATTGACAGAGGAGGTGATGTGCCCTGACAAGAGCTGAGCTAGCATGGGTCAAAGAGCAAGCTTAAAAAGATGGTCTCTTCATCCTGGGCACAAATGCTAGGAAGGGTTATTTGTAAGGAATAAATTTTTCTGTTGGAAAGCTCTCCTCCTCAAACCTTTAAAGCTTGAGGCCACTGAAAATCGTTGAGTCTGCTGGATTACTCCTGTTCCACCCACAGATCCCCAAGTGGACTCAAGAGTCCATATTCATGGCAAGAGGTGATTCCTGTCCTTGTGATCCAAAATCTCAGTGTAGCAGTGATGAGACCCCAAAAGGAAAAGGAGCCAATGGTGAAGCTTTATCTGCTCTTTCTTGCCAAGCTTTTAAGCAAGCCACTTACCTGCTCCAAGTGCTTGTAGGTGAAGCAAAAAGTGGAAATTGAAGACAGGCAGGAACATAAAGTTCAAACAAGTCAAGTCTGCTGGCCACTTTTGATGCTTTTAACACAAGTTCAGGAAAGGTAGAGCCCAGCTGATAGCTGTCCCTTGCTGTTCATACTTGCTATAATGCACCAGTGCATTTTCTAGCCTAGGGCCCAGAGGTGACGAGGGTAGGGAGGAAGCAGTTACCGTGCTCAGTTCTTTGCAGCAAGCTGGAATCTCTCGATCATCTTTCCACTCTGTCAGCAGCCTTGAGACATCCTATAGGCTCTTCAGTGACCTGTCTGGCCAGTAGCAAAAGCCTATTTCTGTATCTATTCCACATGGAGAGAGACACTGCAATGTCCAGATTTCTTTCTTCCTGAAGGGCCAACACCACTGGTAGTTTTGCTCTAGTTCTCTCCTGTGGACTCATCTTTTTTACAACCATACACCATAGTAAGAGATGATATTTACATCAAATGACACAAGAGTCTTAAACCAGCTACCTATAGAAAGGGTAAATCCTCATCCTTAAGCCCTTGTGAGCTGCATCAGAAAGATGGCAAGCTTCGGAGAACTTTGTCCTGGTGTGCATTTGTTTCTTTCTAAGATGAGAGGCTAAGTATGTCAGTGGGAGCTGGGAGATTGTTTCTAACAAGTACCACAAGGCCAGACAGTTAGTGTTCATTAATTTCCCCTCTGCAAAGGGTGGACTTCTTCCTTTCCCAACTTGCTGGGCTTCAAAGATCTGGGATTAACTCCTGCCTGCCAGCCCACTCCACTGCAAGTCATGCAGGATCCCCAGCATGTTGTCTGGGCAGTCACACCATCCATGGCTGAAACAAGCCAGGAGCATGGAGAGGAAGCAGAGGAGACATAGCTGTCAGCAGTAATGCTGAGAACAGAGCTGGGTCTCCAGGCTCCTGCCTCGTCCACGTCCTTTCTAGTAGATGATACTACCTGTCTGGCAGCTCACTTGTGTTTTTCTGGAGCACACGGACCATTACCTCTGGGCCGTGGGACATCCTGTCTTCAGCTTCATTAGAGACCATCTCTATGCACCAAAATAGCTGAAGTCTTGTAAGAATCAAAGGGTCCCAGGAAATCCTGGTTGAAGGAGACTCTGGCTGTTCCTGACAAAATGTTATACCTATATAAAAGAGATATTTCTGGATCAAAAACCCCAGTCACCTCCTGCAAACAAATGGCAAAGCAAAGGAACAGCTATTTTTCAAGAAACAGAAACCTGTATCAGAGGAGATCCTGGCTCTGGTATTTGAAAGCACTTAGGAAGTGAGAGGATAAATTGATGTTTTTCCCCCAGTTAGTATCTCTTCTTGCAAAGTGAAGCAGTTAAAAAAAAAGTGCAAATAGCTGCTGCTTGGGCCATTGTGTGTGTGTGTTTGTGTGTGTGTGGCTGGCAGTGTCCTTGCGCTGACTCAAGCCTGGTCAAATCCCTTGACCATGGGTTATTACCCGCTCTGAGCCAATCTCCCTGAATTCTTTCTTCGGTGAAAATTTGAAGAATATCATAGTGTTTTTACAAAGAGTTTCTGTTTTGGTGAATGAAGTTTCCCAACAAAGACAGTCAGGAAGCTCCCAACCAACTAAGCCTCACACTTCCAGAGTCAGAGCTTTGGCTGCTTCTCCCCCAGGGCTCAGCTGAGGAAAACAAGCCACTCCATATCACTGTTCATTTACCCTCCTGAACCCTGTCTCTCTGTGCTTCAAGGTAGATGCTTCAGCAGTTAATACTGCTCCTGGGGCATGTGCAAGGAACAATTAAAGCTCATTGTGCCAGTGAAGAGCCCTGGGGTGAGCTGGGCTGCGGAGACAGCTGCCCCATTTTGCTGTGTGCAGCAGCTTCCTGAACAGTCCTGCTGCAGAGAGATGAGTAGTCTTGCTGATTGCAGAGTTAAAGTTTAAAACTCCAGGGCTAAACTCCATGTGGCATTTCTAGGGTTTTTGCTGGTGGCAGCCGTCATGGTTTGTAGCATTTGGTGCCTGGGCAGAGCAGGGCTGGGCAGAGCCCAGCTGCTGAGCCTGCAAAGCCTTTTCCAACAGCTGCAGCATGGGACTGATGGCAGGAGAGAAGCCAGAGTGTTTGAAGAACAAACACTTTGTAGTGCTCCCTTTAACATTTTGCCTGTGACACTGCAGGATCTCGATCTTTGATCTAAAAATGACAAAAAGGACATGAACAGCAGTTCCTTCCTCTCAGACATAAATGCTTGTTACAGATGTGACCTGCAAGAGTCAGCTAAGCTTTCTCCAGCAGCAGACAGGGCTTGGAAGAAGGCGGTGTTGGTCATTCTCTGGAGAAGGGTCCTGCTAGGTGATGGACTGTGAGATTTCATTTGTGCCCAGCAGTCAGAGTGGTCTCTGCCTGCTTCAGCTGCTTGTGCCAGCCGAGGAGTGCATCACCCAAAGGAAGGTCTCGGCTGCAGGATAAACTTGTGTAGCCCCACAACAGCAGGCTGGTGTGCAATGGGGGTGGGGCAAGTTTTCTTCTCATCTTTGTGATTTGTCTGGAAATTGGAAATCTGTCCAGAGATAAACTGGAAGTTGTCATTGGTGTCTTCACTGAGAATGGGAACAGGAATCAAATCAGTGCCAGTCATGACGATACAAGTACAATTTCCTTGTTTAAAGCACTGCACCAACTGTACCTAATTAACCTTCATGACAGCACAGCAATACAAGGAAATAGGGATCATTAACTTCAGTTTTGCTTTACAGAAAGGGAAGAGAAACATCAGTGCCAGCCCTATGCATTTCAAATTGAGGTAAGCTTGAAAAAGCCACAAGGTTAAAAATAACAATAATCCACTTGGGGTTCTCAGAGCATTAAGAGTGCACTTGAATCAAACTTTCAGTTTTTTCTCCAAGAAACATCAGGACTGGAAACTTCTCTCCCATATATGCTTGTTTGTGACTCAACAACCAAGGCTTTCAGAAAATCACACGTTTTCAGTCACAGTGGGGCAGAGGCAGTAAAGGTCAGAGTGACTTCCTCAGTGTTGCTTTAAAAAGAGCTGGGAAAAGATGGAACTAAACTGCATGAGTAGTTGACCCTCCACCCCCTGCTTGTTCCTCCAGACCAAACATTTTTCTAGGTGAGGGAACCTGCCTAAATCAACCAGTGGCCACTTAGTAGCTGTCAGAGGAGTAATTCAGGTTTGAACTAGTGACCTCACCCCTTCCTCCCACATCTGCTGAGGGACAGACTGATGACATTGACTGTTTTTAGTAGGCCTCTGAGCAGTCTGGCTGCTTTGTCTGGGGCCCAGCAGGAATGGAAAGATGCAAAACTAGTGCTGCTCTCTGACACTGCTTTCCTAGCTTGGGGCTGTTTTTATAAGTCAGTAGGAAAAAGCAACTTGCATAAGTCTGTAAAGTAAAGAGTTCACCCTGCCTGTCATATCACCTGCTGGCAGGGGCTGAGGGCAAGAGTAGTGCCTGTGCAGTTTGTCCTGGGCACCAGCACAGGCTCACATTTTGTCTCTCCAAATGACTGCAGTGCAAAACCCTGAAAAGTGTCATGGCAGCACAGGAAGTTGTATCTGTTGTTAACAATCTCACTTCTGCCCGTAGATCCACAGATGCTGTTAGGATCAGGTGAGAACCGCCCCAGTGGGCAGGACCCCTGTCTGGAAGAGAAGCCAGCAGGGAGTGCAGGTGGCGGTGGCCAAGGAGGAGAGTGTGGGGAGACACCTCTGTTGTGTGGGGTGCCAGCCCAACATTGATACAGGAGAGCCTTTTAATCAACTCTTTTCTCCTACTTATTCTTCTGTTCTAAGCTGGGGTGAAGTGAAGCTGAATGGACCCTTGAAAAGGCCAGGTCATTGATGGAGAGCAAAAAGGGCTCTGCAGATTGTGAAGAGCTTTCATGAGCAGCATGGGCTGCAGCTGGCTCCAGGGAACAGAACTGTTCCCCTGCTTAGGCAGTGTGTCTGTCTCTCTGATTATTTTGTGTATTTCATCTCTGCTGTCTGTCTTGCTCTTAATCTGGACTTCTCTGTGCCAACAAAATGCTTAGTTCGCTCCATTGTCTGAGAGACTAATTTGCACTGTAAATCTGATGCTTATCTTACATGACAGCTTACTGTGGGGTTTATTGCAATCCAGAAGACAAACTAACCAGCGATAGCTTGAAAGCTTTCAACGCATTATCTGGAATACAGAACAAATATGACCCATTTCAGCTTGCCACCAGGTTAGGATGTTGTCCCTTGTGGTTGAGGTCACCAGGGATTTATCTTCTTCTGCTCAAATCTATTCAAACCGGAGCATCTTTGGGTTTTGGTTTGGTTTTTTGTATATTTGGTTGATAGGCTTGGGATTTTTTTTTTGCGTGGTTCATCTTCTGCTTTGTGTTGGAGCTGTTAGAGTGCTTCTGCAACAGCCTCTCGCCCTCCCAGGGTCAAATCTTCCATCCCTTCTGCCTGAGGAGTTCTAAGGACAGTGAGAGTGGCTGCAGACCAGGTGCAGGCAGTGTGCAAGCACGGTGCTCCAGTGCGCTGCAGCTTTGTTGTCTCTGCCAAGCTTAAGCAGAAAGAACCTTTGTCCTTGCCTTGTCTTCATTAGTGTTTCCTGACACTTTGTCCAATATGTTCTACTATCTGCTGGCAGAGTAATGTCCTCCCTCAGTCTCATCTGCAGTTGCCACCTTCTCTCTGGTCCGTAGCTGTCCATCTGTGGGCATTCACATTCCCTGTAAGAGATACTTACACTAGTGTAGTTCAGATAGCTGGGCAGCTCCAGAGGCATAAATCTTCCTACAGATAGATTCCAGGTAGCCTAAGATCCAGTTTTACTGGGGGAGAGCCAGAAGGATTATTGCTACTTTGATATAGGTCTTGGTTCTGCAGCTGAGCATGCCAGTAGGTGTTTAATGCCCAGAGCTTCTGCATTGCAGTCCTCTGGGACACAAAGGATCCGTTTCTTCACATGGGGAGCAGGAATACAAGACCTGCCATCCTTGAAGAATAGTGTTTGTTTGGAGGACCACTCTGGCTTTTACCTAGTCCTGCTTTACAGTTGCATGGATTTCTGGACCCCTCAGTTCTTCCTGCCCTTGGACTGCAGACAAAACACAGAAATGGCTGTACTGGATAAGCACTGTGGAGCAGTTGAGGACTAGCAGCTGAAGTGGACATGGAGCCAATGGGTCTCAGTAACATTGAGGGAGAGGAGAAAGAGAAAACCTCTTGAGAAACTGTTAAGGAATAGGTAAGGAATAAGTTGTATACTGGGTAGAACTGTCACTGGAAACTCTGTACTGGCCCTTCTCCAGCTCCATATTTCAGTCCATGTTATCAGATAGATGTGCAATTTAAGGCTCATTCTAAGTCATCAGAGCTAGTGAGCATCAGACTCCCTGCCCAAGGGAAACCTCTGTTCAGACTGGGAGAAGCTTAGGGGAAAATATATGAATACAAGAAAACTCCAAATTCTGCAGAATTTTAGAGGAATCCAGGACAAAAATACCTAGGGAAGGATCATACGCCACCTGATTCTGGTTTAGGGTTAGGGTTGATAGAGTCAAAGAGCCTACAGCTCCAGGAACACTGCAGCTTGAAAAAGCTGGCACCACTGCCATGGTGATTGCAGCAGGGCCCCACATTGCTACTCCCACATTTTTCTGATGTGGAGACCCTTGGTGTTGTATTAAGGTTCCTCTTAGGCTAATGGGGAATATTTCAGCCCCTTCTGCTGGGCTATGATAAGCAGGATCTGGATGCTTTCACAAAAAATTGGAGTCTGATATCACTTTATACAAAAACAACAAAACTGCAGTGATTGAACAGGCAGCAATATCCTTCTGTAGTCCTCTCCACCTAACAAGATGCTCCAATGAATAAAGCCATAGGAGCTTCCATCCTTCAGGAAAAGATCTAACAAAACTGTTGGATAACCAAATATGTGCCAGCATCATTCTCAAGTAACTGCTATTTAGCTTTTTAGAGACCTAACCCATGTTCTGCCTTCTTTTTAACCTTTTTTGTCTGCATTTTTTTGCTGATGCTCACTTTGTGAATCATTGGGGGGGGGGGGGGGGGAGGAACAGAGCCTATAAACATTTAGGTTTTCTGCTCCTCTGACACAATTTGTTGTCCATCTAAAAATTATTCCCACTTAGCACCATCTGCAGTTGCAGAAGCACAAACATTCACCACTTTGCTCTTTCTGTAATGGAGCTGGAAATACAATATTCATTACCCCAGCTGAAGCTATTTTCTTACGCTGTGAGGTCAGAGGCATTATTTCATGCTGAAGAATTAGAAAGATTAACAGGTTGGGTGGACTGGCCACTTTCTGAACTGAATCACCATCCCAGAATGGAAACTTCAGTGGATTTGATATCACCTGCGCACCACCTCTACTTTTGTGGGTGTTGTCACTTGTGTTCGAACACAGTGGAATAATAAAAGCAGAAAATGAATTCTCATAGTTGGACCTGAAAACCCTCCACACCAGCTCCCCGTGGGTTTCAGGGTGAACACACTTCTTTTTTTTCCTGCCAGGATTGCTTTATTGTGTTTTTCAATTATTAGTAACTCATCTCATGCACAGAACTGGCAGCGAATCAGAAGTCAGAGTATCCAAAATGCCTTGGCCCATGAACAGAGCTGATCTTGCTTTGCTGCCTGCACACCACTTTGTTAGCTGATGCAGAGGGAGAGGGTTGTGTGCAAGCCAGCAGGAGAGTTGTCAGGTTTGAATCCCGTGAGAAGCAGTTCAGAGTCAACCCTTTCCCAAGAAGTGGTTGAGCTGTGAACATTATATCTGCAGTGTTGTGGGCAGGTGTGATGGCAGCTTGGGTGGGTATATCATGCTGGCCTTGATCCAGCTGGCACAGGTAAACCAGCAGTGACACAGTGTAGTAACTTAAGCACTGTCTTAACACTATTAAATACATAGCTGGGATCTCTGGAGGGCTTGTACAACCCGAGGTGACGTTTCTGTCACTGTATCTTTACTGCAGTTTGCTATCTCTGCTCACTCAATTACTGCTCTCACAGATAAGTCTGTGCTGTGCCTCAGTTCCACATCTGACATGAGCCCAGACCTGCTTCCAAACAGATGCTTCTGAGGACCTGCAGGCCACACAAACATCAGCTGTTGCTGTCTGTAGTTCATGCCTCCTGTGCTGGCATTAGTCTTTGTGATTTACTGGCATTAGCCAACACGCATGGGAGGGGAATTATATCTCTTGTAAAGTGGGATTTGCTTTGCACTGCAGCACAAAGGCTCACAAATTTGGGACTGTAACTGACCTACCTTTTTCCCTTCTCTGTCACACAGGCAATTCCGTTCCCACTCCTACCCTCTCAAAGTCCTTTCCTGCTATGCCATAGGCCTGGGATTGCCTTGGTTTCTCCTTCAGGCACCAGGAGGACTGGGGGCTGAAAGGCAAGGCATTATGCACATGAAAGCATGTGCCATGTGCCAGGACACCCATCCTCAGCTAGAAAGGGTGCCCAGGGAGGTATCCAGCATGACCACTTCTGACATTCCCTTTCTCTCTCTCCTCACAGATGCCAGCAAGGACCACCCACAGCAGCAGGCAGGAGTCATCTGGAGAGTGACAGGCGGCCTATTCAGTATCACCCGGGGAGCTGTGGGGGCCACACTGGGAGGAGTTGCCTGGGTGGGCAGCAAGAGTCTGGAGCTCACCAAAACAGCTGTGACCAGTGTCCCCGCTGCCGGCGTTGGACTGGTGAAGGGCAGCGTCTCAGCGGTGACTGGCGGCGTCGGAGCTGTGGGCAGCGCTGTCGCCAGCAAAGTCCCTTTCACTGCAAAGAAGAAGGACAAGGCTGACTAATCCCTGTCACAGCTCCCTTCCAAAAGATCAACCTGCCCATACTGTCCCCCTACCCTGCACCTCTTTGAGTTGGAACCAGCCGCTTCAGGGAGGCTCAAGCACCCGAGCAGACTCTGGCTGCAGCCTGCTCAGCACCGCCTGCCTAGCTCAGAGCTCACAGAGCCACTGTCAATGCCTTTCACTCCCATCACCTACTGGGAACCATCTTCACTCTGAGGACTTTAAAGGCGGCGGTTGTCTCTGTCTTGTAGTTTCCTTCCTCCCTTCTTGTTCTTGTAAGCATGGAGGGATGGGAGAAGGCATCAGGCTCCATCTGCCTGGAGGTGAAGGAGTAACAGGGGATGGGGGGGAACTACGCCTGGCTTGAAGTGTGGGTTGTGTAGTCAAATTCAACTTCAGCTGGGAAGACAGCCTCTGAAACACCCCTTCCCTCTGGAAGGTGTGTTTGGGAGGTGTGCCTGGCAGAGAACTGCAGAAGTCCCATCGACACAAAGGAGATATACTGTGAAGAGGGGGAAGCCTCCCTCCTGCCCTGCACCTCTTTTCTTTGCGGGGGCCCATCCCCACAAGCTGCTCCCAGTCACTTACTCCCCGGCTGGATTGAACCCTTCAGAGAGGGAACCTTCAAGCTCAGCAGAGCAGCTCTGGGGTGATGCCACACCAGAGCATGATACATCCCAAACCATCAACTTCTGCACAGATTTTCTTGGTGAGAGGGAAGAATATGAAAGCTGCTGTATGTTCCCATTTGAGGAAGGAGCTGACAGTGGCACTTGCCAGGCCTCTGTGATATTGCAGTTCAGGCAGTGATGTTCCACAGAGAGACCAGGCCTTTTGTTTGACCCTTGAAGTCCTTCCAGTATCCCACTCTGTAATAAGGGCATTTTGTCCTCTTGGCCACACTCACACTCCACAGACGTCACTAGTAACCAGGAGCAAGTGTGTTCCCAAATGCCATCCAAATTCTGCTTCAGGGATGGTGGGGAAGCTAAGAGTCTTGCTCTCCCCATGACTCAGCACCCTGGGAGTGGGGGGCCTGGGTGTGAGTGGGCTGCATCATGTTGGAGAACACTTCCCAAGGAGCTGAGTGTGCTCCAACAGCAGTTAGCCTGCACAGGGCACCAGCAACTCCTCTTCTGCACGCTGCTCCTGCGGCCCCAGCCTGGCTCCTCTAAAGGGCCATGTTGCACTAAATAGCCCACCCATAGTCGTAGTGCCGCAGAAACCCAGACACCTGCATCCATCTGGGAGTCACAGCCATCCTCAGCCTGGCCCCTGATGCTCAAGGGGCCATGTGGGCATTGTACAGACACATACAAACACAAACATTCACTCACTCACTCCCTCCAAGGTCCCCTGTAATTCTTGGGATGACAAAAGCCCCAGGCTCCACCATTAACTGTGCTGCTCCTGGCTTTGGCAGGTGACTTGCCTAGGTCAGTAGGTGTTGGATGCATAGGCAAGGGAAGCAGCACTTGTGCTGTGTTTTATAAACGTGTGTGTGTGTTAGCATGCGTGTAAGTCCACAGGCATTTCTTCAGCCAGGGAATCAAACCTGTGCCACTGCTGCAGAGGAGTTCACACAGTCATCTTTGGCACTTCCAGAGTATAGTATAGAGTCCTGGTCAAAAGAAAAATCATGTTTTAGAGGATGTTTTGCCCTCTATTGCCCAAGAGCATAGTTTATTGAAACCAAAGGAATGTGAAAAATCCCCTTTCTCCTGTCTGTGCTGTTTGTTTTCTCTCAGCCCTATCTTTTGGACGTTGAAGCCAACCTTCTTGATCTTCATTTCCCCTTGGAGGTCGTTGCACTTCCTGACTGCTCTCTTGTGCTTAGGACTTAGACATCAGGGAATATTTAAGTACAACACACATACACCCCCGCCACCATTTTTGCTGAATGTTCTTGAGCTTGTGATGCAGTTTTCGTTCTGACCTTTATTAAATCCACATTTTGGGATGTATGTTGCTGTGTCCCCCTGATAATCATGCTGGTGTTAGTCACTCTCCATACCCTTTGCTAGGTAGCCCCTGCTGTTTGCAGTGGTAAGAAGCTGCTGATCTCCACAGTTTGCTACTCTTGACAGCATGAGAAACTTACATTTTTGTTTCTGAAGAGGAAGCAGAGTTTGGTAGGTGTGTGCATTTCCTCACTTTGTGTCCTTTGTTCTGGTGAAGGCCAAGTTGACCCTGACATGCCGGTTTTGTCTCTGTAGGCAGCGGCTTCACAGAAAGATCAGGCCTTGATGTGTGCCTGTACTTTGCTGGGATGCTCGTGGCAGTTGTCAAGGCCAGAAGAAGTCCTGTCTGTTCTCCCTTTGTCTCAAACGCCCTGCAAAGCTGGAGGACAGTTTGCACTGCATGGATCTCTGCTCACTGCTCTCCCTGAGCACAACTCATCTCTTATTCCAGATCACAGACTGCCTCTGAAGCGAGTTCCAGCCCCAAAGCTGAAAGCTGCTTGTGTGTAACTAGCTGTGTTGTCACCAACCCTCTGAGAAAGATAGCTTCTGGCCATTGGGACAGAAGAGTCTCCTTCCTCAATGTCTCTCCCAGGTCTTGGACAGGAGAAGATAGATTGTAAGAACCTTCAGCAGCCAGCCCTGGGTGGGTGGTGGAGGCTGATTGTGCTTTTGGCTAAGTAGTGTCTCTTGCTAGGGGAGGCAGTACATCCTGCCCAAGCTGTTCTCTGCAGGCCCTGTGTGTACACAGCAGGCATGGCAAATGGGATAAAGGTGATGTAAGGAAAGCCACTGGGGCCCTGAGGGTTTCCCATCTTTTTATTTCTTCTCTTCTGTGCATCCTTGCAGGAAATAGAGTAAAGCCTATCATTTGTCTGGAACTGCCATTTCCTTGCAGGATGGCCTGGAGAAGAAGACATGAACTGGAGAGGAGAACTCACAGCCTAAATCACTGTTCTTACAGCCCAGCTAAAAGGACAGCTCAGGGACCGTGAGTAGCAAGAGATCAAATTAGCAGGCAGGGGTAGAAGATTAAATCTACTCCAAAAGCAAGGCCTCACAGTGCTAAACAGGCATTCAGGAATAAGTGACTCTCCAGGACTCAAAGGCTTTAAGAAAGTCTGTGCTAGGCCTGCTCAGTTCACCATGGTGACCCAGTCCCAGCCTGCTTTTCTGGGCATTTACAGTGCCAGAGCAGAGGGAAAACAGGGTTAGTCTTCCCAGTCTAAAAGTAAAGATGCCTTCTGACAGCTTTTCTTGCAGGACAGCAGGATCTGGATTGGATGGGGAAGGTGTTGGCTCTTGTCAGATGTCCTCTCCTCCTCCCCCACTACAGAGACTCCAGTCACCCAGGCCACTAGTGCAGCCCTTCCCTCACTGCCCAGTCATGGTACAAAGGGCAAAAACTGTGTTGTGCATAAATCCCATGGCTACTGGATGGGGTAGCTGGCACAAAATAGGAGGGGGTGGCATCAGGGTAGAGGGAAGAATTAAAGGGAGTTTATACACAGAAGATGAGGAGAGAGTGGTGTGACAAGAGGACTTGAGGAGTGAGGGAACAAGAAAACGAGGACCATGGAAAGAATTTGTTTCTTAAGACAGGCTTTGAATCAGAAGATGAGTGCAATGGGGTTTGTCTAGAGAAGAGCGCAGAAAGGGAAGTGAATCAATGTATCAATGTGGGTTTTGGTGTGTGGAAGCAGGGCACACCTGGCTTGTGCTCTGCTTCCATAGTAATGATGACTGCTAGCAGTTTCCATTTAGATAGATCAGTGGATGGTTGAAGCATCAGATCAGCTCCCTTCTTATCACCCACCCTTCCCAAATCTCCCCCAGGCTTTTGTCATGATCTCCCCATGATGGGGCTGGGTCTCCCCCATGGTGGAGGTGGGATGTGGCCATGTTCACAGCCCTGTGTCCCACCTTGCCTGGCTGTTCCCTGTGCCTGACAAACATGTCCTGGCTGAAAGGAGACCCACAGGTGCATCCTCTCCTCCCTTTTCCCTGACCTTAGCCTCATTATCCTTTACTTTTTTATCCCTCCCTTAGCTTTCGGTCTTGCCTGTGGATAGAGCTCCCCAAAGCTTTTGGTGAGACCTTCATTAAACATCCACACTCTCAGTGTCTGGGAGGGCAGAGGGTGATTGCCCCTGCAGCTCCCCTGGCTGGGAGAGAAGTGCATGTCTTCCACCCCTCTCTGTCCCCTTGTGTTTTGTGTGTGGAAAATCTTAACCCGCTTCTTTTTCTCTGGGTTCCCTTGTTGGCTCTTATCCCTGTGGGTGGGTCATTTCCTTGTCTCCATTGCAAAGTCATCCTTGCAAAAACAGCAGCATGAGCGGGAATATGGAGATGGTTAGAGAGAGCCACAGAGCCAGGGCCCAACTCTGCTTCTGTAGGAGCTGAGGAGGCCTTTGGCAACTCAAAACTGTGGCCACACGGTCCTGTGCACAGTGCTGGGCTCCAGAGAACACTTTTGTTGTTTATCATTTCATTGTCTGTAATTGGTTTCCTACTGAATTTGTTTGCTTGGTTTGTTTTGCAGTGTGTTTCTGGGAATATTCTGCATCTCTGTATTTTAATTACAGTAAAATTTGAGGATAAAAACCATGATTATGCTGGCTCTTGTTCCTAGTGGGGGGAAATGAGGAGAGGAAGCACAATTGAAGGAAGATGTTAGAGATTCCTTGGGAAATTAGATCTCTCCCCTAAGGGCTCTAGATGAGGCACCAAGCAAGGCAGAATCTCCATCCCTGCTTAAACTAGGACATAGCTTTCAAGTGTGGTTCAAAAGCCATTTTGCTGCAGGCGCCTTTCCTGATTGGAATGGTAAGAACAGTTTGGATAAGACTTCTAAACTCAATTTTTTGTGTTGGTTTAAAGACCGGTGCATAGAGGGCTTTCAGGCTGGGGACAGCTGGCCTAGCCCTGAAAGTGGGATCTCAGCAGCCGAAGATGGGAAATTTTGCCTCTACAACCGCTGTTCCTTCAGGCAGGTTTGTATAGCCACTTTTCCCAGCTGAGGAAGCAAATTCTGCTCACAGCAGCCTGCTCCTTCTGCAGGAGATGGGCATTTGACATCCCTCCCCAGGGGTGTGGCAAGGCCCCATGGGGCAGCCTGACCCTCTCTGGCTGGCAGTGTTGGTGCTGGGGGGCACAGCCAGCAACTCCAGGCACCTCATCTGCTCCACGGGCACTTAACCCAGGGCAGAGCCACGCAGTGCTCCCTGGAATGCACAGCCCTCAGGGAGGATTGCAAGCCAGTGGCCGGGCAGTGCTGGATCAGCCACAAGACAGGGTGTCCCTTTTACTGGGTCGAGGCCAGGAGCAAACAGCTCAGCATTTGTTAAGTGCTGACAAAAGGATTAATTTAGTAACTAATAACAGGGCAATCAAGCCATTTATTTGGTTGGCATTTTGCTGCCAGCTGCTTGGGAAGAGCAGCACACAGTCCACCAATAAGGCTGTCTGCAGCCACCTCTGCCACCTGCCCTGTTCCTCCGTCCTCCCTTGCAGACTCAGCCAGGCAGTGTGGCTTGGGAGGCACCAAGCTGGTGGCAGGAGCAGGTTTGGCAATGACAGGTTGCTGAAGACACCTGGGGACGTGGTCTCTTCCAGGGGCTTCCCTATGCCCACTGTGATAAGTGCCCATCCCACAGCAAGTGCACACCATCCCCCCATTCCTCCTCCCAGAGCTGGAATCATCCATGTAGCCTTGCAGACAGCACAGATGAAGTACAGGTGCTGGAGCCATGAGCCTTGAGAAGCTCTCAGGTACCTCACAGCTTCTCTCTCACCTTTCCTGCAGCCCAGCTGGTTTGCCTCATTAAGCCAAGTCACAAAACACCACTAACAAGCTGCTCCTCTAGAGGTCTTTTAGGGGTGAAAGGATGGTGCAAAATCACCTATAGTTACAGCTTTGTCCTGTTGCACTCAGGCAGTGTGTCCTGTCCCCCTGTGTGCAACTGCAGCACCCAGTCTCCTCCCAAGAAAGAGTGGGCAAAAGCTGGTGGGCAGCAGAGCTCGGAAGAGACCTTTGGAGAGAAGACCTGCCCAGGTAGGTGGGCTGTGGGTGGCTCAGACACCTCTGGGCCAGGAGCGGGCCCAAAGCTGGGAGTGTGCAGCTGGGAGTAGATGTCACAAGTTGTAGTCTCATCTCCCTGTGGGTCGCTGCCCTGCCTAGCTCCAAGAGCAACTGGAAAACTGCTGGGCCACTGTTGTCCTCTGTACCTAGAGGACTGGCCTCAGTGGCTTCCCATCTGCAGCTGCTTGTGGTCTGCAGGACGTGTTGACTGTTGGGACTGTGCCAGCTGGGTTGGAGGAGCTGGCCAGCTGTTTCATCAGACAGGGATCAAGGAGACCAGCATTGTCTTGTGTAAGGCTTGCAATGTTCCTGCCCTGCATGCCTGGCTCCCCCATTCAGCAGCTTTCTGACCTGCCTGTCATGGTTGTAGCTGGCACGCAGCTGCCAGATAAATGTGGCCATATCAGACCTCCAAACTCAAACAGCCTAGAACATGGCCATATTTATGTGGCAGCTGCATGCCAGCTACAGCTGTGACACCTGCCCAGCCCACAGGCCCAGGTGTCTTGCAGGCAGCAGGCAGCTCATGAAGGAATAATTGTGTATTTCCAGGATCATCTTGTTAGTTCATTTTCATTCTGGCAGTTTCATGACCTGCACCAGAGCACCTTCCCTGTCCTCCAGGGCAGGCCATGCCTGGCATCAGCACTGTCAGACATGGTGGGGGGCAGCCTGATGGGAATGGGTTCACTGTGCTGGTGCCATTAGCACTCTGGAGTCAGGCACTCCAGCAAGCCTCATGCCCTCATGCAAACCAGCAAGTTTTCAGGTCAGTAAATAACCACGGGTTCTTGCTTTTGGCTTAACTGCCTGCATTTTGACACACTTCAGATGCAAACATGCACACGCCTGGAGGTGGCTGCGGCTCCCCGCCCCCCCTGGGGGCTGTGGTGTCTCCTCCCCCAGCCTTGTCCTACCTGCTCCTGCTCCCGCTCCCAGCCTCGCAGGAGTCGGGCAAACCAGGAGATGCTGCTGTTTGCCTGGTGGTGCATCCACCCCAGTATACTTGCTGAGGTCTTTCAGTTGAAGTTCACCCCCAGGTCAGTTTTATTGCACTTTTATTTACAGAAAACACAGAAATAAAGCATTAAATGTGTTGGGCTTTTACCAAATGACCCAATCACTTTTTTCCCTTTTTTTTTTTCTTCCTTTTAGTGGGTTTTTGGCACAAAGAAATATCACAGGTGTTACCAAACAACCATGTAGGAGCAGCTGACCAACTGCCCAGCCCAGTAACAGGACTTAAACAGACAGACATGGTGCACTGAGATCAAAAATGAGGAGGTTGTTCCACTTTCAGCTTCCAGTCTAACGTGTTCATTGAGGGCAGGGGAAGTTATTCTGGAGGGGATGACACCATTCATAAATTATATTTATATTTACCTCTTACATTGTAAAAGTAAACAGTGCAAAAGTACAGTACCCCAGACACCCTTCGGTTTGGAAAGCTTGAAGGTTGCTTTATACATTTTGTGTGTTTTGTAAACATAGTTACCCATCCAGAGTTCTAGCTCTTGATTGGAGAGACCCAACTCCTCCTGGCATCCAAAATGTATTGAGGGGCAGCAGTCACTTCCCCCGGACTCGGCCTTTGAGATTCCCGCTCAAGATTTAGTGCAAATTTTGGAGAGAAAAAGACAAGAGAGAGAAAGAGGGGGAAACAAAAGGAAAGAAAATAAAATAAGGCATCAGTTAGAAACAGTACGCATCAAAACCGGGCCCATTGGGGCTGCCTTAGGAGAAGGGCAGGAAGTCTCTCTCCTCCACCAGGCTGATGGAGAGGTTCTTCAGCTCCTCCTCGGAGCCAGCAGTTTTGTAGCCGAGCTGCGCCAGCACCTGTTGGCAGGCGTGCTGGGTGAACGCCACGATCTCGTAGGACAGACGGAAGCGCCACTTCTCCGCTGTTGCCGCCGAGTTGCGCACCGTCCCGTACTTGTGTTTGGAGGACGACCTGTCTCCTCGGGTGTTGTTCTGTATCCAGCGCTCGACGTTGCTGTCCATGGGGATGCCCAGGAAATCATAGATCTCCTCGGTCTTTTTCATGGGGTTCCTGGCCAGGTCTTCGTACCGCACCAGCATGTACTTGCCCTTGAGCCATGGTGGCCGGTTGAGGCCGGTGGACACAGAGTTCCAGAAGTCCTCGCACACTGTGGTGAGCTGGGTCACGTCCAGGTTGTATGGCTTCCTGCCAGTGCCGTCCCAGATCCTCCACAGCCGGTAGGTGTCTCGGAAGGTCTCGCTCCGGGATGCCAGGATCCCCCGGGGGTCCCTCACCAGCTGGATGACCTTCAAGTTCAGCCGCGGGTCCTCCACCAGGGCCCGGAGGTCACTGACCTCAGGCACCCGTACGGTTTTGATGGCCACGTGGCCGTGCTCTCTGCAGGACTCAGTGGCCAGTGTCAGGTTCAAGGTCCCACACTTCTTCACGCAGTCTCCTTCCTCCAAGTGGAGATCCACAGCTCCCAGGGACTCACATACCGGCGGTGAGCACAGGGCCTTGCTGGCTCCCCTGCGGAAGAGGCGGTCGGTGGTATGGTTGACAGGCTGGGGCTTGATGTAGTTCTCCAGGAAGTAGAGGTCGCAGTCATACAGGCTCCTCAGCAGGTCTCGGCTGGCGCCCAGCATGACCCGCCTGTCTGTCGTACTCTTGCTCTGGGTCAGCTTTGGGATCAGGGTGTACTGGACGTGGTAGAGGGGCTCAAATAAATAGAAGACATCGAAGTGCTGGTTGAACAGCTGCCCGACAAATGAGGAGCCACTGCGGGTGGTGGCAAGGATGAGAACATGAGTCTTCCTGGAGAGGTTGTACGGGAAAGTGGGATTCTCATCGCACAGCCTGTCAGCCACATCAGTGTCCTGGCTCAGGCTGCAGTTCACAGGATTAGGGATGGGGCAGCTGTGGAAGGACTTGGCAGTGAAGGTCCGGATTGCTGTGTACTGAATTGCAATGGATGCCAAGGCTAGGAGGAGTACAGCCTTCCAGGAACATTGCATGGCTGGTCACCTTCATGGAGCTTCTTCGCAGGTTGTCTTGGTGTCTGCAACCCAACAGAGAATTCACAGGTTGAGCATGGTCTGCCAAGTATCCAACTGATGCAGGTACCAACAAATGCCCTCCTAATGTACATCCATCAGTCACATGTGAATCCCAGTCACACACTGCCGAGCCCCATTTCAGACAAGAAGAATAACAGGCAGAGGCTGGCAAGCCTGGAGAAACATGTCCAGCCAGGACTTCAGCCCTGTTCCTTCCAGGCTATGAGTGTACATAAATCTTGTGGCCCATAGCTCACCCCATGCACTGCAGCCCACACAGGGGGATGTTAGAACCTGGCAGTGACACTGTCTCCATCCAGCTGCTGCAAACTCTCTTCCCCAGCTGCTTTGTGAGTCACTTGTCACTTGGAACCCCAGTGCAGGAGCTGTGGCAGGGAAAGGTCAGGGGATGGTGCTATCTTGCCTCCATCCATTCTGTCCAGCTGTCAGGATAAGGCATGGCCCATCCAGGCCAGCAACCTCCTGCCTGGGAGAGTGGCAGTGTCTCTCCTGGAGCTGCAAACCTCTTTGCACAGAGGCACAACAGCCAGCTCGGTCTGTCAGCCTCTGGGGACCAGTGCAGCCAGAGCTGTGCCCTCAGCAATGAGCTCATGGGGCTGGTAAGATCCTGCTCCACTCTGGGATTCAAGGCTCTCCTATTCTGAGCACCAGAGGGGAAAAACAATACTACAAAGGAGGAAACATGTGAAATTGCATCTCTTCCATACTCTATTTCCGACCAGGGCATCAGCCCTTGGCACCAGGGATGGGTGCAAAGAAGTGTGGGGCTGTAGTTGCAAAGAATAACCTCAGTGGTGCTAGCCCTGCCTTGCTGCTGCCCACACATGGGCAAGGGGAGGGGAAACTGAGCAGGACTGTTGGATGGGATGCTCAGAGACCATGACCAGGGGGGAGGATCTGTCATGCCTGGGAAGCTGCCACATTGCTGGGAGGGGATGTAACTGTGGTGGTGCTTCAGTATTCCCCCGTTCACTAACCAAATAATGTTCATGGACTGCCTGATGCTCTCCAAAGCACAGACATTTCACATCCACATACTATTGCCAACAGGGGATCAGGGTGGGGCTGGGAGATGGAACATAGAGGATGCATCCCAGAAACTCCAAACAAACTAAAACACCTGTGTGTGGGAGGCACACCAGTATAAGCAATGGTTTTGAAACTCCCCTGCACCCATCTTCCCTTGCCTGTCTTCCTTCCATGTTTCTCCTCCCACAGCATGGTACATTCACCTGCCATCCACCTCCAGCAAACCAAGAGGACAAGACCCAAGTATCTCTGCTCCTCACCCAGCAGAGCCCACTGTATCATCATTGCCATTGCTTCCTCTTGCCTGCTCTCTGTGGGTCCCCAGGGAGAACAACGTGCTGGCCCCAAGCTTATGGTGAGTGCCCTGCTCAGCCCCAGCACCAGGTCACTGTGGGTGGGACTGTCAGAGCCAGTGCTGCTGCTGCTTGTACAAGGTCTCTGAGGGAGACCAGTGGGCCAGCGATGGATTTCAGCATGTGAGAGCTGTTCTAGCCCAGAGCACATTGAAATCCCTGATGGGCTTGGGACAGTGCAATGTTCCTGGTGTGTGGTCCCTGCAGAGCCTATAGCAGCTGCTACGGTGTGTTGTTCCCATGTTCTCAATATGTTCCACACCCTGGGGAGGCCCTGTCAGTCAGTAAGTGACACCAGGAGGGCAGCTCAGACCTGCAGGTGAGTAAAAAAGTCTTGCTTTTTTAAAATTATTATTTTTCTTGCTTACTGATTGCCCCAGCTGATTTGTGGAGGCAGGAAGCTTCAGGAGCTATCAACTCCAGAGACCTCTCACTGGAAGCAGGGGTTTAGAGCAGGACCCCAGGACAGGGGGCTGGCACAGCTGCTGCATGCAGCTGCCCACCAGCACTCCCTGTGTCTGTGCACTAAGATCTGTGCTTTAGACCCAGAATGATGCTTTGAATACAGGTTGCTTTCACCTGGACTGCTGCCTGCCAAGGATTGTGGCACATGGCTGGAGGACCAAAGTCAGAGATGCTTGGCTGTTGCTGCTGCTGGATTTGGATTACCACCCTGCAAAGGGGAAACTCTGCCCCAGTGTCCACATGGGATATTCTATCCCTTGGATAAAGTGTTTTTCCAGATCTGGTAAGGGACAGGAGAGTCCCTGCTGGCATCTCCTGGTCCAAGTGTCTTCTGCATGCTACCTAGGTGGAAGCTTTAGTGGGAATGCTTTCCTGCTCTCTAGTGATGGCCAACCACACTGCATCCCTCACACAACCTCAACTCCCGCTCTTTGCTTCATTGCTGATGGATGCTGGAGCAGATGTGACTCAGATTGTCCTGGTTATAGCAGAAGCCTGCTACTGGCTCTCCAAAAAAGGCAAACCAGAGACCAGATGCCTTCTTGGTCCCAATTCCCACCAGATCACTCACTGACTGTGAGCATTTCAGGTTCTCCACCCACACTGACCCATTCCCCTTTGCAATGTCCCAAGTGGCAGAGGGGAAAAAACATGGCATTGATTCACCTCCTTGACTGAGCAAGTGCTAAACCCCAGCCCAGCTTCAGCCTTTGCTGCCCCTTGACGTGTGCCCTGCCCATCTGTTGAGCTGCAGTCAGGGAGGGGAAGGTTTTGGGAGAAGGCTTCCCTCCCTGATGTCTCATCTGTGGCCTTTAAAGCCAGCCAGAGCCTCCTCTCACCTCCCAGCTGGATTTTCTGCCTCCTCCCATCACTGCCTGTCCCTGAGGGGCTGCAGTTCCTGCTCAATCCTGCCCTGGGCTCCAGGGACAGTGGCCACTGGCAGCTGGGTGCTCTGGAGGAGCTCCCGGGGCAGCAAAAGCACATGGCACCTGGGAGCTGCCAGGACAACTGAGGATCACTTTTTCTCCCACTGCCCCTTGTTCATCTGTCAGACAGAGCCAGGCTGGTGTGACCACCTGCCAAGGAGGAGCTGTGCCAGGCTCGGAGGGGCCAGCTGAGCAGTGGCTGCAGCCACCATGCCCCAGGAGGATGTGTCCTGCACACAGGCACAGCAGGACAGCTGCTTGCACTCCCATTCCCACCCTGAGGAACCTTGTTCTTAAACTGGCCTGTTAGCCAGGGCTTGCAGTTCAGACAGCAGCTGAGAGAGGGCCATGCCCACACGAAGCTGCACCTGAGAGTCCTGTGTGAGGCATGGATCGTTTTGGCTCCTCAGCCCCAGACCATGCGAGTCGTCGGATACGCTGGCCTACTAGATGGTTCTGTGCTAGAAGTGTTCTCAGTCAAAATCACCCTCTGCTCTGTCTCCAGCTCAGCTCCACCAAAGATGATGAGCAAATGCAGCCCAAGTTCAGTGTGTCCCTCCAGGCAGTTGGGAGTATGAGATGTAGCATGGGGTGGGGGTACATCACTCACACCTTCCAGCCCCTAGCACTGCTGGTACTGCAAGGGGCCTGCCAGAAGGCACATGGGCTCTTTTGGGACTGTGCTGGGGCCACCACGGCCCCTTTCCCAACCCTAACCCCCTTGTGGTCACAGCATGACAGACGGCACTGCTGCCTTGCCTGCATTTCTGTGCAGCTGCCTGCAGTTGCACTGGGACCAGGCTGTCCGCAAGGGATACACAGCATCCGGCAACCGGCTCTAAGTGCAGCAGGAGGCCAGCCAGGGCCTGGCACAGGGACAGCAGCATTGTCTGTGCGAAGAGGAAGGTGCTGAGCCTTTCCTCTCCCCTGCCCCACTTCCCGCAGCCTTGAGCCTAGAGGAAAGGAAAGGATGGGCGCAGGCAGCGGAACCTCCCCCACCCTGTGCACCTGCCAACGGCAGCGGATGCGTAATCACCTGCCTTCCTCTTCCTCCTCCTCCTCTGCTGACTCCCAGCACTGCTCTGAGGAGATGAGCAGGCAAGAAGCCAGCAAGACGGAGTGCCGGGGAGATCGGAGGTGATGAATTAAGCTGAATGGCATCTGTGAGTCACCGGTGCGGTGCGGGGAGCAGCGAATGCCCCGGCCGGCGCCAGGAGCTCCTGTTCTGGGCATGGTCCCCCGAGGTTTGATGGGAATTACCTGCTTTTGGAGCCATGCAGCCAAGTCGTGGCACTGAAGGCTGCACTGGCAGCTGAGTTCAGGCACTGCCAGGCAGGCTGGAGTCTGTGGGGAAGTTGCAGGGGTCAGTACCTCTCACAGGTCTGCTCCGCTCCAAAAGCAGCTTGGTGTAATGCAGGGCAGTGTCTCATGGCATTGTGGCACTCTCATCCTCGCGGGGCACTCCCACAGCTTCTCCACATGGGCAGCTGCCCTGACTCCTGCCCCAAGCCTTCCCTGCGGGTTCCCTTGCTCCCTGGAGGTGGCCGTACTCAGGCAACTCAGGTGATGGCAGCTTTAGGCAGGAGCCCTTGCAGTTACTGCTACTGCTGTTCTTAAAGCTCTCTCATAGAGCAGTCAAAAAGAACTGCTCTTTTTGGTTGCCTTCCAGGCTGTCCCCCTCCCTCAACAGCTCCCCAGAAGCTGTACCCTCAGCCTGGCTGGGCTCATCCTGAGCTCCCTTTCCACTGTCAGGGAAACCTCTCTGCTTCCCCGTTGGCAGGAAGGAAGGGAAAAGGGAGCTGAAGAAGGTGTGAGGGTCTGTGCAACAGAGGTGCCTTCTCCAGCCTTTGTAAAAGCCCTGGCACACTGGAGGAGAGCCTGAGCTTTGCCAGTTCTTCCCGCAGGCCTGCCTGGTGCCAGTCCAGCTACCGGCACCCTCTACCCCCAAAACCGATTCCCGCCAGCAAGGCTGTTTCCATGGAAACGGCAGAGTGACTCAGGACTTTGGGACCAGCTGGAAAACACAACTGTGAGCAGTGATTGCCTGAGAAGCGCCGGGCCGGGGTCTCAGTGCCAGGGAGAGGAGTGGATGGCTGCAGGAGTGGGCAGGGCTGCCTGCCCAGCTGCCCGCATGCTGGGCACAGGCACGCTGGCACAGAGGAACACACCCTGCACAAGGCCGTGGGTTGTAAAGCAAAACCCCTCTCCAGACCCAAGTCAGACTGCAGCAGGCTCACCAGGGGACACATCCCAAAATGTGACTCACGGCAGACAACCCCTCTTCCCCCTTTCCCTTCCCCCACCCAGAGACTCATGCATGCACAGTCACCAGAGAATTCACAGCACCAACTTCAGTGCCTGCTCAGCCCTGCACCTGCAGCTCTGTCCCCTGCCCAGCATGTAACACCCCTGCATGCCGTGCCCAGAGCAGTACGGCTTGTTGAGGGCTGCTGGAGGGGACAAGTGGCAGCCAGCACCCTGCGGTGCCCCCCTGCCCAGCCAGCAGCCCCACTCCTCCCCACCTCACCACCCAGGCACAAAAGTTAAGTCACAGGTTTGCAAAACAACTCTCAGCCAGTGACCCACTGGCAAAGGCCCTGACACATGCCAGCATTCTCCCGCTGAGCAAAGAGTTTATCCTGTACAACAACATTGTGGCCACTGAGGCAGGGAAGACAGGCTTCTGGTGGGGTGCAAGCTCCCATTTGGTCGCAGTGGCTTAGTCATGCTGCTGGCTCTGCAAAGGCTGGCAGACACCAAACATGCCTGTGGGCCACCCAGGCTGGGCTGCACCCCACCACTCCCCAGAGGAAAGAGAGACCTCTGAGAAAAAGCAGCGCTGAGCTGTCCCTGATCCCCTGCTTGACTCTGGGCACCACCACAGACACGTGAGCAGGGCTGGTCTCTGCCCCCAAGCCTCCCCCTCAGCAAGCCCCACCAACGTGAGATCCTGACGTGGTGGAAATGAATTCTCAGCCTTGCCTCCTCTTCAGCCGTACAGGATTAGAGCTTCCCTGCAGTCACAGCTCCAAAAGCCAGCTGGGACTCGTGCCTGCCACCTTCCTTGGGTGCCTCACCGTGTGCCAAGCGGAGGTGCTTAGTACCCCCAGACTCACTCTGCTCTTGCATTCATCACCTCCTGGAGCACTTTTCTTACAATAAGGCACAGGACTCCTGTGCTCAAGGCCATCCTGGCATGTCCCCTGTTCCCCTATCTCTGTTCTTTCCCGCTGCATTTCAGAGGGACCAACAGATCCTTTAACACGAGAACATTACTGCCCACTTTGACCAGCACTTAAACAGGGCAGGACTTTCAACAAGGAATCGGTCTCTTTCCTACTGGCACACAGCATACACATTTTCAGTTAATTAATCACTATCAAGTAATGCCAACCAACCCCAGTCGGTCCCAGAGTTTTCTTATCACAACATCCACCTGTGCCTGTTTTTCCCTCATCCGCTGAACTGCATCTGCCTCTTCCCGAGGATGCAAACGCTTCGGTAAACCAAATACAGGGGGTTTTGTGCTCTCCACCTTCCCCTGAGCCATCCACCAGCCTGCTGGTGCCTGCTCACTCCCAGAGCACTCTCTGGCAGGAGCTGAGAAGGCTCTTTTGGGATGAACGCGCTCATTCACCACCTCAAAACGCTCTTTTTGCAACGTCCCTAACCTACGGCCGCATCAAGAGCCCGCAAAATCTCGAACCGCACAGCTTTCCCGTAGGATTGCTCCATGCTATGGCGTGCTTGCACCCCACTCTGCGAGGTCTCCTCGTCAGCCTGCGCCGTCACGGCAGGTTTCTCAGACCGCCTGGAGGTCTGACAGCAAACGCCGGGGCATTTGCTCCCCCGGCTGGCGCGGCTACGCGGCCGGGCAGGGCGCCTGGCCTCCCTGTGCCACCGGGGACTTACTCACTTGCTCCAGGCGCAGCTCCTCGCCCAGCAGCAGCCCAAGTTTCGCGGCAGCTCGTTCCCCCGGGGGTCTGGGGCCAGGGCTGCTGTGCCCCCGCCGCTAAGGCAGCCCCGGGCGGCGGCTCCCCCTGCGCGCTCGCAGCCCGGGCCGGGGTCCCGCCGCAGCCAGGCTGGGCACCAGCGGGAAAAGTCCTTCCCGCCGCTGCGGGCGACGTCTCGCTGCCTTGGAAAGTTGGTGGCGCGGAAAGGGTTACGAGAGAGCCCCAGCCCGCCGCCCCCGGGCACCCCCGCCGATCTGCGCCGCTCTCCCCCCACCGCCGATCTGCGCCCCTTACCTGGCGGAACGCCCCGGCGGGCTGTCCCCCGCATCCCCGGCCGCGGATCCTGGGGCGGGGGACGCCCAGCCCGGCCCGGCCCGGGGGCGGCAGCCGGCGGAGCTCAGCGGGCGGCGCTGCGGGGTCTCATCCCTGCCCGCGCTGCCGCCCTGCCCTGCCCTGCCCGCGCGGGCACCCGCCGAGCGGGGCCGCCTCTCCACGCCCTCCGCGCCGGGCGAGGGGCGGGCGGCGAGGGGGCTGCGCCGCTTCCTTCCCTCCTTCCTTCCCTCCCTCCCTTCCTCCCTCCGGCCGGCAGCGCGCACGGGCGCACGCAGCACAGCGCCAGGCACCGGCACCGGCTCCGGCAGAGCCTCCGCGCCGCCCCGTGCTGCCCGCGCCCCGCCGCGCCGCCCGCTCGCCCCAGCCCGGCCGCCGGGATCCCCGGCTTTGCCGGACAGGAAACTCCCCTTTCCTTATTTACCTCCCCGAGGCGCCCGGCCGGAGCGGCCAGATCCCCTCCCGTCGCGGGGGCGGGAGGGCGCCCGGTGAGGCTCCCCCCGTGAGATGTGTCCCCCAGGCTGGGTGCTGACAGGGACAGGGGATCCCTGCGGACCGGCTGGACGCGGGGCAGCGGGACCCTCACACCCTCCTCTCGCCCCACTGCGGCCCCTCGGGCTCTGACGGACTTAGTAGTGACGATGGTGCACATCCATCCCCTCGTTTTCCGCTGGCCTTTGCTCATCAAAAACAATATTGTCATGGGGACTTGTTCTCCAGCGCCAGGAATCCTCCCTGTGCCGCCTAAATCAGGGCTCACCGCCACGGGCAGAGTCCAAAACCCCATCCAGAGTCCAGCATCCCCAGTGATGCCAGTGCAAAAATACTGTCAGGTGATGGCACCTTCCCACCATCCATCCCAGCTTGAAAGGTGGGATAGGACAAGAGGAAAAGAAGCATGGGAGTGTGTCAGAGCAGCTGAAGTGGCTGTGCTCTGACAGTCACATTCCTCCTTCTGCCCCTAGAAACAGGTCAGACATTTACTCTTGGCAACTTTTGAATGTTTCCCTCTTATCTAGCGCTTGCCAACTAAACTGCATTTTTAGCAGTTTAACTGCAGCTCTGCTGAAATGGCAGCTGCCAGCAAAAGATATGTTGTCATTCTGGAGATGAAACAATGGATATTCATTTTTTTATATCCCTGTTTTATTTGAGGCATGTTTGGAGCTGCCTGGGCACCGGGCACAGCAGTTTTCTTCTCACATCCATGTGAGCAACATCCATCTCCTGAAAAATCCTGAGCTCTGCAAGGAGCTGCCTCCCCAGCTCAGGGGTTTCCAAATCTTTACCTCTGACTCTAGGATTTGCAACATGTAACTGTGGGATCACAGGACCAGCATGATCAGCAGCCGCTAGGAACTACACTTGGCAGAGAGCAGGCTACGAGTAGCAGTGGGGCCAGTTCTCTGCGCTGCACTTGTGTCAAGAGAAAAATAAATCCCTGGGAACACTGGGCTTGCCTTCCACTCTCAGAGGGCTGCCAGGCTGTGAAGTGAGTTCAGAGCTATGAGATTGCCTTTAAAACTCGGGAAGCACAATGGCAGATTGTCACGTTTGTTGTTTAGCATTTTGGACTTACATTTGCTGTTTTAGGAGTACTCAGATCTTGTGTGTCCAAAAATACTGGTATTTCTCAAGTTTTTTACAATATCCTGACAGCCCTAGCCCTCCTAATCTAATTTTAGAAAACTTTGTAGGGATTTTATATTTATAAACAGTTGGTGCTTAAATATTATTTCCTTCACCATAGCAACAGCTCCCCATTGTAGCATTCGCTATACAGTGCTGTTGCATTGGTGTATTTCTGTTTTGAATGAGAAAGCCCTGAAGCCACTCTCTCGCTTGTTTTCCTACACCTTGCAAAGGACAATGCCTGTCTGACTCTTCTTGGAGCTGGGAAAGAGCTATGCCACCAGCTGCTGCTGGAAACAAGCCGGTGGTCCTGGGGTTTCTGTTGCTGGTGCTTCTCAGGTGATGCGCTGGCTCAGGCCATCACCGTCCTGCTGATTCATTTGCCATGGTGTAGCCCACCTGGTATATCTGTGCAATGGCCCTGAGTGCCACCCCTGTGTGGCTTACAGGCCTTGGACAGATTTAGGTGCCCATGGCATGCACCTGACCCGTGCTCCCACTTAGCTGGCACCTCCAGTGAGTGGTGGGGAGCAGCTGTGAGCAGGCATCCAGCTGGCTCACAGCCATGGCTGCGCTCCACTCCCACTGGGGGCCAAGGCAAAGGAAGGGCAGGAATGGCAGGATTTCAAGGGGCTTGGCCAAAGGGGGCATAAACCAATCCAGGGACCAGTGCCAGGAAGAAATCAAGGGGCTCGCAGTAAGAATATGAGCCCTGCATGCTTCCCAGTCTTTCCAAGGAGTCAGGGTTTGCTCCTCTCTTACACATCACTGAGACTGCTCTAAAGTTCATCTGCAGAAATCCATGGTGTCCCGCAACTTGGAACAGTCCAGGAGATACTTGGACTCGTACCCACAGGTGCTGTAGAGACTGTCTCATACAAAAGAAAGCATTTGAGGGAATAGTGCAAAAAAATGAGGAATAAAACCAGGGTTGAAGGAGAAACAGATGCTTCTGATTATTTCAGCTGGGCATGATCATGTTTTCTGATGCTGCCCTTGTATTTTAAGTGTTAATCTAGAGAGGTGCTGTTTATTAGTACATATTACAGCTCTCTATCTCTGACTGTTGAGTACTAAAATATTAATTAGGCTCTGTGGTGTGTGTTTGTGGTCAGAGTGTTTTCAGAGGGAAGGACTGCTGTGGCTGTACTTCACCTTCATCAAGAAAATTTGGTTCTGTTTAAAAGGCATCATTTTTCCCCTGTGTGGCTCCAGGCAGGAGAGCAGAGACACTGCTGGTGACTTGGTGAGTCAAACTCACCTTGTAAATTTGGAAGTTTGAAAATATCCGATTTCCATGCTCTTCAGCAACAGATTTCTGCAAAGGGTTTGTATTTTCTTCTCTAAAGCTCAAAAAAAACCCAACATTAACAACATGTTTGGGAATATATGTAATAAAATATCAGCATGTCTGTAAAGGTGATATGAAGGTTAATGTTCTAATCACTCTAAATGTAGTCGGGAGCAAAGTTATGATTCCGTCAGTAACCTGGCCACATTACATACCCCGTATATCCTGCAAAACATCGGTAACATAAAGAGCAAATCATTAGGGCACGTAAATTTAAAGGCAAACTAATAGAAAACATTATTTGTGTGCTTAAGCAGGGCATTTTGCAAGTCTGTGTCAGATGGCAGTGTAGTGTTTGTAAGCCCACCTGCGTGCTACGGGTTTTTTCTGCCGGAGGAGGGGAGGCTGTCCCTGGGCTGCAGCGTCGGCAGCCGCTCCAGCAGCAATGCAGGAGCCTTCCCGCCTGGATCAGGCTTCCCATGCTGGAAGGAAGCGCCTCTCTGGAAGGCCGAGAAGGTAAAAACTTTGCTGCCGTCCCCGGAGGATGGGAGGTGTGAGGCGCAGGCGGAGCTGCTGGCGGCTCGCTGGCGGCCGGGGCGCTGCAGCAGGCGGGGAGCCGCGGGAGGGCTGCGGCGGAGCGGGGCTGCCGCTGCCTTCTCCCCGCCCTGGGGTCCCTTCGGAGGGCTGCAGGGTGCAAGCCTCCCTCCGAGGAGCTTCGGAAGTCTGCCAGAGCCCGATGGGGTTACTGAAATCGTTCCTAAGCCCCGCAGGAGCGCCAGCCGAGATTTCTCGCAGAGTGATTTTTTTGATACCTTGATCTTAAGGGGCAAAGACTGGAATATTTTGGGGACACCTGACTTTCAGAAAATGTTCTTTCTCATTGGCCTTCATGTAGAAGCTTTAACAAAATACTTGACGCTTATCATGCTTCTGTAGTTCAGAAGGGGAGATAAACAGCTCATGCTATAATCCCTTCTCTTGAGCAGCTTATAAATTGTGTGTGCAGGAGTGGCAATGTCCCAAGGATGTGTTTATTTACCCCTGCCTTTCACTCCCCCTTCCTCTTCAGTTTGCCCTCCCAAGAGCCACAAGGAGTCAATATAACACATAAGGTAAAGGAAATGGATGAGGACAAAAGTAACTGCCTCAATGTTATGCAGTCACTTTGACATACTCACAGAATTGTGACTACAGATCAGTTTTAAATTGCTGGGCAGGCGTGGTGGGAGAGATTCTCCTCCTCTACACAAAAATAAACTCAATTAACCACCTATTTGTAAAATCACAGATTTTCGGTGCCAAATAATCATGGGGGCTGCTCAGCTTTGCCCTGTGGGTGACAGGCTACAGCCTTGTACCCAGTAATTCCTGCACCAGAGCTGCCAGCATGGGCACACCTTTGTCTCAGGAGAGAAGCCTTTGCTGCTGTGAGTGAGTTGTTCCAGAGCTTGATGTGCCTGATGGTGAAACATTCCCCTTATTTCTAGGCTGGAGACATTGAGTTTTGGCTTCCAGCCACTGGATCACATTATGCCTTTGCCTATTAGATTAAAGAGCTATCTTCTATCTGAACTATTTCTCTTGTGTAGGTATTAATAGATCATGATCAAGGCACCTCTTAACCTTCTCTCTGAGAAGTTAAATAGACTAAACTTCTTTATCTCTCATACTGAAGCAGAGTTTTCTGGGCTTTTAATGATTCTTGCTGGTCTCTCCAGCCTGCCTGATGTCTGTTTGAAAGCACACACCCCACAAGCACAGACAGCATCTCAGGACTGACCGTGAGAGCAGCTGTGCTAACTCAGCTAAGGATCCTGCCTTGGCTCAGCACACTGTGACCCCTAACAGCCTGGGCTGGTCATCCCCCTAGCATCCCATCTTACTCCTGAGAAACCTCCCAGGATAAGGTCAAGCCTTATAAGCTCCTGGGGTCTGCCTCACTCCTAGCACAGAAAATAACATAAATGGGACAAGGTGCAGTTCTCCCCCAGCTCTGCTCAGCCCTCAGGTCATCCCTCTGAGGCCTGTTCCCACCTCCCCTGAGGTGAGGTCAAGAGGAATATCATCTACTGCTGGAGACCCCAAGCCAGTACCAAAAGCCATACTGCACTCACACATATCTTTGTATTTTTGTTTTCTTCTCTTTACAGGTGTACTTCAGCCTTCACCATGTTAAATATGCCACATAAATCATGCTGTATCCAAGTCAATGCTTTTACTCAGCCTCTAACTTTTGTAGTCCCATTTCCTTGGGAGTTAGAAATACAGTAGTAACTTTAGTGCTGCTTCTGGTGTTTTTAATAAAAATCATTCATATAGTATGAATCTGCAGAGGGGTTGGGTGTGAATTTACTAAGACACTCCATATTTCACTGGACTGAAAAAGGCGGATTCGTGAAAGTGTCAGTGAAGACTGGAGATTGAAAGCCTGGTTAAAGAGCAGTTTGTCTTTTTGACAACCCACACCCCTTCCTAACCAGTCCTGGGCTGCTGCCTCCCTGCCAGCCCCACAGAGCCTTCCCAGCTGCCTCACACAGGTAGAAAAACCCCTCAGAAATGATCTCTCAGAAATCCTTGGTGGCATCAGGTACGTGGGTTGCTTTGATCCCTGAACAAATGACAGGGCTGTCAAAGCCAGCCACGAGTGCTGCCTTTGTGCCATGCCAGGGTTAGGTGCTCCACGTTCACACACTCACATGTCCTGAAAATTCCTATCAGGGATTGAAGAGTGGGGGTCATTCAATCATGGTGCAACACAGAAAGGTCTTACAGAGGGGAAACTGACTTTATTATACAAAATCTCTAATGTGTTTCCCCATTCACGTTCTCTTATGTACAAACACCAAGATGTGTGTCCCCAAGGGTTCTCCAGGATCTCTGTGACCCAGAGGATAGGGGATGCTGGTTGCTGGGTCCTCCCTCTGATTCCTGTGTTCCTCTTGCTGCAAAATCCTGAACTAGTTTTTCGGACTGATGTTGTATGTCTCTTCAGAGCTGTCTTTTGCAACTATGTTCCTACTGGGTTAACAGGAAGAAATAACATGGTGCTGTCTTCTGCTAACACAGCATTTGTCCTGAGGCTTATCAGACCTGGGACTGGTGGTGCTCTGCTTGACTAGCTGGAAATGCATCCTTGCTTATGAATACAGCCCTTCTTTGAGCCCCCATTCTGCTTTTCCCCCAGTTCATATACGAGTTTACATTTGTCTAACATCCATACCAGCCTTAGTATTTCCATTACAAGACTCTGCAAGGACTAAGACATGTAGGGGGATAGAATATAAGTAAATAAAGGTAGTATAGAAAGTAATTGTACCCCCTAAAGAGTTGCAGCTGGGTTAATTATTAAGGATTAGGAGCAGGCCTGATGTTAACAGGCCACAGCTGTAGCCAATCAGAAGAGTGTTATAAAAGAGTGGGTTGGTTGGCTGTGGGGGACTTGAGTCATTGGCTGCTGTGAGGATAAGGAAGAGTCAGTGCCTAGAGGAGTTGCCTCCAAGAAACATCAAGGAGGTACAAAACTCTAGCAATATGGAACCCTTGCAATGTAATGACAACAGAGTTTTGCGCTATAATGACAACAAAGACAGGGAACAGCCTGCCACCTGCCAGGCCTGGATGCTATGTGTCCTGTGTACAGGGGGAAATGAGAGCCTCTCCTTGCAAACTGCCAAGGCTGGGATGCTGGCCTGAGAGGAAGGTTTAGGCTCTGCTGGATCTTAGAGCAGGTCTGTCTCAGTATTGAGGCACTTTGGGTCAGGTTAATTTCCCATGTTGTAAAAAAAGTATGCAAGGTCTTAGATTGTATGTGGTGCTGTTTGCTACTTGCAGTGCTTTGGGGGTTTTTAAGTTACTGTGAGGTTGGTATTGCCATGGCCACCACATTTGATAGGGATCCCCCCAGAGTGGAGACACTCTGAGAGGAACTGGCTAGTCCCCAGGGAGAGTGTGGAGGCTGCTGTGTCTTGTCTGCAGTACTTGAGACTAGAGAAAATCCGACTGGGGGACTGTAGTTCTGTCCTGAGATAGTTTTGCCTCTATTCCAGCTCAGGGATTGCCCTGGTGAGGGCATGTCTGCCTAAGGGATTAGGGTGCTTGCTCAGGAAGGGGCTGCTGGCCTGGCCATGCAGCAGCAGGAGGTGATGGGACCCACTGTGCCCCCAGCCCTGACCCCAAGAGGCAAGCACTGTCTCTGGCAGAGTGCCCAGGGCAGTGGTACTGGAGCATCCCAGAGCTATGTCTCTGCTGGAGAGCCGGGTGTGACCCACCTCACCGGAATGCACAGCATCTGCGCTGCCTCCCCAGCCCTTTTCATGTGGTTGTCACACTTCTGCAGAACCTTAAATTAGCTGGGCATCAGTGGAGTCTCTCATTTCATCCTAAACTGCCTGAAGTTCACAAAGCCTCTGTGGGAGCCTCCACATAACTGGGATGCAGATGAGTTGGTGACATTGCCACTGCAAGCCTAGCCCAAGCAGCTGCCTGTCTCTCTAAGGGCAGATGGGTCCCCTCCAGCTGCTGCTCAGAGGATGCAGCAGCTTTTGCTCTGAATCCCTGTGCAGTGTTGGGTACCAGCCCCATGCCCCCTCCCCAAAACATGGTGGCATCTATGAGCCTGAAAGGACTTCCTCACTGGCAGTGCGCTGCTCCTTGCTAAGTGTGCAGGGCTGCCCTGGGAGGGAAGGGGATGAACCTGCTTTCCACTGGGTCTGTGCTGGCAAAGGTGGGGAGCTGCTGCTCCACCCTGCCCTGAAACCCCAATCCCTGAAACACTGCCATGTGTCTTGGCACAGGACATGGCTCCAGGGCTCAGACAGAAAATGCTGTTTAACGTCGGACAGGTCATGCACCCAGGTCACTGTGGAAGTTATTTTTCCTTTGACACACCTGTCATGAGAGTAGGGTGGGAGAGGCTGGGGGGCTTTGCCTCGGGCACCCTGCCGCCCCTTGCGAGGTGCGTCACAGCCGGGCCTCCCTTGGCTGCAGGTGCCGGAAGCCTCGGGGCCAGCTTCCCCAGGCAGACGTCCTTCCTTCCTCGATTTGTGTGGGTACTGGTGGCTGCAGGAGCTCCAAGGGCCAGGGAGGGCTGGCGTCCTGCCACTGTTCCGTCCCCGGCCAGGCGTGTCCCAAGGAGAGGGGGAGCAGAGAGCGCGGGGAGAGCCCATCAGCTGCTTTGGGGAGCACCGGAGTGCTGGTGGCCTTGCTGAGCAGAGCTGCAGCTTCACATGGAGGGCTGGGGACGGGCAACAAAGTCACGTCAGGAGAGCTCAAAGAGAGGGGATGAAGTGCCAGGGTGGTGGGAGCGGCAGGGCACGGGGCAGGAGGAGCAGAGCCGAGGCTGCTCTCCTCTGGGAGCTGCAGAAGCGCACGCCAGGTGCCTCATCCCGCTGCAGCCCCTGGCTGCGGGCAGCGATACAAACCTGCCTTCTCAAGGAGCCCTGCGAGCTCGGGGCTGCCAGTGTGGGCTGGCAGCCTCTCCACGTGCCCGTGTCCCTGCTCCGTCCCTGCCGGCAGTGAGGCCCTCAGGGGGCCGCCCAGCGCAGAGCCCGGCCTGCCAGCGGGGACGGGCCGGCTGCGGCCGGGGCTCCTCCTGCCCAGCCGGGGCCGTCTCCCACCCTGCCGCGCCGCCCTGCTCTTACAGCGCGCTCCCTCCCTGGGCCTGCAGGCTGCTTGATAATTGGGCTTCCCCTGCAAGCCCGGCTGGGGAAGAGGGTGGAAAGTCAGGGCATGGCTCATGATGCCAGTAGGGAGCTCTAGGTGGTCCCATGGGACCATGAAGGCCATGTGGGAGCTTAGGTTGGGCACCAGGCAGCCAAAGAGGCCGCAGCACCGCAGGGGCGCAGGCTGGCTGGGGTCCACGGGAGTTTTCACTTCAGAATTCCACTTGTGTACCTGTGGCTGTTGCTGTTAGTATCTGAGCATCAAAATCCTGGCTTAACTCTGTGATACAGATTCAGGTGCCTTTCAAGTTCACCGAGCTCCCTAAGACCTGCTGCTTCCTGCTTCCCTGCCCTTGCTCGGGGCTTGCCCATGCTTTTGGCTGTGCTGGAGGGGGAACAGGGAGCAGCCTTTTCCCCACAGGACACCTCTTGTGCTGATTCTGCATCTTGGTGCTGCTTCTCCTCCAGGCATAACACTGGAATGGATTCCCAGGCTGCTGACCCAGCACTGTGACAGGAGCAGAGAAGGACACTGCCTGGTGCTCCAGAGGAGGGCAAGAGGACGTCTTGGGTCCTCTCAGGCCAAAGCAATGAGCAGGGTCTCTGGGCTGGGACACCTCCACTCTAAACAGGCACTGCCTGGCTCCTCCGGGAAATGCCCATGGAAAAGGTTCATGGCTGCAAAAGTGAATGACGGGGTACATTGTGTTTGTGCACTGCTCTCACAGCAGCCAGCAACGCATCTTAGGACTGTCTCAGGGCCTGATCCTTCCCTGAGGAGCGTGGTTAGACAGCATGCAGTGAAGTCAGAAAGAAGGAAGGGTCACCTATGGAGCAGGAGGCGCCAGCACAAGAGGTCAGCTGAGGCACAGGGCCTTGCTGGCTCCCCAGACAGATGCAGGAAATCTCTGCAGAGAGCACTGCCTTGGGCCCCACAGCAGGACTTGTGGAGGCTTGACACTGGAAGTGTGATGTCTTGAGCCATTTTGTTGCCCCACATATTTTGAGCTCTTACTCTTTGTTCTTCCTCAGTGGCTTCTCTTGCTGTCCCAGGCAGCTGTGAAGCTCCTTGCTTGCACCTTCCAGTTTGATTCGGTGGGCCACTTGTTTTTTCCACTTGTTCTTTTGTCGTGCCTCTTTTAGAGCTGCATTGATTTCTCTCTTTGCGTGACTTCGACAAAAGCTGCTCTTTGCTCCCAGCTGTGGATGCTGTTTTTTGCCATCCCTTCGCTTCCCTTTGAAAACACTTGCTTTGCTAACACCTGCAAGCAAGGAGGCACTTAAAACCCCTGAGGATGGATAGATGAAAGGCTTGGATTTATTCCCCAGTGTAAACTACAGCAGCTTGGGGTCTGCTGCAATTTAAACAGCCTCCTCTGGGCTGGCTGTGCCTCATCCATGAGCCACCCCCTCTAGAACTGGTCCAGAGCTGGCAGCAATTCAGTGGAAACCAAGGGGTGATATTTTGGGTTTGATGAAACTATCCTTTCCCAAGAATTTATTGGATGGCATCTCATTTCATTGTGGCTTTCACCTGCCCACAGCTATTCCAAGACCAAGGGAACCCTCCTGGGGCTTCCTAAGGATGGAATCAGAGACCATCATGGTGCTTGCAGAGTCGAGGTTTCTTCTGACTTCCTGTAGCCTTTGAAGAGGCAGAGGAGAGCTAAGCAGGGGTTTCAGGCACTCACTGGGGATGGACTGCACCCACCAGCTTTGCCAGATGAAGAGGCAGAACTGGGACAATGCCCTGCTCTGCAAAGGGTCATGACTGGCTCCCAGGAGAAGGGACAAAACCAGGTGTCTGACTGGACCTGGGTGGGTTTGTGTATTGCCCAGTGCCCCCTGGAAACCTGCCTCCTGGCCCAAGGCAGTAGTCCCCAAAGCCCTGGGGGAACAGGTGAGAGGGCTCACTGCTTTCTCCTGGAGCTGGGGCAGCCTGAGCCATCTGACAGTGGGGTGGCATCCAACATGCACAGGCACCATCTGCTGCAGCACAATGCCACCTGTCCATGCTGCCCCCACTGCTGTCCCCTTTCCCCTGCACTGCCTGGTCCCACCATGCTCCAAGCAGAGCAAACAAGTCAAGAACATAAAAAACTTAATGTAAAACTAATTTGTCAGTCATAAAAAAGTGGGAAAGGCTTCAGCGGATTTTCTGCTCATTTTATTCAGCTTCCCCAGCAGGCAACATGTGCCTCCCATCTCTGACAAGGCAGCTCTCCCTCAGCACCATGGTGGGAGCCTTGCACTGCCAGGGAGAGAGGGGCTCCCTCAGGGAGTCAGTAAAGGAGAAGCCTGGAGGAGGCCTGTGAAGCAGGGGGAGGGAGGAGGGAGCTTCTGGCTGTGAGGGAAGAGCTTCTAAGAAGATGCTGCCACCAATCTGAGCAAAGTTTAGCCCCTTGCAGCTTGGGAAAGGTCTGGGACCACCTCTCAAGTTTGTGTGGGCAGGGGCTTAGGGCCACAAGAAAACTGCCAGGGGCTTCAGGTAGGTTTCAAGTCCTACCTCTTCCTCAAATCAGGATCAGCTATGGAGCCAGACTGGGCTGCTCATGGCATTATCTGGTCAGGTCTTGCAAAACTCCAAGCATGGAGGGTGCCATGATATTTGTGGGATTTTTCTCCTTAAATAGTGGCACCAGACCCATTTTCCAGGACTGTGAAGTGTGTGAGGGACCTGGGCATCCACCTGCTGGGGGAAGCATGAGAAGAGAAAGCTTGATGGACATGTTTCATTGTCCCGCTAGGGAGCGGGGGTGGAATAGTGATGGATCCCCACAGGACTGCAGGTTGAAACTGAGAGTAGCATTTGAGGTTGGGTGTGTCTTTGGCATGGCTGAGGCAATCAATGGGCAGTCTGTGCCTCTAGAGAGCCCCAGCAGCATCCTAGGCTACCATGTCCAGCCCAGGGTGGCTGCCAGAGGCTGAAACAGACTGGGACAGTTTGTTTAAAAGCAGGAGAACAGGCTGGGAAGCTGGAGTGTAGAGAGCAAAGGAGCCTTATGTCTGCTTAAGAGATGGAGCCAGGGTAGCAAATACCTAAGGGAGGAGGGAGAAGAGGGATGAAGCTAGAGAGAAAGAAGTGAAAGTGGGTGGGAAGCTGCCTGATAATCCTGGGTCCAAGGCTGCAGAATGGTCCCTGGGAAAGAAGTGTAAATCTTTCACATGAGCCTGGACAAAAGTCCTCAGGGAATCAAGCACCAGCCAGAGAGCTGCAGGCACAGCCTCTCCCCAGGCTGCTGTGGGCAGAGTGGCAGCAAGGAGAATGTGACATCCCTGGAGGACTGCACGTCATGCCGTGACTCGCTGGCACCGTGGGGCTCAGTGGCAGCCAGGGCTGGTGGCTGAGCAGCAGGAGCTGAGACATCTGTCCCCAGGAGGGAGCTGCTCACAGAGGGCATGCATGAGCCCATCCCTTGGGATGTGTCCATGTCAAGTCACCCCAAAAAGCATTTTCTGAGAACCAAGACTTTGTCCTTTCCTGCCCTTCCAAACTTGAAGGACCCACAAAAGGGAGCCAGCAGGGCCTGACCACCACTTAGCCCTCTGGTCATTGGGTACCTCTCCAAAATATTGCATTAGGGTCTTTGAAAGCTCTAGATTAGCACTGGCATTTGAATGTTGCCCATTTCATATTAGCATGCACACAGAAGTGCAGCAATTCAATACAAACCATATACTGGTGCGTTGTACTAAATGCATATTAATCCAAAGAGCTTCATGTACTGAGTGTGCAGTGAGGTATTTAAATTTGTAGCAGCGATTAGTACTGCCTCGCATTAAACCACATATTTATCAGAATTGGTGTTTTGATGTCTGTAATATGCCACCAGAAGCTGTGATTCTTTTTAGCCTTCCAAAATGTTTTTTCCCCTGGTTACCATATCTGTGATACCAGGTCAGACTGGGTCAAATCCCTAGGAGCTCTGGAACAGCAATGCCCCATGGAGACATCCCTGCCACAGGAGGTGTTATTGTGGAAATCTCAGAGGCTGAAGCACTGGGATTTCCCTGCTGTCATTTTTCTGCTGGATCATTCAGGGCAAGTGCTGTTGTGTTTCTCTGCTGTAGTCATGTGGCAGAAGAGCACGTGTTTGCCCACTGCTCCCCCAGAGCACATGGAGAGGCTAGAGATGCTCTGGGAGCCTGGCAGGAGGGAAGGAGGGATGGGTGAGGGGGGGCTCAGGAGGGCAGCTCTGGCATATGTAGTAAGGCTGTACCTGGCTGTCAGGAGGGTTTGCAGGGGAGCAGCACAAGGAGTGCAGGCACTGGAATGCAGGGGTGCTGCAGCCAAAAGCCTCTGCATCGAGGAGTGCAAAAGTCAAAGAAAGGGAGGGAAACTCAATGGAAGTGGCATCAGGGAGAAATACCAGAGTAAGGAATAGGCTTCTGCCTCTGAAATTTTATGGTCTTGGGCAAAATCATTCAAGTGCTGGGCAAAAACTGGCCCCATCCTCTCTCACATGCCTGTGTCCCTGTCTATGCCCTGGGCTGCTGGGCACTCCCAGCCTCCCTGCTACCCTTCCCCAGAGAGGGCACTGAGCTCCCTCCTGGCAGTGCATAAGCCATACTGGGGGGACTGGCTGGGGCATGGCAACAAGGATGGGTTTAGCTGTCTGTGGTCCACAGTGGTGGTATTCAGAACGTCCCATCTGCCGCAACTTCCATCTCCAAGGGTCACAGGTGATGCCCACAGTGCCAGGCAGCTCCATGGACCTTGTTTGTCTCTGGAGAGTTCAAGCCAGCAGAGCTCCAGCCCTGCAGCACAGCCCCACAGAGCCAAGGTGCGAGCGTGCCTGGGGTTCAGCAGAGGAACTGCTTGGTCCCAGCTGCCTGGAGAAGTGAAGGATAATGTGCGGGCAGTCAGTGATGGATGGCAGGGCAAGTCCTGAGATGAGGAGATGGATTGCACTGCTTGCGAGAGGAGTGGGAGGGAGGCTGAAGGGCAGGGGCAGTGCATTCCTTGGAGCTGTGCAGAGCTGCTGATGTGAGAGTTATGGCCCCATGGCATTGCAGCAGGGTCTCCAAAGGCTGGAGGTGTGGGAGAAAGGCTACAGGAACAACTGGGAGCAGTAGCAGTCCTGAGGGGCTGCTTAGATGCCACTCCCAGCACCTCCTTGCTGGATGTGCGGAAAACACTGTGGTCAGAGTCTGTCCCACATCTGTCCCACAGTACTGAGCTGCTCCAGCTGCAGAGAGCAAGATCCTGACACGGAGGGGGCCTCCTTCCCAGGGCACAGAAACACCTCTGGCTTGGAACAAGCGATGCGAAGGAGCAAACAGGTGGGAACCTCAAACACCTTCTCAAGCAAGCAGCAGTCACAGCCTGTCCTGGAAGGCCAGGGAGAAGTGGTGTTTGTGCCCATGTAGCACAACTCGGGTTGTGCTAGTGCTTACAGCATGATTGGGGTTTGCTTTTACATTGAAGGGCAAAAGAACAGTGATCTTTCTCCAAAGCATCAGGCAGCTCCTAAACTTGCCTCCAGCAAGTTCTCCATTTCCCAACAAACTAGGGTGGTTTTTTGGCTGGAAAGGGATACATTGAGTCCATTACTGTCCACAGGGCACCTGCTGCTTCTGTCATTTCTAACCAGCTCTATGAGAGGAGTGAGTGGGAGTTACTCATTTCTGCAGTAATCTCTCTTTCCCAACAGCATCAACAAATGAAGGCTGTACCCCAGAAAATGGCAGGGGAAAAAAGCAATGTGTCCTTCTGGCTAAGCAGATCCCTGCTCAGATTTGGAAGATTTGCCACAAGACAGGGGGACACCCATAATGTGCCCAAACCCACACAAGAGTAAATTGCTATCCTGTCTTCCCCTCTCTTATTCACCTGGGAGGGAGGAAAGCCATGTACCGGCATCCAGAGTTTCAAGCATCATCCTCTGATCGATAGTCACAGCTGAGGTTCTGGTCCAGCAAAATGGGGAGAGGCAGCCCCTGGGGGCCTCTGTGACCAGTGCACTCTTGGGTTAAATGTGAACCCACCTGAGAGGGAAAGTGGGTCAGGGCAGTCTCCCTCAACTCACTATCAGGTTAATTTGATTGCCCGTTTAGTCGGAGCAGAAGGAAATTGTGGGCTCTGACTCCCACCCTTCCCTTTGATCTGTTTCTGTTGCTGCAGGCGCTTGCTTCTTTCTGCAAGGACTGGATTCAGAGCCCTAAAAAGCTGATTGTTTGCAAGACAAGACTCTGGAGCAGGGTGAGATGGATGGTGGGGGATGGGCCTCGGAAGAGCCCCTTTCCCCAGCAGAACAGTGGCATGGGTCAAAGCACCAGCTTTTTGCACATCAGCCCTGCTAACCTTGCCTTGCTGCTGGGCTGCAGCAGCAGCTCCCCAGGGCTCACCATCAAGGACACCTGGACAGCATTGTCCTCCCTGCAAAGTGCAGTGGTGAGTCCAGGTCTCCCTGGGAAACAGAGACACCATGAAGCTCAGCACTAAAATAGCCTGTTCCCATCTCTGGTTCCAGTGGTGAGAGTCCAGGCAGGGTCTGGGGAAGGGGAAGGCCATCCTTCCCTGAGCTGATGGAATGGGATGTCTCCTGCTCACCTAGAGCCTGGGAGAAGCTGGACAAAGAGCAGCATGTTGCTGGCAGGTGGCACTGGTGCCTTTGTGCTCCCAGAGCTGTGTGTTTGTCCCACGTGCCACAGCTGCCCTGAACCTGTCTGGTTCCAACGCAGCCATTGTGGCCTGGCTGCAGCTTCCCCCACTGCAGGTTATGGCTGTGCAGGCCCAGGAGCTGTGGGATTCACCTGGCCGAGCACAGGTGACATGGATCCACCTGTCCATCCATGCTGCTGCTGCCAGGGCTGGCTGCACGTGCTTTGCAGGGGAGAGTGAAGCCATCCGAGTGGTGCTGGTTTATTTTGCAGGCGACACTAATTTTCTGCCTGCTGCACACTCTTTAATTAAGCGCTCAGAGGATGTGGGGCAGAGGCGTAATGAGCACTCTGTTTGCATATCAAAAGGCAGCATCATTAATATCCCTGCTCTCACAAGAGCTCTCAGAAGGCAGGCGGGTCAGGGGCAGGGAGGCTGGGGCCCTGCCCTGCTCGGGGTGCCAGGGCTGCTGTGCTGGGCAGGGAGCAGGAAGCCTCAGCCTCGGGCCCTGGGGGGGGGCAGCAGAAGGGCTTTGTCAAGGCAGGGAGGTAACAGGGCACTTTCTTAGCAAAGGGGGATCTCACTGAGGATTTTTGGCAATGTTGCCCAGATCTAGCCACGTGCCAGGCTGCTCTGCAACAGTTCCTTTTCTTGACTCTCCTACCAGGCTGGAGGAGCTGTCCCCAGGCGACCCCTTGCTGGCCAGTTAGAGTGGCCCTGGAAGGCTGCACTGAAGTGGCTGATTGTTCAGATAAAGCTTATCCTGTTACCCAGGCTGTTTGTTGCTGTACAGCATTTGCACAGAGAAGTCCCTGTAGATCTCAATTTGGCCATGCTCAGACAGCAGGATTAAATGTTCCTTTGCTTCTGTCTCCTGCATGGAGGAAATCAGCTACTGGGGTGATGGTTTACTCCTACACATGCACTTGTCTTTCTCCTTGACTCTCCTGTAATTAAATATAAAAAGTTCCCAGGGGATAGGGAAGATGGCATGCCAGGGCATCCTTGGCTCTCTCTGCACGTCTGGACACAGTGTGCTTAGTGGGATTCTGTCCTTGCCAGGCTCTTGAGGTTTTTTTGTCAGCAAGAGACTTGTTTTGAACACTCGGGTTAGCCCATGCACTTACCAGCAGGCTGAGCAGGCAGCCCCAGGTGGGACTTGTCTGGCAGGCACTGGATTTTGCTTCTGAAAAGCTGGGGGAAGTCTGTGTAGGCTTTGCAAAGTTCTGGGATGAGAAATGTGATGCCCAGGATTTCTTCTGCTCTGCTCCCACTTTCTCTCAACTCCTTCTGCTTCCATGGTGCCTGTGTTTGTGTGGGTAACATCACCTAGATGGTCTCAAGGAGACAAGGATTTCTAGCTCCTGGGAGAAGGGGACAAAAGAATTTCTAAGGCTTGATTTTCTCCCTTGATCGTCCTTCCTTTTAGACAGGGCACTGAGAGATACTGTTAGGGGCTGCCTGTAGCTAAGAGCACACAAGCTGAGGCACCAAGAGGGAAAAACGCCCTGCTGGAGGTGTAGCAAATACCTGGCTCTTTTCCTCCCTTTTCAGATGCACTTGGAAGTGCCTTTGGAGGAAGTAACCCTATCTAAACAGGAATACATGCACTTCCTCAGCTGAGAAAACCCTTCCTGACTCTCCTGACCCTGCCTGGCTCCCCAGCAGCCGTCTCTGTCTGAGCCCCTCCATGGCCATGGGAAGGATAGGGAAAGCTTTGTGAAATGCAGGAGCTCTGGTTTGGTAGCAGAGCGTGTTATCAAAGGGAATTCTACCCTCCAAGTTCATTATCCATGCTGCCAGTCAACAAAATAAACTGATTTCTGTGCTGTGCCTCAAAAACTTTATATAAAAGCCAACCAAAGATACACTTAAGTGGATCATATTGTAAGGCAAATTTACTACCAGGTTCCTTTAAGCCATTTAGAGGTAGAACAACACAATGATCAAATTAAGGGCACAATTAAGATTAAATTGATAGGTCTGAATGTTCAAGTGCCAAGTGAACACTGCAGGTAATCACATCAAACGGTGAGGCTGATATTAGAAAGGATGACATGGTATTCATCTTCCATGTGCTCTGAGAGTCAGGGAGCAGTTGAATCACTTTCAGGTGGGGCTTCTGCCAGTGTCATGAGGGCATGGGAGCAGGGAAGGAGCTGCAGGACATGCAGGTCCCTAAGGTCAAACACCTGCTGCTGGGTGAAACTCTTGGTAGCAGTCCTCCACCTGGTTGAAGCTGAAGCCATTCAGGGTAGGGTGGCACAGTGATGCCACTGGACCATTTGAGTCTCGGATTTGACTGTTGAAAAGACACACACAGAAGAATAAAAGTAGGTTTAAATGAGTATTAGTGCAAAGACATGATTGTGGCCACCCAACACTTCCTTGAATTGACAGGTCCTTACAAGATGTTGTATATGGATATTGAGCACATGAATTTTAGTATTTTCATCCTGTCTAATGAGCCAGATATGTGCTTCCTTCCTTATTTGCTGGGATCAGAGCAAAAAAGTCACATGCACACCAAGGTCTTGCACTCCTCCTGTTTTGGAGATCAATTTCCTGAGGAGCACTTGGCACCTTGTCTGTGAAGCAGGAGGAAGGATTAACCATGAACATCATCACAGTCATATCTGACTGAAATGTGGGGGCTCTCAGTATTGACACTCAAAAAGGAGGAGCTGTTGCCGTGTGTGTCCCATGCAGGTGCTGGGTCCTCCTAGTCCTGTCCCTCTTCACTGCCTGTTATTTACCTCCACTGCTTCAGTGTCTCGTTCTCTTTCCCAAGGGGTTAAGGACAGCCAGCTGCTCCCATCAGCAATGCTGGCACATGTGCATGTGGCATTAGGCAGGAGAAGACGCTCTATCCTCAGGCAGAGGGGAAGTAGCAATGGGAGTGGCTGGCACTGCATTGCTTTTTGGGGAGAAATTCTGACCATCCTTGTTTTTGTCCAGGACTGTTTAATTTCATTTCCTCAGGGAGAAGCATTTCCATCTAATTCAGCTCTTAATTAACCCTGTGCACCCCAAAGAAGTTCAGCAACCACTTGTAAATTAAATATGAAAAGAATTATTTATCTAGGAATAGCAGCCTAATGGCTGCAGGTCTGATGTTTATAGTCACTAATGATGATGGATATGGGAGAGAGAAGTTGGGAAGGAAATGGAGGGGAAGAGTTTCTTTGCTCTTAAAAAGTACAGACACAGATGTGTGAGGGATATGTTCCTGGGGCAGAAATGGACTCTTTCCTCGCTTGATTAAAAATTAGTGTGAAAGAAGCACCAGGACATTGGAGGAGCATATTCCCATTGTAATAACCTGTGTCCTATTCTGTGTTGTGGCAAGGTGAGCCACAGGGCTGGTGTTGCTGGTAAAAGAGGAAAAACAAATCTTCCTGTTGCAATGGGAAATAGTTTTGTGGCTTATAGGAGCCAAAGAAAAATGCTAGGACCATTTCCAGCTTTCCAAAGAAGGGTGTGAGAGATGAAGATGCCATTAATGGGCTGATGCACTCACCTGTTGCCCCTACAAGCCTGTTATGAGCCTGGGCTTTACCCCCAGCAGGGTGATTGCAGGGTTCACTCACTTAACACTGGCTCTGTTTGTTGGCATCAGAAAAAAAAATTATGCCCACAAGCACAGCTGCCTCTTTGGAGGCTCAGACGGAGAGAAAAACCAGGAGAGTGGCAGGTTGGGGCTGATCCCAGTGCGAGGGTTGGCTGGGGAGAAGCTGCGTGTGAGCCGGCCCGAGCTGGAGCAGCACTGCGAGCCTGAGCTTGGCATTTCCTTAAGGCTTTCCACTTCCTATTCTGTCTCTGCTCAAAGGTTTGTCCCTTTCAGCAGGCGGGAGAGCTGAAGCCAGCTGCCTGCCTTCTCACAGGGGAGGTTTCTTCCTGGCACAGATGGAAGATACTCCCGGCGAGGCATTCCCCAGGGCTCGGTGTGGTTTCCGTGACAGGTACGCAGCTGTCACGCAGAGCAGGACACAGGTGGGCTAGTGTGGAAGGGGGGTGAAGGCCATGTCTGGGGCAGTCCCCCTGCTATGGGATGCTCTGGGCTGAGATTTAAGACTGTCAAAAGTTTGCAGTCACAGGGTACCAAGAAGGAGAATTTTTGTTCCTGGGAGCTTTCCTTGTGCCACCCTCCTGCTGTGCATTCATTATCCCATTCAGCAGTGCAGGATTAACTCTTGATGGCGAGGTTTGTTCAGGTAGGAGCTGCTTCTGCATCTCTGGATGCAGACCTGGGGCAGGGGGAGGGAGGCTGGCACAGCAGACATGGGGCAGCCTGGCCCCCCAAGTCAGCCAGAGCCCCAAGCACAAGGCACAAAGGCACAAAATGTCACCAGTAATAGTGATGCTCTGGGTTACGTGTTTATCTAATACAGCATCGAATCTCACTGAGTTTCTGGCCTCAAACAGCTATTTCCTGTGTCAAAACCACCGTTATTTAATCTCACATCGGGTGAAGTGGTGTTTTCCCGCCTCACCCCTGCTTTTGTTTCACTGACCAGCCCTTCTGCTAGGCAACAGGGAAGACTCTGCTTTCACATCTTCTCTCTGCACCTTGTAAGGCTGGCTAGTGCCTCCCCTCACTGGCAGCTGGGGTCCCCATCCCTCGGTGTCCCCCTCCTCTTGCTGTCCCCTGCACCCTGGTGCTGTCCCTGTGCTGCTCTGCACGTCACCTGACCTGTCCCAGCCTCATGGAGGCTTCCCCGGCTGCTTTTGCTCTGTCAGCAGGACTGTGGCTTGAGGTGTTCCTGGGGCCTTCCCAGCTTTTTCTGGAGGATGGTACAGAAGCTTCCCCAGGTTTACAAAAGCCTGCAAGTTTTTGCTGCAAAGTGCCTTTCTATGCATCAATATGATTTGTCACCATAGTACCCTCTGGGATTCTCTGATGCTCCTTGCTGTATCCTGTGCTCGCTAATCACCTGAAAAATTCTGCACTTGTTCCTGCCTCCCCTCTCTGCTCCTCCATCCAGGCCGTTAATAACACCCCTGCATAGCAGGAAGCCTAGCACGTGTCCCAACTTCACCACTGCTAATCTTCTGCCATTAGAAACCCAAACTATTTGTCCTCTCTGCCTTGGGACTCCTTGGCAGGTTCCCATGCAAGAAAAAGATGGTGCTTTTTGCCCTCTGGCTAATTAGCTGTTTTAGCAGCAGTCTGGACAATCTTTTGTCGGAGGAGCTCTAAATAAATAGCCACTTCGTTGTTCTGCATCCGCCACTGGGCTGATACGTTCAAGGAAATCTGGGAGATTAGTGACATGGTTTTCCTCTGAGACACGCACCCTGGGCTGTATTATGAGATGTTCTGTTTTTAATTATCATTCCAATCAATTTGGTGCATGCAGATGTGCAATTTACTGATCTGTAATTCCCCAAATTACCCCTGGAGGCTTCATTTTTATTGTCAGTGTAACATTTGCTACCAACTATCTGCTGTTTGGTTTTTTTGGGGGGAAGGCTTTCTTCTTGTTGTTTTTTTGGTTTTACACCTTCAGCCATCTGCTCTCCAGAAATCCATTTTGCCTCATTTTTTTCTTTCTTGTTACCTGCTGTAATTTCTTGTTGCCAGGCAAGGTTTTGATTTCCCCATTTGGGAGTACCCCTGTGTGCAGCAGCCGAGCTGCAGGTACGTGGAGCCCATTCTGGGCTGTCACAGCCATCCACTCTGCAGCCAAACCCCACCTGGGTTTCCCTGCCGTAGCAGGCAGACACTGATCCCACTGCAGCTCCAGATATACCGCTTAATTAATTAGTGCTTGTAGAGTGCAGTCAGGAGGTTCTGGGGAAGATGAACGTGTCGTAAGTGCCCTCTTTACAGAGAGATGTAATTGCTCCTCTTGGGGAGCTGCTGGTGTGAGGCAGCTCACAGGGCTGGCACAGACACACCTTCTGTGAGGACGGGGGCAGCTGGCTATGTCCCCTGGAGGAGACACAATCTCCTCTCAGGAAATGGGTGAACAAAGCAAAGAAATGCAGCAGGATGGAGGTGGCTGTGTCTGGCCAACAGCTCTGCCACCTGGGGGCATTCCCTGAGGGCCCAGGTGCCAGTCTCACAGACCCCAGTCCCGGTCATTCCTGGACTTGCTCATGCCCCAGCAGCCCTGGAAAATCCTCTCCTTATCCAAACCTTGCATTTGTGTCCCCAGAGGATACCAGAGCCAAGGGTTCTCCTAATAAACACCCACATCTGTGGCTCACTGGTCACCTGCTCAGCACTGGAGGTTCTGAATCATGCACTCCTGGGATGCTCTGTGTCCCCGGGGCTGCTGCAGCCCTCCTCTGCTTATACTCTGTGGGGGCTTAATTATTAATAACAAATTCCTCCAGCCCTGCTCTGACAGGAAGCCACAGACAAGCTTGTAGTCCCTGGAGTGTCCCACACTGGACCTAGGTAAGAGACACAGGGGAGATGATTTAAATCCAGCCCTTGTGATGGTGGGGACCTGGGCTGCCAGCACTGCAGGGGGCAGGGGCTGCCCAAGGGGGAGATTTAAAAAGCACAGCGACCGGGCAGTGGCCATGTGTGCTAGGTTGGAGTTAAGCTCCACTTAATTCTTTTTCGGATAATCCGGTCTCAGCTGTGACCCCATGCTCCCTGACCCCTTAATCCTATTGCCACAGAACCTGTTTAATGGGAAAGCTGGTGAGGGCTTCTGTGAAATGGCTTGGGGCATCCCTCTGAGCCCCAGCTCTTTGTCTTCCCCACTTGCCTCCTCCATTGCTGCAGCATGGATCTGGCACGGACAGATCCCTTCCTCCGCCTTCTCAGCTCTCTTTCTTCCCCACTGGCTGAGAGAGACCCTCAGCCCCGAAGCCAAGAGCAGGCAGGGAAGGGGGACCCAGCTCCCAGGCACATTTACTGGGCAGCTGTGAGGTGATCTATCTGGCAACATGAGCTAGACACCAGTTCTGCAAGCTTTGCTCCTCTTTGGAGAGGATGATTGTGATGGAGGCAGGGAGACAGCAGAGCAGCCATCCCTTGTGTCCCAGCTTTCAGGAAGGAGGCTGGAGCATGGGGAAGCAGTCAGTCAGCAGTGGCAAGGACATGGCTGGGAGGAAATTTGGGTTATAAATTTCAGAAATAGGGCTGGTGGAGAAGCAGGCGGGTTTGCAGTACAAAATCTCCCCCCCAGTTCTCCTCCTTGCTAGTGAGCAGGCCACTGGTCCGGGGGCCAGAGCAGAGCACAGGAACTGGGGCTGGGTCGTCATGGCTTTGGTCAGTTGGGATCACATCCACCCTGCTGTTCCTACTGCTGCTGGCACGTTTGCCTTTGTACTTCCAGAGCAGTGGGGCTGGAAGCATTGACCCTGATGTGCAGACACACACACACTGCTGAGGGTTCACTTGAGCGGCCTCCCTGGGTGCCCAGTGAGCAGCCTGCAGCTCCAAGCGTTCCCTGGGGATGGGATCTCTGTTTGTGAGGGATCCACGTAGCTCGGCTGGGGGGGTCATTGCTGGTGCCTTGCCAGGGCTTGCTGGGCTGCTGCCAGAACCATGGAGGACTCTGACCCTCCTGTGTGGCTGTAGAGCCACTCATTCATGAACAAGTTGTTCCTGGGAGTCACACAGTCAAGCAGTGTGGTGCTCTGGGGACAGCAGCCATGCCCGACCGACAGACTGCACTCCCTTGTTGGCTTCCCACCATCCCTCTCTGAAAGGCTGGTGGGGCTTGGATGCTGCCATGCCCTGCAAGTTCCCAGCAGGAGCCTTTACCCTCCACTGAATTTGGGAGTGAGTGCACAGATGTTCAGCTCCTTGGAGCCAGACAACAGGGAAACAACCTGTTCCTGTTCCTCTTCACGCTTCCCTGGACTGACACTAAGGGCAGATTCAATCATTTGTGAGCCTGGAGAGGAAACAGAAAGGTGAAGTGTCCTGAATTGCCTGGGAAAGTTCATGTCTTTTCTGCCTTGCTCATCACCCCACATCCCTCCTCAGTGGGAGTAAGGCCACAGAAGACACAGGATCACAAGGCAGGGGGTTCAATGCAGGTTCTGAGTGGCTCCCAGGATGCTCTTTTCTGTCAGCTTTCCCTGCAGTGTCTCCCCTTGGCTCTCCTGCAGTGCCCACAGAGCTGGAACCCTGTGGAGGAGGCAGATGGCTCTGCTAAAACTCTTTTGAACATGAAGTTTTGCAGGGAGACACTTCATCTCTTGCTCCTTTGCTCTTGCATGCATATTCAGCCAGGAAAAGTGCTGTTCCCCTAAGGTGAAGTGGTAGGATATTAATTTTCTGAAGTTCTCGATAAGCTATTGAAGATTAATTTTAGGGAAAGCCAGGGGATATGATGGATTGGAGCCCAAGCTTGCTTAAATATGCAATATTAAAAATTGATCGTTGTCTCTCCTTGTCATACACCCTGCCCTGGTGTCTGGGGCAATCCCACAGTCTGATAAAATGCCAGGAAAATACTCAATAAGCCCCACGCCCAGCTGAGTGTAGATTTTAATAACTTGTGTTGTCATTATTATTTTTTAAATCACTTTTATGAGCTTTTGTTTTGTTTAATGCCTGGCTCTGTTGTGCAGATTGGCAGCTGGGGGCTTGGAAATCCTCCTCTACATGCCAGGCTGTGAGACATCAGCACCCGGCACAGCCTGCTTCCCTGTCCTCCCCACCAACCCCAGCCACAGGAATGATGCTCCAGGTGACTGAGGAGCCACAGTGAAGGCAGCCCATGGTGGGGCCAGGGGCCTTGGCCAGGCAGGTGCAGAGGGCTGGCTCAGCCTGGAGACATCCAGAGGTGGTGGATGCAGCATCATTGACACTTTTGAGGTTTCTTGGCTGCAGGAGGCAGCACTTGGTGCACAAGTGGAAGTTACATCTCAGTATTACCTTCTACAGCTGGAGCTCCTGGGCAGTGAATCCTTTTGCATCAACATGGCATCGTAAATATTCACCCTGATACTTCTCACTTACGGAGAAACAACAACATTTTGCCAAAATATTGGAGTTCATCAAAGCAGCGAAGAACTCTTACAGGTATTTTTGAAGCTGGCTGCAAAGTGGGGGTCCCTCTGCAGCACAGAGTCCACGATGACTCCATCAGGGCACTCAGCAGCAAGAAGAAAGCTCAGTGGGATTCCCATTCATTCCTGCCTGGCTGAGGGAAGTCCAGGCAAAATCCACCTTATCCACTCTAATCAGAAAGCTGCTGACATTATTTTCCTCCCTGCAGTTAATGATTGCAGGAGGAGGGATTTGCTGGCATTTGCACTTCACAACAGAGAGCTGTGAGAAGTGGGTCCCACAGAGGTTTCAGGGAGAACAAGAAGCATGGTGTAATCTGGCATCAGGCTTTTCTAGCCAAGATCCATAAGCAGCATAACAATACTGAGACACTGAAGTGCCTGATGCAACATAACCATCTTCACAGCCAGCCTGACCACTGGCTACTCCTTTGTTGTTGGTGACTGAGTTTCAGCTGGACTGCAGAGGCATGTGTGTGGGACCCTGAGGGGTGGCACTGTGACCCATTTTGCCACACACGCCCTGAGATGAGGTCAGTATAAGAAGCCACAGCTGAATACAGAAGAGTAGCGTGCTTGAGCAAAGAGCTATTATTTGCCAAAGGTCTAGTCTTCCCTGATTTGCACTTGGGCTGTAGTAGCACTTGTCCTAATGATTCATCCATGCTCTTCATCGCAGCAGGCTGATGGTGAGGAGTGAGTGATGTGTTTCCACAGCTCCCAGGGGTGTGCTTGGAGTGCTGTTACCCTTGTCAGCAGCCCCTGCAAAGGGACAGGTTCAAAGCACTTATCTGGCCAGTTTGAAATAGACGCCAACTGGCCTCCACAGCTGTGGTCAGTGGTGGCCACCTTCTTATCACCCATGTGTGGAGGTCCAGGAATGGGGAGGCCCAGCAAGCCCTAGCTTGAATGGACAAGCAAAGAGTGATCTCAGGCAGTGACCTGCTGGTGTGAGTGCTGGGGGACAGTGGTGATGCAAGCACTGAAGAGTGATGCCAAGCATGAGTGCTACATGGGCACTGGGGACATGGATGGTACAAGCTGAGGCCGCCCTGGGTCCCTTTGGGGGACAGTTCAGAACACAGTATTTTTGTGACTACATTTAATGACACAATAGAGTGTGACTCTCTGCAGTGACCCCCTCGATAGCCAGCAGCTCAGGCAGGTGTGCTAACGTTGTGCTCTTGTGCAGATAAACCCACCCTGCAGAAATATCAGCTCCATGCACACATCAGCAGCCACTGATATTTCTGCAGGGTGGGTGCTCCACCAGTGGCAAGGCCAGGCCAGGGGAATAAGACAGCAGGAAGGGGCAAGGAGTGGGGTGTTTCTTTTCTCCACCAAATGCAGTTTTATTTCTATGTTAAAAATTTATAGAGCCCTTCATTTAATATTTATAAAGTGAGTGTCTTGGTGATATATTACTAAGGAACACAACAGGGCAGCCTTACTGCTTGTCTTGGAGTGCTGGATGGAGACTGGGAGCTCCCCTTTCATCCAGTCTGCCCAAACCCTTCATCCAGCATCCCTAGGCGATATCTTGGTTTGTGGGACTGACAGAGATACAGGACTGGGAAGGAGACTCCTCACTTTTCCTAGCCAAACTTCAGGGTGCCTCCAACTGAGCTGCTTTCTCCCACCCACCCTCAGTTTGAAGAGTGAGACTGCTTTGAGCCACGCAGTGCTGTGAGGGACCCTGGAATGGGATCAGAAGGGGTTCCCAGGCAGCCTGCAGCATGTGCTGGGGACAAGGAAAATAGGGGTTCAGGTGAGGTCAGAGAGCAACCATCAGGAGCTCTGCCTGGAGGAAGACTGGGTTTCCATGAACTAGGACAACATTTCAAAGTTACCTGAGCATCTTTTGAAAACTGGGCTGGATCAATGCTATTGATACTCCTAATCATTTCCTCTCCAACAAATCACGGAGCAGAACTCCTGAGTTCACAGACAAACCATCATCCTCCTGCCACAGTGTTCCAGGGACTAGCCAGGAGCCCAAGGACTCCCATGCTTGTGGATGTGGACCTCTGTGATCCCTCCAGTTCCTTCATGATGTGCCAGAGCTTGTGCTCCCAGGGGAAGGGACACAGGGCAGTGAGGAGGGTCAGAGCCTGGCACTGGGGAAAGCACATCCCTTCCACAACCCTGAGATAGGCACAGGGCAGTGGTGCTGGTAGGAGAAAGGGATGGTTATGACATGTTACCCAAGATCTGTTCCACATCTTCCATGCAGCAGCCACACACCCCTGAGCTTTCCTGCTGCTTCAGGTCTTACCTGCAGCTAGCAAAGCAGTGAAAGCATCAGTGTAGGCAAAATATCCTAAACTGCCTGCATTTCAGCCAGAGTCCCATCTGCTCTGGACCAGGTTAAATGACACTTCCCTGGAGCATTTCAGGAACATTTTCTCTCTCGCTCAAGCTTCCTAACTAGGCCCAAGGAGGCAGCGAGGGAGCAGACGAGGTGGCCGAAAGCAATTTCAGCCCTTCTAAAGAAATAACTGGCATGTAACAGTGACAGGAAATTGTGCAATTAGTACAACAGGGCAGTGTCAACAAGCTCTTAACGCCAGTTGTTATGGCAACACCAGGAAAAGCGATGTCGGTGCTGGAAAAATCCAGAGACTGAGAAATCACAGCAGCAGCCGGGGCGACTCCGGCTTTGCCTGCGGGGCTCCGGGGCCGGCAGCATCCCGAGGGCAGCCCCGGGTCGTGAGCACCGCCCGAGGCCAGAGAGCACATGGGCAGAGGTACAGCACCTGATCCAGCGTCCAGGAAGCCAGAGCCATCTACAGGGACCAGGGAAGACTTTCCTGCACGCAGCCCCATGAAGCTCTTCCCTGTGGCACTGCCCTGCAGGAGGGACTGCCTGGAGCAGCCCCCATTATCCCTGGACACAGGAGCAGAGCACCAAACCGTGCCGAGTTGGCATCCCCAGCTTGGCTCATCACGCCAGTAAAGTGGCAATGAGTGAACTGGTGAGAGAGAAGATTGAGTGTTTTTCTGCTGGCAGAATTGTGGTGCCTTGGGTCTGGCAGCACATTCTCTAATCCTGGTCAAACATGTGGCTAAGCGTGTCAACCAGGTGTGTCTCATAGGGCTCTGTGGGCAGCTGGCTCCTTTGCATCCAAGCCAGGCACAGCCAGGCCTTTCTAGCTCCCTGTGTGCACCACTTTAACCCAGCACTCACCTTCCATGCCCACAGTGGGGCTGGTGCAGGGGAGAGGAGGGAGACAGAGAGCTGCCCTGGAATTGGCTCAGCCCTCCATTCCTGCCTGAGCCCTGCTACAGCTGTGACCTGCACCAGCACACAGACCCTGAGCCACTGCTTTGGCTTTCCAGCTTGAGCCTGGACTCTCCTGGCTGAGCTGAGGCTGTCCTGACTGGGTGTCACCAGCCCAGCTCTGTACCCCTGGCTCAGCTCTGGTGAGAAGTTCAGCAGCCCAGAGAGGCTGGGAATTGTGCATATGGAGGGGTCTGTGGTAATATGAAAGAGAGCCATTGATGCTGGAGCCCAGAGCAACTGTGACACTCACCAGTAGAAAGGCAGGGAATTTCTCAACATGCACAAAATGTGCCTCTTTTACCCTGTCCCAAAAATGTCAAAATGGAAAGGATTTGATTTCAGCTCACTGGGGCGTACAGCAGCTCCCTCCCTCCCTCTCTCCCTGTGCTCCTGCCAGCAGGGCAAGTCCTTGCAGCAGGGTTCCCCCAGGAGTCATTCAGACTTCTCTGTGGTTGTGCCCTCTGGTTTACCCCAGCATGAGCCAATGTATGTTCCTTTCTCAGCATTGATAGAGCTCTCATGGTACGAAATTTGGTGCCCACAGAGCAAAGCAAAGATTCGGGTTACTCCCTGCTCCCTGTCTGTGTAACATTAGATCTTTTCTGGACAAAAAAAGCCTTTGCAGGAGAAGCAGGAGAGACTGTAAGATGCTTTCAGAGAGAGCCAGAACTCCCAGAGTCACAGAGTGCATCATCCTTTGTAGCTCAGCTCTGTTGTTGAGGTCTCCTCTAAGGCTTGAGAATCTGGAGGGGCAACAGCAGAAGGATGCTGGTCCATGAGAAGCTGCTGCAACATGCATGCCCATGAAAGTTAAAAGCATATGGCTTCAAAGAGAGTAACATTCTGAGACCTATGGAGAAAGCTGAGCAATGGAAAGATCAAAGCGCTAGAGAGAATTATGTTTTGTTTAGAACTCTGGTCTTACAGCAGCTTTTGAGGGAATCTTAAGAAAACGTAATAGAAACTCTTAGAAAACAGCAATGCTAGCCTTGCAGCTGGTACAATGAAGACGATGAAAGAATTCCATGTGTTGTTTGTGAAATGTTATTGCCCTCGAAGCAGTAGCTGACTTAGTCATTCAAGTAATTTAAGATGTTGGTGACTGAGTTTTTTTTGTTGGTGACTGTTGTTGTTTTGAATTCAAGGGGGTGCTTTTCTACCAGCAAAGAGCTGTGTGTTGTGCTTCCATCTGACCAGACAGTAACACCTTTCTTCATTGCACAAAGCATCTTTCCTTGGACTGCTCTTATCGATTTTGCTGGAGCTGTTTGCAGAGCAAACGCTGTAGTGTGTCTGTAAGGAGGCACCACTGAGCCCTTAGTGAGGTGGAAGCTTCCAGAAGGCTAATGAGTCCCTAATGAACGTGGCAGATTCCTGATGCTCTTGCCTGTGGAGGCAGTAGCAGCATGTGCACGTTGGTAGATCGCTATAGCACAGCCTTGGAAAACCTCTAGCACTGATCCTTCCCAAAGATGACAGAACCATCAGGTCTCTGCGTTTCTGGGCCTGGTGGGATGTGATGGGGTGCATCAGTCCACTCTGCAGGTTAGGTCCAGGTGCAGGAGCATGGCAGCAGAGTGCAGAGCATGGGCTTGGACCTGTGCTGCCTCTGCACCTCTCTGCAGCTGCTACATCAATTTCAGAAAGAGAAAACTATTCCAGAGAGGTAACAGGGAGCTTTGATGAGTCTATTTCCCATCCCAGCCCACCTGCCAGGAGACATCTGGAGAGCTTCAGCATGACATACCCTCCAGCACAACTGGTCGGTTCCTTGCTGGGGATCACAGCGGGCATCCTACACTGCCTGTGGCTGTTTGGTCCCTCACTGGTTTCCCACTTGGGATCAGAAGCAAGGCAGGAGTGATCCCATGTCTCACACTGACCCTCAGCTCCATTTCATCTTTGTCTTCTTCCTTCTCTTCATCTGTTTGTTCCCTGATCCCAAGTTATCTGCTGGTGTTATTTAGAACTGAGGGAGGGAGATTTTCTCCCCATCCCAGTGAGCATGGTCACCCTCCAGCCCATGCTGGGCATCAGTGGTCAGGAGACACTTTGTCTACTCCAGGAGAGCAGCTCCAGCCTGTTAATACATTTCTTTCATCCTTGATCCTAGTGAGGTCACAAGGAGAAGAAGAGCAAGTCTCTGATGCCACAAGCAGCCCTGGGACACCTGTGGGAAATCAGCTTCCTCCTGAGGACACCATGGATGGATGTTCACTTACATCTGTACCAACTCTACTCTGCATGAATACACAGAGTCAAGAAAGTGGCAGTTTTGAAGTGTAGCTTGTTTGAGTTCCTGATAAGTCTGTCTTGGGGGGGACTTCATCCTTTTTGGGAAGGAATAAAGTGAGTGGGCTGGAGAATATGTGTGAAGGAAATGTGGGCAGGAGGACAGCACACTGGCAACACAGGAGGCAGGAATTCTCCAGCAGCAATCCCAAGCTCACCTTGGCACACTTGGGCTCACAGCAGGGAGGGAAAGATGAAAAATCTTTGCCAGGATAGTCAGTTCTCTCCTCTTCCTGTGCTCCTTCTCTCAAAGACAACCTTGCACCTGGCTGCTGAAGGTGAGGGTGGCAAAGGCTCTGCTCAAACACCTAGCGCCTCTTTGTGCTGTAGTCTAAGCCCAGGAGGGGTCAGAAGCAAAGGGAGCCTGAAACATTGGAAAGGGCTTGCTTCTCCAGCAGGAAAATCTCAGCAAGGACTTTTGAATATGAATGGTTATGGTTTGGGCAGAGGAAGAATGTGCAGAGAGCGCCAGAAATAGGACATAGGATAGGGCCTGTTGCCCTGGAGTTTTTTGCAGGTGATTTTTGCACTCTTGTGTAAAATTTTCCAGAGGCTGCAGCAAATCTGCAGATGAGAGGGGTGATGTCCCTGGATCACTGTCCTCTCAAGGGCCAGGAAGCACAATGTGAAAATACATGGTGAAAATAGTGTACACAGTAGGACTTCTCTTTAAAAATGGTGCAAAGAGGAGCAAGAAAGTAATCTGATTTACCCATCCCAATGTATTTCAGCATCCCAGCTTTTGTGCTTCTGAGACATGCAACTCGAGGGACTCTTCTTCCTCCAGTAGTCAAAGTTTCTTACGTCCTGGCTTTTCCTCTTGCTCCCAGCTCAGTTTTCTAAGTTCTGTGATCAGCTGAGGCTGACCTCACCCTCTCCCTCCTCTCTCTGGACCATTCCTTGGATAATACTTGCAGGAAGAAGAGAGAAGTCATAACTTCTCCAGCTCTGTTACTGAGTGTGTAACTCTCAGTCCTCTTGCTCCTTGGCCATACTGAATATATGCCGGTTCTGTGCAGCCTCCTTTGATATCTGCAGAGGAAGCCTTTGCCAGCAGTGGATCTGTCTGATTTTTCTCACTTCACCGTGGCAGCTTTGGAGCTGTTGAGATCCCTGGAGACTCAGCAAGTCTTCAAACAGTCAAAGGAGCTGAGATCCGGTCTCCTGAGACATCTGAGCACAGCACAGCATCCGCTTTTTGATACAATGCTATCAAGACATTTCTCTGTATTTCTTTTTTTTTTCTTTTTTTTTTTTTTTTTCAAATCAAGAGAATGGAGCTGGTTTCTCTCCTGCTGTTGTTGGGGGCTGTTGGAGAAGGAGGTGTTTTCATTTCAGCTCTTGAGTCAGAGAATAAAGGAGGAGGAGAGGGTGGGGGAGAGGAGGCAGGAAAGGAATATCTGAAAGGATGACAAGGGAGAACACCTGCTCATGGCTTTTCTGTGGGGCTTATCCTCTCTGAGCCACAGGAGGAGGCAGTCAAAGGGCATTGCCTGGTGCTGGAAAACAAAGCCCAAGTTGCTGGAGGTGAGCAGTAATGAAGAGGAGGTGGACAGCTGGGGGGCTGCAGGGGGCTGGGCACACCAGGAGCCCAGCAGCGCTTGGCAGGACAGGACTGAAGGAGCCACTGGCTTTGCTGAGCTTCCAACCAGATGCCTTGACCCTTTGGTAAGTAAGTTGGTGTGGCACAAGCCAACCTCCTCCTTTCACCCTTGCAGGGGAGGCATCAGTTTTGCCTCCTCCCAGTTCTGTGAGGCACCCCTAATGCCATGCAAAGCCACCCACGGGGCTTCCTGACCTTCCTGTGCTCTGCCCTGCTGCCCAAGCCCACCCTTCAAGGACTCGTGGCTCCCTCATCCTGGGAGCCACCTCTGCCAGTGCTTCCTGGATCCCAGTCCCTGCTCCTGCCCTGGAGTGCTTCTCACAGAGAGTGTCACAGGGACCAAGCTGCTCAGATACAGTGATGCTCCAGGTTATCTGGATGAACACCCACATTGTCCCTGGCTAGCACCTGCCAAGCAGCCGGGCCTGGAGCAGGATCTGGCAACATTCTGCCTTGAGTTGCAAGGCAAATGTGTTATTTCTAATCCCCACTGAGCTCTTTCCTTGGGTTTAGCTTGCAACCATTAGTATAAAAAATAGCCTTGGCATACAGTACCCCTCCTGCTTGGCTTAGCTCCAAACTTCTGCCCCACTGGACATCCCAGACCCTTCTGCCGGAGTCTGCTTTGTCCCAGTTCTGCTTTGCTGTGCTGTAATTTCTGCCTCAATACAACCACCTTGAAGCCAGAGCCTTGCTGGAGCCCTGCAGGCACACTCTGTGTCCGTGCAGGTACTCTCTGTTCACTTTCCTCTCATGTCCCTTGGCACCAGCAGGACATAGGATCTTCAGCCAAGCTTCTGCTGTCTTGGTGGGTCATCTCAGCAGGGACCTTGCTTTCCCTTGGAGCTGGCTGTAGGTACGGTGCCACTGATAATAGACCCTTAAAAGTCTCTCTGTACATGCAGAGAATGCATCAGCTGTTAATACCCATATTTCCCATACTGCCCATACTTATTCCCTGCTTCCATATGCATATTCTCTGACAAGCTTCCTTTCTTCTGCCTGAAGCAGGTTCATTTTTAATTCATCTGTGATTTCCTCTAGCTGCTCAGGGCACACAGACTCTATGGCTGCATCCCTGCATGAGAGGGAAGGGAGAAATGAGGGATGCTGGCAGACTATGGCACTCTTTCCCCACCTCTCTGCACTTGATCTCTGCATCTTGAGAGTGCATCTCTCCCTCATTCTCCCCACAGAGGGTCTAAGAGGCTTTTAAGCCCCCCTCATATAGGCACGCACTCAACTCTCCACTAATCTGTGGTGCTATTTATTAACAGACCCAGCAAAGGCTGGGCAAAACTTGTGAGTCATTAATTCAGCTGGAATGATGAGCTAATGAGAGGAACCTTGCGAGCTTCCCTCCCCACTCCTGGTTGCTCAGTGCATATTAATCTTCCTGAGCACATGTGCCAGCAGCATCCCCAGCAGCTGAGCACACTGCTGCATGTTTGCTTTATGGGCCGTTGTTCCCCGTGCCCAAGACCTCTGCTTGACTTGCTATAGTTCTTCCCAGTGAATTTGTTCCAAACCAGATGATTTAGTGGCAAGCAGAGACCTCGAGATAGCGAGGAGAGGCTGTGCACATTAATGAAGCCCCTGCTAGTGCTCATGTGCTGCCACCTGGGTGGGGCCACAGCCAAAGTCCCCCTTCCCTTTTGCCTGGTGGGACCGAGCATGGTGCATCCTTCTGCACATGGTGAGGAGCTCCGGGGTATGGATTTGTCCAGATGGGCTGGATCATGGCACTTCAGCTGCTACAGGGCAGTCCTAGCATTGCTGAAGTATAATTAATTCTGTGCACTACCCAGGGGGCAGTGGAGAGTTTGAATATGAAGGCTGTAAAACTCTCCTGGGTGAATGCATCCATCCTGATTTGAGCTTTGTGAGCTTTCCCAGTTGTATATCTCCTAAAAATATTCCCACAGAGTCACAAATTCCTGTAGAGGAACTGAAAGGCTGCCAATAAGAGGCTCACTTTTCTTACTGTTAGAAATAGCCCACAGCACTCCTGAGATCCATTGACCCCCGGCTGTAAACCACCGACCTGCAGCTTGTAGGGGAGGGAAATGAGAGGGCAGCACTGTGATTTCCACAGATAAAGCTGTGCACTCCAAAGGTACCAGGGCAGGCTGTCAGTTAAAAACCCCTGCCTGCCAGTATAAACCTGGCTCCATCAGGCCAAGGGCTGCATGGTCCCTGAGATGCTGGAACAGGCACCTGCCCGGTTCCTGCCAGCTCTGGCGCAGGACGAGGCTCGGCACACGCTGGGCTCCAGTGCACGTTATCTACAGCATGGTTTTCAGTTTATCTTCTGACTGTAAATGCTTTCTCTTTAAAGGAAAATTTCAGAGGTCTGGTGGCTGCCCCCAGCGGAAGGACAACCACTGGGTCTCAGCCTGGCCAGGAAACAGGAGCGAGTGTGGTTTGATGCCATCAAGCGACAACTCAGTTTTAGGTTTTGAGCGTGGGAGGACTCTGCTTCTTCCTCAAGCTCAGATGGCTGCTATTGCCTGAGCCCTAAGAGCAGGATGTCTTTAAATATTACTGCTAATTGGGAGTATTTTAGGTCTGTATTTCTCCTAAAAATTAGTTTTCTTGATTGGAAAATCTAAGTCAAGGCATAAAATAACTGTAGGTTGATAAACCTCATGTAAATGTAAGTACAAAATGCATGTTTATTGCTCAAAAGTTAAGGCTGAGCCAAGAACTCAGGAGGCACCCAAAACCTGGAATGAGACACAGCACCAGAATATGGCAGTAGCAATGGGCTAGGTGCAGAAAAGCACTGTCCTTGGCTCAAGGATGAGCTTGGTCACACTTGAGAGTCTGCTGCAAACACCAAAAAGGAGAAAGGCTCATTTTCCACCCTTGTCCTAGCAGTGACATCTGCAAGGCTGAAATCTATACTGCTGAAAATCCACAAGGACCCCATAGCTAGAAACCAAGCCGAGTTCATTAACTGCCTCTAATGCTGCCTTTAATAAATTGTATGGCTTTTAAATGCAAACATATTTGGAGAGACCTCCTTTGTCTTGTATCTAGGACAGGTAAGGCAGGATCATAACACCAAGCACAGATTCTGACTTTGCACATGTTTCGGTTAATTAACATCCAAATTAAAGCTTATTCAACTGATGAATTTAAAAAAATCATCCAGTGAATAAATGCAATATTAAGCTTTTCAACACAAAGTGAAAAAAAAATCTGAATAAATGTTAATTACATAATAGCTCTAATAAGCTGGTTTAACTACAGTGGAAGCTGGCAAAAAGCAAGCATTGGGTTTTGCTGACCAGCACCAGTCAGCTTGCTTCAGGAAAATAGGGAAGTAGCTCAAATGTGAAACAAGATTAGAGTGGATTATTTAAAGGCTTCCTGTTTACAGATTTAGATCAACTTGAATTGAAATCAATTTATCCTTCCTGCCTGGAAGCTATTTGGTGAGGAAAACTATGATGGTGGCAGATCAGGGATTGTGGCAGGTGCGATTCCCCCTCACTACCTTTTCACCTCTCTCCACAGAGAGGCATTGTACCTAGTTTATATTTTTCAAAAGAAGGCTATGGGATGAGTGGATCATCTAGCAGTACTTCTGCTGAAGAGACATTATTGAGCAAGGCATTTCCATTTAACCTAGGATGCCACAGCTGCTGGATCATGCCATGGAACTGCACGCTTGGCAATACCCTCGCGAGGTCCTCACCCTTGCAAGGAGGGAAGCAGGATGCTGGGCGCCTGGCCACGGTCCCCAAGCACCCCAAAGCTGTAGTGAGACCCTTGTGTCCCCATGTGCCCAGCCAGGAGAGGGACTCCTCCTTGCCACCCCCTCAGAGAGCTGCTGCAGATGGGGCTGGTGTGACAGACAAATCCCTGGCGCCCCGGCCCTGCCAGATGCCTGGCACGTCAGTGTTGCTAAGCAAGGAGAAGTTTTAACGTGTTGATTAATGCCCTGACTCTGGGTGAGTAATTAGAATTAATGTGGGATATCAAATCAGGAAATCAGGCATTATTAGGAGGAATTAGTGATTTATTTTCATTTTACGCCTGGCTCACCCCAATCCCCCAACACAGACGGGGGATTTGGCAAGAGATGAAATCCCTTACTTAGAGCACAAGGATGGAGAAATAAGTGGTGATGGGAGGAGGAGAAAGAAAGTGGAGAGACAGCTCCTACATAGTTAATCTCATCACAGCCAAGTCTCATCACTGCCTGTGACTGCTGTGAGCAAGGTGCACAGCAGCAGTGAGGGATCCTCGCCTCTGCTTGGAGTCCCAGCCGGCTGCAGCTGGAGATGTGGCAAAGGCCCAGAAGCCACTTGAGCAGGGAAGTGCCATTCTGGCACAAACCCCGGCTCTTCCCTGCTCTGGTTGCTTTTACTTGTACAGACTGTGGCTGTGGGTAGGACAAACATGCCAGAAGTAAATCCGTGCCCCTACAACAGGCAACATGGCAGCATGGCAAAGCAGGGGAGAACCTCAGTGTGGTGCTGATGCTGGGGATCTTGGTGCTCAGAGGGGTCCTGCTCTGGCGCAGCAATGGTGGCCAAGTGGTTTCAAGCCCCACTGGGCTGCAGAACCTTTGCCCAAACGCCCTGCCACATCACAGCCAGCACGTGGTTGCCAAGCCACTGTCAGTCAGCACGTGGTTGCAAGCCAGCACGTGTGACTAAGAGCTTGCAGCACACAGCTTCCCAAGCCACCGTGGGGTGAGGGCAGGCTGGAAATCATAGATTTACAGCATTGTTGAGGCTGTAAAAGACCTTCAAGATCACTAAGTCCAGCCATTAACCTGGCACCACCAAGTCCACCACTAAACCACATTCCTTAGTGCCACATCTACACATCTTTTAAAATACTTCCAGGGATGCTGACTCCAACACTTCTTTGGGCAGCCTATTCCAATGCTTGACAAGCCCTTCAATGAAGAAAATTTTCCTAATATCCAACCTAAACATCCCCTGGCACAGCTTGTGGCCATTGCCTCTTGTCCTATTGCTCGTTACTTGTAGGAAGAGACCAACCTCCACCTCATTACAACCTTGGTGAAAGGAGCAGGAACGTTTGGGGTGGCTTAGCAGGGACAAACAGCAGCAGAAGTATCCCACTAGCCTTTCATCACCCAAGCTCTGCATTTGCAGGGAGAATTTAAATGCTATGGAGACCAGAGCTGATGGTGGAGTAGCAGACTCAGAAGTGCTGGTGCCCAGCTGGAGTGCTGGTAGGAAGAGGCAGGGGGTAACCTCAGGGGGCAGTGCCCCAAAAAGCTCCCTTTCATGATCAGACCCATTTGCAAATTCTTCTTCTTAGGCAGAAGTTTTAGGCAGAATTTTTTCACTCTTTCTTTTTTTTTCCCCAAGATGAAAATGTCATTGGAATAGTTCATAGTACCCCCTGTAGCATCTCAGCCGTATTTAGTGCCTTTGATATGTGCAGCCTGCATCCTCTCTCCCTCCCATGCAGAGGGAGAGAGCTTCAGGAGCAGTGCTCAATATGCACAAAGGCTGTCTCTCAAGAAGTTTATCTTCACCAAAAAAGGCAGGCAACCTTTCTATTTATAACTACTTTGAGTCTATAAACAGGTTAAAAAGCCTTCTCTCTCTCTCTCTCTCTCTCTCTCTCTCTCTCTCTCTCTCTTTCCTTCCTGTTCATTTGCCAGAGAACAGAGGAAAGCAAACAAGCATAATACAAGATGCAGCACTGTGTGGCTCAGTTAGGCTGTGTAGTGGAAAAATCCTGTGCTGTTCTGGGCATTGCAGATGGAGCCTGTGTGCCACAGCTCAGCCTTTACCTCATGCCTGAACTTTTTGTCCCAGCTGAAGAGACAGTCGATCTGCTCTTGCACAAAAAGAAAGCAAGACTTAATCAATGAAGTGCCCAGGAAAAAAACAGTCCCTGCCCTGGCACACAGTCCTGTGCAGGGAGGCAAGGATGAAGAGCTGGGTTTGGCAGGGTATGAAGACAGCAAGAGTCCTGTCTCCCAAGCAGGAGGGCTTGGAAAGTTTCAACCCCCACTAAGGTTCATTGACCATGCACTCTCTGAGGAGGCATAAGGAATTGCAGAGCCAACTGCTAAAATGCAGCCTGCTGTGAAGCATCACAATGATTTACATGTAGATTTTAATCAGAATTGAGATGTATTTGTTTAATTAGCGCCACAGGCTAGGATGGAAAAGCTTCACTGGGGAGTCAGGTTAATGCAGAGCTGGACACTGGGCACCCCAGGAACACAGGCTGCATCCAAGAACTGCTACACTGGGACAGCGCTGTCACTCCTGCATGAGTGGCACTAGCAGGGCAATCAGCTCTTGGCTTTGACAGAAGATGCTTTAGCCTGAGGAAGAAAAGCTAGGGGCCATCACAGCAATCTGCAATCCCAGCCCAAGTGTGGCAGGAAACAGTGGTTTTTCACCAAAAGCAGCATATGTCACTCAGTTGAGTTAAGTGAGGCTTAAAAACAAAACAAGAAAAAACCCCAAACAAATCCAAAGAGAAAGAAACATGTCTTTAGAATAGTCTGCTTTCTCAGCCAGTGTCTGGAACATTGAGTCTCTGCCTGAAGACACCCCAACCAAGCCTGGAGCAGAAGGGAAGGGGTGGTGCCAACTGGCACCTGCCAGCCCAAACACAAGGACACTCTTCAGAGCAAAACCAGGAGCTGCCTCAGCTGCATCTGAAGGGACAGGGTCATCCAGCTGGGTTGCAACATGCTCCCAGCTGCTCTGTGGTGGCACTGACAGCCCAGCTATGCAGTTGCACGTCAGCCATACCAACAACCAAGAGACATGAAGATACCATAAGAAACCTGCAGAGGTCTGCATGTAAATTTTTGCCGTATCAGGTGTTTCCATCCTCACAGAAAGAAACTGGGCATCTGCTCAGACCTGCTGGCAGAGCAGTGGTATTCTGGGCCCTGGGCTTGGGCACAGCTACTGTGGGACACCATGGCAAGGAGCTGATGAGGGGCAAGAAGCAAAGCCGAGGCTGGGGGGAGAGAGAGACAGAACTATGTGAAGGGGAAAGCCCAGTACAGAAGGATGTGAAATCACCAGTGGGACAGGGCAGATGGCAAGGGACAGAAGTCTCAGCTGGCAGGTGCCTGCTGGCTTTGGAACAGGAACTGTGTCCTCCTCTGGCCATTTTCAGGGAGCAACAAGTGAACAGTGACTTTCCCTGACCAGCTGGGCAGGAAAACTTGGATTACTGCAGGTGTCACTTTCGGTGCTGACTCCTGTGCAGGGCAGGAGCAGGCTGAGGATGTTAAATAATGAGGCACGATACGCCTGTGAGCTCCGTGATGGATAGGGAGTGGCATGAAATGGGACTTGATGCCTGTCTTTATCTTGTCTTTAGCCATCACAGAGTGGGTGACATAAATGCTGAGCACTGAGGCCATGGGATCTGCCGCCTTTGCTGGCCTGGATGCAGGTAATGCCAGCGGCAGAGTGCAGAAGGGGCTGGGGGCATCACAGACCGCACAGCCCTCTTTGCTCCGTGGTGCTCTGGAAGGTCCCTTCTGAAAGGAAATGTGTTTGGAGGTCCTGTAATCCTAGCTTACTAAAAATTCTTCTCATGTTCATTCTCAATTCAAAAGAATTTGAGGAAGAACAAGTCAAATCAAATCAAAGCTTTTCTCCATATGAGGTAGTCTATCTCATCACATGGAGCTAAAAGATGTGCCCACTGCCACTTATGTCCCTGTGAAGCTCTTCCTTTGGTGCTGTCATCCCTGATATCACAAGGATGGCTTGGTTCACCCTGTCCAGGGCTGCAGCTCCTCCTCCCTGGGCAGTACTTCCAAGGGAGTCTGGAGTGGGAGAGGGTGGATGGGCAATCCCCAGTGTAACCCTGAATGCCCAGCCCTAATGCTGGGCTCTGCAGAGCTTGTCTCAGGGGCTGCCATCCCTCTTGGCCCAAGGGCTGCCATGCTACTTTCCACAGTGCCCCTCTGCTCCTTCTTGTCCAGGGGCTGGGATAGGTCTGCCTGCTGCCAGACACCAGTGCCCTTCTCCCCCTCATCTCCTGGAACCTGCAGGGCACACCTCAGCCAGCCCAAAGCAGGGGGCTGCTGAAACAAAGCACTAAGGAAAGGAGCAGCAAGTGGGGACAGGCCAGGGGCCAGAGCAGGCACAGGGTCCCTGGCTGCATCCCCCCTGCTGCCCTGGCCCCGGGATGGATCCCTGCACTCCAGTGCTGCAGGATTGGTAGCTCCCAGGCAGGAGAGAAGGCAGGGCAGCGGGCTGGCCCCCGGCAGGAGGCTGCAGGCAGCCTCTGGCACTGGCAGTGGCAGGCACACAGACAAGGCTGGGCTCCACTGCGGCAGATTGATAGGTGTCTGCTGGAAAACATCCTACTGATAGTCGAGAACAAAACGCAAACAGGGAGAAATGACAGCTGTTCCTGTAGCTTTTCCATCATCTCTGCCGATAGCAGCCGCAGCGCCTGCAGCTCCGCGATTGATGCATCTCCGGGGACGCCGGGAGTGCGGATGCCACAATCAGGAAGGATAAAAGAATTGCTGCTGGGACCCAGAGGAGACTTCGGATCCTTATCTGGAACAAAAAGGACATCAATCTGGTGCCAGCACAGGCCCGTCAGATGCAGCCACACACTCGGCAAGGCTGGCAAGGCTGGCAGAGCACATCCATTGCTGCCCAGCTCCCTCCCTCCCTCCTAGGGCAGCTCCGTTCCAGCCAAGCAGCATCGGGCAGCAGCACCGAGACACAGCCACTGCTTGGCCAAGGAAATCCTTGGCAGGAAGGATGTGGGAAACAGAGCAGGAGATGAGTCTCTTTGGAGCCCCAGCTGGCTCTGGAGGGTTGGCCCTCCGGCCTGACGCAGCCTGACAGACCAGCTGGCTGCCCTGTGAGCCCCAGCCAGAGCTGAGGTGCCTCCAGCTGGTCCCTGCTATCCAACCCTTCGGAGTTCTATGCCCTCAGCACATGGGACTGCTTTGCACAGCACTGCCAGTGGTAAGCATCATCTCCTCCACAATACACAAAGCTGGCATTTCTCTTTCAGGTCTACAATCAGTTTTAGTTTCTGGCTATGCTGAGATGTGCACGCCTGTTGGCTGAAAAGCACCCAGGTGCTTGTGTAAACTGAGCTCCTGGGACTTCCAGCCAAACCCTGCTGTGGGAAGCTCAGCTGCTGCACCTCACATCTGTGCAAGGGCCCTGGTACTCACGTGCCATAGCAAACACCTGGTGTTCATGTGCCATGGCAAACACAAGCAGCATTCCTTTGTCTGCCAGCACTCACGGCCTGGAGCTCCCCACTCAGGGCACAGCGATCCCAAAGGACCTTGCTGCTGCCTCTCCTAATGCAACCTGGCTGGTATGCCTCCAGCTTCTTCTGGGGTAGGACAAGCCAGCTGCTTGGTAACTATACCTTTCAAACATGCAAAGATTAAAGACAGCCTCACAGGACAGTCTGTCAGGGCACAGCCAGGTCCTGGGCTGGCACAGGTCCCTCTGTCATGGGTGGCTGGGGCAGCTGGGCTGGTTGATCTGGAGCCGACCACAAGGGTGGAAGCTGCCAGCACTGACTCTGAGGCTGCTTTCTGCAGCATCCATGCCTCCTGCTGAAGGCTTACATCCCCAGAGCCAGGTGTGGAGCTTCTTTACTCTCTGGTGTGCCACGACAGGGCTGAGGGGACCAAAGCTGCTTTCAGGACTGCACCCATCCCCATCACCCACTGTCCTCCACCGCAAAGCAGAGGTACAGCTCTAGGAGCACCATCCCCATAAAGCTAGGAAGAGTTGATTGACATCACTGGGCAAAGAGCTACTGCCTAGTGCACTTGTGACAGCTTTTGGTGAGAATACAGCTATTTCCTAAAGTCCACTCCCTGTCTGATGGGGGAAGTAGGACAGCACATCAGCAGCCTGCTCTGAGCTGCTCCCCACCTGCCGACTGGCTCGGGGATCATGGAATGTCATGGCACAGAGGTATTCTGGGATGTGCAGGTACACCAAACCTCTTCTTTAAGCTTTCCTGGTCATGGTGATCAGTAGCAAACCCAAAAGATTAGGGTGGCAAAAACGTTTTTTAGCCAGAGAGGTGTTTTGTTTGGCGCACAGACACAGGGCCCTCAGGCGTGCACTGCCACAGGAGCGGTGCTGATGGAGTGAAGTGTGCTGGACCTCACTGTGCTGCAGAGCAAGGGCTGAGGCTGGGCAGAGAGCTCTGCTCAGCTCAGAACCCAAGCCAAGAGAGAGATTTCAACATCATGGGGAAATTACATTGTGGCTATTTCAATGTCCGCTGCTACTGCCCTCCAGGGAAGGCTGGAGATACTTCTCCCTCTTCTGGAATGGCTGTGACTCTATTTTAAATGAGCACTTTGGCTGATACAGGGCTACTGGAGAGCTGAGCTCCCAAGGAAGAAGGGGTTTGGGATGGCTTTGAAGTGCTGCAGCCCACACACTGGGCCATGCAGGGCAAGCTGCAGTGGTGAAGGAAGGTAGTGGGAGACATTTGGAAAAATATGAGGATTTGGGGATGAGGTTTTGAGACTCACAGCAAGCTGGAGAGCTGTAAAGGGTGATCCCATTGCTGTGCTTTTCTCAGGACTAGCTGTTTCTTCTGCAAACCCAGTTCCCGATGGCAGGAGCATGTTTTTCTCTCGCTCCCACCTCACTTCACTTTTAAATAAGCTTCTATCCCTCACTGCTTGGAGAAACACTTTGAAAACCTGACCCTGATGCACCCTAAAAGCTCAGAAAGCAAGTAAATAAAAAGAGCATTTTCTCTTCTAACTTAAAAAATCACATTTAAGAAAAAAGCCCAGCAATCTCCTAACCCTTCTTGCCCTGATTCAGGAGAAATTTTTTTCCTATTTCCTTTCAAGACTAGTGCCTCTGGGGGATTTGGAGTTGTGGTGTCAGTGCAGAAGAAGCCAGTGTGGCCTCTGCCCCTTCCTGAGGACGTTCAGTTGTCCCAGTAGCTGATGAATGCTGTCACCTGCCAGCCAGCACTTAGTGGCCGTGGGGGACCATAGCACTGCTCTCATGACATCCCTTCCTGATGCAGAGCTTTGCCACGAGCATGGGTGCAGCCACAGAAGCTGTACTTGTCTCTCAGCTGTGCTGAGAGACTTGCCACCCTTCTCTGGCCACAGTGACTTTGCAAAGTCTGGCCAGGGGCTAATGCACTCACCTGGAGCTCTCTGGTGGCCAGAGCTCTTCTGGGTCTTCTGGTCCCTGTCCCAGAACCGTGTCCTGGGCACACGAGTGTCTCTGGCAGAGAGGGCATCCAGCCCTCACTCAGAGCATCCATGGATGAAGGTGCTCCATATCTGCCCCCCACTTCTATTCATCAGCTGTAGCTGCTGGCAGAAGATCTCGAGCTGGAAAGCTGTGAGGCACTGGCAGGTAATTGCTAAAGCAAGCAGGGCTGCGTTAATGGGGATGACAGCAGCCAGCAATGTGCTCTCCATTAGGCTTGGCTCTGCAGCAGCCTGTGGGGAGGCAGCAAAGACCGGGGAACAGGGGACAGAGTCTGCTTGGCTACAGTGCTGCTTCAGGCAAGGCACTGCAAGGGGGCAGATGGGAAACCTGCCTCCCTCTGGGTACCCTGAGCATTGCTAGCCACACCTCTGCCACTCACTGGCTTCACACCCCCTGTGTGGCTGTGCCTTACCCAGCACCAGAACTGGCTTTGCTGATGTGCACAGGGGATCCCTGCCCAGGGACAGTTGTGCCAAGGAGATGCAAGTGGCTGAGGCAGCCACAGGGTGGGAGGCAAGCAGCCATCTGTGACAGGCATGTGCGTGCCCAGCAGGGACGGGCGGGATCTGCGCCCCCCTTTTCGCCCCCTCTCCTCCCACCTGTTCCAGAATCGTGCTTGGAGGCACTGCAGGCCCTGGGGGGTGTTGCAGCACCCTCTTCCCAAACGACTCATTAATGAAAAGGGAAGATATTACTCATGCAACACGTGAGAGTGGGAGAAGAGGGAGGCGATGCGGGCCAGGAGCAAGGGCTGTAAACTGAACTGAGGAGGGAGCTCAGGGCTGCCAAGGCAGAAATTTGGCCTCTCAGAGCTGGGGAGTGGCTGCAGACCTGGCTGGCTGAAGGTGCAGTAGGATAGAGGGGCACAGCACAGATGTGGTTCAGGTCCTACTGCCTCAGATCTTGCCTGGGGCCACCCTGACGAGCTGCTGTCCAAGAGCAGGGATGCTTTGGGTTAGCCTGGACCTGCCAGACCAGAGGATTCACAGTCCAAGGCTGCTCTGCCCCTCTGGAAGAACTGGGAGCTGTGGCCACAGGAGCTAATGGTTGCAAGGTGAATTGGAAAGAAGCAGGTTACTTGGTGTGGTTTGTCTGCAGTGACAATGAGATGAGCAGGGCTGGAATGATGTGCCCAGAAGATGAGCAGCAGCCAGTGACCACCTGGGCCATCCTCCCTGCTGTGTATCATGGGCTGGGCTGCTCTGGAGATGGATGCTCCTGAAGCCAGTGTGTCCCATCCACCAGGGACGCACCACTGCCCAGGGAAGGCTGCCAGTAGGATGAGGGACCCTGCTCTGTGTGGGGCAGAAAACAGACACAGCTGCCCAATGCTGTGTGCTGTAGAGACCAGAGACACCCTCATCACAGGTGTTCCTTTCAGCTCAGCCACAATGCTGCCCACTGAGCTGCAGGGGAATGGTTCAGTCAAGGGCTTTAGGAGAAATGGTTCAAAAGACCAGCCGGTGTCACTGGTGTGGGATGTGAGAGCCAAGGGTGAGGGCAGAGCCCTCCCCTGTGTATGAGAGAGGCTTGCAGGCACTGAGTGGCCCAGAGATGCTCTTTCAGCAGGCTGTCTCTTCCACACCCAGCACACAGAGGCCTGAGGAGGGACACAAACTACCTGCAGGAGTATAAACATCTCCTCTGGCCCTGACCACCAGGGGGTCAGGGACCCCAAAGGCAGAATCTCACTGCATCCCATAGTGGGGCAGCTGGCAGGGAGAAGGGAGGAGCTGGATGCAGCTGTTATGGCAACAGAAGTTCTCAAGATAGGGAAGGGAAAAAGCACTCTTTAAAGCATGTTTCCATGGCAACAAGCATCTTCAAAGGCCTCTATAAAAACAGAAATTAAAAAAAAAAATAATAAAAAGGTTTCCATAGAGGTGTGGACTTCTGTGAGCTGAGCTGTCTCAGGTGCTTTGAGAGCTAAGTGAAGAGCCTGGGACTTCCTGGGAGGGGCACAGGGGGAGTGGGGGCAGAGTTTTGCAGCCTGGGGGCTGTGTCATGCCCCCTTCCTCCACCCCACGTTTGCTGGTTTTTTGCTAGATGGGCCTTTGCCCCGTAAGGCGGCCAAGTCCGGCAAAGATGGCAGGAAACAAATAGCCTGGAAGAAGCGGAGGGGCAAGAAATGCCTGTGCTCTTGCTCTGGCTCTTCCAGCCTTGCTTTCCCTACCCAGGGAAGGACAACCCCACAACCTCCCTGCTGCAAGAGCTTGTGAGCTCTGCACCTCCCAGGGATGGAAGGCTGTAGATGGTGAGCTCTGGGCCCACGCTGCAGCTGGGAACATGCAGAGTGGCTGCCTGCTGAGGACAGGGATGTGGCAGCATGGCCATGGCTGATGTGCCTGCAGAGGGCCAGCTGTCCATGTGGGAGCAGCAGTGACAGCCTGCTCTGTGTGGGGATGGGCTGGCATGGCACTTCCTTCAAGTGTGTGAGGGAGATTCTACAAACCAAAAAGGTGCAGCTTAAAGGACTGTCTGAGCTAGCTGGATACAGCAGGGCTGCATGGCAGAGCCTTTTCCTAGCTTGGAGGAGGCAGGAGAGCAGCGACCCAGAGCAGGGCACTGACTGCCCAGGAGTTCCCTGTGCTGCTGCAAAGGCAGGAGGCACCACAGCTGCACTCCAGCCATTGTTAACTCCTACCAGCAGCTCCAGGTAATAACACCAGGGTAAACCACTCATTTCAGTGACATTTATCAGGCAATCAGAGTCACATCAGCAGCCCCACTGGCACAAAATGAGATAAGAAAGAGAGCCCATGTGCTGGGGAACGTGGAGCTCAGCATGGGGTGTGTAACAGAGAGCATGGTTAGTGATCCTGGGAGGATCAGGGTGATGCCATTCCAAGTGTGCTGGGAAGTGTGAGCAAGGGATGAGCTGGGGACAAGATGCCACCAACAGACCTCACTCCTCTCCCTGTCAGCCCCAGACACCTGCATCAGGAGCAGTTAATGTGGAACATGTTGTGGGACTGCCTGTGCCCATGAGATGATCGCCCTCCAGCCTTTGGTATCTTTTTCTCTAGCCCGCCTGTCCAGCAGGGGATCCTGGAGATCAGACAGAGCTGGAGTGGGGCAGCAGTTACATGAACTTGTGTTCAGTGAGCTCTTGGGCATTATCTTTATACCCTTTTTATATCCTTTGATGAATAAGTGCAAGCAAGGAAGGAGTGCCTGCCTTTTGGTTCTTACTATATGGACCCACACAGAACAGGGCAGCAGGGAGGCCATGCCACAAGATGCACTTCTGTTATCAGAATACAAGCTGCTGCGAGGAGCCCTGCAGCTCCTGGGTTATGTTACAGTAGCCAACAGCTCCTCTGTGAGGCATAAACTGGCCCTCCTATGCTTAAATCCATGGAATAATTTTCAGGCTGCAACTTGCTGTGTATTGGAGCACTGTCAGCAGCCCTCTTGCTGCTCCTATCCTGTGTTCTTGATCCACACAGAAAGATAAAAGGGATTGTTCCAGTTCCTCCCCAGCAGGAGCACTGAGCCACCTTCCTGGCCCCATGCCCAGGCTGAGCCTTCTTCTCAGCCTCACACAGGCTTCTCCTCAATTGCATTTACCTTTCTATTCACACAGAATCACAGAAGATGCTGAGTGGAAGGGATCCACGAGGATCATCAAATCCAACTCCTGACCCTGCACAGGATCATCCCCAGAAGTCACACCCTGTGTCCAAGTGTATTGTCCAAACACTTCTTGAGCTCTGTCAGGCTTGGTGCTGGGACCTTTTCCCTGGGGAGCCTGTTCCAGTGCCCAGCCACCCTGTGGGTGAAGAACCTTTTCCTAATACCCAATCTCAAGCTCCCCTGGCACAGCTTCAGGCCATTCCCTTGGTCCTGTCACTGATCAGCAGACAGAAGAGATCAACATCTGCCCCTCCTCTTCCCCTCATGAGGAAGTTGCAGACTGCAATGAGGTCTCCCCTCAGTCTCCTCCAGGCTGAACAGACCAAGTGACCTCAGCCACTCCTCATAGAGCTTCCCCTCCAGGCTCTTCAAATCCTTGTGGCCCTCCTTTGGACACTCTCTAATAGTTTCCTGTCTTTCTTATATTGTGGCACCCAAAACTGCACACAGGGCTCAGCTTTACTGAAATCCACAAAGATTACATCAGCTGGCTTCCCTTGATCAACCAGGTGGGTTTCCCTGTCATTAAAGGAAATCAGGTTTGGTAAGCAGGACTTTTCTCTCATGAAGTCCTCTGGCTGTGGCCAGTGACTGCGTTGTCTTCCAGTTGTCTTTCAATATCTCCCAGAACAATCTTCTCCATAACTTTACTGGGCCCTGACATGAGATTGACAGGCCTGTAGTTTCTGGAGTTCTTCTTGCCCTTCTTGAAAATCAGGATAACATTCACCAGCTCCCAGTCAGCTCAGACCTCTCTGGATTCCCAAGACTACTCAAAAAACATTGAGAGAGGTTTTGTGATGACATCAGCAGCTCATTGAGGCTTCTTGGATGAGTCCCATCAGGCCCCATAGACTTGTAGGGATCCAGCTGGAGCAGCAGATCCTGCAAAATTTCAGGATGAACTAGGAGGTGATCATTCTCACAGTCATGGTCCCCAAGCCCAGGGCTCTGAGACCCCCTTTAACCCTCACCTGTGTTGAAGATGGAGGCAAAGAATGCATTAAACACAGCTGGACATCCAGAAGCAGCTCCTGCCTGTGGGCAGCCCTCACTTGCTTTCCTGCTGTTCCAAGAAGTTTGGGAGGTCAGGGATCCTTGCCCCATTTCCTCCCATCCATTAATGAGTGCTGGACTCCTGTGGGTCTTTCAAACTTCTTATTAATATTCTGGATGAGAGAATGTTCAACATCATGTCAACAGGAGCCAGAGGTTAAAAAGCACAAATATAATGTCATGAAAATTCTCCTGTGCAGCCAAGTGGAATGGCAGGGGAGGAGGCAGCTGGAGAGAACTTTGCTGTCAGCCTCCACTCTGCCCTGGGTTCCTCTGACCAGGACATTTTATTGACTTGGGGTAGTGCCTCCTCAGTACCAAGATCCCAAGCTACAGGGAGGTTGAGGATTTCAGCTTATTAATTTTGGAAGACACAGTTCCAATTTGATCCCCTGTGCCCCATGCCAGCTCCTGTCCTCCCTAATTGCTCACGGGTCCTTCAGGTGTACAGAACTGGGTGCTGGCTTTAAAAGCATCCGCTCCTGCTTTTGCAGCGTGGTTTTCATGCTATACATATTCATTTAATAATAGCCAAGGCCCAGGGTATTCCCAACCAAGCTTGACCTAAATTCAATAGCAAGGTTTATTCTGCAGCTTGAATTGCAGTGGCTGGAGGAAAAAAAACAAACCTTGAAAGGGAGAAACTTGGATTGAATTAAATCTGAATCAAATCACAGCCATCTCCTCTGTGTTTCTTTAATTGGAAGTTCAAATTCCATTTATTGTTACCAGCTCCATCATTTTTAGTTTCCAATGAGCTGCAGGATTTGTGATCTCAAATGGCTGTAATTTTTATGCAGGGAAATTTTGACTGCTGTGGCTGCTAGAAATTGAGCAAGGGCTGTGGTGTAGTTTGGATGATGGTTTACCAGCTTCAGAGCTAGCCCTGGACAGAAGGTTACTGCCTCTGTGAGGCATTACTGGTTTGTTCTTTCATCACCTGTAGAAGGTATTCCCTGGGCTGATTTATTTTGTCTCACTGCCGTGACATTCAGGCATAAAGGGCATAAAGAGAGAGCTTCAAAAAACTGTTCTCGGGGAAAAAGAAAATATTCAGGGCTTAATAATGACAAGATAAACAGGTCTTACTCATGTGCCTTTAACCACTGTAACCCCAGGAGGGTTAGAGCAATGATATGCTTAATCCTGGCCTGCTTGGCCACCTCTTAACTTTGTTATTCAGCTCCCTGGAGGAGGAACAAAGCTGCTCATGTATGTACAGCTCTAAGCTATTGGCTGTGCTCCAGAAAACGGTCCTCTCTGCTGGAGGATGCTCACCAAAGCTTTGCTTGTGCTCATTCAAACACAACCCCTTAAGAAATTAATGCTCAACAGATCCCACCTGAAATGTGCAGAGAAAGGAAAATGCCACTCTTTCCTGAAGAGTGGCACGGGCACACTGTTGGCTTGTGGGCAGGAGCCAATGCTGGGAGCTTTCTGTTAATGCCTTGTGTTCCGCAAGAAGCTCAGGCTCTGACGCCCTCTTTAGCAAAGCCTTGGGTCCACCTCCACCATCTCAGCCAGCTCAGCCATGCTGGAAGAGACTGGGAACAGAGCTGGATGGAGTGGGATGATGAGGGGGATGCCTCGGCTGGCCCTCCCCAAAAAACACATCAGAACAAACCAAACACCTGAGGGAGCCAGGCAGGAGTCTTCAGAGCCCAGTTAGGGGCAGGCACTGGGCCCAATTGTCCAGGAGAGCAGATGCCACAACAGATCCACATCTTCCCTGAAAAGCCAACTTCAGCCCAACTGCAGAGAACGAAGTCAGAGCAGCGCAAAAGCAGAGTCACCCTTTGGTTTCTCCACCTGACCTAGCCTTGAAAACTCAATTTGAAGGTGGCATTAGGGAAGTAAGACATCGTTTATCAGTAGTGACAGATACAATCTATAAATTAGCATGCTCAGCCTGGGAGTCAGGAGGCAGAGATATCTATCACTTCCTCCCCAGCAGGCTGATACAGGCACACTCCAGTTCCCCAGAGCATCATCTGGTCTCCAGCAGATCTGACAACCCAGAAGAGCTGGGGAGGCAAGTGGGGATATTATGTAGGAGAGACCTGGAGAAGAATGCAGATCCTGACTCCACCCTGCCCTGTCCTCTGTGACCTGGGGACAAGTGGACCCCCAGGAAAATGGGGTTCACATCTCAGTCCAAAGGCACACTACATTTTTAAACACACTGTCAAGGCATCTGAAATGGGATGAGTTGAAAAATGGCTGCAGTCTATTAGAGAAAATTTGGCTATTTTAAGATACTTCTATATAGCTTGTATCCAAAAGAAAGGATAATCTATGTAAATCATATTTGCTTTTTATCTATATAAACTACTTCCCTGTGCGCAGTAAATCTGGGGGTTTAGCCTAGCCCTGGGAGGTTCTGGGTGGCTTTTGGTGATACCTGGCATGACTTTGCTGTAAAAGACACACAAGCAAGGACATTCACAACATTGTCATGAAGCACTTGTCTCACTGAATCCCTTTTTACGTAAAACCAGGGAAACTGGCCCAAATGCTGGAAATGGGTTCATCAGGATGCCCCAGCACAGCCTCACTCGCACCCCAGGTACCTGGGTCTGTGAATCAGCCAGTCCCTGTGGGGAGGAATGGCTGTTGGGGTGGCTGAAGGGACCACTCCCCACAAGGCACCTGGAAAAGAAATTATTAGGGGGCTCAGATGGTGCAGCCAGGAAGACTTTTAAAGGCCTCGTAAATAAGAGCCCATGTAGACAGCAGGTACTGTGGGGCTTTATAGAGCTATAAAACACCCTGAGCTGCCACCAAGGCTGGAAGGGCTGGGTAGGAAATCTAATTTCACAGGATTTAAAGCAGGTGAGAGAGATATAAATGTATGTTTTTAATAGTAATTAATGCTGCCATTCAGAAGCACTTAAGCACTGGGTTTGGAGAGTTTCCAAGGGCTTGCCTCATAAATCACAGCCCACTACCTGCCTGCCCTGCTCCTAAGGAGCTGGGCTACTGCTCCTTCACCTGACCTGGCCTTGGCAGCAGGGGCATTTCCAGCTCCAGGCAGAGAGCTCAGCATCACTGCAGCCAGGCTGCTCCTGAGCCATGGCAAGCAGAGCCATCCCCAGCCACCCTTTCGAATCAGGGGTCACCCTGGGATGCTGTCCACCTTCCCTCGAGACTATCCCCTGTTGTTCAGAGACAGAGTGACACAGGAGCATCTTCTTCATGCTTTTTTGCTGTGGGCTGCCAAGTTTCACCCTGCCTTGTAGTCATTTCTGCTGCACAGGCAGTCGGGCCCCAGCCAGCTCCTGCCTGGCATGAGTGGAAAGCAGAGGCTGCTGCAGCCCACAGGGATGAGGTGGATAGTGGGGGGTGCCCGGGAAACATTCAGGAACTGGGCAATGTATGTAATCTGTGCTGGTTTGTGTCATGCTGTCATCTCTAATTTGTCACCTGGGCCTTTAAGGCTCGATTCCACATCGTTCTTGGGTGGTGACAGAGGCTAGCATGGGCAGCTGGAGGTGTGCCCCATGCCTTAGCATGCCCATGCCCCCCAGAAAGCATCTGCACCTGCGCCCCAGTCCAGCCCCAGCCCGGGCAGGCTCCAACCGTGTGCCAGCCCTGCCCTCTAGTGTCGCTTCTGCCACAGCCGCTCCTTGCAAGGCAGATCATCCCCCCGGCACAGAGGTACAGACGCGCAGTCGGGACTTCGGTGTGACTGCTTCCAACAGAGCTTGGCTTTCACGCCAGGGGAGCAGCAAAGGGGAAGCATCGAGGCTCAGATATTTGCCAGCAGATGATGTTGTAATTTGGGGTGGAAGGAACTTGCTACCTTTACCTCCAGTCTCTGTCCATGGTCAAAGCAGGTACACACCATTTCAAAATTCTGAGGAAGCCAGGAGGGGACAAGACAACCAGGAGAAATCTTCATTAACCCTTTCGTATGCACTTCCACTTATGTTCAGTCAGACCATCCTGGCTGGGATGCCCCAGATGCAGGGTCTGAGGTGTGGCCCATTTTATTGGCTGATGGGACACCTGCACTGCTTCCAGAAACAGCTCAGATTTGCAAAGCTCACAGCTGCTTTGATGCGGTAGAGCCCTTGTAGAGGTCCTGTTGCCTCTCTACAGAGCTGAGTCAGCATGACTGCTCCAGGGACCTGGCACCAGACATCCAGAGATGGAAGAGCCCAGGCAGTGCTGGTTTTGATCCAGCTTCAAAGCTAGTTTGGATCCAGCTGGGAGTTAGTCCCTTCTGGGCTGAGCTCCAGCAGATTCTGTGTGATGTCCTAGGGTCCAGGAAGGTGTCTGAGCTGGGTGCAGCTGGATCCAAGCACTTCCCAGCTAGTGTCACCAGGCTGCTGGAGGACAGCATGTGGGGGAGGCACCAAAGCATCTTCCCAGCAGCTCGCTGGGCCAACAAAGCTGGCACAGAACCACAGCTAAAAATCCACCTAGACCAAAACTGTTCCAATTCCGCAGTGGCACCAAGCCTCCTCTGCCCTGGACTGCCCTGGAGTTCCATGTTTTTCCACAATGAAACTGCAGCAAGATCTATTATCCTGCTACACCAGCAGGAGGGCTACAGCAGTAAAACTCTGCCAGGGACATGTCTCCTACAGACGGGGGGAGTCTGGAAAGAAGCTGTATTGTAATGGGTGCTAAAAACAGGTGTTGTTTGAGGACAATGCCAAGAGATTACTCAATTGTCTCCCCTGATTCATGTTTACTACCCTAGCAGAGAGAGACCTGATTCAGCTAATCTGATCTGATAAATCTTAGATTTTGCATCAGCCTTCTTCTCCTCTATTGATTATCAGCAAATGCCAAATAACAGTATGACAGCTGAGACCTGTTGTTACCAGGCAATATCTGCAGTTCAAACTTGAAACCTCAAGCTCAAGCTAATTTTAATTAGATACACAAACCAGAGGAATCACCAGTAGGTCCAGTAAAGCAATACCCCTGTCACAATAAAGTAATACTCCTGTCACAGATGAGCCCTCCTGGGTTGTTGGTCCCTGCTTGGACACCATTGTGGCACCACACCACCCGTACATAGTCTGAGCATACTCACACACATATGCATATGTACAGATATAAATATACTTATATGCTTGTATATATGTGTGCATTGATACACACATGAATCTGGATTGATATCTTGACTTGTAAGCTCCACACTTCATAAATGTCAGCATCAAGGATGTTTGTGTTAACTGGAAATCAGATACCTATGCTTGTAAGGAACAATAAATTCTTAAACACACTGGAATGACCTCTCTGCTGAGTGGATTTTTTCCCATGTCCCGTTCTAGATAGTGGAATGAGTCCTATTTCTAACCCCAAACCCAGAAACAAAACTGGCAGTGTTTTCTGCTGCATTGTTTGCTCTTCTACATGACTTACAGAGGGCCTATTCCTACAATAACACACTGATCAATAGGTCCAGGTCTCTTGTGCGGCCAGGAAATGCAATCTGCGCTGTGTCACCACCAGGTTTGATGTACACCCCAAAGCCCATTGCTGTTTTAGAAGCCAGGCTGCTGGCTATCAGCTGATCTGCATGCTTTCAAGTAGGTCACCTAATTTTAGTGGGAAGGGGAGAGCTCTCCCCTCAGAGGAGCAGTACCTCTCATAGTTAAAAAGGTTTTCTGATCACATAGGAAAGAAGTAAAATAAGAGGCAGGAGTGTATGCATATGTGTGTGCACACCAGCAGCAGGTAGGGCATCAGGTGTGCCAGACACCAGCAGTAGTACAGGCACCTCACAAGACATGGGAGCAAGGACAATCCCAGCCAGATTTCCCACATAAAGAACCTGTCAAAGCTGCTTATTTTCTAGCCTCAGACCTTTACAAGTGATAATTGCTCATTTTGTAAGCACTCAGGCAACATAGAGCAGGACGCTCCTAAGCCAGGTATAATCCTGTGCTGGCTCCACACAATATGTGCTACCATGTTAGTACACAGCCAGGCAGCAGGGCAGGAAAACACTGAGGTCTCAAATGCATACAGCAGTGAATCTTTGCTGCTGTAGCATAATAAACACGCTCTGTAATGAAGTTAAAATTATTTATCTTCTCCAAAAACAAGGCTAAAAGGTAGCTTCATCTGCCTGTAACTGCTTGCTTCTAAAAGAGTCAGCAAAGCTGTAACAAGATCCATTAAACTGGGAAATGCCAAGCATGAAAAGGAGTGTGCATTATTTAGTGGGAAAGAACCAGCCATCAGAATAACATTGCTAGTGCCCTATTGAATTCGGTCTCTGGAATTATTTTTAATCAAAATTGATTTTGTTTTTCTCATAGAAAATCAGGTTTAAGTCAAGTAAGATTTAATTCAGGGAAGCCTAAGACTGATGTTGTGCAGGAGGCCAGGCTACAGCTACATTGTCTAAACCTACTTATTCCTACCTTTACTCTGAAATTTCTAAACCTATGACTTTAAACCACCTTCCTCCCAAAGCAAAGCACCCTTGGGAGGCAGGCAGGCAGGCAGGGCTATGGCAGAGTAATTCTGCTGGTCAGTTTTTGCACCTAGGAAAGCCTTTATTCAAAGCACTTGTCAAACCATTGCCATGCTGTAGACAAGCTCTACCTAGGGAGACTGACCAGCACAACTATCACAGAACTACCTCATTATTCAAGAACAAATCACTTTTATTTTGGAATACTCTGTCAGCACCAGGGAGTTATATTGGCAGAGGTGAGAGAGTTATTTTAGTTGATTTTCCCATGCAGACGTGCCATACATATGTGATGGGGCTGTAGGATAATCCCCCAGGAGAAGCAACAAGGATTTTATTGATTGGGATATTTCAAACTTCTGCAGGCCAAAGCAATCTTCTGTGCACTGAATGAGTGAACACAATGCAATGGGAGGGGGTTTTTGGCTTCTTCGACCCCCACGTTTAGTTTAGAGAAGGCACTTTGAACAATGCTAGCAAGTGGCAGAGAGAAGAAAAAAAATTATGTGACTCTGAATCTGCCAGAGGCATGTCATTCTTGCAACATTAGTGGTAGGAGAGGTCAAATTCCTTGAAATTCAAGCCAAATTATGTGATGCTGAAGCCACAGGTATGTATAACAGGCCACAAGGACCTATGGAACCCACCGAGTGCCCTGCACTGTTTGCTTTCTTTTTTTTCTTGACTGACACCATTTATGAGAGGAGCGCTGGGACAGGCACTGGAAGAAGGTGGATGGAAGGAACACAGGATATGAAGTAATGAGTAAATGCTAGCTGACCTCTAGCATCAGGATCACAGGCAGCTTTCCCTGCCTTAATGCCAGCCCCTCTGCAGAGTCACAATCTGCTGTTTCCATGGCAGGAGCTGCAGGCCTGCATCCAGGGGATGTCACACCCCACACATGTGAGCTTGGGCAAGCACCATGCATGGGGTGGCTCTCCCAGCTGTGCAGGCAGAGCGGGGAGGTGGGTGAGGTGAGCAGGCTAAACTCACTCAGGGTTGTAAGGGCTCTACCAGGCACCTATCAAAAGGTGCAGTGCTGAGATGTTGCTCAGAACACAGCGCCGAACACTCCCTTGCCCTGCAGGCACTTGGGTAGTCCAAAGCAAGCACACCAGCACCAGCTTCCTTTGTCCAGAGGAAACGTGATTCCCATCAGAAGCCCAGATGCTGCTTAGAAGGCAGGGGTTGTGAGGAAGGGCAGCATCATTTTCTAAACCTACTAATGCACCTGGGAGAAAAAAAAATCAAGTGACTTCAGAGATTTGAGAAAAGCACATTATGCCTGAAACATTTTCCACCCGCACCAACTGGCCTAATTAAGTACTTTTCTCCCCAAAACCCCTACTATGCTTCCATCCTTCCCAACTGTAAGAGCAGCAAAGATTGCTATGGGGGCCAATTAACGCTGCTGGCTTTGCTTCCAAAATCCTCTTAATTATGCCCTGTGCAAATTGCTGGGCCCCAGGACATTGCAAACCAGACACTTTGCAGCAGTCACAGCTGACATAAGCGAGGGTCACACTGACCAATGTTTGACAGAGCTCACTGCTGCCTCCCCCACCACATGGAATCTGGCATTAATTCTAATTTATTTCATCCTGTCCAGCAGTTTGAATTCATAACTACTAGAGTTTCCTATTGAAAGGCTTCTTTGTTATAAAGCACCATTAAGAGAACATGGAATGTTTTGGCATGTGATTATGGGCAGATGGATGTTTTATACCTGGAATGATGATGTGGGACTGTGGGATATAGTGAGTTAGCATGAGAATGTGTGCAGCCTATTCTAGCACCCAGGTTACATTGAAAGCATTAGCCTCTGTATTGCTTGCAATGTAGCGGGGTAGTGCACAGGTCAGCACAGGCTGTACCTCAGTTTTGGATAGGTAAATGGCATTGGCAGAGACATTCTCCTGGTTAGATAGGAAAAGTATTGATGCAGGAATGAGAACTAGGCAGCCAGCTCTTGCCTGTGCTGTCCTTGCTTGTACACGTCACCATGCTTACTTCATTTAGGTCGTATTGGGAAGGTTTTATTTACCTTCACAAAAACACAAACCTGTTTCCTGTACAGAAGGTTTAGGCAGCAGAGCACACTGTGCTTTTGATGGGATGTGGGCAAAATCCATGCTAGCAAACCACTGCCCATCCAACACCCAGATCTCACTTGCTCCAACCAGCATACAAAGGACACTGACAGGAGCCAGCAGAGCAGTCTTGTTCCTGACACAAGGACCACTACCAGTCCCCTCCTGCCACCACTGCCCAGCGGTGCCAGGCAGATACGTGCTGGTCACCACCAATATCCATGAGCGTGGCAGCCCCTCCCCAGCAGTCCCACAGCAAGGCCCTCCCTCCTGGCTGTGGAGGGTGCCCAAGCACCATGCTCAGGTCCTCATTAAACTGCCCCAGTTACTGTCTGCCCCTGTTGTCCCAAAATAGGTTCTTTCATGCAGTGTGCAAGACACCAATCCACACGCAGAGTTGAGGTATTTAATTTATTTACAGCTCTGTATGGAAAGGGGTGCTGGGTGGCAAATCCACAAGGCCAGTGTGACAGCTACCATAACTTTTCACTATTCAGACATTTTCACAAGCAAATACACTGTTTGCTATAGAACAAAGCTAATTCGTTGGCTACAAGCTACCTAGATTTTTTGTTGTTCTTTCTTCTATTGACAGATGATTTTCTCGCTTCTCATGGTTATTAGTCCACTTGCTCAGTCTTTCTCTTCTTTTGGGTCAGTGGGTTTCCTGAGCTGCTGGTCAGTGGTGGTTATAATCTCCCCGGGTTGGAATTACCTTTTACCCAGTCGGAACTGATCTCAGCACAGTTGCTGAGTTGTCTTTATTAGTTTCTTCCTTATCTTAGGGGTCCTGCCAAATGTCCTTAGGACCTGTAAATTCTACATTCTTTGTGTACCCTGTCAGCTTGCCCCCCAAGCTTTGCTAACTGAACCTTAACAAGGCTATTCTGCCGACAAATAATTTCTTTTTGACACCCGGACATCACTTAGAGCTTGCTTGTTCGCTGCTCTCTGTTCCACGGATTAAATCTCCTATCTTGTTGATTCTGCCTGGAAGTACACAAAGTTCAAATATCAAGGAGCATCCTTTCTTAAGAATTTTCTAATAAATTTCATATTCGCAACAGCCGCGCTGCCCCTGCGGCCGGGCTGCCCCTGGGCGGAGCGGGCGGCGGGGCCGGGCCGGGCCTTCCCCCGCCATGGCGCCGCGGCCGGGGCGGTGCCGAGCGGCGCCCGCGGGGCGTGAATAGAGGACGGCGGGCGGGGCCGCGGCGCTCCGGGACGCGCGGGGCCGGCGGCGCAGGCGGTGAGCGGGGCGGGCGGCGGCGGGAGGAGGCGCGGGCCGGCGGGCGTCGCTGGCGGCCCGGCCCGCCATGAGCAGAGCGCAGCTGACGCGGACGGGGATCCTGCGGATGGCGCTGGGCGGCGGCGGCGGCGCTGACCCGCTGCTGCCGGCGGAGGGCGGCGGGGACCGGCGGGCGCCCTTCCTGCTGCGCGCGCTGCGCATCGCCGTGGTGGTCTGCCTCTACTGGTTCACCTCCATCGCCATGGTCTTCCTCAACAAGTACCTGCTGGACAGCCCCTCGCTGCGCCTCGACGCCCCCCTCTTCGTCACCTTCTTCCAGTGCGCCCTCACGGCCGCGCTCTGCCTGGGCCTCAGCCTGGGGGCGGCCTGCGGGTCCCCCTGCGCCGGCCTGCCCACCCTCCGCCTCGACCCCAAGGTGTCCCGCAGCGTCCTGCCCCTCTCCGCCGTCTTCATCGGCATGGTCACCTCCAACAACCTCTGCCTCAAGCATGTCGGCGTGGCCTTCTACAACGTGGGGCGCTCCCTCACCACCGTGTTCAACGTGCTGCTCTCCTACCTCCTCCTCAAGCAGACCACCTCCCTCTATGCCCTTCTGGCCTGCGGAGTCATCATAGGTGAGGGGGAGCAGGAAGGGCTGCTCCCACCCGACAGCCAGCCCCGGAGAGACGGCGGTGGGGTGTCTTTCCTTTGGGAAGTCATCCCCACCTGCATGGCAGCTCCCTGGTGAGGTGGGGTAGCTCAGGGCTCGTGCCTTGCTCTGTCTATGGCAACCAAATTTGTATGTCTGGAGGATGTAGGTGACTCATTAAGAGAAGAAATTGCTCTCATTTGACACAGCTCCCTTTTTCCTTCAAGCACTAAAACTTCTCTACCTGCTAATGAAGTTTAACTTGCCTTACCTTTTTCTTTCTTCCCCCTTTACAGGCCATAAAATGGCAGGTGGCTTTCTCCGTTTCCAAGTTCTTGTTGATTATTAACTTTGGTAACAATAACATTTATGTCAGCACCGTTGGGACCATACAATAGGGTCAGCCAGTTGGTTTTGACAATAGGCTGAATGCATGTGATCAAGGGTTAGCTGATCAAGCCAAGCATAAAACACCACCAGAAAATCTGTGTGTGTGGTTAGGATGTAGGGCAAGGCGCTGAGTGGCTTAACAGGAATGCTTATAAATTGTCCATTCCAAAGGCAAAATAATCCCAAAAGCTACCTTCCACTGAAGGGCCGTTTAGATGCCAGGAATGGTGAACTGTTGATTTCAGTCTGGTTCCAGGTGTGCATGCATTCACTTAGTGTCAGACGGCCAGATGGAGTCAGATGAAATAAGAGAATCTCATCTCCATGGAAGAGGTGAACAGGAACAGAGCTACTGTATTTTCTACAAGTGATGCAAGCAATTGCCTTCAGCTAAGCTTTTGTTCAGGCACTGCCCAGGAGTGTGGTGCCTGGCAGCCTGACAGGGTTTCCCTAGGGTTAAGACTCTGTCCTCCTGGCTCCATCTCCTTTCTCTGTGAGAGCATTGCCTGTGTGCCTATAGCAGTATAGCTGAGTGTCCTCTGTGGCCTGACACAAAGCCCCTCCCGTCGGTGCATGGAACCCATTTGTATCTGGGCTTGGTTTCAAGCCTGTTAGGTTGCTTTGCAGGCAACTTCCCAGACAGCCTCCAACAAGAAGCAGATAATGAAAATGTGGCGCAGTTCTCCTTCAGTAGCTCATCTCCCTTTTATGTTTTGCTTATGAGCTGGATGGGGAGAGGTCCCCCTCTCTGCCCTGGAGATGCAAAGCCTGTAGCTCCTGTTTTGGAGGCGGTTAGACAGTGCTTTGCCCATCAAAGTTTACAATGAAGATACTGCACACAGTTTCTGCCTTTTGATTTTTTTTTATCATGCTTGAATATTACATCCATGTTTTCACTATCTTTCCATCTTCTTCTCTGACCTATATTTTCCTTCCTGTTAACAGCAGAGAAAAGTCTATAAAGTTGGGTTTTTTTCAAACTTTGAAGAATATTTTTTCTACCCATGTGTCAATTTTCAGCCTTTTCAATTAAAAATAAAATGCTCCTCCTGAAAATTACCTGTATGCAAAGACTAGCTGGAATAGTAGTTTCTGAGCTGCTGCCTGCTCAGTGTAGGAATTTGTCCTCTGAGGTTGAATTACCTGCGCAGTAAATTTCCTGCACTTGTAAAATAAGTCTTCCCAGTCGTGGCATTTGTGGGTTCACATAAAAGAAGGGGGAAGCCCTTAAGCCTGTCTCTTGCTGTTGTAGTTCACTATCAAGTAAATGATGTATTTTTGACTGTATGTTTTGAGTGTTTCAGCAGTTTGTTCAGATGATGCCTGATTTGTTTGGTTGCAGGTGGCTTCTGGCTGGGTGTTTGACCAGGAAGGAGCAGAGGGTACTCTGTCCATGGACAGGTATATTCTTGGGATCTTGGCAAGCCTATGTGTCTCTCTCAATGCCATCTACACCAAGAAAGTGCTGCCTGTGGTGGATGGTAGCATCTGGGCGCCTGACCTTCTACAACAACATCAACGCTTGTGTCCTGTTCTTCCCCCTCATGGTGCTGCTGGGCGAGTTCCGCACCCTCTACCACTTTGACAAGCTGGGGAGCCCCAGTTTTTGGGGCATGATGACCTTGGGGGGAGTGTTTGGCTTTGCCATTGGGTACGTGACTGGACTTCAGATTAAGTTCACTAGCCCACTCACCCACAACGTGTCTGGGACAGCCAAGGCCTGTGCACAAACAGTGCTGGCTGTTATCTACTTTGAGGAGACAAAGAGCTTCTTGTGGTGGACAAGTAACTTGATGGTTCTGGGGGGCTCCTTTGCCTACACGGTGGGTGAAAGGACTGGAAATGAGAAAGGTGCAAGAGGATCCTAATATCAAAAGTGGTGAAAGAAGATGACACTGGTGGTGTAGGCGGCTCCTGCACCTCTATTTTTGGGCCTTAGGGGGATAGATAACCTTTGGTGCTCCTTCCTCCTGGGGAGAAGAAGAGCAAGGAGCAGGAAAAAATTACCTTCAAAGTGTATGGGGAACTGTGTCAGGTACCAGAGCCAAAGACTTGACTGGATCATGTTTTATCTCACCCTGTGTCAGAGCTGGGGAGAGCACATGTTGTGGAGATCACTGGGTTGGGGTTTTTTTTGTGATTGTTTTTTAAAATGGATGTTGTTATTTACCTATTCTGGGAATTTGCATCTAGGGAATGGGGGGAGGGGAGGGGGCTGGGCTCGTATCAGACAAAGACTGGAATGGGGAGCTTTGTGTAGTTAGGGATCTAAAATTACCTGAATGAATGCAATCTGGAGTTATAAAATCCTGAACCTGCAGGCAAGGAAGAGGCAAGTAGCCAGACTGTTTGGGTTAGACTTCAGTAACTTTTGCTGTATAAGGTTTTTGCAACAGCTGTTCTTCCTGTTGCCCCATTCAGTGCAGAGGATGGAAATTCTCTCCCTTCTGGCTATGTACAAGTCTAAGCACAGCAGTGCCTCCAAAACACCTTTCCAAAGAGTCAGTATCACATCCTTCTGAGGTTTTTTCCTGTGTTGCTTTACACCTTGTTTTCTCAATTTGAGGAAGCATGGTAAGAGTCAGGAATTAAACTTCTCATTCTCTCTGCACTGTATCCAGTGAGGGAGAGCATGCTCGCTCCAGTGGCCTTCTCACGGAGGAGTGAGCATGGCCTCTGTGTCACTGGGTGACTCGCGGGAGTGGAAAAGTTACTCTGAAACACTTACTGCTGTAGAGTGGGCATCCCAGTTCACCAAGGGTTTGCCAACACTTCTCCTTACCCTCCTCGTAGGGGGTAGGTGTGTTTTGAAAATGGGGGTGTTTTTCCATTCCCTTGTTCAGGGGGCTTGTTCCGTGTTTACTTTGTAGCTCCTCTGTGAATCCTTCAATGCAATGAATTTTGCTCAACGGTATCAATTCCTATGCTTGGAACTTGCTGCTGAACAGATCTGCAGAATCTCTGCCCAACCCACCCCACCCTCCCCAGTCTGGTTCTATGCAATAGAGTATGTTAGTGCTGTGATTTCTGATTCCTGGGGGTCAGCAGCCACAAACATCCTGTGGTGAGCTGTGATATTGCACCAGCTTTCTAAATCCCTGGTCCTTTTAAACATAAAGTTACCCCAATAGCGATCCTGGGCATTGCTTCATACCCTGCTCCATGGATCCTACATGATTGTACCATGTCCCGTGAGTGATGTCTGACCACACCTACCGAAGAACACTCCATTTCTGCCCAAAATATGTTCCTGTTGAATTTGGGCGGAAGGGGCTCCTGCTCCAGGGTTCATGGCTGCAGGTACCTTTTCGATGCAGCAGCCATTTGGGGGTGTTTGAAAATATTTTGGTTTTTTTTCTTTTTTTATTGGAATGGAGATTTTAACGTTGACCCGTGGCGGACCCACCCTGCTGACTAAATTGGGGGTCGCTCTCTGGGGGTGCCAGCGGCATTTCCGGGGCGGTTTCGGGCGACGCCGCCCCCTCAGGCGGCAGCTGCGGCCTGGGCCGCTGGAGGGCAGCACTGCGCCCCCGCCGCTCCGCCCGCCCCGCCCCGCTGATTGGCTGTCCCCCGCGCGCGCCAATCACGCGGCGGGGCGGGGCGAGGCGGCACCGCGGCTCGGCGGCGGCGATGGCGGCGGCGGCGGCGGCGGCGGCGGCGGCCGCGCTGGGCCCGGCGCCGGCCCTGTGTCGCTCCGTGCACTGGTTCCGCCGCGGGCTGCGGCCTCCACGACAACCCGGCGCTGCAGGAAGCGTTGCGGGACGCCACGTCCCTCCGCTGCATCTATATCCTGGACCCCTGGTTCGCCGCCTCCTCCGCCGTGGGCATCAACCGCTGGCGGTGAGTGGCACCGGGCCTGCGGGCCGCGGGGTAGGACCGTGCGGGACGAGGCTCCCGCGGCACCGGAGCGCTCTGGGCGCGGTGTGGGCCGCGTCGGCGGGGCCGCAGCAGCACCCGCTTCCGTGTCGGGCCCACTTAGTGCTCCCCGGCCCTCCTGCAGGAGAGCGGCTGTGCCTTGTCCGCTTGGCCTCGCCGCGGTTTTCATCGGCGATGCCTGCCTGCCTGTGTGGGAGGATGCCTTCAAACTTTATGTAATGTCATTAGACTTTATCAGTGGGGCGAGGGCATGAGAGCAGCAACCGATGGACACTTAGCTTTGGGAAACCCTTTTCCCTGAATTTGGAGACGAGGGCAAAGAATGCTCAACTTGGCGGCTGCAGCACGCCTCCCCTCTGCCCTTGGGCAGCCGGGCGCGCGTAGGCATGTGCGCACGCAGCTCCGGTCCTCCCATCGCCCGGGTTTAGGGAAATGCGCATCGGCCGCTGCTGAGAAACTAGAGATGAAGCTGAATGGGCTTTTCCTCATCTCTGCAAATGGAAAAATGTATGGCATGAGTCATGTCTGTGCAAAGATCAAGACCTCACGTACCTGTAGCCAGTAACATTACATAAAGCTCTTGTGGCAGGTCTCAGCAGCCTAAACATTTGGAACCCCAGTCCAGATAGGGATTCTCCCGGGCAAGACTCCCCTGCATACAAGTGAAGCAGATCTCTCGCTACCCCCTCAGAGGAAGTCGACAGACAATCACCCGGCTAAAGATGCTTTGAGAGCTCTTGGAAATGTCACGTGGCTGTGCGCTAGGGAAACTGGAGTTGTAATTGATTGCTTCTGCTGTGTGCCTTAGCTTCATTTCAAGGAATGGGATTGTGTGGGTCATATCTGTATGTTTCTAGAATCCCACAGCAGGCGATGGCTTAAAAATTGTAAATGTGCAGAAGTTACCTCAGTGTAGTCATGCAAAGTGCAGAAAATTGTGAATTCTGTTATAGGAATCTGAATTGATCTTTCCATAGACCAGACTTTCTGCAGGCAAACAGAAATGCCTTTCACGTGCTGCTGTTGTTGCTGACTGTCCTCATTTGGAAGAACCAACGTGGTGGCACAACAGATTAATTCCTGATCTGTTTAATCCTTGTTTGTTTCCACCAATGTTGCGGAGGAAGGGAAACAGTTAGGAGTCTTCTTTATGTTGTAATCATGGAATATATGAGCAAGTAAAGTTTTTAAAAAAATGTTTTCTTGGAGGTGTGGAACTACTGCAGAGGTCAGAAATGAGCACCACTGGCTGTTAGGCAAAAAACATATTAGCAAGTTACTTATGTTGGCCAAAGTCCTATTCATTCCCATTGTGAGCCTTGGCTTTGTTTTGCTATTTTTTTAAATCCACATATTTGTATTCAGAGTTCTGTTCTTCAAAGGCAAATGCTTATGTTTTACCTAGTTCTCACAAATTTATCGTGTTGGAAAACTTATGTTATTTAACTGCACAGCATGTGTGAGCCATACAGGACTAATTAATGCTTGTTAAAGTTTTTAGAACACCTTGGGCAGTTGATGCTCATACTTAATAAATGGAAAGTGGGCTGGGGCTCACGGAGTGGTTTGTTTAGGTTACCTGGACCTGGTTCTGGGTGTTCTCCTTTTTCATAGAGTGCCCTTCTTTTTGAACCCTGCACCCTTTTCTCCCTCCAGAAGTGCAGAGCTAACTTGCTCTATCTGGAAGCTCACAGTTCACATTGTGGGCGGTGCAGCTGAGGAGAGAGAAGTTGCCACTTGGCAGTGCAGTTGTAGTAGCCTGGCTTTCCTTGGCTGTGGGGGGTCTTTAGGGAGGTGAGGGGGTTCTGGTAGATCACACTGCACAGCGGGCATGGAGGACAGAGGGAAAGGTAAGGGTTGGCAGGCTCACTTACAAAGGGTTGTGGGTTTGCCAGCAGTGCCAGGTGCTGAGGAGACATTAAAGTTTTAAAGCTTGTGTCTCTTGCAGATTAAATGCAACAGAGTGAAGTTACTATGTAGATGGAGTGATGTACGACTGGGAAAGCAAATGTTATACATTTGGTGGTTTATAGCTTAGTGGGGGATCAGTAAGACCCTTTATACCTTTAAATGCAGAAAGCACTTGGCTTTTTAGAGTGTTGGGGTGAGAGGGAATAGAAGAATGTCTTGGTATGCTCTCATATCTGTGTCTTCATGGTGCAAGGTGAATTGCAGTTCTCTTTGCAATTATTCAAAGTACAGCCGATTCTTGCCTCAGGAGATCTTGGTGCTCAGTCTTGTGCTACTGATGAGCTAGGAGAGTACATTTTGCTGCTGTGACATGCTGTATTTATAGCTAGAACTGTAAAACTTGCACAGTTCCTGCAGTATTTCATTACTTTCTTTGGAGTAATGCATCAAAGTTGTTCTTCTTCATATGCAACATCACTTTTTGCCCCAAAACCTGTGAAAAAAACATACAGTAGGGAATTACATGGTTTATACTTTCTCCATGTAATGTGGAGAGAAGAACTGACAAGGGTGTTCTCCCACCTTTGAGGGAGAACATGGGAAGAAGACACTAACTGCTGACACTAACTGCTGTTGTTTCTTCTCTGCAGATTTCTTCTCCAGTCCCTGGAAGATTTGGACAACAGTTTAAGGAAACTGAACTCTCGCTTGTTTGTCGTGCGAGGGCAGCCAACAGATGTCTTCCCAAGACTCTTTAAAGTAAGAGAGTAATTTTTTGGAGCATAACAAAGAAAAATTGGTGACCTGGTGCTAAACTTGCTTTCACTCCTTAATAATTGGTGATTCCTTCGGCATCTCTTTAACTATAACTAGTTCTTCACTATACCAAACTTTCCTCCTTAACTACAACTAACTACTGTCTATAAGGAACAGCTTGGGAGCCAGATCTGCACCTGAATTCAGACTTGCAAGGAAATGTAGTTGTAGGGTATAACCTACTATCAGGGTGCTCAAGCTTCTGGTTTTGGATGGTGGTCTTGAACTTAGTTTCTCTAAGTCACCTCTCACAGGGCTGCACTGTGACACACAGACCCTTCTTTGCTGAGAGCTTCTTCCCTAATGGCAATTTGCTTATTGCAGTTTTTACTTAGGAAGACTGCTGTGTCCATAGACCTTCACAGACAACAGAAGAACGTACACTGATCTGTACGTGAATTGCAAGGAGGATTTTGTGTTAAAATTTCAAAATTCAGGAGCTTTTATGTTAGCTGACCTTCCTTTTCTCTTTCTGTTCCTGACTGCAGTTTAGTCATCTCAGCAGCAGGGTATAGCTTGGGTCCAGGCTTCCTGCTGATGTTCTCTTAAGGAATATGCAGTTACCTTGGTGATCAATAATGGATTGTTGGGGTACATTTCTAATATGCTATGTCAGTGCTGCAGATGTCAGGGCTAACAAGAGCATCTCCTTGAATATCACGGCTTCTCATACAGTGTCATTCTTCTCCATCCTGTTCTAAGATTGTATTTCCCAAGGTCTTTGAAGCTTTTTGACAATGTCTTTGATAGTGTTACAAAACTAAATGGAAAAAAAATGTGGCTCTTAATAGTTGTATGAGTTGGGGGTGTCATGTGGGCTGTGCCTTATATGGTTGACAGAACTAGTGTCCCCCAAATCCTACTGTAGCCCAGCTGCCAGAGAAGGAGAGGTGAGCTTGAATATGTACCCTCCTTGTGTAAATGGTTCTGATGTGTATTTTCTGGAGGAGGGCAGTTAGTACTGGGGAGGAACTGGACTGTGCAGATGAGAAGGGGCACTGATACTTATTTTGGCTTCTGCATCTTAACTCATGACACAAACTATATGCTGCTTTTAGCCTTTTCAGAGTCTGAAAAAATTTTATCTTTTGATCTGCATGTAAGTTCCAGCTAATAGTAGTTCACGCCCTCTTTAGTTCAGGGTATTCACAGGATGATTAAAACTTTATCAGAGAAAAATGCTCATTTGGTTAAAGAACAAAAACTAGTTCGCAGAGTCTGAAGTTTGGAGACATTGGTTGTGTAATCAGCCAGAGCTGCTTTTTGCTGCAGTCTGTTTTGTCTGGGTAGATGAGCTGATGAGTATCTCAGTAGCACTGTAACAGAGCTGAAAAGGGTAGAGGGAGCTTGATGCTCTTACATGATAAATATATGGCTTTGGTAGGGATTGAGGCCTCTCCAGAGCTGCTGCACTAAACACAGAATTAGCAGCAGCTCATGCCTTGCTGTCAGCTTTTGTGAAGAGGAGAGTTGTGTCACATTTGCTACTGCAATACTTAGGCCTAATGTAATTTCTGCTTTCTCTGCCAGAAGCTGAGCTATGTTGTCATTAACAGTCACAACAAAGGCACTGCTGTGTGTGGATACCATGACAGGTGTACTTGTTAGCAATGTGTTAACCTGTGCAGAAGTTTTTTGTCTCACTTCTTCTGAATAAACATCTGTAGTTTTACCTCTTCTATAAAAGTACACATTTGTTCACTGAAGTGTTTTCCCAATTCCTTTGGTGCTTTTTCCCCTGCACTTTTTCTTTGCTCTAGGTTAGATAATAAGAGGCAAGTTATCAGTCGTGACTTTTCTTTTGTATATCTGCAGCTATTTACTGTCATAAAGGTAACAGATTTTCTGGTTGGTTTTGCTCTGCTCCCTGTGTACTACTGCATCACATAGAGCAGTAGCCTTCTCAAAACTGTAGGAAATACCTGAATTTAAAGTGTTTGCTGCTTACCTAAAATCCCCAAAAGCCTATTGGTTTTTTATTCCATTCCATTCTTTCAAGGTAGTAATGTGTATTTCTTTGAGACCAAAACCATCTTTTCCTAGCGGTTGCTCCAGTTGCTCCTGGCTTTCTTATAGAAGAAAGGAGAGTTTAAAATGAAACTGTTAAATCACATAGGAGCAGGGTAGGTTCTGGAATGTCTGTCTGATCCCTGCTCTGAGTTATGGATGCTGTCATGTTCTTACTTTGAAAAATGGGTAGAGGATCTCTTTAAAATGTACGTTCATTGGTATATAACTTGTTAATTTCTCCGTCCTTCCTAAAATTAATTTTAGGCCTGAGTCTACAAGTTTGGAAATGCAGGTGGCTTGTACAGTTGTTTTCTGCTTCAAAATCCCCTTCCCCATGTTTGGCATTATTTTTAATGGTCTTCAGGGAGCTACATTTGTTCTTTGTGCTTTGCTTCTGTTTTGCAGGTAGAAAAGTCTCCTGTATATACAGGGGTGATTCAGACTCACTTGGAGGATTGTGGTTCTTAGTTGTGTGAGGGTGCTTTATAAATGTCTGTAGATTTCTGGTTGTGTTTGCTAAACAAATCTGTGGGCTGCTGCTCTGCTTGATGGATGTCTTGGGAAGGTCGCTGTGGAAACCATTAAAGCTCTTCTCATAGGATTCATTTTCTGAGGAAAACTAGGCCATAGACTTTGAGAACAATCTGTGCTCTAGAAAAGCCTGGAAGAGTCTGAGTGCTCTTTCATAAGGCCTATGCCATGTAATTTGTGAGGGATCTATTAAAGCTATGAAGATGAAAATAAGTGCATGGCTTGACTAGGGGGGTTGGGACTAAGTGATCTTTAAGGTTCCTTCCAGCTCCAACCATTCTATAATTCTAGAATTTTAAAATAACTCCAGAAAGGCAGGACTTTAAATCGGACTTGCAGTATCATACTCTACTGTGCACACCAGAAGGGTTCACTCAGTTGCTGTCCTATGTCCTGCAATTCCTGTTTCTTTCTGTTTAGGATGGATATTGTTTTCCTATTATATGATGTCTTTAAAGAGATATCAGGAAAAATTTAGACTGTATTGGTTTTACTTAATGTTGCCACATAAAAACACAGGGGGTTGAGCAGAACTTCAATTGGAAGAGCTTTCTGAAATGCTTTTTCTGCAAATGCTGGAAGAGGATGGTAAGGTTACTTCAGGACAGCATGTGCAACAAAACGTGTTATTGATAGGCTCAGGAACTGAGCTGAAATCTAAGAACAGTAATAGACAAGAACTGAACCTCTTCTGATGTGTTTTAAACCTGACATCTACAAATTTGCATAGCAGATCTGATGTTTGCTAGAGCTGATAAAATTGTTGCTTCTTTGCTTATCTCAAATTCAGATTGCTGTTCCTTACAGCAACACTCTCAGAGCTTCCAGAATTTTAAACTGCTCAGGAATTCTTAAATCTTCATTTGTAACTGTGCTGGTTAGAAATAGTCTTCTGTTTGACAGCTGGGTGTATTGTTTTTCTTGCAGGAATGGGGAGTCACTCGTCTCACCTTTGAATATGACTCGGAGCCGTTTGGAAAGGAGAGGGATGCAGCTATCGTCAAACTGGCCAAGGAGGCTGGTGTGGAGGTGGTGATAGAGAACTCCCACACCCTCTATGACCTGGACAGGTATGGGGAGAGAAAGGACAGAGGTCCTGTCAGGGCTAGGCTGGGATTGTCCTGTCTGCAAAGACTTCAGTCCATTCCATTGCACTGATCACTGTCATCCTGAGTGACCCTGTAAGGATTACTTGGCACACTCCACTTCAATTAGAACACGTCAAAGTACTGTCAGTGACGTGAATGTGCAGAAAGGTGTTGCCTCAAGCTTATTAAACTCTGTACTTGAGTGTCATTTAATTTGCTCAGCTGTGTCCTATTGATTGCTCTCCTTGAGCATGTCCTTAATATATGGACTGCTTTTTATTTTTGTTTCATTGTAATAAAGGTAGTTGAGCTGTTGTCTCAAACAGGTTATGAAAGCAGGGCTTTTAACTGATGGATGTGTCAGGACAGCTGGAAGAAGTAAAACAAGGTAGATTGGAACAAACTTTCCTTTTTCTAAAACCTGAATGCTTTGTCTTTATTGTGTGTTTGCTATGTTTGTTTTGATGTTGAGTTTTTATATATTTACTTATATGTATAATCCCTCTATATACATGTGATTTTAAATGGTGGTGACAGTCTTTCAGCTAAGACTCTAAGGTATGCTTGACTTCAAAGTCAGTACTGTGTTTTAGTACTATTCTTACAGGTTGCTTGCTTTTTTTCTTCCTCCCTTTTTTTTTCCCTTTTCTTTCTGATGTGACTTGTGCCAGTAATGCTGAATGTAGATTTTCTCCTATAAATCTTTAACATCCATAATTTCCCACGGGAAGGAGCTTTGCAGTTAGCACTTACTGTGTGGAAATGTTTGTCCCTGGAGTGAGGAGGATTCTTGAACCCGTCTCGTGAGCAGGTGCTGTTTTCTAATTCTGCATTAGAAGACCATGTTTATTATCAAAGTTTATTACATCCTCACCACTCCAGTCTCAATGGCCATCACCTTCTTTTTCATGTCACCTATGTCTTTTCCAAAGTGGACAGTTTCAGGTGGAATCTGTTCTAAATCTCTTGTTTTATCACCTTTCTTTATACTTTCAGGTATTTCTAGAGGTGGAGAGCAGTGGTGAAAATGACAACAAGTGTGCAAAATGTAGAAGCAACATAGATTTTTAGAGTGCTATAATGTGTCCTGTCTTTTCCTAACAGTAGCATTATTTCTGTTTTTTCTGAGTGCTGCTAAACATTAAAGTGATGTCTCAGGGCTTCCTTCCAGAATGGTCATAGCTATTTGAGAGGCTGCTCCTGTATAAATAAGTTTAGGATTGCATATGGAGAAACAACATGACCAACACTGCAATTTCATCTGATATTTTTGACAACTGGTTATGTGGTATATAGGGAAATTGTTAAGTTGCCTTTTATCTTTAGCTATCCCAGATAGCTTAATTGCATCAGTAATCTTTATCATCATGCTCTTTTTGTCCCTTCCCAGATATTTTGTAAAAAATATTGAGCAGCACAAGCCCTAGCTCAGCTCTGTGCAGGATTTCTCTTCCTGTTGGAAAAATAGATTCCTTCTCTAATTCTGTAAATGAAAGAATTTTCTGTCTGCATGGACCTTTTCATTTATTGCAAATTATTGTGGTTTCTTTAATTTTTTTCAGTGAGGGATCTAGTCAGATGGCTTCTGAAAATTCACAGAGGATATATCAACTCCCTTGCCCCAGGCTCAAATGTCTCTAATAGATTTTCAGGCACAACTTCCCTTTTACCAAGGCCAAATTAACCCTGCAACATAGTGCATATATCCATGCATTCACTGTTTCCATTAGTGTTTTCTACCCATCTGCCTAGTGTTCACATCAGTGTCCTTCTGATGCCCCTGAAATGCTTTTAAAATCAGGAGTGGTATTTACTTTCTTTTTTCCCCATAGTATTTGGACAGTTTATATTACATGCAGCAAGCAGCTATTATTTTGTGTATTTCATTACGTCCTTTACAATTTCTGGGTGAATATTTGGATATTTGGTGGTCCTGGCAAGCTTTTCAAGCATAGCATTGTTTTGTGCACTTTTTTTCACCAGGCACTTTTTCCTGGTCTCCCAATCTGTCACAGCATCTCATAACATTTTCTTAAAAAAAACTAAGAGTCATAACCTCCTTAGATACCTCTATAGTGAATACACCTGCAGAAATATATGCAGGGGTTTTCTTGTGCTCTTACAGTCTCTCCTTTCTTTAATGAGTTGATCACCTTTTGGGCCTGTAAATATCTTGGAGTGTCTGTAAATGGGATGGTTTTGGTTAGGTTTTTTTTACTACTTACGCTTTTTTTAAAAGGTTTCTCAAACTGATTTCAATTAGGAGATGCAAGAAGGCTGTGGTTTTTAATTTAACCTACCAGAGTTTGGTGGGTTTCTGTCTTTGTCTTCATTTTTCGAAAAGATTCTGCCTCTGTTGTCTTAGCTAATGCTATTCTTTAATTGTTTTGACTCTTGTGATCTTTCTGAAATAGCTTTTCACATCTGTATGGTATTGTTGCTCCTGGAAGGGTGTTAAATTGATGCATGCTAAAGTCACAGAGCAGGCAAGTGATAACTAACATTTTCAGCTATACCTTAGCACTGACTAAATAATGAATTAACACTTCTTGTGGGTTCTTGATTTCCTGTTTCATGGAGCAGTCATTTATGGCAACTATAAAACTGGGTTTTGGCAGGTGATGGAGTGTGATAGATGCCCAGTCTGTGTGGATGTACTTGAGGTGTCCGGTTACTCTGATATTTCTTGGTTCTTGGCATCTCTAAAATTTCTCAGCAGGGTGGTAATACAGTTTTTGATACTGTATTTCTCCTGGAAGTCTCACACTATCTCTCCCTCCAGCTTCTAACTCTTGGTATGTGTTGTCCCTCTGCTCACCCTAATGTTTTTCCTGCATAATTAGCAGGTGATAATAATACCTGTTGGTGGCATCCTACTTCTCATCTTTCTTTAATCAGGTTTCTGACAAGATTGTCAGCCCAGTTTCAAACAATTTAGACTAATCTTTCACTCCTACATAAATGAATCCAGCACTTCTCTTGTCTCCTGCCATGTATTCCTGGTACCACCTTCACCAGCTTCTTTTAAACATTTGCCAAGAGCCTGTTCAGTTAACTTGTGAATTTGACTAGTTTTACCCAGTAGGAAGATTACAATTTGGCCCTTGTTGGCACTGTCAGCATAGCTGTGTGATTATCAGACCATCTTTCACCTCCTCTTCCCCAAAACAAGGAGAGAGGTGTAGAAAATGAACATCAGTGCTGGTAAATACTCCTAAGAAAATCTGGGAATTCCCAATCAAGCTAAGCAATGTTCAGATTGTAGAAGTCAGACAGAAAAGATAATTTCCTGTGTATCAAGCTTAGCCTGCTCATAAGCCTTTACTTGACAGTTACTCTGTCTGACAACTTCCAGGTGGCAGGTTGTTTTGTCTCTTCCCTGGATCTGCTTGTTTTCTTCTCCAGAGGATCTAAATCCTTTGTAGTATGTTTACTTACAGTCAGCACTGTGGGTTCTGTAATCCCAGGCAGTCTGGGTTGTTCAGTGGGAGTGGTTTAGGTCAGAAAAGAGCACTGTGATCTTGTGTGTTTGTAGCATACATCAGGATCACCTTTTCCTCAAATACCCGAGGCTAAGGCTGAAATGATAGTAGAATGTGTTCTCATAGGAGCACGTGCTAATTTAAATGAACCGAGCATGGGGAGGTGTGCATGCCTTGGTGCTTCTGCTGTTCAGTACACTATGCCAAAAAGGTGGGTTATTTCTAAGAAGGTTTACTCAAACTTCTGCATGCCACATCTTGTTATCCTCTCCTGTCTGGCATGGTGCTCTGGTGTCAGGTGTTTTCCCCCACTGCCAATACCCAGCCTGTCATCAAGTCACTTCTTCATCTCTCATCTTCTCAGTATGTGTTTCTGCGGAAGTTGAACTGCTTGTTCTTTGTTCGGCATCTGTCAGGTGGACAGATCAGTTGGTTATCTCTCCATCTCCTCTCTGAATCCATAGAAGTGCCCTTTTTCTACTAGACAGAGCCCTCCATGAGCTCTCTGGAGCGGGGATTTGGATCAGAGCAATTGCATAAGCTGGCAAGGCTAACGACACAGTCCGCGTGAATTGGTACTGGGCTGCCTTGGGCAGCCTGCGTGCCGAGTGCTGGCAGGCAGCTCTTCCTCCCGCAAGGAAGCGGGGGAGCACATTCGGTCCCTTGCCAGAACCCAGCCTTGTCATTTGCAAGGGAGCTGAGGTGTCAGGTGTTTGAGGCCAGCAGCTTTCCTAAGCCCATTAGCCATCCTGCAGGGCCACTGCTGTGGAGATGATTCAGAAGCTGACACCTGTGAGGGCGTGAATTTGAGTCTGCAGACACTCTGCTGTCGCAGGTGACTGACTGTAGGATACCTTATAGCACTGCTGGAATTGTTTGGTCAGGTTTGGTTGCCTGCTTTCCTGAGGTGAAGTGTGACTGATGGTCAAACAGACCTTCATAATTTCTGGCATCAAGGTACTACTGTCAGATAGTGCTGGGCAGCATATTGCTAGTTTGGTAGCACAGCCAGTTTTGGGTGTGCTCACTAACTAAGGTAAGGTTCTGTGTGATGAATACAGTCATTCTTTGTTCCACTTCAAGAAAGCTAGAACAGCTGCTGCATGTGGCAATTTGGACTGGGGGAGGTGGGTGAAGTGGCAGTATTAAATCCTGGGGAGGGGCCTCCCTTTTTTTGTCATTGAAAGTCATGTGAAAGTGTGGGGCCTGGATTAGAAGGTCAGTGTGAGGAAGGAAGGACTCCTGCTTGAGGAGCTTTCTGTACAATTTTTTGTACATAAGGCCTGAACAGTGCTACAATACCCAGTAAGTGTAGTATAATATCCCATATGGTGCAGTATCCAATATTCAATACTTCTTTCCCTGGCAGTATTGTGAAAGGTCCAGATTTAGTGGATAATGCCAGTGTCAGGTGCTGTGAAATGTGCAACTTGTCCTAGTCCTGTCTTAAAATATTTGTGTCCCAGATCCAATAAGTCTTTAGGAATTCAGGAGTGGTACTAGGTAACTTCACTCATATTTGCATCCTTGAGGATTTCATGCACAGACACTAGTATCCATCTGCTAGTCACAGTGATTCACTCCAAGTAGCCAGCTGTCCACAGAAGTTTTAGCTGTGGATCTTGTACAATGGTGTGGATCTCAGACTCAACAGCAGTTTTAGCAGGACTGAAAAATGAGGCAGTGTGAAAGAAGTAGCTTCCCTGCCTCTGTCACAAGCACCTCAGGGCAAACACGGTGCAGCTTTGTCACATTTTCTCTTCCAAGCTCTGAATTCCTATGGAAACAAGTGAGCCTCTCTAGAATGCTGTAACTGCAAATGCCTCACTTCTCATCCAGTGGAAACACTGATTTTGTGGGGGATCTTTGGCTGGTCTTGTTTGGGGACTCGCAAAGGAGCCACAGAGAAAACTGTGGTGGGTAATGATGAGTTCTGTCATTTCTTGCCATCTCTGGGGTGGAACATGGAGACAGACAGCAAAAAAGTGCATGCAGGAAAGCAGAGGAGATGCGCTCTGGTGGTAATTCAGGACAGAACGTGTTGACTGTAAGGCAAATGCAAATATATCTGTCTCCGTGGCTATGTCTATGTCAGAGTGCTGTACCCACACCGTGGCCATGTCTGTTTTAGCCCGGCACTAAAAATGTACAGTAGTTTGCACTCTGTGCACATCCCGATAGCCTTCCCTCCCTCCTTGCCCTGTTCGTTAATGTCTTTATCTCCCAGTGTTTACAACTTAAAAGAAGAAAACCGGCAGGCAACTGCAGGAGGCTTCATTTTTAATCTGTTCGGCCGTGCTGCCCGTGGGGAAGGCTCCGCTTCCCTCGGCCGGCTGTGCGGCAGGGCTGGCTCCGGGCCGGTGCCGGGGAAGCCGGGTCACCGCGGAGCACACGTGCGGCAGCCCCGGCCCCGGCCCCGGCGTGTCGCTCCGCCCCGCCACACGTGCGGCCCCGGGGGAAGGGGCGGCACATGGCGCCGCCGGAACACTCGGCTCTAAGCCCGGCCCCTTGCATAAGCTGTTGATTGTAAGGGGCGGAGAAGGCTGCTGTGCTGCCGCTCCTGTGCGAGCCGTGGGGTTGCCTGCCTCCGCTTTATGTAATGCTGGCGATCGCTGTGCTGTCGGCTTTGCTGTTAACTCCTTCCACTCCTACAGGAGAGGGGTTAAAAACGGCATCTTTCAGCCTGGGGAAGTTTACCTTGCCCAGGGAGCTTCTCAAAGTTCTCTGTCCCAGAAAAAATAAGACTGCACGGCCCCAGCAGGCTCTGTGGATGCTTGGTGAAGTAGAGGAATGGAGAACCTTGACTGTCTTTTTCCATAGTGTGATCTGACACAGGTCAATACCATGAGACAGGGCTACTTGTGACCTTATGGCGTGAAGGAGGATAGTGATCTCTCTAATCACAGGGAGGGAGGAATGATGCAAACTGGGATTTGTCTCATCCAAGATAGGTGGAGGAGGGGTCACTATCAGGCTGAGTCTTCTGTGTCAGAAAAGAAGGAAGTATGGTCAGAATCAGGATATCACAAGGTGTCAGGGGACCCAGATGCAGGTCTAGGATTTGCCACCTTGGGGAGACAGAAAGGCAGTAATCAGATAGAGATTTCGTACAGGTGTCTGATGAGCTCCAGGAGAGAGATATGATGCTCAGCTTGATTCAGCTGGAGCTGTTTTGAGGGGTTTTTTTCCCCTGTAGAGATTAGGAAATATGTTTTGTCTTCTGATGTATTTTAGAATTTTGTTTGGTTGATTTGGTGGATACATCAAGTGAAATGTAGGTCTATAAGGATTTCAGTATCCAGAGTGAAAGGCTATCCTGAGCAGAGATAGCAGGGTCCAGTCTGGATGTCATTTCCTTGTGTTGTCTGTGGTAGTGAGGCTGTGTTGTTTCACCTTGTTTATTTTATCTCCAGAATAATTGAGCTGAATGGCCACAAGCCACCCCTCACCTACAAGCGCTTCCAGGCCATCATTAGCCGTATGGAGCTCCCAAAGAAGCCAGTGAGCACTGTAATAAGTCAGCAGATGGAAACATGTAAAGTGGACATCCAGGAAAACCATGACGATGTCTATGGGGTCCCATCCCTGGAAGAGCTGGGTATGTGTCAAGAGTGAAGGCAAGGACTAGTTCTAGCTGAAACAGGATCTAGTGGAACTGTTTCCAGTGGCTGGCACATGTTCTCACCTGACATGGGCTGCCTCTAGCCATAGCATGGCCTGATTCTTTCAGCAAGTGCCAGACCTTGTGATAACACACAGGCGTCCCTTGCCCTGCTGCTGATGCCCAGCATCCCCTTTAGCACTGCTCTGAAGGGCTCTGCATCAGTCATTGTGCTGTGCTGTACTGAGCATGTAACCACTGATCTCATGTCCTCTCCAGCTGCTTTCCTCCTACTGCAGTCTCAGTAACAGACCTGAAGAGGTAAACTAACTGTGTACCAGGTTTAGATAATTTCATTCCGTTACTGCCAAGTGGCACCAATTTGGGAGCTTAGCAAGACAAAAGATATTACAAAAATGTCTTTCACTCATCCTGCTGTGCCTTACAGTTCTATAAGACTTTAAGAAGGAGAATGAAAGGCTGAGGCCTGAGGAATGCAGAACCTACATAGAGAAGTGAATCTAAATGCAAGGGAAGAAAGGACTAATGCAGAATACTGTCTGTGTGTCTGTGACTGGAGGCTCCATACCAGCTTTATAGGAAGTATCTCCTGGTACCTTAAGGCACAGCTTCGACAGTCATGTAAAAGCATGTGGCTTCACAGCAGGAGTATCCTAAGGGCTGAAGTCCTGCATGGATCTACTTTCTTTATTGTCTGGCCAAATATGAGACTACCTGTAACCTTACACTGCTCTGCTTGCTGCCAGGGGAGGCTCTTCTGTGTGCCCAGAGCACTGCAGGGGGACTGCATTATTGCTTCCCCCTTTGCAGTGGTTCTTTTGCACTTATCCAGTGCCTTCCCCAGCACCAGCCTCAGCAGAATAGGAGCCTCACCAGGAGCAGCTGGGCTACCTAGTGAGCTGCTGATGTCGATGGCAAGGAGTTTTGTAAGGCAGAGCTGTGAAGCAGATGTTTCATTGCCAGCTGCTCTGGCCTTTGGAGCAGAGTCCTGTGGGTAGTGCTACACACCAGAGAGAATGCTGGCTGTGAGCAATGGGGAAAGTCACCATAAGGCTGCCTGTAGCATTGCAGGGAGAGGCCCTTGAAGTGCTGTGTCATGAGCAGGCTCTCCCCATATCCTATATGATTTGCCTGCTGTACAAGGATTAGAGCAACAAGTAAGCCACGTTAGGCAACTGTAGTATGTACTGTCTTGCTGCTGTTAGTGCATTATCCCATATCTATGCCCTTTGTCTGGCACAACTTCAAATCTTACAAAGTTCTTTCTCTCAGGCTTTCCTACAGATGGTCTTGCCCCTGCAGTCTGGCAAGGAGGGGAGACAGAAGCTCTGGCACGGCTGGATAAACACTTGGAAAGAAAGGTAACCCCTTATTTAAGTGGTGTTTCTTGCGGACTCTGCCTCCAAATGAAAAATGTAGTGTTGCCTATTACCCCATTCCCTGCTCTTCCTAGCAGTGGTCATAGTGTTCACCTGTGGAAAGGAGTGTATGCTATTGTTGGCATACTCCTGTGATCTTAGATTTTGTGTGGAGCAGGAAGCTCATGGGCTTCCTCAGGTCCAAAAATGTAGAGTAGTATATTATTTATGCTGCTGTTTGAAGCACATTGGACTCTTTTCCTTGTTTCTGCTTCTCAATTTCCTTTAGAGGAGTGCAAACTTGGAAATTCTTTTGTTAAGTTGTTCAGTCCCTACTGCACACCAACTCTTTTTATCTTTACCTTAGGTATTAGTGCAAGTACATGCTTATAAAAGAATGCCTTCCCCTTGTCCATCAGCATCACAATAGGGTGCCTCACTGGCTGGCATTCCTTGAGCCCCTTGTTGAAATAATCAGATTTTTTTTTTTCAGTGGGTTCTTGATTACAGTGTACAAGGCAAACAATTTCAAAGTAATGAAAGGTGACCCAGCTGCCAAAGCATGGCTCAGTTTTAACCATTTTGTACTTCTTTAATCCATCAGGCTGGGTGGCTTGATGTCAGGTGTGGAAATCAAAGCATAAATACTTGTGCTGAAGAGGGAATAAATTATCAACATAATGCTCCACAAAAGGGTCTGAATTTCCCCAGTTTACTTGTTCAGTGTGTAAAATGAGATAGACATACCTGGATACAAACAGTTGTGTTAGCTGGTATCCCTAGGAACCCTCCAGGTTGTTAGCTCCTGTATGCAAAGCAAATTAATCCTCTTGGGCAAAATAACTGACTGGTTTAAATCCTGGAGCAAAGGTTTTGCATTTCTTGAATGGGGCATGGGGTTGGGATTGCCTACTGGAGATCTCTCCCAGCAATGGTTGGAAGTAAATAAAAGAAACTGTGCTGTGAGATGTGAGTGGCCTCACCACCTGCACAGAGGCTTGCCTTCAGCAGTGTCCTACAAATACAAGGGGTTTTTGGCTCATTTCTCCTGAATCTGTCTAGGCGTGGGTTGCAAATTACGAAAGACCACGGATGAATGCCAATTCATTGCTGGCCAGCCCTACAGGACTCAGTCCCTACCTGCGTTTTGGCTGCTTGTCCTGCCGCTTGTTTTACTATCGTCTCTGGGAGCTGTACAAGAAGGTAAGAGAACAGGTTCACCTCGAGGGCAGGTGGGGTTTGAGCATGTATAGCCTGATGCTGGTTGCCAGACAGTGTGCCAGAATTGGTGCAAAAGATAAGTTGCCTCCCTCGCATTTAATTGTTGGGCTGAGCTTGTTGCTGCTACCAGAGGAGGCTTTTGGGTAAGAAAGTAATTCTCCTATATGTACTCACGCAGGCCTTCAATCTGGTGGTACCTTGTTCTTCAGTCTGGACTTCTGTTTTATGAGCCATGTAGAGCCATTTACAGTTAGTTTTACATCGTTCCAGTCACTTGTCATTGTATTGAGTGACCTCTATCAGTGCTCTGACTTTACCATCTGGGCTTTCTGAAAAGGGGGGATCCAGCACTGAGCTCCTTTATGGCAGTGGTCGGTAGCTGACTTGGGAAATGTGTGTAAGTGCATGGGTGCCTCACAGCTCAGCTTCATGAAGCCAGTCCTTCAGTGCTTGTGAGCAGCCGTGTTCCCTCTCCACAGGTGAAGCGGAACAGCACACCCCCCCTCTCTCTGTACGGACAGCTGCTGTGGCGGGAGTTCTTCTACACGGCAGCCACCAACAACCCCAAGTTTGATCGCATGGAGGGGAATCCCATCTGCATACAAATCCCCTGGGACAGGAACCCTGAAGCCTTGGCAAAGTGGGCAGAAGGCAAGACAGGCTTCCCTTGGATTGATGCAATCATGACCCAGCTGAGACAAGAAGGGTGGATCCACCACCTGGCCAGACATGCGGTGGCCTGCTTCCTGACCAGGGGTGACCTCTGGATCAGCTGGGAGTCAGGAGTCAGGGTGAGTCCTGGCATTTTCAGATATTTGCAGGAGGCCATAAGGAAAACAAAGTCTCCCTGGCACTTGCTGCAAGGATGGGCATACAGGTATGGCTTTTGCTTCACATGTAAAAGGTGCATGGAAGAGAGGATTTGCTAGCAGGCTCTTGGTCAGCCAACAGCCTGACTTCTTTCTGACTTCTACTGCAAGGCTCTGACTGTGTCACAAGCCTCAAGTAACCATAACTAAATGGGGGGGGGCTTTTAGTTTTGGGTTGTTTATTTGTAAAAATTCTCTCAGTCCATCTGTTTTCTTTGCAAGTTTAATGTCACTTCTTAACCTGACCTTTTTCCTCATTATAAAATCCATCACCGTGCCGGTCAGGGAGTGCTCCATGACTGTGAAATCTGAGTCTAGAGTCTCTCAAGGAAAGAGGTAAAAGACCCTCCTCTTGGGCCATCTGAAAGGACACACAGCTTGAATCTACCCAGTGTACATACTGCCCTATACAAAAAGTGGAGGCAGAGGCTTCTGGTCACAAAGCTGACAAAGAGCATAATTGAAAGGGCTGCCTAAAGTGCAGCATCTGTGCATGGATGTGAGTGAGTTACTGCTGAAACCTTTCTGCCTCTCAGTGGTAGTGTGCTCTGGGACCTTCAGAGGGGTTCTTTCTTCTTGCTTTGGTGCACATTTTTCTGTGCAGCACCCTCTCCTTCCCAAGGTTCATGCTTTACATTAGTTATGCCTGCCAGGCTAGGATCAATACCCAAAGCTTGCTGCAACACTAGGTAGTGATTTAGTCTGTAGCTGCATGAGAGATAAGCCAGCACTTTATCAGTGTGGGCAGACCATGCCTCCCTAAGTGAAAGTGTCAGGAAGTGAGATGCATTGACCAGCCAACTGACTTCAGCCAGCAGATCACCTCTGCGCTGCTGCTCTGTTCTCATAGCTCAGTGCCTGCCATTTGAAATAGCATTTTGAGTCCTACTGCCGCAAAGTCCTCCCTAGGGAAGGTCTCAGTGCCTTTTCCTCCAATTGCTGCAGGTGTTTGATGAGCTGTTGCTGGATGCAGATTTCAGCGTGAACGCAGGCAGCTGGATGTGGCTCTCGTGCAGCGCGTTCTTCCAGCAGTTCTTCCACTGTTACTGTCCTGTGGGCTTCGGACGTCGCACAGACCCCAGTGGTGACTATGTGAAGTAAGTGATGTTAACTGGAGCTGATTTTTGTTTCTGCATCTCTAAGCTGAAGTCAATCAGTGGCTCACAGGTGCATGGCACTTTCTGTGCATTGTGTGTGCTGCACTGCTTTCTACTTGTGTTGCAGGAGGTATCTGCCCAAACTAAAGGGTTTCCCTTCACGATATATCTACGAACCGTGGAATGCCCCAGAGTCTGTGCAGAAGGCAGCCAAGTGCATCATTGGGGTGGACTACCCCAAACCCATGGTGAACCACGCAGAGACCAGCCGACTGAACATCGAGCGCATGAAGCAGATCTACCAGCAGCTGTCACGCTATAGGGGCCTCTGTAAGTACCAGCAATTGCAAAAGTTTGTGTCTTTAATAGGAGATAAAATGCTGGGAGAAAAGGTCATGATTTAAAATAGGTGTTACTTGCCTCTTTGGCCTGTCCTTGCAAGAGGAAGCATGCCTGCCAAATCTGCTCAGTTAGTTTCCAGGGAGAGCTCCGTTATGTTCTCAGACAGGTAAGAGTGTGGAGTGTTAGGTCTGAGAGCTGCTATAGCATGGTACCATCTATATACCACCAATGGTCCGTTGTTTACTTTGTAAGAAAGCCTAAGCAGTGTATTCTAAATAAATGCGCAGCTGGATCACAGTGTGTGTCTGTAGTCAGCACTGGGTCAGTGCAGCTCTGAACTCCTCCTGCTTTGAGATATGGATGTGCTGGTTGGTGATCACTAAGGTATTTCTGTGAAAAGCTTTTCCCAGTCCGGGTGTGTTTTGTTTCTTAACTCAGATCCTCTTGCCATTCTCTAGGTTTGCTGGCATCTGTCCCTTCTTGTGTGGAAGATCTCAGTGGCCCGGTCACAGACTCAGCTTCAGGGCAGGGCTGCAGCACCAGTACAGGTGAGTTGGAGCTATTTGTGTGCTTTTGATTTGCATGTCACACTAAAGGTTACAGGCAGGAGAGGATCCTTTTCTAACAGGAAGAGGCTATGTAGCTAGGAAAACATTCACATTCCTTTACACTTTCTTCAAAAGTCCCCAGTGAGCCTTCATGTCTAAAATGGCTGAAGAATAAGAGTTCATTAATGTGAATCTTTTATTGCCTGCATGGGATCATATGCAGCCACTTAAAGGAGAAGTGCAGATTGCTGTAGGGTTAATCAGGTATAATTAAGCTGTCCTCTGTCAAAGGAGGATACTTTTGTGTTTGGGGTGACTTAATTCTGCTTTTAACAAAGATTTTTTGGTAAAAGTTTTCATGGAAGCTGTGACCAAATGTCTCTGTACTTGTGCAGTCTTCTTTCTCCCAGCTCTGTGGCAGATTAGGCATGGGTGTACTTGTGAGGCCATCTAAACACAGGAAAACCATTGCAGTGACTCTTCTTCCTTCTACAGCAGTGAGGCTGTCTCAAGCAGACCAGGCTTCTCCAAAACGCAAACATGAGGGAGCGGAAGAGCCATGCCCTGAAGAACTGTACAAACGAGCCAAGGTGACAGATCTCCCCGCATCAGAGATCTCTGGAAAGAGTTTGTGATTGTGAGTACTTCCTAGTGTGATCTGGCTTAAACTACCTGGTTCTGGAAGCTAATAAGGCACCATTTTTGCTCCCACGATTTTAATGAACAAAATTGACTTCCTTGTGGAGGGATGTGTAAGGCTCCTAAGTGTAATTCCACAGCCCAGAAATGTGGCAGTGGTCTGTCTGCAGGTCGTTTGGATTTTGTGTGACACGCCGTTAGCTCCATTGTCCGGTGGGGAGCGGTGTCCTGTGGTGTCACAAAGCACAGTTGTTGGTGCATTTGCTCTTGTGAGGCTGTTTCTCCTTCCACAGAGTGGGCTCACAGCCAGGTTCTCCCATCTGGTGAAGGGATGGGCTAGAGCAGGAGAGCAAGCAGGTCCAGTCATCTGCCTGCAATGCTCCAGATCCCAGGAGGCAAGAAGCTAGTCACATGTTCTGCCAGCTTTTCAGTATGACAAGGGAGGTCCGGACAAATTGTCTCTTTTACTGTCTCCTACAGCCAGCGACAAGCACCTTGCAAGTGAAGAGAGAGAGCGCTGAAGAGGTGACCAGAAGAGTACGAGCTGCTGTCACAGAGGGACTGGAACTTGGGATCTGCAACAGGAAATCCAGGGTCTTGTATAACTGTCTGATTCCAATAGCTGCCACAGAAGGGCGCTGCATTACTTGTGCTTGGGAATATTTGGCTTTCTGGTCTCCAGGGAGCCAAATACATCTCTTCTCAGCCATGCCCAAAATCTGCCCACATTAAACAGGGCAAGAACATTCTGTCAGCTTGCTCACTCCCAGGTGTATCTTTCTTTTCTGACAATGGCTCAGTGTGTATGAGCTGATGCATTGATGTAGGCATCAGCATCTGCACATCTCAGAAATAGTGAGCGTCCTTTCTCAGCAATAGTACTTGGTAGTGATGTATGCGGATTAATTCAAATTATAGTAGGAGTTAAGAAGGAAGCTTCTACAGTGTCCAAAATAGAGTACCCGTCCTACAAGAGAACAGGGAAAACTCAGTGTTTCTTTCATTAGGCTGATGAGGAAGGAGATGCTTTCTTAGTAAATCAAGGTAATGCTATGTGGGATGGAAACAAAATGAAGGTCAACTGTAGCACAAGAACAGATACACTTGAAAGGCACTTAAAACTTTCCCTGCAAAAGAACCTTGTTACTGTGAGGTGAGTCATAGTGCTATTGCCTGGAATGGGCCACTTCAGAGCTGTTTGATATCTAGGGAAGAGGAACTCTCTACAACTCCTTGGAAGGAGGTTGTAGCCAGGTGGGGGTTGGTCTCTTCTCCCAGGCAGCTAGAGACAGGACAAGAAGACAAAGTTTTAATCTGCACTGTGGGAAGTTAAGGCTGAACATAAAGAAAAAGTTCTTCACAGAAAGAATGGTTGGGCATTGGAATGGGCTGCCCAGGGAGGTGGTGGAGTCACCATCCCAGAGGTGTTTAAGAAAAGATTGGATGTGGCACTCAGTGCCATGGTCTAGTTGACATATTGATGTGAAGTCATATAGGTTGGACTCAATGATCTCAATGGTCTTTTCCAACCTAATTGATTCTGTGACTCTGAGAAGGAGGAATTCTTCAGAGAATAAGATCATGCCTTGATATGAGCAAAGCAGTATCTCAGAATAGATCTGATCCAAGCTACACCTGGGCCCAGCACTCTACAGCATTTCCTTCCCTGACTGAGAGCTCTCAAATGGGGCCTGTGTCTGGTGTATAGCCTGTGCAGTGCCTCATACTGACAGAGGATGTACTACACATCAGCTCCTTGAAGTGAGTCTTCCTCAAGTTCAGAGTCCATTGTCCATTCTGTTTGCTCTTTTCTGTATTGGCGTCTGTGTTTTTAATTTCCACACAGTGAACTCCTGTACCTGCCCACTGCTCCTCCTTGCCACTTGCAGTCACGCTGGTGCTTTGTAGCCTAGCGAGGTGATTGTGTAGCTTTCCTGGCTCTTAACCATACACTCCTTGCTGGGTCCTGTTACTTGTCAGGTCAGCACAGTGCTGGCAGAGCGCCTCTGCCTGCCACCAAAGAGTGCAAGGGAGGGTGATACTGCAGGAGATTCTCTCTCTCGGCTGTTTCCAAGAGGAATTAGATGGAGTAGCTCATCCCGTGCAATGGGCTGCTGTTGGCACTGTTTTCATTTGCTGTCTAAAACCTTTCATCCCTGCCTCACACAGATAGTGTGGGGCTATATGTGAGCTTATGGATCTAACTGCTTGGGGAGTACAGGAGTTCTCTCCCACTGGGATAATCAGATTCAGTTTTGGAGCCTGTGTTTGAACCCAGAGCAATAGGGCTGTGAATAGAAACTGAGTCAAATGTACCTGAGAAAGCTGAAGTGGTTGAATTGAGTCTGTGAATAAATTTAATGAATAGCTGAATAACCTTTCCTTCCCATTCCCTGGGGCTTTGATCTTATGTTCTTTTTCCACAGAGAATCCACTGGGCAGACTGAACAAGTAAACAAAGAGTCACTTTTCCTAACCTTACTTTATTCTAAACTACTTTTCATAGTCTGCCTGGTGGATAACTCAGTCATCAACAGGTCTTGTCCCCTTCATTCTGACCCAGCTGTTACTCCCATTGTCTTGGGGGCAGAAAGGTATAAAGAAAAAGAGATACTCCCCTAGCCCCATCTTCTGCTATAGAGAGAAGAAAGGGGAAAGACATGCACTTTGTACACATAGGTTACAGAAATTGTGACTTTTGTCATTTGGAGAGTTTCATGCTTAGGCAATGGTCTGTAAATAAAACTTTTTATAAGTGTCTTTAACCCTCTTTTTGAAGTCATCCAATTATTTCACTTGGTAAATGGAATTTTTTTGGCTGGATCTGTGGGGTTAAAGAGTCAAAGGGAGGGGAGGCTACATCTCCTAAGTGATCTAGAAGGCTTTGTGGAGGCAAGGGAGATCACATTTGCAAGGTGTCTGTCAGTACCTGGGATATGGATGGTGGTATTTGGAAGAGCTGCAGCTCAGATAGTAGCACTGGGAATGACACACACGCATCGGGCCAGCCAAAGAAAGATAAGAGAAAAGCTTCCTTCAAGAGACCTTGTAAGTAGGCTGGGATTCACCCACTCTGGCACCTTTTCCCAACTGAAATGATAAAGGTGGGTAAAACTGCGTGACAAGTAGGGAATGACTGTTCATTGTTTTCATCAATATTTAGAATTGGGCATGCTTAGTTAAAGCACAGGATGGCAGGTTGAACAAGTCTATGCCTTGCTTAGCTTTGTGACAAGTTCTTCTTCAGTCATGGGTGCTAACAGTTTGAGTTCAAAAAGATTTGGCCAGTCTGTGGGGAAAGAAGCAGCCATCAGTAACCATTAGTAAAGATACCATCTTTGTTTCATAAGCAGCAGAGGACTGCTGGAGGTCGTTGTGAAGAAAGTAGCATGAAATGGATGCCAGTTTGGGGGTTTCTGTTTCCTGTGTCTCAGGGCAAGCTGGCAGTACCTGGCACAGGCACCCCCAACACGGGCACAGTGTGAGCTCTTGGCTTGGGCAGAGGGAACAGTTGCCTTTTGATGCTCTGAGCAGTGGCTTTGGGGTGCTCGCCCCGATGGCCTGAGGGCTCCTTTCAACTGAGGGTGGGTACTGGGGTAGAAAGTCCTACAGAGCTGTGAACAATTGTTCAGCTTGGGTCCCCTGTCAGTGGTGGACCCCTGGCTAATGACTTCCAAATAAGTCATGAGCTTGTATTAAATACACTAGACTTAACAACCTAATAACTAGCAAGGACACAGAGTCAAGTTCTTGTGCATCCTGCCATTCTCCTTAGTGTTCCTGTGTAGACCCACTTACTGGAATCTCTAACTTAGCAGAGTTCCATGAGGTACATCACTTTTCTTAGTAAGCAGCAGGACTTAGGAAGTGCACGAAACCATGCAGTTCCTTGTCGAGGTTCAGCAAGTGGGGCTGATTTGGGACAGAAGTGCCTCAGCTCATGATATTGCTGAATTGTTCTCTTGTTTCTGGCAAGGACCTTCTGGTCTTGAAAAAATAAAGCTTCAGTGCTTGGGATGGCTCTCACCTTTTGAAAACAGCAGCCTGTGCCTTAGAAGATGATAAGCCAGAATGACAGTAAACTCAGTCCAGCTTTTTCTAGCCTGAGTGGAATAATGTAAATTAAAGCTGGAGAGATTGGGTTTGAGGCTCCTCCTCTGTGCTAGCCAGGATATCTGTTTTACCTGTCACAGGAATGATGGTGATGTGGCTCGGGATTGGAAATGGCTAACCTTGGACTTCTAGCAGAACTGCCTGCTCCATGAGAAAATTCCCTTCCTCCATGTCTCTTCTGTCTGCACAAGGAAGGAGCTGGAGTGGCTTCAAGAGAAGGTGGCTGATAGGTCTGAAAATAGAAAACACACCTGGATATGAAGAAATGGAGCTGGAAATGTGGCCATTTCAGGCAGAGGGGGAAAGAGCACTGAGAAGGATGACTGATGGAAAGAGAGCAGTCTGGTATCACAGCTGCATCTGGGTGGAGACCAGGTGGTTCAGCTGGGGAAAAGGAACAGCAAAACTTTTCTGAGCACATAACCTCTCCTCAGGTTTCCTTTAAGGCTGAGTTGGTCTGAAGTGAACCTGATGGTCAGTTGGACAATTTGAAAGAGAAAAATCAGCTGATGCCTTCTGAGCAGAGATGCTGGCTAGGATGGAAGTGCTGTCTCTTAATTTGCAGCAGATGTGTGTGCACTCTCCCAGGGGCCCTGTGCTCTGCTGTGCATCTAAGGAATAGACCTGACTGACAGCAGTGCAGGTAGCAAGGTCAAATTAGGTCTTCTGCCAAGCCAGCCTGAGCCAGGGGTGGTGACCTGACTAAAGGTCCAGTCACTCAGGGGTGAGCTTTTGGTGCTTGGTGTCCAAGCAGAAGGTGAGCTGCAGTGGCAGGGATCTGGCCACCACTGCAGCTGCTGTGGGACAAGGCAGCACCCTTACCTCCTGCCCCAGGTCAGAGGCCAAATAACAGCCATGCTGCAGAGAAATCACATTTTGGTAGGCAGGGTTTGTGCTTTGAGATCAAGCTACATCAAAGCTCCCCCAAAACTCCCTGAAAGAATGCTGGTGAGTCTCTTAGGTCATGCATGTAATACAGTTCAGTCTGTGCATCCAAACAGCAAAGGGGACACTTAGGTCACCCTCAAGAGGCTGCCCGAGGGTTACCTGCACATGGTGACCCTGGGGGTGTGTGCTCGTCTCCATGCTAGTCCAGGAGTAACATCTCTTTTTAGTTTGTCTGGCAGGAGACCAAGACTCCTGAGAGAGAGCAGGACTGTATGCCTTGGAGGGTTCTGCTTGCTCTTCTCTGGAGGAGCAGCTGATGTCCTGGGTCTTGGCCAAGAACTAATACATGGCCTCAATGGCAGTCAGCTCTGCGGTGTGAGAAACACTGATGGGACCGGACATTTGGACTGCTAAAGAAGTGCCACTCATGCCATCTAGGACTGTCACAGACAGGGACTGGGAACGAGGAAAGTTCTCCTGTTCAGGTACAGAAGTAGCCTTGAGATCTAAAAATACTGATGCTGTCCACTTCTGTCCACAGCAAAACCTGCACAGTTTCCTGAGCTTGCAAAGCATGGGGAGGAGAGGCAGGGAAGAGAAACCTGCTCAGGCTGGTAAGGAAGAGTAGCAGCAATGAATACTCACCCAAGACACAATGCTTCTTGAGACATAGCTGGATACAAAAATGGGTCTGCCCTTTCTGGGGAGAGACCTGAAATCTTGAGATGCATTTTTTTCCCCTCCTTTGTGCCTGTGGAAGGTGTGTGTATGCTGTTTTTTAAATTCCCTTTGCGGTACTTGCAGGCCTGGTGAACTTCGACAGGGACAGGGTTTGTACTGGGGCTGCCAGACCTGTTGCCAGGAGCGGCAACCATGCCATGGGTGCCAAAGCACAGCCTGGCTGTTCCTGCTGCTCCTGCAGCCTCCTGGCACCTCCTCGCTGCCGAAGGGACCCCTGCAAGTGCCCCTCGCCCTGGGCTCCTGCCTGCCCGCTCAGCCGGCCGGCCCCGCTCCCGGCGTTGCTCCTCCCGGCCTTGGGAGAGCCCGGCCATCCCCCGCACCTGCCCTTGAGGCGCGGCCTCCAGCTGCGGGCACATCTGTCCCGCCGGGGCCGGCGTTCCCCGAGCCCCGGGCGGAGCGGATGGGGTCGGGGTGCGAGGTGACGCCTCCATCTGCGCCGTGCCTGTCCTGCAGCTGCCGCCGGAGCCGCGGGATGGAGCCTCCGGGCCGCGCCCCCGCTCCCCCCGCCCCGGCGGCAGGTATGTCCCTCCCCGCCGGCACCGCCAGCATCCCCTCCCTTCATCCCTCCTTCCCTGCCTCCCTCCCTCCCGCCCGCCCTCCGCCTGCATGGAGAGAGCCACAGAATGGCGGAGCGAGAGAAAGGAGCTGCATCCCCGCCCGCCTCCTCACCCTTCCTGGGGCTGCACCTCGCCTCGCCCCCCAATTTCAGGTACCGGCCGCCGTCCCCCCGCGGAACCCTCTCGGGGCTGCCCCTGCCCCCTGCCCGAGGCAGCGCTCCCCATCTGCTGCAGCCCCCTCCCGCACGGCCCCCGCCTCCTCCAGCGCTTCTGCCCCTCGGCGCGCAGCCCCCCGCCCCAGCCATCCCTTGGCCCCTCGCCCCGGCCACCGCTGAGCCCCCACCGCAGACATCGCTCCAGCCCCCCATGGCTGCTTAGCCCGCCCACCCAAGCCATGCTGGCCCTCGCCCCACACACACACACCACTGCAGCTTCCCAGCCCCCTGCTTGGCCTCATGCTTCCCTCGCACCCCATCCCGCCCCCTTACCTGTCTTATCTCCCCTTCCAACACCTCTTCCTCAAGGAAGAAAAAAAGCTTCATCTCTCTCCCCTCCCCAAGGAAAGCCTTTTTCCAGCCTTTTCCTAGAAACCCCAGGTGCTTCTGCTTCCTTCCTGCCCCTGTGAAACAGGAACCCCAAGTGAGACGGTGGGAGAGTGCCAGAATTGATCCTCTTAGCAATACCAAGTGCTCCCATCGATTTGGGATGCAGGGGGCTGTGTCTCCTCTGAAACCCAATGAGGCTTGTCACAGGGACTTCCGATGGCATGGGCCAGGCCAGGGACGCCTGTGGGCTTTGGAGCCTCTGGTGCCTGTTAAGGGTAGCTCTGGGACAGGGATGTGCTGGGTGGGTAAGGGAGGAGCCCTGCCCCTGCCTGCTGGTGCGGTGTTCACTTGCCATCAGGGGTGGCTCGCTGCTCCTGGCAGCTGTGCCCTTGTCAGCCATTGCTCTCTGCTTGCCTCTGCCATCCGGGGTGCTGGGGGGAGCTGTCTGTGCAGGGGGGAATGGTAACAGCTGCCTTGCATGCTGAGATTTTGGGTGGAAAGGAGGGGATGGTCCCCACTTGGGACCACAGCTAAGATCATGCCCTCCTCTGTCAGGCGCAGCCTCTGAAGCTGGAGAACCCGTGGGTCCCTGTGAGGAAACAGATGGGTGCAGTTGAGCAAAGGTAGTGTTCAGGCAATGAATATTTGAAGGGCTCTGCTGCTGGCCCCCCGTTGCTGGTGGCTCTGGCTCTTTGGCATCTGCCTCCTATTGCAGCGCTGCCTGCCAGAGCTGCTGGGAGCTGTTGCAACATGGCTGGTGTGCCCTGCAAAGGCAGCGATTCAGTGCTGCCTCTGGAATCCTCCACCACGGAGAGGGGCTTGGCCACCGAGCCAGGGGCTGCAGACTGAGCTGCCGAGCAGCTCTGGGCCCACCACCTGCTGTCCTGGAGGTGTGGCTGTCCCCTGGGCACCCTCCTGCTCCCCAGCAAACAGCCATGCCCTGGCAGGGAGAACGAGCTGCTGCTTCTGCCTGTGCCTCAGATCTTTGCAAAAGGAGTCCTATGTGCTGCCAGCCTCCTCCAGGGAAGAACTGACCTCGTGAAGGAGTCTGTGCAGCTGGGTGGAAAACTGAGGAATCGAGACAGGAGTGCAAAATCTTCCCCGGGCACCAAGCTCATGGTGTAAGCGGAAGAAGATGCAGTGATGTGTCTGAGCCTGGGGCAGGGTCTGGCAGATCAGAGGCGATGTTGTGGCGGGGAGTGTCGTGTGAGAAGGGAGCCATGCTTGTGAAACACAAGCCGGGTTATGTGTCACAGCTTGGCTTGTGCATGTCCCAGGTCCTGCATCCCTGCTGCAGGGCTCAGCAAGGGGCTGTCCCCCGCAGATGACCCAGCAGCGATGAGCGCGGTTCAGAGCGAAGGCTCAGACCATGGCTGACAGTGAGGTGGGCCCTGCCCTCTGCCCCTGCCTGCTGCCTGCAGGATGAGGTGTTTGAGATTTCTGCCCTTTGGCACACGTCCCTGCACTCCGAGTGGTGACACGCCAGCCTGAGCATTAGGTGATCGGTTGGCTTGAATCAACAGAGGGCTTGGTCCTGGCCAGCAAGCAGACTGAGCTCTGAAGACACCAGGCATGGTGGCCTGCAAGTGATGGTTTGGTGTTGTCTGAGAAGAAGTGGGAGGAAAAGGATGGTGAAGTGATCCCTCCTTTAGCCAGGAGGTCCTCCAGAGGTGTTTCTTGTTCATCATAACAAGAAAAATAGCATTTTAGGAGACAGCAGTAAAAAAGTCATTCTCATGCATCCTCCCTGTTGTTCTTAAGCTTCCCAAAGCCTTGCAGTGCAGTCTGTGTTCACTGGAGCTCCTCAACATCTTTCTCTGGGACACTGTGTTGCAGCTCCTTGCCCTGCTAAGAAGCTTTGGCAGTGCTTTGTGGCAGGCTTTCCTGTGAGGGGCTCTCTGGGGCCTCTCTGGGTTAGGGGTCCCTCTACCCAGCATTAGAGGGACAGGGAGGACTGGCACAACTGGGATGCTGCTGGATGCAGGGCCCTGCAGAGCTCAGTGTTGCCTGCCCCACTGTCCCCAGGACTGTGGCTCTAATGTAGCTGAAATCTGGGAGGGGTCACTGCCTGATCCCCTCTATCTCCTTCAGCTTTCCCTGATAAAAGCAAAGGGCATCCACCCAGCTTCTGGGCAGGAAGGCACCTAGGGAAAGAAACCCTTAGGGAGTTATTTCCACAGGTCAGGAGGGGAAACTACTCCACTACTCAGGGAGCTCCATCAGAAATCACAGCCCTTTGGGAAGGGAGGGGCTCTCTGGGGGAAGAAGTTTTCTCAGTCTTGTCGGGAAGTTCAGAGGCACCTTCAGGCTGAGGCAAAGATCATTTTAGCTCTGTGGTTTGTTTTATGTGTCTGTCGTGCTCATCTGGAGCTGTCAGCAAAGCCTGTTTGGAGGCAATGAATGAGCTGGGTGTCGGAATGGGGCTACCTGTCTTCTTGACGGGAGACTAAAGGGTTGTCCTCCTCTTATGGAGGGGGAGAGGCGCCTTCCCATCCATTTGAATAAAGCAGTCTCTGGCCACTGAGATGGAAGAAAGAGACAGGGGCCAGCCAAATGTAGGTTAGTGTTATTTTTTCCACCGGTGCTGGCTGCAGAACTTGCTCACAGCACCTAACAGCAGACTATCAGAGCATGGCTCGGCCAGCTGGGCCTGTTGGAGCACCCAGCTTCATCACATCTTTTTCTTTTTTGCCCTGCATGGAAACTCCTCTGCAGTGGCAGTGGTCTGACAGGGTATGGGGTCAAGAGAGGCACAGCAGCCAGGACTAATCAGTCCTTAATCATAAGGCTGTCCTTAGGACTGTGATCAAGCAGCTCCTGCCATGGGCAGGTAACATCTGCCTCTGTTCATGCACCCACATGTATACTCTTGCTCACAGTTCCCGAGAATCCCAAGTTTATCACTTCTCATGCATACAGGAGGGCTGTCCACCTTCAGGTGCCTCTTGGCACATCCTTAAGGAAAGCACTCATAACCTGCAAGCACAGGGTTCTCCCACCCTCACAAATGGAGACAGACTCCCACATACCTGTGATGCTGTGGCCATTGGCAAGGGAAATTGGCCAAAATGCATGTGTATTGTGTATTTTGTACAGTGAAAGTCCTGCTCAGACTTTCACTGCCAGTGATGGAGCTGAGAGGAGTCAGAGCTGTTTCATTTTGCTGGTATTTTTAGCCTCTTTGAGAAGCAAGAGAGGAAGGAAGGGGTGTTTCCCACAGGGAGCAGAGGTGGGTAATGGAGAGCCTTCCTTGTGTTTCCTGGAGCATCCATGTGAGAGGAGCAAAGGGCGCAAGTAATACGGAGATGGAGATTTCTTTATTCGTTGCATTAATTGAGATTTCAAGCAGATGAGGTGCCTCCAGGCAGAGCTGATAGGGAAGATGGAGTCCTGGATGCTGTTCTTGTGGGGCTGAGTGACAATGACCCCAGTATCATGTGTGACATTCACCAGTGGTGAGGCGCTGATGGGGAGAGAGCTTGCAACAGGTTAGCTGAGCAGGGCAGTCCAGGCCCTGAGCTGGGCTCCTGTGACATCACCCACCTTAATCTGCCCAGGAGCAAAGCAGGTGGTGGGAGATGCACCCATTACCTGAAGCTCCTGGAGTGGGTGTCAGTGAGGGTAAGAGAGCAGTGCTGTGATGGGTGGCAGTGGGGGTGCCACCCCCTTGTGTATCAGAGTGGGTGCAGCTCGTGTGGAGGGGGATGCCCTGTCCCCATCTCAGAGTCATGGTGGGTGCCTCTTCTAGAGCTACTTTGGCTTCATCTTGATGGAGCAAGGAGTGAGTGGGTCTGAGAGGTGTGGGGGTGGTTTAGGATTACCTGAGGCTGCTGTACCAAAAGTTTGTCAGCAACACCTGATAGACTCTCCTGGGAAAGACCCCTATTTCCTTCAGCAGCAGAAGAGGGGTGGGAGCTGGCAGAGCAGATCACCAGGTATTTCTCTCGCCCTCAGTGTGCGGAAGCCCAGGAATGATCCTGCCTGAGGCAGGAGTGGGTCTGGGGGTTAGGTGGGGGCAGACAGGGAAGGAGCGGTGCTGCTAGCACTGCTCTGCTCTGGCTGGGCTTGTCCCTTGGCAAAGGCACTCCCCTCAGCTTGGAAGTGCAGCTTCCATGATGCCAGTCTCGCGGTGCTGGAAACACTCTGGCCTTGGCATCAGCAAGGGGCCTCGCTCCACCTGGTGAGAAGCTGGACAAATGCTCCTGTCTGTGTCCCAGTGCTGCAAGGGCAGGAGAGGCCAGGTGCTGAAGGTTTCCATGATGGGGTTAGCAGATCCCCTGTGCCCACTGTGGGTGCTGAGGAGCCGAGTGCTGGAGGAAGACCAGGAGCCAGGCTGGCTGGCTGGCAGGCAGAGGCAGTCAGCATCCCCAGCAGAGTGCAGGGACTTGGCACTGGCTCAGCTGGGGAGGTTATGGTTTTTTTATTTTTTTTCCCCTCCAGGACAGCTGATTCCATCTATTTTTAATGAGCTTGCCCAGGTTGCGCAGTGAGGATACAGAGCAGCGCCGGCAGCTACAGACTGCGACGGGGCAGGCGGAGAGGCAGTGGGCACCCAGGGTCAGCTGCCATCTCCCTCAGTGCTCCTCACAGCAGTCTGGGGGTGTTTTTTGGTGTGGGAGTGTGTCCCCCGCTGAAGGGGGGTCCTCCTCAATGCAGCTGCCCTTGAAAATGGAGTCGAGCACCGAGGAGGAGAGCTGGCTGGAAGATCAGTGGGAGAAATGGTAGGGGACCGGCTGGGCCTAGGGAAGGGGGGCCTGTCCCGCGGGCATGCAGGGGGGTGAGGGGCAGCCCCTTGCTCCTGGGCACATCACCTTTCTCTGCCAGTGATGGCCACAGGACAGGAGCAAACTTGGCACGCAGCTGAGCCCGAAGTTTTCCTGGCTGTGCAGGAGCTGTGTGCCAGCCAGGCAGCAGAGTGGCAGAAGGTGTCTGGACGCCTCCTGCTGCGCCCCAGCATCGGCAGCAGGGCCAGCGCTGGGGAACGCGCTCAGCATCTCCCCATCCCGAGGGCGTGGACAGGGCTGCCTGTCCCCATGTGGAGTGGGGGGCACTGCCACCCTGTCGGGCTGCTCCTGCAGAGCCAGGGAGCCCTGGCAGCCCTCGGCAGCGTTGTGCCCCTCAGCGGGCCCGCAGCGCTCACTGCGCTCCCGGCATGGCGGGCGAGGCCCCGAGCATTAGCAACGGATGATGTCCCACCCTGGCGACCCGTGTAACCTGAGAAGAAATCAATTTGTGCTTTGAAGGCTCATCATGAGCCTCCTGCTCCGAGTTGCCTCCCTTCCACGGGCAGCAGGAGGAGATAGGCAAAGGGGAGTGCAGTCATCCCACCGTGGGCTGAGGGCTCTGTCCTTGCATTCCTGTTGTGTCTTGCAGGGGCTGTCTCCATGGGTGTGGTTGTTCCCAGTTGTCTTCACCCCAGGAGACCACTACTAGTGGGGTCCTCAGAAACACAGAGGGAAGATGCTGCTTCCCCCATGGACTTCTCCCACTCTTTTCCCTCTCCAGGAGCTGGGGCAGGGAAGATGTTACCCCTCCATGCCACTGGATTGGTACCACTGCATGGGGGAGCCCCAAAATGTGCAAGCAATGCTTAAAGTGAGAGTGGGAGCTCTGCAGGTCACAAAGTACCATTATCATTCCTTTCTCACTGCACTGCTGGGGACCTATCCAGAGAGGGGTGATGGACTTGGCACAGCCCTTTCACCCAAGTGTCTCCCAGCCAGAGGAGCTGGGAGCAAAGGGAAATGGTGGCAAGCAAAGCAGTGTCCATGACCACCCCAGACAAAACTCAGGGGTCTGAGTAGGTTGGCCAAGGACTTTTGAGTTGAGCTCTTTTATTTACCACTGTGGTAAGGAATAAGTGAGAAGAGCATTGAAGTACCACTGTGTTGAAATGTTTTAATGCTCAGAAGCCAGGAGTACCTCATCACTCCCCCAGGGCTCATGAGCACATTTTCAGCTGCTAAAAGGATCTCTCTTATTTTGAAGGGGTGTAAGGAGACTGTGTGGCTGGGGCTGAGAGCCCTAAGGGACCCCTGAGGCCAGGCAGACCAGCTCAGCAGCACTGATGTTCACAGGGATGCCCATAGTCACCCCGGGGAGTGATTTTGGTGCAGAGGGAAATCACTGCCCTCTCTTACTGCAGGCAGCTGGGCTGGGACATCCCTGCCAGCTGCAGCTCAGGGGCTGGTTGTGCCATGGCTGAGAGGTTTGCTGTGCTTAAAAGTTCTGTGGGTCTTGATGTGGTCATCTGTCCCAGCAGGTCCATCCTCCAGCTGCGCCCTGGACACAGCCTTTCCAATTCCTGTAACCTCAGCCTTTGCCCTGCTGGGTATCTGTGCCCAGCTGGGACAATCCCAGAGGCTCCCTGGGATGGTGTGAGCAGAACAAGCCTCCTGTGATGGGGCTGGCTGTTCTGTCTGTTCCATGTTCTCTCAACCTGCATGTCCCTGCTGTCTTTGGTCAGGCAGGGGACACACTCCTCCTGCCTCCCAACAGCCATGGACTGTGCCAAGCTCAGCCATTCATGGGGACAGACCTATCCCCTCTGGGAAGAAGCTAACTTCCCAGCCTTTCTCCCTAGCAGAGACTGGGAGAGCCTCTCCTGGGGTGTCAGTGCTGCCCCCACAGGCACCACAGCACCCTCCACCCTCCTGTCCACCTCTGGGGCAGTGGGTGACCAGGCCATCTCCACTCCCTCCAGGCTCACCCATGACATCAGCCTTGAGGAATTTGAGGATGAAGACCTCTCTGAGATCACTGATGAGTGTGGAATCAGCCTGCACTGCAAGGAGAGCCTGGCCAGCAGGGTAAGTGTGATGGGGATGGGGAGAGGGATAGGGATGGGCAGAATGTGCCAGTGGGGCTGGCAGGACCATCAGCCCACATGCAGGACCACCAGATCCCCAGATGAGTGATGATTTCTCAAGGAACCCACTGCCATGGCCCCAGCCCCCTCTGCTTGGCAGTGCCCTCTCCTCACTCCAGCACAGTGCAGGTCCTTTCTGAACCAGCCAAACTCAAGGGACAAAAAAAGCATTTCAAAGCTGGTGCATTTTGGTTCCCACTGTGCTATAGGGGTTGGAGTTTGCTCCTCAGGGATGAGCCCAAGGATTTGGGTGCAAATGGGGGCATGGCCCCATTAGAGCAGGATGACCAGCGAGCATCTGGCACCTGGCAAGCATTCTCAGGAATCAAGGACATTTGCAAGGTGTCACCAAAGGTGCCACCTGGGCTGTTGTCCTGTCCCCACATGCATCCCTGGACCTGGGGATGCAGCTGGGCTGGCATGATGAGAGCTGCCTCTGTTCACAGGAGGTGTTCTCTCTGGCTTGCTAGCTAGCTTTAGCTGGAGCTGTTCACAGGTCTTTAGGAGGCTGGAGACCTGGAAGCTTCTGAAATAGGGATGAAGGAGGTAGCTCTGACACCAGCAGGCAGCAGGTGGAATGAAGATGGGAGCTGGGAAGCCTGCGCAGGTACCTCAACTGGGTGTCCCATCCATCTTAGAGCAGGCTGTCAAGAACCTGATGGGGTTCACATCACTGTTTGAACTTCCCTAGAAGGCCATGGGGGCAGAAATGTGGAGATAAATTGATTATTACATTGGATTTGGAAATATGCAGGGTGTTAAAGGAAAAGCCAAGGCCTGAGCATTCTCACACCACTCAAGGAATCACATGCACACCCCCTGAGACTTTTAACTGCTGGGAGGGGACTCTTTGTAGCAGGCAGCTCCAGTAAGCTGACAGGTGCCTCTTTGACCCCTCACTCAAACACACATTCACTCTAAGGCTGACTCCTCCTCCTTCAGGCTTAACCCTAGGTTTCCTGTAGCAAAGCCCCCAGCTCAGATTTTGTAAAAATAGTTTAGTGGTACAGCACCAGGTCAGCTCAAGCTGGGTGCCTGTGGAGAGGGACCCTGAGCAAAGAAACCCCTGGGTAATTATACCCATACAGCTCATGCACCCACCCCTCAGACACTCTCCTGCACCTCTTGGTCCAGTGGTGATTTTTGGTCTGGGGTCTTCTAACATCTTACTGGGTTCTTTCTCTGTGTCTGTGCAGGCAGGCCATACACTATTCTTATCTTGTGGAGTTACAGCTTCTGCTGACAGCTGGAGTCTCCTTGTCTTCTGGTTTGTACTTCTGGTGCACCTGCTCGCTGGCAGAGCATGGGGAAATAAAAAAGCCCTAGGCTTGGGATAAACACTATTCAGCAACAACCACAGCAGCATCAGTGTGTTATCAATGCTCCTCTCATGAGAAAGACAAAACACAGCACTGCACCATCTACTAGAAAAATTACTAGGAGAATGAACTCAATTCCAGCCAAAATCATCTCTAAGTGTAAACTCACAGCTTGTGTCCCAAGGCTTCAGCAGATCCAGCTACTGATGCTAGGCAAGTAAAGCTGAGCAAACAACATATAGATCACACGGTATTATAACTCTGTGAACCCATTCTAACTCATTCTACTGAAAACTTACTTATTTAAGCTAAGAACTAATACCTCTCAACACAGAGTTTCTGCATTTTGTCAACATGTTTCATGCTAAAGGATGCAAATGCTGGAGGAGCAGCCAAGTGGTTTGGGAATAATTCCGTTCCTCAGAGGAAATACTTCCTCTGCAAAACTGATAAAGACCCAGTGAGGACAGGAAAGGCACAAGAATTTGTCGCAGATTTAAAATTAGAAAGTGAATTTGTGTCGTTTGGAATTCCTCACTGCAGGCAGGACGGTACAGGCAGACCTCATCCTTGGGAGGTGGAGATGTCTTGCTGTGCTCCTTGGTCTAATTCCTGACCTTCCCAGCAAAAATTTGTCTGTTCCCAGCAAAAATTTGTCTGTTCCCAGCTATGGGGCTGCTGCTCGGTATCTCTGCTCCAACTGCAGTCTCTTCCTGCTGTAGGATGTTATGGCCAGACTTCCCTGGGACAGTCTGGGCTCATGGGCTGTGTATGCTGAAGGGAGGAGGGATAGGGCTGCAGGGAAAACCAAGGGCAAACCCAGTGCTGGCCATCTATGAGGGCACAGCCGCAGTGCTGGGCATCCATGAGGGCCTGGCCTTGGGAACATCCTCTGCCTGCAGGAGGTGAGGCAGACAGAGACTGGGGGTGTGTTGGGGGATTCTTCCTGTTACCCATCCCAGTTCCCCACTGCTGATAGCAGCACTGGGCTCAGGGCAGGATGGTTTGTTTTTCCTCTACAGATTGACAGCCCTTGGCTGAAGTTTGGAGGGAGGGGAAGGGGCAGGGGGGACTTGCATCTCAAGTGCTGCAGCCCTTCCTTCAGGGACAGGAAAACCAGTCTCTCTTGCCCATTTGAAACAGTTTACTCAGGGGTTTCTGTATCCCTGTGCTGCAACACAGAGACCTGACCCTCAGCAGAGGGTTTGCTCAGGCTCTGGGAGCGAGCCCCATGCCTTCCCTGGGGACAGCTCAGAGCTGCTTTACACAAATGTCCTGGTGCACTGAGAGTCTGCTGGAGAGGGAGGGGGATGTGAGGCTGCCGTAGGGGAAGCAATGAGTTATTCATAAACACAGCAAAGGAGGAAGCTTATCACGCTCAGAAAAAAATGACTGCTAAAAATACGTCCAAATGGTTTATATGGGACGCGGAGGATTGCCCGAGGAGCAGAACCGAAAGTGGTGACAACAATGGCTGTGAGAGAGGCTTTTCAATCCCAAATGTTGAGAGCCAGGGAGCTTTCCAAGCTGATTGCCATCCAGAGCGAGCTCAGGGCGGCAGGGTTGCAGGATCTGCCTGACGGAAGCAGTCAGGCCCAGAGGGAGCAGCGTGGCCGGGTCTGGGGGAGGCACAGGGGCCGGCAGGGCAGGAATGGCCGAGCAGGGGCCGGCAGGCAGGAATGGCTGGCAGGTCAGGAATGGCCAGCAGTCAGCATCAGCCCGCTCATTGCATCGTGTGGGGCTGCTGGGGGTGGCGAGTCAGGGGCGCTGGGACCGGGGCGTGAGGAGGCTTTGCTAACGCCCTGCCCGTGGCAGCACCCAGTGCCCCAGAGCAGCTGTGGTAGGGGTGGAAGGGTTGGCCCTGGTCACCCCTGCAGGCCAGGCAGAGGATGAGAGCCTGGCAGCGGAGCAATGCGAGGTGAAACCAAGCTGCTGGCTCACTGAGCCACACCAGAGCAGAGAGCCACGGGCAAGGGGGAAAGGATCTGGGGGGCACCGTGGGACAAGGGGCTGGAGTCATCCAGCTGCCCAGCAGCGAGTCTCTGGAGAGGTGGGCAGGCACAGTAACCCAACAGCAGGAAAGCACTGACCAGGAGCAAGGGGGACAAACCCTGCCTGAGGGCTGCGAAGGTGACTGCTGGATGGAGACAATCTGTGACCTTGATGAGGAGGGGGCGTCTGGACAGAGCTGGTTGATGATAAAACCTGTGGCAGTAACAGGCAGCTGGTGTGGAGGTCAACACCCAAACAGAGATGGGTTTTGGGGATTTTTTCGGTCCCAGAAAAACAATGACCTCGTTATGGGCTATTTTAGCAGCTCTTCAGAAAGAGTGGCTCAGACACACAGAACTGCAAGGAGGCGTAGACTGATGTTTGTGCAGGAGGGAACTCTCCACTGACAAGGACCACACCTCATGGATGGGACACCGTGCTCGAAGAGTGAGGAATAATACCATGTGTGGCTGAAAAGAAACTTCATTTCAACAAGAAGTCCCCAGTGAATGAAACGAGAAGTGAGATAGGCTGAGCAGAGGGCTTGTAGGGGAAGCAGAGGTGTCTTTGGGGCTGTTGAATGGCAAGGCAGGAGGCCAGCTGGGAAGGAGTGCAGGCCACCAGGGTGAGGGACACAACCTCCACCTCACCAATGGCAGCAGTCAGATATGTTGAGAGGGATAGTTGCTACAAAAGCACCAGACTTGGGGTTTGGCCTTGTTTAGTGGCTTGGAAATCCAGGGTGACAAGCTCTGGTTTCAGCAAGATGGATTCCAGCAAACAGCCAGGCAGAGGTTAATACAAGTTTAGTGCCTCATCTGTTTTCCAGGAACTGTGGAAATGGTTAATGCAGGAATAAAAAAAAAAAAAAATTAAAAAGAAATACCTCTCTTGGAAGTACCTAAGAGCATAAGAACAAGTGCCCCAAGGGAAAAGAGCTGATGAAGGGCTGTGCTGAGTCTTCCTGGGTCTGCATGAAAAGGTCTGAAACAGCCACAAAGACACAGAAATGTGGAGGAAAAAGACCTTTTTTTTGGCATAATAATATTGCTGGAAATGCCAGGGGCTTTTTCTTGATGTTCAGCACCACTGATCCAAGAGTGCTGCTGCTCCTAGAAGGCCAGCAGGACCCACTGCAAAGAGGGAAGCAGCTGCCATGAGCCTGCGATCCCGGGACTAGTGGGGAACTGGATGTGTGGGCTGGGAGCAAAGGACAGGGCAGCAAGATGGCTGCTTACTCCATGCAGCTTTTCACAGGCTGTCCCATGAAGCTGCCTCTGTGGTCCATGGCCAGCTGTGGCTGTGCCAGGCTGGGGGCAGAGAGGCTTCTCCTGGTGCTCTGAAGGCAGCCGGCGGTGGGGAGAAGGGGCACGGTTGTGCCTTCTGCTCAGCAAGTCCCCCTCGCTTCCCTGTACTCATAAAATGCTTTTCCCAGCTGGAGGTTTTGCCACTCCTCTGACAGTGAAGGCTGCGAGAGTGGGGCGGCAGGGAAGAGACTTGCATCACTTAAGCAGCATCTTGTGTATCACCCCACTCTTTTTGCAAGAGCCTTTCATTCCTAGGGAAGCAAGCAGCTTCCTCAGGTGGGCAGCAGCCCTCACACAGGGGATTCCCCAGCTTAGACCAGTGCTCCAGGGGTGATCCCAGTACCTCTCAATTGCAGCAGGGTTCTTTCTGCTCCAGCCCCCTGGAACCATGGATCACAGCATTGGGACTGTCAGAGAGAGACCAGTTGCTGGACACTGGGATTTTTGCCATTGCAATGGCACGGTGCAGGTGGGAGGTAGGATCAGCAGGGGCACACCAGCACCACATCAGTCCCAGGGATAGGTCTGTAGGGAAGCACGAGTGTCCCCATGACTGCACGGGGGACAAGGTGTGCATCTTGTGCTTATCCTGCCGCAAGATTTGGGCACTGGTACTGCTCTCCCACACACTCTAATCTCTCCCACGGGGTGAAGGGACTTTGGGAAGTCTGTGCATTGAGATATGAGTGTGCTCAAGCTGACCTTAGGTGACATTAACTTGTTCCTAGAGGGCTCCCAAGGCAGCCTGCTCTGGTGTGGCAGTATCCTTGCAGTTAGAAAGGCTTCCCAATGCCTAGTGCCTGCCCTTGCTTTGCAGATCACTGCAGGTCTCACTCACATGGTAAGGTGATTGATTTCTGTGTGGTTTCAAAATCACTTTGTTGAGCTACAGGCCATAAATAATACCTGCAGTGGCTGTAGTTTCCTCCTAGTTTTGAACCTGGAATGCTGCACCCCTGCTAGGGTACTCTTTTCTTCAGAATGACAGTGATTTGCTTTCCTGCATCCTTCCAGGACTTTTCCAAGTGATTGTACAGCTACAGGATTATGGAAGCAGCATTATTAGCAGTCTAGATTGAATGTCACCAGCTGACTCCAATACACCCACTTTGGCTAGGTATAATCTATTCAGTTGGCATTTCCCTCCTGTTCTTTTCCTGTGCCTCGGTTTCCTTGTTAAAATCCTGTGATTTGTCACAGACAGAAATGCAGAACTTGTAGCATGAAGGCTAATGCTCAAAACAAGGGATTTAAATGTTTAAAGCCTCAAGAGGACAAGTATCTGTGGCAGTGCTTCTCCAGTTGCTCACCCACTGCAGGACTTGAGCAAGGACACTGGGGGGAAGTGACTCCCATGGGAGGGTTTGTACTGTGCCTGCAGCAGGCAGAGCCCTGCCTGTGCTGGCTTTTGTCTGACAGGTCAGGAGCTGGTGGCAGCAAGAGCTCTTGGAGTGGCTGCCTGAGCTGCTGGGGCTGTTTCTTCTCTCATGACTCAGGGGGCATCCTTCATGCAGCTGGAGACATGGATAGTATTCAGCTGCAAAAACCCCTCCTTCCCCACCTCTGCCTGCTGGGGAGCTTGCAGTCACCACAAACAGCTGATAACACAGGCAATTCAACTCCACAATGCCAAGCTGCTGCCTTTATTGCTGGCTGCAGCAACTTGTGCATGTGCAAGCTCCAGTTAATGTGAGGAGGGGGCCTTGGGAAGGCACCCATGGACCTTTAAACACACACAGAGGTGACACTGGTGCCTCTTCACACAGCCACAAGGAGTGTGGTGGATCTGCACTTGGGCCCAGCCAGGGTGGTGGGATGGGACACCTGCTCCTTACCATCCCCACAGGCCACAGTGGCCACCCTGTTCCAAAAGGGTGCAAAGGAAAGAGTGGAGCTGCCTCCAGCCAGAGCACAGCCACCACCAGCAGGTGACTGGAGAGCCAGTGCCGGGCATCCCTCCCATATGGCCTCAGGTCTGATATAGGCAAATGTATGCAAGGAGTGCGCAGAGAAAGCTTGTCCTCAATGAGTAACATTGAGGGGGGGAAGGAGCTGCTGGTCCAAGTGGGCATTACAGGGAAGGAGGAGCCTAACTCCTTTCAGAGGTGTGCAGTGAAAATTTCAACCCCGTAGAGAGAAAAAGGAGTAGTAGTAATGCAGTACATTACTGTGCCAGCATGGTGGTAGGTTCTCCACCTGTGAAGATGTTCAGGGGTGATGGACAAGACCCCAGGTGACCTGCTCCAGTCAGGGGGTAGACCGAGTCTGATCAAACTGATTACATGATTGTATGAGTCCCACCTGCCAGGACAGGAACCAAGAAAAGGCACTGTCTGCCTTGGAAGGAAGAATCATAGGGCAGCCCAGTCTGGAAAGGACCTCAAAGGATCACCTGGCCAAACCCTGTGTGGGAAAGGGAGTCTGGGCGAGACGATCTGGCACACTCTCTAGTGGTGTCTTGAAAATCTCCAGCGATGAGGACTCTACCATTTCCCTGGGGAGGTTGTTCTGCAGAATGGTTGTTCTCACTGTAAAAAATGTCCTTGTTATGTCGAGATGAAACCTGGGTGTGCACGATTGTGTGCTTCGTAGTAAATGTGATGGCTGCTTGTACCTACAGACAGACACCTGCCGGGAATAAGCCCCATCACTAAGGGAGGAAGGATGCTGGCCACACCTGCCTGGGAGGCGGGGAGGGGGCGCGGGGCTGCCGGCTCCGCGAATAACATCGCTGCCCCTTTAAAAGGCAGCGGCCGCGGGTGCGGGTGCGGCGGCCCCGGCCCCCCTGCCCGGCCCCGGCGGGAGGCCCGTCCCGCCCGCCCGCCCGCCCTCCCGGTGGCCTGATCGCGGGCACTAATCCCGGCAGGGCCATGTGAGCCGGGCGGGCGGCGCGGCCCGGGCGGCGGGCGGCGGCGAGGCCAGCCGGCTGCAGGCCGAGATGCTCCAGCTCGACCTCATCGACGCGGCGGGGGACACGCCGGCCGAGGAGCAGACGGCGCCCGAGCCGCTGCAGAAAGACCCCCCGGCCGGGACCACCGAAGTCTACCGGCCGAAGCGACCCACAACCCTCAACCTCTTCCCGCAGGTGCCTCGCAGCCAGGTGAGGCGGGATGGGGGCTCGGGGCGATTGGGTGGTGAGGAGGAGGAGGAGGAGGAAGGATGCTCCCGCCGTCTGCCGGTGCTTTTGTCTCGGGCGGATGGAGGGAGTGGGAGGGAATAGAAGGGGATGGTGGGGCTCGGCTGGAGGGGTGGTGGGGCTCGGCTCCGCTGCCGCAGTGCTCGGCGCGACAGCCGCCCCCGACATCGGGGTTCCCTTCTCAGGGCCGCTTGCGTTACCCCGGGCCGGGGGCAGCGCAGGCCGAGCCGGAGAGAGCGATCTGCGGGCCCGAGGGTCCCCGGGTGCCGGGGACCTGAGCACGCCCTGCCCGGCCGCCCCTGCGCACCACCGAGCATCCCAGCGCTGCGCTCCGTGGGGGTTCTTTGAGGGGGCTTAGGCGCCGGGTGGGTCCTTCTTTCATCTCTGGTGCCGAGGTGGAGAGAAAACACGCCAGGAATCGTGCCGGGACTGAGATGTGCCCCAGCAGGGTCCGGGTGGCCTGGCAAGGTGGGAGCTGTGAAGGGCTCCCGTGGGATGGGGAGCAAACGAGGCACGGATACCGCACGCGTGAATGAGCCATGGCGGGACGGGGCACCACGCCGCGGACTGGCGAGCCCAACAGCTGGCTGGGCTCCAGCTGCCCCGGGTTGGGGCAGCGCCAGCTCTAGGGCAGGCTGGTGACAGCAAATGCCCCGTGCCTGGCAGTGGGGACCTGATGGCCTCAGCTTCTGAGCGGTGGTGCCTGGAAAGAGAAGCATTAATGTCAGAACCCCGTACAAAATCTGAGAGACAGAAAAGCAACGCCCAAAATGGTGGCCAGGAGAACAAGGGGGTACTGTTGTCTCGCTCACGCTCAGATTTTGTAAAGATCTTGGATGGTTTTAGCCAAGACTGCCTGCCCCACACAGCCATGGTGTTACTGTCACCACTGGAGAGGATGATGTCTTGGTGCCATGCATCCTGACCCCCGAGGCAGCGGCTGGAGTCCCTTTGCTCTGCCGCTTCTGTAAACTTCACAAGCCCACGCAAAGTGCACGACGTGCAGGGCTATTTTTGCCGCCCTCCTCCATTCAGCTCTGCCTTCTGCCAAGTAGGAGGATTTTCGTCGCGGTGACGTTCAGCCGGGGAGCATGAAGTGAGAGGCAGGTGTCCCCGTGGGTGACAGATGGGGAGTAGTCAGAGCTGGGTGTCACCAGCCCAGCACCGGCAGCTGATGCCAGCTCTCTGCCTGAGGCCATGGGTGGGAGGAGGAAGGCACAGAGCCAAGGATAGGCGCCCGCAGGCAGCTGGCACCGGGGGACAAAGGCAGCAGGGCTGGGGGGGAGGGGGGGAGCTCCACTGAGCATAATGGACAAGGGGACAGCAGCAGCCTCGTCCCACCCTGTGCAGGGACCCCGAGGAGCAAGTGGTGTGTGGCAGCCACATCCAGCTGGGGGAGGTGGGGAAGAGCAGGGCCTTCTCCCAGACACTCGGTCCCAACCAGTGTCCGGGGGTGGGAGCAGGCGTCTGGAGAGGGATGGGGATGGGGGAGTTGCAGAGATGGTAGGCTGGGGAGGGGAAGCTGATGGTCCCCTTGCAAGGAGATGGTGGAGGTTGTGGAGTTCGCTGTGAGGTGTGGGCCCAGCTGAGCTGAAGACATGGGGTATGGGAGAGGGGGCTTTGCTGCAGTTGGCAACGGGAGCCTGGAGCCAGCGGGGATGGTGGCACAGGGCTGCGGCATGGCTGGCCAGGCAGGATAGTGTTGTTGGTAGGATGTAGTGAGAGGCTGGCTGTAAGGTGCTTGGGGTTCTGTTCTGGATGCCTACCTCTACCCAGAGGCGCTTTCTCCCTGACTACATGGGGTGCCCTGAGGAGAGGACAGGGTGCAGGGCATCCCTTGGGGACCAGCTTGTGTCCAGTCTGTCTCCACTTGTGTGAGACACTGCATCCCCTTGACCTGCTCAGCTCCCTTCTCCTGCAAGTAGTCAGAAGAGGGACCATGGCCATGCATCCTCTCTTGAATGCCCAGCTGGGGCACCAGGCACTCTGCCAGACAGGGTGTTCACAAAGTAAAGCATCATCCCACCCTCTGCTCTTGTGGACCAGGATCCAGTCTGGTGATGCCTCAGTTGCTGCTGGGCACTCTATGACCATCATCCCAGGCAGGTGGCCTGGAAATGGTGAGAGGAACATCCCCAGTTTCCCAGAGGGCAAGAAAAAGCTATTGTGACTGGCTAGGTTCATCCTCTGAGACTTTGTGAATGCCTCTTCACCCTAGTGGGGCATTACAGACCCCTGAGTGCTCTGGCCCTGTGGGCATGGGTGGGCTCAGTGGGCTGTGCCTGCTGCATTGCTGCCTCCTGTCCCAGTCCAGGCAGCCAGGCTGGCTTGTGTGTGCTGGCCCTATGGCACTCTGCACGCAGAGGCCATTGTTGTGACAGCTTGCCTGGCCCACATCCCAGCCCATCGTGTCCCTGGGAAAGGCTAGCCGGGACGTGCTGTTATTTGCCTTGGCACAGGCAGGACTCATGGAGGCCATGGTGGGAGGTTGCCAGAGCTCTGTGAAGGGGGTCTCTCCCTCCCCACATGGAGGCAGGGATCTGGCAGGCGTGGTTCAGCAGTGTGTGACATGATGGAATTTTGGGGCAAAGGCTTCCTTCGTGTCAGTGAGGAGGCAAAGTAAGGACAGGGCAGCTCCTGTGCTGCTGGGAACAGCTGCGGGTTGGTGATAAGGCCGTGAGAAAATCCAGGGAGTCCCAGCGGGGCTTTGGTACTTTAAGCAAGACCTAACAGTGCAAAATGCTGCAGCTGGGGCAGAAACATTCAGTGCCCCATAGGAGGGGCTGAGAGCATGGAGCCAGGGACACCCTGGGGATGGATGAGGGCTGGCACTGCACCAGGCAGGATGCCACACCCTTTGGAGACAGGCAGGGAGGACTTGTCCCCCCATCTGCAGGAGGGTCCTCATTAGAGGGGACTCGGTGCCCTTTGCTCCCTGGGTGTTGCAGCAAGGCTGAGCATGTGTTCCCTTGTGCACAGGCATGGTCAGCCACACAGGGCTGGGCAAGGGGGACACAGCACCCACAGAAACTCTCCCAGGCATGGGCAGCATGGATGGTCTGATCCTGCCTCTCCTCTCATGCTGCTCAGGATTGACATCTGCAAGTGAACTGTGTATGTGTAGATTTGCATGCATACACACTGTGTATGCCCCTGTGTACACCCAATGTGGATGTCTCCAGAGGGAGGCATTAATCTGTCCAGTAGCTGGCTTCTAGCTGAGCAGCAGCACAACGCCTGGTCCTTGGCGTTTCCCCCCATTCCATTAAGCGGCATAGTTTGAAGGTAGGCAGGGCTGGCAGGATGGGAGCAAAGCATGCAGGCAGGCTCAGGTCTTGAATTTTTTGTCTTGGGACTGTCCAGCTGTGGGCTTCTGCAGTCGAGTTTCCCCTGGTGGAGGAATGCAGCTCAGCTGGCTCCTTGCCCACCCTGCTTCAGCCATCATGGCAGCTCTTGCAGCAGCAGCATGGTGAGCTGTGGGGCTGGTGGTCTCCCTGAGCATCACGTGCCCCAGCAGAGTGGGGTGCTGTGGACCCAGGGAGGAATGGGTGCTGCTGTGCCACATGCTGTTTACTGTTCAGGATATAAGGCAGCTTTGTTCTTCTCCTCAGGACACTCTGAATAACAACTCTCTGGGGAAAAAGCACAGTTGGCAGGAGCGGGTGTCCCGGTCATCGTCCCCTCTGAAAACGGGTGAGTTCTCAGGCTTTTGGCCAGGGTCAGCTCCTTGCACCCTTTCATGGTGCTCAGGAGCCTGAGGCAAGTGGTGCTGGAGCAGGAGGTTGGGAAAAACATACCACATGGATCCAGGGTGCATGTCCGTCTTGCTCTCTACAATTACCTGAAAGGAGATTGGAGATTGTTAGTGAGCTGGGAGTTGTTCTCTTCTCCCAAGTAGCACACAGTAGGACAAGAGGAAATAGCCTCAAGTTGCACCAGGGAAGGTCTAGGTTGGATATTAGAAAAAATTTCTTTGTTGAAATGTTGAACAAGCATTGGAAGAGGGAAGTGCTGGAATCACCGTCCCCGGAAATGTGGAAAATTGTGTAGATGTGGTGCTTAGAGACATGGTTTAGTGGTGGTCTTGGTGTTAATACTTAGACTTGAGAATCTTAGAGGTCCTTTCCAACTTAAATGATTCTGTGATTCTGTGAATCTGGGTGGCATCCCTGGACACCTTCCCCATCAGGGAGCATTCCCTCTGTGTGGCTGTCTACGCTGCTCTCCTCTCCCTACAGGTGAGCAGACCCCTCCCCATGACCACGTTTGCCTGAGTGATGAGGTCAATCACCAAAACAGCACAACCTCCACCAAAGACCGGGGCACATCCACGGAGAGCCCGTGCCGGCGCACAGCAGCCACGCAGATGGCCCCAGCCTGCGTTGCCTCGTCCCGACCGCCCGAGAAGCACCAGGCCCCGAGCCGGGCCCCACCGCACGGTGCCAGCGTCGTGGTGGTAACGAGGGGCCCCGAGGCCCACCGGGACCGCATCCGCTACCAGACGGATGTGAGGCTGGAGGCCACAGAGGAGATCTACCTGACGCCCGTGCAGAAGAACTCGGACCCCCTGGAGACTGACAAGCCGTTCCTGTCCCAGTCCAGTGAGAACCGCATGTCCATCAGCTCCGACGTCGACACCTCCGGCTATTCAGCCCTGGCAGGGAAAACCAACCCCTCCATCAGCGAGGAGGATGAGGTGCTGGACTACATGTCCTCCCCTGACAAGACAAACCTGCCCAGGGCCTCCTGTGGTGGCGGGAGTGGTGGCTCCCGGCCGGGACACAACCTTCAGAGAGCCTCTGTCAGTTCGGACACCAGTGCCCTCTCCTATGACTCTGTCAAATACACACTGGTGGTGGATGAGAATGTGCAGCTGGAGCTGGTCAGCCTCAAGCAGTGCTACTCAGGCTACAGCGATGAGAGCGACTCGGCCACGGTCTACGACAATTGCATCTCGTCACCCTATGAGTCGGCCATCGGCGAGGAGTATGAGGAGGATGCGCTGAAGCATGACTCAGTCTGCCTCTCTGAGGACTCCACCCCTGAGGCAGATATCCACTTCTCCAAGAAGTTCCTCAATGTCTTCATGAGTGGTCGGGCACGTTCCTCCAGTGAGTGCTGGGCACAGGGGGAAGGTGGGCTTATGGCTGCCTGCCCTGGCAGCCCTGCCTGTCTCTGGTACATGCTCAGGAGATAGGAAGCTACCAGCAGACCTCAGCCCCAGTTCTGCTTGCTGCAGCCTGTGGCTTTGTCCCCGGTGGTCCAGGAGGCATGGTGGGGCTTGGAAAAGTGTTGTGAGTGTCAGGTGGGGGTGGCAGTAGGTGTTTGAGGCTGCATTGAGGCATGCCCCAGCTATGGCCATGCTGAGGGGGAGGCTGAGTGAGCTCACAGGGGGCCATCATATTCCTGGCATGCCACACTCCTCTCCAAGCCCAGAAGAGCACTGTTGACATGCTCCAGCAAGCAGGGTTTCCCATGGTGTGGCTGGTCCCATGCCGGTGTCACAGCTGTTTGTGTTGGCGCAGGGAGGCCTTGTTCCCAGCAGGGACTGATGGGCACCAGCGCAGCAGCTCCAGCCATGTCTCTCTCTCCTGTGGCATCACATGGCTGTGTTTTGGATGAGCCATCCTGCAGGAGCCTCAGCAGACAGCCTGGCCCATGTCCTTCTCTTGGCTGTGATGCTGACATGTCCTCCTCTGCCTTTGTCCCCAGGTGCTGAGTCCTTTGGGTTGTTCTCCTGCATGATCAACGGGGAGGAGCAGGAGCAGACTCACCGTGCTGTCTTTAGGTGAGCTTGCAGGCACTAGGCAGTGTCCCCAGCCTCTATTAGGGGAAAGCTGGTGCTGCACTCCCACCAAGGTGGGGCCAGCACAAACTCCAGTGTTTCTGGTGTGGGAAACTCTGGGGAACAAACCTGTAGCCTGTAGTTCATGCCCTGCCCAGTAGCAACATTTGCCCAGGCTGCTGCATGGGCGAGACCTCCAAGGGTAGTCAGGGCCTCTGAGGAGCAGATTGGGTGGTACAATAGGGGATACCCTTGCATTAGGTGTCAGGATGCTGCTGGATGTTGAGCCCAAAACTCCTCCAGTGCTTTATTTAGCATGTCAGGTCCCCATGGCTGCCCAAGCACTGCTGGGGTTGTGGTGGGTGCCCCAGCAGTGTGCCAGTGAGAAGGGCACCAGCACTGCTAGCCAGCCAGCTGCTAGTGCCTCTCTGCCCAGGTTTGTGCCTCGCCACGCGGATGAGCTGGAGCTGGAGGTGGATGATCCTTTGCTGGTGGAGGTGCAGGCAGAAGATTATTGGTATGAGGCCTACAACATGCGCACAGGAGATCGGGGCATCTTCCCTGCCTACTATGCTATTGAAGTCACCAAGGACGCAGACCATGTAACAGGTATCAAGCCTCTGTGTGCAGCCTGCTGATGTCCCCAGCTTGTACCACATCCTCCCTGCTGAGCAGTCTGGTGCTGAGCAGGGGGTAGGACCAAACTGGGCATCCAGCAGGGACCAATGAGCAGGTTCTGCTGTGATGCTGGGAGTTGGTAGCTAGTGTTGAGGGAAGCTTTTCCTGGGCAGGGAAAAGCACAGGGGTGGGAAGGTGGAGAGGGGAGGTGGAGCTCAGCCCACATAGCTGGTCACCAGAGATGATCCTTGCCATGTGCTCTCTTTTCCAGCTCTGGCCAAGAGCAGTGACTGGGTGGACCAGTTTCGGGTGAAGTTCCTTGGCTCCGTGCAGGTTCCCTACCACAAGGGCAATGATGTGCTCTGTGCGGCCATGCAGAAGGTAGTGTCCCACTCCATCCCAGGGAGCAGGAGTGCCTGCTCCATCTGGCAGCAGGGCAGAGCCTCAGTGGGAAACCATCATCACTGCTCACGTGTCCCTCTGCTTTGTCTGTCTCTCTGCAGATTGCCACCACGCGCCGCCTCACTGTGCACTTTAACCCCCCCTCCAGCTGTGTCCTGGAGATCAGTGTGCGCGGGGTCAAGATTGCTGTGAAAGCTGATGACTCCAAGGAGCACAGCAAGGTAGTGCCCCCCTCCCTGCTCATCTCATCCCTTCCCTCATCGCTGCTCTGAACTGGCTCGTGCCCTCTGTGCTACAGGCCATGATTGCGTATGACAATTAAGGGTCTCCACCCCACGTCTGAGGGTGTGAGAAACACCATCATCAGCATTTTAGGCCCACCATCGAGGTCCCCCATGCCTCACAAGGCCCCAGCTCTGGGCAGTACTGCCAGCTGATGCTCTCACAGCTGCCAGGCACGTCACTCACTGGGATGCTGCGAGCTGAGCCGTACCCGGTAATCTGTCAGCTGCTTCTAAACCTTTTTGCTGCTATTTTGAGTGGTGTCCTCCAGATCTGCCCTGTAATCTCTTTATCTGGCAAGGGCAGGCTGCTGATTAGCATTCTGCATAAGTAGCCTAGTAAAGCACATTGGGATGCTGAGCAGAGGAAAGTGAGGGCTTTGCAGCAAGCTGTTGGGAAACCTCCCTTCCAGCTGAGGGATAGGAGTAGCTCATGGCTCTGAGTGCTGTGATAGAGCTGGCATGAGGTTTCTACAAATCTTGCCTATATTCAGAGGATGCCATCAACTTAGCTGCACTTTAGACTTGTATAAGTTTTCATTTCTGGCTGGGACCCTTTGACACCCAGGCTTGAATTGACTTGTTTAGTTCTGAGTTATCCATTTATCTTCTATGTACTAGTGTTTCTGGGAGCCTTTTTAGTGAAGGAGGGCTGTGTGTGCTGGTGAACAGCAGCACTGACTCCAGCCTGAGTACAGTCTGACTCAGGGCCTCCAGGGAAATCCTGCAGGAGCTACTGGCGGTAAAGGCAGCTGAGGTGAGAGCCAGCAGGGCTGCCTGGAAAAGCTCCCTTTGTTCAGGTGCTTGGAACAATCCTGAAACTGCTGCTGATAGCAGCCAGGATTTGTCTCCAATTAATTTAATTCCTCAGTCTCCAAGTGCATATTTCCAGTGGCCGGAGACCAGCTGCACTGCAGGGTGTGGGGAGAAAAGCTCTGACAGTTCCCCCCTCTCTCTCTCTCCCCCAGGTAAACAAGTGTAGCCATTTTTTCCAGCTGAAGAACATTTCCTTTTGCGGGTACCATCCAAAGAACAACAAGTGAGTAGCAAGAAGTGGAGTGCAGCTCTCAACACCAGTAGCTCAGCAGTGAGGCTTTGCTGCCTTCCTGCTCCCTGGGGGTAGCACAACGGGGGCTAGAAAGGGAAGAAGAGGTATCCCAGAGCCCTGAGGGCTTCCTGTGAGCCCAGTGCTGCAGCTCTGGACATGGGCTGTGTCATTACCTTGGGGTGGCCACCAGGATTTATGGTGGGGGTTTCAAAATCCCTATGCTTGAGGGAGGGTACGCCTCAGAGATGCTGGGGTACCTATGCCTCCTGGTCTGCTGGTCCAGTCACATCCACCTTCTTTGCCCTCAGATATTTTGGGTTCATCACCAAGCACCCGGCTGACCACAGATTTGCCTGTCATGTCTTCGTCTCGGAGGAGTCCACGAAGCCACTGGCGGAGTCTGTAGGGTGAGTCCTGGCTGGGCAGAGAAGGCTGGCTCATAAAGGGCAGGAGGAACAAGACAGCCAGGCTGAATCCTCCCATCTCCCCCTACATGTGGGGCTTGGACCTGGCCCCAGGCTGGCACCTCTTCCTCAAGTGAGATGCTTGGCTTGAGAGTGAGGGCTGACAGGGCTATGGGCATCATATTCCTGACAGTACTGGAAAAAGTCCCAGTGCAAGGCTTTGCAGGCAGATGGCTAAAAGTCGTGCACTGTGCAGGGAATCAGAGCCACGGGGTCTCCATCCTTGCTCTGATGGCATCTCGGGGGTAATGCAGAAGAGGTCAGGGCCTGGGGGGTCAAACAGGCCACAGGGTAAGGAGTGAGGGTCAGGATGGAAACAAAGAATCTGTAATTGCCTTGTGAGGAGGCTGCTGCTAAGCTTTGCCTGGTGCTGTGTTTGCAGGAGGGCTTTTCAGCAATTCTACAAGGAGTATGTGGAGTACACGTGCCCCACAGAGGACATCTACCTGGAGTAGGGGCTAGCACAGGCACCTGCTGCTCAGCCAGGGCTGCAGTCTCGCCCCTTCCCCGTTTTGTGCATGGACAAGAGCTGCTTTGAGCCTGGAGGAGGAGCGGGCCCGGGGCAGGGCTCCCCGGGGCACGGAGCGCCGCCTCTTTTCGTGACTCCCCTTCCTCGGGCTGGGGGGACGGGAGGGGGGAGGGCTGGACAAATTGTGTTTATTGTAAAAAATACTCTTAGTTTATTCTATGGGAGAAGCACCCACTGGGTGCCCTGCTTGTGAGCAGTTGGTGTGGGGCAGTAGTGTGCTCGTGCCCTTTCCAGCTGCAGGCTGGGGTGACAGCATCTCCTCCTTGTGACCATGGCACAGCTTCCTGTCACATCCATCTGGGGTGACTTTTAATTGCAGTGGCAGAGTCAGTCTCTTGCAGTATGATGACACAGCAGCTAAAGAAAACAAGACCCACATGCTGGCTCCTGCCTGGGAGATGGGATCACCTCCCTGCCAAGCCCTGGGGAGATGGCTGCTGGGCAGGGGTGGCAGAGGAAGCCCCAGTATCTCCTCTGCCAGATCCAGAAGGAGATGAGACAGCTTTCCCCTGCCTCTGTCCCCATCCCCACCCCTTCCATCTTGTATCCATGCCCTGGGGAGAGAGAAAAATTCCCCTTATACCTCCCTGCAGTAACAGTACCCTCGGGAGGGAAGCCTTTCTCTGCCCCTTTCCCCTCTCCCCAAGCTGCAGGTGGCAGAGGCAGGGCAGGGGCACCTCAGCTCAGTGGGGCTCAGCCCCTGCACAAAGCTGGGTGTCTGCCTGAAGTGGGGCAGGGAAGGGCTAAAGGCTGCAGGGAGCCGTGCGAAGCACCAGGGAGGAGGAAGAGCTCTCCCGGTCCCGGTCCCTGCAGCCAGTGATCTCTGTGCTTCAGCTGGATCTGCTGTGATGGCAACAACTATTAAATATGATGGTTCCTGGAGCAGAGCTACTGTGGTGTTTGTTTCCTGCTACAAGGGGTTTGGGCCCTGGCTTCTTCTTTCCCTTGGGACCCCAAGAGGAACTGGAGCTTCTCGGTATTGGTCCAAGAGCCCTGGGTGCAATCCTGGGAGGCCAGAGATCATATGATGCCCCAAAGGGCCTTCTGGCAGCTGTTGCTCCAGCCCTCACCTGCGGGGCTGTGGTGGGCACGGGGGCACGCTGGCTCACAGGCGCCCATCCTCGTAGTACTCCAGCAGGTCCAGCCCGTCGCGCTTGCTTTTGCGGGCTCTGCGCAGCTCCGCCGGCCGCGCCGGGGCCGCCCGCGTCCTGAAGCCAGGGTGCTTGGGCTTGATGCCGTAATCTGTGGGTGCAGGAGAGGCTGGGCTCAGCTCCTGGACAACCACCCGGGAGGGGTGAGTGCATGGAAAAGGGGTTCAGAGGGGTAAGGAGAGCGCTGTACCATCCACCAGGCCGAAGTGCTTCTGTGGAAGCTCCAGGGGAGCAGAGAAATCCTCAGGAACTGAGTAGCTGTTCCTACAGAGGAAAACAAGGGCCAGGAGTGAGCCAAGGTCCTACACCACTTACCCAGGGTGGCACAAGAGTTCCCACTTGCTGCATCTTCCTCCCAGTCTGGCCAGCTCTTGAGGCCTGGTGCCACAAGTCCCAGCCCATGTCAGGGGCCCTGAAGGTACCAGGGCAGGGAGGAGGAGAAGGAGGGAAGTGCTATCACCTCTGGTGCACAGGCTGTGGGAGGGCAGCCCCCAGCAGCAGGGCGAGAAGCAGCAGGCAGCACAGCATGGTGCACACTGACCAGTTCCACTGGTTCCACAGCAAGGTCACAGAGGAGCCACCCTGGTTGCCCAGGACACCTGCTGGGTGGGGCAGGGAACATGGCCCCTCCCAGCTACTGCTGCTGTCCCTTCCTGCCTTATCCCCTTCAGGTCCTGGGCTGCCTCTGCCTGGGCCCTGCCAGCTGCTGAGCCTTCACTGTTCTGGTGTGTGTCCTTCCATATAGTCAGAGCTCCAGGAGTGTCTCTGTCCCTCAGCACCTGCTTGTGCCTTCCTCTCAAAACCTCCAAAAGCAGACCCTTACATCTCATCTCAGCACCACTCTTTCCCAGAAGACAACACTTCAGCATCTTCCTCTGCTCTAAGACTGAGCAAAGGGAGCACAGTTCCTTGGTCTTGGCTTTTCTGCGCTTCTGTTACCGTGTTGCAGGGCCTTGCCAGCTGAGGTGGCAACACACCCCTCCCACTGGCAAAGTCCTGTTGTCCCCAGCTGATGTGGCCCATGAGGGATGTGTGTGTGGGACTGCATTTCCAGTGCTGGGTGCTGAGGAAAGAAAGCTGTGACCCCTGCAGCCTGAGAATCCCTCAGGAATGGTTCAGGTAGGAATGCTCCTGATACCCACCTGGGGCACACTTACTACCCAGACAGCTGCCTATGGGGCAGTCCAGTGCCACCAGCTGACTAACTCTTTGTCCTGGCCCAGGGAGCCTCCACAGAAGCTCACTGTGCAGAGTGGTGCCTCAACTGTCCCCCCATTAGAAGAGACACAGGCCTGTCCTAGGCCCTTTATTAAATGTGACACAGCAGATTTGCTGAATTAATCACTTCTCCCCTGCCCTTGGCCAAGCCCCCAAGCACTGGCTGGCAGCCATTCTGCAAACCCTTTTAACACACATTAGGTGCTAGGAAAGCAGCCTGCACACTGCAGCTCTGTGTACCCCCAAGGGAACCCCAGGACTCAGGGGACTGAGGCAGGTACTGGGAATTAGAGAGGCTATAGTCATCAGCTGAGCAACATGTGGGCCCTGACTGACATAGGCCAGAGCAAAAGGCTTCTAAGGGACACAGCATCCCAGGGTAGACAACTGCAAAAGCTGCTGTTTCAGACAGAGAGACCTGCTGGCAACCAGAGACAAGGGATCCCATGCAAAGAGGCAGAGGCTCTTCAGCTCAGTTCTCTCCATTCAGTCAGTTTATTTGACAGACAAGTCCGCTCCAAGCAGATGGGCCAACACAAGCAGGTTGTGGGTCAACCTCAGCGCCATGACATGTGAGACATTGCTCTCCCAAAATCCACTATACTGCCTGGCTTTGTTATAGCGCAGCTGTACAAAAGAAGAAAAATCAAGTGCTTCACAAAAGAAGTTGCCCCATCACCATCACTGCAGCCACAGAATGGTCCAGAGAAATAGGTGGCCAGGGTCTCCCCACACATTTAGTGTCCATCATTCACGCCTTGATCTGTTAAAAAATTGCATACAACCCCCTCCCTGCTCTGCAGAACAGGAACATCTCATTTATGGTTTAACTGAATATTAGACATTATCAACATCCCTCCCCCAGACTGCTTGCCCTCCTTAGGAATGTCCAGCCATGATTTTAGCAGAAAGTAATCATCTTCTTTTCTTATCATCCCCAGTTATAGAAATAGATTTTCTGCCAAGCAGGCAAGTAATCCATCAGTGGCCCTGAAACAAGAGAACAGAGGGATCATACACGTAGAAAGGCAACAATTTAAAGTGGTGTGTCTATGGGGTATATCCCCCACTTCTCATTATGATCCAAACAACCCCAAATCTCCACTTAAACTCAGATGAACCCAAGAATAGAACAGCTACTTCTGCCAAGATGTAAGGCAACACTGCAATGTGGTGCCAGAGATCAGAGCAGGACCAAGAGGGGTGTGAAACATGGTCAGTACAGCCATGGTGTGGGACACCAACCATTCCCTCAGAGCTGACATGTTCAAACTGCAGTGGGAAAGGGGGCCTGCAATGTGCAAGGGGAAAACCCACATGCAGAGAGTCAGGAGAACACTGCTGTGACAGGGAAGAAGGAAGATAACGCAGCGATAGTGAGCAGGTGCAAACACAGAAGCATCTGCTGTACAGCAAAAATGCTTACGTTGCACAGGGCTTAATGCAGGCTCCAAAGCCTCTCTGAAATCACTAACTGGAGGAAGTGGCTCCTGAGCAAGCCAGCTTTGTGACCTCCCCAAAGAAAGGGCAATCCCATGATGCCAGGCTGATGTAATGTCATATCACTGCCATGAATCACTCCACAAAAGGATTAACATCATCAGGGGAAGAGTGGAGGGAAATTAAATGCTGGCCTATAATAAAGGGATCCTCTGGTGAAGAACTAGAACACAGACCTGGTTTGGCCTTTTGATTTACAGTCAGTTTCTGCCTGGTTCAATACTTCCATGCACCCATTTACCCCTCATGTCTACACTGTAGACTAGGGATCAAGAAAAAGACCTCAGAACAGGGCTGCAAAGATGGGGCCCTGGTGTACCAGCTGAGGTACAGAAAGGATGTCCAGGAGAACAGGCCTAGGTGGCAGACACTGAGCTCTGCAGCCTCAGGGCACGCAGAGGTTTACTACTGTCATCAAGCCAGGAAGCAATTAATCTTTTCCTTCAGCATTTAAAAATTACTCAAGCATCAACAACTGCTCTAGTGCTAACCTCTCTAAGGACCTCCCAATTTCTTCCCCAGATTGGAAACCAATTGACAAATGTTCCTTACTGCCCTCATTTTTCTTCACCAGGCAGAAATGAGCATATAAATAAATAAATGGGGATATAATAGTGGGACCCACTTACGTGTGATGAAGCCAACTCCAGGCACATAATCAGCCAACAAGCGCAGAAGGAGGAGGATCCTGCCCCTAGAAAGGGAGAGAATATGAACAAGTCCAGCCGGACATCTCCTGCCCCAGCTGTTGAACACACAAACAGCAATGGCAGCTCTTAAACAAGGGCTCAGATTAACCTGGTCACAGGCACCCACACATCTTCAGATCTACTCATCCAGTCCCCTGATGCTATTTCAGTTAAAAGGGAAATTTTCAGCAAAAGCCCAGCAAGGGCCCCTTACTCTGAGTATCGGTCATAGAAAGGAGATCTCAGCAGGTAGTACAGCAGTAGGATCGTGCGTCGCCTCAGCTCCGCCCGCTCTCGCCTGTTCAGGTCTTTCAGATCACTCAGCAAACTCAGACTGGAAGAGGAGGGCAGAGAGCTAAGTCACAGCAAAAGCAGCCAGCAGGGAAAAGAAGGGGGCTTCTAAAGACCTCCGCTCTCAGCTCAGCGCAGAGCAGCCCGCACCAGCTCAGAACAAAGAGCACTGTAAGTGTTGTAGATGTGTCAATCTCCAAGCTAAAGACCATCCTGGGTGCATATTTCTCTGCCCAGGACTGGGAACAGGGAAGTGTGATGCCCAGCCACCACCAAACCAAGCACCTAGAAAGACTCTTCATCAGACTGACCTTGAGATGTCCAGGACTGCTGAGAGGAGCCAGGGCTTCCATGATCTCTGGCCCCATACTCCTAGACTCAGTACTAGGATCTCACAGTCAAGGAATGAAAAGATGAGAGATTCCTATCAAGAGGCACACAGACAAGTGATCCCAGGCATACCCACAAAATTCTGCCAAGTGCAGGCAAATACACCCTAAGGCAGGGCTGGGGGCCCCGGGGAAAAGGGCTGGAGGACTTGCACCCACAGCTCCAGTGGCTGAGGCCAGTCACCAAAGCATGAGAACGGGAAGAGACCCGAGTCCCGTGCCCCGGCAGAGGCGCTCCCTGCCCTGCACCCGGGCCGAGCCCGCAGCACCCTCTGCTGGCACCGCGAGTGCCGGGAGCCCGCACGGAGAAGGGCAGGATACGGTGGAGCAGGGGGCGGGTAATGTAGATGGATTCTGCAATGGTTTCTTGGAGACCCAGAGGAGTGGGAGGCTGGTTGATCTCCTCCGTTCTTCGGCTCTGCGACTCCTCCCTCTGCTGGGGGGACCCCCAGTGCCGGGACTGCAGGGACGGGGCTGAAACAAGCAGGTCTGGTTACTAACACAAATAAAAACTTTGTCCCAGCTGGAAACTACATATCACATGACTGCTAGCTCACTCCACCCGGCCCTGGAGCCCTTCACCCCCCCCCCCCCCCCCCACCGCCGGTTAGATGGGGAGAAGAATCAGAAAAAAGTAAAACTCCTGCATTGACATAAAACAGTTTAATAATTGAAATAATAACAATTATAATGGTAATGAAAAGGAAGACAACAAAACCCAAGAAACACAAGTGATGCACAACCACTCACCATCCCCAGACTGATGCCCATCCCATTCCCAAATAGTGATTGGCCCCTCACAGCCAATGTCCCCAGTTTATACAGTGGGTACGATGTTCTATGGCATGGAAGATCCCTTTGGCTAGTTCTGTCCACTCATCCTGGCCATGCTCCCTCCCAGCTTTTTGTACATCTCCTCACTAGCAGGACTCAGGAAACTGAAAAGTCCTTGACTTAGAGCAACTGCTACATCCCAACAACCTAGTATTAGTTATAATAATGTTATCAACATTATTCTCATACTAAACCCAAAACTCAGCACCATAGCAGTTAGCAGGAAGAAAACTAGTTCTATCCCAGCCCAAACCAGGACACGTCTTCCCTCACGTCTCCCTGCTTTCTGCACTGTGAAGGTGTGAAAGGGGAAAGCTTGAAGAGGTACTTTTAAGATCCGTGCTCCTCAAAGCATAACCATGATGAAGAGCTGTCTCTGTTGCACAGCTCACTTGGGAAAACACAATTTAGTGCTAGCCTAGCAGCATGTCTCTGGTTGCTTTGATATCCCCACCCACCCACAGTGGGCCCAGATATGAGGCCCTTTGATTTATATGAGTGGCAAGATATGTCCCAATACAAGATTCTACCCTTTACTGCTCACACCCCATGCCATCCATGAAGGCACAGAGCAGGAACAGCTTAGGCTGAAAAACAGGCTCAGTCACTTACTGCTCTGTAGAGAGCGCACAACACGGCTGGAACGCCTGCCGACATAGGTCTGATCCTTCCCTGAGGAGTTGTCTTCCATGCCTGCAGAAGGGAACAGCCACAGGGGTCAGGCTTCAAAGCAATACGCTTCACACCCCAGAGCTGCCACCAAGAAGAGCAGATTGAAAGGCTGATTTACTGCAAACTGGACGATTCTGCAGGGGCTAACAGTAGGCAGAGTGTGAAAGGTAAATCTGCCTGACATTGCCCAGGTCTCGGGCCTCTTTCCTCATCACTAGACCAGGACACATGCAGCCTGACTCATGGTTCAGCCAGAAATTCACAGCTTGGAGTTCTCCATCCCCTCCTTCCAGATATTAGGACAACCTTGCCACTAAGCTAACTCGTCCTCTGCAAAGGGTGGAAAGTTGAACACAGCTCAGCCTTGAGCACAGACACCTTATGGTTCCATGTGCTGCACAAGCCACTGCTCTCATGAGTAATTCTAGCAGGACAAGACGTGGCTCAGCAAGGCACCAAGCCAGTGATGACAACACCACGGGCTCACCTTGAGGGTGGAGAGGCTGTTGCTTCTCCCTGTTCAGTGGCACAATGGGAGGAGACATCTGGATGCCAGCTTTGTACCACAGCAGGAGCAGGAGCCGAAGGATGGCTCTGTGAACAGACATGTGGAAGTCTTCAATACCAGACTATGGAGGTGGGTTCCTGTTACACTGGAGAGATGGCTTCCACAGAAGAGGGAAACACTCGGGTCTCCTCAGAGCAAATGGCAAGGTGAAAGGTTTAAGTGCTCCCTTCTGTGGCACAGAGTCCAGTACACCGTGGGGCTCCAAATTCCCCCAGCCTCAGGGACTGGCAGCTCAGTCCTGTGTGGGATTTTTTGCAGGGTACTATGGAGTGCCCTGCAGGTCCCCTTTCCGAGCGCACGCTGCCCCTTCCCCTCTGCCCGCAGCACTTACTTAGCCAGCTGGATGAGGACAATGATGGTCCACCGGCCCATCTCCCCCCACACCCTGGCTGTCCCCATCTCTGCAAAGACCTCCACGCATTCTAGTACACTCAGCCAGGTCAGCAGCTTCTGCTGGGGCAGCGACTGCAAAACACAGAGGGGAGGAGGGGGACAGGATGCAGGTTCTGCTCAGGAGTTAAAGAGGGCAGAAACACAGCCCAGTCTGGTGGGACCCTCAGAAATAAGCACCAGATGGCCTTGGAAGTCACAGCTCCAGAAACAAAAAGCAATGTCTCCACTGTGGCTGGAGCCTACGCACAAGCCCACTTATCTACATCCAAGCAGGGGCAGACTGAGACATCACAGCATCACATGGAGTTACCGCTCCAAAAATACGGAGAACATCACATCTGTGTTTTATATTGCCTCTACCCCTCCTGGGCTGTGGCATTGTGCCTGAGCTTCATGGCATAACCCTCCCCTCCTCCTCATCCCAGAACTGAGACACAAGACAACCTTGTCTCTGGACAGAGCTGATGAGGGAGTGTACTTGAAGTAAGAGGGAAGGGAATCCAGAGTCCACAGCCACATCAGAGTGAATGCTGGCTGAACACAGCATCAGACTAGATTTCAGGCATGAACCCCAGGACAGTGGGTCCTCTTCCAGTCTAGGTCTCCGCTATCCACATGGGAACTTACTACTGCTGTCAACCACAGGGTTTGATTCACCGAAAAGCATCAATAAAGGCAGTACAGCTGGAATTCCATTCAATTTTGACCATGGAAGCAAGTCTTGTGCATTTCTGTTTGTTACACGCCTGATGCTCCATTCAGGGAGCTGCCAACACCCAAGCCACATACTGGGCAGGCTTATAACAGAAAAGCCTTGTCTGGAAAAAGCCAACCTCTTCCCCATTCCCCAAAGGGTTTAGCAATGCTGGGAGACAGCCTGGGGCTCATGCAAGATAGACATAGTAGCAAGCTGCTTACATTTGTTTTACTCAATACACTACGCAAAGGAAGAGTCTCAGAGATGGAACCAAGAGCTCCAGTGCTCCAGAGCCACTGCTGTGTAAACAGCAACGGTTTATTCATCAACACCTCTACCTAGCTCAAGTTCTGAGCTTCTCAAAAAAGCCTGTGGAGCTTCTGGTGCAAGTCAGGGCCTGATTTCTGCGGTCCAGGGAATGCTCCGGCCACGCCTCCAAACCAGGAGCTAAGGGACAGGGCTGCTATTTTACTTGCATTCCAGAGGCTGCCTCTGGCTTCTCCGTACCTGACCACAAAGAGAGGCCTTAGCAAAGACCTGTTAAGTTTCTACAGACACTCCCTGAAAGCTCCTGCAAAGAAGACAGCATATGTCCCAAATCCTCCTCCCACACACTCCAGCCTTACCACTGGCAGGCTTTCTTGCAGGTCCTTTCGGAGAATCCAGTCATTTAACAGCACTAGGAGGTTGGAGGCAGAGTACACTGGAAGAGGAAGAGAACAACGCAGAATGGATGCACAGGAAGCGAGCCAAACCGGCCCTGCTGTGTGTCTGTCCCCGACAGGGGATGAAGGAAGGAGGGTAGCGGGACATGCAGACTCCTCCCAGGAGCTGCCCGAGAATGCATGGACAAAAGCAGGGCCGGGGAGCAAGACCCGCATGCCCCCGGGCAAGGGCCCAGCACCGGCCCCGACCCGCTGCCCACCTACCCAGCTCCGACAGCGCGTGCGAGTCCGAGAAGCGACCTGCGAAGGGGAGAGAGCGGCTACAGCGAGCGCCCGGAGCCGGGGAGCCCCCGCTCCCCGCTGGGTCCCGGTGCCCGCGCCCCCCGGCCCAGACCCCGGCCGGAGGGACGAAGGCTCGCCCGCCCCCCGCTCCCGCACCTGGCAGCAGGTAGGAGAGCCCCCGCACGGTGCCCTCCAGCTGGGCCGTGGCAGCCGGGTGCCGCCTCACGTACTCCTGGTAGCGCTGGCACAGCAGGCGCAGCCGCCACACCGGGCCGGCTCCGCGGGCACGGGCCGAGGCCGCCGCCGCCGCCATGGTGCCGCCGCTGCCGCCGCGCTGCTTCCGGGGCCGCCCCCGCCGCGCCCCGCCCCGAGCAGCCGAGCCGGGCCGAGCGCCGAGCGGGCGATGGGCGGCGGGGCGGGGGTTTGAAGGAGCGGCGGCGGCGGCGGCGGCGGCAGCCGGGCAGGTAAGGCGGGCTGGGGGTGTCCCGAGCGGGGACGCAGTTACCGCCGGGTGGGGAGCCGGGGTGCGCTCAGTTTTGGGGCGCCCCGGGAAGGAGTCGTTCCGGGAGCGTTGAGGCGGGCGGGGGTCTGCCCACGCGTGTGTCTGGCGCTCCGCGGCACGGCTGGGGCGGTGTGCGGGGTACCGGCCGCCCGTCGGGGGCTGCTCGGCGCAGCTGCCGGGGCTGGTTACGGCACCGGTAAAAAGTTCCCAGTGGCGCTGGGGAATGAGAGCGGGCGCCGGGAGCGGTGCTTGCCCCTTCGTCACCCGCCGGGGAGCGGCGTGCGGCAGCCCCCGTCCCAGCCGGGGGCTCCCAGGGGCACCTGAGTCGCTGCTTGCCCGGCAGTGGGGAGCCTCGCTCTGCACCTGGCGAGGGCTCTGCGTGGGGAAGGGTGAGGTGTGACCGAGGAGGCAGGGACAGCCCCGCTTCGCTCGGGGCTGAACAGCCCGTGCCCACTCACTGCCTGCGGAGCAGGGGAGGAGGTGCTGCCCTGGGGGCACGGAAAGGTCGGGGGGCCTTGGGGACAGGGCTTTCATCCTCGCGTCCGTGTGTGACAGTGTCTGTCCCCGCCCGGGGCCGGCGGCACCGGAGCGGGGAGCAGAAGGGCGGTGGTCGGGTCGGGCCGTGCAGCGGGGGCTCTCCCGGAGCCCACGGGCGGCCCCGCAGCGCTCAGTGTTTGCCGCACTAGCACGGGTGTCCCCGTGGCAGGCGGCAGGAGCCGCGGTGCCCGCCTGCCTGCAGCCTGTTGCCGAAGTGGCTCCAGCCTGTGCCCGGTGCCGCGACCTTCCTCCCGCCGTGCCGTGCCCTGCCCCGGCTCTGCCTCCCGCTCAGCCCAGGCTGCCGGCCAGCGCCCCTGCCCGCAGCCGGGCCTGGCTCCACACGCTGCCCGGGGCAAAGATCGGCGGTGCTCGTGGGCGAGGAGGCGCTTCGTGGCCTCTCGGGTGCGCACAGAGCTGGGCCGAGCCGCCCCTCCTTCCTCCTGTCCGGTTACCTCCGCACAATGGGCACAGTGTGTGCCTGCGGCTTCCTCGGCGGGAATTACAGTTGCATGGGCAGGCACTTTATCCTTCCTGATCTCTCCTCTTCCCCCGAGGGTTTGTTTTCCAGCAGGCTGAGTTCAAAAAGGGCACGAGGTACCGCTGGCAATCAGTCTGGCGCTAAACAAACCTTTTTAGTCAGAATCACATGGATTAGACCCAACCTTCCATTCACATGCAGTGCTACCTGCGAGTTTCTCTGAATTTCACGGTGGCTGGGCTGCTACTGTAAGTGCGAAGGCGGTGAGATAGCACCCGAAGCCTGTGACAGAGGTTTCCAGCACAGCTTACTGTGTAGGTGTGTGCTGCTGGTGACTCTAGGGGCATATCCAGTGCACTGCCAGAGCTGCTCTCCTTCAAGGAGATGCTCTAGCTCTGCCAGACAGCAATCTGAGAGCTGGCTGCCTAGGAGACTGCCAAAGACACCTTGTCTTCAGCCAGAGGTGAAGCTTGATGCACAAAGTCCTTGGGCTACTCTGAACAGCACAGCTAGATTCTGCCCCTGAATAAGGAGCATTTTGGCAGATGCTTCCTCTTCACCCCTTGCCCCCAAACTCTGTCCCACCAACTGTCATGTCCCCTGCTCATCTCCTGCTTGCAGCAAGTGAGTTTGGATGACAGTTTGAGTAGCATCATGCTGCCTTTTTATGGTAAGTATGTTGCAAGGGAGCACTGTAGGATGGGAGGCTTCTCAGTGCAGCAGCAAGTCCATGGGACTGGGCAAGACTTAAATTGCCTTGGCTTATGGTGCCCACGGTGTGTGTGGCAGCAGGAGGTGAAAGGCTGGGTTGAGGGACAAGTTTCTCTCGTGACTGTGCCCAGAATGATCTAGGAGCAACTCTCCTTAGTGCTCACTGCCAATCTGGGTGCTGAGAGCTTGTGCTTACTGGAAATCCACTGGCTGTAACCGAGGCCAAATAGTTCCAATGCTCTGATGATGAGGGGTGCAGGCTCAGCACTAACGGTAAGAAAAGAAGCAAACCAAAAAAAAAAGCAAATGTTCTGCCAACCCATCTGTGGGTACAGTGCTGAAGTCCAGCTTGCTTTGCTGCCAGTGTCTTGCTCTTTGCTCAGATCCATGAAACCATGCCATTTCTGGGAAGCCTGACTCCAGGCACAGCACTGCCATGGGTATAAGGCAGCTCATCCTAAGTAAGCCTCAAAACACGTCTTTCAGAGTGCTGGGCTGCGGATGTTTTTGTACAGGGTTGGAGCTGGGGAGCAGGATACACTCAGTATACCGATGCTTGGCTGTGTCTTGGGAGATGGGTATTTGGTGTGGGAAGTGGATATTCTCCCCAACCTTGTCTTCCTGCTGACCTTCCCCTGCCAGAGGGGAAGTGGCCTGGCAGTATGAGTTCAGGGATGTGGATCTTGTCGGCTGTGGTTGAAAGCGAGCAGTTGTGATGAAGAATGAGATGGTCTTTCTGGCCCTGCCTCTTTAGGCCATGCCTTCCTGCCCTCCTCAGCTCTCACACCATGGTCTGGCTGTGTATTTTCTTTGCTTCTGGATGAGCTCAGCCAATACTTTGGGATAGATAGGGATAAATTATGACTTGCTCCAAATAACCTGTCGATGGAGGCATGTCCAGGGAGTATTTTAGTCCCTTTTACATGACCCCTGCCTAGAATGGAAGGCCTTGTTCACTCATGATATCCCACTGGAGGCCAACGCCTTTTGAGAGAGCTCCAAATGAGGAGACAAGGGTGATGAAGCACACATGCTCTGAGCATGGCAATGCTGGTGGTGGTGGCTTGTACTTCTGATCTTGGAAAGCCCTCCTGGGGTCTGGAAAGGCAACAGCTGGCAGGGGAAGCTGGTGGTGTAGTACCTGAGTTCCTGAGGTGTTGCTGACAGGTCTGTTACTTGAAGCAGTAGTTTGATGGGAAGGGAAACACAGGTCAAACAAGCTTAAGGGGCCTTTTAATGTGTGTTTTGACTTGGAGACATTTTGTTGCTGTTCTCTGTCAGGGTGCCCCTGCCCTTCCCAGCTTAGCTCAGACTTGGCATCTCTGGAGAAAGACTCTTTTTGGCTTCCCAGGAGGAACAACATGTCTGGCAATGTGTGCAGAGCCCTGCTGCGAGATACTGACTGCCTCCTGCCTCCACATTGCCTTTTCCAGAAAGCCATTTAGAGCCACAGATTGTTACTTGGATAACTCCCTTCCCTGATTCATTAGCAATGTGTAGTCTCTCCTGTAATACTCAAATCTGCCTGTGCCAAAGGCTGAAAGGGAGAGGCCGTGTCTTTTAATAACCATGTGATGCAGTTGGAAAAAACTTTTGGACACATAGTTCTCTGGTGGCCTGAGTCGATGGAAGCAGTCCAAGGGAGAGATACAGCTGGGTCCTGAGGGAGAGGGCACTACAACTCCTTTTGGGTGTATGACGGGTAACTGCTTGTGGTTTCTGACCTTTCTTTCCCCCAGCATCACCCTAAGCTCCCCTGACCCCACCTGGAGAAGGCAGCAGACCTTGAGATCAGTCCCAGCACACTGCAGATCTTGCAGGTCCTGTGTGTGGTGCTGTGTAATAACTGCTGGTGGCTGGGTTGTGGCCGTGTGATGTGGGCTCCATCCTGGAGATGAGGCTCCTGCCATGTGCAAATGGGAACTCTGCTGTCCCAGAGATGCTGAGGTGGATCCCAGGGGACAGTGCTGCTGTGTGACAGGCACATATCTGGGTCTCCCCACTAAGTATTATCTCTGCTGAAGGGGCCTTTGCTTTTCGAGCTCTTTGCTGTTGATAGTATTCAGTGTTGTTGTCAGCAGCTTCTGCTTCCTAGCCCAGGTGGAGGGACTTGGTTTTTACCTGGTGAACTGTTCCCTGGAAATACAAAGCTCTGGTAGCACTTGGGCAAGGGCTATGGAGTGTATGCCAGAAGGGTTTGGCACTCTGGTTCTGTTCCTGCTGCTCCAGAATATCCATCTCCTGAGTTTCCCCTCTTAGACCCCTTTGGTCTGAGGTGGGAGCTGACTGATCAGGACAAGCAGAGTGGGGATGATGGAGGAGACAGATGTCTGTTTACTGACATGTGATATAGGGTCCATACATGTCCTCTCTCACTGGCTGCCACCTTGTAGCCGGAATCTGAGGGAGGCTCAAAAAGCAGAAGTTTTGTTGGGCCTTGTTGCTGAAGAAGGGTTTTGCTGAGCACTGCAGTGCTGTACTTCCCTCTTAGAATCGCTGGATTTCACTGTTCAGGTAGCAGCTGTTGTTACTATTTTTTATTTCCAGCCCTTGTTGGGATTGATGTCACCTCCCTTCTGTCATATTGTACTGTGCCAGGCTGGCCTGGGGTTTGCTGTGGCTAGAGGGGTGCAGGAATACAGCACACTGCACACTTGTTTCTCTGTTTGGCCTTTTAAAACAGGTGGGACAGATCAGACCCATGCTTTTACTAGGTTTTTACCTGCTTTTAAGGTCCTGCTCCTGCTGCATCTTAAAGCAACGATATGTGGATAGAGGGTCTTTAAAACAAAATTCCCAGTTCTTCTCTAATTCCTTTGCCCCAGCATATTAGTATGTCTGTGCTTCTGTTTTGGGCTTTTTCCTGATAAGGAGCTAAGAATCCTTCTAGCCTCCTGGGAGAAGGGCTTATCCATTTCATCCTGCAGCTGTGGAATGTGTGTGCCCAACTCTGGAAGTTGGAGGAAAGGGGTGCACTGGAAAGATCCCAGCAGAGGAAGAGGATTTCCTCTGAGGAGGAGTAACATGTGCAGATTGCTGTGCTCTCTTCAGCACAAGTTGCATGTGTGATGTTTTTTGACTGCTTTCTCTCTCCTCTGCCTTTACTCCTTCTCTCTCCCTGTATGCACCTCTTTGGATAGCCTCTCTTAGCTGCTGCCACTATGGGGCTGCCCAGAGCATGTCACGGGGGCTCAGGTTACTGGACAAGATAGTTAATCCCTTTATTGCCTCACAAGTTAGACACTTGCTGCTGCTATCGTGTTTGGGAGGGGGCCAGAGAACTTGCATCCCTCCCTCAGCTCCTGATGCTGCTGAAGGATTGGTGTGAGGAACCAATGGAACATGGTGGCTGTAGCTTTGCCAGCAGTTGTGGGCACATGTGTACAGTCCTCTTTGCAAGAGTGGGGAACTTGCAAAGGACAGTGCAGTAAACTGGGACTGGGAATATGCAGCATGCAGGTAGTCATTCTCCCCTGGGCTGTCTGGGTGGCCTTGGGTGACACTGAGCCGTGCTTTGTGGCAGGCTGGAGGATAGGGGCAGGACCAAGGCATTGGTGCTCTGTCCGTGACTCTCAGATGTGCAGGGGCCTGTCCTCAGAGCTCTCTTATGCAGTAGCTCTTCACGTGACTGTCTTTTGGGTTTCAGGTGACAGGAAGCTCCAAAACTCTCAAGTACAGCTGAGATGTCTTATCTGCCCTTCAAGCTGAGAATCTTTGGTTAGAGGGGGTCCTCACAGGCACCAGCAGGCCGTGCCAACTTCTCCAGCTGTTCCTAGCCACTCCTGCAGCATTGGCAGCCTTCAAAGGTTAGTTATCATGTATGTTACGTAGATGGTTTACATGTGGTTGTTCCCTTCCCGTTTTAGTGCTTCTAAGTCAGTATACAGGAGAAAATCACACAGCAGAAGGGATTGGCTCCGTGGGTATTTGGGACCTGTGGGAGGCTCTGGAGATAACACTGGGACTTGCAAGCCCCCGTAGCCCAGTTCTCCGGAGGAAGGACCAGATTCTCCACAGCAGTCCTTTGAATAAACTGTGATCCCATCTCTGTGGCTCTTCTCCTGAGTGCATGTCTGGATCCTTCTCCCCAGACAATACCATGGTCTATTACTTATTTCTTGCATAGTGGGCAGTAAGTCGCTGGGACCTGGACTGAGGAGCTGCAACAAGCTCTCTGGGCCAGGGAAAATGGGAAGACCCCCTTCTGAAGGCTGGGAGCTTGTGCCGGCATTGTTCTGTCCTAGCAGCTTCTTTTCCCTCTGTCTGTTACATCAAGTGTTTCTTTGGGGCCACCGTTCTCAGTGGCCACCTCTCTCTCCCTGCCCCTCATTAGTGTAGGGCTTGGCATGCCAGCAGGAGGGAGCCTCAGCAATGTCTATGCCTTGATCGGATTTGTCAAGGCTCCTTCCCTTTTCTTCCTGTTCATTGAGGTCTGAAACAAAGCAAACAGAGGAGAGGAATTCCAAAGAATAGGAGTGAGGGAAGAGAGGAACGCTGGAGTGACAGGCTGCCCCTGCATACAGGCAGCCCCCTGCCTTGGTCTGGTGGGGCAGAGCTGGTGGCAGAGCATTTAGGGAGGTGAGGCCATTCCTTGGCACTTCTATTCCCAGCTCTGGCAGCAGCTGTGTGTCTCCCCGTGCTGTGGGGCTCCTATCCTCGCTGCTCAGGTAGCTTCCGGAGCCTCCGGCTCGCTGCCTACTCTGCACGAGCACGTGCGCCTGAGCACAGCTTGAGGGAAACTGCTTTGTTTGTCTTGGGCTGTGGTAAAAGGTTTCCCTCTTTACCTGTGTCGGGAACTTTTCCTCTGCCAGGCAGATCCAAAGAAGCCCGACATGGAGCTGAAAGTCCTGCCTGGGTGCCAGGGCAGCGAGGCATTGGCCCCTCCCCATCTTGGAGCCAGATAAGCGCTGGAACAAGGCCCTTTTGTGCAGACAGGTGTGTGAAGTGGAGACAAACAGTGCTCTGGCACTCGTATTGCTTCCCAGGAGGCAGGAGACTCGGGAGGGGAGTCATGGCCAGCCAGACAAAGCTGCCACAGGTAAAGCTTTGTCCAGTCTGATAGATCTCCTTGCTCCTTCCTTTGTCATCCCCAGGCCATCAGGCAGTTTGCCCCTTCATTCTGCCCCTGACCCACCCATAGATTGGATCAAGGAAGGCAATAGGATGCTCAACAGCCCCAGTATAAAGCACTTGAGGTGAAATACATCCCCGCTAGTACCATCCTCCCCTTGCGTTTAAGCTGCAAGGAACAGCCTTTAAGCCACAGTCTCTCCTTTCCCTCTTCCTCCTTGTTCTCTACCTTCTGGCAATCTTTGCACTCCATGGTTTAATTAAAGAGCAGAGTAAAGTGCTTAGACTCCAAAATGTGCAGATTAAGGGGTTACTAATCCTCTTCCTCAATGGGTGCTCACATCCTGTCCAGCCTGTTATCAAGCCTCTGTTCCCTGAGTGGAAACTTGGCCAAACTTGAGATCTCTACCTCTCTTCCTGCCTGCTGCGCTAAAGAGGAAGGGTGAGGAGTGACAGGAGAGACAAGCCAAGAGAGTTGTGGGCTTACAGAATTCTCGAGGTGGGTTTGTAGTCAGCACTCTATCTTTGCTTTTTGTGTCCTGTCTCATTTTGGTGCTCCAGGTGCAATAAAGCAGGGGTTTGGTGTTTTTCCTTTGGTTTTTTTTTGAGTGCTGTCTTCTTATTCTGACAAAATAAGCTTTCTGTCAGAGGAAGCAACTGCTTCCCTTTGTGTGTGTGCTTGTGTGTTTATTTGCTGGGTGATTTGGTTCAGGTGTGTGCCTTCCCTGTGCATACACCCCTCTCTTGATTTCCCAACAGTCTCCTCTGTGCTCTTATTCCTAGTGTATGCCCAAGTGCTGCAGCACTGCTGAAAGAGCAGGAATCCCTCACAGCAGTGGGAGGCTGGTGCCTGGCAGTGCTGCATGAGGCTGGTCACATCCTCATCTGGGGAGGCTGAGATCCCTTCATAGGACATACGGTGTCCGTGAGAAGGGGAAGGTGCAGTGTTTGTGGATCCAGATGGAGGCACTAGGAGGGAAGAGGGAGTAGTGAGGATGAGTGTGGTGGGAAGGGTCTTCCTAGAAGCATCCTACAAGACCTGATCACAGGATGGTCTGAGATGTTATACCTCTTCTGGTGCAGGCTGGGCACTGCACAGAAGTTGCTGTGGATTGCAGAAGACATGAGCTTTTGTCCTCAGCCACTCATCTTCTGCTTGGTTGAGTTGAGCTATGCTGTTTCTTCCCTGCCTTTGTCCTTCAGTGTGCAAGTTCACGGTTTAGCTCAGCAGTGTGAGAAGCTCCAGGGACAGGAACACAAGGAGCAGCAGGAAGGGAGAAGGACTAGCAATGAGTTCGGATGTTGGGAGTATTTTCCTTTCCACTGCCTGGCTTTGGGAACTGCCTCCCCTCTGGGACCCACTTCCCCTCCTTTTTTTCCCCCATCAGTCACTACCTCATTTCCAGTTTGCAAGATGCCCTATGTGGTTTTCTTGCAGGTAAGTTTTGTATCTTAGCCTGGACAACAGTTTTTTCTCCAGTGTTGTCAGAGCCTCTTGGCAACATGCAAGCTTCTCTATACCTCAGAATCACTTCTGGTCATACAAAATGCCCAGGGCACCCTGAGTGGATGGCACTATTGCTGCTTGGGTTTTTTAGAGCCTACCCTGAGCCATTCTGGTTTGCTATTTATAGTGCAGTTGTTCCATTCCTGTGTGGATGAGCTCTGCTTTCAGCCTGACTTGGGCACTGAGGGCATTGGTGCCAGGAATAGCTCTGGACAGGGAAGATATAGGAGTGGCTGCTTGAGCACAGCTCCCAGTTTGAGCTAGTCCCTTGTGGAAGAGGTACTGGGCTGCATCCATGAGCTCAGCTGCTTTTCATGCAGAGGAGAGGGATTGCCTTTCCTTGTTGGTCAGAGCCTTGTGTGTGCCTGGCTGCTGGACTAGAGTTTGGCTTTGTGAGAGATGGAATTGTTTGGCATTGTGAGAGATGGAATTTGGAGGAGTTTCTCCAATCACCGATACCAGCAGGACTAGTGAGGGACCAGGGTGTCACGAGCCGATGGCATGAAGCTGTATCAGCAGAGGATTAGGTTGGTTATTAGGAAAAACCCAGAGAGTGGCTGGGCACTGGAACAGGCTCCCCAGGGAAGTGGTCACAGCACCAAGCCTGACAGAGTTCAAGAAGCTTATGGACAATGCTCTCAGGCACATGGTGTGATTTCTGAGGTTGTCCTGTGCTGAGCTGGAAGTTGGACTTGATGATCCTTGTGGGTCCCTTCCAACTCAGGATATCCTATGATTCTGTGCAGGACATGCTCCTAGCATGTCCTCCAAGCACTGGTAGTGACCTTGTGTCTCCTGAACTGCTGCCCACTGGGCAGGTGGATCCCTTGTGGTGGGGTACCTGCCATTCCTTGCACAGGGCCCTGCTCCCTCCTCCCCAGGGAATATTTGCTAACCCTGAGGGGACTCAAGCTAAGGCCTAAAAGGAGCCTGCAGCACAAAAAAAATCCACACCCTCCTCAGCACTGCTGCTTGGGCAGAGCTGTTCCAGCCTTTTGGCTCATGATGCTCTCAGCTTGTCTGGAGACCAGAGCTAGACAAATAATTAATTGCTTGATTTAGTGCCCAAAATGAAAAGCTGGAGGGAGAAAAACTCAACACAGACAAATTTGAGAGACCCTTTATCTTTTATTTTAAATGCAATGCAGCTCAATCACAAACAAAACAATGCAAAATGAGACTTTTTTGCTTGGAAAACAATGCTTTTTGTTCTTGTCCAAAACTTGTAATGGAGCAAATAGCTCTGAGCTGTCTGCAAACTGCAGTTTTCAATCAATAACTATTCAGCCAAAAACACCAGTTCTGCTGGTAACACTGCACAGCAGGCACCGGACAACCTGGCTCACAGCCATGCCCCTGGCACCTCCCAAGAGGTGGATGGTGTCGTACCTCTTGTGAGTTTTTCCAGGTAGAGTGCCAATGTGGGTTGTTGGAATCCCTTTGTCTTCTTTTTTTGCTGAAATTAACCTAATTAATTTTGCATGAGGTGGTGCAGACTCTACAAGCATGTGGAGGGGCTAAGTCTGGCCTGGCCTGTTGTGCTGGGATATGCACAACATATCCCAGTTTCCCTTGTCCCATCAGGGAGCACCACCTGGTGCAGCATGTCCAAGAGCATTTTAAGGGAGCAGGGGGATGTGGGGTTAGTCCTTACCCATGGGCACTGCTAGCTGGAAGGCTGGGGTATCAGTACCACACAGAATGAAACTCCCAGCCCTTGCTGTATCGGCAGGATGCCTGATAGGTGTTCCAGCTGTGCTGATGGCTGACTTGGAGCCCTCCTGTGTGGAGGGCTTGCTGCAGGCTGACTTGGAGAAAAGCTGGAGTTCCTGGCTGCTGGCCCTGCTCAGCCCTGACCCCAGGAACTGTTGCAAGCCCGCAGCAGTGAAAGTGTCAGGAAATGGCAGGGTGAACAGGTATTGATGCCCGTAGCACATCCGGAGACCAGGACACGGTGAACTTAATGGATTCAGAGCTGGCCATTAGCTGCAGCACACACATCAGCAAAAATGCAGCTAGTAGAAACCTAATCCCACGAGAGAGGAAGGGAGCTAGAGATCAGCCCCTCTTGATGCTCCTATTTCAAGAGGCAGTTGGGGTCCCCCTGCACAGTGCCCAGGGCTGGTCCCTCCTGTGCCAAACTGTGCTGGCCAGGGAGGCATGAGGAGGAGATTTGATTCAGCACTTTGTGGCCTCTGTGTTTGTTCTCAGTCAGGCTTGAGCTTCACGAGGCCCAGAGAAAGGCCAGTCAGTATTGATACTTCACCTGCTGAGTATCCTCTTAGCATCAAATGACTTGTAGTCCATGCAGGTAAAGCTGGAAGCAGTGTGTTGAACACCTCCACTGTGAGTTTCTTGGGGTCCTTCCAGCTTCTTCTTGGGCTTAAGAGGAATGAGAGCACTTGGGGACTGTCTGGGTGGGCCCCCTTTACTTTACCTGAGAGTTATGGCAGAATGCAGCTGCCCAGCTTGTGAGCACTGCAAGATGTCCAGTAGGCTTAGGCCTCCTACGCCACACACTTCATGCCATTTGCACATTCTGCTGTGGCACTGCTCTCCCCATGCATGCCCTGCGTGCCCCCTGTGGCTCTGCCGGGCAGCTGAACCCAGAGCCTGGTTCCAGGCAGGGAGACTGACTCTGCAACAGCAGACTGTGTCTAGCAGGGCCTTGTGATCGGAGTGCCTGCCAAGAGGAGCTGCTCCCCTGATACATTCCTGGGTTTCAGACATGAAGAGGTAAGCAGCACAGCATTCCTGTCAGTCCCAGCCTGAGCTTGCTGGTTTCCTCTGGAAACAAGGAAACAGTCTGGTGACAAGAGTCTCTGCTTCAGCTAAGTTTGGAGCTTCAACACCCTTCAGAGACTTTTAGCTCCTCTTCCCTAAGTGCTGTGGTTCTGCCAGAGAAGAAGAAGATGGCTTTTCAGTGTGACCTCTGCAGAATAAAAAACTGAACTCAGAGCAGCAGAATTGTGTGTGTGGTAATCTTACAGGCCTGAGAAGAGCTTGATGTTTGAGAATGAGCTGTAACTGAGGCACAGCTGCCTGTTGTTCCAGGACGATCCTTTCCAGGATTTTCTCAGTAGCTTGGTGATGTCTGGGAGCAGTGGGGAGATGAGGATGCTTCCTCCTTTTACAGCATGTGTTCGTATCCAACTCTGTGAGTGCTGCTGGATCCCACATCTAGAACATGGTGGCCCTTTTGCCAGAGGTTGCTCTTTCCAGGGAAATACAAAGGTGAAACTCTCACTTAGGGTTTGCTTATCATAAGACTGGGGAGGGAGGAACAGCATGGTAATCCGGAGCATGGGGTTTTAATCCTGCTCCCCTGGCCAAATTCCATTCCGCCTCTGTAAATTCCTGCTGCTACCCTGCTCTGCACTGCCTGTGTGGTATCTGCCGGCTGGCACAGCCCCCCTCAAGCAGCAGTGTTTCAGGCATGGGGAGCAGGACAGGGAGGTGACCCTAAATCATAAGGCACTTTGTCAGATGGGTGCTGCAGTACACACTTTAAAGGTGATTTGCTGAATGAGAAACCAGCCTGTCCCCTCCCTCTGTAAGAGCAAAAGTGATTGTCCCCAGTTGCCTTTCTTCAAAGTGTGGTGCCTTTTCTGAGTTGCCAGTCTGGCTGTGCAGCTCTTGTCGCAGCTTTTGGGCCCTTTCTCACCTTCTGCAAAGCTGGGAAGCTGTTGTGTTGGGCTTCTACTGAGGCAGTCTAAGCAGGTCAGCTAAACTGTCACTCTTCCAAAAATGAGACCTGGAAGAAGAATTTGCAGTTTCTTTCACCTACACCTAGGTGAGACAACAGGCACCATAGCTCCATGAAATCACTCCTCTCCTGGCTGCCCTGCAGTTCTTTACGGGGAACAGCCAGGCTACCTCTTCCCTTGTAATGCCTAGGGGGGAGGCAGTAGAGGGGGCAGCAAGCCTAGGACTGTCCCTGTGCCCCTTCAGGCCTCTGGCTTGGTACCCACAGACAGTGTAGTTGTGCCTCAGTATGCCTCTGCAGGTACATATTAGCTCTAGAAGAGACAACAGGCTGAGACACCCACCCTCCCATGGGCCTTGCTGCCAATTGTGATGTTGTGGGAAAACAGAGCTGCTCCCCTCTGTGCTTGCAGGGCTGGAGGGAACATGGTAACGTGATGGCAAAATTTCCGCTGCCAGCTCTCCCTAAACATTAACTGCTCACCTGATTATTACTGAGCCGTAGAGAGCGAAGGCCATTCAGGCTGAGCAATGGGGCCTACAAAAAAAAAGGGGATTTCCTGCAAAAGAGTGGATCGTGGAGGAGTGGAGTGCCAGCACATGGGCAGCTCTCAGGAGGAGCCTGGGGCAAGCAAAGTGGCTGCACTTTCCCAGGAATGAAGGTTGCTTGTGCATGGAAGGGTGGCCGGCATACAGCCAGCTTTGGGCTCCTACCCACGCATCAGAGGTTGGTGTGAGCATGTACTGGTGTTTGTGCAGCTGCCCAGCTCTGCTGGCATAACATTCTCTGTCCCCTGGCCATTGCCTTGTTGTCACTGGAGGCAGGGTGTCCCAGGCATGAGACAACGCCTGGGTCCTGCCTGTCCTCTCCCTGGTATCCACCCTGGTCAGCTTCTTCCAGCTAGAGGGAGACAGGGGTGCCTTTTTTCAGTCCCAGTGGCTGTATCCCCTGATCCTTGCTGAAGCAGGAGCTGCTTGCTCCTGGGAAGAATGTGGGGGAGGGAGGATAACCTGCTGTGAACAGCACTTCTGCCCCGCACCCGCGCTGGGGTTGGAAGCCGGCAGTATTGGGAAACCTCTCGTCTTACTGCTGGCTGCGCTTGTCTGGTGAGCAAGGAGACTGAGGAGGGAGGGCGGAGAGGCCCCATGCCGTGACTGCAGGGACGGTGGAGCCGGGAGCTTTACATGCTGGGCCATGGCTGCTGGTACCCGCTGTGCCCCTTGCCAAGGAGCCGCTTCCAGCCTTGCCCTCCGCTTGCTGTGCCTCTAATGTTTCACAGTGGAGGGGCTGTTTCTGGCTTGCCATCTTCACCCCGTGAAGGCCCCTGCCGTGCTCCCCAGCAGCCTACCTGTTCCTGCCCTGGCTGGAGGGGGCCTGGCTGGGTCTCAGAGCACTCACTCTTGGTGCTGGGAGCAAACCCGGTATGGTGGCCAGGACAAGCGTGTGCAGAGGCTGCGGAGGTCAGCTGGAGCACGAGGTGGGTTCCTCTGCTGAACCGGTGCTGTTGGCAGCGGGCTGCAGGTCTGCACTGCTCCCAAAGCATGGGTAAGCCCTGCGTGGCACTGCCTCAGATGGGGCACATGATGGGTACCGTGGGGCAGGGGCAGAACGGTTCCGGGAGCTGAGCGTGTGCCCCGGGGCGGCTGGGGGAGCGAAGGGAAGGGCCCCGGCCCTGGGGAGCCGCCGGCTCAGAGAAGCAGCAGTGCAGCTCGGGCGTTTCCTCTCCCTGCCGGGGCAGGGCTGGGCTGAAGGGCGCTGCTGAGGAGCCGCTGCCTGTTGTAGCGGGGCTCTGCAAGGGCAAGCAGGAGCGGCCCGAGCGGGAGGGAGGTAAGCGTGCCTCCCACGGCAGCCATCTGGGTGCTGCTGTGGCTGCGCGGGCAGGCCGCGGCGCGCCTCGCCTCACCCGGGGCGGGGGCGATTTACATTGCATCGGAGGGCTGTGCAGGCGCTCCGCATCCCAGTCCTCTCTGCCTGCTGCCGCTCCTGGCCTTCTCCCACCGCACCCGGCGCCCTCCAGACGCCCGCGGTGCTGGGCACCCCCGGCAAGGGCATCTCCTTCTGCTTCAGCCCCGGGCCAGGGCCGCTGCCTTTGCCAGCCCCGGGGCCTGCGCGGTGGGGAGGGGGGAGCTGCAGGTAGAGCCTCTCTCCGCATAGTTAGCATTCCCTGCCCCGGCCTCCTGCTCCTCCTTCCACCATCCTGCTCACTCCTGCTGCGCCGGGCAGGTCTGGTTGAACACTTCACCCTTTCAGTGAGGCCTGCGCTTCTGGGCCAGAGCAAGGATGAGATAGTAGGGGAACAGTTCTTTCCCTTTCAGATGCACAGTAAGGCTTGCACTCTGCTAAGTTGATGGGCAAGTGCTCTGATGGTGGCCAGTACCTCTTCTCTCTGGGTAGCAGCAAGGTCTGCATCCCACCCTTGCCATATTTGCATCCCGGGTAGGCCGTGGAGCCACTCTTTCCCACTCATGGGGAGAACAGGTGGGCTCTGCCACCATCCCAAGGCCCCCAGAGATCTCTCTATGAGGACAAAATCTTCTGCACCTGCCCAGGTAAAGGCAAAGGCAGGTGCTAAGAAGGGGGTAGATAATCCTGATCCTTCCTTTTTTCACTGTGAAGGAGGGATTTTGAAGCCTGGGAGTGGGAAGGGAGTTGGAAGGACGATGGATTCCTCCCAATTTACTTTGGGCAACTCTGTGCCCCTGGCGCTGGGGGCTCTTGAGTAGAAAGCGAATTTAATCTCTTGTTTTGTTTGTTCTTTCTTCCTCTGAAAGGGGGGCCGGCGGGGTGTGCGGGGGGAGCTTGGGTTTGAGAGCAGGGAGGAGGGGGAAAGTGTCAGATCTGGAAGGGAGGAGTAAAGGGAGGACAGGGAACGGCAGCCCCGGGAGGGAGCAGTAGCAGTGGGCTGCCAGCCGGCTTGGGAGGCGCCGAGGAAGGAGGAGGCGAGGGGAGAGGCAGGTAAGGAAACCAGCGCCTGGGGGAAAGGCAAGCAGCCAGGTGAGGAGTAGCACAAGGGGTGGCAGGAGGGGTGGTGGTGTTATGAGGTGGGGGGTGGATGGATCCTTGGGTGCCTCTGGGAGAGGTTGTGAAAACTGACTTGCTGCTGGTCCCATCTGGTGCCGCAGAATTTCCATCCTAGTAGTGTGTTCACATGCAGGCTGGGGACAGAGTACCATTCCTGCAGTGAGGGGCCATGGGGGCAAGTGGGAGCAGGACGGGTGCTGCTGTGTGCCATCACCTTCTTTCTCCTTTGTTTGTGCTACAGTTGCTTCCCTGCCCCTCTGCTTCCCCTGGGTGCTGGCTGACCTCTTTGGCCTTTCCTCACCATGGCCCCCTGCCATTTCCCTCCAGCCTGGCCTGAACAGCCCTCCAACTTTGTGTGAACCTCGGCATTTGGGATGGGAGACAGGCTGGCAGCAGCATGTGGAGATCTTGTCATGTCCAGCATGGCCCGTGGCTGTGGCAGGGAGAAGGGGTGCCTGGGCCTGGTGTGCTCCATGTGTCAGCTCCCCATTCCCTGCCATGCCTGTGCTTGGCCTGCTCTGTAGAGCACAAAAGCAGGTCAAGTCCGGGCCTGGCTTGCAGGGAGCTGTGATGCCGGTAGGCACCTTCTCTGCCAGGAAAAGGCGTGCAGCTCTCCGGGGCCGTGCCCACTGCCGCGGGAGCTCAGCTGTATCTCCAGTGGGCTGGCGTGGCCGTGCTCCCGCGGGCTGGCCATGCCCCAGCCCTTCTAGAGCCTGGGTATTCCTCACCGAGGGCGGATGGGGCCCTCCTTCTGTAAGTGCTCCAGCGGGCTGGAGCTTGCACCCGGCCCCAGGGGCCGCGGGGAGGGTCGGGGGCCGCAGTATGTGTTCTCCTAGGCTCCAGCCCCCGCGGCCCCATGGGCATCTGCACATCAATGGGCTCCAGCGGGGTGTGTGCAGGGGGAGCAGACCCTAATCCGGCCCATTCAACCCGACGGCAGCTTTTGTTGTCCAGATGTTGCTGCGCCGAGGGCGCGGAGCGAGGGCAGGCTGCGGCGGGGGGCAGGCGTCTCCTTCCCCGTGGGGTTTTTGCCTGGCTCCGCGGGGTCCCGGCGGGAGCAGGGCTCTGCCCGCCTTGGGAGCGTCCCGCCGGCGGCGGCGGAGTGAAAGCGGCCTAACCCGCGTGGCAGAGCGCGGCGGGGCGAGGAGACTGTCCGGCCGCCCGGTTCCCCAGTGCGACTTTCGCCGAAGCGTTTGGGGTTTTCCCACCGAAGTGGGCGGGCGGCGGCGCTTGCGTGCGGGAGTTTCCCGAGCCCCCCGGCCCTGCGTGGGCCGCGCTCCGGCCGAGGCGGCGGGGGGAGGGACCGCGCCCCTCCCACGGGCAGGCTCCGGGACCCGCCGCCCTGCTCGGGAGGGCCTCCTAGCATGATTACCTCCCCCCTCCGCTGTGGGACCTAGGCCTGTGGGATGGCAGGGAGCAAAGCACAAGGCTGGGGTAAAATCTCTTGGAAACCTCCTTCCTATCCCCATTCCTCCATGTTTGAGGTCCCCCCCACAGGCTCTGCAGTCCAGTCCGGACTGTGGGACAAGTCGAGGGGGGTAAATGTTCTATCATGGGCAGGAGTGTGCTGTCTGGAGAGGTAGTGGGTGTCTGTTTCACTCCTTCAGTTGCCCAGGTACTGTCCTGGAGGAGCAGGTGATGGAGGATGTCCTGCTGGGGAGATGTTGACACACCTGGGTGGGGGCTACTGGTGACACCTCTCTCTTTTCCCCTGTCCCTCACAGGCTCTAGGATGCCAGGGCCAGCCGGACTCGGGTTGCCCACCTGATCCTTGTTGCCCATGTCCTGCCTGCACATCATGTTGCGCTCCTGGCGCACAAAGCTGAAGTTGCTGCTCGCCACAGTGACCCTGGCCATTCTCCTCTCCTGGCTCTACCTCTTTGTGGGAAGCCTTGAATGTGAGTGAGTCTTTCTCAAGGGACAGTCCACAACGGAGGGTGGGCAGCAGGGGATTAGTCCTTGGGGTGGTTGCTCTGGCCATACAAGTCACTGCAGGTGATTCTGACTTCAGGACATCTCCAGGGACATCTCTGGAGATCACGGTAACAGAGATGTTGGCTGGGCACTTGTGAGACGTGCTGGGACCTCTCAGTTGTGGCTCTGCGCCAGCATTCACACCTGGGCTCTCCTGGCCTTGCCATGCCCTTTGCATGTCCCTGTCTCTTCTACAGATGGCCGCTTCCTCCTGCTGCCGCCCTGTCTGGGCGAGCAGCCGAGCCGGGATGTGGAGCGGGAGGCACTGGCCTCACGTGTGCGCAGGGTGGAGGAGGAGAATCAGCAGCTCCGGCTGCAGCTTGGCCAGGCTCAGGCAGAGGGCAGCGATGGCAGCCCGCAGTGGGGGGCTTCTGCCGAGGACAGAGACCCCCCTGGGGGCGAGAGGAGCAACCACACGGCCTGTCCCAAGCAGCGGACAGTGCACAAGTGTGAGGTGGGTGCCATTGTGGATAGGAAATGCTGGGTGGGAGGCTGGAACACTGTGGAGCATGGATATATGAGCAACTCACCTGGCACTGCTCTCCCTATGCTCTGGCCGTGGTGGGGCCTCATCCTGGCTCTCCATGGTGCTCAGTGGGTGAGGGTATTTTCCTTCTCCAGAGAAGGAGACCAGACAGGAGGAGCGGCAGCAAGACTCCTGTTCCCTGCTTCTGAGTTAGGGAACTCCCATCTCTCTTTGGGGCTCCTTCTGCATGGGAAAGGTTGGGTTTTGAAGCTTCTCCCTGTAGTGTGGTCCCAGGCAGGAGCTGAGAGTCCCTGCAGGGAGGGGGTGTTCAGTCTCAAAAAGGCACCATTTGTCTTTGGGCAGCTCCTTCACGTCGCGATTGTGTGTGCTGGGCACAATGCGAGCCGGGACGTGGTCACCCTGGTGAAATCCATCCTCTTCCACAGGTAACGGGGAGACCTTGTGCCAGCAGCCTGCTGGTTGGGGTTCTCAGATGAGCTGCTGCAGGCTGCAGCAGGGCAGTGCTGCAGAAGAGAGGCTCTAGGACCTCTCTCTACCCCTTGTGCTTAGAGTGGCAGAGTGGAATTTGTTTCCCCTAGAGGGTTTTTTTCCATTTGCCCCCTCGGCTGATATCTGTCCCATGGGTGGGATGGGGAACTACGTCCTCTTCATGCTGCTCTGATGCTGAATGTTGCTGTGCTTGCCCTTGGCAGGAAAAACCCCCTCCACTTTCACTTCATCACGGATTCAGTGGCCCACCAGATCCTCCAGACGCTCTTCCAGTCCTGGATGGTGCCTTCCGTCCATGTCAGCTTCTACAATGCTGATGACTTGAAGGCAGGTGCTTGCCCTCCCTTTACCCTGTCCCACGCCAATGCTTAGAGGGTCAAGGGGAGCAGCAGAGAGAGATGAGTGGATGGAGGGTGATTAACTTTTTCTTGCTGATCCCTGGCTCACCCCCTCCTCTTTCTGGGCTTGTTGCTGGTGCTGCTGAGAGGAGAGCACAAGGCTGGTACTGGCAGGGTGGGGAGGTGCCTTGTGGTAGCAGTGCCTCTGTGGCAGAGCTGAGTGAGACACTGGGGTCCAGGTGGGGGTTCTGGTGGCTCGAGGAAATGCTCCAGGCGTGGCTGGCTCCACAGCTCTGCATGCCCTTTTGTTGTTGGCTTCCTATGCATGGGGTTCCGGGACACACAGCTGCCCGGGCAGGGGAAGGGCATGGTCATGCCTGGCCCTGAGGTGTGTTGCCTTGCAGCCAGAGGTGTCATGGATCCCCAACAAGCACTACTCTGGCATCTACGGGCTGATGAAGCTGACACTTACCAAGGCACTACCCTCCAACCTCTCCAAGGTCATTGTCTTGGACACGGACATCACCTTTGCCACCGACATTGCTGAGCTCTGGGCTGTCTTTGGAAAATTTTCTGGTGAGGACAGGGTGCCCCTGGGGCCCTGGCAGGGCCTTGGATGCTGGGCTCAGGGTGGCAGTGCCTGTGTGCCACAGCACCAGCACAGTGTGTTGGGCCCTCTGAACCAATGGCAAAATGAGCTGCATCCACGTCCCTCTGTTTTCTCAGAAAAGCAGGTGATTGGACTGGTGGAGAACCAAAGTGACTGGTATTTAGGCAACCTGTGGAAAAACCACAAACCATGGCCAGCCCTGGGACGTGGCTTCAACACGGGTGAGTGTGGGCTGCCAGGGTGGCAGGTGCAGCCTCATGGCACATGCAGCTGAGGTGGTACTTGGCACAGGGAGACTGGGAGAGGCTCAGGTAAAGTGGTAAGGTGGTGGGTACAAGAGGAGTGCTACAGCATCCCAGGGTTGTGGGTAGGCACAGAGAAGTGGCATGTCCCAGGGGCTGAAGGCATGCAGGCAGCTGTGCCTCAGCTCTGTAGTGGCTGGGTGCTCTCTCAGTGCCCCCGTGCCCTCTCCCCTGTCCCTCAGGTGTGATCCTGCTCCTGCTGGACCGCCTGCGTCGCCTGGGCTGGGAGCAGATGTGGCGGCTGACAGCAGAGCAGGAGCTGATGAGCATGCTCTCCACCTCACTGGCTGATCAGGTAACTGTCCCTCCTCTGGCCAGGTTGGTCCTTCTGCATTCCCACAGCACTGCAGGCACAGGGGATCTTCCTCATCCACCCGTGCACTCACCTTTCTCTCTCCTAGGATATCTTCAATGCGGTGATCAAGCAGGACCCATCCCTGGTGTACCGGCTTCCCTGCTTCTGGAATGTGCAGCTCTCTGATCACACCCGCTCGGAGCAGTGCTACACTGAGCTCTCAGATCTCAAGGTGGGTGGGGTTGCTGCTTTTGAGACTGGGGAGGGCCTGAAGGACAGTGGAAGTCCAGGGGAGTCAGCATGGGGTCTGAGGGCTTGGGGAGCCTGGTGCTGCTGACTTCCCTTACATGGGGTGACACACTACTGCTCAGGTGATCCACTGGAACTCGCCCAAGAAGCTGCGGGTGAAGAACAAGCACGTGGAGTTCTTCCGTAACCTCTACCTGACCTTCCTGGAGTACGATGGGAACCTGCTGCGCAGGGAGCTTTTTGGCTGTGCCAGTCTTCCCAGCCCACCCAGGGACCAGGTGAGGCTGACTGCAACTCTGCCCCAGCTGCAGAGCTCTGGGTGGGCAGAGACCTCATGCAACCTCCCCTGGGGTTCCTACTCTCCCTCACCTTCGTGGTGTTGCAGTTGCAGCAGGCGCTGGAGGAGCTGGATGAGGACGATCCCTGCTATGACTTCCGCCAGCAGCACCTCATGCAGCACCGCATCCACCTGTTCTTCCTGCAGTATGAGTTCCTGGCCTTTCCCAACCCCACCGATGTCACCCTCGTGGCCCAGCTCTCCATGGACAGGTACTTGCTAGTAGGACTGGTGGGAAGTTGGAACCCACCTCCACGCCTCTGGGTAGGCTCTACAGCTTTGGAGCTACCAGGGAATCTCATTTCATCCTTCTCACGCCGGCATTTGGCAGTGAGAAACAACACCCCAAGCTGGGAACATCAGTTCTTCCTGCTTCCTCCTGAACCGGGTGTGGCTGGCATGTGGCTCTCTGGGTGCCCAGTTGTGGGTTTGGTTCAGAAGCTGCCGCAGGGCAGGTCTGGTGCTCAGGCTGTGCCCTCTGCTCCAGGTTACAGATGCTGGAGGCCATCTGCAAGCACTGGGCAGGTCCCATCAGCCTGGCGCTGTACATGTCGGACGCCGAGGCGCAGCAGTTCCTGCGCTACGCCCAGGCCTCGGAGGTGCTGAGCACCCGCCGCAACGTCGCCTACCACATTGTCTACAAGGAGGGGCAGTTCTACCCCATCAACCTCCTGCGCAACGTGGCCATGGCCAACACGCAGACCCCGTACGTCTTCCTGACGGACATCGACTTCCTGCCGATGTATGGCCTCTACGATTACCTCAGGTAAGGCTTTTTCCAGCTGGCTCTTGCTCAGCCTGCTGGGTTCCTCAAGCACCTGAGTTTTCAGGAAATGCCCTGGGTAGCAGCTGTCAATAGGCAGAAGCTGTTTCCTTTGTGTTCGGCCTTGGGGTCCTGCCCTTACTTTTGTCAGACACCAGCAGATGAGGAAGGAGCTGTGGCTTTGAGAATTCCCCTGTTCCTTCTATCCCTGCATGGTACCACTGCAAATTCTCAAAACCCATTAATACCCGTGTGGAGTAGTGGGCAGGCTAGAAGGGCTGAGGAAGGAGGCTGTGGCTATGTCTCATAGTCAGGCTATGTCTCACACCCTTCCTGCTACCACAGGAACTCCATCCAACAGCTGGAGCTGCCCCAGAGGAAGGCAGCTCTCATCGTGCCAGCATTTGAGACCCTGCACTACCGTCTGACCTTTCCCAAATCCAAAGCAGAGCTGCTCTCCATGCTGGACATGGGCTCCCTCTACACCTTCAGGTAGGGACTAGCATTGTCCCACCATCCAAGCAGAAGCCAGCTGTGTACCCTTGTGGCCTGGGGCTGTGCACCCCCTGTCTCAGAGGGGGGTAGTAGACCCCCCTGCATCCTCTTCTGTCTCAGTCTCCATTTCCATCTCTCCCTGTAGGTACCACGTGTGGCCAAAAGGCCACGCCCCAACGGACTACGCCAAATGGCGGACGGCCACCGTGCCCTACCGTGTGGCATGGCAGCCAGACTTCGAGCCTTACGTTGTAGTGAGGCGAGACTGCCCCAGGTATGACCAGAGGTTCGTCGGCTTCGGCTGGAACAAAGTCTCCCACATCATGGAGCTGGATGCGCAGGTGGGTGCGGGGCTCCTGGGGCCCTGTGGCTGGGCAGTGACGTGTGGATGCCACCAAGCTGATGATGGTAAGGGCTGCTGCTCTGTCCCCAGGAGTACGAGCTGCTGGTCCTGCCCAATGCCTTCATGATCCACATGCCCCATGCCCCCAGCTTCGACATCTCCAAGTTCCGCCTGAGCGCAGGGTACCGGGGCTGCCTCCAGACCCTGCGGGAGGAGTTCCACCAGGACCTGTCACGGCGATACGGGGCTGCTGCACTCAAATACCTCACTGCCGAGAGAAGCCTGTGACGCCTGGGGACACTGGGTGCGGGGTACAAGCAGCACACTGGAGAAGGGAGGGCACAGGGCCTCCCTCCTGCCTCTGTCCACCACCGCCACCCAGCCCGAGGGAATGGAGTTGGCAGCACAGCCTCTCCAGCCCACCAAAGGGATGCCTATAGATAAGGTGGAAGACATCAGCTGCAGGAACAGGCAGTGCCTGCAGGTCAAGCTGCTCCAGCCTTCCTGTGTTAGACGGGAACCTCCCCATGCCAGGGGCCAGGGGGTGGGATCTCCTCCCCTTCCTTCCTTTAGCTGATGTGGATTCCCAGTCTTCATTAGTTCACCTCACCTTGAGGCCTGGCTCCTCCAGAGATCTGGGAGCTGTACCTTACCCTGTTCTGCCTCTGCTCAATGGCCCCAGGTCTCAGTCCACAGAGCCATCAGGGGCTTTGGTGAGTTGGAGATGAGGTCCTACAGCAACCCTTTACATCCTTTGTGGAGCAGGCTCAGAGGAAGCCTCTCAGAACCCTGGGAGGAGCAGCCAGGGAGTACTGCAAGTAGCTGGAGCCTTGGTTCAAACCCAGATCAATGCTGGCTATTTAATGGGGGTAAATATTATTATTCCTCATCTGTATGGATGCAGTCTCCAGTGGAGCTGGCCCCGTAGAGGTGCTGTGGGGGTCACCCAGAGCAGGATGAGCTCCCAGACCAGGATGGGCTATGTGCTGTCACCAGCAGTGAGCTCCCAGGATGGACTTCCCAGCTGGGAGCAGCCATGCTGGTGAAAGATCCTCTCCTGTGCTGGTATTGCCCCACAGGGCAAGGCTGCCAATCATCCCCATGGCAAAACAGCAGCTTCATGGGCCAGCACAGGCTGGGAGAAGTTCCCAGTGAGGACCACCCTGCTCCTCCCCAGTTCTTGGCAGCACAGCTGTTGCCATCAACAATCAGGGACATGGCTGACACTGGACAAAACCATAGCTGAACACTGTGGGGGAAGGAGCCCTATGCTGGGAGTAGCTTGACTGGACACTGTTCTATCACTATCACACACTGGAGCACAGAGGATGCATTGCTTTCCTCACACTATTTAAATTATTTAATACTTTTCTCATAAGAATTCAGTAATTAGGGTTTCTGGGTTTTATTTTTAATCTTTTCTTCTTCCCAGATGATTTTGCTGGTGGCCCTGGAGGCTCTCCAGGCCAGTTGCTGCTGCAGTCTCCACTGTTCTCTTCTTAGCTTTGCTCTGGGCTGCAAGGGCCTGCTCTGTACAGGGTGAGGATTTCCGTCCATGGTGGAAACGGCTAAGAGGAACCATAGAAAGTGCGGGGTATGGAAAGGGCACAAACGCCTCTTGCTTATTCTCTCTTTTTAATTTAATTTTTAAATTAAAGCTTTTTTATTCTTTTTCACATTCTTGTTAAAAGTGCCTGGTTATTAATTTTTTTCTGCTGTGAAACTGCACACGTCCCCCGGAGGGAAGGCAGCAGGAGGAGAGCCATGGAGGAGTAGCCCAAGGCACACAGGTGCCCTGCCAGCTCTGAAAGGGCTGGTGGTGCTGACTGAGGTGGGCTTAAGGCTGATGGTTCCTGTGCTGCAGTGGGACCCCAGCAGCCTGCCTGCACGGCCAGCACCCCTGAACTGGAGCCTCTGGCTTAGCGTACAATCAGTTTAATCACACCCAAGTAGAAGATGTTGTTTCATGTGGCAGTGCTGCAGCTTGTCCTTGAGAGCCTTGACTTTATAAGACTCTTGGGAATAAAAGCCAGCTCTGAGGCCCCACGGGACACCAGCCTCGCTTCTGCAGGGAGGAGGACGAGGATGGTTTGCCAGGAGCAAGTGTTGAGGCTTTATTTGGGAAAGGGCTGTGAAGACATTGCTCATCACTGTAAAGCCAAGGGCAGCTCCACCTCACCAGTCCCTAGCAGGCAGCTTTTGTTTAATACAGCCCAAGCTCACTGATACTGTGCTGCTGCTGCACTAAGCAAGATCAGAGGGTTAGATCAGATGTAGACACTGCTAGAGCCGTGGTGGAGCAGGGCTGAGCTGGAGCAGGCCTCTTGCAGATGATTCCTTGGTAGATAGGAGGCAGTGGAAATGCTGGCTCTGTGGTTGTTTGGGAGGTGTTCCTGTAGCAGGCGGGCTGTACACCATCGCTTTCAGATAATCCTTCGGATAATCCTAGATGGTCACTAGCCCAAAATGTTCCTGCAAGGGTGGAGGTACTTGGAAGTAAGCCCAGCTTGGACTGGTCTCCATGTGCCCTCTGCCGGGCAGCATCAGCTGGGAGGCACCCACAGAGTCAGAGCCAGAGAGATTGTCTGAACTGAGCACAGCCCCTTTTGGAGCTAAAATTCATTTCTCCTAACGTAGTCCCCTTCTCCCTGCCAAGAAAATGAGCCAGGGTGTTACACAGTCCTTGCACAGAGCCATGCTCAGACACCCCTCCTGGGGCTGGGCACTTGCTATGGGCACTGCTACAACCCCTGTGCCTGTGGGACCCACTGTCCCCTCCTGGTACATACAGCTAAGGAGACAAGATATTTTACTGTGTTTTATTTAGTAAAATGTTAAAATAAATAAATACAAATTGATCAGATGCTCTGTACCCCCCCCCCCCCCCAAACTTTAATTTGCTAAAATCTAAACACATTTGTACCAAAACTGAAACCACAAGGAACTTGAAGGCAGCAGATACTGCAGATCACTATGAGCATCAGGCTAAAAAAAATAGAGATATTTAAAAAACCCAAACCGGTTCACAAGTGGGTGTTCTCATGATGTGATTCTGTGACAACAGAGCAGTACCAGTCAGAAAGGGCATTTTACACCAGGGCCTGCAAGGAAGGGAGATTGGTGGGGAATGGGACAGCACAGGTGCCACTGGCTCATGGAGGACAGAGCCCGTGGCTTTGCCGTTAGAAACCCAGCTGAGAGAGAAGCTGCCGTCATCCTGTGCAGCACCAGGCTCGTGGCTACAGGGACAGCACTGCCAGAACTGGGGACTGGTCACCAAAATCCCCTGGAGAAATCAGACAGATGGGGGAAGGACCAAGCTCAGACACAGAGCCCTTCGGGGTGAGCTCCTGTTCCAGGCCCATGCCAGGACTCCCACTTTACAGCTCAGTCTTGGTGAAACACCAGGTGGGCACGGGGAATGGGATGAAGCATGGCACACAGGTGGGGTGGTGGCATCAATAAATCTACAGAGATGGTGCTGCTGTGATCGCAGGAACATGAAGCCATGATTGAAGCCTGAGTATTTTCTCCTGAACAAGCAGAGCTGCCTTCACAACCCTCTTGCCCTCAGCTGCAGACATGGGGGATGTTTGCAGAGTAGAGCCAGTCAGCTCCCTAAAGAAAACTGGGCATAGGCAGCCACCCCAGTGCTACACAAGACCTTGCAGGTGGCAGCAGCTCACCACTACCTGTGTCCACTGCTGTTGACACAGCAAAGTTGTTTCCTTCCTCCACAGGAGCCTGGACAGGTTGGCACTAGCAGGCTCCCCTGCTTCGTGCTGTTACCTTGTTTGATCTTTGCTCGATGGAGTTTGGAACACATGCTTTGCTTCTGTGGGGCTGTGAGAGGAAGCCAAGACACCTCTGACCGTGTAAGATGGCACCTGGGGGGCCCTTCAGCTGTAATTGGAGTGAAGCAGCTTGTGGGACATGACTGCTGCTGGCTCTGCTTGTGTGGGGCTGCCAGGAAGCTGCCTGAGCCTCAGAGGCTTATGCAGAAGCAAAAACCTTCCTTAAGGAGGGTCTTGGCTGCCTGTCACATAAGACATCCGGAGCAACTCAGAGACCACACCTTCTGGAAGGGAGAGTGGACAGGTAAGACACTGCCTGGCTCTAGAGTCAATCACTGTTTTGATGTCAGTGATAATTTAAGTGAAGAAACATAAGAGACTATGATTAGAAATTACACATTAGCCCAGAGCAAGCAGAAACGTGCAGCCTCCCACCCCACCCAGCACGGAGCTTCTTTCAACACTGCCTACCCCAGTGCCTGCAGCCATGGAAATCTGCTCTTCCAGAGTCAGAACTGCCAGTACCTGCCTTACAGAGGGGAACACGAGGCACAAAGCAATCTCTTTTCCTATCCCAGCAATTCTGGCCCCATCTGAGATACCAATAACAAGCTTGGATAACAAGCCAGGGGAACCCCTGCCCTTACATGTGCACAGCATGTACCCAGTGCTGCTGCAGTATCAAATGTCAGTGCTGGGGATCCAAAATCAAGGGTGGTCAGAGAACACAGCCACAGGAGCTGCCCTGTGACACTGCCTCCCTTCCCCACCTGAGCTATAGCCCCAAGGCTCACTAAGTTCTGATTGCTCACTGAGAAAAGTGTTCTCAGAGCACAAAGGTAACAATACTTCATTTGTTTTCCAACAGAACGGATGTGAGAAGGCTGGTGACAAAAGGGCAGGGATTGGTTGAGGTTTATTTTTGCCAGTGTAAATTTAGGAAAAAGAAAAAAGATGCAAAAGGTGGTGCTGAGCTGATTGATACTGCTCACTGCTGCTACTGCCTTTTTGTGCCAGCTCTCCACCCGCGACAGAGCCACGCTCTCAAGGCTTTTGAGTTCCCCAGGCACTCCTGATGGTAAGAAGTGCTTCTTCCTTTCTAGAACTAAGGACTGGCCGAGTTTCTCCATCTGAAGCCTTTGACACCCGCTAGGATACTGGTGAGAGAAGAACAGGCACAGAGGTCTCCCTGGTTACACAGGAGAGCTGGGACAGCTGCTTTCCCAGGAGGGTGCCCCATGGTCTGGCTGCTGAGCGTGGCTGAGAGGCAGGCGCTCAGCTCCTCACAGGTTACATTAAACTTAACACATGTCCCTTGTTTAGCTGCACTGGGGAAATGTCCCTTTCCATGTGTCCCTAAAGAAACCAGATCCTGAGAAAACAGCGAGGCATTGCTCACACAGGGGGATTTTGGCACAGAACTGCCATATATGACAGCCTAGAGAGCAGGGATCTTCCACAGATACTCCAGGAGGTGGCTGAGAAGTACCTGAATCACACATCCTACTCCATATCATCTTCTTTACTCACACAGAACCCAGGACTTCTGGGAGCTGATGCTGATTTCAGCTAGGCTCATTGTAACACTTGAACTAGGAAGGTGCAACCACACCAGCAGAGCTGAACCTTTAGCTAGTTTTGGAAATGCTTATAGCCAAGAAAATGTTTAATTAATACAGTCCAGATTAAAGTAGGCTTCAGCTGCCTCAAGGTCTGCTTGATCTGCTTTATCCCCATGTTGTAGCTTAGAAGTCAAATAAGGTTCTCATCAGGATGGGATCACTAAGCAGCAGAAGCAGAGCTAGGGATGTGCCTATTTCCCTTCCAATCTGCACCAAAGCAGCTCTTTTCTCCCACCACACCTGCTCCTTTTGGAATACAGACCATCCCATGTCAGAAATTGAGGTAGGATAAAAGTGTTTTGTTAGACTCTTTCCACTGAACTTTCAAACCCTGTAACTACAGGAATACCTATCTACTCAGAAGAGAGTTGTCTCACTCCTGCATTTTTCCTACCCTCACTTTCTCACCTAATATGGAGACACCTCCATATTTTTTCTCTCTGTTCTGCTTTTCTCCAAGTAATCTTTGTTTCCTTTGCTGCTCCTGCTTTTTCTCTCTTTCTTTCCATCTCCAGCCCTGTGCCACTTGTCAAAAGAGGTTCTGTCCTTTAATCTGTCCCTTGCAGCATCCACCTCTGGCCCAGGGAGATGGGAAGCCCTGGTCTGGCTGTTCACATGAGATACAGTCCAAGGACTTGCACAGCACAGTGATTTCCACAGCAGCCATGCTCTTGGCAAGCCTGTGTTCTGTTCACTACTCAGGTATTTCAGTAATACTGACAGGGATACAGACAGACTCTCACACAGGTGAGCACTTGGTTTTCTGATACAAGCCCACAATTAAATTAACCTCTGGGAGAGGCATTTGTCTTTTCATGGGTCTTTAATTACCAAGTTTATCAGTGCATGGTATAAATAATTTTCTTTATTGGCAAGTTGATCAACTATGTGCTCAGCCTATACAAGACACAGTGATGCAGAAAGTTCTCGTCCCAGGTAAGAGAGAAACAGGAGGGAAATGGGAGCTAAGGGTAAAGGATAGAGAGACTCATAGTACTTTTCAAGTATTACATTCCATTCTGTAGGAGTTACAAACAGGACTGAGGCTTAAAGAAGGATCTGAGCAAGAGAGCAATAACCTGGAGACAAGACATCTGCAGCTCTCCCTTTTCCTGATCCCATCTGATTTTTGGCTCATTCTCTGGTTCATGTCTGACCACTGAAAACAAGGGTCCAGCAGCATACCACTGCAAGGTTTGCTCACACATCCTCAGAGACGAGTACCTAGCTGGCTGCTGGAGGGTTCTTTGGACCTTTTGCCTTCTGAATGCCAGAAACTACAGAATCCATAGTGCTTGGGAATGGACTTTGCTGAGGTAGTTTGTTGGCCAGGCAAGCCTAAGCGCCAAATGAATCAGCTGCACAACAAAACATCTTCTTCTTTCTCCAGGCTCCTGACTCCTACATACTCGTCAGAAAACTCTTTGCAGTAATCCAGCAAAGTTTAACTTGCTTTGGATCTCCAGAATTCCAAGGGAGGACAACAGGAGGTGAAGAAGGGTCAAAACGATTCTAAAAAGACACGAGGAGCCCTGCCCAAAGGGATGTGTCCTCAAGGAAGTGTAATACTGGTATTTTGGTCGTTGTCTGAGCAGCTCACTGAGAGAGCCCCTCAGTAAAAGAGTGAATTTTGGTCTAACATCTTAATACGTCATTTTAAAACCACATTTCATTAAAAGCATGTATTCATCATTAGTGCTTCAGAATCAAAGAGGGTGGGGTGCAACGCAGCTGAGGAAAAGAGAGAAACGTGCACTGCAAATTCACAAATGTTTTCTGCTGTATCCATATGAGAAAGAAATTTCAGAGTTGATTTCCTGTACTGTGGGCTGCCACAGCTTGATGGGGCTAAGAGGGAGGTTTCACTCCAGGTTCTCCTGAATGCTGACCATGCTGCTTTTCAGGGCTGTCTCTGCAATAGTACAGGGAAGATGATTTGAAGCCAAGAAGGTCAGAATTAAGTTTCACATTTCTAGACATTTGGAATACAGATTTGCTTTCTTAAGTCTAGCAAAGATAAAATGCAATATTATTTTTTCTGCCAACAATGAAACCAATAGATCCGCCCATAAAATTATCACCCCTTTAATTTCCAGGTTTTTAATTCATATCCCCACTGACAGAAACCTGCTTGCAACATAGAACAAAGCCCTGTTTTGCTGATGCAAAACATTAGTTCATCCTAGCAACATGGTAACTCCTGGCGAATGATGTCTCAGAAGAATCAGCCATGCTACTCACCCTACCTTCCAATCATCCCTAGGAGTATTGCTTCCTCCATGTTTTGTACAGCATCAAACCCACTGCTGGCTCTGAACAAGGACAGTGAAAACACCAATGAAGATACCAATTCTTCTAGCCAGGTCACAGGCTCACTTTCCCACTCTGACCACAACACACCTTTCCTGCAGCTTAAAGAACAGCCAGAGAAAGGGAAAAGAAACTTCTGCAAGTTGCTCTATTTCTGACCAAATGAGCAGGGTGACTTCTTAAAGCCCATGGCACTGGGCTGAGAGCCAGGACCATCTTTGATATGATATTCCTTTGTGGTCTCATTTCTTCCCTTATAACAGAGATTTAAAAGCCACTTGTTTCCCACCAATGACAAGCAATGACATAAGAATTAGTTAATATCTTGATGGTGGTTTGGAAAAACAAAACCACAGCCAGTGTGACAGCTTCCCAAAGAGCAGAAGTTTCAGTACAAACTCATTCTATCTCAAATATTACATGAGAAAAAACCCCAAACCAATATGAACCCAAAAAAAAAGTTTGATTGTTAAGCTGTCACAGTTTAAATTTCTCCCTTGATTGGAAGATCTTACAGCAGCTAGGAAAAAAAACATTTTCCTCTGTATTTAGCAAACACCAATTCCCCTTCCACCCTATTGTTGGTAATTGGGTAGAGATAACCCAAATTCACTGTGTCTACACAGCAGCATCATTGCCAGTGTCAGTGCAGCCCTAGGAATGCTCCTTGCCTATTGGCTAATACTGTTGTAGAGCCAGGAGAAAAACATCTCAACAGGATCAGTGAGAGAGAAAGAAAACTACCTAAACAGCATCAAAAAGTCTAAGATGATTTTTCTGCCAAGAAATTATTAACTAAAGGCATCCTTTTACAGTCTGGAACACAAACGCTGTGACAAAAGGGATATAAGATCTGTACCTATCTGCTTGGGCTCTGGAGACAAGCAGATGCCTCAGGAAAGCAGTAATAAGTGTTTTAACATCTCCTGGCTGATTAACTTTGTGCAAATTTAAACATGGCTACTAGTGAATTTCATTCCCATCCTTTCCTGAATCAGCAAAGGAAACAGAAGGACTATTGAGTCTCCAGGCACAGCCTCCTACCTCCAAATAGTGCACTGCTTCCAAGAGAGCTCAGGTTAACACAGAAGTAAGAGCATGAGAACCACAAAGACTCAGCACACCTATCCCTGGAGACAGTCTCTTAGCAGGAATGCTCAGTGCTTCAGAAGATGCTGTTAAGAATCACCCAAGTGTTCAGCTGAAGACCAACATGTTCCGAAAGGCAGCTTCTCTTGAATATCTGGCTGTTAACTGATGGCTCATATTCTATAGAAGGCTCGTGCTCAGTTTGATTTTTCTCTTCAACCCTTGAAACAGACAGTCCTTTGTTTAAATGCTGTGGGTTGCTGGTCTAGTGCTGCCCAATGGTAATGACCCCATTGGTAACTGGATTGATAGAAGGACATTTTTAGTATGATCCATTTTGACAGTGTCTGCCCAGCTGTCTCCCTGCCACTTCTGCTAACTTATCCTCCCAGCTCTGCTAGTTCCAGAACAGAACACACATCAAAAGACAGAGTCAGGGTTATCACTGGTTCAGCTCAGAAGTGTGTGTAAGAGTCACTTTCCCAACTTAAGACAAATGTGAGAACTCAGGATATCAGTTCTGAGCCCAGAGCTGAAAATAGTGCACACTCCTACAGAAGGCATAGAAGTCCTTAAAGGGCAGAAGGGTAACCTAAAGGAGACGGAATAAAACAGCTCCAAGAACCCCACAGAAGCCCACTTGGCTGGGGCAGCAAAGAAACTCTCTCAGGCTATGTGGTGTCTGGAGTATTCACTTGCTCAGAAATGCGTCCTTGAAATGCAAAGCTTTTCTATCTTCCACTATGAACAGCTGAGCAGGTCTGCCTCACCGCCCAACACATGCTCTCAAGGCCACCACACTGGGGACACTGCCTCACCTTGTGTGGGTAGTGGCTCGCTCTGCTCCCACGGGAAGTAAGGAAGTAAAGGGAATTTTCCTGGTACTTCCAGTGGAAATGGCCTTTGCCCAAACATGTAAATGCAGCAGTGAAACTGCTCTGGGACACAGAATCAGCACCCTAAACTGAGCCAGACCCCACAATCAGGAAGCACAAGGCAAGCTCTGCTGTCCAGAGTGAAAAGATTATGCATTAGAGATGAACTTCCTGAACAAGAGGAGATAACAGAGGGTGATTTCAGTGCAACTCACTGTCTCTCATTCTCAAGCTCCAGTCAGTCTGTATCACAGAACTATTAAAGTCTTACACAAGCACACTGCCAACTGCTTTTCTCTGGGTTACAAACACATGGAAGAATGGGAGAGAGATGGTAACAGCAGAGACAAGCCTGGGAGATCCTCCAGTGGGATGAGATCCAGCACTGTAGGATTTGATTCTCTTTAGACTTTAGCCAGTAGATGTATGGTAGAACCTATGGAAACTGTCCCATTAGATTTTAGAACACAAACACAGCAGAATGTCATCATAAATAAGCAAAGTCTGTGTTAAAAAATTCTAAGTACACAGCATTTTCTCCAGTTCTGACACCTTTTTAATAGAAATCACTTGTTTAGGAAACAAATAGCACTTTTGTAATTTTTTTTTACAATGTTTCTTACCTTGATCTTATTTTAAGTAACACTAGGAAGACCTCAATATCTTTTATTTTCCTTTTTAATTTAAAAAAGTTGGTTTTTTTTCCCCCAGATACAAAGATTTTGCCCTTGCATAAAAAAACAGTGCCCAAAACGATGACACAAGGACTCACAAAGACTCACTGTATCTCACTGACACTATTACTTCTAATCTATACCATGCAAGGTCCCATCTACCTCTTTAATTAGACTGTCAGCCTGAAAAACAGCTTTTCTATTCCTTATTTAGTTCTTGTTACCAAAAGAAGAGAAAGGAAGTGAAAGAAAAGGACATTTCTCTGTTGAGTTCACACATCTGGGTTATGTGCTACTTTGTTCAGGATACCTGTGTTGTTTATAAATACAGAAAAGGGATGGAATCTCATTTTCAAGTAATTGATGCACATTTTCTCTTGGGACACCTCCATCCAATGCTCCAAGCTGACCCTGGCCCTCTCTTTTCCCATTCCCAAAACAGACTTTCTGGATGAGTGTGAGGACCCACAGGCTCTCAGGCACATGGTGTGATTCTTGGGGTGTCCTATAGGGCCAGGAATTGGACTCAGTGATCCTGACTCAGCATATCCTATGATTCTATGTGCTGGTTACTCAGTGAAAAGTCCATCTCCTTTCCTTTTGTACATCTCCTGTCTAAACAATAGTAAATACTGCTTATTTGATAGACTTGTCCCTTCTGGGCACTGGGATTTGATAATTTATATTTCTGGTTTTTTGGTTTAATAGTACTGAGAGTTTAGAAACAGGAAAAGCCCATAGGCTCTTTGGACTTGTTTTTGTTTTCCCCTAGCTAAACAAACTGTTCTGCAAATAGGAACTTGAAACCTGCTCTCCTCCCTTATCCCTGCTCCTCACCCCAAACAAAAATAAAACAAACCTATAGTGGCTGTGGAGGCTGCTGCAGGCACACACTGGTGTAAAATATAGAGAGAGTAAATATATTATTTCACTTGGCATGGTGCTGGCAAAGAACCCCCAGCTGGCACTATTCATGTAACATGATCCAAACTTCGCATGTACACACAGAATAAGAAGGATCGATTGGCAAACTCCGGTGCCGCCTGGCACAAGCATCTTCACGCTCTCTCTGGAACCAAAGAACTAAAGAATTCTGCACTTTCCAGAAGAAATCCAGTTTTGCTTTTCTAGAGTTTCTTTATTTTGCTCTTTCTCCTCGCCGCCACCTCCCTTGGCTCCTTCTTAACTTGGCTGTGTTATTTAGTCTCATCGCCCTTGTTACAGTTCACCATGCAGCTCTGGGAAGGGGAGGGGGCTAAGGTGGAGGTGGCAGCATTAGTATTGTTAGTGGAGTCCATGCCGTTGGAGATGGCTACTGAATTGACCTCAGAGTTTATGGGTTTTGAAAGGTCGATGCCTTGGATGAGGCGGATCAGCTGTTTTAACCTTCTCCAAGGAGCTGTGCATCTCCTTCTGTTTTGCAAGGATGGTATTCTTCATTTCCATGCATTTCTACAGCAAAGCAAAAAACCAGTAATAAGTTCGAGCTTATGAATGAAAGAAGGCAAGTGAAAGAATATGATGTTCACAGATCTAAATGTAAGTACCCAGAAAAGACTGCAGCTGCAACTTCACTTTTCCAGCCTAGAAGAAAAGAGTCTCTAGGCTGTGCTCAGAGGAGAATTCATATTTGCAGGCTGAGGAAATAAAATAGCTGTCACCTGGTATGGCTCCCTTTCATTCCAAGGTGTTGTGCAAATGAACACAGACAGCTCCATCCTTTTGTGTTTCTTTGGAAGGAAAACTTCCAAGTGTATGTTCTTACAATTCTTTCTATTAGTATTGCATTACTGAAATTTCTTTAACTCAGATCTGCAAGCTCAGGCATCCCACTGCAGCTGACTGCTGACAGTGTGTGTGCAAACCATTAATGGGATACAGCCTTTGCTTTCACATACATTTTAGCAGGAACATCACTTCCTTCTCTCAATAAGTAAAAGGGCACTTGAAAAGGAAACCAAACTCCTCTTCACTTGAAAATCTTATTTTGTGGCCACTTCATTTTCTTAGAAGTGGTAGTAACATAGCTAGCTCATCAGCTAAGTGCCAGGGCAAGGTAACTTTAAAAAAAGCCCACAGATGATGTTTCAAGAGTGAAAAACTGCTTATATGTATATTTGAAACTCACAAAAATGAGGAAACAATAGCTGTGTCTGTTACATTCAGGTTTTTACATGAAGATGGCAACCTTCCTACATTTTAAAAATCGTTTATCCACACTGATCTCCAGATACTGTTGGTTTTAGCTTTAATGTTTTCACATGTAGCTCATGGCATCATAATACCCCTAAAGCATCTCGATCTAATATGCCTGTTTTGGAGAGGTCCAATATGAACATTCTCCTTGCCCACTGCCAATCCCTCATGTTAAGGCCTTGCATCTGCCTGGGTATACCACTGAGAAATGGTGATAATTGTCTAGTACTGCTCAGGTTACACTCAGCTACTGCTAACCAGAAGGTGACAGTCCCTAGCACTGTTAGCCAGCCCCTCACAATAACTTTATTTGTACTGACAGCACTGAGGGGTCTGTAAAAATGGGACACTTTTGCTCTAATAGGCAAAGACAGGAAAAGTGCAGCCTGGAAAGTGCATCTGCATCTAAAAGGTCTGTAATTATGAATCCAGCCTTACAGATGTTGCCACACAGGAGATTATATTTTCATTATGTAATACTGACTAGGGCTGCACCAAGAAGGGGCTCAAACTTTACACTGGCATCTCAAGAGACTAATCTGCACATTAAGGTGAGAAGAGTGACCAAATCAATATGTATGTTCCACATACTGCAATAAACTAAGGCGGAAGCCAAGATTTCTGGTTTGAAGTATGACATTGTCTAGTTAATACCATGCAGAGGCATGTGCAGTGTCCAGCTGCTGACTGCCAAGGCAACACAGCAAGGTCCTGAGAGTTAGGCGTTAGGAAATGGTCACTTTTGCATCAGAAAGGTCTGGAGAATGCACCAAGGCTGTAAGTGTCACTACACACAGAGGCCCAACCTTTCTTGTTAAAGTGAGCCACTAGAGCTGGACTCCATCTACTGCCCACACACAAAACCACTCTGGGTCATTTTTGTCACCTGCTGATGTAATATGTCACCATACATCTACCTACATGTTCAGCAAGGATCATGTATAAGAGACTCAATGTGAGCATATGTTGCCTTTATTTCATTCCTGCTCCCCAAAGTCCTAAAAAGCAAAGGAAAGCGCTCACTCAATTCTAAATAAATCCAGTGGATGACAGGTCTAGTAGATGGAGTTGCTCTATAATAGTTTTCTCCCTGCACTGTAGCACCAGAACACAGGTCAAGGGTTATTTGGGAGGACAATACTCACTGTTATAGAATTGCTGAGCTGTTTGACCTTCTGCTCTAGTTGTTCTCTTTCCTGTTTTAAATCTGAACTCCATTTAAGTAGTTTCTGTTTTTCCTCTTCTTTTGCTGCAAAACAGAATATTAAACAGAATATTTTAAATATTCCTCTTACAATAGTGGATAGAGGGTCTAAACTGCTTCATGTAAAGAGAGGAATTGTGTTTAAACTAATGCTTAACAACTGGTGCACCGAATCACTCCCAAAATTTTACCTACATACACGAGCATGACAGGCTTAAGAAATATTTAGACTGCTATTTTCACTTCACTAGTGATTAAGGTTATTTCCTTTTGTATGACAAAATTTCCTTTTGTAAAGGAAGTACCATTCTATCCCATTCCAAAAATAACATCTTCCATTATTAAAAGTGAAAGAAAAGTGTTCATCATTTTCTTACCTGCTTTATATGCAATATATGAATGAACAATTGCTAAAGTTCCTGGCCATGGGATTGCTTCCTCCTTCTTTAGCATCTGAAAGAAAATTTTCATAGAGATTTAGCTGGTAAAAAACGTACCTCAGAGAAAGCAAAAAGGAGAGAGAGAAAGAGGGAAAGATTGAGGATTTTCTTTCATAGCTATCATTAGCCTCAGCCCTGTTAACAAGAAGCTTCACAGACCTGATCTGAGATTTAACAGAGGGAATTATTCACAACTGTATTGTGGCTCCCACAAAGCAATCCTATTTCTTACAAATGTCAGCATTTTTCCTAAATTCCCTCCATAGCCACAAATAAAGTCTGCTAATGATACTGAACAACTTAAAAGAGGAATGAAAGGATAGTATATCTGAACTCAAAACTTGCCAGGAGACATAAACATTACTTCATGGTTCAGTCAAATCGCTGATCTTAGTTGTTCTGGGAAAAAAGTTTTCATGCTGCAGCCGAGTCTCCACACCCTACATTCAAACAATTCTGGCTAATAAAACATGAAACTGTCCCATCACTCCTTCTTATCAGAATCATCTTAATAGACTTGTCAAACTCTCTTTATATGGGTAAGCACCATTTATGTCTTTCAGATCCTTCCTACATTTTGCTTCCTAAGAAACTTTAAGAGGAAAGACACGTATTTTTAGTACAGGATCAGAGTGGTGTCTCAGAAGACAGAGGACTCGGTCAGTTTACAGTGAAGTTACTCAGATTTCCTCCTTAATTTTGCTGGAAGCTATCACAGAAACATGAAGAGGAGGGATAAGCTGGGAGTAGGCAAGAGCAGGAGTACCCAAGTTAAATACTCCCTCCTCTCTGGCAACTACTGACCAAGTCACTTGAGTTTTGCATTTTCATTCTTTTGAGCAGCACATCATAGGTTAGGCTGTTTTCTCATGCTACCACTGGTGCACCAAAGGCCACATGGCTGACCAAGCAATGAGCTGTATTAGACAGGACTCAGCTCCAGACTGCCTATTATCAACAACCCTTTGAGACTCCCAGAGCTCCAAGGAAGGGTTAGGAATACAACAGTTTACTTCTTCATCTTGTATGCAATCTCAATGCAATTATAAACAAAATATTAAAATATAACCTGCTCATGTCAAACTGTACATTTTCAGAGAATGATCTAGAAGAAAACTGTTCACCTATACTCATTATACTGATGCTGGATGATATTATTGAAGAGATCACTGAAGACAGCAATCAGACCTTCTAATTTGATTTATATAAGCAAGCAGGGGCTTATATTTGCTCTATCTATTGAGGTGGGCTTGTGCAAATGCTTTATTTTTTTGTCCAGAAGAATATACTAATAACTTTGAAGAAACAAAGTTATTAAATGAATATTATTAAATATTCTGCTTAAAATGAACAGCAGAATTTCTATGGGTGGTAGATAATCTTTCAAAAAGTCTGCCTACTTTGATCCAGAAAAAAGAGTAAAAAGATAAGGGTAACAAATAGAGACCATGAATTCAGAAGCAAGACCTGACAGTTTTGTATTAGCACATATTCCAACAGAAGCAATAATTCAATGAAATTCACACAAGCCTTCTTGCACATGACATAGATTTGTTCAGTGTCAGGCTGTCTTGTTCTAAGCAACCCAGGCAATCTGGTTATTTTCTTTAACACCAAAAAATCTTCACATGCATTGCACATAACCCCCTGTCTGTCAAACAATACCTGGTCTTGACATTTGGGACAGATCCACATGCCCTTAGGAATGGTTTTCAGAGGCGGGTCCAGGCAATCCAGGTGATAAACACGTGAACATGTGTCACACATCAGCAACTGCCCGCTTTTTCTGCAGACACTGCAAAAATCCTCATGGATATCACCCTACAAAATTAAGGGGAAAGGGTTTGGGTAAGAGAAAACAAGAGAGAAGGCAAAAAGTGAATTTTGACCTTTGATATCTACATCTTAGTTGAATTCAAGGTTTACAGCACCAACTATTTTTAAGGTGATTCCAAAAGGTCAAGCCCTTTTTCGACTGTGAAACAGGAAAACCATGCCAGATGTCAGAAACAGTGACATCTCTCCTCCCAAACACTCCTCTGTCCTCCAAGGCAAAATGGTACAGCAAACACTTATTACTATAGCTTCTCTTAACTACTGCTACCCCATAGCCTTTCTTCTTTAAGATTCCCTCTTTACCCTGATCTTTTTATTTGCCTGAAGTGATGAGCTACCCACTTTCTTAACCCTCCTGATTTTTGGATGTAAGCCCAACTCCACTCCCAGAATGCTGATTAGGCTGTCTCTTGCCAGTAATAGTATGTAAGAAACCCCAACTGAGTGACTTAAAAGAACACTGTTATATATTTAGGTCACCTTTAAAAATGAAACTGCAAGGAAAAGGTGTTTTGCTTCTAAATGAAAAAGAATAGAATGAATTATGTTCTGAGACAATTCTTTTTACTTCACTTAGGCTTCCTCAAGTTGCACCAAAAAAGCTGTGACTCAAAACTTTCTCATTGTCTACAGAGATTGAATTGTTTCATCACTAACATAGACTGAGAGCTAGGATGAAATAGTACCAAGACAGATTTTCTAACATTTTTTAAAAGAAAGAATTGAAAAAGAAAGAGTAGAAAGAATAGAAAAAATGACTAGCCGTGTCTTTTAAAACAATTAGGTTTAGTTACTATTGCATTTCCATCAGAGAGAGATCTTTTCTACAGCCATTAACATCCCAAAAAGGCAGGTCTGATTTTTGTTTCTTCTCCTCTCTCTCTCTCTCTCCTCCTGTTTTGATTTGATTATCAGATATTTGAATGAAGAGGCATGATAGAAAGGTGGCTTGGCATTCCTAGAGGAAGCAAGGGGCACCCCACCCTCTCCTCTGACCCCTGGGCTCTCCTGGCAACTTCACATGTCCAAGGCCCCATCTGGTGTCTGAAGTGCACCCGGTCACTGACTTACAACAAAGTTTAACACACACCCAGATCTGCAAGACTGCAATCGTAAGATGTGTGTGTGGAGCAGAACTGTGGGTACACATTCTCCTGTATGAAATACCAGCCTATGCAAGGTTTCATTTTGGCACAGATCATCTCTTCACACGTGCAAACAATTTCTATCAATTTGGAGGGATAGCAGATTTGGCCGTGCACTCACACATTAAGGTGCCAGACAAGAAAAATTACAGTAATCTCCACTATGAATGACATAATACACATGTAAGAAGAATGACACATGAGCAATCTGCTCAGGTTTCTACTTCCCAGTTCTATTGCTGATGTGGCCCTTCTTCAAAGGGAAAGCTCTTCTAAATTCCCAAAGTTAACACTGATTTCATGTTTTGTAAAGGATCAATCTTCAGTGAATTTTCAGTGCCATGTTTTGGATCCATAACTCTCTGGGATAGTTGAGAGCTGAGTTATGGTATTACTTGACTTTTAACACCAGAGTTTCTCAGTGTTAAATGAAGATCTAAATGAGTGACATTTCATCCTTTTTGTGAAGTGATGTGTTGTAACCAGGCTGGGAAGAACTTCTTTCTGTCTATCCTGCACTCTCTGAGTACAAGGAAAAGGCAGCAGGCAAGAGATATCATATAAGCTAAAATAAAATCCTCTTCAAGATAACGAGAAGTTTAAGAGAGGGATCTCTCCTTTTAGAAAAAAATTTCTATTCTAGAGAATTACATATCTTAAGATGCATTAGTTGCCACAGACTACACAATGGCTCTTGGTAACAAAGTGCAAAATATTGGTGTGCTGAAAACCAAACCTGTTATGTCTCATATCCCACAGAAAGAACCCTACAAAAGAGACACATATGCAGTTTCTTCTTAAGGGGAGACATTTAGAAATTTAGACCCAGAATGTCCCAAATTTAACTGAGTGCTGCAAAACCTGTAGTGATACAGGTGACCAGTGCACAGTGCAGCTGAATGCACAGAGATGCCAACACACATGCACAGATTCACAGTCCTATTTTTGGAAATGCAAAATTCAGGGCAATTCCTCAGAGTTAACAACCGTCCGTACCAAAACCCCAGCCAGTGTTTGATTCCAAAGAATTGCCCCAGGTCTTATGGGCAGTTCATAAATATATGCATAAAGGAGGGGCTGGTATTGGTGTTGTGACATGCACCCACTAACCTCAGCTTCTGAAGCTGCTTTGTGTAGGCTACAGCCAGCCAGCTTAGGCTAGGGCAGAGCTCACTGAGGCTGCTCAGACATGCTACAGCCTGGAGTGACCAAAAAATAATTTCAGAACAGATACCATAAAAGGTGATTTAACGTCACTTTCTGCTCTACTTCCTCTTCACAAGAGACCAGGGAAGGGTCCCACAAGGGAAAATAAATTTAAGCTTTCTGGACAGCTAACAGTTTCATTTATTTTGATAAAGTGTCTAGAGCAGCGGGGCCTGGCTTTAGGCAACTGAACCAAATAATTCAGTAACAAAAGCAGCTTGTGTGCTTGAGTTGTAATATCTATACTTATATGTACATTTAACTGGAATAAAATGGGAAAACTAAATATTCTGCAACATTTGTTCGTGATCATAGTGTATGATGTAAGTGAATTAAATTATCAGAAGCAATACTAATTCTGGCATATTCTAACTTTTATGGACTTGACTTTGCAATCTGAAAGTTCTACAATGCTCGTCTCAATTGAAACACTGTTTTGATATAAATGTTCACTAATAAGAAGGCATTTTGTGGCCAAATAATTGAATCATCACTAAAACGGTGATTTTTGCACAATTCTTATTGCTGAGTAATTGACCTTCAAAGGCAATTGCTATTTTCCAGGTGAATGTGCCACTACTGCATGAGGGAGAACCACACATAATCAAGTGCCTCATAAGTGGCTCATATAACCATTTGGCAAGACAATTGCCAAATTGGAAAACGGAAAAAAAAAAGGGAGAGGAAAAAAAAAAGAGGTTTTGCTCAATCCTGCCTAGTGCGTAATTTCCTTCATTTTCCCAGGTTCTAGACCTACTTTCTACCCCTTCATCCTTATCACCAATCCTATCATAAGTTTCCGCTTCATCCTCCCTTCAAAATTTCTCCCTGTCATTCAGAGAATAACATTTCAGGAAAAATTCAAGAAGGCTGGTTCTGGTCCACTGTGCCTCATGCCAAGTGCTTGGCCTGATTTGCAATTTTCATAGGCACTGCAGAAAAGAGGGTAACAACTCATCATACTCTTTTGAGAGCTCTTACACAGTAGGAAAAGACTGAGCAGTATACACACACAAGAGACGGAAAAGACCCCCACCACATTATCCAGTCCTTCTCTTGGGGCCAGGGGCCAGTGTAAACTATGTGCTCTTCAGCACATTTGCAAGTCATCTGTACTTCGTATTTTTAAAAGTCCCCAGAGATGGAGCTGTCCTGTTGTATCCATGAGGGGCTATTCCACAGCCCCATTTATTTGGTTGTCAGGAAAGGGTTTTTGCAGTCATGTGCTATCCTGCTCTAAAAATGACTATATCAAAGAGAAACTTGTAACTCCACATGTGTATTCCCTGGGTATCAGAATTGCATCTATTTATTTCAGTGCTTCAGACACACTTGCACTACTCCAATTCCTGTTACCTCTGCAGAACATGTACAGTTCAGAGGCAAGGAATTGGCCTCTATTCCCTGTTCTACGTGGTCAGTAGAGTTGGTCTCTCAATCCATGTTCTTACAATGCAATTGTACAGATGAAAATAGAACAACCCAGCTTTTCCTTAAAGGCCATTTCAGATGGTTGGGCCTCAAGTATATGTGACTGTCTTTTCTAAAAGAAGAACTGCAGAAGGAGAGCGTAGCACCAGTATGAAGAAATAACCAAGCACTTTTTGATTCTTAAGCAATGCCTGTAAACACCAGTCTTCTAAAAGCAAGCTCTTAAATGAAAGTACACTCCAGCTCCTGAGGACTGTTTTACCCCCACTGAAAAGTCCTACACACTTTCTGCCAAATCAGTGCCACAAATGCTGCTCCTGGCTGTTCTGCATGATGAAGCAGTTTCCATCCTTCTCTCATTATAGAAACACAACTTTTTGTTATTATGGCCAGTAACAAATACTTTTCATTCTCCTCTTCCCCACCCACCCCACACACCCACTGGCCCTTTTCCATGGATGACAGATTCAATTCAGTCAGACAAGATCTCAGAAACTGCACAAAGGAAATGAGCTCATCTAGCATGCCTGGTGCTTCCCAATGTTTTAATCCACTGAAGGAGTTATAAATAAAATCTCTACAGGATAACAACACAGGTGCAGGAGGAAAAAAGGGTGTTAAAAAAATGCTGGACTGTTTCACTGCACTGAATTGGGACAAACGATGAGTGAGATTAAAGAAACAAAACCTGCAATGATTTTCCTTGTGCCTGTTTTGAATAACTTTCTAAAAGTAACCCCCTCCCCAAGAGTTACTTACGTCTGTGGAGCTGGGGCTAGGCAGGGACACAGGCTGAACAGCTGCGGGAAAAGTAAATGTGCTCTCTGTCTTTTCATTTTCAGGGGAGTCGGGATAACTGGAGAGAGGGGACGTGGGGGTCAAAGCCCCGAACCCCAACACCGTGTTGTATTTAGGTGGACGACCTACATATTAACAACAGGGAACACAAACAAAACAAAAAAAAAGAAAGGAAAAATGATCTTACATACCTTTGGCCAGTGGTCCTCATTGGCTAGCGTGAAAAAGGAAATGATGTAGCACAGAGAGGAAGTTAATATAAAAGTCACAAGTGGAAAGACAGAAGCAAAGATTTAAACATCTTTTAGAAATCTTTAAGTAGAATTTTGCAAGGAAAGAACATTTAAAAGATGTCTTTCAGAAGGAAATAGAGATAAGCTCTGTAGAGGGTCAAAGAATTATTCCCACAAAAGCAGCATGGGGACAGTTGCTACTCATAAAAATGAGGCTATTCAGTTTTTAGGGGAAAAATGTTGGCATCAAAGCTCCACAGAAGCTACAATAACTACTGTTAAATCCTTTCTGCTGTTATCCCACACCTCCCTATCTTTCTAAGTGCTAGCATAAATCTCCACAGAGGTTAAATCCTTTATCAGAGGCCAATACTCACCACCCTCCTACTTTTCTTCCCCATTTTTTAAACCTCTCAGTTCACAAATCAGCCTACTGGTACATTTTTAAAATTAGGCTATCTAAGAACAGGTCTTGTTTTCTGACCCATAACTAATATCAGTTTTAATCTATCACTGGTCTTCTACTGTAACCCACTCCAAATTCTGTCTTTCTTAGACTTTCTCAGCCAAGTATGTTTGATTATGCACAATGCCTAGATACTCCTTTAGACTATCAGATGCGCAAAATGTCTTCATACAATTCTTATAAAATTACAAATGCAAAGCAAGACAGCAACAAACCCAGTATGCAACCATCATTTCTGCCTTCCTTCTCCCAGGTAATTTATAGATTTGTAAACATAAAGGAGTTAGGATCTAGGAATAATTCCCCAGATCTTATGTTTACAGATTGTCAGTCTATACCTATTAACATGCTAAACCTTGCATTTAAGGTCTGGATATGTTCCAGCATTAAGTATGTCCTTGGAAATGGATTTCTGCTAGTGATGTCCACGGGTGAAATTTCTGACATGCTCAGCACCATCTATAATTAAACTAAAGCTCTCAAGGGCAAATGCTTACAAAGGCTTTTCACTCAATATATTGCTGTATTAAATTACAAAACAAAGGTATACTTCCAAATCTTTTGTCAATTGAAAACATGTGCTACTAATTTGGTGCTGATGCAACATAAAGGCTCACTCACAATAGGGTGTGATGAAAAAAATAGAAAGTATAATAGTCAGTTGCAAAAACAAGGTAAGAGAGTATCAAGTACAAATGCATACAATCATTTTCATTGATACCGTAATTGTTCACTATAAGGTCTAAAATAAAATTAAGAAATCATTACTAGAAGAAGGAACATTTACTTATCCACAGAGTAAAAGCAAAACCCCTCTATTTAAAATCTACATCACATCATTAAAAAAAGTACATTTAATGTTTTTAGGGGATAGCAGCAGAGACACATCTTTTATTTAAAAACAGCATAGCTGCAGAAGTGTCAGCTTTGCCACACTGTCTGCTGGACTGAAAACATGGATCAAGAACAGAATTTGTCAAATTAATATTTCATCTTGTGGACAAAACCCCCAAAAGATAATGGAACTGGTCAGTGCTAGGTGAGAGACTGGTTATTTTTTTTTAATCTGATTTATTACTATTTTAGACAGAAAACTTAGGATAGAGAAGGTATTATGAGTCTTTAAGGACTGTAGAAAATCATCAAAAATCAGGTAAACATTGTCAGGTAGGTGAGGTCGATGCCATGCACAAATAATGGCATCACATTCTCTCCCACACTGCTCTGCTTCACCTGTTTCACCATAAACTAAGTCTTAAAATTTTACCTGTTCTACAGAAGGATTTCTTCTGCATAGTACTGTATGCCTATATGAAAGATCATCTCTCATTTTAGGACAAGTGGCACTCTGGTTGCAGTTAAAGTGCTTAGTGTGAGCATGATAGCTTTTCTCACCCAGGGCAAGTTCTTTGGAAGGACCCATCCCTATTCCCAGTAGGAAACAAGGCTTTTGTCACACTAAGTTTCCCCTCCTATTCAGGGCACAGATGCTTTTCCCACAACCACTTTCTTCTTGATAGTAACAATACAATCTAGTCATTAACAAGGGGATCTTTACAGCAGCTTCATAACTAAATGATGTTCAAACATCTCACATTTCTAGTGAATATCTAGTGGATTGGGTGGGTTTTCTTTGGGTTTTTCTGAGAGTGAAACTGAAATGAAACATTGAGCTGCCTAATAGATCTTGCCATGCTAATCCCTAGAGGTCATGGTCTTTGTCTACCATGGAAATTTACTGGACAAATGAAGTACTGTAGAGTCCTTCTTGTTTTGCTCTTCAAATTGACATGGGGACTACAAAAGCAGTGTGGAGGAAGAGGCACTGGGCAGGGAGACAGGTCTGGGTATACCTCACCTCTTTTACGTGTCCCGGGATGCATTGTGCTGTTCAGGTACGTCACTGTACTCTTCTTGCGCTGCAGGGAACAATGGAACAATTTCTGTTGGGGAGCATTTCTGGCAATAACTATATGCAGTAGCTGAGGAACAGCACAGTAAGTACTAAGTGAGATTACTGGCTTTTGTGTTTTCTGAAGCACACCTTCAGAAAGGTTAGCTTTTTTACACTGCTTCTGATATCTGAACTGCTTCAGGCTGCTATGCAAGCAGACCAACACACATTGCCATTTGATGCCAGGTTTATATAGGAGAAGGCCGAAAAAGATACAAGTACTAGAAACACCCCAGTGTATTTACTATTTAAAAATCGGAGCATTGTGTCATTGCAATGGCCTTTTGAACTATAAATGATAGCTTGCATTTCTAGTTAGAACTGAGAAAGCTTACAAGGTAACAAGATGTTAGAAAGACACTCAAGATCAGAATGAAAATACCAGCTTCCCCCAGCAAAAAATTAATACCTCAGGCTCAAAAACGGCTCCACTGTACACTGGATTTGCTGTTGTTCTTCTTTTCCTCTCTTGTCGCTTACTTTGGATTTCTTGTAAAACAAAGCATTCAGGTTAGAAAACAATGGATCTCAGAAATTATATAAAGTCCACAGAATTCAGTTTGCATGTGAGAAGTGCTGCAAAGATTTCTACAGAACATCAGTCACGCTGGGTATAGGCAACTGTGTTATACTTTTAACTTCTGAAGGTTGGAAAACTAACAGCTGACAAGGAATACAAATACAGTGCTCAAGTAACTGATTAAATCCTTCTTCTCACCAAGTAATCCACGACTAAGACACTTAAAACTCATGGTCAGTATAACTGGGATCTTAAAAAGTGCCTCTAGTAACCTTGCTGGTACTTTAAAATACAGTGCAGAAATATGCAGGTGATTGAAATGATAGGCTGTCTTTCAATGTATACGATTAGAAGTTTAAATTATAAATCAAATTATAATCCATTAACTCATTCATTACAAATTACAGTCCCATTAAATCATAAAATAAATGAAAAATCTAGGCATAGGTTACAGTAAAATTATCTGTGGTGTATCTTTGCTGATAGAGAGGTTGTCCAGAGGGCATTGGTATTACCACAGATTTCTACCATCAGAGCATACACTTTCTTCCCAACCTCTGCTCCACTGCATAAATAACTTTATGCTTTGTTTCAAGGTCATAAGAAGAACAAAAACATGCACAACAAACTAAATTAGATCAAGAGTACAGACATCCCAAAGGTACTATTGTACAAGAAAATACTGCATTTAATACAAGAAACATTTTGGAATCCTACTTCAAATTTAGAATGACCATGAAACCAGGAGCTGAACAACCAAACTAAGACATTTTTCCTACCTTCCAGGTGGTCATGAGTAACTAGTCCCAGAGACACCATGAAGGCAAGTTTCTGTGAGAGGGAAGAAAAAAGATCATGAAAAGTGCAACTGTTAGGATGAGTCATTTATGCCCTTTAAAGGTAGCTGACCAGTAACTAAGCACCAAAATAATTTTTAGTGATACTTTGCTTCTATAAATCACTTTTCACTCATGCATGTCAAACTTCTTGGAAAGGACAGACAGGAGTCCCGTTTCCTAGATGGGAACCTAGCCCGAGATACTGGGAAATACCCATTGCTGATGGTCACAGAGTTGGCAGAGCTGGGAACAAGAGAGCAGTTTCTTTACTTCCATTCCAGCACTGAACTGACAACACAGTTCAATTGCCAGAAAAATATTGCTAGTTTAAGATCATTCTCCATCTATTGTGAACTACAAGGAGCCAACTCTAGCTTAGATTTGCTATTTGCTAAAGGCTATGGGTTTCTTAGAGGATTCTAATTTTAATGCAGGAAATGCAGAGACATGTAAAAATCAGAATTTTGTTGTCTAACTGACAACAGTTAGAGCTCACGCAACAGTCAATTTGAATCCATCTATGGAAATAAATGTAGCAGAGCATTTAGCTGTAATAAGTTCCAAAACTCTTTCACCCCAAACTAAACTGGACTAAAACACAAGCAGAATGTGGATATATGTGACTCTTTCCTTCCTGCTCACCAGAGTAGAAATATTTTATAAAGGAAAACAGACATTTCTTCAGCTTTGAGAATAACTTCAGAGTCTAAAACCTCAAAGGAGTGGAAATCAACTGTGTAATCTAAACCCCTGTTTGAAGGAAGTATCATGGAGAAATGACGATCTTCTAACTTACAAAAGACTTAGAAGCCAAATGCACTCCAGAACTGAAAAATGCAATGCACTGCACCTATTTAGATTTTTTATTCTGTAGCCTTATCAACTACTGCTGTCTAAAAGGAACATACGGAATGTTAAAGTTAAGAAGTCTTGAGGGAACAGAGGGAAAAAATATTTTCTGAAGGACAGTGTCTTTTTATTTTTCTTTTTCTTAATAGAAAGCTCTGGGTATGTTCTGATACCTGTGGATTTTCTTCTCGTTTTGGCTTCGGTGCAGCAGGTGGAGTAACTGTACGACTTTCTGTTTGCTTCTCTTCTGTTTCCACATGTGGTTTAATAGTCTGCAAGAAAACAGTGTTTCTCACATTCAGAGATAAGAATGACTTTTTTTACTTTGACTATTAAAGCAAAACAAATACTTTTGCAAATACAGGAGAGAAAATGTTTAAAGTTGACAGTGTGCTAACAAAGACTTAATTGAGGAATCTGATGCAAGAGGAATGTTAAGTACGGTTTTTTTCATTTAACAAAGAATGAAACAGCCTTATCGCCAGTCCATTACCCCACACAGCCACACAAGATAAAATAGTAATTTTAAGAGTTAACTTTGTTACAGAAATCACTGTAATGTATAGGAATACCAGACACTTCAAGAAAACTCATACCATCAAGACTTCCACTTAAAAACCTGCCACTCTGCATGGCACATACATTTTGTACTTCTCGCTCCTCAGTCTTTGTATTTCATAGAATTAGGAATGGCTCAAAAACCGTCTCTCTGAACTCCTCAATGCCAATGTTTCTGAAGCCTTTTTCTTTTCTCAAGTCATAGATCTTCTGCATGACATTCCTCAGCCTACAGCATGGATGTTGAGGCTATAAACTGAGTAAGGTGAGCCACAGACAGACAAACTTTTCCCCTTATGACATGGAGAAATTATACAGAAAATTTCATGTGTGATTGAACCACCACCCTGTTTTTCTGTAGCTGCCAGTAATTATTCAAAGAGCAAATGAATATTGCTGAATGGGCATCAAAAGTCAAATATTGTAGAAGTACAACTTCACATGGAAAGGACACACATTGCTGAGTAACCTCTGCAACAGTCCTGAGGTATGCAAGAACCTACTCTCAAGATTTCACAAGCAGAACTGAGCATGAGCACAGCTTTCATGCACATGATTTTCACAGTCTCCATAAGTACTTCAAAAGCAGAAAGAAGGTAACTTCAAGGCACATTAGTCTAGGGAAGAGTTATAAGTGACATATATACTACTATTATCTATATAAATTTCATAAATATTATGTTATAGTATGCAATATAGTATACAATGTTACACTATTACTAACATACAATATATGAAAGAGTTAAAAGTGAATCAGAATATTGCTTTACTTGAGCAGACTGGCAAGGACTCTCAGTTGCAATCCACACTGACTTAAGTAGCGACTTCTGACTTACAGAAGGCTTTTCTGGAGAAAGACTTTAAACATACAGAATTTTCTGGTTCTGAAGGTCTCCTTTCCACTCATTCAATTTGATTTAGACACAGGGAACCATCAGACTTCAGAAGCTGAGTGAGACTATTTTGCCTCCAATCACAATATTGCAAGATCAAGGGATCACGGAAGAAATGGCTACATTTATCTGATTAAATATCCCTACAATTTTGTGCAATTTTTGCCTTTCACATAACCACCCTTTGAAAAACAAAAGGGCTTGATAGGAAGATGGATTTCAGCTTGTATTTGTTCTTCAAGATACTAGTCAAACCCTGAAATGTAGCCTCCTTATGAACTACTGATGTTTAAACAGTAGAGGGAGCATAAAAACACTGAAGCAGGAGAAAAAGGTGCCAATGGCTCATATTAAAGGAAATGGTAACATCCATCCCAAGAGCTGCAACTCATTCCATAATTTGTGCTGCCACTGGAACATTAATGTCTCCAGTACCCACTGAAAACTTCTCCCTGGCTGTTGTCTTTTCCACACTGGCACAGTAAAGCAATAAACCCAGTACCTCGCATTAGTAGGCACTTTATCTGTACCTGTTTTTCAATGTTTGGTTTGCTGATCTGTACAGTCTGAGGCCCAGCGAGCCTGGTCCCCGGTGCTGCTATCACGATGCTGGTGAGCTGTGCCATAGGGAAGGTTTTGGCTATGGTTGCTGTCTGCCCGTTAACTACGCGAACTGGATGGATGGAGTTCTGAGAGTTGGGTAAAGAGGTGGGTGTGAACTTTGTTGTCAACATCACAGGCCTCTGAATAAGCTGAGGAGCTGCAAGCATTGGAGGAGGTGCAGGGGCAATAGGAATGTTATTTTGGGCAACTGGTTTAGGTCGAACCTGCAGAAACAAAATAAGAAAAAGAAAAAAATAAAACCCAGAGATTTGTATATCAGTATTTCAGATCAACTTTTCACTAAGTCTTTCAATTCATCCTGTATAATCTGCAGGAGGCTGCTTGATTTTTTTTAGATAACGTCATTTTTAGCATACTGTCCTAAGTATGTTAAGAGAAAAAAGCACCACATTTTCAAGCCTACTTACATAAAACCCATCCATAACATTTGCATATATAGTCACCATCCCTGAAATGGTATTTGGATGCACAGATACTTATACAGAATGTTTACTGCCAAATGCCTTATCTGTATCTAAATTAACATCTTGGTTTTACAGGCCAAAAAAATCCATGTGATATTTACAGGCACAGCTGAGGCGCTCGTATTAAAAGTGTTTCAGGGCTTTGTAATGAACCTCCAAGAAATTATGAACAGTTGACTGTGCCCTGAAACAAAAAATTATTTTTTCCAGCAAACACCTGTTATCTGTCAATTCTAAATATTATTTAGATACCTGCACAACCAACCTTAATATACAAAAAAAGTGACAAGATTACATATTAATCCCTTACTGAAAGTGCTGAACATACAGGTAAATGCAACCATTTCTCTTCTTTCACAAGAAAGAAAAGAGCCACAAGAACCTTTCAAAACTCCATCACCAATACTTGCTTATTTCCTGTCTCTGTTAAGTTTGTACTTTAACAATGGACTTAAAATATCATTGCATAGTACAGAAGTAGAGCACATTACTTTAAAAATAAAGCTCTTTTTTTTCCTTAATTGATTCCTATCTACCTGCAATACTCCATGAAGCATTTTTCCATGAAAAACTAGGTCACATTCCAACAGATCTCACCATACCCAAATCTTAATCAAATATCAGCCTTTTTCCTTTTTCACTTTGCAAAAGATTTTCTTTTATTCACGGCATCACATACTTCATACAAATGAAGTAGTTCATCTAAGATACTATCTTTTTTTACATAAAGAAACAATCTGTGTCCTCCCCAAACCATGAAAAAAAAAAAAAAAGAGAACCACAAGTTTTACTACTCAGCTGAAAACAGAGGTCACTCTCCCTTGCAATACAGAAATACTTGGGAATAATCTAGAGATATATGATTTTTTCTTTTTTCACTCATGAGCAGCAAGCAACAATTAGAGCAATTTAAGGCCGTGGGTGATGCCTTGATTTTGATGACACCTATTCCATAAGTTCATTTCACTTATTGCAAACAAGATCATATATATCATCATATGCAAATTTCATAACTACAAACTCATACAGGTGGAGGGTGGCTTGAGGAGGTCACTAATTTGACCTCCTGCTCCGAGCAGGACCATCACTAAATGCAGATTGGCTGGCTCAAGGCTTTGTCCAGGTAAGTCTTGTAAAACTTCAAGGATGGAGCTTTCACAACAGGTCTGGCAAGCTTCTTCTGCTCCTAACTGTCCTCAAGGAGAGAAGTGTTTCCTTATATGCAGTCTAAAACTTCCTTGTCCTCATTTATGAGCATTGCCTCTAATTTTCCTGCCAAGCACCTATGCCTCTACGCCTCCAGCTTCTTGTTTATTTCCTTGCTGATACTGGAAGCAATGCTGCTGTTAGGGTGTCTCCAAATTTGAAAAGCCCAGATTCCTTGGCCTCTCCTTACAGGTTATATATTCCTGCCACCCCAAGCTATCTTAATGGCCTTCCTTCCCATGCTCCATTCAAATTTATCAACCAGGGATTCCAAAACTGCAGGGTGTTTATTGGACTCAGTTTTATGATTTCTGAAGAAAGGTGGATAATCTCTTCCCTGAATCTACTGTCTGTAATCCTGCTGGTACAGGTCAATATGCTGGTAGGTTTCTTTGCTGTTGGGGCACATCACTCATTGAGCTGCTGTCAACCAAGACCTTTTTATCTGCGCAGCTCCTCAGCCAGTCAGTCCCCAGCCTGTATCTGTGCAGAGAGTTAGTCCATTCCAGGTACAAGACCACCTTTTCTTGTGCTGAGGCTCAAGAAATTCCTGCTGGCCTCTTCTTTTATCCTGTCTAGGACTGTCTGCATGTCAGCACTGCCTTGAAGAATATTGACTGCACCCTCAAATTTGTTATCATCTGCAAACCTGTTGAGGATGAATAGTCTTCTCCAGCACATCAGCAGTAAACACCACACAATGTTCATCAAAAGTCTCTTCTATCTATGCTATAATTAAGTTCCTCCTTCTATTGTTTGTTCTCTGTATACTCACCTGTGGAAGAAAATTTGGACGAGGCGTAAGTCTGGGAGGAGGGATGAACTGCGGCACTTTTATGGGCTGGGGCGTAGCCTGAACCTGCTATAAAAACATGAGAAAGCTCAGTAAGAGGTAAGAGGAAACTTTAGCTTTGAAGTTTTTCACCAAAGTCAACATCCTGAAGGTACTTTTAGACCTGGTGTCCTCAGTTTTCACTCTGTAAACAATTTTTCATAGCAAGAGGTTCCTCATTAGAAAGGTATTAAAGACAGAACTAAACCTTATTTTCTAGATCCTACACACCTTGCTTCATAAATTGCAGACATATTTCATTTTAGTTCAACTGTACTAACTATTGTGCTCTGCAATCTAAAACCATTTCATTTGATGATAATGAAAACTCGTGTTTGTTTTAATCATTAAAAAATAGCATCACAGCAGACAGAAGATAGTAACATTTTGATGTTCAGTTATATGAGCTATGGTCTTTTCATAGTGAATGACACACAGAAGAATGAGAGAACATCTCATGCAAATAGCAAAGGTTTGGAAGTTACAACTCTTTCAGCAATATTAATGACACTCTGAGGGGCTCTAAGTACACAACTTGAAATTTTCAAAAGTAGGCCATTCATTTGAAACAATTAGGATCTGATTTTAAGGAAACCTAAGTACTTCCCTGAAAGGGTAACTGAAATCAGCTGCATGGAGCTGCCTCATGATTAACCACTGAATAGCACTACCAGCTACCATGAGTACCTGGGGAGATTCTCTGAAATTAATGTCAATGTTATTTCATACCCTCCTATATTTCTGTCCACCCACATAAGATTGCAATTTTCTTCAAAAAGGTCTTGTACTGATTAATTAGTACTTGGGAAAATATTCTGATATTTTTGATGAAATTTGCTATAAAAACATAAATCATAGACTACTATTAAAATAGAATTACCTCCTCAAATCAAAGTTATTACATAGAGAAATGAAGTACAGACACAAAGAACAGATAACAGTGGTGCAAGGGATGACACAGGAAAAGAGAACAGTAAAAAAAACTCCACTCAAATAGTCTTCTCTATTCTGATCACAAATATATGCCTCATTAGGAAGCAAAATTACTTTCATCTGCATTAAACTGTATATTAATAAATAGAGATAAATTGGATTTTGTTTAATAAAGCCATAGCCTTTACTTCAGAAGTGAAATGTCCCTGTCATGTTGTTACATAATGCCTGGTTTCCAGACCAAGAAGCCTATATAATCGAGTTCTGAAACACTGGTTCTTTTATTTCTAGGTGGCTAACTATTCTGGAAAAGACTCTGTGATGTAGCCAAAGCCCAAAATCTGTATTTCCAAAATACATGTTTTTAAAGAAACAGCATCTGTTTATGGGTTTGAAAACGTGCTGAATGAAGACATGGTAGTGGGCAAACTTGAGGGATATGTCTAACATCAGAGATTTTATCATGCAAAGGGAACAAGAGATTGACTCAAAAACCCCTAAGACGAAGACCCAAACTGATCAAATGAAGAAAGTCTGACATCTCCTTTGCCTAAGACAAGAGTAAGAATTCTGCAGAGCATAGCCATACAGATTCAGTAAGGGCAAAGCAATCACTACTGCTCCATGACTACGGTTACTAACAGGGGAAACTTTACACAGAGGTGATGACAGCACTGATTTAATTCTATAAAGCAAAACAGTAATAACAACCCACATGGAGAGAAGATGTTTTTCTTATAGACTATCACTTTAGCAGTGTCAGCTAGTGAAGACTCACACCATGTCCCTACTATCCTCCTTTCTGCGAGAAACCCTGACTGTTTATTTTTTTCCAATAGCCCTCTTGTTAACCAAACCCACACATATCTGCAGGGCAAACAGATGAAACGCTTACCAAAGTTACTGTGTTTTTTGTCACTATTTGGACTGCCTCAGCTCCTGGCCCAGTGACCTTATTTGTTGTCTGGAGGTTGACTGGTGCACTCTGCGCATCAGTGCTGAGGACTGCTTTCTGATTGTTGTTGATAGCAGTAACCATGGCAATGGTAGGTCTCTGACCCACAACAGAGGCAGGCATGGTCGCAGTTGCTGCTTTCAAGACGAGAGGTAGTGTCTTAGTGGTGATCATAGAAGCTGTAGTTACAGTTTTCTAAGGGAAACAGAAAATACACTGTAAGAGACAGAGACACTCTGTATCAGACAGGACGTGGGTTGGTTAGTCAGAAACAATAGACAGCATGAGAAAGAAAAGCCAGCTCTGAGCCTATCTACCTGCTGTTCAGACAAGCACATTATCTTATGCCTCTGAAAACTGGATAGCTAGAAGCATTCTCATCTGAGGCACCTCTTTGGTCTGTTTTAATCACCTGCAGCATTGCAGATTGAATCAAAACAAATTCCTGAGAAAATTACAATTAAGTGTTAGCAATGGCATATGTATTTTGGATCTTTTAGTTTCATATTATGTCCAAACGTGCACTGTCAATATCAAACATTTAAGGTGGAGGTTTATGAAACATTGCAGCAAACTAGCTTCTCAGTGAGTAAAACTCCTATTTCCAAATGGAAACTGTAGTTACAGTGATCCTCACAATCAGAGGAAGAGGCGGGAAAACATTCATAAGTTGGTTTTTATAAAAACAAAAAATACAATTTTTATTTTGGGCATCCCAGTCTCAGCTTTTATGATACATACAGTTACCCTGTATGGAACTTTCTTTCCTAAGAGCATCAGTAGGGTTGTCCTGAAGTTGTAAGAGCTGGCTGTTAGTCTGCCCAGCTGCAGGCAATTAAGTTTAACTTCTGTGGAATGGGCTAGTTTTGGAATATGTGTTTGACGCCATGATTACTCTTGGGCTGTTTTAAAAAGAGTGGTTTTGAATCATGTAACACCAGCATTTATCTGAAATGCCTCAGCACATGGTGCCCAAAATTCCAAAGTTGACGCAACTATCATTTCACAGTTTTGTTTTAAAATACACTGTCTTCTAAGATGCTGAGGCAAATGGACTTTACAAATCTCATTCAAAAAGCAGCAAGGTGAGAGTCTCCATATAAAACCAGAACACAATGCAAACAGAAAACTCATGACACATGACACTTGACAGAATGGCAAATGATCTTATTTCTTTTCACTTTGGTGTAAAAAATCCATTGCACCAACAGCACTTCATCTTCAAAACTTTAGTCACATGATCAAATGCTCTTAGTACTAAATAGCCACCATTTCCTCCTGATGTCAGCTCTGTGTTCTACAGAGGAAAACACGGAAAATCAGGGATCAGGCAGTCTTTGTGTTCTGAACATGCCTGATTTAGACTACTTGACTTTAATCATACAAGACCTTTATCTTTTTTCTAAGAAAATAATATATTTCCAGTTGAATGCTTCAGTATTTTCACTAATACTCTTCCCTTAAACAAAAACAGAGTTTACTTTCACACTTCTAATTTCATAATAATTAAACTATGTCCACTAACTGTTAATTATGCACAAGTGTGAAAAAATTCACTGTGTAATACCAAATCAAAGGATAATTTATGCTTCAGTTTTATACATTTATGAAAAATCCAGACATAGTTAAATTGTCCTTGTTGCAACACAATTTTCTTTACTTTTAATCTAAGATCTAACAAGCTTATCAACCTCTGCTGCCCCTTCCTCAAAGCGAGAGGCTCCATTCCCATAATGCTTAACATTATTCAAGCTTTTCCAATGAGATGTAGCGTGGTATAATTTTCACAAGCATTACATTTAACCATAAATGTTTTAAAGAAAGGTGTAATCAATCATGTAATGCAAGACTGTGACTTTTCCAAGGAGTTCTACTAACTCTGCAAGTACTCAGAGTACAGCTTCAGTGAGAAGATCATAGGGCTTGAATATCCCTGTTACTTTGCTGAGCATTATTTAGATCACTTATTCTAAAAAGTAGTCCATGCATTAATTCATACTGAAGTTGCATTCATAGTGAGTCTGCATTATTGCACATAATACTGCAATAATATGACCTTTTAGCAGGCTTGTTACTTACGAAAATTTTAAAATACTTTCTTACTGGACATATGTATATTAAAATGTCACTGTTAATTATGGCATATATACCTGGATTCCTAAATTTGATTGCTCTGAAAACAATCTCTGAAAAAACATTCTCTGTAGTGACACAGCCTAGAAAAAGTTGTTATTTACAAAAGCAGGCATGAACAAACTGTTCATAGAGAAATAAAGTATTTGACCTCTCTTTGCCGAAAGAGATTGAGAGACAGTAAGGCAGAGGCAAAACCTTAGATGCAGAAACAAGTGAGGATGCTTCACTATTTTAACAACATAAATAAAACCAGAAAAGTGTTACAGATAAAAGCTGGCTTATTTATCCAAGGGACAGGACAAACTGCCTTCCAATTTGTAACTGCTTTCCAAGTACCACTGTACCACGTAATCGAGTACAATGTCAGAAGAGTGTAGCAGTTATTTGACTGTTTCGCTAGAGGGCTCTTTAACTTTGAACAAAACCTCTGTTTTTACAACCCAGGAGATGACCTGGAAGTTAATGAGTGAATTCAAAGTGTGGGATACTGAGAAACACACAAAACTGTGATGCTGTTCTCATGTTTCCTGTCTGAGAATCAGAGATCACTGATACAACAGTGATCCATTGTTTGCCTATAAATACCTTAGGACATAGAAATATTTACTTCTTTATTCCACTTCAGCTTTGATATTGATGTTGCTGCTCAAAATGCATTTTTCTTCGTTAGGTTTGCTTCATTTCTTCAATGTACTTTTCTCAAAACTACAATTAGCTAAGCTTCACAAATGCATTTTAGAGTGCATCCAAACCCACTTGCTGAGTTAACAAGAGAACGAACAGCCCAACCATTTCTCTCCCCTCTGCTTTCAGAAAAAGGGAAGATGAGAATCACAACCGGTCAAAGCTGTGGGTGTGATTCACTGCAATGTGCATAAAGCAAACTTCATAGGTGAATTCTGTCATCTGCCTATCCAGGTAAACATGAGCTCCTAAGATTGCATCAACAGGAAGAAATGACTTCATATACACTTCTTCTTACAGAACACCTCCCTGCATTTTCTAGCTGTTTTATTAGCACACTTTTGTAAATTCAAATATCTGAACAGGAGAAACTTGAAATTCCCCTCTTAAGCAAACCACTTTCTCTGTTGAGTTCTGGGATTATGTCTCTAATCCTATACTGTACTGAAATTCAGTTCACCTTCCCAATAAAGACCCTATTTTCTAAAACTTGAACTCTGCAATTAACACTGTATACTTTTAGAAAAATCTTTGAAAATTCAGGTAAGTATTATTTGGTATGACCTACATCTGTTTAGAAAGAACCAAGCATAAAGAAGAAGGAACTGTTTTCTTGCGTTTTGTTCACATTTGTAGAGGGCATTTTGTTAGTAATTTAAAAATAAACGATTTTAACCATATCCCTCATACAGAGTGTGTAAAGTATTTACTGTTTCTGGAGACCTACTAGGTATGGTCAGACTCATTCATGCAGCTAGGGAAAAGATAGGCTCATTTGCTAAACTTTCACTTATTTTTAAGAAAGGTGATACGCTGCCACCCTTGTTTCCTGAGGGGTTATGATTCAACTTTGAAACAGTACATTGTTTTTTAAACTCTGATTGGAGATTTTTGCCAAAAAACCCAAAAGACCCATATCTGCATATTCATAGAAGAAGAAATTAATTTGGCACACTAGCAGGCATAAGTGAAAGTTTGCAGTTTTCTCTCTGCACTTATCCTTTTTTTAATTTTCAGTGAGCTTCACCTTTAGTAAGAAAAAGAATTGTAGCTTTTTACCTGTGATCCTATCACGTTTGGAGAGGGTGCCGTGGACTGTTGCTGCTGTTGATGGTGATGTTGCTGTAGCTGTTGTAGTGGTTGTGGCTGTGGTGTCTGTAGTTTGTTTTCTGACTGTGCCAATGGCTGTATTTGAAATTTACTGTCTGGCTGTTCCTGCTTCACTATCAAATTCTTCCGAAGCTGTTCCACCACTCTTTTCTACCAGATAAACAAAATCATAAACAGAAATGATGACAGTTGTTTAGCTGCATGTACTAGAGAAAATAATAACACCTAAAGATACATTTATTTAGTGTAAATAAGGAACTGCTCAGAAGTTTAGTGGGACTTCTCTTTTTGAAATTTTAAGTATTGGTGTTATCTAATAGGCACAGTCTAAAACTGGCCACAGACAAGTATTACAGCCCAGCAAAGTGACCTCACTGCTCTTGTAGAAACCCACTGACCAAAATTCAGCCTATTCACAAATCACTGCAAGATCTCAGAAACCTGCATTTATATGATTCTGCATGCTTTGACATCTTCAAACACACACACTCCTAAACAATGACAAAAAAGAACTTTGGGTTGAAGCTTCCCAGCTGACTTCAGGGCAATAGGCATGCCATTTTGTACCAGGCATTGAAACTGAGTGAGAGACAGTCAGTGCAAAGTGGAGATCAGGAAGGGCATGGATGCATGGTCCTTCTGTTCAATATTATAGTCACCTGAAAAAGAATCAGAGAGCACTACCTATAGGAGAAGAAAATGACACAGATCTATTTCTTCCAGCTTAGGGGCTTCATATTACATTTTAGTTTCCATTAAAGTTTGAAATTATTTTAAAAGAGGTTTCTTCTCCTGGTAGCCAATGTGCACCTTTAGACAGTAAGAGGATTTAAGAGCAGATCAGGTGACTTGCAGCATGAGATACATGTTATCTGCATGGATAATAAGGGATCACAATTTATGTTCCTATTATACTTTAGCATAGACAACAATGAAAACACTGCGTGACTTTTTTAACCTTCTGCAGGCATGACCAGAAATGGACATTTTTACCTATTCTCTAGCCACCCCCAAATCTGGACAGCTTTAAAAAGATTTAGCTATATACTCAAGCCCCCTTGATCAAGAGTATATGCACACTCCCAAGAAGCTACCCAACAAGGCACTCTTTGGAAGAGGACAATGAAGTCAACAGGCATGGGACAGGCTGAACCATGAAATATCTGGTGGAAACAGGAATGGTCAGGAAACCTCTACCAGAGCCAGGTGATGACAGTGGGTTGCCCTAAGAAGTTGCATTTACATGAGAAATAAAGTTAAAAATAATACAACCACTTTGACAATACCAAATGCTTTGATTTTTTTGTTTTGTTTTGAAGCACTAGTATTCAGACACAGTACTAAACATAGAGATGAAAAAAAAAAAACCCAAACCAAAAAATCCAGCTATTTGCTACATCTGGAAGAATATTTTTTCTCAAATTTCATTCACACATGGTTATGAAATTCTGAGCTAACAAAATATCTGTTTTCTTAATTTTGTGGATATACAGTAGACTTATGATTTTAAGTATTTTGCTTATGATGAGCTAATACAGCACAATGCCTCACACAGTGAGTATGTACCTCTAGCCCAGAAGAACATAAAAAAAGGGCAAGTTCCCAAATTGACAGATTTGAAAACTGGAACCTTAAAAAGCCAAATAAAAACCACAAGCAACAAACCCCGCATCCCTGTTTCATAATGTCGAAATGCGTGAGCTCACATGATTGACCTTTTAGCAAAAGACTGAATTCAGCGACTTGAAGGTACACAGGAACTGCCTGGCTTCTACAAAACCCACAGCCCTGGCTGAGGATGCCTGCTCAGCTTTGACAAAAGAAACACAGGCCCAACCTTGCTGAAAATTCAGGGAGTTAGTAAAGGACAGCAGTCTGAAGGAACTATTTTACCCTGCATCCAGTGAAGTGCTAAAAGCTACCAAAGCCTAAAAGCTGTAAACTCTTTGCTCCCTTCTGAAACAAGGATAAAATAATAGAAGTGTAGAGGGCATTTCTCTAATTCAGATATTTCACATAGTTTTAAATGTCCTGCGTCCATCAGCTTGCTCATATACATAATAACTGACCAGTCATTTAAAACTGCTTTCTGCAAAGATCAACCATGTTAACATGCAAATCAAAGTGCAGCGTCAGCAGGCAGATACAAGAGCTGAAAATGCAGCCAAGGTGGGGGAGAGGAGAAGGCAGCAAAGTAGGAGAAGAAATAATGAAACATACTTAGAGAATACCTGCCAAAAAATGGACTGAACATACACTCCTCCTGCACAGGAGGCTGAAGAATTACCATACCCAGCATGAACAGGAAGGGAGTTTTTGTCTTCCACAGCTGCAAGTACGAATTTCAGGGATAATGATGCTCTTCTACTGATTCCCTGACTGGAGGAAATCAGCAGCAATGGCTCAAGAATGAATTTCCATCTTGTTCTTTACAATGGGAAGAACATTAGTGAAAAGATAAAAAAAAAAAAAAAAAGAAGAAATAGAGAGAGGGGGAGGCAGGCTGAGGACTCCTCTGCCATACTGCTACAACAGGACAAGAACCAGCAAGGAGAGCAGGGGATTAGGAGCGAGGTGAGTCACATGGCATTCACACACTGCCTGTTCCACCCCCGGGCCTGAACCACGGCCTGCAGAGATGGGTAAAACAGGACCCAAGCACAATTTTGTATTAGTGCCTTGTGCAAAAACTGATGCTCAGCATATTTGGCACAAGATGGATAACGTGAGTGGAAAAACGCCGTTGCTCTGGAAGTCTATGCTATCCTGTTGGAGGCTGCTGAGAGCTGCCTGGCAGCAGCATATCCTGCCATCCATATCCATTATGCAGATATTAAATTGGAAGAAACATCTAATGCTTTTAAGATTCAGAGAGTAAAACTGAAGTTTGCGCTGCATGCCAATTGCTTACGCAGTTTAATAAGCTGCTTCTACCAACTGCCAGTAAAAATACCACATTGAAACTACTGAAATCATTTTACTCTCTGCAAGATTAGGGATTATCAAGAGAGACGCTCTGAACAACACATTTCAAAGTCCATAGCTGAATTAGCAAAACCAGACGAATTTCTCGGGGTCGCACCTACACAGGAACTAGGAGCAGATCTCCCGTTTTCAGCGCCACCCTCTGCGTCTCCCTCTCACGGCACAGCCCACGCTGCCGGACTCCGCCCGCAGCGCCCGGCTCCTCGGCATCCTGCGGGAAGCGCTGCTCTGCAGCGCACCAGCGCCCAGCACGAGTCTGTCTGCAGCGGCCTTAGCGGAGCCTCCTTCCGTAGGGAATTGAACGGGAGGGTGCCATGAAAGAAACTCTTGTTTACTGTCAAACTTCATTAACACTGTGTTTTAAAATTGTTCCTCAGTTATTTGACTGTTCTTAATCAATTTTAAAGACAGTTTGTGCTACAGAAAGTACGGTCTGTATGACTGAGATTTGCCAAGGCTGATATCAAGTCCTAGCTGCATATCTTAGAGACTGAATGCCAGTCAGATTCAGGTGTTCTAAAAGTACCACAGAATTCTCAAGAAATATTCCTAATTCTTTAAATGTAATAATTTCCATTTTTCCTTACCATTCATATTTAAGAATATTTAATTTAATTCTTATTGACTACTTCAACATTTAAAATTGAGATAACTCAATCACAAACACATCATCATGCACACAACATGAGTTTTCTGCATGTCTTAAAGCTCTAGTTCTCCTCATATTCCTAGAATAGTTTATTTTCCTGCCATAATATAAATGTATGAAAAGTGTTTGTCTTTCAAGTTTAGGGAACCTTCCTCAAAACTGAATGCCAATCCTCTCTTTACATCCATGATGTGAAAGAATTCAATTAACTCATCCATTCTTCTGAACTGCATTCTACCCAAAAAGGAACTGCCAGCCCTATGCAATGGTTACTATCAGACCACTTCCAAAGCCATTTGTTGAACAGTGCCCTGTAAGCACACTACATCATCTCAGAGCTCTTGCTGTCTTGACATCTTTATCGCTAATCTCATCAGGAACCATTCACACTGCTGAGTTCAGAGCCTGAGACATCTTATATGACCTTCCTTAAAGTTAATAATTGCAATCAATATTGTGACATTTTGCTATACCACTTTCTCATTCATGCCACAGGCCAGATCCTAACACAGCACTGGAAGATTATTTTGGTTTGATTAAGCAGAAAATAAATCTTCTTGATCACGTATCTGTGCCAAAAGACATCTCTGTGCTTTATATAAAAAGTATATATAGTATAAAAAGTAAAAAAAAAATATATAAAAAGTACCATGAGTATGTTTTCATAGGATAAGCAAAGTACTTGGAGCAAACTTTAGAGTTCAAGGTTTTTATCCTTATTTGTAAGCATTATTTCCATTTTAATTGGTCAATCAAGCAAAAAATAGTTCTCTGAGTACATCTTGCTTCTAAATACTAGATCCTTGATTGTATTTTGTGACACATTTTTCTCTTATTTCAGGAAACATTTTCAGAAAAACATCCATATCTAAAGAAAGGTCTGCTTTTAAACTTCAAAAATCAATAAAAATTAAAATATAAAGATATTTTAAAAATGAGAGAGTAAACTAGCATACTAAATAACCTTGCAATGCATGCATTTCATATCACAAAACCAAAGCTGATGTGGTTTGAGCTGCTCAGCTGCCTGCCAGTGACATGCTTTCCTGCTCTCCCAATCTCATGAAGTCAGCTATTATGGATCCTCAGTTATCGGTGCCCTCCAATGAGCAAGATGTTCTCTGGGATATAAAAGCTGCCTACTGCTGTGAGTGAAATGGTTAAAAGAAAGCACTGATTTCAAGTATGCTCCAGCTTGGAAGTGGGGAAGATGGAGGGAATTTCACTACTCTGCAATCTTCCTTTCCAGCCTCCCTTCTCTCTCTTTATCAGTCTTATTCCCAGTCACTGCCCAAAGAGAAAGATACCAGAATTTCCATGGCAGAAAGAAGCTACAAGATTTTAGAGATGTGGTACAATTAGTCTTTAACCTGCAAAGAGGGTGCATTCTGGGAATGGAATTTGAGAATGAAAAGATTACAAGTAAGGAGAGTAATTGTGCACTCATTTACTGCTTTAAGATGGTATCTAAAATTTAAAATAGTGAAAGCCAATTATAGAAATTGATGACGCAGAATCTACACCAGTAATGAAAAAAACCCTTTTGTACAAACCAGCTTGAATTAAATTCCATTGAAAGAATGATCTAAGGACTATAGAAATATTTACAGCTATTTCTGTAGTTGTATTCTATTTTTATGGAATTCTGTACTTGTGGCTGTGCTTCACTTATAGCCAGATCTTTTATCAACTAAATCTAAACCAACTAAATTAGAAAATATTTTATTTCCAGAAAAAAAAGAGTGATATAATTTCCTACTTCTTAAAGGTGATCAAAATGGCCCCTATATCTTTCAGTCAGAAAAGGCTCCCCCTGAGGCAGAGGTGCTTGAATGCTGAACAGAAATGTAGCAGTTGGACTGGGAGGCCACTTCCACCTTATACTCGAATGCCTTACTGGGCATCATTACTGAAATGTGCCCTATTTCCTTTTATAGCTGAAAATCCTTAGTTAAAATACATGGGTATCTAACCTTACCCAGTCAATGGCTGCATTGCAAACACTCCAGTAAGGGTCCCAAAGAGCATGTGCTTTATTCAGCTCACAGAAAACACAACTAAAAGCAGCACAAAGACACGAGGAGTTCTGCACATCTAAAAGAGGTTGCAAGCATGTGAGGGCAACTGAATGCTTCTCCTGCCTCTGCCATGATGGTCCTGCGGGATGAACTTACACTTAGAATACAGATGGGCACTAGAGATGAACCACTTAGTTTTGGAACTCCCCAAATTAATGAGTTTGCTTTGCAGTCTTAATATCTTTAATACAATTTCTGACTATGGCATCTGGTACCTTGTGTAAAATGGAATTTACATAAAACTTAATTCCATAAAAATCTACTTTAATGTTATGTCAGATAAATATTATTAGATAACACTGGCATGATGTGAAAGTCATTAAAAATGCCGGTAGACTTATCACAATTTTATTTTAAATTAATTCCTATAGGTGTAATTCTGAAACAAACACACAGTTCAGACATGAACAGAAATATTTTGAAAGACATACTGAATATTTCCTTTATGATAGAGAAACAACACTTAAAGCTGCTAGAAATCATTCAGAAGTGGATTATGACAGTTCTGAAAATAATGTTCATTCCTTAATTCTTAACAGGGGAGAATGCTTAATATTTTTTTAATTTAAAAACATAGCTAGAATTATAAATTAAAATTGTAAAAAAATAGTTGTTGTGCTATTCTGCTTTATGCGACTTCTTGATTGCTTTATTTTCAGTACCATGTCTTTTACCATTTGTAGCACCACAAGACCAATAATTTCTGGAAGGGAATGCTGTACCATGAAATACCTTATGCATCACTGTCTTCTTGTTTTAGAATATTTACTCTTGCACAAAGCAGAGCACAGAGAACGAACCAGTATAGGCAGCACACATACAATGTTTTCCTGCAGCTTACATATTAACTAAGTGTAATATCAAGCTTCTTAGCCCAGCATGTATGTTAACAGAAAGAAATTTGCAAGAACAGCAACAATAATTAAACAATGAAGGAATTAATGAATGGGGAATTAATTGTGTCACAACAGGCAAAACAGAACAGGAAAAAGAATTAAGCGCAGTACTTTGAATTTAATTAAGGAATAATGAAATTAAAGAAATTTTTTTTTTTTAATTTGACTAGGTTTGACAAAGTTTGTCTTGCTTTAGGTTTTTCTCCTTTAAGAAATACTTCCAAGTACAAATACAAACTGGTAAAAGGATATGGGGACAAGCTCAACATGAAAACACTGAAGAAATTAAAGAATTAAACTGCTGACTACACTGGAAAAGGTGCTCATTCTACTTTTATCTTGCCCATCTTGCTGTTCTACCCCCATTTTTTCTGTTTCATGGTCAATAAAAAAACATTCTTAAGGGAAAAAAAACGTCATCTAGACATAGTTTCAGAAATGAAACAAGAGTCTTGTACTTCAATGTAAAAAAAGTCTGTATGATCTCTAACTGAACCTAGTTTACTAGAAGCATGTAACGTGGTCTTGTAAAATCTGTCATAGACTGAAACCTGCAATATAAAATCTCAGAACAAAAAATACTGTGGATTTTTATTCTTATGCAGGAGAATACACAGGAATAGCTACCCCCACGGGAAAGCCATTTGCATCTATACACAGTAGCTGTTTACTAAAGCTAAACACCTCTGCCAGGCCAGTCCCACTATTTCTCTTCTCCTACCTCTGATTTACCTCATAACATGACATCCTTTAAACTGAATTTGTCTGCATTAAGCAAGCAAAGTAGGGCAATTTAAATAAGTAAACTTATTTCATGTTTTAGAAACAAACAACCTAAAGAAGTATACTTTTTAATCTGGTAACTCCTCATATTTTGAATAACTCAATTGGAAAGGATAGTCATAAAATAATTTTTCAACATACTACTGCACATTTTAATGTGCACAGTATTACAGTCCTTGACTAAAATTTAGTCAGCTTCAGTAGGGTTCTTGTTCATCCTACAGCTATTCTCATGACTGAATCACACCTCCTCTCTTCCTCATGAAAGAAAACACACACAGTTCATGCTCGTGTGCCTCATGCATGATCAGAAATATCAAGCAAGATGACTAGTTTTACTAAAACACAGAATAGAAATGCATTCTTTTGTGAACAGAAAGATCTGGATGCTCAAACTCTATCATAAAACCCCCTATTGATAACTCTGATTTTGGTAACAGCATCTAATATTTCCTTTCCACAGTTGCTTTACAAATGTCACAAACTAACACCAGCATTTTCCCTGTTGTCAATTAAATACTGTTTGATGCCAATTCAATGAAAATGTATCACTAATAACATCACATTACAGTTCCCTGGTGGTCTCTACTTCATAAGTGGAATGAGTTTTTAGAGCAAAAAGTCACAGTTTCACCTCACTCAAATGAGAGATTTTTCTCTTCTTCCTAGAAATTGGAACAGTATGTCAAATACAGGAGTTCTGTTCAGCTAAACATACCTGCTGTCCTATTCTCTTTAGTTAACCAAGGACAATCAAAACAAAGAAAAATGCCTGCTTCACAGAGAAGACATCAAATTAAATCATTGCAGAAGTTCCAAACTGCTGACCTTCAATTGCATCAAGGTTTGTGGACTCTCTGAAGCAAACTCTCTGAAAAACAAAGCCATGGTTCTTCCTTGCCCTCCCAATTTAAATGCTACGGGGAGAGGAACTGTGTTTATTATCACTAAGTATGGCAAAAACTACTCAACAACTGAAGATTTGCTGAACTACCACCATCTTAAATTAAAACACCGGAGAACAGGCATTTTCCCAAAAGAATGGAAAGCTCCCTTTTTCTTGAGGGATGCAGAGGTAGTGGAGGCAGTTCAAGGAAGACCACAACCATAATCAAGGATCCAACAAACTACACTGTGTAATGTGAAGCTTACAGAGGCTCTGCATATCCAGTTTATTGAGAGGCAACTACTCACTGAGTACAGATATTTATACACGAAGAAATCCAATGGCAGGAGAATTTTTACTTTCTCTGAGAAATGTAAAATGATGCTTCTGTATCTGCAAGTTGAGGGTAGACAAATTCAACCAGGAAATAAGATGCAGATATGGTTAAATGCTGGACCAGCCCAATATGAGAGGTAATGGCTTACCATGGTTTAAAGTCTCTAGAAAAAGGGTATACAGCTTTCCAAAGGAAATTATTAATCTGAGTTTTGGAGCAGACTCTAAGTAGATTTGAGGGGGGAGGGATCTGGGACTTGAGAAGCCTCTGCCCATTCTCCTCTCTTACAAGGGACAGTGCAAGTGACATCCCTGTTCCCAGCATGCTTCTCCAGCATGCTGGGAACAGTGAAACTACACATAAAGACAGCCTTACTGTTTAGAACATAATCATGTCCAGAGGCACAGACAATCAGATATACTCAAGGTTCTTTTTTCACCTTCTTCTGAAACAGAAGATTCTGGCCATAGGTAGAGAAAAAGAGGCTAAGCAAAGCAAGTTTTTCTTCTTCCTTTGATTGCCTTTTATTGTATGCCTTCCTTAAACAATTAGATTTTTATTGTTTTTAGACATGGAATGGGAAAAAAAAATTCTCCAGGTCAGACTTGCTGAGATTTTTTTCCCTTCCACTGCAATGCAGAATGTGGATTGCCTGTTCGGACTAGCTGGGCAAATTTCCCCTTGCTGACACTGCAAGGGCCTTCAGAATATCTGGCAGCATAATCCAGCACCTGTTGTCTGAAAAACAAAGATGTGGAAGACAAAAATTTAGTACACTTGATACAAACCAAATTGTCCAATTCTTCCTGAATCAAAAATTAACTGTTCTTGCTTCCACCAGAACTCTTCTCTATAAAAGCTCAATGTCTTGGTATCAGAGCCCTAGGATGGTGCCATCACTTCATCCTGCAAGGTAGTGGTTACGTGATATGCAGACATGAAGAAGGCACAAATTGCACACAAAGATGTTTCTGACATCCAAGGATACTTCACAGGACAATGGATTTGAGACCTACTATATAACTATGGGCAATATCCTGCATGAAAAACGTACTAATAGAGTCCACATAAGGGAATATAAACATTCCAACCCATAGGTTCATACTACTTCTTCACAGTGTGACTGCTTGTTCAACAGTTATACTGTCATAATTTTAGACTGTTAAACCTCTGCTCTAGGGTTTATAAAAGATCAGAGCACTTGTCACTCTCGGTGCAGGTAGAGTGAGATAGAGTGGTTGAGCAGTTCATTCTTCTTTCTAATTACACTCCATTAACCTTCCACATGAGAGCTCCCCTGTGCTTTCATACCAGCAGCACCAACTGGCTGTGTTTGATAAGGCTCAGCAGCATTTGCAAGACCAGCACGTGGCACGGAAGGAACAGCTCAGCTCGGCAGCGCTCGCAGGAGCTGCGCTGGCGCTCTGTCACTGAGCTGCAGTCAGATTCAACTGAATTATACACACATGGACACCAGCCTCACCTTACCCGCTTCCCTCACAACTCCATCCCTTGAACTTCAGAGATACGTGATCTATTAGAAAGCCAAATGCAGAACTAGGGAATTATTCACAATGAGGAACCCAACAGTTATCAGACTTTCACCTCACTGCAAAGACCTGCCAAGAGAAATGTATTTAGGGCACTAAGGCATGCAGGGCAATAGAAAAGAAGTTGTTACATTATAATTAGATCACGTTAGTGTATGCAACCAGAGTACAGAGAAGGAAAATTACTTTTGAAATTTAAATCTTTTTTAAATGCACTTTCAGTATCTGGGGTTGTTTGTTGTATGTTCTGAAGACCACACTGCTTACAAACAGCATCATATTTCTCTATAACCTTTCTCAACAGTGACCACATAAATGAAGCTTTTCTAAAAAGACAGACTTCTTCAATTAATAATGTATTCTATGGGAGTTTTAAAATCAGTGCCAGGAAAGCTATTTTCCATGTGCATGAAGGTAGATTAGCATTTGTGTATACTGAGTAACAGTGTCAGCACATGCTGACACAGATAAAAGGGAAACAAATTTGGAAGGAGGGAGGAGGGATTGTAAACAATCTGGAACAGAATCCGAATTATTTTAAAAATAAACGATACATTACAAAATCTGCACTTTTGAATGATATTTTACACAACCCCTTGAATTTTTTAACTGTTTTAAATGACTTCACAACCTAAAGTGGTATATGGAACTGGACTATATAAATGAGGGATGGCAATACTCTTTTTGCTATTAGCTCCATTATCCTTTCCCATGCCTCTCCTGTTTTTAAACATATTTTGATACTTGCATATGCATGAATCTCCATAAATAAATATAACTTACTTCTACTGTAAGTTTCCCAACCTTCAGCTAATATTTTGAAATGACTGCTGTTTTCTAAGACTTGGTAAGTTTGAAGAGTCTGAAACAAAATCTGTTTGTGCTAAAAGCCAAGCAATGAATCCAGCCCCTTCCAGTCCTTGTTCAGAATGGTTCAGGAATTTTATTTCAGAGCTCTAGTGCATGTAGTCAAAGATCCTCTCCAGTACAAAGAGAACAGAGGTGGTTCTTCTCTTATAACAGGAAGGTAAATACTGCTACTGAACCCACCTAAAAATAACCTGCAGAGATTTGGTTTACAAGGGTGATCATTAAAGGCCATTGGACTCACCTTCTACATCTATAATAGATTTTGGACCTCCCTTCTCCAATGTTCTTAAATTTACTCTAAAGATGCCAATTCAATCTTTAGTGCAATTTAACTTGTGCCATCTAAGCCTGTAATATACGACAGGAATTCAGAATTCATGGATGTGATCAACCACAGTGAATCTAAAACTGTCAGGCTACTGAGTTTGCTTCAGGAAAGCTGAATAGACAGAGGACAGTTCTTACCTCTTAAGATACACTTGATCAAAGTAGGAACACAAGTATCTTTTTAACAACAATTTTTTTGAAGAATAATGAATGATCTTGTCTGGATATATTTGATATCAACAAAGTGCAAGATTAATTTTGTTGGGTATAATTTCTCTACTAAATATCACTCTTAAACCTAAACATTTGAAACAAACACAATTAGGACATTGAAGAAATTTAACTACAGCATCCCTATCTCCTGTTCTGTAAAAATCTATCCACAGGGCTTCAATGCTATAATGCAATGAAATCTTGTTTGAGCTAGGATTAAAATTTGTCAGACTAGGATAGCACTGAAGGAAAGCAGAACATTTCTGTGCCACACATAGCTCTTACTTCTGTAAAAAAGAATTTTACATATGAATTGTACCCAGTACCTCTGTAACTTGTGCTCTCATATTTTTTGAAGTATGTGCTAGAATCATGACTGAAAGCTCAAAAATTCCTGGCTGTAAGCAGCTAGTGCTGAAACTGCTTTCAGAACTGAGTATTGCAGAAGTGCTTCCACTTCCTGGAGCAGTCAGCCATCGCTGCTAACCCCATCTGGAATACTGCTTCCTGAGAAGTGGGCTATGCTCACCTCTGAAGAATGCAAAATTGCAGCTGATTAAGACTTTTTTAACTAACCACCTGAGAAATGTACCTCTTTCAAACTTTTTGGTAATGTTTGTTATTTTCCCAACATCTCTTTGAAAATATTTCAAAAGGAACTATTTTGGCTCTACACTGTCTTATTATTCTCTGTGTACAGAAGACCTCTCAAAAATAATCCAAGTACCTTTCTTTTGTATTATGTTGGTGGAGAAGATTTCTTGAACATTTGGGGAGCCCATGAGGTGGGTGAATAGACCTTTTAACTCAAAGAGGTAAGAAAAAGAAAGTAAGCTCTCCTGTAATTCCTCTTTATGCAATTCTCAACAATATATTATATGTGGTTTTAGGGAAGTCCAAGATTTCTTCTGTGCCACTTCAGGCCCATATTAGATTTAAAAGGCAAATTAGTTTGGTTTTTTTTTTTTTTTAAAGATTAAACAAAAACATTAAACATATTTTCATCACATAATGAAGTGCAAGATCTTTTTCACACCATATGTTTGACTTGCTACATACTGCAGAGAACATGCAATGTATAACTGGATAAACACATTTCATTCTACAAACTGGTCTGACAAGCTAAACCTGCACTAGGAAGTATCAGACAGTCTTAATGAAACTCAGAAGTATTATTTCATTGACATTCACTGAGCACTTCTTGCATGACAATTCAGCTGCGAATGTGGAAGCGTTAGCTCAAAACCCACGGACCTCTAAGAAACAGCATCATTAGGTCTCTCTCATGTTTCTCTAAAAACACCTATCACATCTGTCTCTAATAGCTGTAAATCACAAAACAGTAGTCGTTTGCCTCTGCATGGTTTCACGCAGATGGATTTTTTTTAAAGGAATCACATGTTGCACTTTTGAGAAGGACTGAAAGATTACAGAAACCTAGCAACTGAAGCACAGGTTGTTACAGCAAGCCATCTTGCTTTGTGTCCACAGGTCTGGTAACTTTACCCATACTGGGATCTCAACCTCTTATTATGAACTCAGAAAATTAACTTAAAGCTCTGTTGTCTTCGCAACAAGAGTTTAATTAAAGTTTTATACGTGTAATGTTTACCCTTTTAAACTTCCGTTTATAAAAATAAGCCCCCATGTAATTCTATTTCTCAGATAACCTCCAAAAAGTCAGAAGATGAAAGGAGCTTCAATATTAGGGAGCAGCTTCTGTGGAATCTGAGGTTGAGGGGCTATTAGATGAAAGAAACAACATCACCAACAGGTTATTACAGACTGAGAAAATATTTTCCCTCACACTACCCCTGAATAAACCAAGTTGATGCTGAAATGCAGGGCTGTTTTAGGGAAACAAACTTCAGGGTTTGTTTTTTAACAATAAAACAGGCCACATATTCAAGAAAATAGAGCATAATTATTTGTTTGTTTCGGTAAAACTATCCTCTATTGTAAAACATCTGGAGTTGAGACAGCACGTAAGCAGAGGAAGAGGCTTTTAAAAGATCTATCCTACACATGCAAACTTTTATATCACTAAATACATGCAAGTGCATGTAAATAAATAGTGACCTAGCTTTACTTTGAAAAAAAACCCATCATGACCAAAAGCTGAGAAAATATCAACCAATTATAACAAGAATGTGCAATAGGTGTTGTGGAAATTAAAACAACAAAAATCAAACAAACAAAAAAACCCCAACCAATTAACATGTAAACAGAAATACTTGACTGTGCACTGTATAGCCAGTAATAATTATGAGCCCAGTAGGACTTTCATGGCAATTGTGTGGAGGATCATATAAACATGTTTGTGCTGAGTTGGTTAGAGCATGGTGCTAATAATGCCAAGGTCACAGGTTCAATCTCTGTATGGACCATTTACTTAGGAGCTGCACTCGATGATCGTTCTGGGTCCCTTCCAACTCAGGCTATTCTGTGACTATATCAAAATCACAGTAAATCCAAAACACGTCTGTCAGTTTGCACAGGAAGACAGTCAAGCTGTCACTGATTGTGAGGAAGCTCAGAAGACAACAAAGAGCAATATCAAAAAAACAAAATCAGGAAACACAGAAAAGAGTAAGAAAAAACAGGTTCACACAAGCAAAGAGCATTCACAGACAATGTAAAGCTGAATTGAAAAGTAGTGAAGTCAGACAAGCAAAAATTAGTCCTTTCTCATTGCCACAGAGGGCTTGTAGAAGAAAGCATTACATTTTATCAGAATGAGTTGAAAAAAAGGGCATACTTCAGTGGTACTAATCCCTTTTAAAGTCCCTTCTCACTGATATGTCACGCCTATGCCCAAAGGGAAGTCTGAGGTGACACAAGTAGTAGTGCAGGGAATATTTTGAGATTTCTTCAGTGCATTTTCATTGAAGAAAAAAGTCCATATTTCATTTATATTTCATATATACATAAGCAAGAACTGAGCAGTAAACCATGCTTGATTTAACCCCACAGATACACATTCTTAATGGTTTTTCCTATTTTGCTTCCTCGCTGTTAGGTTGTATGATTAGCACACAACACTCTGTAGGCCGAAAACCAAGTTTGCAAAGATCTTTTGAAATATTTAACATATACTAGCACTATGTAAACAGTAATAATAATTCAGAGGCCTTTTCCTACTCTGCATTTTGAATGTATTTATTATGAGCTAGAAAAATAATGCAGGATTGTAGCACTCTGCCTCCACATTTCTCATCTTCCTCTTCCAATTTACCAGAGCAATGACGAAAGAGGGGGGTTTGCTCCAAGCCTTTAACTCTTTGCAGCACAGATTCTCATACTGAATAGCTCTCTGAACTAGAGGATTCATCTTTTGCACAGGGGCAGAATCTCATTTCCTTAATCAATTTAGAGAAGATCAGAAGCCTGCCCAGTGACCCACATTGCTCGAGAAACTGCACCAGCAGCAGAGGCTATAGAGGCAGCTGCTTTCAGGCCAGCAACAGCATGCTCAGCATGAACAGACTGTACTAAGATTTTTCTCCCACACACAAAACCAAACTGTTCCTGTGCCCCCTTTGTGCTGACGGAGCCTGTCTCTCAGTCGATGAGCAAGTCACTATTTAGAAAATTATTTCTCAACCTATTTTGGAAATCCACAATCATGTACCATTGGCAGCACTGGCGAGTATTCAGCAGCGATTTCAAAGGTTCTTTGTCCTGGGGAGGAGACAGGACCATTCAGCAGCAAGCCGGCAGAACTGCTGAGTACACAGCTGGAGCGTACGTGGGGGAAGGGAAGCCGCGTGTGATTCTGCAATTATATCTCTTAAATGCACACAGATTTGAAGAGTGATCACTTGGCATTTCTACTATTTTGCAAGTGCAAACTTTCAACATATTTGCCAGAAGTATTTGGCTGTTTTTTCTTGTAAGAGGATAGAAGATCAGTGCAGAAGAACATTAAACCACATGGACATGCTACATAATTGGTTCTTTCAGCCCCTCGCAGCGCAAATGATTTGCAGTAACATGCTCTGATCTCCTTACTAGTTAACAGTCCAGTCCAAGACAAATACATCAAGAACAGATAGAGAGGAAAAAGCTGTGGACAAGATTAACCACACAAGCTTGGCTTTTTTACGATGCTCACATTTTTATTCTATTGCCCAGCTGCTAGATATTCAAGAGAAAACAGGGTGTAATGTAACAGCTGCTACAACAGGCCACAGGAGCACAGGTCCAGTAAGAACCCTTTCTGTTTGGATCTTCACAGGGCTCTCACTTGTACTATAAAGAATGTCACTTTGATGCCCTGTTTGCATTCCATTTTCAACAACAATGAGGAGGATGGAGGTCTACGGTTTCTATGACAACCCAGATGGGCCACAATACAAGATACTTACAAATGTTCGACTGCAGGGATGCCAGATCAAATTAAGCTAGAGTTTACATTACTTCATAGAAACTAAAATAAAAGAAAAAACCCAAACAAAACATGAATGTCAAAGGAAAGATGACATTTCCTTGGTACATTCCAAAAGATTTCTGAAAGTAGGTGGTAAAGAAAGGAAGGACTTTTCCCTTTGAAAATAAATAATATTGTCAATGCAAGTAAATTGAAACCCTCATTTGCATGAGTAAATGTTCTCATTAAAACTAGACTGCTGGAAAATTACCATCAGACATTAAAAGCAAAAAACAGATTCCAAAACATGATTTTATCAATTTACTTAATTCATTATGAACTGGCAAATTTGTAATCCATGTTCTGTAGGGTTTGTTTAATGCCACAACTTGCATTTTGTGATATGGTTCAAGTACTTGTTTAACCTGATATGTTTTTTTGTGACATTTTACAAAAGACATTCAGATGTATAAAATACCCCATATTTTACTTCAGGAAATTAAATTAGTAACAGTGAGTTATTTTAGTTAACATTAACAAAATGACAAAAACATTTAATATGTGCTCTTAGTAATTTAACTGGCCTGTTGTTACACAGGTGAGGTGATCTTACTTCTCAAAGGCATTGATTCACTCAATGTCCTGGGAAGGCAACTATAATAGGCCAGCCAGTTTAGGCAAGAAGAGTAAAATGTCTTCTGAAGAAACACCTGTAAAAGCTTTCCATAAGATTTTCAGATTTGACATATAGAGAGATGATTCCCAAAACAAACCAAGTTAAAGAATTTCTTAATAAATGTGTATTTTTAGGCACATTCTTTTGAAAAATCTTCTGCTACAAGTCAAAGTACTGTTTTTCTATTCACTCTCTGTCCTATTCCAAATTACTCTTCATTCTCTCTTCCAAATTAATCACCAGGCAGTTAATAACATTTATTCAATATGTGATAGCCAGCAAAGCTCATATTACAACAGATAACCATAGACTTTTAGAGACTTATGTTCTTTGGGGAGAGGAGAGGGAAGAGAGAAAGGCTTAACAGCTGTGCCTAGTCAAAATAATCCAAAATTAGAGGGACTGTAACATTTAAAACTGGAACACAGAACCTTAAAATCTGGGTCTGTGCAGCTGTTGTAACACTTTATTTAAAACTGCAGACACTCTCCCTTCATAAATCGTTCCTCTCTGTAGCACTGCTACCCAGCACTATTTACAGAAGGACTCCAGTCTGGCTTGCAAGTGCCACCTCATCACTCAGGAGCGCCTGGCACGGCCAGCTGAGAACAACCACCCCTCACACGGCTCGGAGCTGCCTGCTGGTACCTGAGCCTCGCCTCCCGTTCAACCCCCGGGAGGAGCAGGGACCCTGGGATCATGGAGCTAGAGAGTGTGCCCAAGGTGGGCTCTGAGACACCCAGGTTAGCACCTGCCCATCACCTGCTCCTCAGCAATCCTCTTATACCCCAACCCTTCCCGTTCAAAGCCTGTCCCCCAAAAGCACCACAGCCTGAGGCTCCAGGGGCTCTGTCTCCCTGCTGCTGACAGGCTGGCACGTGGCACGGCAGGCTGAGGCTGAAGAAAAGCTGCCTGCTCTGCTGTCCCCTGACTCGTGCAATGGCACGCGGAGCCAGGGAGACACACTGCGGTGATGGCAACAGCATTTCAGGAAAGAGTGATTCAGGCATTTGCAAGGGGCTTCTGCAGAATGACCCAAGTGCCTCAGTACTACAGGGTGAAGAGCTGAGGGCTGAAATGACACATCTATTATAAAAATTAAAATACCTGACAACTCTGCACAGCTAGTGGGAATTAGCTGCAAATGACATATTAGGATGCAGAAATGTTACTAAGGACATGGAGAGGCTTGGCTAGCCTTAAACTCAGACTACACTGCCTAAACTTCAGATACACAGCTGGGGCTGTGCTCCCACATCATATATAACTGCTACCTGTGTTTCAAATAGAAAGACAAGAAACTGCATAATGAAAAAGAGAATTTATAAAGTGTTAATGCTTACTAAAATTTTAACAGTTTAACAGGAAGAGCAAAATGGACTGGAAGTAAGCAGTAAGGAGCTTACAGCCTTTAAGTTGTAAGGGATGGTAGTGTTGCAATGAAGAAGCTGCTTGATGCCATACAGTTGAAGTGACTTTAATCACAATTTAGTGTAAGTATCAACAGACTGGGACAAATAACCAGGCAAGTGGGTTCCTCTCACAGTCTACTGCCAATCACATACTGCACACATTTCAAAGCATGACATTCTACTCTGCAGAGATACTGCACAGATTAAAGTTGTGTTTGCAAGTTGCACAGCATCTGCTATTGCACTGGGTTGTTCAACTATAAATTTCAGCCAAGCACAACAGCATAACTGATTAATAACCCCTATAAGGAATTCGTACCTAGGCTGGTATCAACTCTTCTAATACTGTAATTTAAAAATAATTTCTTCTACCATCAACAACACAAACATACTGAGTAACTAGTGCTCAGCATGTGCCCTGTCTTTACAAATTCCAGACAGTTTAGACTACTTTACATACCTAAATACTTTTGCTGCTGCATTTTCTTCAAAAATCAATTAGAGTACTAAACACTTCTGCTTATTGTTTTCTGCTTTTGTACTTTTTCCCATCTACTCAATTATACAACGTATGTGCACACTAAAACAAATATATTCTCCAAAACTTTCATCTACAAATGTTTCTGTATTAATTTCTAATAAAATAGGGTCAGAATGATATTCAGAGTAAGAAATCTGAATAGTGAAATTTTGGCAGTAAAAAACAAGCACTGAAAATAAACTCATGCTGTTCAAACTAGTGGCTGCTCCATGCATCTCGAAGAATTTGCACTCCAGGATGTTTGCACTGTAAGACTAAAAATTTACTTTTACAGAACAGGGAAGTTAGTAGCAGAAATTCTGACATCCTCAAGACCTGGTCTTCAAAGAAATGCCCTATTTAATGCACAAGTAGGTCCTTTACATTAACCCAAATCTTCCCTCAAAAAAAAAAAAAAAAAAAAAAAAAAAAAAAAAAAAAAACCCAAAAAAACCCCAAAAAAACCCAAAAAAACCCAAAACAAAACCCAAAACCAACAAAGTACTAACTTTTGAATTTTTTTTTAAATGAGCTGAAACTGCTACAAAACAAAAAACACATAAACCTCACAAATTTACCTTAGAGAGAATTTAAAATAATGCAAACTGCAAAAAACCAAACCATACTAAAGCAACCCAAAAATAAACAAGAGGCATCTCTTCTACTGCACTTTTTCTCATGGCCAAATGACCACCATGGCTAACAAATCATCTAGTTGTTAATTCTGTTTTATAAAACTTTCTTCTTCTTGGAAGATACTGAGAAAATTCCAGTTGCAACGGAGTTTCGACCTTCACTTTCTAAAATGCTAACAAAGCAGAGAAACCAGAAGCTTACAGGCAGTGACACACGTCATTAGAAAGGCGCAGGCTGCAGGCGCTCACACGCAGCCGCCCGGGTGTCCCCGAGCGCAGAGGCTCCGTGCGGCCCAGGCGGGGGCTCCGCGGCCGCCGGAGCCGGGAGGGCACGGCCGCCATCTAGCGGGGACGGCGGCCGTTCCGCCTTCCCTCCCTCCCTCCCTCCCTCGGCTATTCAGCAGGCGCCAGCGGAGATGAAACTTTGTAGCAATGTAAAAGGCACACCGCCACTGTTGAACTTAAATTTCCAGGAGTTTTTCCCCATCTCAAACCACACCTAAAGCTGTCTGCAGTGAAACTGAAGTACTGCTGTTACGCAGCACAGTTTTCATTCACGCTCATCTCCTACCAAACCTGTTCTAGATTTAACTCCACAGTCAGCTCTAAACATCTCTTGTGTGACATTATTTACTCTTAATGCACACTATGGCGTTTGCATAGGCTCTAACAGAAGAGCGAACAAGACTTTTGAGGCTTCCATCGCCAATCCCATTCCAGCTGCTGTGCACTGCTCCAGTGGGTTCATGGCAGCTGGAAAAAGCCAGTGGGAGGAGCAGCCCAGGCACCCCACCAAGACAGGGGCCCCTTCTCCTAGATGTGGCACAGCTGGCACATGAGCTTGGGTACTGCTCACTGCCAGGCACAACCAAAGCTGAACTTTACATCCACTCTTAGACTTATCCACCCTCGTGGCCAATGGAGGTGCAGGTGTTCAGCAAAAGGCTTTCAGGCTCCTCCAACTTAGAGCAAAGGCTGGTCCAGTTTCATCTGTCTTCAAACAAGAAGAACATAACCAAAACAAACACACACACACATATATAAGAAATGTGAATAAACTACTATTACAAGAAATCTGGCTCTGCATTTCTCTGAGTTATACCAAAGTATGATTTACAAAATAACTGGATATTCTGCGTTGGACAGGATCATTGAGTCCAACTTTAAGTGAAGGGCCCGTACAGGGATCAGCCCTGCAACCCCCCCTTTATTGGCACCCTGTTCTAATCTGCATGACATATGAGGATAGATGCCTGATATGCCAAGATGCTTGAAAACAAATACTAATTTCCCCATGCTCCTAGCAGCAATCTGCCCGGCCACATCCATGCACACAAAAAGTTTCACACTTAAAAGCAGCAGACACCTCTACTGCTGGCCTGACAGCCAGGACTCTAACAAGCGCCACTCAGAGATGTGTGCCAGTGCCAGATGTTCAACACGTACTCCAGGCCTCTCCAGCATCACAGATTTTAATGTTTCAGATCTTGAGCTAGTAGGTGCTTTCAACATGCAAAGCCACAAAGCAGAAGTTGAGAACAAGGTTGTTCTACAAAATACATGGCCTTAGGGAACATGTGGTGAACTCTAAGGCAAGGAAAGCTCACTCACTGCTATTTGTGTTTCTGTTCAGTTCTAACATTTTATTATTGAACATGGACACAAACCATTCAATCTGTCAGGGTGACAATTTTTTTGGTTTTTTGCCTTATAAATGAATTAGCATAGATTGCACAAGGGTATATCTTCAATATCAGACATGAAACACAATCCCAATACAAAAGAAAAAAGACTCACCCAGTCAGCATTTAAGTAGGCAGATCAAATCCATATATTTGACTGTCCTGCATAAAACCACAGCTCTAATCTGGTACTTCTACTCAAAAGAGGAGGAGGTTCTAGGAAATCCAATGCACATTCAAACATTACTTTAAAAATAGCTGTACTTTTGGCAAACACACGAACAAATTGCTTTTGTTACTTCTCCCACTATTCCATAACTCCATCAAGACAGAGCCATGCTGAGAGCTAATGAAAGGCCCTTGTTTCAAACCTTCCTGTAATCCACTTGCACAAGAACGAAAAGTATCATATTTATTATGATAGCCAGTAGCAAAATCTGTTGTTGGTTGGTTGGTGGGTCTTTTCTTAGTTTTCTTTCATAAATAACTGTCAGATTAAATACACATGAATATTTTCTAAAAAAAAAATCACCATTGACAAAAATACCATAACTGAAATTACATGGACACACAACAGAAGACAGGTGCTGGAAATTTCACTTGCTTCTCATGTATTTTGATGATGTCCCACACACCATATGTTGCTGTGTGTGGAGGCTGAGGCACCGCCCTCCTCTGTCCCAGCCGCTCTGTGGGAGTAGGAGCCCAAGGGGCTGACGGGTCAGCAGAAACTCCAGCATTGCAAAGAACAAGAATTGATTTTTCTTAACTCCAGAGTTCTGAGATTAATCTGCTGCTCCCAAACTTTATAAATAAAACAGTTAAATGCATCCAGGCACTTAGAAAAACTTCTCCTTTCCTCTGACCTGATGTTTTTGCACTGTTTGCAGGGGAAAAAACCACAACTGTCAGTACAACTGTTTCATACACTAGAGACTCTAATCCCAACTAGGTCTACTGTTTACATTATTAAGCAAAAAGAAGCCTTTAAAAGTTGGAAGAGCTAAGTTAAACTGATATTGGTGAATGCAAAAAAGATTGAAAACATCAACCTTTTTATCCTTCAACTTAGGTTTGAACAAGTAAGGAGGAATATGCTACAAAAAATTCAAGATAAAATTAGAATCCTGTGAAAAGGATGTTTAAATAAGGAAAGTGCAAGGATGAACTTAGCTAAAAATAACAATGTAGTGATTAAGAAAACTTATCAAAACACATAGAATCAAACAAATGCAACCATTTTTTCTGTTTCATCTCGACAAGAACGTTTCTCTACTTAAAACAGAAGCACCTTTTTAAAAAAGTGTGCAAACAGAAAGAACAGAGGTTTGAAAAATAAGAAAGCCAGATGTTGAACAGAGCACTCTACTAAATTGTTTTCCGGGATACTGTTGGAAATCACTGATTGAAGAGCCTTACTCCAACAATCTTGTTTCAGGAAGCTACCATTTTTGTTCCAGTACATTACTGACTTTCTGAGGTGTTATTAATAATTTAACTTTTCTTTTAAAATTACTCATTAATATTAACTTTGTCTAAAGTCTTCCTGGAACCTAATACTTTTAAGGAAAATGAACCAGTAAAAATACACTAACCACAACAGTTAAATAAAAGAACACATTTAATTTGAGAAATAATCTACTTGCTGTAAATTCACTTTCCACAATTCATCCTCAGCTATACACCAATAAAGCTGTACAAAAGATGTTTTTAGCCTTCACTTTTTACACCTAAGAGAAATGAAAAAGCAACGGCAACTTACCAACCCAATCTCCTTCCCTACTTTTGCTTCCTCTAGATTAATAGAGAGATTAAGAAAGCAAAAACTGCAGTTCAAACCACTGTATATAAGGCTCAAACCTAAAAGGATAGCAAAGTAATTTGTCACCACTTGCATGTGAAATCTGAGGAATAACTACTAGTGAACTGAATCCAAAGGCATTGTAGGAGAGAAGGCAGTCTAGCTTCTGGAGCTACTTTATTCTTACTTTTCTAAACTTTTTTCCTATTGCCTAGTGCAGCAGAGCTCCACACTGTGGAACCAAATGCTTCACCCTGGCTAATACACACAGACTCAGTGACTATGCTGGGGCAACCTCCACACACTACACTTAGGGGGAGCTAACACAAAGGAAGTATTTACAACACCTGGAGTCCCATCAGTCCAAATCTGCCTAAAGGAAGTCCTGAAGAGAAAGAATGCCTGAAATCACATCTTATCCACACATGTAGGCATCTACCCACATCACTCGGGCAATGCTTGGCTGCATGTGTCCTTGTGGTTGGAGAACTTGCCCAAAAAGTGACAGATAATAATCATCTCCCCTTTCAGCTTAAGATAATACAAAAATAAATGTCCTTTCCCCAAGAGCTTTCTAAGCCAAGGACACTTCTTATCTTCCCTTCTCTAACTCAATGTAGAAAAAACCCCAAAGTTTACAGGGATAGAATGAGAAGGGAAGAAGAAGTATAAAGCAGAGGGATTTCTCCTCAGAGAGAATGCTGCACAAGCATCAGCATATGTTTGCTTTAATTTTGTGTTTAATGTCACCAGATACCATACATATGAAGTACTCCCATATAGTCTGGCTTATTGGGACTCCCCCCTCACCCTCTACTCCACTGCACATGAACTATAAAAATCCATCTTCTGCATTCATTCAGTCACTGCCACGTCTCCTCCCTTGGAGTGAACAAAGCTCTGCAAGACATCCTGGAGGCATATTCCGACCCAGACTCCACCAAGAATCACATGCAAGGGCTTCTGTCAGGTTTCAATTTAGTGGGAGGATTGTCTTAAAGCTCTACCTGAAAAAGCTATGTGTTACGTACAGGTTTCATCTGCTTCACTTGAAGAATCAATTAAGTCAATACTATTCCTCAGTCTTCTTTGGATTAATTTATTAACTTCTGTATCAAATAGTTCTAGCATTTTTATTTTACATTCTTCCTTTAACACTGTCTACAAAGCAATGAAAAATTGGATACAGAATGCACTGAAGAAAACTCTTAGAAATTCTCTAAGATCACAACTCAAATTCTGGTCTGCAAAACTCTACCAACTATAAGCAGAGAAGAACTGTATTGCAACATGCAAAGCATTAAATTGTTTAAAGCTGTTCAAGTAAGTCTCAGAGCCTTTTACCTTAAAAACATTTTCTACCCTCAGTTGCCTCAGGGAAAAAATTAAAATTATGTTGTTATTTGTGGATAACTACACTTTAAGACTACAAATATTTTTCCTTATTTCTTACAGAGAGGAAAAAATGCTACAAAAGATGACAGCTTCCAGCAAATAAGCACTGTCAGATGAGTCCAATGGGTTTTTTCTTATTTGCATTTTGCCTGTAACAGAGTTACTGAGAGCTCTCACCTAACACATGCCACTAACTGCTGTTTCTCCCCTCCAAAAACCTTCTTTCCAAAGCAGAAAGCCAAAGCAGAAGCAGTAGCTTTAAGAAGTTACTAGAAAACTATAAGGCCTGTCTGTACAGAATGGCTGACCAGCAGAGCATGAGAATTCTCTCTGCCACTCAAGCTGAGGAGCAGCAGCTGCTGTCCCTTCTCAATCTGTACTAAATTTCTTCTGAAATGTCTATCATATCCATTAATTTTTTTAACCTCTTCTAAAGGACTTTTCAAGTCCTTTTTCACATTGAAGTGAACTTTATACAGTATAAACAGAATCCACTTAAATCAGCTACAGAATTCCCAAACCCATATGTGGACTAGGAAAAATCCAAATGTTGCCTTTAGATAATTTATAGTACATTTATTGCATGTTTTGGATTGTGACACACACTGCACTAAGACACAGTTGCAGCAGAAATGACTGCAGTTCCCCAAACAAGGATAATGAATGTTTGTGTGTATTCATGCAGATGCTCTATGTAACTCCAGGCAGACAATGGGAAGGCAGTAGGAGCACCAACTGAATGCATGACAGCAGGACACCTTTTTTTTCTTCATCTCTAATAACCTGCAGGTGTCCAGTTTGCTTCTCATGGAGATGACAGATTACAATAATATAGCTCAGTGCAAGGCCCTGGCAAAAGTTACAAGACTTATCAGAACAATGTATCTGTATCAAAAGGACATCTCCACTGTGACAGGTTCCAAGTTAGAGCTACAAAAGAACAGGGAGAGCAAGCAATAATTCAAAATTAAACTTCCAGAAATATAGAGGCCAGTATTACCTATTTGAAAGTCAGCTCCTAGAGGGAATAATGTATTGAAAGCTTAGGCCTATCAGTGAATATCAACATTTTCTGAAGTTTGAAGTATTGTTGTTGATACATCAACCCAGTATTATGTTTTAAATGCCCGGTTTTGAAGGTCCCACATGGTATCACCTTTGTCCTTGATAATTAAAAATTAATATAGTTTCTTTGTGAGCACATTATGACAGACACATTGTATTGTCTGAGGGCTAGCAATTTTTGATTTTAAATAGTTGGCTTTTGCTTTAACTTCTTGAATATACACAGAAAAGCCACTTCACATGTTTTTTAAAGCCTTCTAAAGCATTTCTGGAGTGTCAGCATTCTCATTTGCCACTAGCAGCTCTTTCTGATGAGCTCAGGACTTCGGCTTCAAATCAAGTTACATCAAAATGACATCAGCTGAATATTAATCAGGGTAGATGCACAAACAGGTGTGACAAAACCTTGCTGTGACTAAAATGTGATATTCTAATTCATATCAACTCCCCCAAAGACTACCCATTTAAGTCTATCAATAAAAAAACCAGAAGAGCCTATCGAACATATTGAAATGACAGAAGTTTTCAGTAAAAAAGGCATGCCTTGTAGAATCATCCTCTTGAAAAATCAAACAGCAAAATGTAAACTATGAGGTTAGCATAATTCCAGTATGGAGAATTACACATTCACTTCTGGGTGCTGATGGCAAGGCTGTGGTTACATGCTGCTATTATACACTGCTACATCACTGAAAAGTTCAGCCTAGTTGCTACTCATTTCTTCAGCTCTGCTGTTTCTGCTGTGGCTGGAATAAAACACACACATGACACAGGGAAGGCAAGGAGGTGATCTACCAACCAACAGAATAGTTACAAGGTACAGCAACCTACAATGTTGCAGAAAAAGCACAACACGGTTGACCTTCGCTTTTAACATACCTCTCTCCCAGGTATGCAGATAAAGAGGTGAACATCCAGTGACACTGGATGGATAAAGTGACATTATGAACAAAACAGACCACGTGGACAAAGAGAGATTTGGGCAATGCTGTTGCATTCTGTGACTCCTAGGATCTGTATGTGCTCTACACTATCAGATGAGTTAAACTAAAATCTAAGGGTGCATTTTATTCAATAAGGTGCACAGGAAAGTTTCTGAACTTTTTCATTTATTTCTTTGAACAGAAATATCTTCATTTAAACAGCTGAGTTTTTAATCTTTTATAAGTTTGTAATTCTTTTTAACTTTGTAGAAAAAAAGCTGTTTTGCACTGCCAGTGAATCTGTAAGACAATGCAACAAACAGTCCCTAGAATATTTACCTATTTTTTTCTAACTCAGATCAATATAATTTTAAAGCAAAAACAAAACTAAACATACATTAATTCAAATCATGCACATATAGACTACTATGTTCAAAAATTATTATTTCATGTTACTAGACATTATTGTTTTAATCTCTGATGATATTTTATGGCAAGGAGAATATTAATATTGTACCAGAACACTACACATTTAAAGAAGATCAGTACAAATATACTGAATGTGTTGTGTGTTTGAGGGGAATGGAAGTTTATCAAGGATTGATTTGCATTTAAAACAGATGTATTAAACAGAGAAGGACCATCTGATAAGACAAAACTGAACTGTTTTTGGTAAACATGTCCTTCAAGATTTTCTTCAACTGCTTTTTACATATAGATTAGGATAGAAAACATTTTCGGCATTGTTGTTTTTCAGCTCTTTATGAAGCAATTATAAACCAGAATCAACTGAATACACATAAATGAGGAAATATGCTCTTTACCTGCAGAAGGGACTACTACTGTCATAATTCAACACATTTCCATGAGGCAGTTCATTTGAGTTCTTTAGGATGTCAGAAACAACCTTGTAGTGTTTAATATTATTTTTATTAAAATTAGATTTATTCAAATTGAAGCAGGGCATGACATTGATTTGCAATATTTTTAATTAGGTGCATTTTAAAATAAAAGGAGATATTTAAATGATAATCTTTTTTTCTTGGCTTTTTTTTTTTAATTATCAACTGCTAACTACTCGTCATCAAACAGTACACATTTATTTACAGGATGAACCAAAGAAATATCTAATAAAGCACAGTAATACTGTTGGCAATATTCAGGCCTTTATATAATGTTTACAAGCATAGTTAATCTTCACAATAACCTTGTAATGTTGGTAGGGAGTAAAGTATTCATTATTCTTTAACTTCACATATGGGAAAACTGAAACACAGAGATTAATTTAGAAACAAAAATCAAGTACAGGTCCCCCAAATGCAGTGTCAAGGCCTAAACAAAAAAAGACTAATTTTAAAGGCACTAAAATCAATAAAAGCAGATGGGACTATGAGCCACTGAAAACAAGTTTTCTCCAGGAGTATGACTTTAGACATTTGGCACTGTGGGCTAACATTTTTATTACATTATAATATTGTATTATTATTACTATTATATTTTTGAATTTTATTACATTCTTCTCTGTAATTAATGAAATGGGTGTCCAGTTCTGTAGCATGGTTGGCCAGGTCCTGTTACAGTGCAAAGTCTGTTATCTTACCTATATTTTTCTAATAATTAATTACAACTAGGAATGTATGTCATTTCTTCAGATATAGAAATACAGAGAGGCCTTTGTTTAATACTATGTAGAATAAAGAATTGTACGGTGTGTCAATGCCACCTTTGTCAGAATTGCAGCAACCAAAGCACCAGTCTGGGACCATTTTTGCTTTGCTTTTAAGATGAAGCAGAACAAAGCTGGCTCCAGAGTGACGCAAGGAGGACACCTTCCTGCATGGATTTCCATGGTACAGAAGTAGAAAGACTACCACTGCCTCCTTCAGCTATCCTGATTATTCACCACAGGAAAATGCTATATGCTATGCCATATTAGCTCAAGGTAAATAACTTCCTAGCAGGACATTGGTGGTCTTAATTTGTCTTCATTTCCCTTTAGGGCACAGCATTTTTTTCTAATAACCAGTGAAAAAGTTTTTCTCAGCTGCAAACTTACAGATCTGTTTTGATTTTTGGAACAAAACCTGACCTTGCTTCGGCTCAGCACTTTCACCGCGACTTGGGTTTATTCCATCCCCCACAAACAAAAAGTTTGTTAAAATAATTACAGAAGGAACACTTTGTGTGTGCTGAGGGAGGAGCAGTGAAAGGAAATATATTCCAACACGCAGCTGACTTATGTGAGCACACGGAAATGAAAAATACATGTACTTGCCCAGAGCTGGTCTGGTCTTTGTTTCTGGGCTGGAACAGATTCCTGCCAGGGACATTAAAATCCAACGAGGAAAGACGGTGCAGTAGCAGAAAGATGACACAAGGTGGTGATCACTGAAGCACGGAGGAGAGGAAAGGAAGCAGAAAGCCTGGCTGGGGAACGCCATAAAATGGAGCTGTTGGCTCCAACCGTGATATCTGTCTATCGGGCAGGGGATGCTCTAATGGAAAGCACTTCCTTTGAATCTAAGCCAAAAACTTAAAAGCATCAGCACAGCTGCCTGCATTGTGTTACTTTAGATTTCAAAAGGGGAGGAAAAAAATCCAGAACTACCCCCTGGCTCAGTTCACAAGCTCCACCAGTTTTCTCTGGTTGTGCCTGGAAACTCCTACAAGCACACAAGCTAACTAAGCAGACACATACACACAAATGTGTGTGAATACTCCCCAGAGAGTATGCTTTTGGAAAAGGGCATGTGTTGGACACCTGGAATCCCAAACACTAACTGCCAGCTTAAAACTTCAGAAAAATTAAGTGGGTCAAAATGCCTTAAAATAAAAGCGGGGAAACTGAAACACCAAGATTTACCAGAAAGCCTTTTATGAAAAAAGGTGTATAGAAACCAGAAAATAAGCAAAAAACCCATACAGAATAGGAAGGAAAAATGTAAAAAATAACCCATTTCACTTCTGGTGTGATTGAAGAGGTTACTAGAGGCAAACATGTAACCTTGAAAGGGAAAACTCACCCCTCACAAACTGTAGGAGGAAGCATCATTTATGACAGGTGAAATGAAAGATGGAAATAAGGAGACACGAGAGGAAATGTGAACAGAAAAGAGCAGAGCTACACCAGCAATACCAAGGCATTCCTGAAATGCATCAAAGCAGGAAGCCACCAATCTGATGGGCTGCTGATGAATCAATGGGTGGCTAAGGTCAAAAATTTGCAGAGAAATCAAAACTATGTCTTTGTGACAGGTCTTCCTCACAGGATTAATATATGCCTGTAACTTTATTTCTCATATCTCTTGATATGATGAGAGGTGCCAAAGAGATGATGTTGGAATCAAGATGACAAAACTACAGGAGAAATAGGCACTGAACATATATATAAAATACCATGAAAGTATGAAGGAATTTTAAATTAAGAACTTGAGAAAGTGACAGAAACAGACATTTTATATACACTACCAGATTAAAATGTAAATACTATAACTATATTAACAGATGCAAAAAGAAATCCTAGAAATTATAGCTTAACCATCTTTTCTTCAGTGTAAGTCATCTTGCTTAGCTCAGACAAGCTGGTCAGCAATGACATAGCAAAATCCATCAATAAATATATCTGACATTGAAAAACTGGAATGTTTCTTTGGGAATCTCAGTTTTTGCACAATGTGAAAAATTATTTTATAAAAAAGCAAAGATGTAATACAGAAATGATATGGCACTATACAAATTAGCAGTAGGCCTAGGATCCAGAGTATGTATTCTCCTGATTCTGACCTCAGAAACAACCAAAGTGTAATTAATTCAGTAACACACAACACAAATAAGATTTAGAAAGATTTTCATATGAATTAGACTTACATAATTGATTCAGATAAAATTGAGTGAATAAATGCTACAGAAAAAACTAAGTCCTCTTAGCCCTTTTAAAAACTGATCGGCAAAGGAACATTGAAAAAATTTTATGTAAATAATGCCTAGAAAATAGGAAATAAACAACTTTTGTTTAATAACTTTTAGAACTCATAGCACATGATAGTGTGGTGAAGATCTTGCATTCATTTATTTAGGTATGGACATCGTCATGTAAAGAAAATACTCTTTCTACCCTTTTATTTCCCATTTGTCCCCAAAAGACAGAAAGTCTAATTTTTCTCAAGGGTTAAGCTACCAAATCAATTATGATTTCATAGCATATTTTGAAAGCAGGAAAGATAATTACATTATTTCTATATATAAAAATATTTTACCTATCTCCTTGTCAGGAGTAGTCCAAAGAGCAGATCAGATCAAGATGAAATACAACACTCCAAACTGCTTAGCTGTATATCAGCCTGGTTAGAATAATCTTATTGTGAAACAATCCCAAATGTAAGAAACTGAGTTTTTTAAAAGATTTCTGTAGTTTGCCAGAATTTCAGAGTAAAGGAGCTGGGCCTACTGGCTAGGTGGGAGAGGAATGACCTTTAAGTGAAATCAAATCAGTTGGTGAAACTTCTGCATATAAGTGGTGAAACAAGTCACTTGGGCTCTGTGACTTTGTGTGTTATGCAGACACCTATGCAGAAATCACCTCCAAGTGGAATGAATGCCTGCCATTACAGTTCCCCCATGTGACTTATAAATGGAATTGCCCTAGTGCTTAAAAAGGTACTTTTAAGGCATTACCACTGCATGTGTTTAAAATGCCAATTAAAAATAAGGAAAAAAGCAAAACATGAAACAGGATGGGAACTGTTACAGACTCATTTTCATATGCAACCAAGATTTGTGTGACGTTCAATCTTACCTAACGTTGTCATTTCAGATGGCATTCAGGACATGTAAACAAGCCCTACTACTCCAACAGGTTTGATTAATACAAAAATTCAATATCAAACTGCTAAAGAGAGCTTCTTTATATGAAAGTACTACACCATCCAAAATTATTTTAAACACTGAAAATTTAGTTTGGTCCATTTATTTAATTTCTTTAGAATGTGAAAAATATGCATTGCTTTAAAAACAAATTGCTGAATGTGTATATACAACCAATCACCACTGGTGTGTGATGTGTTAGAGCCCAGCACAGCACTCCAGCTCTCAGCCTGCCTGATAAATAGGCTGCCAATCCGGGCAGCAGCAGCAGCAGCAGCAGCAGCTGTCTCTCATCATTCTGCTTTCTCCCTCCATTTCTATTAGATTTCTAACATAATGTAGTGATTTCTGCATATTTCCTTCACATTTTGCAATAGGTGTGACAAGCACAAATACATTTGCTTTTAAGATTATTCACAATGAACACAATTCTCTGCTAACCTGTTACTGTTTACCTGATTTGTATATGTGGACACACTAACTGGGCCTGCACATTTGCATTGTTTGCTATAAATTAAATGTTTAGTATTATAATTCAGCTGTCTTTAGAGGAACAACTGAACTGCCTGTGCTACAAGACACAGGTAAATAATATATACATGCCTGAACACTGAAGCCTGCAGCAACAATCACAAGGCGGTCCAGTCTGTACCTATATCATGCAAGCAACACAAACTAGGCAACTCAGTGAGGTACTTCTTCAAATACCAACATACTGAAAAGCATACTTAGAAGTCTGCCGGCTCATTTTTAAACTACATATGAAACAAAAATCAAAGTTATAATCTAAACCAACTTATTTCTCTGTTATGCACAGAAATGCAATTAAAATACTCTATAGTAATTACCATTCTGGAGTGATTATATAAGGGGTGGCTCTCAGAGAACAGTTCTTAATACAAAAAATAGAAGACACGATCTCTGGTTTTACATTTTCTTGCATGAAGTCTTTACACTGTTTCCACTTCAACACTTACTTTCTGTCCTTAGAAGTATTTTCTCTTGGCTATAGAAAAATTACTTTGTCAGACAAGTATTACTTTTATCTCATCCTGTTGACAAAACTGTATGTTCAGATAGCACTATATCAGACTATGTTCTTATAAGTTATATTTTTAAGACAAAGTACACAAGTGAAAACTTTCTTGAAGGGCCATTAATGATTATAATGCTCCAAGTAATTGGGGATGCAGTCACAATTCTTCTACACATTCCTTGGTCAAAAAGTTCAAAGTCCAGTTGGTTTAGTGTTTATTTCAGTGAGGGCACATTATTTCATTTCAATACACACGTGTTATTGAACAGTCTTTATTTCAGAAAGTTCAGTGTGATCAATTGAAAGACTGTATTTCCTACTGCACATTTCCTCTAAAATACTGAAATAAACATGCACAATGCAACTTCTGGTGTTTAAAGTTCAAGAAAGCTGGAAGCAGGTGCTCTCAGCAAAAGACATCAGAACAAAGATATTGATCAGGGTTAATCTTATATTTTCCTTCTTTTAGAGCAACACAGGACAGAGTTGTTTGCTTCAGACTTTTGTAGGCAGGATCCTACAGCTAGAGACAAAACAGTGTTGTACCAAAAAAAAAAAAAAAAAGACTCAGCTACCTGCACTCTAACATCAATCCTTAAGAAGATCATGCTGAACTCAAATTTTCAGTAGCTGCCAAAAATTTAGCATGACTGCAGTACCAATATAGGTGACACAGACAAGTAAAGAAATAATGAGCAGAACTTTTCACTTGTTCTTTAAGTTTTGTCAGTATTAAAAAGTATAGATTCCTATTCCTGCCCCGGTTCTTACTTATACTACACAGAAACTCACCACTAATCTTTGCAAGCATAATACAAATTCTGTGGTTATACCTGCCTAAATCCATTGTATAGCACTGGAACACAAACAACATACTGGTTGGTTACTTTCCATCAGCTTGAGCTCCAGCAGAAACCATGTCATAAACCTTGTTCCTATTTCTATGTTCTAATCTTCTGCAGGTGAAAATTTGAGGCCACTTAGTCCCACGTTTTGTCACTATCAGCTTCTAAGACATTTGAAGTACTTGATTAGCTGACGTGCTGCAAGATGTAACTGCTGCTGGTAATGCCTCAAATGATTCTAGACATTTTTACAGAAGAGTATCTGTCTAGGCACTTAAAGGGAACTGGTAATATGAGCAGCATACAGTTTATAGATACAGCAACAGAAGTTACAGAAGGAGGAATAATAAACAGGAAAGATTTTTTTTTTTAAATAAAACCCAGCTCAGCTCCATAAAAGTAGCTGAGGAGTGTGCTGTTAAATGGGACTTGAAGGTGGCCAATCTAAGTATTTGTGCAGGTGAGTCCTGGGAGGTCCCAGGATGTAGAGATGGTAACACGGAAGATGACATGGAAGTAACTGCCTAAGCAGCGACAGATGGATGTGTGGGAACATTAAAGAAGTGGAGCGAGTGGGGGAGAGACAGGAAACTCATCGAGGAACATAAGTAAGGAAGGGCAGAATTATATAGAACTTTGAAAGTACTGAAAAGAGCTCAAATCTGATGCAAATATGGGTGGTGAACAGTAGGGGGAATGCAAAAATAAGAGTGACAATTAAATCAGCAGCAAGCAGGAAGCATTATTTTAACAGCTACATGTTAGGAAGTGAAAAAAGTCTCTATTCCTTCTGTCATAATAGACATGTCTAGAACAGAGCTGAAGATAGTGCACTGGTTAAGACAAGGCATGAAATAAGGCTTGCTCATAGGGATTTAAAAAAAAAACAAATCATGTCTTAAGATGCTAAGAAATCAAGCACCAGATTTATACCTGACCTAGATGACTACAACCAATGCGAATGAACATGCTAAAAAAACAAAAAAGTCTAAAAATTGCACACCTGAATAACATAGAAACTGAAGACTGTATTGTCTGTAACAGAAAATGAAAACTAAGAATTAGAGACAGAAAGAGGACAAGAGATGAAACTTTGGCCTCACTGAAATAAATATGAAAATGTACATCAGCTTCACTGCTATCTGGATTTTAAAAAATGAGATAATTCTGGCCATTTTTCAGCTGATGACATGGTATCTGACAAACACTGTGTGAATTACTGCCTAATACTGGAAAATGGACCTGGAGATATCATGGAGAAGCAGAATAAAATACAGTTTCTTAACATATTTATATTAGTAAGACCTCATTAAAGAACTGAGAAAGAGTCAAGAGACTATAAAAGGAGCTAATTTTTTTTGCCTTGTATCATCTCAATATCAAACCTCAGATATTTTTCGTTATTTACATTCTAATTTTAAAAAGAACTACTCAGTTTAATTAACTCATTTTACCAATGTTTCAAAACAAACAGACCTATATTCATACCACTGCAATAAAAGACTGAACACTGAAAAATTTTTCAAAATGTTTTCTCCACATTCTTTTCCAAAGAACTGTAGAGCCTCGCTATAGTTTTATACGCCATTACACCTGCTGCAATCTTTAGAAAATAATTTCAAAGTTAAATAAAGAGAAATTTTCCACAATGGTCCAAATGACTACAAAGTCTATTTTTCATTTGCACAAGCTGAGTAGATACTTCGAAGTCTGCACCTTCATGGAGGTAAGCAAGTCCTAACTTTGGAGATTTATTCCATTATTCCTCTTAAATATGAAATGGACAAACCCAGTCTGACTGCAAACAAAGTATATTTGAGAAAGAACAAAGCCCTACAAAAAGGAAGATTAAGATTAATTTATTCCACAATTTCAAAAAAACCCAAATCATTATTAAAAGCAGTTTTGTTTAGACAGCAGTTCCTGTGTTTGCAACACACATATCAGAATCAATAAAGCTGATTAGAAACTAACTTTTTTACACAATAGAATGCAACAGAAAAGTTGGCAAAAAACTTAGCAAATAATGTCATTACATTAATTGTCTGGTTTAAATACTCTTAGAGATGTTGTTAATGGTGTGTTTCCATGAGTTTGCTTTCACTTTCACTTTTACATATGGACTAAATACCTAAGCTACACACTTGCTTTTCATTCCCAATATTCTAAGGCAATTTTTCACCAATTCAGTGAGTATTCACCCCAAAGAGAACTTCAAGAACTGCCTTTATTTTCTAGCTAGCACCTTTCCAAAGTGTCTGAGTCTCATTTCTGGATAGCGGAAAATTGACAGCAGGACCAGTAAAAATGCTTAGGAACACAACCACTTCCACTATAGACCTACATTTTACATTTAATGAAAGACAATTTGTGCTTTACATGATCATTAACAATAATAATTTTTAAATACTCAAAGTTCTGTCATTGGTGTAGTGATTAAAAGCATTATGAACACTGTCGCGTTTATTCTATTTGACATCTTTAAGAGTTAACTATCAATACTGCTCAGAACGACTGCAGGGAATGCTGCCATGAAGGCTGATTTGCTCAGCTTGTCCATGGTTGGAGCATGTTTCTGGTTCTCTTCTGGACTGTGTCCATTTCAAGATCTATAGTTTCATCTTCACTGACAATAGAGGTAAATTTTTTATTTAAAAGATGAAAGGCAGCTTAGAGTTGAATTATTTTATTTCTTAGTAATATTCAGAAAATACAAGTTTTCCTTGGGATTCTTGATTCTGTACCAATTCAAGTGAACAGAAAATGTATTTACTGATGAGAATAAAATCTGGGGAGGTGCTGGAATATGCTACAAATTGTACTAAATAATTAGCAATACACAAAGATAAACTCTTTGATACATTAATTGTATAATGTAAATATTCTGGTCCATTTGGCAGATCAGACTTTTTGTAAGTTATAAAAGTTAAATAAAAATTTTGCAAACTTTTATTGTGAAATACTGCTGAATCCATCCACACAGAATTTATTCAATAAAATTTGTTAATTTCTGCTCCATTTCAAGACAAATTCAAACAAACTTTTGAAGTTACTGTTCAGTAACTTTGATCTATGTTTTTAATCTTATTACTTTACTCAACCTGCTTTAAAAAACAGGAAAATACTTGTTGAGACCTTTTATTTGATCTAGAACTTCTCCTCATAAATTGAAATTAAGACTACTGTTTTTAACAACAAAATAGCCCATCCTTCCGTAAAATTAGCTAAGTAGTATAGAAAGGTATCCTTAGAATTGATCAGAAGTGAATATTCAGTAGTAACCTATGACACAAGGGCAAGAGAGTGAGCATAAAACAACAATGCTTATGGCATCTAACTCCCTTGTGAATATTGTGACACATGTATAGTGTACTTAGCACCCATCATATGCATCAACAGGTAAACAGGTCAAGCTTTCAATTAAAAAAAATGGAATATAATTTTCTGTGCCTTTTTTATTCTGATGTTCATGAGTGGTCTCGAGTGCACCGAAATTTCCTGAACAAGCAGTGTAAGTTGATGTGCAAGTTAGCCATTCCAAGCACTGCACATATTAACCTACTACTTTTCTAAATTTAGTGCACAAAAAAAAAAAAAAAACCCCAAAAAAAAACCCACACAAACAAAAAAACACACACACACAAAAAAAAATCAGTCAATAGAACAGAGGATAATTCTGTTCCAGAACCGCATCTTTTCACAATCTGATGTCATTGTAAACACCAACTTACTACATTGATTTTAAGATATGAGACAGGACTGAACTGGCACTCAACATTCAACCTGTTCCCTCCGTCCACTGACAGGGCAGCAACCCGCATCAGAAACACCTTGGCTACTTTAAGGCAGAGCCCTACCTGCAGAGCTGCCACCCACTCATTCTTTTTTGTGTCCTTCCAGCACAAAGCAAGTAACTAAAATCCACTGCCTTCTAAGAGCTTCTCCCAGAGCAAAGGAAAGTCATCATTAAAGAGAAATAGACAAACCAAAACCAAAGAACCAGTAGAGGACATGAAAAATCTCAAATTTTTCCTGTAGCTCAAAATTTTCTAAGTAAGATTAAGTAAATATGTCAGAGTGAAGATCACCAGCAGCAGATCGGACTATATTTTCTTCCCTTCCGCACTTCATTTTATAGCAAAATGAAGCATGAAAGTATGTTCCAGATTCACATGTGAAACTACTAAACATTAAGACCTTGTCCTAAATAGGTGTTTATATTTGTAGGCTCGTCTACACAGATGGTTCTCCACCTACACACATCTAGACGGTGTCCAGACACTATGGCATTATACCAAACTAATGAGATTGTAACAGAATTTGCCCTTCCTTGTGTATGAGCAACCAAAATAGCTTACAATAGTATTTTGTCCCTATTGCATATGAGAAAATTTAATACTTCAAAGGACCACACAAACATTAACAAATTGATCTGGAAAGTCTTTTTTAAGTTAGTCCACAGAAGTAAATTCTACAAAGTAGAAATTTTACATTCTACAACTCTACAAGTGGAACAATTTTTGTGCTTTCATTTCATGCACTAGAGAATAAAATCTTCAGTTTATGTGACTTCTAGCATAATTACTTCTAAATGAATTAGTTAAAATGAGTAAGAAAACAGCAGAACAAGACAAACTAAGCCTATACCACAATATATTGCTTTCCCCCATTTGCAGCCTTCTTCATATGGCTGTGAATGAGCTTTCTCCTCACCATGTGTGGATCTGTCAAGGTATCTAAGTTTCAGAAGAATACATCTACAAACACTGCCACACAATTCCCCAGGTTTGATATAGTACTAAATACACACAATAAAAAGTGCCAAAAGATTAATTTCAAAAGAAAACTGCCCACTTTCAAAAATCAGCAGTTTTTTGTTCCAGGTTGCATATGAATATTTATATCTAAAAGCAATGATGCCAGAAGCAAGCATTCCAAACAGCATTACTGATGTGAGCATTTCACTTCAGCATCCTGAAGGACATTCCTCTAATAATTTTCCTAGCCCTCAGAACTATAAATTGCAGATTAGGTGGCTATGTGTGAGGAAAACAATGAAAAATTAATCTCTCTTAGAACCATAAAATGTGCATTTAATGATTTATATCAGGCCATTTAATAATTGAATTTTCAGTAAATCAAGGGAACTGGGCAAGTTTGGGTTTGTTGCTAAAGGCTTTAAACATGTTTCCATCTTTGCCACACATTAACAAACCTTTCTCTCTGGGCACTGAGGTTCAGGCCAGCATAAAGTTACCACTATGGCACTGGCTGAAACCCATTTCAAACCAGAGGATTCTGGTTTGAATCCAATCAAGGATAGACTGATTCTGACAACTTTTAATGCATTATACTTGAAGACAAGAAGCTGAGAAACATTACATCCTACCCAAATCTCCACCAAAAAGAAAGTTACATGAAGACTTTTTTTCTATCTAGATTATGCCTTATTTAAATTCAGCAGAAAGTAAAACTAGTTTGCTAGTCTTTGATCAGCCTTCTTTGAACTATCACCCTGTTGCAAGAATCTTTAACAAAGTTGCAGTACCCCCAGTTTAATACTAATGCACATTTGGTTGCAAAGTATGTGCTGTTAAAATGTTGCATCTTATAACGTTTAAATTTACATTGAGCTTAGAATTGTTTTCAACTGCTTTTGTTGGGAGAGGAGTAGGGGTCCTGCAGAAGTACTCTCTTTCTTCCCTTCCTTAAATTCACTATTTAAATAATGCACTTGCACAAACATTACTGTCTAGTGAAAAAGCTCTTATTGCCTTCCACTTTCCCTTGAAAAACCAGAATACATTTGGAAGTTTTTGCACATATGATTTTCCACATATAAAGGATTTTTAAAAAATACAATCTTTAAAAAGATATGATTTTAGAAATTAGAAGACATAGCATTTATACATAGCTATATGTGTAGCTATATTGACAGCAATGTGCTTCCATGTCCATGCCCATGCGTGTAGCATCAGATCACTTATATTCAACAGTAATGTACCTCTTTGCATACTCTAGGTAGTTTGTAAACAGAAATTAATGTATCTTCAGCTACTTAGTCGTTTGATGAAATACTCTGAGCCATGTTTAATTGATCAGGGATCTGGCACAGAGAAGCAAAAGGCTTTTGTAAGTACATCCAGTGAATGACAGAAAGTAGGAATTAGAATTCAGAGCAGTTCCTAACTTCCAGACTATGATTTTTTTTACCTACTCACTGAACAGAACGTGCTGCAAATGTGTTCTGCGAAGAGAGAATATGGTGAAATAGTAAGGGGAAAATATAGATGGTAGACAGCTTTTTCTCCTCCACTTTTTTGTTTTAAACTTCATAATAAGAATGACCAAAATTGTAGTTCCCCCTTTCCTTTCATGAGCACCCTCTCAGTTTCTTCCTCCTTCCAAGCAACTGAAAATCCTCCTCTGAGCAGCTGGAATGCTTTAGGGTGAACAACACAGATCAGCATATCATAAGTGTAATTAAATTTTAAACCAGTCTTTTAGGGAGCACTAGTTAACACAAAGCCCTTTGTATTTTTATCACTTCAACAGAACTAGAAATCAAACTTTCAAATTTGATTATCCCTGGTCTGAAGGTTTTCCACATTACAGAGCATCCATGTGCCCTTTCTGCACAGCCATAGTGTGCCAATGTGCCCTTTCTCACAGTATGAGGAGGCACCTCCTGCCTCTTTTTAGTAAAACTCTTTTGACTCCTTCTCAGTCAACTGTGTAAAATGTGGAAGCATTCACAGATGGGATGAAGACGCATGTAAGTTACAGGAAAACACTGCAGATCTTATTTATTGTGCATCCTTAAATACAGACTGACATCTGCCAGCTCACAGTAAAGCAAAACTCACATTCGAATCCACATTTCCAGTGAGCAACCTAGTCAAAAATTAAATTATGTCACAGAACATGTATATGTATAGAAAGCAATAGGCCTGAGAATAAATGTTTACATGCAAAGGCCAACCCTGTTAGAGCAAGACAGTCCCCATAGCCAATGTCATACACAGGAATCAAACAACCAGCAGCCACAGCTGGCCCAGCATGAATGCGCAGGTAGTGCCACTATCAACACAGCAGAGACCAAAAGGAAATGTTTGGTGGAAATCTAAAACAAGGCTAAAACTCACCCTTCAAGCTGGGCAGAAGAAGGGCTTTAATTTCCACACCACCACATCCCTGAAGGTGAGCTAAGCACTTTGCATATCAATGCTGCAGTTTGCTAGTATGACTGGCATGCAGATTCAAGCTGGTGCGAGCAAGATAGTCTTGCTATATCCCAGTTACTGTCTTCTCACAGGTAACAAAGCACTTACTATTTGCTGATCGGGTTTCAGGCCCTAGCATAGCTTGCTTTTGTGTTTTATACAGTAAGTGGTATGTCCTTCCCAGGTTTAGAACTTGCCTATCCTTCCAGATACACAATGGAAAGAAACTACAAAAAGCCATTAAAATGTATCACAATACAATGACAGTGTTATTCAAAAGTGGTCGATTAAAAAGATGAGTTTCAAAGCATGACAAATTCAGTGGAAGTTTGGTGTGTGCATTTGTATAGGAGTTCATATAGAAATAGGACTGTGAAAACTTCTGAGAACTGAGTTAATTCTGCAATAAAAGTACACACCAAAAGAATGATTTTATTTCTTTCATTAAATTTCATCAAACACAAGCAGACTTTGCATCTTGTCTTCTTCTAGGATGGCATGCATCTGTATTTTAAGAGCACAAGTCAGTCTTTTAACAGTTACTTGTGTAAGATTATTAGTTACTAGAGAGTTTTCAAATGCTAGGTTATTGAAGTGTTCATCTATTATTGTTTGTTCCTAAAGTAACAGCTTAAAACTGACTAGTTATTACATACAATGGTAAACTGTGCCTTTCTTATAGTTACCTATTTTACCCGAAATCCCCAATTTCTGAAAGCTTTACTAGCATTCAGCATGACAGATTATGAAGCCACATGCTACCCCATCATCTTTCACTGTGTTTCTTGGAGGCTCTCTCTCTCTGTATAGCTTGCACAAGACTCTGTGCTCTGCAGTCAATTCACACACCTCACTGAACAGCAAGAACACATATCTAGGCCCACAGCAGGGGGGTTAATTAACTGTGTAAGGGACAGAGCTGCCTCTAGAGTTATCTTTTACATGTATACAGAGAATAAACTGAGCTGACACTCGGGGGAAACGCAGTTAGCTTTGCACTCCTCGTGTTCTCATAAAATGACACTAATTTTAAAAAATGAATACAAGTTTAGCAGCAGCTCTAGATCATACTTGAGTAAGAAAGATCCCATCTGAAACACTGACAAAGGAACACTCAGTTTAAGACTCTTTTCAGACTGGAATAAAACCTTGCAGATGGACAAATGAAAACATTTATCTCCTTGTCATACTGCCTTTTCAGATCTACTGCCTTTAATAAAGGTTGGATGCACAGGAGAGAGGCATTGGTTGATTACTTTCACATTAAGTTAGCAGAAAATACAGTAACAAAAAACATTTGCAAACAGCACCCCTCCTTTTGGTGTTAGTGCCAGCAGAGCTGCAGCAATGTTAATGCCCTGGAAAAGTTTTAGAAAAAAACAGCAGTGTTTTCAAAACATCTTTCTAAAACACTGCAATGGAGGGGGCTTTCCATCCCAGGAAAATAAATTGTCAAATATACAAGTGAACATATTAAGACTGATGGCACATGCACTGAGATCAGACAGGGATACTAAGTAATACAAATGGGAAAACAACTTATACTTCCATTCAAATAATGCAAGCCCAGTCAATCAATCCTTTTGGGAGAGTGGCATCACTCTGTATTCATGAAGTACGTATGTGCTCTGAGCAGGAGATTGTACTGGATGACCTCTGTAGCTCCCTTTGTACCTACAGATTTCAACTTACCCCATCAAAACACCAATTTTGGTATCAGCCCAGAATGAACATTAGAAAAATAAAACTTGCATTATATGCTCTTGAGTATATCCCAAGCCTGAACTTCTCCATCTTTTTCACTTTCCTGTCTTATAACAATCTTATTTCTTACCACTAAGGCATAACTCACTTCCAAGAAGCATCCTGCAGGAGCTTGTGTCTCCAGAGTCACTATGTGCTCTATTAACAGTGCACTTTGAGGAGGGTGAAATAGAACAAAGACAAGCCCAGGTCAAAGGATGTAACAAAGCCTACCCCCACATAGTGAGCATCTCTGAGATGATCTAATTTGTGATATCTAGACTGTTTGACAACGGGAAGAGAATTTTCTTCAAGTTTCTTTTTTCATTGTAGTGGTTGTGGTAGCTTGGTAGGTAGGAAAGAGGTATTGGACTGTTTTTAATCACCATTATGTTAGTCTTTTGTCATTTACAATTCTTTCCTTGCAGACTCGGCTGCTGGTTTGCCCAGGAACATCCTGACTGCATCAGCACATAGCATGTTAGAAGTTTCACAGATGTCTTTCCTTCTTATCCCATATCCTGCTACCATTTAAAGCAATTATGATGTGGAATTTGCAGGGGGCAGAGAAGCAGAAAACTCAGAAACTGTCCTGCTTGGAAAAAGCAGAAGACCTCTTCTAAGTGCCTGCCCCAAAAGGTAAATTTTAATTAAATCAAAATGCCCATATTCTCATGCTTTAGCATTCTTCGAGTTTCTTGAGCACTTTTTTTAATGATCAAGGGATAAATGTCCAAAGAATAACTGCAACATATTAACCTAAAATGATGCTCTACAACATTGGACTGAAGTTACCACCTAGAATTCTTGATTCTGAATGTGATTTTGGTAAGTCATAATTCTAGCTTTCTCTTAGACTCAGGTGCACTTTGAAACATAAGTGCAAAAAAGCTGTCTTCTTCAGTAGCTCAATCACTACTTGAATTCAAAGTCTAAAAAAACACCAAAGCCATCTCCCCTGTGGTGGTTTGACCTTGGCAGGACACCAGGTGCCCACCAAAGCTGCTCTGTCAACCCCCTTGTCAACTGGACAGGGAGAGAGAAAATATAAAGAAAGTGTCATGGGTCAAGAAAAGAACACCGAGAGATCACTCACCAGTTACTGTCACGGGTAAAATTGACTCAATTTAAAGAAATTAAATTTAATTTACTACCAATGAAATCAGAGGAAGATAATGAAAAGCTAAATCAAAATTTAAAAACACTGCCTCCTCCCCCCCACCCCTTCCTGGACTTAATTTTATTCCTGATTCTCTATCTCCTTCTGCCTTGAGGAGCAGGGAGATGGGAATGGGGGGTTATGGTCAGTCTATCACATGCAGTCTTTGCTGCTGTTTCCTCCTCAGCAGGAAGACTCCTTCCCTTGCTCCAGTGTGCAGTACCTTCCATAGGAGATAGTTTCACAAACTTCTCCTTCCCATGGGCTACAGTGCATCCCAAATTACTCAGAGTAGGATCCTTTCATGGGGTGCAATCCTTCAGGATTGCACTGCTCCAGCATAGCTTCCCTGTGGGGTTACAAGTACTGACAGAAAATCTGCTCTAGCATGGGATTCCTTCTCCTCAGATACACAGGTCATGCCTGTGTTCAGGGCTTCTCTAGGCTCCAGCAAGGGCTTCTCACAGGGTCACAGCCTTCTTTCAGGCCTCCACTTGCTCTGATGTGGGCTTCTCCACAGGTGGATCTCTGCTCCACTGGACACCTCTATGGGCTGCAGAGGCTCAGCCTGACTCACCATATTCTGCATCAAGTACTTCAAGGGAATGCTTGATCCTGCACCTGGGGCATCTTCTGCCCCTCCTTCATACTGATGTTGGTGTCTGCCCAGCTTATTTCTCTCACACATTCTCACTCCTCCTTTCTCTGACTGCAATCCTCTTCTGCACAACGACTTTATTTTTTTCCTTAAATGTGTTAACCCAGAAGCACTACTGCCATCACTGATGGATTCAGCCTCAGCCAGTGGCAGGTCCATCTTGGAGCTGGTTGGAATACTTTCATTGGACGTAGGAAAGCTTCCAACAGATGCTCAGAGAAACCACCCCTGTACCTTCCCTGCTACCAAAACCTTGCCATGCAAAACCACTACAACCCAGATGTCCAAACAAATAGCTTTATTGTTATTTAAGCTGAATCAACCCTTGTTTCTATTCCAATTCACACATAAAAATTCAGCCCCACAATTTTTAACCAAGCTCCAAGTACAGGACAACTTCTCAGTATAGCTATGGCTGTGTAAGACCACTGAAAACAAACAAACTAATAAGAAAGCTCACATCCTTCCAGGCAGAATTCACCAGCTTCCTCCTTTTTTATAACTAGGCAGCTGGAGTGAGGATAGCCACAGTGGACCACCATTTAGGTCTGATTTCCTGTTGCCTATAAATTGTTTTATTCAAAGCCAGAGATTAAGCAATAAACAAGGACTTTGATTGCATAAGGTTTCAGATACCTCATTGCTTCCTGCTTGGACCTACTACACATGATCTACATAAACCCTCAGGATTTGCAACATAAGCTCTCAAGCATAATTTAAAAGTTCTTTCTCCAAAAATTCAGTTTGAAATTTGCTTAACAAAAATCATAATGCTGTAAGAAATCAGGTTGCTCTCTGCTGTCAGCTTCCAAAAACTCTTCTCAGCTCTTCTTCATATATACAATTCAAGGAATTCAGTTCTTCAAAGAACACTCAAGAACTACTTTAGATTTCTTTTTGTTCTTCATCTTCATACTTAGTGTTAGGTAATACCGAAAATAGTATCAATTGTGACAAACAAAATGCAAAGCTTCAACAGAAATTTTCCATGTGCATCTGTAACAACCTCTATCCCCTATACTTTAATTCCAGTCATTTGAGTGCACTGCCATTGTTGTGCCTGCTTCATGCATAGGGCTACTATGTGGATCAGCTATAGCAGTGGGAGAAGCAAGAGAGACACAGCCTACCTTCCTTCCTGCCATTTAGGAGCTGCAGGTACATTTATGGATCTGCATCCCTGGAAAAGGGAGACTACCAAGCTACAGATTGGGTTCAAGGCTGTGGTTACACAGCTGTTTGGTCCAAGATAAATACAGCTGTCAAATGAAAACTGTTTCACCCTTTGTTTCAGTCCTTCCTTTCTGCCACTTCCCTTATGCCAAAAGCTGTGTTCATTCAGCTGCACACAAGCCAAGTGAGCAAAATGGATCATGCTCAAAAAATGGCACATCTCAGAGATCATCTTCAGCCAGACAGCTTTTTGACTCTGTCACTGCACAGCAACATAAGCACAAGTTCCAGCACAAGAGAGGGGCAGAAGTCAGCAGCTAGACCAGGCAGAAGGACAGGTCACAGCCTTCATGGAGCTGTCCAATCTGAAACATAATCAAAGTGGCCATATAATCACAACCTACAAAATTATAAGGTATAGGATACTAACCCAGTTTTGTCTCTGAAATACGGTGAATTTGATGCCTTGGAAGCACAGCACTGGAACCACTGGTTCCAGAGGAAGACAACATAAAGAAGTGCAATCTGACTTTCCTCATTTCTGCACAGTGCTTCAGTAATTCCACACAATGACAATACAAAGTGTTATCATCAGCCCAACCACAGGATGCTCTTAAATAGATAGTTCTCAGCAACCTGCTTGCAGTCTTTCAAGAACCATTAGCAAAAGAAAGACAAAGAAAATAGCAATTTTTAAAAAGCAGGCTTGGGGTGTATTTTCTGTGTATGTCAAGTATTTATTTTAAAAAAGCAGGCACTTCTCTAGTCTGAGTTACAAAAATAAAAAGTGCAAAAGCTTCGTAAAGAAACATTTATGTTCCATAATGGCAACAGACAGAGAATAACTCTTTCTATACCTTATATGCCATATCTCAATTAAATGATTTATGGAAATGCACTCAGCCCTACAAAATAGAACATTTCAAAACAGTCAGCATTTTTTAGGGCAGGCAAGGTAACAGAATGCGCTGTGGGAAAAAAAGATACGTTTAAGGATACTTTCTTATTACTTTGTTTTCTATAGAACTTAATTGGACTTTTTACCAAAGCAGTTTAAATACAAACATTAAATTACCCGAAGCCTTATAGTAGGTGATTTTTATTTCTTATGATACTACTTTTGCTACCCATCATCTTCACATCTTTCTCAGCACACTGAAAGCAGAGGCCTTTGGGCCCTTTCCCGGTTGTAAAACCAACACAGCATACAACGGTGCAAACAGGATATGCACAAGCTGCATCATCCTTTCAGGTGATGCATCCCTCCCTCTCGCTGAAGTCTCTCCTCTTTGCTGACTTCCAGAAATAGTAAGTAAACTGCAAAAATGGCTTCATCTCCAGTGAACAGGAATAGTCCAAGCAGAATGAGGTAAACACGTGGCTCCATTGGGCAGCTTCCCTTAAAAGCAGGTATGAAAATTGAAATGGACACTGGGAAACATAGAGCAAATAGAAACTAGACAGACAAACAGAATAGCAACTGTTCTGAAGAGCTGAGAGTGCCTTTGGGGGTAACTGCTCTTACAATCCCAACCCAAGCACCAGAGGCAAAACTTCCTCTTTTGGCATCAATCAGCACCTTATGTCATGACTTCTTCAATAATGGAGAGGAAGCTACAGCCAGAGATAAAAACACTGCCCACCAAACACCAGTAAGGCAGACAAAGAGGAGGAGAACAGGACAAGCTCCTACAAAACCTTCCAATACCCAAACTCACTGATAAGAAAACAGACCCAGTGGCCACACCAAGCTTAGTGCAAACTTTGTCCTCAGAGCTGGCTGCTAACAGGGCCTCTGCAGTCCTGCCTTCCTCACTTTCAGTTCAGACATTCCTGCCCCTGTTCTGGTCCAAAGTAATTGGTTCATCTTTTAGCCTGACATAGCAGTAATGCTACCAAGTCTTAGTGTAGAGTTTACCAAGTGAGCCCAGGATTATTGCAGCACCCAGCATTTCTGCATGGCCTTAGAATGGGAGGCTAATGTATTAGACACTATTAGCAGAAAATGTAACTTTATAGAAATTTATACAATTAATTTTCAAAATATTAGGTGGGAGGGAGGGGGCAAGAAATCTGTTTTCTGAGATTTACTGGCTATCCCAATCCATTCAAGAGAGCACCGAGACTCTTGGGTTGTGGGTATAATTGTAATGAAAATGCCCAAATAAACAAGAAAATACTACTGCCACATGCCTCAAAGTGGGGTAGATTTTTAATCAACAACCAATTTCTCCTCTCATACAGAAGTGTATGAGACATTGTGTAACCAATAAGTCAAACCTTGCCTTTTCTAGGAAGAGACTTAAACTAAAAAGATTTTAAGACTATTTAATATGGGTTCATACATGTAACTAAACACAGAAAAACCTCTAGGACCATAAGCGCCAAGATGAGCTTTTTGTCTCAGCACTTTCTAGTCCTAATCAGCATTTTGCAAGAGCTGATCATTAATATTTTAAAGGCAAATAAAGGATGTAATGAAATTTTGGAGACATCTGACCCATTAAAATATTTTTGAACGCTAAGGCTCAAAATGACTGCATGTGTGTAGGTTAAGTGGGTCAGGGAAGCTAACTATATGCTAAATGCAGTAATACACATGGTGTTTAAAACACACTTCTCTGAATAGGGAAACTTAAAAGCTAGGAAAACAGGCATTCAAGATAAAAGAGTGAAGTGTAAAGATGACGGAGATTCTATCACTGCAAAGCTTCAAATTATCAGCAATTTTCATTCAAGCAACTTCTGAATAACTTGGAACCCACAAAGATTATTCTCAGAAGTACATCAAGTTTAGTTCCACATAACTCAAACCAAATGATGTAAACCCACTATGAAATGATGGAATAAAGTGTTTACATCACTTAATACACTAATCACTTAATACAGTAAAAGGAGATAAGCAGGATAAAGAAAGAGGAAAGGGCAAAACTTGTTTATTTACCCTTTACTTTCTAAAAAGTTCTACCTAGATTACTTCATATTCACTGTGCAGTAGTGTCAGTGCTTTGAAAGCACACCTGACTATTGTAGGGGATGTGCAAGCTTATTAAATAATAACTTGATCTAAAGGAATTTTGTTTAAAAGTGGCATTTTCATTCAAAACTAAAAAGCAGAACAAAAGAAAAACACAGAATTTCAAATTAAAAACTTTGTTCTTGAGCATGAGGACCAGAACTAACTCTTGCTATTCAAATATTAACCCCAGCATATCATAAATGGACTTAAATTTACCACTGCCACACTGCTGCCCAAGGTGATCTTACCTTTAAACAAGTACACTATATTAATGTCCCATACAGTGCCATACCACTGCTGCAGGGTCATCCTACATAATACTTTGATTATTGCCTGCAATCTTAAAAGAAAAGGAAGGTTTAGGCATACAGGACCTGACACATTTTTATACTACCATAATGCATCTTCCTACAGCAAATGATAAATGCAATGTGTTTGGGATTTACTACAAAGACACAACAAAACCATCAGCTACATTTTTACCTGGCTTATCCAGGAAAATGTATTGTAAAGCATCAGTAAGGTACACCCAGGTAGTACAGCTGTTTCCAAAAATGTTTGGTTATTTATTTCTTCTCTTCTGAGTACTCTGGTTTTATGACTAATATTAGTCCTAGCTACTTTGGGGACCACCAAAAAAATCGTGTTTGCAGATCCATCCAGCTGGCAAGCTAGTTGGCCCAACAGACCATTTTGTTTGTCTGCTATTGGTGAGACTGTTTGACTTCTTGCAGCACCCGTAGACATTTGCATTCTAAGCGTCAGTTCTTGAAGTTTTCTCTCTATAGCTCTCCGTGTAAGTGGGATTTAAAGGCCTTCAGACCTTCAGATAGCTAGTCTAAGAAGAAGAATAGATGAAAAGCTGAAGATTAAGAATGGCATTGTATCAGTGCTTACTGAACTCTAGCCATAGGATTCATTAGATTTTAAAATCTGAATTGACTCTCACTGAGGGCCTGACCCAATGCTCCTGTCAGCAGGAGATGCACAAAGCTCTAAATAAATATTGTAGAAAATATTCAAGAATGCAAATTGATCTGCTATTCCATAACTCCCAGATTTCATAACTAAAAGCCCTCTCCCAAAGATCTTTCTATTAACAGATCAAAACTGAATTTGTAGTATCTGCATTTCTTGTTTAACTAAATTGCATTTTGCTCAAAAACGAAGACCTTTGCAGAAATTTCATTTTTGATTCTTGAAATTGTCAGAAACAAAACTATGCAACTACTTGAATGCATTTAAAAGTAATTTGAGAGAAATTACTGAGTCTCTTGTAAGTTCTAAGTCCAAATCTATTTTTTATAGTCGTCTAACTGAATATTTAAAGGACATTAATATACAAAGTTATTAATAAACTAAGTTTCAAACAGAGAACAGTACCTTTAGGCCACACAATTTAAATTGCCCAGCAGACAAATGTTAAGAGCTTAATGTACTGGGATGCTGTAAACTGCTTTCCCCAAATAATTTACTTGGAGAATGGGATACATCTGTTTCTTGAGATATATGACAAAATTTAGAATGAGTTGGAGAACCCAAGAACCTAATTTTGTCCAAGTTGATTGCTGAAGCATTTATAACTAGCCCAAAGGTGCGTGTGAAGCTTTTGATCCTAGAAAGCTGCTGACAATCGTGCACTTCCACAGCACTCTGGGCTGGCCACAACTCTAAAGAACCAACCGCTGCTCTGAAAAACTGCCATACTAGACTGAAAATGAAGCAATTTATAAAGAGAGTGAATGGATATGGAGCAAGACTCCACAGGCTTAAATACTGCCAAGTATTCAAATTTTCAGAAGTCTAAAATAAAAGGGTAGCCACTCACTGTTCTGCAGAACATCAGGCAGCTCTAAAGCATATATCTCAAAAATTCACATCACATATTATAGTTCCAATGTAATTTTTTTTGTTTTCAAAGGAAAAATAAGATAAACAAGTTCTGACTTCTAGAAACACTACAAACAGTCACTGAGGTTTTTCTCATTGAATAAGGAAAAAACCCAGCTCATTTCTCCTTGCTACACAGGGCAGTCTGGGTTCAACTCTTTAACACACTAATGGCCATTTACTATTGACACATTGCCAACATTTTACTGAGGAAACCTTGAGAAAGAAAAGGCAGGAGGAAAAAAAAGTAATTATAACTTCTTAACTGTTTCTAACTTTCCTCACCTAACTTTGGAGTAAGTTCACAGGACAAAGCAGATATGCTCATTGGAACTTGAGGGCTTTCTCCCTGGTAGTTTTTAAAAGTCTACTGTAAGAAGTCACTTAAAATAAAAAGAGACAGAATAGAAGAGGAATTCTTTTTCATAGAACACATCCGATAAACTCTGTATGGAAAAAAAGTAATGAACTGAAGCCTAATCTTCCTAGTAGTATTTTATAGTCAGTAGAGCGAGAGTTGCCTTCACAAAGCCAACACAGAACAGTAAAAATTAAGTTCTCTTGTCCGATTTGCCTCCTGGTGGTGTCTCCACCACTCTTTGGACTTAATTTCAGCAAAATTTCCATTGAATTCTGCAGCCACCATAGCCTAAATTAACCTGTTACATTACTATTAGTGAGGAAAGTTGAAGAAGACCCCTTGCACTTCACAACCAGTTTTGACAAACTTAGGACAAAAAAGGAGATAAAAAGAAGCTCAAAGAATAATGGACCTAATTAAAACAAAACCAAAACCACACTAAGAAAACTTACATTTCATCCGGCCACCACTAATCTTGCCTGACACTATGTCAGATGTCTCTGCTGACTTGCAACCTAACAGCAAGAAGAAAGTTGCTCTAAAGAAACTATACACTTTCTGGCGTTTCAGAACAGGTATTTGAAAAGTTAACTCAGAAGCGAATAGAATACTGAAAGAAAGTTACTCTGTATAATGACTAGAAGTAGGTGAATTCACATTGACTTGGCCCATATTTGAAGAAAATGAAACACTCTTAATTCCACAAACAGAAAATGAAATCTGAACCAGATTATCATTTCAGTGAACATCAAGATTTTCTAAGGATGAAGACTGCATTCTCTGCCTCCAACAGTGTCAATATAGAAAAGAAAGCACAGAGACTTCATGAAACTCTGTGAAGAGCATTCTTACCTTTCAATACTTCATAGATGTTCACCCTTTAAGCCCTTCAAGACTATCACAGTCTCCACAACAGAACAAGGAAAAAAATCCATAGTGAGAGTAATAAGACAACATTCAGTTAGAAAAATGGAACCCAAAAAAAATCTTTTTATGAAGGGTACATTCATTTGGCACTCACGCTTCCCTAATATATCTCTCTAAATCACTTCCAGAAAGGTGCATTTCCTCTTTATTTGTCCACTACAAAGGATCCTTAGTCCACCTGTAAAAGCCAGTACAATTAACAGAAAATAATTCCAAACTAGCATTATAGAAGCAATGCAATATTATCACATCCATCTCAGTCCTTTTTGAACCTATGCAGCAGGAGTTGAACTGAGTGGCTCCTCAATATCTTAGGAGGGTATAACACATGACCCATATGAGGAAAAACACCACCTAACACTGTTTACCTGAGTTAGTCTGGTTCTTGGTGTAGCACCAACCAATAAGATAATATTCGGTAATAAAAGTACTTTAGCCATGGCTGTACTACAGTCAGTAACTCATAGCACAAAAAAACCCACATTTCAGGAAGTGGCTTCTTTTCAGATCAGTACAGGCAGAAGAGAACAAATAGCAGAGACAAGCTTTTGCCTGTATTCTAAACATTGGACACACTGTCTTTCTCTCTTCTCCCTTCCAAAATTCAACACACTTCAGAAAAGCTGGGGCCCAAACAATTCCAATAGCAACTAAAAATCCATATATAAGGCTCTGAAAAGCAGATCCCTGGATTTGATTCCTTTTCTAACTTGCAATAAATCAAAATACTCTTTCTGTGGCTGTGAGGTTGTTCCACCGAGGCATGCAGAACAGAGTAGAATGAACTACTTTAATCTGTTTTAACTTATAAAAATTCATTAGTAGATTTAATCCCTTTTCCCAGCATCCAACTAAGAGGCATTTAAGGGTGCTATACAAAACAGCCTAAATCCCAGTCATCATCATCTAATGCTTCACTTGTCTTCCCTTCAAGTACAAAAGGGAAAAGGGAATAGGAGGCCTTGAAATAACTACTGATGTGTGAGGTTATCCAGCAAGTCAAAACATGCAGGAGCATCTAATAACCAACTCTCTCCATCAGTAGGGGATTTTCAAGGAAATACTGTAGGTTAATTGCCCATTTTCTATCTACAATGTTGATTTTCAAGCAGAGCAGGCTATTTTGGAGTTATGCCCTGGCTTATATGAAGATGAAAGATGTATTCAACTAGGTTCAATTAAAAAAGTTCTCCAGCTGCCTCCAAATCTGGCTTAAATACAGCATGAACTCAAAAATAAAAAGTTGAGCCAGAAAGTCAGTGCTGAGGGAAGAGTAGCAGGGGGAGCGTGTGGAAAGTTTTTCTTTTTTTAAATGACATCACAAAATGGTCTCTTACATTTCCTAAATTGAGTTATTCCAGTGTTAATTGTATATTAGATATGCAAACATTAAGTTCACAAACCAAGGGTGAGAAGTCTACATGGGGTTGCATTAAGAGAAGAATGGGAAATCAAAGTTTACATGCCAGTATGGGTTTAATCATCATTTAAGCTTTATAAAAGGTCTGAGACAGCTTAGCAATATTTTAGTCATATACAAATGATTATAACATCAGTTTTGCAAGAGAATTTGGGGCAAAAGAGGCAGCAGGGAGAGATGCATCCACTCTGCCTGTCTACAATCATCTGTGCAACGTCCAAAATTTGCTTCAGCCAGTATATCTTGAGAATATGGAAGATGACAACTTAATGAGGAGTCATTATATTCACATTTTCACACAATATTTGGATGCAAATTAAATAAATACCAAAGATTAAAATAGTAAGCTTATGCAGATTTTTTGAATATTCACCTCTAAACAGGTGCTGTTCACACCTATCAGCGGGTTCAAAAGGATCTGACAATTCACTGAGGCAGTTAACTTACTTCTCCTTATGTCCAGATAGACCAGTATCTTTCTGACAGGAAAAAATGACTGACTACTTCAGTCTAAGAAGGATTATACAAACTGTTTTTTTTCATGTATTTTACAACTGCTTTATAAACAGTTGGCATAAATGCATTCTTGTAGTTACATGCAAATTAGCATATCTTTATCATTCATGCCATTTACTTAAAAAAGATCAGTGTTTAGTACAGTTATATGTACAGTTCCAGATAAAAAACTGGAACTGAAATTAGGCATCACCTGCCTCAAGCTATTAGTAATTAAATGCTCATATGGCATATTTGCAGACTTGATCCATTACTGACAGAATAACTGGCATTTAAATATGCCCTCGCCCAATCTTAGAGAAAGGAAGTATCAGAAATTCCAGACGAAACTGGCAGAAGTAGTGACTTTTTACATTCATTTCCAGGTTTTTAGTCCTAAGTTGTGATGGTGTTCACCTTGTGTATCTCCAACACACAGGCATACCTTGCCTACCTTCTTATGCACAAGCATGAAGTGCTCTTTCCTATCTGTTAACTGTACCCAGTTTCCCTCCTGCTCTCTAGCTTTCTTGAGCTTACGTTCCTCTCACCAAACACTTCTCTTTACTGAACATGATGGAACATGTTTCGGGAACAATTTTCTGAAAATGTGCTCAAAAAGCCTCCATAAAAATTCTCCTTTACTATGATTGACAACTGTTCAAGAAAAACAGTCTCATAGGATGAATTTATGCATACTACCAATCTTTTCATTACTAAGTTATGGTACCTGTAATAAATATAGCAACAATAATGCTTAAAAGCTATTCCTGACAGTTTTTGGAAACTTAAATAACAAGCTTCCTTTGTCAATCTAAACCACATGTTTACATTTATTCAACTATACAAAACCATGGTTAAATTACTCTGTCATTTTTTATATCTATCCTAAATACCCTTTCTCATTACTTGCTATCTCATGGCAAGGTTAAAAGGAGTCTCACCCTGAACATACAGGACTTAGAATAACCTCATCTATCTCAATTTGCTGTAAGTTTTAAATACAGGGAAAATTCCCTAGATTTGCCTATTCATAATACTAAACTTGCTTTTATGGTGTGCATTTTTTCTAATTATATTCCACAGTTTCAACTGCTCTTCACAATAAAGTATGTTAAAGTTTTTCCCCTGCGAAAAAATAAAACCACAAGTATCTCCATATACCATATATATGCTGATAACTATTTTTGATTACTTTTTCTTGCATATATACAGAAATCAAAATAACAAAGGGATTCACTTTATTATTTCAACGTCAAGAGGAAATACACTAGAATACAAGTCTAGTTTCCACAACACTATTCTTAGAGAGTCAATGAATTTCACTGCAACTACAGGAAGAGACATTTGCATTTCATTTTCAAATATAAGCGAAAGAGACGTGATTTCTTTCGTATGTGCTTACCACCATCACCTTTTTATCATAGAGTCAAAAGACTCTTTTTGTAAGCTTTCTTTCACATTTAAGACAGAATATTGCTCTAACTTTTCCAGGAGATTATGATAAGGACACATTTAGAAATTCCTCTATATCTGACACAATATTGCTAAAAAAGCCTACATCTTTTTACTGCCCACATGACCTCTTCCTTGTCTTCAAAATTAAGTACTATTATGATATATACTCAATCATGATATATCTGTAAGTGCATATTCTTTATTTTAAAATTAACTATGGAGGAAATGAGGCAAAAGAAACGGTACTACTTCAAGATTACATCCCTTCCTCCTTTATGCTAGCCATGCTCTACCTCAGCCTTTCACCAGTGTCACTGGTAACAATTTCTACCCCATCTCCCCAAAACAAACAAAAAAGAAGTATACATTAAAAAATTCCTCACAGAAAATTTTTAAAAATACATTCTTTAAGTTTTTGTACTGTAAAGAGTGTATTTAACCCAGACAAAAGCTGAGTAGTGTGAAGTAATTGTGGGTAAAATTCTACAAATCAGAATGCAAAGAGAAGACACTATTGTAGAATAAAAAGCAAAGGAAAATGCTTGACTTTGACCATTAATTTCTTCCAAAGATGCAAAAACATAGAAAAAAAAGGTGCTCCAAAGCAACAGAATTAATTCACATTTACAACCCAACCTTAGATTTGGCAATTACAACTGCTCTGAAAAAACTTACTCTTGACTTCTGTTTACTGAAAGGGGGGGGTTGGAGAAAGAAAGAGGAAACCATTTATAAAACCAATGCATTCAGAGTTTCCAGACTGCAGCTCTCACATTTATAGCTGAAGAGCAAGACTATTAAAATGAATTTCACTTATTGCCCACAGATTAGAAAAGCAAGCATAGTTTACAACTCTGTGAAAATAATACAAAGAGACTAGCGGAGGGAAATCTACTAGTCTGAAGGACTGAAGCTCACAGCCCTTTAAATGCAAGCTATCTTCAAGTAAGTTTTTTCTCTTTTTGCAGTTTTCCTTTCAGGTGTTAACACACTCAGCATACATTGCTCCATTGTCTCTCAGGTATAACAAATCAAAGCCTTTATTTTCACCTGTGACATTTTCAAAAACATATGAATATATGACATACCTTATGCCGTAACAGTTCAACCCTGCATCTGCTAGGAATTTTTTTCAGGTTTAAGCCTACACACGGCACAGCCTACTTGCTTTCTTTTTGTAATTTGCAGGATCTCCTCAATTTCACAAACTTCTGAACAGAACTGTCATTATTAATTCTCAGCAAGACACCTAAGCTACTGTGAATCACTGCAGCGACTGACAGCAAGTCTCAGCACTATTCCCACAACGCTTCACAAACAGAGAGAAGTCCTAAAGCAACTGAAAGCTTTTAGCTAAACCTACTGCTGACTTGGTTCTTGCACAAGTCTTCATCCAACTTCATTAAATAAGAAAGCAAAGAAAAAGCGTGCATTAGGGCGACATAACATTCCACAAGCCAAAAAAATTTCATTATTCTGCCTCTCTAACACCAGCATCTCAGCTCCATATCTCCAGGTAGGGACACCACACAGGCTGGAACTTTAGTTTCTCAGACTTCATTAAAAGCTTATTGAACAGTGACGATTATGCATCCTGTAACTGTACACAGTGGAATTGGGCCCTCAGAGTTTACTCATTGCATATCAGGCACCAGAACTACTTGGCTCTAAACAAGAGTACAGATTACCTATGTTGCACCCCTTCTTAACACAAGAACTGCATAATGTAAACCATTATATTTACTGTGCAAAACTGCATATTTCTCCATGCTGAGTGAAAATTAAATTGCTGATTAATATTCTACCCATAAAACAATTGATAACAATGATTTTTCCTGAAAAAAAAAGTGAAAGTGAAAACAGAAGAAGGGCTTTGTTGTCGTTTGTAAGGTGCTGCTTAACTGCATTGCTAAGCCACAGATTTCTATACAACAGATTCCTGCAAATAAAGAGGGAGTGAGCACTTCTCTGCACAGGGAAGTTGTGGTTCTTTTCCCAAAGTTTGTATCTACCATGGCCATTGCATTTAAGCAGGCATACTACTTTAACAACATTATCATCTGGAACACTGACAGCTCTGCAGTCCAGTAGTAGAGATAACAAAATATTTAAACTTCAGCAATCGTGGAGAAGTTCAGTGTTGTTCTGATAATCAAACCCACAAAATACAAAAAAGGAAACTACTGTGACTTCATACAGACTGTATTCACTGTTTGGTAGAAGAAAACTCAAACTTATTTTTCAGCGTCTTTTGGAAACTTAAACCATGTTCACCCCGTGAACAAGTGCACTTTAGCACTTTGAGTTAAATAGAAAAAATATAGCTCCATTTCTAGTCATGGGTAATTTAAAACACATGTTACTATAGACCATTCTGCAGCTTAACTTTACAGAGTTATAAATACAAGTTTAAAAGTTATGGTAGGATGCTTTCTTACATTCCACTCAGTGTCTCACTGCCTGTCCATGCCCATCATGTGAACTGGTAGTCAATACAGCTTGCTTCATGGCATCAAGACAAGCTCATTTTGAAATTACCATGGGCATCCAGAGCTTACCAGAGAATCCTGAAACAGCTTGCTGTGAGACACAGCCACATGCAGAGGCTCATGCTGGTTTTAGAGAATAAATCATCTTCAAGAGAGACCTGCTATCACATCAGGAAAATCTCAGTTTTTGTTGAACTACTATTCTCATTAAAAAATCATTTTCCTTATTATCCTTACATGTTTCGTCCTAGATTTACTGTTTCCCTTTTTCCCTATCTAGAAATTTACAAGATTTCTAGATAAATGTAAATCACTGTCTGGCTATTTTTGTAGGGATAGTAATACTCAAACCAGAACACTGGTTTGCAGCTAGTAGCAGACAAATGGAGGTATCTAGTTGTGACACTCATGCATTTTACCAATGCTCTAACATTTTTCCCTCTTCAACGGTTTAATCTACTGATCTAATTTGGTTCCATTATTGACATATTAAGCAACACAATTAAGGGACTGCTTAAGTCAGTTTACTTGGAATGGGATGATGTGATGGATGAGGAGCTTGTGCATGTGTTGCTCTTTCATGTTTTTAAAAAAAGAGAGCACAAATTCTGTAGATATCTCAATATTACGTGTTTTTCTCCTTGTTATTCACAAGACCCATGTTCAAGTTCAACAATCTTTCTATTAAGCATTCAGTTGTAATTATTACTCATACTTTAGAGCTGTCAAAGAGAATTCTACCAAATGACAAGCATAAGACAATTGTGGGGTAATTTATCATGGTAAAACCATCCAACTAATTTTCAAATTGTCTATTAAGTACCCATAACTGACATACATTTAGTTGGTCTTGACATTAAGAAAAATTCCAGCATACTCACCCATATACACCATGTGGACTTACTAAGTCAAAATCTGAAGATTTGCCTAAACCATAATGGTTGAGTTTAGAGGAAGTTTCAAGATAATAATAAAGAAAGTGACAAAATTAATCCATTTTTCCATCTCCCTCAATATAAAATGTTAGCTTCAACACAAGAAAAATTGCTATAACTTCCACTGATTAAACTAGTTTCTTGTTTGACAGACTCACAATAACTCATTCTATCCTTTGTTGAGAAATCAAATAAAAATCAAAAAGTCTGGTTGCCCACGCTTATTTTTGCACTTTAAGATTTAGCAGCTCTCTTGGAAGCTGGGAAAAGAGACATCTTTAGAACACAGTGTTAAAAATACATCTCTGTTTCCCTACCTGTTTCTCACTCAGAGCTGTGATTTTGGCTTGAAGTTCATGAAGTTGTTTCTTCAAATCAGCGTTCTGATTAGAAAGAAAAAATATCTGTGAGAAAGATATTCCATTTGTTAACAAAGAGTAGTAGTAGGAAGGTGGGTTTTTTTGTTTGTTTTGTTTTTGCATAGTGTACTACAAATACAGCACTTCTGGATGTACAGCCAATAAAATTTAAATGGCTCAACAAAGCCTTATTTAAATCACTGAGTGCAACAATAATCAGAGGAACTTTTTAGCACTCAGAGAGATAGCCCAGTTTGGAAAGAAGATTTCATTAAAACATCCATTAGTGCTTATCACATTATAAAGCACATTTATACATTTCATCAAGTTTACAAATTAAACAATAAATGTTTGTTAATATGTAATACAACAGTATCATACTGTATACAACAGTACGCTATGGTATGTTATCTGAAACATTCTCACCTATGCTACTTGTGCAAAGACATTTACACTTAACTATGTAGAATATAAACATATGTACTAAATCTGAATTGACACATATATCAATTGAAGGCAAACATACTTAAGTCCTTATTTCCATGTATGCTTATGCCTTGACTGTGCTAAAGAGAATTACATTTGTCTGGACACATCATTCATATTAGCATTTTGCTTACACTAGCACTTTTCGAAGTTTCAAATTTTAAAGCCATAAGCAACACTAGAAAGATGCAGACAGAAAACAATTTTTACCAGGACTTTTTCTTTTCTACTGAAATAAAAAAAATTAAAGAAACATCTGTCCTTAGTTGAAAACCTGTGAAGCTCTGCAGAAATGTGACAGGGAATCAGGTTTTCCTTAATTTTTGTACACTCTCCCTTTTTTGTTCTCAATTATGCTGCACAGTTTTCATTCTAGATTATGCAGGTTTAGTCTGCTAAGCAGAAATATTAAAACACAAGACTTACACCATCACAGGAACTTCATATATATCCCCTATTTTTATATTCCTCCAATTTTGAAAAGCATTTTGATCTTAGCTCACAGATAGTCTCTGATTCCAGCAAAACCAGATATTGACCAGTCATCCTCCCTAGTTCTAGATTCTACTTAATAATCTGGGATAAAAATGCATTAAGAACATTGGAAACAGGGACCAGATTTACTTATCCTGACTCTAGGAACTCTGCATGGCTGCTTTCAGCATGACCTCACTTTCAGCAAGTATCAACTGAAAGCAAACTGCTCTGCAGACTAATTGTTAGCAGACCGAAGCAGTGAATTTGAGCAGATCTTACCCAAATCCCATCAGAATAACAATATTCAAAAAAACAGATTTTCCAATAGACCCTGCTTAACCCTCCCTGTCAGAGGTTTAACTACCTGAGTGCTATTAAAAGCTGTCTTCTCACTTCACTGAGGTCAGAAAAAAAATGTACATTCAGAAAACTACAGGACATTTACTATTGTATGGGGATGGGAGGTCTTAACAGCAGGCCTCAAGTGAGCGGCCTTTATCCCTCTACTCAACATTTCAGACTGGTTTGAGAGCTCCAGAGCACTCCCCATCCAGCATCCAGGAGAGTTTAACTGCTGTACAAGAAAACCCAGGGACCTTTCGCAGTCTTTGAGAAAGGGATGACTTCTGCTGTCTATGCAGCGAGTCCAGTTATCCAACTTCAGAAGCTCTGAAATTTCCCAAGGCTAAGTGTCAGTTCTATGGACACTACAGGGCTGGTAAGACACCCAAGACAGGCAATCTGAACACAACCTTAAGCTATACAGTTTGGACAAAATTTCTTGGACAGAATATCCTCTCTCTTCTTGTACTGTGAACCTTCTGATACTCCAAAAATGAAAAAAATTTATTGCAAACAATGGCAGCTTTTACAGAGAGCAGCTTCCAATACAATCAGAAACTTACTGCTCATCTGAACTGCACCATAGCCAAGAAAAGTCACTTGATTTAAACTATTAAGAATGTGTATAAGGCAAAAAGCTCCATAATAGCCAGAATTTTGGTTTTGTTTTAAACAATCCAACAGTAATTGTTCAAAAACTTATGAATAAATTTTCTTCTAAACACTGTGTTAGCAAGGAAGAAGGTAATCTAGAAATATCTAAAATCATCAAGTTTCATGCACTGTTATTTCCTGAATTTTAATGGAAATGATCCAATATAAAAATAAGTAGTTACCTGTGGATCTTGCTTCATTTGGGCAACCAATTTCTAGAAAGAAAAAAAATGTGACAACACAATGAAGATTTTCATTACGAATATTTTGAACAATTTAAAATTCAGTATTTTTTAAGAACCTTTGTAAAAGCAAAATACTTTGTCTACAGCATTTCAATAGCAAAGCCTGGAGTCCAGTATTATAACATTTCCAAACCCATTCTTATTAATACAGTAAAAGCACTGTATTAAGCCATCACCTTTGTTCCTCCTAAACAGCTCTTAAACAAGTGATGCTTTTTAAAGACAATTTAAGCCAGCTGGGTAAGATAATCTAATAGCTGTGTCTCCTCTAGAACTGCTGGCCTCTTTGCTCGCAGTTACAAGAAACACAAACCACAGATAACTGCTGCAGGCACAAAAGCTGTTTGTACATTCAAGGGCAGAATGTTTCAAGTACTAAAGCTCTGCCTGTGTGTTGACTTGGCTGGTACCAGATGGAAGACCCATGTTCAGAAGTATCTTTGCCACTTTTCTCCCTCAGAGGAGATTGAGATCATTGTAGAAGAGATGCCCTCCACATCCAAAGGAAAACAGACAGATTGTCACCATTCACTATTCTTCCTCTCTCGCTTCCTTCAGGCAGCTGCAGGAGAATGCTGCCTATTGCTAAGCAAGGAAGAAGTTACCAAAGAAAACCAGAGGAATGAAGACACAATGTAAACCAAAAACTCCTAATATCTTTTTTGGTAAATTTTTAGACATTTATTTCCCTAATGTTTTCAAAGATTTTGTCTTAGGTTTAGTAGCTACTAACACACATTTCTTTCACTGATCTGCTTTAATTACTTTTTGAACCAGGAAACCATTCTAGATTCTGTGACCATAAGTTCCAAAGTTAAATTACAGGACTCTTATGTAAAAGGATGACCTCCTTTTTCTTTTGAATCTGTTTCCTTACAATGCAAGCATGAAGGACTAATACGATTACAGAAAACCAGAGCTCACTTGAGTCAAGAGGAGTTGGAACCTAGACTTGATGATCCTTACAGATCCCTTCCAATTTAAAACATTGTATGATTCTGTAGCTACTTCTCTGTGCAGCTCCTTCTTACATGTTTTTCCACACCACATATTCCCCCATCAGTCTTTACCTCTTCAGATTGAACAGCTCCTCATGCACAAATCATTCCATTGCTTTGTTCACTCTTGGCACTCTTCCATAATTCCCTAGTTTGTCTCTATCATCTGGAGACAAAGTTTAAAACTATGTGCAACACTCAAGTACTCGGTACTGCAAAAACTCCTTCCATGGTGCCAACAGCCAGTTCACAGCCTGCTATTGCAGATGTAAAACTGGGCCTGTTTTTCCAAAGTGCATCACTTGGCATTTATCTACACTGAATATTATTGTTTCGTCATGCTGCCATCAGCATCACAGGAACAGACTTAGCTTATTTTTCCTCAGTGCTTCCTGCCACATTGGAGCTTGACAAGCAACAAATCTGTTAGTTTTTATATAAAGTGCTCCTGCAGATGCAGTCATAAGACAATATAGTCAGTACTGTAAACTCTTCATAAAATATTGCTAAATTTTTGGATCACACACTACTATGTCAGGCAACCCTAAGAAAAAAAAATATTCCTTTTAAACATAAGCTAAATTTAAGGTATTTTAAAAGCTACTAGTCTTTCTGCCATGAAATATGAAAAGGACAAGAATGCTTAAGGTTCCTTCTACACATCAGCTTGAGGAGTCATCCATGAAACTCAACCTTTCTGTAAGAATAGCTAAATATAAGTCCTTTAACACCTCTTGTGATCAAAACTAGGAAGAGTAGACTGCTTCAAATTTATCTTAATTAAGTCAACACAGCAGCAGAATGAACTACTTAGATGCATCTCTTCTCAGGACACAATATAGCTTTGACATGGAAGACATTAGAGTATTCAAGCTGTACACTAATATAAAAATGATCTGGTCAGGTGTCATTCATGGTGGATTCTCTGATCATAGAAAGTACACAAAAAAGTAGCTTTTTCTGAACAATTAAACACCTTTTTGGGGTTCTTACTGGTAGTTTTAGATATACTTTGCCAAAGCGGCATTATGAAAGCCTCACACAGAGTTCTGCAAGTGAAACAAAAGAGGCAAAACCCAAGGAGCTATTCTACAAACAAAACCACATTATACTGAGCATCACTTGTACAGTCATGTGAGCAGTCACAGGCAACACGCTGCATCAGGAAGCTGGGAGTCTTTGGCTATAGAGCTGAGCTGAATTCCTTATGCTCATCACAGACACCTGTCCACCACTTCCAACAGGACAGCAAACCATGACTGTGAGAGTGTTGGCAAGCTTTGTTAGAAAGTCCTCAGAAAAAGAAATACTGGAGAAGTAAAAGATGACATGAGACAATTCTTCATAAATCCTGAGTGAAAAGTAGGAGCATATTATATCTCTTTAGGTTACAAAATTCAGATCTATATGAGAAAGTTCAAGCATTTTGCTTGAAGATATTTTTTTTAGTGACAAAATCAGTTTAATGTTTATCGGTGTGCATGCTGACAAGCAATAACCATGAAAGCATAGTTCACAAAACTTTTACTGAAGAATCCAACATTTTGTTGCAAGTGTTATTTTCCACTGTAAACATATAGACAACTTCTTAGCCTTAATTATAGAAATATACAGCATCTTGAATTATAAAAGACAACCTTCTGATATCATGGTTTTTCTAGTTTCACAAACTAAGACCAAATCTAATTAAAGCTGATTTTTGTGCAAAGCTCACTTTTAATGGCAATTGGAAAAAGTTAAAGCAAAGAAAGTCAAAAACCCCACCAATTTTAAGCTGCTTATTAAAAGTCTTTTTGGACATTTCTCAGTCTTCATCTCTGCTCATCAGTGTCATTACGGACAGATACTAAGGTTATTCAAAATTCACAGTCTTAAAATTTTTGGTTTACTTGGGCATAAAGGGGAATGAAGATGCACACGACGGGTAGTATCATACAAACCCGAGCATAATTAACATTTTGATTGCTTTACAGAAGTTAATACTTGAAAAAATTACTTACTGGCCTTAAACATTCCTATGTCTGCAGCAAAATGCCATGGGTAATTTTTGAACTTCCTTACCACCACAACAAAATGTCACTGAAGTTTCTGCTACAAAGGCCTTGGAGTTACTGAAGAGAGCAAAATACTAATCCATAGTGCTGAAAATCCACCCTTAGCTTTCTCAGGTTTTGCTCCCTGACTCTAAGTTGTATTTTGTTAAAGCAGACATAGCTTGATTTTTCCAATTCACCCATTCAAGTCCTTGCAATATGCGCAGCATTGCTGCAAGTACTGGACAAGACATCCAGATCACATTTTAGACAAGCAATTTTGAAACATTTTCCAAATTTCATATGATAGACTATACTGATTAATGTTACTTATCATATACTTCTTTTATCCACTGCATAACAGTTGTGAGTTTCAGATATCTGAAGAGCATTAGAAATACTTGGAGAACTATGTTTAGAAAAGGTCTCACTGTTAAATTTAACATTTCAAGTTTGCAGCTAGTCTGTGTCTATGGCTGTAACAATTTTCTTCCAAGAATTAATATGCATATGTCCTCCTATATTTACTATATCAGGTTTTAGTATCATTACTTGTAATAGTTCCTCATTGGCATTGTAAAACAATGGCAAACTGCAACCGTACTGCCACATAGTATTGAACAGGTTAAAGTAAAAAGACCCAACATGTAAAAATTTATGAAGCCCAAGCACTACAACATTTTGGTTATCAAAAATATAGTTTAGAAGCTACTGAAGTAGAAGACATTCCAGAAGAGAAGCACCAGATTAAACTATACAACACTATATACCTTTCACTTCAAAGTTCCTCCACCATATTCCTCCATTGCCAACTGAATACCGAAGTTGGCTTCAGAACATCAGAAAAACCTTCCAGACAGAGGCAGCTGAACACTGTTTTCAGAATGTTTTTATTACTGCTACAAAATACTAAAAAAAAAAATCACCACCCACAGTTTGATATGTAGATTTTTCACATTTGCTAAAAAACAACAGGTGGTCAGGTCAAAATGCAGAGTATGAAATTCTGAAGTAGTTTCAAGCTTATAAAACAATTATTACTACAGTTGTAGTGCTATTTCTTAATGCTCCCATTAGTAGTAATACTGTCAGCAGTACTAATGCTGCTATTGCTTTAAAGCAAGAAAGTACATAAATTACCTGGTGAACCTGAATTTCCACTTTCAGAGCCTCCTGTAGAGTCTGCAGCTCCATTCTCTACCTTCTCCACTTTCTCTAGAAGTGTCTTTGCTGATTCCAGTGCCTTTAGTTTCTGGTTTCCTCTTTAACACCAGTTCTACAGAAAAATAAAGGTTTTGTTTTGGTTAGTGAAGGAGAAGAGTTCATTTGAAAAAAAGGAGATTATAACACAACAGGAATTCAATAGAGAACTACATTCAAATGCAGCTTTCTAGCCTAAATACAGTCAGTCTTTTGAACACAAGAAATCTGCAGGCTCTACAAAATGCCTGCCTTGGAGTCATTTAGCCAAATTTGTTACTTCCCACATATCCCAAAGTTGACATAGTTATCCCTTATCTTAGTTTGCAGGCAGCTATTTCCTACCAATATCCTATTGCAGTTGCATATTAAATTAGCAAATTTAACTACCAAGAATGTTTTAAAAATCTGTGTAGATTAAAACTTATTCTGGAGAATAGAATTCTACAACCACAATAAATAGTTAAACGTTAATGTACTGCATTAACACACTTCTGTGATACTATAGAGCTGTTCTTAGACAGGACAGCGTGCATGTTATTTAACAGAACAACATTAATATATTAATAACTCACTGCCTCAAGTTTGTGCCAAGTTAGTAATTTCAGTTGAAATCTGTTCTGATGGAACAGAAGAGTGATATTAAGCAGCACAAGACATTTCAAAAAGATTAATTTTATAATCTTTCTAATCTTGGAAATCTACTTGTAGATCATAAGTATAAAGTTTAGCATCTTCACTTGTACTACAAACAAATCAATCCCCCCAGTTTCTGACAAAGAAAAGCATTATCAAACATACTTCTAAAAGCCCTGAATGCTGGACAAGAGATTTTTTTTCAGAAATATGTTAAAAGTATTAGCTTCTGAAACAGGATTAAGATTCCTATATGCTCAAATCATAGTGGAACCTGTGTAAAAACATCTATAAATGCAAACACATGAAAGTCACTGGAAAACATTATATAGCAATTTTACCAGTCACTTTTCCATCCAGACACCACAATTAAGGAATTGCTGCAGTGTTAAAATAGTTCCTATTTTTTTATTATTTGAAAATTGCTCACATTCATTGCACAGGTGTTGTTGCCAATTCAGAGGCCTTCCTAATGAAACTACAATGTTTTCAAAAGGATTCTGACAGCTTTGATTAGACATGCAGGCTGTAAAAAGAGAGCAATTCCCTAAGTTAAAGAATTTTATTTTAATGCTGTCTCTCACTTCAGTAAACTGAAGTATTGGACAAATTTGTGAACTCCTGAAAAAAAAAGTTTGAAGGTGAGTGCTGTGTTTTGTTTACTTATCATTAATCTTTTCAAACAAAAATATGTTACAAAAAGAGTAGACTATAAAGGGGAGTTAAAAAGCATTACATTTAAACTCTTTGTCAGTGTTGTCTGCTGTTAGCCTAAAGTTACTTATTTAAATAACAAAAGCCTGATCAAACTTTCTAGCCAACACATGAAATGACCTTCTGCAAGGGCCTCTCCCACATGTGACACAGATGAGTGAAAACAGCTGCCTTTGCAGCACTAGTCTCTATAAAATTGTAATCTGTATCAAGGGATACATGGAAATTACATATAGTTCCCTGTCCTATTACCACAAACAGTAATGAGAAAACAGAATCACAGATTATTACTTCCACTCACTGACAAGAACCATTATAGCATGCTTTGAGTCCCCACCACTGCAGTTTCACAAGAAGCCATACTTCAGAAAACCACATTAATGAAAACTGGTTAATGAAAACTGGAACCCACTGCAGAGAATAAAAGTCTTTCTGACCCTTGGAAATTCAGTTTCAGGGTAAAGACAGGCAGATGTGGCCAGTTTCTTTCTCAGTGTCTCTTCAAATAATCAGAAGGCACACATGATGAATAGTTTGCATTGCTCTGTAGCTACATGCTAACTTCAAACTTGAGTGCAGAACAGCAAAACAGTTATCTCAACTGAATGCAAAAGAGATCCAAAAGAATGTAAAAAATACCCATCACTTAAATATATGTAACTGTAAGGTTCAAAACATGTTCATGACAAATATGACACGGTATTTCTGTAAAAGAACATATAAAGATTGAGCAACTTCTATTAATGCACAATTTAATTTGACAGATGCAAATTGCAGTGTTGATGGGTCATAAAAACTAATCCAAGCTAATTGCATCTATGCCTTGAACAGCCAGCAAAATTTTTCAAAATTAATTTTTAAGAGGTTAAGGAAAAAGTGACACTGCCTTGCAGAAAAAAAAGTAGTTGCTCAGCCTAGCTATGTTGATAGGGGCATAAACATGAAAAAATATATTTCAATTAAAAGTTTGGTCAAGTTGCCAAATCCTGAATACGAAATATATACAATTGTTTCTTTCTAGAGCACACACTTGTAGCTTTCCTTCCCAAGCACAAATAAGTATCCCATTATCCCTGTCTAGAATTCCCCCAAAGTACCTTTTACACAACCAATACAGTTTAAAAAACAAAACAGAACCAAAAATAAAAACAAAAAAAACCCCAAACATTCCTTACATCCAACAAAACCTAAACTGCTTTTTTTCTGATTTACATAGAACAATGTCTATAAATATCTATCAGGGCTTCTGGTTAAATGTTGCTTATACTTCCTTTGAGAGGAGATAAAAAACTACATAAGTGGCTATACATTTTGTAGTGAAAAAACTTTCAGTATTTTTGAACTTTTCTTCTTTTAGACTGAACTTAAAGGGAAGATTAAAAAATTTAAGTTCAATAGCATTATAAACTACCTATTATACCACATTCAAAGAGGTGTAAAACCATCTCTGAATTAATGATAGAACATGGTGCCTTTTACACTTTACTCTTATGGTAGTGGAATTATTTCAAACAAAAAGCTTGTAAATGACTGAAACTGCATGAATGGCTTGGCCTGAAAAAATTCTTAATCTCAATATTTTTAAAGGAAAACAAGCAAATGTCTTTCTCAGTAACAGAATTGGTGATTCAATTTCTTGCTTGCATTCATTTATTACCAATAATCACTTACTTAAGTGGTTGCTTCAAGACTTATAATTTCATACTCAGACAAGTGCCCCAATGCACTGCATATAGACTATTTAAATATTCAAAGACTGAATGAAACCTTAAACTTTACAGTAATCACATAAGTGAATCACACTTCTATTATCTCAATAAAATACAATCTACATGGGAACATTTAAAATATCACAATACTATTTCAACTATGACTATTTTTGAAGGTACACTAGAAACACAGCTGACAAGGCATATATATTTATATAAACAAAGGTAGGACACACACAAAGCCACGAATGCCTTCTGTGTGTATGGAAGGACTGAATAACTCAGAATTTTAGAGAGAAGTCTTTCTGGGCCAAAAATCCCTTCAAATAAATTTGGTTTTCACGTTACACACATCAAAAAAAAATTGAGTACATTAATTTAAATGTCCATTACACTTACAGACCCTTGGGCTCAAAACTCAACCTTACAGAGATTTTATTTATAAAACTGGGGCTTCCATTAGCAACATTTACTTTTTAAGACTTAATTCCTGAATATAAGAATAGATAGAATTTTGGTTTCAGTAACCATCAAACTTTTCCAGGAATGGATGCCAGCTCTTCATATCATCTATTCTTAGGTAAGCCATTTTAGCCTTGGGAAGAAGTACTTACCAGTTTTGAGTGAGTTATCCCTTTCAGCTCTTTACCCCCTCCTACAAAAGAAAAACAACAACAACACAAAAAAAGATAATTACAAACATTTTTAACTAGAGTTTGAAACAACAACAAAAAAATTCAAATATTTGACAAGTTGGAGAGGGAAGGGTTGGGACTTTAGAAAGGTGGTTTTGTGGTTTTTTTTTCTTCTGGGGAGTTGCAATTTTTTTTTTAATGCTGAGGCTAACTATAAAACACCACTTTGAAAGAAAATCTGTCCGAAGTGGCAAGGAAAATGAAGGAGACCTACAATTTCAATCTGGATTAAAATACAAACTATTACGGTCACTAGGGGGAGAAGCAACTAGAGGTTCAGATTTTTCTAGTTCTGTGCAAGGTCACTGTCCCCCTCCCATGGTGGAGAGACCTGCTCTCCATTACATTTATTAAGATCTATATCGTAGACCGCCACAGCTAAATATGACAAGGTTACCCACCCATGACATTTGCCCACCATCTCTGCTAGAGATTACACCAACCCCCAAAGATGGTACAGCAGGTGGTAGGTCAGCTCAGCCACCAGAGCTCAAATCCCAGAGTACTGCTAGGGACTGAAACAAACAGCAGTGTCAGCCAATATGGTGGGACACAAAAGGCGGAGGCCAAGAAGAGGCACTGCCTGTTATGCTGCCTGGGTCATGGGTAGAACATTCTGCAGCACAGCAAGGTAATACCTCTGAAATCACCACATGAATCATAAAAAACTCATGAGTCAGAGTTCTAACAAGATAGTTACAATATAAATGATAACTCATTTGCTCAATTACTTTGCCTGATACTAAAAAAAGGCTCCAAAACACTCCCAATTTTCTAGTAAAATACTATAATATTAGCGTATTTGAAGCTTTAACTTCACAGATAACAAGATCTTTGCAGATGCTTCTATCCACACATAAGTCATCACAGAGCTGAAGTTTAAGCCCCAGTCTTATAAAAAAGACACACAGTAGAAAGTCACGATCATCTCTCTCTCATTGAAGACCAGCACAAGTGGAGGGTTTCCATTTACTACCCAGCAGAACTGGGTGCTGATGACCACTGAGAACAGAAAAGAAAACAGGAAGCCTACTGTTGGCAGTATTGTCAGTGTCCTGGTCTCAAATTTCATTGCATTTTCAACCACAGAATATTACAGGTGATGCTTAATTTTACAGCAACTTCAGGTAAGTTTCCATAACATCCAGCTGCTACCATGACAGGTTATGAGCTGGGAAGTATGGACTGTTTAGAGGTTGTATTCAAAGTAAGTACATTCACTCTGGATGCTACGGAGTTTTAAACACTGCCTTTTTTGAGGGTGCTGAAGAGACAGGTATTATTCTCAAACTCTAGTTGTTTCTTTTTGGTATTAAAATCCTACTTGTCATCTCCACCTCCCACTATCAGTCACTTAATTGGTCCAGAGACCTACAGAGGAAGCTCTTTCATCATGCAAGTACTAAGTGCCCTCTTCAACAAGCAACTACAACTATCTGTCCATGCTTATTAATAAAAAATAATAATAAAAAAAATGTCACTGCTCTAGATCACTGCTTTTGGAAAGCTAAACAAAACAGTCGGGATTACACATCTGCAAATGCAGTCTTAGAAAAAATAAGCATGATTTTCACTTAAAAAAAGAAAAATATCAATTTACTTGTAACACAAGGACACACAACCCGACAAGAAAGCTGTCACTTAAAAATAACAGCAACTGTTCCTTCCTTCCTATTTTCCCCCTACGTAGAGACTCGCCTCCATAGCAGGACCCTAGCTCCATCAAGATGGAACTGTGCAGAAAAAAGCTGCACAGTTACAACCTTCAGACTGCATTTAATCTTGCTACAACCCCAGACTCAGAAGCCAGGAGCTCCCAAGGACAAAGTTTAGAACACAAGGAGTTTAATCGTGACTATCCAAGTGTACCACTGTGTTGCCTTGGAGAAGTCACTTAAAGAGGACCTATATAGGGAATAGAAATACATTTGCATCCTCTTCTGTAGATAATTTACTGCAGGCTTTTTCTTTAGTATTTAGAACAGGTTAACCTTTGAATGTCAAACCTCTGGCAACACAAAATTCTGCCCTCATGCAGGTATACTATTTTTACTAACATCCCTGCCTCATTTAGTAGAGAGGACAAACACAAAGAATGAAGTATCAATTGAATTTCTTGTAATTCTGAACTTTTGATTTGCATGACTTTTAAAACTCAACATCTAAGCCCTATGACAAATAAAAAAATTGGTTTCTTCATAAGCAGTGCACTAATGAGAGCCACAGAAAAACCTGTGCCTAAAACAGGCAAGTTTTCTTAAATAGACAATTGAGAAAGAGAAATTAAGAACAAATACCCAAGATTGGTAATCCCAAGCATCTTAAACAGATATAAGTTTTCAACTGCTCTTTTTATAGTAAAGAACAGCATACAACCAACAATATCTGTAACTTTGGTTCTTGACAACTCCCTGTATTTGTGGATACTGGGAACCAACACAGAATAGTATTAATGAAAAAAGGATAAAGTCTGCTCTGTAGATGAAATGAGATTATTTCTTCTTCACAGCAAAAGTACATCTAGAAATTCACACTGCCTCTCTCATGCTCACTACAAAACACATTAAAAAGTTAAGATTAGACAGCTCACAATCACTCATATCAATAGAGAAGCCTGAAGAGTTTAGCATTATACAGGGATTTGTAACAAAAACTTCAGCAGAAACTTATCACAAAATCTCAGCAACCTAATTTACTGAGGTAGCCTTTTGAAGGCTCTAGAAACATGCTGTAAATTGTCCAAGGTAGGAGCCTGCAAGGTTAACTCTCAAATTATTACAGTATATTCTGTAATATTTTTGGGGTTTTTAAACTCCAGGTCTGGGAGTCAAATTAAGAGCACTACCTTCTTCCCAAAATATATCTATGATCTATGATTAGAAAAGTTACTCATTTCATAGGACCATTTTGAAAACTAAGATCTCATATCTTTAAGGCTTGGCAGCACCTGAGGACATCAGAAAAACAAATGGTGGTGAAAACATTTTAGCATACTGCACCTGAAGACTTAAGACTGTTTAAATGCTAATTATCTGTATATTAAGATGTCTGATTATAACAATTATATAGTTATTACTACCTTCAAGTTATACAATCAAGTTTATGCTACTGTAACCAGAGACTCACTTGGAAAAACTGGAAAAGACTAAATGTTATGTTCAGCAATTTTTTCTTTACATTTTTTCTAACTCTAGAAACTAGCAAATGTTTACTGTCAGACCATGGAACTCTATCCATTCATATCATGTTACAATATTTAATTATGTATCTTTTACTTTTCGCCAAAAGGATCTTGGTCTTGTTCAGTACACAGAAAAAAAAAAGGACTAAATGCTGTGCACAGGCAATTGTGAACCTGATATTTTTTCACATATCAGAAAATTGGTCTACAATATGAGGGTAAGGCATTACTAATTTTGTGTGTGTGTGCACAAAACACACACTACACAGGAGGGATTCAGAGTTTTTTCTCGGGACTTTTGTTTTTAGATGTGAATTCCTCAAAGCAACAGCTCTCCCTCCCATATTTGAAAGACGTTCTGTATCTAGAGAGCACTCTATCACTCTCTTCTAAGAAAACAAGTCATGGCAGATACTTTACTGTGATTTTCAAGCCAGCAGTTCATATTCCTTCACAGGGCAGGATTTCTGCAGTCTTAAGAAGACCAAACACAGGCCAGAGAGAGTATATAACCAATTTCATATTCCATTATCATAAGGCTCATGTTTCAATGACCATCATTAGCAGTGTTGGTGCTGTTGCTTCCATGACAAAAAGAAGCCTCCTTTGTGCCAGTGCACAGAATCTTATCTTCCGGTCGTGCTGCAGCTGGGAGAGTTCCCAGTCAGCCCCAGTAACACAGGCCAGGCAGGTGCAAAGGGACCAATAGCGTTGTTCAAGATAACTGAGACTGCACTGAAGTGTACAAGTCATGCCTTCCAGTTTGTCCATCTGTACAACTATTCTCTCCTCCTCCTTCCTTATCCCCACACAATACTGATACATTAACTCCACCTAAACTGGTCAAGGAGCCTGGATTTTCTGCTTATGCATGTAGACAACTTAAAGGATTTAAACTACAACCTTCAGTTCTATCTAAAAGTTCTGCTGCTGCTGTGATTTCCCATGAAGCAAATGCAGTTTGGAGTTTAAGACACCTGAAACTGACTTCACTTGGGGATAGATTGCTTCACCGTCCCTGAAACACTTTATAAAACCATCAAGCTACGTTTAAATAGAAGTGTGTAACACCATCATTTCTCTTTGCAGAAGTAGTACTATATTTAACACATAGAAAATTAGCTAGAAGACTCAATACAGTTTAAAAGGCCATCTCTAGTGTAAAGATAAAGCCACTTCACAAGCTGATTCTTAAAATATTCACCAAAACTTGCCGTGGCACCAAACACATATAAACAGTTGACAATTACCCTCTTAGCTCTTGTCCTGTGACTACAGTTCCATTGGGCATTAGTAACTCTTCCCGAACACAGACTTTCCTGGCATCTTGGGGGTGGGATGGAGTATGAAATCACACTCTCTGGCAAAATTATAAACTACATTTGGCCTAGTAGAAAATTAGCACAAACATGTTTTAAAATCTCAGAATCATCTCTGTCACTTGAACAGATTCAAGATATATTGCTCTACACTTTTTACCTGTGCATAAACGCCTCGTCTTCGCACAGTCTGAGCCAATCTCTTGAATCAGAGAAGCCTCTCTAACCTATGACCATTAGTGAGCCTGGCAGATGTTCTTTCTGACTTGGTTTCAAGGACTCTCCATTTAACCTAACATTCATAAAATTACCATCTGTAAAATTCTCCTTTTTTGTACCCAGACACCAGTGTACAGGGACATTTTAGCATTCAGAAGTTCTAGTATTGCAGAACCACTAAGCCTCACTTTGCTTAGCGAGTTACTTTTCACCAGATTCTAGGTACACACAAAATAATCCTATATGCAGTGCGGCTAAATTCTTGCTCATGTAATAAAAGTTGCATGACCTGGGTTTTTATTTCAGTGAATTTCTTTTTAGAAGGTCTGTTTAGCTAAACACACACCAAGAGTACTAATAAGGTCTGTAAGTTTATCTTTTACTAGCACTGCAACAGCAACGTTTCATATTTGAAGTGGGGAGCTGAGGAATCTTCTGCAAAATTAAAATATTTACACGATGTGAAGGTATAAATTAGCAGAAGGCAGAGTTTGGCATTTGTTTCTAAAAATGTTTTGCTGCATTATTTGATATTCCATATAGTTGCTGGAAGCATGGGTCATTTGGGATTTTTTTTAAAACATTGTTTAACAATTTAACTTCAAAAAGATGTCAGTTAATATGTAAAGCCTTAAAACTGTAATTTTTCTTTTTTAATTATTTTCAAGTATTTACAAAGTATATATACACCACTGGGAAGGAAAATAAGATGTAAGGTCAACAGAAAATGGAAGGAGCTGTCCCCTCTTACCTGTAATAGCCCAATGTTTGAGTCTCGAAATTTATGAGAAATGCAAAGGGAAATTATCTGAATGTCAGTGCTTTATGGTTTTGTTTTGTTTTTTAATAGTATGTCTACCAAAATCAGTTTATTAACCAATATTTTTCTTAACCTGTGTTGCAAATTTCTTATTCCAGTCCCTGAGAAGTTCCTGCCTTCCTTTCAGAGACAGAGGACTACTTGGGAAAAAGGGGAGGAGAGGCAGTTGAGAGGAGAAGACTCTTTCTAGAAAGAACACACACAATAAATCCTAACAATTGATTTAGCAACCACAGTTGCAAGGAACTATAAAAAATTAAGAAAACTCTACCCCAGTACCTATTAAACTAATTTTCCCCCTGAAACTTCATTAAGAAGGGGGAGGGGTATCTCTGATTTCTAGTTTTAACCTTTTAAACGTGAGGAGAAATTTCTTATTGAGTGCTAAACCCTTTTTCCCCTCCTAGCAATCCACTTTATCTTGGACAGAACTGGCCTGTGGGAATGATACATTCATAACATTCATAAGGCAGAAGTGCCTTAAGAGTTTTGGGAGGAGGTCCAGAGTACAAAAGGAGATGCTCTGGGTAGTGCTGCAAGACTGCAGGCATGAAATGCAAAACTAGAGGTACCTCGGACTATCACTGGAAGTGCAACTGCACTTGTGATGGACAGAACCTCAGGTATGTGCACATCCTGCTTGTACAGACTATACTTTGAATTTTATCTATCTGCCAGAGACATTCAGAGGACACCAAAAAAATGACAGAAGAGCAGCCCAACGCCTCAACGCCACAGCCGTGACGCTCAAGGACAGCCTTGGCCCTCCATTTCCACGGGGAAAGAGGCGCCGTTAGCGCAGTCGGCCAGCAGGGGGAAACGCCAAACAAGTGAAGGAAAAAAAAAAAAGTTAAAAGAGAAAACATTAAAAACATGAGGAATAAAATTCGGCAAACCACACACATCTCTTCAATTGAGATGGAAGGAAGAGATTCTGCTCTGGGAGAGAGAAAGCAGGATAAATGAAGCATTCTTCGAAGCATTCTTCCAGAATTTAGAGAGGAAACAGTGAAAGTACAAGTCCAAAACACAAGCAAGTAAAGGCAAACTTTCAGTTTCATGTTAGCACAGAGTGACTGCAAATCAATTCAAGTGTTCTTACGTCTAGCGTTTTGACAAAAAGCAAAATATTGTGACTAAACAAGTGAGAGGACTAAGCTGAAAGATTATATATTTTTAAAGGATTATCCAACATGAATGCATAAACTAATTTATTTAAAGTGAGCACACATATCCTAGAAGATCATTCTGCATTACAGAAGACTTCATATTACATTTATACAGAATCCCAAGAGTCTGGACCTTTTTTTTTCCCAAAGAAATTTCAGAACAGCAGGGCTCCAATTAGAGACCCTGAATTTCCTTCTACCTTATAAATACTACCTGTGCAGCATTTCCATGTTTATGAAGTATAGTGAAAACTACTCAAAGGGAGTGTTGGTTAAGTGAATAAATCTGTGTTAAATGCACTTTGATAAAGGGCAGCTTGCATGCAACAGACAGGAAATAGACACAATTCCACAACGTGTTTTAAAATTAAGAAATAAAAAAGCAAAATGCGATAATTTGTTGAACAAAGAAATTTAACAGGCATTTGCAATGAAGGAAAAAAGACAAACCATGCAATCACAATGGCTTTCTGTTTAAAATATCACTGGCTGAGAATCACAAGGAGCAGCAGTGAGATTTTGATGACAGATTTAGAGAGATTAGCTACACAAGCTTCTACTGATGTTACTGTTCCACAAGTATCAGACAGAAGCAAGTACACATGTAATAACATGCAAACATTTAAAAATGCAGGTGTATTGTGATTAGTGATTGTATGGCAGGGTACCTTAAAACAACAGGTAGTGTTTTATAGTTCTGTATTTATAAAGTTCTTTCAAAATCAGATGCTGTATTTTCAGTAAAACCCTTGTCTGAATGTGCCCATAAAAGCTAAATGCAGTTTGCCAAGCATGAACACGGAAAGTTTAGATTACTAGTATATCAAGAGACTTAAGTGAAGCCTAGTTCTGCTCAAAGTTTATAGTTCTACCTTCAGTTTCTTCCGTATTATTTAGCCTGCAGGCTAAATAACACTCTTAGAGTCAGCTAATCTAGCTGGCCAAGGCACTCTTCTTCATGTCCTCTTCCAGCTGAGAGGTCCTACCTCCAACAGCCCTCACTTTCTGGGGGGAGTGGGGGGCAAGGGGGTGTCACACTCCACAAAAAGTTGAAGTGATTCACAGATTGGTGTGGGGAAACATCATGCACAAGCTTCAGCAGTAGAAATACTGTGCTGGCAGCACAAGAGAGACCTTCCTTTCTTTCTTCAGCAGTTATCAAGTTCCATTGTACTATACTGGGTACAGGACTGTGCACTTTGCTGATTCTTTTTAAATAAAATGATCATCAAGAAGTGACCTTTCACCTTCCCCACATGGTCAGAAATTTGGCGTCTGAGCTGCATTTTCAGTGACAGAGTCACATTTGAACATCTTTTTCATTTTGAAACTGGAAGACCTACAGAACAACTAGGGGTAAAGATGAATCTGAGTTTGGCAGTCCTGATTTCTTTCTGTTCTGCTTGTTACTCAGGCAGAAGAGAAATCACTATTATTTTCTGTGTAACCTCATTATGGCACAGGCATTCTTTAAATACTAAGATTAAGCCAACCTACATTGACTTTGCTATGGTCAACTTTTGTGTCAGTATACTGCAACAGGTACTGGCCTCCACTTAGTCTGTCAAAGTTCTTATAATAAACTGGACTCCTCAATTTAATTATTTCATCACATGCATTACAAAGAAACCATTTAATGTATATAAGGTACAGTAGATAAACTTGAAAATTAGCTGGTAATACACATTCTTGTATTCTGTACTTTATGATACTGAAAAATACTTGAAAGAATATTTATAAGAATATAGGAGTTCATTTCATCTGATGTGGATCTTCCATTCTAACAGGAAGTGACATAGCTCAAAATGAGAAACTTCACATAAATTCTTGCCTTTACAACACTACAGATCACTTGCTCTATATGTTAGGCTTCTAAATTATTGCCAAAAGACAATATGAAAATGATTTGTTGGTGAACAGATGTACATATTAAAAAAGTATCAAAAGAATAATTTGTTTCTTAATCTGTCTTCAGATTTTTCAAACAAGACGAAAAAGGTAATGCTCACCTGCTAAAACTGGGTATTTTTTTCTAGAATGAATACTGACAATTTGACAAAGTTCTACATAAAACAGTCTCAGACTTCCGTTGATTCTGTCGGATGCTGTGGACTCTGAAACGGTGGCTGGGACCCTCTGCTGCTATCAGACAGATATCACATTTTCCTCTCCTTTTGACTACAACATCTAAGTTCAGCCTGATTGCATTTAGTAAAAACCACTCTCATTTTATATTTGCATTTGATTAGCTTTTTAGCCAAACTTATTTCAATTTCACCAGCTATTACTTCTTTAAACTATGTTGTCATTTTGGCATTCCTGATCTCCTGAGCACAGAGACCAGCAAAAAGAGGAAAAAAAAGGAAAAAAGACCAGCTTGAAACCCTCCAACAATAAGCACTGTATTCCCTGTGTAGAGATTCATTAGATAAAGATCAATAAGGTTTCTATGAGTTTCTAGATTTGTGTACTGATAAATTATGATAGAGTATGTAAAGGTATCAACGTGTTTCACACATAGCCTAAATAAAAAGACAGCAAACAGAATTAGGTAAAACACGCTTATTTCAAACTCTGAATATACCAGAATATCCAAAGCTCCTTTCTCTCCCCCTCCATCCCAAAATAAAAGCGTGAGTGAGAAGGGATTTCATTACATTCTTAGAACAGTGAGAAGCGAAGTCAAAGGCAGCACTGGCGCTCAGCACGCAGGCTGTGCACACTCCCAAGTACGTCACGCTGACAAAACACGCTGCCGGAGAGATCTGCCTTCCCAGGGCCTCCAACGCGCTGTCGCTAGGCCTAAATCAGGTAGCTCTGTGTGCAGGGCTGCTGCAGATGAGCAGGAGTCCACCCCTTCTCCCCATTTCTCTTAGATTTAACTACCAGATTGTTCCAGCATCAGCTTTTTCTCTCTGCTTCCTTCAGCTGTACTGACTGTATTTAAAAAGACTACAGCAGCACAATGTACTGTGAAAGATTCGGCCCTGATTTTTTCCTTCTTTACTCGACCAGCTCCCCTGCAGCTTCTGAGCCATTGTCAGCTGTTGTTTTTTGTTCCTTGAATGCAACAGGACTTGGCCTGCCAGACTGCATCACTGTTTTCACAGCACACCTCTAAGAGGAAGAAAATTTCCTCTTCCCTGCTTCCTGCTGAGCACTGTGAATATTTGGATTTTTCCTTTCTCCCAACAGACACACAAGTCCAAAACTGTTGAATATTCACACATTCCTCTCTTTCAACATCCATTCCTTCTTTCCCTGTTTATTTTCATACAAAACTATTAAATGAAGGTGTAACTAAGCTGTGGCCCAAGTACCTCAGAAGTTTCTAGAGAGAACTTGATTCTTCTGCCAAGGTAGTCCCATTCTGACAACTACATTGAGCCATTTACTTTACTTAATGCAGCATTTTCCTGCTCTTAGGATTTCTAGTCTACCCCATAGCTCTGCAACACTCATGTTCAGGACAAAAATTTTGTTTCTATAAGCCATAAACTTTCTCATTCAGGCAAGACGGAATAATGGTGAGATAAACCCCATATTTTCCCATAGCTTTACCCTGGATGACACTCAGGTGAACTACTCAATGCAACACAGCTTCATGGGACTGACACAAAATTACTGGAGAAACACGGAGGTATCAACTAAAGTATAGATGAATTCCCAAAATTCATCTTCACCAAGCCAAGCAAAATGGAGTAACCTTCTGGGGATCAAACATGTATCAGAATACTGCATTAAATAAATAAATACACACCAAAAAAATCCTTTAAAATCACTAAGACTTAAAGGTACGTATAGAGATGCAAACTTTACCTGAACACTGGAGGCAAAAATTGACTCAATTTTTTTCTTAAAAAAATGTAATTCTACACTCAAAAAATATCAACAGGAAACCTAAAAAACCACCAGTTTGTTTCTTTCAGGGATCAGCTCAGTTAAATTCAAAGAGAAAAGATTTGTCTAGGCAAAAGTAGAGTTTCCAGAGTATATGCAACTTTAAAATGTATAGATATAATTATTTAAACAGTGATTTAACTAGCTCATTGCAATGGAAACCCTGACAACACTTCAGAAAACATTTATGACAGAGTCCTAATGAACTATTAGACAACAACCTACACATAAAAAGATGGACAAGTGAGAACAAGTTTATATACACACCTTGGAAATACCTGTTTTCTATTCTCCATTAGAGATTTGTTTTCTGATATTAGCAGCTGTTTCCTTCTCTCTATTCTGCACAATATATTTCAACTAAATTACAAGTTTTGCTTCAGTCCCTTGTTGTTCAAAAAACACCTGCCCTAGAAGGAAGGAAAAGAAGGATGGTGCCATTCTCCACAATCTTTTCAGTCCCCTCTGCTTAACAAAACATATACGCTTGTTCCAGACAGAAGGTATTTACGTTCCCAAATACCTTCAAAATGCTCTCAAACATGAGCATTTTAAAGAATTCTAAACCCAGAGGTATTTAATGTCTCAGAAGTCACTCCCAGTGAGTAATAGTCCCTCTTGTCATTTTAACCTGTGCTAAATGGCATTTTTTCAAATCATCTATTGGAGAAATAGTAAGAATTTCAATTATTTCCACCTTTCCTATTTTCTCAAGTTACATTGCCAAGCACATAACATCTGGCACAAGTTCTATGGGGGAAGAGGCTTGTACATCATCCTTTCATATACTCTACAGGGTCCAGTCCTGGAAGAGGGCAGAAAGGTAAGAAATACATTTTTCTCTGAAGAGGACAGGAATGGTTGTTTACTGAACAGACCAAAGGACCCTGGGATCAGCAGTAACATGTGTTGCCAATTTCTGAAGATCATGTGACTTGCCTCTTCCAAATCAAGTCATCCTCCAAATACAAAATAACAATACCTGATTTACAACAATGCAAGTATTTATTTCTTGGCTTTGTATGTTTTTAGAAGTGTCTATTCACTAACATACAAAACCATGCTTTGTCCAATTAGAGACCGACACTGAAGCAAGCTTCAGCTGCTTAACTTCATGAGCTACAAAACTAAAACACAATATTCAGTCTTCTTATTCATGAACCTCAAAAACTGTCAGTCTTACTTTTCAAAAATCTTCAAAGTTCTTACTCAAGCATTCAAGGTAACAGCAATTTTTATGAATGAAACTTTTTGTGGTTATTAAGTTCCTGCTGCAGTCACACAGTACACTAAAGACTGTTCAAATTCTACAACAGCTGAATATTAACCTACTAAAAAAATATTTTTTCCACAACTTGCAAAGCATCACAAGCATGCACCCACACAAGAGTACAAAGTGCTGTGAGCTTCTGAATACAATAATGTAAAATTGTAATTCAAATTACTAAAGGCAATTACAAATAGCAAGAAGTTGAAGGAGGATTGATTCCCCCAACAATAACCTAAACCACCTAGATATCTGAAAATTTGTATAATCTATGCACACTGAGCAAAACTGAAGTAAAGGATGCAATTCCTACAGCGGGTAAATCAGCACTACCATGTGTTGCCAAGTTCTGAACTAGTTCATTTGAATATCCTCTGTCAAGTTACAGTCTGGATGACACATCTGCATGTTCCTACATGACACATTAGTCTCCTTGTCCTCTAGGCCAGGAGTCTTCTGGACAGAAGTGTCTGTTGTAGCCCTTCTTTCTACCCCCCAGATATAAGAATGAACACTCACTACTGTGTGAGTTTAACTATTTAACACCCAATCAATACTTAGAGCAGCAAAAGACAGGTAAATTCATATATATAGAAGCATAATATTCAAAAGAAATATTACTTTCAAGCAGTATTTATTCTCTAAAAAGTATCTGTTCTAACAGTTACTTGAACTGTCCTAACAGTTCAACTAGTTAATACAAACTTCTCCCATAATCAAATTAAGATATTCTAGCTAGACAAGGAGTAAACATATGAAAGTTAACACCTGCCATATGCCTGGCAGTCAAACTGCCTTAAAACTCATTGATATCAGTGCTAGGTGAGTGAGAAGTTTTGAGTTTCAAACCAGAGTATCAAATAAAAAATTTATAAAAATTCTACCACAATGACAAAATGAGATGAGCAGTGGGTTCCTGGTATCTTTTAAAAAATAATAAAAAATAAGCTGGTCATAGTAAAAACATCACAGACTTACTTAAAAAGGCAAGACGAGGACTTCCACAAACTGGAAGAGAAATAACTGAAGAAAAGAGGCTGGAATGAGGCAGGATGTAGGAACAAATTATAGAGGCAGGAATGAATTATATCACCCTTTGAAGGTGGTATAATTCATGATACTGAGATTACAAAGCACTGGCCATTTAAACAAAAACCCAAAACACAGAAAACAAAACCACACACACACAAAAGAAGAAAAACCAACAACAAAACCCACATTTCTAAGGAACACTCTCTGCCAAGTATTCATATAAAAGATTGCAATCTTAATTAAATGAAGCTTTTGGACATCCAACTTCAAAGCAAATGAAAAGAGATGCTGGAAGACCTACATCTCAAATACCAAAATGTTCATACACCATATAGCAACAAAAACAAAAGGAAGCAAACCCATTTGTATACCTCACACCACCTTACAGAGTAAAAGTCATGAGAGGACCTACACAAAAGTAATAAAGAAAACACTGAACAGTCAAAGAGCAGGGAAGTTACCACAATAAGGATCAGGGTTAAGTCTGTGAACATACTTTTAACTTATCTGGCAAATAGGAAGGTTGCGCACATCGTGATGCTTTCCATCATTTCAGATAGCTGTAATTAAAGTAAACTTCATAGAGTTATACGGGATCTGATAATACCAAATGACTGGTTTTCATTTATCATTTTGTTGTCCCAGGTCGAGAAGTGCAAAATAATATACTCAGAGGAAAAAATAATCTAACTATAAATACACAACAATGAAGTGAAACTAGGCATGACTACTTACAAAAAAGATTTCAAGATTACTGCAAGCAAACAGTTCAACTCTCAGCAGCAAGAAGTCCAAGAAAAGTCTCAGAAGGTATTAGAAACAGAACAGAGGAAAAACAGGGAACATTCTGCTGTGATGCACACTGTACATAATTCTGGCTGCTCCACCTCAAAAAAGGAAGAAATAGAAATGGTACTGAGAGGAATGATAACAAGATAGTATATGTTTAAAACAAATCCACCGATCTATCTAACACACAGAAAATGCAGGTAAACTGCACCGAACTTGCTGCTATGAAACACTATGTAAGCCACAGATATTTATAAATTAGTTCAAAAAGGCAGCAAATTCACCTATAAATAGTTTGATGTTGCTATTCACAGTGCAGTAGCCCAAATGTAGCTTCCATCTCAGACAGCAGCTAAACAACTGTCAGAAACCTACTGTTAATATTTCAGCGGCTGACAGAATGCACCCATTTCCTACACTGTTCAGTCAGCAGCTGCTGCTAGGCACTGATAAAGGCAAGATGCTGGATTAGATGGACATTTGGTCCAGCAGAGTATGTTAGTTCCTGTGTTTAATCACATTGAGCAGCCATGCTGGTATATGTCTTGGTTTTGTTTTGGAGATTGGTTTTCTGGTAAATAAACCAGGCTATAATTCAAGCACATAATGCTAAAAGCAGAAATCACAGCTTCTGAAGTGGACATCAAACTGGTTTGTGTCATATAATGCAAAAATGAAATAAAGCCATAAGCAAGTACTGAAGGCTATAGAGCTTTTTTTGTTTCTATATAATCCACCAGACTCATGAAAAGTTTCTCCACCAAGCCCCTCACCAATCAAGGTGTCAATGGAAGGAGACTCAGGCGGTCTCTCCTAAGCGAGAAAGACTCGGAAAGCTGGAAAGCAGCACTAAACATAAGCCTTGGATGTTTGCTGCAAAAACTGCCAAGACCCATTTAAGACTGGCAACAATTTGGCATCATCCCAGCTGACCAGAGGGAAGATCTCCTGAACCACTGGATTCAAAAGGAACATGTAGAATGTCTGACTTCTCTCCAAGAAAACTGAACTTGTTTCAGGTCCTGCCTGACCCTGGAAGAGTGCAGGATGCTCTCTGCTTTAATAAGGAAGTCTAGGTGAAAAAGTACTACTGTCAAAGAAAATGCATAAACTCAAGCTGAGGCCCAGGACAAACATCGAACAGAATTCTGCTACAAGTATTGCTAATCCTACTAAAAAGCACAGCCTAAACAATTTGGTGATTGTCTGCCTTCCCATCACTGTCAGCTTCCTTCTCTTCTGACAGATGAGCTTTTGAAGATAGCCAAACTGAAAGCCATGTAGGATAAACAAGCAGGTCTCAATCTGTGGCTTAAGAAGTTTCACTTTCTTAAGCCCAAAATTACAACAGGTCTGGAAAACAAAGCAAGGGTCCAGTATATAAAACCTTCCAGTATTGCTGTAGGCAGTAAGATGAAGATGAACATACCCAATAAGCTTATCATTTTTACCAGGAACAAGCAACTATCAAGGATAAAAACATGCAAAAATAAGAGAAGCAGCTTTATGAGCAGTTTCATGAACTCACAGATACTGCCTCAGTGAGATTATTGCTCATCTACACTATTGAGAAAGTGGACCACAATCCAGTTTATATGAGAAAGATCCAGTTTACATGAGGAATCCCTTAAGTCACATAAAAAGACAAGAAAATAAGAATTTTAGGCAATGCTTTTTTTCCCCTTCATTTCACATAGGGGCTATTATTGTTATTTAAATAACCCTCTCCTTACAGAATCACACAGATTGGTTTAGGGCTCTTTCATTTTGTTTTGCAGGGGGAGGTATCATCTAGACCAGTAATAGCATTGGAATTGGTCTTGCTGAAAGAAAACAGCAACACAATGCCCTTATCCTAGAGATGTTTGTGCAAACTACACCAGCAACAAATAGCACTACAAACTAACAATTCAAAGAAATTGGCACTCTTGTTTGTAGTTGGGAACTTTTGATTTACTCTATGTTTTCTCACTCCGTGCTGACATAGGCTCAATGTTTCAGGTTGAATTTGTTGGTATCTCTGAGAGAAACACTGGAAGATATAAACAAACATACATGTGTACTGAGTTTATTCATGCTTCAGTACTTCTGTTAATCATCCATGGGGCAACATTTCTCTCTTCTCCATCCCACCAGCAAATCCATCAGACATACGTAATTTGACTTCCTGATACATAACTTGGAGCACTTGAGAAGAAAGCTTTCCATGTTTCATTAAGAGTAACTTCTAGTGTACTCCCAACAGCTCCTCTCAAATCTTATTCACATTTTTGCTCCCAATAAAAAACAAATGCTTATCCTCTTGCTGTCCTCTCAAGTTCAAGGTGAGTTTCTGCTCTTCCCTCATATCTACCAATACTTCTTCAACTACTACACAGGAAAACCCTGTTAATTCCCATATATTCCAAAATATAGGCATTTTGATCCCTCTTCCTCCCATCTCATACACTAGGATGCACAAAGGTGGAGGAACAACTGGAAAACTGTACAGATATCTCCAGATTTATGCATACTTGCCTGCAATTCCAAGTCATTGGTCCTAGTAATGATGAAGGCTGATCTTCCCAGTGCAATACAGTTCTCATGAAGTTGAATATTTCACATTTCCATGACACTTCCACACAAAGCAAAACTGCTTTCTTTTGCAATAAAAAGAACAAGAATTGAAAGTCTTCTCTCAGAGGAATGCAGTGCCAGTGAACAATGCTCAGTTTCTTTAATGCCAAGGCAATATACCCTGCCCTGAGATTTATTTTAGAAACATTTCATTAAGCAGTGGTGATGTATGCAGGACTAATTGCACATGAACAGAAGCATGCCAATCACTGAATTGTTAACACAAGATACTCTCTGAAATTCATTAAACCCATCTATAAATCAAGACATGACCAGAACAAGAAATCACAGAAGTCACGCTGCCAGAGTATGAGATGCAGTGGTTACCTAAGCTGCCTTGTGTTTGGCCTTGAATCTGTCTCCACAGTTACAGAGTAGAGATGTCACAACACACAAATAGTTCAGTAAAGACACTGTACTAACCCAGCTTACTGATGAAAGACAACTCCAGGCTTATGCAGAAGCAGCCTCAAAACATGAACAACTCTTAATGAAACATGAGAGGGGCATATGCCAAAGTTTCTGTGCTCCACAAATACTCTAAGAAACCAGCAGAGACCACCAGCAGTGACACTAAGGGCTATGACTGGAGATACTCCAGAACAAGAGATATGCATTTAAAATATCATTATTCAACATCTCACCAGAGCCCAAGAGCTTAACAACATGGGTAGTCACAGACATGGGGTTCTAAGCGTGAGACTCACAGTTTTAAGTGAGCCATTTACAGTAAACAGTGAGTTGTATAACAAAAAAGGAGCCGTACTTTTCATGTTTGCATTGGAACATAGGTCCCTTATTATGCAGCACTAAGAGATAGTGGAAGCAACACTGGACTCAGCCAGCTGTGACAGATGCAGAAACTTGAGTATTGCCAACTCTGCTGACATTTTTAAAAAATTAACAGAACAAGATATTTGTCCCTAAACAGTACTCCACTTGGGAGGATTGAAGAATTCTGCACATATAAGCTGTACACAAAATAGTCTTAACAAGCAGTTAAGACTTCAGCACTGACGGCACTCATTACTCAGTGTACTTTTGCTGTGCGCTGACCCATTCCACCCAACCAGACCTGTAAAATCCTTTGTACCAGACTTAAAGTATGGCACAGAAAACAGTGATGGTATGCAGTAAAGCTACTGGTACCTCATTCATATGCAGGACATGGACCAAAGTACATTCAGGAGATGTTTTAGAAACAATCATACCTACATGATAACATGCAATTTCTTATATTAATTGCATTGCAACAGAGCTAGAAAGGTAGACAAAAAATTCAAAAGCAACAACCACCACCACCATTCTTTCTTCTCTTTTTTATGTTCTGTAGAACTTAGGACTGTTTCTTTGCACCAGTGCTTACCCATGCAACTCAGATTTTACTGGATTTCAAATTCACATTTATCACTATCTCCCCACATATCAGAAGGTCTCCCATTCCCATTCAAGTCTTTACTTTCCTTCAACTCAAAGCTAACCTACAAAAATCTATCCAACACTTCAAAAAGAAAAAAAAAAGTACCAAATTTATTTTGTACAACCAGTTTTACAAGAATCTCACTTCCATTGGGAAAAACACTACCTATTTGCACACCACCCATACTTAATCAGTGTATCAGTTTTAGGGCTCACTTTGTTTACAATACAGCAACATTAAGGATATGAATGAAGCAGACAGTTTTCTTGATTAAACACACAAGGGAAGGGCCTCCCTTCCTAGTTTTAAGGTCTTCAATAAAATTACTGCAATGCAGAATAAATCCATTTCTCTCTCTACCTCAGTTTCTAATCCAAACATGGGAATAATGGTACTTACCAGACTGACCTGTTATCTTTTAAGTAGAGCAGATTCTTGAATAATAACAAGCACACCTATACTCCAATGAATAAACTATGCTGACTCACAACAGCAGATTGCCTGGGCCAAATTCCATGTTGCATTAACAAGTCAACAGGAAGTACTCCAAAATTATTACACTGATGTGCTCTGATCTTCCTGCCCCTACATACCAGTCAGCTGGCATTCTCACTGCTCCCAGTACACCAGTATCAATCTCAAATATTGTCTTTCCTTCCCCTTTTATTATATTCTCCCTCCTCACCCCCTAAAAGACTTTTTTTCCCTTCTTCTTCTTTCTCCTCCTCAAAACATACACAAATGGGAACTGTAGCATCTGGAGAATTGTATTTGTAGCCGGGGTAGTCACACTCAATGTGGGAGTACTGATGGTAGTCACTAATCTGAAAGGAAGAATTCAAGTAACCATACACTTTATAGTTCCTTTCTTCACAAAACCATGATTATTCAACACAAGTTAAAAGATTTACACACAAGGTTACAAAACATAACACTGAATCACTGGGCCAATTTAACATGGAATCACATAAGCATACAATTAGCATTTAATGGAAGAAAAGCGCAAGATTGCTGTACAATGGAAGTAGACTTCAGCTTCAAGAAAACTAAGTGTCCAAAACAGTTTTTACTCACACTGATTGCCACAGATTTTTAACTGATTGTTTACTTAAAGTTGGAAGAATAAATTGTAGGCTTATCTAATTTTAAGTAGGTACTATAAACAATTGAAAGGCATATAATTTTCCAACCTTCACAATGCTGACAGAGAGTGAAAGGTCTCACAGAACATGATATGATTGCACTTTCTGAACAAAAGGTTTGGCAGTTTTAAGAAGGCTGTTGTGGCAGCCAATTATTTTTATTCCCAAGGGGCCAGGGTGCTTCACCTAGAGGAGAAGGCTGCACATGCAGCTGAGGGCCACTCCTTCACATCCCCTCACCATCACAACCTTCTCCTGCTCTCCTGGGATCCACTGATTGCATTTATACAACAGCTCTACACCAACGTTGTCCTAGAAGAAGGAGCAAACCACCCCATGGCAGGAAGATTTTACCACAACAGCAGAGACTAGATGAGACAAAACAGTGAGGAGCACTAAACCAGTGCTGCGTACACCAGTATGTGTTTGTATGTGCCAATATGCAGTTGTATCAAGAGCAACACTCACACTATTGCGATATCAGTGTAGTGCATCATTATGGAGACTGCTTTGCAAAGTTACTCTTTAAACAAAGTTTTTTTTTTAAATTAATGCCCAGATTTTTAATGATCCCATTGTTGTACTACAAAAGATGTTTAAACACATATCTCTACACAAAGGCACATGCACACAAATTCTCATGCACACAAATTCTCATGCACTCCTCTCATTACTTTGTCCTTACATATTCCTCTCCTTACCATTTCAAGAATAGGTTTGTTGTGGTTTTTGGTTTTTTTTTTTTTTCTTTTTATAATGTCTTTGAGAAAAATCACAGTACCTATCAATTTAAACTCTGGTTATTATCCTGTGGGGGGGGGAGAAGGGGGTGGTGGTGGTGGAAGCCATGAGGACTAGAAATATAGGACAAGAACATTTACTGTATAATTTTAAGTCCCCTTCTAATGTAATTTCCGATCCCCAAGAAACCCATATGAGTCTTACTGCCAATTGGAATAACAAAGAGGTGTCATAGGTAAAGGGTTAAAACGCATCCTGCATGTGTGGGAATATGGAAAAGATATGTTTAAAAATATGCAGATAGTATTTAACTCCATTTGCCAATTTATGCAAGAGTTTCTGAAAAAATGACAGGAGCTTCTGGTTTACCTGAGGGAAAAGTACTGGCATGTCTAATGTATAGTACTTTCTACACACAGAGATTTAACTGATACTTCAGCCCTCCCTTAGTTTAAGCTTTCAAGTGAGTTAGAGTGAGATTATCTGTATACATGATGATGAAATCACCTAATATATTAAAAATTAATTAAATATGAGAAAAACCAAGCATTTAAAAAAAAAAACAACCACGAGAACAGAAGTGTAGATTAAGGTAGCAAAAGGAAGCCAGAAAGAAGGTCCCAAATTGTGAGGAATCGCACAATTTTATCTTAGTTCAGGAAGGAGCAATGGTTTTTGCTCATGCAGTGACAATGTCAGTGCAATACAACCTGAGGTAGGTATTCCCGGTGCACTGACCTACGCCCAACCAATGGACTCTGCAGCTGAGAAGATACTGCTGCCATAGCAGGGCACTAACCCTGCACCTGCACCTCCCAGGCCAACACCACCAGGTTTTGACGGACTGCAAAGAAAGCAGCTCATCACCACAGAAAAAAAAAATTCATTACACTAAACACTACACAAGTTCTTCCTCAACAGTGAAGCATCCAAATGCAATTCCTACAAGAAGTAAGGTGGAAGAAGACATTGTAAGTCTTATGGCAAGAAGAAACTGCTACACATGGATGAGAATTATGGGAAGGGAGGGTATTTCCATGTTTATTTTAGAGGCTGACGTTCAAAACAAAGTAGAGCAGGTGAAATATGCCAAATTGCAGGTAGAAAATGGAAACTAAGGCTGATTCTGAAACAAATTTCATAGTGACAAATCCACTGACTTCAGCACAATTCTCTAAGACCGCAAAATAAGATCTATGGTGTGGTGGGTTTCCTCTTTGGGAGAAGAACTGCAGTAGACTCAAGGGCAGGTACCTGGCATTCAGAAAAAGCACAAACCTAGCTAGCGCTTCCCAATTTATTTTTGACCAGAATGCACTCTCTGAAAGGGTAAAAAAGGGAAGCTCAGGTAGCCACATCCTTTCCTTTCAGGGTCACTGACAAAAGCATCCTTAATACAGCAAATTCATACTACACACAATAGATTTACATGATGAAGATGCTTATCAGAGACAATTACTGCAAGCTAAGCAGCAGTGAAATGGTATCTGGAGCTCCAGCTAGATGCAAATTACCAAAAAACTTCATTATTAGTAATATAGGCCACTGTAGTCCTTTTATGGAGTTATGAAAAAGGCTTGTTAGTGAGGTTGGGGGGTTGGATATTTATTGTGCTTTTAATTGTTTGGGCTTCATTTTTTTTAAAGTCCATCACAAATCAGGTTATTCAAATTTCAGACCAAATATCTCAAAGTCACACTAGCAAGAGGGATAGAGACAAAGTATTCCTTGGACACATCAAGGACTAATTTCTGGCTTTCATGCAAAATTTTGTCATGCTAACAAATTAAGTTAAAGCCCTGAATAAACAGATTCCAAGTTCTTACAAAGCATTACAAGAGCTCAATATTAACCCCTTTTTAAAGGCATAGCAAAGACACTAGGAGAAAAAGTACCCAGAGGGATCACCAGCAGCCTCTGGTGCCAAAGTACCCCCAGGGATCACCAGCAGCCTCTTAAACAGATGCCAGATTCTTCAAATTTTGTCCAGAGCTTCAGGCCTGCAAAATCCACCTAAAACTATATTTTGGGGGGGGGGGGGGGGGGGGAAATCCTGGTACTCTCAAGTCAACTGTGAAGTTTCCCATTGGCTTGAGCAGGGCCACAATTTCTTCACAGATGAGGACAGACTTGCTCTTCTGAGATAACAAGTACTTACAGAAGTTTTTCTTTACAACTGTGCATCAAACCCTTTTGTACATCCCTACTTCTCACTTTCCTTATCTAGGATACCCTGATACAGCAGCGTCACAAAGGGCACTGTTGCAGGCTCTCTAAAGAAGGTAAAATGTCCTTGAAGGACAAGATATGTCACTTTTCCACTACATACAGATTTATCTCGGTTTCTTCTCTTGCCTGTCGTATAGGCCCAAGCAGCCAATGAACAGGAATTTCATCCTTGCATAGCAACAATGTCAAGCCTTTCTAATCATGTCAAGGTACTAATAGTAACTATTTCAGCTAAGTGCGTGTCCTGTCAGCAATTTGCTCCACATGGGCTGTCAAGGGGCTGGGAACACTTAAAGAAAACTATATTACTGTTTACCACGTCCTTTACAATTACAGGAAGGTTTTTGACTAATCTCTTCACCTTTTTGTATCAGTTTTAAGCAGTGTCAGCAACATATAGCGTACAATGTATCAGTGCTGACAAAGTACAATCCCGACTCAAGGAAGCTATTACCACCTAAATATCTGTCATACACATAATCTGTACAGGTGAAAAGAACTTTTTTTTAGGCTTTGGGTGTTTTTTTTGCACAACCTATGAAGCACATGTGAGTTCTGAATTTATAATGAGCAGTATTTCTGGACACTTACTAAAAGAATTTTGTCACACAGACCTAGATATTAGCTAATTATGGTGATTACAAAGCAGCTACTTTCCAACATTAGAAGCCTAGAGGTCTTAATCCTGTTGCTACTTATATAGATTCTGATTTCAGGCATTCTCTCTAACTTCTGCAGGACTTAGTGTTAAATAACATGACTTCTTGCAAGACTGGAGCTCTAATTAACTTCTCCAAAAACATAAAAACAAAGTGTATTTCATATTGTCTGACACTTAAATGCAAGCCTTTTTATATTAATATCTCATACAAACAGAAGAACAAAGAAATTTACAGGGATCAGTTAAAGTTAAGTGTTTGCCCACTTGAAAATGAACTGCATTACCCAAATCATGGCCACACAAGATTACAGCAAATACTAAACTTGTTGCTGGATGAACAACCAAAATCAGCTTAATGTCCATTTGAACTTTGGCAAATCTGACAGACTGTTGTGCAAAAATACACAACTTCTACAGATATAAATGAAGTATTCTGAAAAGTTACCATTCCTCTATACCTACTTCAGAAACACCTCACATTCTTTGATGCGAGTCTGACGTGAGTTCAAGTGCAGCAGTCAGGACTAAACACACCTGACAAAAACTGCCAGATGTGTTCTGCTTCTGGTGGCACCTGCCAGTACCTGTGTTTGTGACTCTGTGTCCCCTTGGGAACCAGCAAAGGAGTCACCAGCCCCCACAGCAAGAACATAAATTGGATCCCCTGCTCTGATCCATAAGGCACCTATGTCATCACTCACTCTCAAGAAACACAGCAGAGAAGTGAGTTCTCATCAGTTAAAAAATGCTGTTAAAACTCCCTTTCACTGTGTGAAAGGAAATCCACTGTGACCCAGTGCTCTCAGCAACTGGAAAGGACAACATGGCTGCCATACTGCCAGTAACAGAAATCCTCTTCTGCCAAATGTTTCCATCCATAACATTGCTCTGAAAGATTAAAATCCCCAGAACATCAAATAAGATACTTGCAATAACAGATGAAGCAAGGTGTAAGTACAATTAATATATTCTTTGTAAAAAACACATAAGCAGTTGGAAGACTTCCTTCACAGACTGCTTTTCTCCAAACACATTATGCAACTATAAACCATTTTTGACTTGTAAACAAAAATACCTGACTGCTGCACAGGCTTAATCTGACCAACAAGAACTGGATAAGGTATTGAAAACTGCATTTCTGAAATATGATAGCATCATGCTTCACTCCAAATCCCCAACTTCTGCTCAGGAAAACTACAGGTCCCAGGATGCCTTAGGATAGCACATTCCTGGCAGGCCATTGCAATAAAAACAGAGCACTGCACACTGGGGCCTGTAGTTTCCACGAGCACATTCTTACTCAAGATGAGACCAGATGTAGGCCATATTGCACATTTCCACAGGCCTGCAAACAACACACACCCCCCGAATGGGGAGACTGCTGCTGGTAAACGTCAGGTAAGCAGGATCAATAGCCAGTTCTCATGTGCTGAAGTTAAGAGGCCAAAGATCTCTGCAGAAATAAACATCAGCTAACAAAGAGTCCTCACAGAATAGCAGTTTGGCTACTTTTAAACATGCACAGTTTGCTGTAGCTTTTTAGCATCTTTTACTGAAATGCAACAAGAATTTATGGGGCTTTCCTCCCAAGACTGCTACATTTAATAACATTAAAGAGTACTCTTTTGAATAGCAATAGGAAAAGTATGTTTGGTGAGGGGCATATTCTCCCTGTCCAGAATTCAGTTATCTGGAAACAAATTGCCCTCCTCCATTTCTACAATGTGCTGAAGCAGGGGCTTGCCTCTCTCTTCTGAAAAGAAGTGGCTCTTAGCTGAAAATTAAATAGCTGTGTCTCAGCGTAGGCCTCAGAGAGGAATATGCTGTACTTCAGTAAAGGGAATGGCAGCTCCCCCTACCAGTCTGTTCTAAGAAGGTTTTAATCGAGGAAGGAAACAACCACGGAACAAAATGAAAAAGTCCTCCTTTTTTTCCCTCCTCCTGCTTTCCTGAAGTCTGGATTATTATTATTAAAACAATTAAAAAACAATAATACACATATAAAATTCCATCTAAGAACTTGCATGCTTCCCTAGTCCTTGTAGTACAAGACAGTCTTTGCAGTATTTCCAGGCTAGCAGGCAGCACCTGCAGAAACATGCAAAAGGACCATGCAAAAGGAAAAGGCTGGGCCAAGAGAAAGACAGCATCCCACTACAAGAGAAAGAAATGGTGATGCTTCAGTCACATAAAAGTCATCCTGATGCACTTCCCTATAGAGGCAAGAGGCCTCAGGAGCATCTAAAGGTTTTGTCAATACAGCAATGCTGTCCGTAGGCCAGACAGCTGTTGCCATAGTTACTATCAGCCAGCTTATCAGAAAATAATTATTGCGATTACTCAGAAGTTTTGTTAAAACAATTTAAAGCTTCAATAGGATACCACTTGATCTCTTCAATTAACTGTTTGCAACTATGCTGCCTTTGGGATCCATACAGTTAACTTGGATCTGCAGGGTTGAAGTGGAAGAGGGGAAGGAATCAATGTTCCTTCTCCCTTTCATACTGACAGCTTGTATTTCATACGCAGAAACAAGGAACCTGAACCACCCCTAAGCCTGGCTGCTCTGCTAGAGTTCTCTCACAGGCCATCTTAGAGTCACAGGCTCAAATCTGCACTCATTTGGTTTAACTACTCACACATCCGTACTGCAATTCAAGCAACACACCAGCTACATTTTCAAATTGTACTTTTAATTACACGTGCAAAGGTAGAGTTCCTCACTTCAGAGGCAGGTGACACAACTTCCATACCAAGTGAACTTTCTCTCTTGTCCTACTTGTCAGGTAGAAGGGCGAAATCAGAAAATTCACATTTTATGAAATCGGACATTAAAAATGCAGAGAAGCTGTATCAATGTGGCCTAGAACAGAGATCAGAGGAAGCAGAGCCTCACTACTCCTGTACCACTTATAGATGCATTCCCACCAGTAACAACAAACATTAGGCTTGGGCCGGGGTCTGGGGGGTGGAGGCAGTGTGTTTGTTTTGTGTTGTGCGGTTTTTCAAAGCATGCTTTGAGCATACAGTCTCTAATCAAAAGAGTGAGCATTTGTAATGACAGCAAACAAGAAATCTCAGGCAAGAGGGAACAAATAATAGGTCAAACCATCTAGGCAAAGAGCTTTTAAGGCATGGGGAACTTATTCCACCAGAGATATTAAGCTGGTGTCAACAGTATACCCGAAAATAATGCTGCAGATAAGCCTGTATCATGCAGCACATTTTTTCCTTAAAAACCTGGAATGATCAAAGTATTAAAACAAAAGATTCTGTGGCAAAGTCAGGGCTTTGTAACGACAGTAGGCAGGGAAGACCAAAGGAAGGGACCTGTTAGAACTTTCTACACTAAAAAAATTATTTTAGGGACGGGAGATTCTAACTGTAAAGTGTGCTTACAATGCAAGTGCATCTTTCCACAGCAATAAGTACTTTTTAAAAACTCTTTCGATTTCTGTACATTTTACAGCCTTTCTATGATTTACATAACAAAAGCAGAATCAAACAAACTTTAAATAATACTTTAACAATTTCAGTTCAGAGAGAAACTTTCTTTCTTTCACAAGGTTTTTATTTATGGCAGGAGCCATAAATAAAAACTTATGAAAGAAACAAAGCTGCTGCATTTAATTTTTTTTTAATGAGACTCTATGTGCCATAAGAAAAAAAAATGAAAAGAAAGTGAGAAAATACAAAGTTGCCCTCCCCCCCACACCAAATATAAATAAAATTATTTTTTGCCTGCATAATGCATATCTCCACCACCAGCACAAGCCAGACACTGGCTTTGTGCTATACTGAACAGGAAATATTACTGTAAGATACCTATAAAAACTATCCTTCTATACCCTCTAATTACAGGGTACAGAAGTAAGTACCAGCCCTTTGCATTCAGCAGACATCTCAAAACCCTTCTGTGCTCTGCCCCACCTTTCCACTATATGGTTTGTTCTTAAAAAACCTTTGTGCTGTTAAAATACATCAGAAACAGGATGTGAGCTACTTTCTGGCACAGAGTAATTGAACAAGGGCAATTCACGAACGTACAGGAGCCAGGCCTTTTGTAGAGTCTTACACTTCTAGTATACAGCTACACATGTGACTGCACAGTTGTGAGCATAAAGGGTGAAGGGGACAGTGAAGAAATATTATTAGAAGCTTAATAATAGGTTTTCAGCACTGCCCCTTCTACACAAGAAGCCTCTCCTGAAGGAGATGCTTTACAGCTCACATCCCCATGAAGATGGCCCTCCAAAAAGCAAAGCTCTACCACCCTATGAAGTTCTTTCTTATATTTAATATTTGAAACAAGTGAAACCAACAAACCCAAAACAACAGTAAAAAGGTTAGGGTCACCAACACGTGTTTCTCACATGACATTCATCTTGAGTTTCTGGTACCCATGCAAAATACCACTAACACATGAAATAAGATAGTCCATCCAGGTTCCCTCAAACTAGACTAAAATAAAAGAGAAATCTCCATTGCAAACAATTTCCAATAGCATCAATTCATTTGACCAAATAAAATTCTTCATGGTTCTGAGAAAAAGGATAAAGGAGCTGAACAGCTACAATGTGTTCATTATAAACAAACTGCATGAACAACACAAGTGATAGCCAGGCTCACTATCAAAGCTTTCCAACTGCACATGGAATTATACAACTTTTTAAGGAGTCAATAAAACACATCTTATTTTCTAAAAAAAAAAATAAAAAATCCATGAAAATTTTGTCCTTTGTAAGGATCCACACCAAGATATGTTTAATTTTTTTAAATCAGTTTCTACAGTGAAGTTTAACAGGCACACACAAAACCTCATCTCTAAAAAAAAGTAAAGTTGGAATAAGAAACAGTTAGGAGCAATATTTGAACGCAGCTGAAGCTGAATAGCCTACACTGAGGAGATAGCTTTACAAAACCTAAAGTGGAGATCTCACTATTGAACCAGGGAAACACATAAGCACTTTTTTCTAAGCAGCCTAAGTTTTAATTTCCTACTTTTGCCTTTTTTAAGTTCTTTGAAGGAAAGTTTTTTTTATTTTCCCTAAAGGAAGAAAATAACTTTCAAATGCCTGCTTCCATCAACAAAACTGGTTCAGGATGCACATAGAGGAGAGCAAAGATTAAAAACTTTCAGGTAAAAATCTTAAAAATGCTAGTGGCAAAAAAAATTATTAATAACAAAGACTCCTCCACATAACATTTTGAATCACACAACATAGCTAGTCAGCTTTGCTAGTTAAATGAAAAATCACCAAAACCCGTAATGGGATCCACTCCAAATTTCTTGTTGCGCTGCTCACTAAGGCTGAAATGTTGGGATATGACATAGCTGACACCCACCTGGTGGCAAGTACTCCCACTGAGCAAGCACCTACCTTCTGCTAGACAATGGGTCTCAAGACCTTGAAGAGATACTCTATATACACTACTATACAACATGAAATGAATGGATTGAGAGGCTGCTCCATAGTCCCTCTGTATCAGCTCAAACCCCTAGCTGATATAACTATCATAAAATAATCTCTCTACCATAGTGAAGTTGAAAGTTTTAAAAACATTTGAGAACCTCATAATCTATTTTTAATACAGTTTTAAAGTTTCATTTACTAAGCTACAGAATTCCTTTCTAAAAATCAACATCTAAAAATGCTCCCAAAGAAAGTTTCATTTAGCTATCATGAAGCATGCACAGATATAAACAAAATTTCCAAAGACTGATCTTTCACCTAAGATATGATAATAAATTTCTTGAACTAATATGGGTAGTTATGCTATTTTTTTATTAAAGATCCTGTTCTCAGTAGTAATTTAATGTTACTATTTATTAAAAACTATAAACACAATCACTAACAAGTTCAATATTAAAGTTCTGTAGTTAATGTTAACCTGGTAGAAGTAATGAATTTTAGAATTTTAAGGGCTTTTTTTAAACAAGGCATTGAAACACATGTTATTTTTTCACAACTGAAGCCTCAAAATAAGCTTTCCTTCATCAAAGTTAGACATTCCCCTGCTAATGTAGCAGGTCTAGTCTCACCAGCTAACTCAGGGAAATCACAGGAAAGCCAAAGGAAGCCAAGTTACAAAACTGAAACTAAGCAGGTGTCTTCATTGTTAGAAGTGAGCACAATGAGAAAAAGGGGCGGGCGGGGGGGGGGGGGGGGGCGGGGGGGGGAGGTGGAGGGAGGAAGAGAGAAAAAAAAGAGTAAACAGACAGCCAAAATCCATTTTATTCCTGATATCTGAAAACCTATAGCTAATCAAAAAAAGATTCCTCTATCTACACATATGGGTGTATAGGAGTATCTATCCTTTAACCTGATAACAAGCAACAGCACAAGAAAATTTGCCTGGCCCAAAGGAGCCTGCCTCCTCCTCAAGCCCTGCCATTACGGAGCGCACATCCCCACCTGATTTTTCCATGCTCAGACCCACCGTACATCACAGGACACAACTTTCTCGTGACACGCAGTTATTACCCCCTGTGGGACCTTTTTACACGCAGGCTCCACAGTGAACAAAAGTTCATTGTCAAGCTCAGTGCTTGGGCCCAAACAAATATCCAAGAGGATAGAAGGGGGAGAGAAAGGGAGAAAGTGCTCCTCTCTGCAATTATAAGATTTGCAGGCAATCACCGTTACTTACAATTAAAAAGTGGGAACAGGTGTAGCAGATATCATAGTTTGATAGCTGAACAAAGAATATTACAGCACGTGACTGAAATGTGATGACATTTGTTCACCAATCGAAAACAAAAGCCACTCTCCAATGGCACTCTTTCCTCCACCCCCAAGAATTAGGAACTTAGAAATTTCTCCATATTGAAACACATCTGTTCATAGCCTTATTTTTTGACACTTGAGAAGAAGTTGAATGAAGAGCTCCATGCATTAATAAAATACGAATTCACCCAAAAAACCTCAGCATACTAAACCATCAGCACCCACCAAACTGCAGAGGTGGTTGAGAAGAAAGCTCTACCGACAGTGAAGCACGGAATAATAAAGAACAGGAGAAAACAAAACACACACTGCCACAAAAAGGGAAAAAAAAAAAAAGAAAAAAGAAAAAAAAAAGAAAAAAAGGCAGAAAAAGAAAAAAAAAGAAAAAATCCTGCAGGAAGGCAAGTGAAGAAAGGAAAGGAACATGCATAAGAGGACTACACCAAATGGCAGAGTCCCACATAGAGCCCCACTCCACCTACACGGGCGCAGGAGGGAGGGAAACAAACCAAAATAAAGAAGTGTCCGTGCCCAGTGCTGGGGCAGGCGTGGGCACCCCCGGCCCCGTACCTGTGCGGGAAGGGCAGCCCCAGGGCGGGGGGAGCAGGCCCGGCTCCGGAATAACAAGTTGCTGAAGAAACGGAATTTTCCCGGCGCTGCTCGGGCCACAAAGACGAATGAAAGGAAGGAGGGAAGCGGAAAAAAAAAAAAAAAAAAAAAAAAAAAAAAAAAAAAAAAAAAAGGAAAAATCGCAGCAGCGGATTTACTACGAATTATCCATCACCGAGAGCGGCATCATTTCCCAGATAATAATAATAAAACTTCCCCGACAGCATCGCGGCGAAGGACCCGACCGAGAGAAAAGGGCCTGGAAATAATCATCCTGAAGGAAACCGGAGGGGAGGGGATAAGCCTCCCTCCCCCACCCCATCCCCAGTGCAATGTGTCATCTCCTTCCCCTGCTCCTCCCCCCAACCCCAATGTGTCACCTCCTCCTTTTACCCCAAGTGTCACCCTCCTCCACCTCTCCCGCTCCCGCTCGCAAACTTCTGCCGGGGAGGCCGGGGGGCCGCCCCGGGACGCTCCGCTATTCCCCCGCCACCCCCCCGAGGGAGGGGCCGGGGGCCGCGGCGAAGTTGCTGCTCCTCATCGCCAAGTTGGCCGGAGAGTGCGGGGCGCGCCGGCGCCATCCCGGGGGGCGCGGGGGGGAGAGGGGGGGGACGGCGCCCGAGGGGCGGGGGGGGCAGGGAGGAAGAGGAGGAGGAGGCGAATCCGAAAGGTGGGATACTACACCCTGCTGGCGGCGGCGGTGCTGCTGCGGGCCGGCCGGGGTCCCCCTGGCAGGACCTCTCTGTGAGGGGGAGGACTCTTCTTCATAGGGGGAGGGTGCCGGCGCCGCCGCTCCTCTGGGCCTCCCTGTCCCCCTCTTCTGGGCGCCTCTCTCTCTCTCCTCTCACTTTCTTTAAGCTAAGCGGGGAGTGGAAGATGGTAGGTTGCTCCCTTCTCCTCCTCCTCTTCGCTCGCTCTCGCCTCTGTGGGGTCCTTTTCCTTCCCCCTCTCCGCGGGGGGCTCCTCCTGCGGCGGGGAGGAGGGAGCGGGCGGGGAGGGCGGCACGAAGCCGAAGAGGCGCAGGAGGAGAGAAACTGTAACACAAAAACAAGCCGAGAAGCTGAACTCTTCTTCAATCCCATTCACCCGGCCCGGCCGCAGCACACCGCTCGCCGGGATCCCTCCGCCGCCGGCCTCCCTGCCTGCCTGCCTGCGGCGCGCTCCCGACACGCCGCCGCGCGCGCCCCCGTCCGCCCCGGCCCGGCCCGGCCCGCCGCTGGAGACCCGCCGGGGAAGCGGGGACCGGCGGGCCCACGCCCACGCTCCCCCCTCCCTGTTGCAACGGCGGGACGCCACCGGCCGGGCCCGGGCCAGGGCAAGGGGGGCAGCCAGGAGGGCGGGCTCGGCGGCTTCTCCTGAGGGGGGACTACTTGACGTGTCGGTGCGGCGAATTTATTTCCCTTTGCCTAAGGAACGGGCTGTGCTGCGGCCCCCATTGCCTAGGGAAAAAGCCCGGATGTAAAGTGAGTGAAACTAAAGTAGAGTGAAGTAGGGCACCAAACTCTGCCGGAGCAGCGGCGCCGCCGGCCGCGGCCGCGGGGGGCACTGGGCGGCCGCACCACCTCGCACCGCCGGTATCGGGCGGCCGTGAGGGCACGGAGGCCGGGGAGAGCAGTGCGGGGGCGGCCGTCCTCCAGCCGAGACCCCCCCCCCCCGCCCCCCCACATACACACATACACACACAGACACACACACAGACACACACACACGCACCCCTCCCTCCCCGCGCCCGCCCGGCCGGCCCGGCTGCGCGGGGCTCGGCGGGGGCGGCGCACGGGGGCGCGCGCGGGTCCGCGCGCAGGAAGCGGAGACCGGGGCGGGGGGGGGGGGGCGCGCGCGCGGGCGGGAGGAGCCGGCGCGCGGGGCCCTGCCGCGAGGGGCTCCGCACAGGAAGTTGATGCAACAGGGCCGCAGGAGGGGGGGCGGGGGGCGCGCAGGAAGCGGCGGCGGCGGGAGGGAGCGCGGGAGCGCGGCGGCCTCAGCCCCGTGGATGAGGCGCGGATGCGCCACGGCCCGTTCGCCCGGGCCAAGGGCCGCCCTCTCTCGCTCCCTCCCTCCCGCATCGCCCGCCCTGCCATGTTATTCGAAGGAATAACGCACACGCTCTCCGCGCGGCCGGGTAGGAAGGGAGGGTGTTCCCTCCTCCACCTCGCCGTTCACGCAGCGGGCTTGGCTTATTTATTTATTAATTTGCTACTCCAGTGCCGGGCGATGCTGCCATTTGCTTTCGTGCGAGCGGCGGCGCATCAGCCTTCTCTGCTTTTATTTTTTTTTCCCCTCCCCATTCCTCTTCCAATTCCCCTCCAGAAAGGGGAAACTAAAAAAAAATCAAACATTTGTTAAAAAAGGAAGAAGAAACCAACAAACACCAACCGTGGCGAATGAGAAACTTTCATGGGCAGATTCAAAGCAGGGAAGTTAACACGCCATGGATTAGAACGTTCCTGCGGCACTCGCTGGCGTGGAAATCAAATATACGTGACTCGGGCTTCGGGGGCTCCTCGGTCCCTCCCGCGTGCTCTCGGCCGTTCCGGGCCCGCCTGTGCCGGCGGCTCGGGGACCACGGGCCCCCCCCGGTTCCCTGGCAGCGCACAATGAGCTGCTGGGGGCTGCCGAACGCCAGCAGCCACCCCAGGCAGGGTCAGTCCTTATCTGCAGTACACTAGCTTAAGTTACAGGAATGCCCCTGTGCGTCTCCGGCTTCCGAAAGTCTCCCGAGTCTCAGAAATACTTGAAGCCTCGCATCCCTGTCGGAGCTACCATTGCTAAAAGCAGTGGGACGTGTTCTGGACGCCGCGGGATTTGCACGAGCCCTCACGAAAAGCCGGGATTTGATGCAATGCAAAACTGATTTTTTTTTTTTTTTTAAATAGCCTCTTATATCGCTCTATTCCTTTGAAATGCTCACAAGTTGTGAAGAAAGTAAGTGTTTGCGTTATCTCTGCAACTGCTTCAGGGAGCCACGATGAACTCTTTATTATATTGTGAAACTAAATCCATAAAGCAGTCATGATGAGTAACTCAGGGACGAGTCGCAATTGGGCAGAAACACACAGTTTTGTCATCTGGAGGATTCTAGAGGGCTCAGCGTGAGTGAGAACTTATAGCGAGGTTTCCTCTCAGCTGTAAAAAGGAGATCTATAAGCCATTGTTTATTTAATTACTGCTAATTTTCCACTTCTTTTCCATCAATTGGTTGCCAAGTTCTGTGTGATTTAATTGTGAACTTTACAACATTTAGTGCCCTTCTTAAAGCTGTAGCTCCTGGACTCATACAATTATGCAAGAAACTCAGGCTTATTTTTTTTTAATGAAGTTTCTAGCCTGTGGGTTTGTGGATGTGACCTTAAAGATGCAAACCTTAAATGCACACAAAGGAAGAGATATGAAGCAAATAGAGTAATCTAAAAATGCTTTTTTTTTTTTTAATGTCATATTGTTTGGGTTTTTCTTTTTGAGACAATCTCTCCTACCCTTTTTATTTTTCCTTTTTTTTTTCTTTTTTTCTTTTTTTTTTTTTTTCTTTTTTGCAAGCCATGCATGATACTAAACAGTAGGGTGGACAGAATGCTAAGAAAACATGAAAATTATATCTGGGTGCTCATCAAATAGTTACTAATAGGTGCACAGTTCATGGGATATCAGGTAAGGTCACATGCACAAGACCACCAAAAATCTAGCAACCTTCCCAGTAGAACTTTAAGCATGTCAAACTGTGACAAGAAGTGTTATGGTTAGCATAACTGAGATATTAGATATTACACCATTTCTGATAAGTATATATTTGCTTTTTATACTTCTTTCTACTTTATTTCTACAGCCTTTGAATAGATCAGGTGAGCTTGGGCTAAGCTCTGTTACTGTCAGATTAGCTTGTAGTTTGCTGTGATTTCTCCTGTGGCTGGGGCACTGCCCAGCCCTCCCTCCTTAGCCCTCCAATCTCAATCCATAACCAGTTTTTAAACCCCACTGAAAATCTCAGCTCCAATACTCAGATTTTCCTTCCTCAATGTAAACTTTTACTACCAGCACTTTAAGCTGTAGGGGCCAAGTGTTACAGCCAAGACAGCCTGGATTTTGAGTTTAGTTTGATTATCAGTTAGTTTGAAGGAAAGGAGTCAGCTTACTCTGAAAACAATCAGACCAGAGCTGCTTTTGTCCTTCAGATTTTTATAGAGGCACCAGAAAAATAAATAACTAAGTAAAGCCTGTTTGTTTAAGTGTTTTTTATCTTTCTGGTTAACAAGCAAGTTGAAAGAATCTAGAATGAGTGATTTAAGTGTTATTAGAGATTCGGCATGTTTATTTTGCTGAGGAGTCAATACACACAGCCCAAAGTTTGTTTTTTAAAGATGAACTTTGGACAAAGTTCAAAGGAAAAATAATCATCAGCTGTTACTGTAGATGCACGCAGACATTTTTCGTGGTTTGTCTTAGAGCTCAGACCATGATGAGTATCTCACACACTGCCCACAGTGATCTCTGGGTCATGGCAAGGTGGCTCAGACCATTTTCATAGAATCATAGAATCATTCAGGTTGAAAGGGATCTTAAAGCTTGTCTAGTTCCACCCTGCCTGCCATGGGCAGGGACACCTTCCACTAGAGCAGATTGCTCAGGGCCCCTTCCAGACTGGCCTTGAACACTTCCAGGGATGGGACATCCACAGCCTCTCTGAGCAACCTGTTCCAGTGCCGCACCATCCTCACAGTGAAGAATGTCTTTCTAACATCTAATCAAAATCTACCCTCTTTCAGAATAAATCCATTATCCCTTGTTCTATCACTACATGCCCTCGTCAGAAGTGCTTCTCCAGCTTTCTTGTACACTCCCTTTAGGTATTGGAAGGCTGCTATAAGGCTGAACAGCCCCAACCCTTTCAGCCTGTCTTCACATGAGAAATGCTCCAGCCTTCTGATCGCCTTCATTGCACTCCTCCACTCTCTCTCCAGCAGATCCACATCACTCTTATGTTGGGGACCACAGAGCTGGACAAACCGCTCCAGTTTCTCACAGGGTGCCATGAGAGCAGAGAGGCTGAATCCCCTCCCTCACCTTGCTGCCACGCTGCTTTCAATGCAGCCCAGGATGCTGTTGGCTTTCTGGGCTGCGAGCACACATTGCTGGGTCATGTTGGACTTCACATCAACCAGTCTGAACTCAGCAGTTTAAGCCACAGACCTTGATTATCACAGACATGCCAAAAGTCTCTCCTTTAAAAACTGTGCATGTGCACTTTGTTCAGACTTGCAATGCTGAAGAGAAGTGGTTCCTGCCTCTGTGCTATTTAGCTTCACTTCCATGCCCGGAAAAAGGGCCCCCATTTGTGTATATGAAGAATTCACCTTCTAGAAGCATGAGAAGTGGTTTCATGTACAAAATGGAAAGCAATGGTATCATCAGCTGCACAGCTAAATGTTTGAATAAACAGACTAGTTTTGTACGTTGGGTCTATACAGAGATATTTACCATGATTTCCTTTCAGTGAAAGGAAATCTTGCTAGAAGCTTAGGGGAAAAAATTCTCATTCGCTTGTGGAGTCTTTGTGCACAATGTTGACCCACACATCTCTGCCTCTGAATGTGATGTTTGTGCTGCTTATCAAAAGTCATAGTTCAGTTTGTCTAGGTTTTCCACTTTCTGCTTGATCACATCACTCTGGATGCTCGTCTGGTCCCCTTTGCCTAATTTTTATCCTAAGAGCACTTAGAAGTACAAGCCAAGTACAAAGCCTTATCAAAGTTAGTGGAAAAGTCACAAAACTCAGGATTTGATGAGACCTTGTAAGCAGCTGCTAGATTTTATTTCTCATTGAGTATTATTTCACCAGTTTGGGAGAATTTCAGAGAAAGAAGCACAGTCCATGTAAAGTATCTATGCAGGGGCATCTCAAGAATAATAGTCATTGCTAACAGTTATTGTACCAAGTGTTCAAAATAAAAAGTTACATCATAACATGCTAGCTTTGCTATAGCTAGCACATCTTGCAGTGCTGTTTGTTGAGAATACTTAGAACAGAATCTGAGAAGATACTAGTTAACATGCATAAACAGTCTTCTAGCAACTTGTGTTAAAAAGAATTAGCAGCAAGTGCACTGACAGGTCACAGATTAGGTTGATAGTGGAGCAGTCACACAGCACTTTCTGTTCCCCTGATTTTCAGCAACAAAACTACCTTAAAAACTAAACCAAGAGTTAGTTACTTGCCTATTGCTGTTTTTCGCTGTGCTTTTGGCAGGAATGCTAGATGGCTGCAACTAAGAGGGAAGATAGCGTGTACAGCTTAAAAATGAAAGCTATAAAACCATTTCAGGCAAGACATAGCCCAGCCTAAGAAGACAGTTGGGAATCTGTCTTTCTCATCAGTGGTTGAGCACAGGGTTATCTCACCAGCAGGATCCAGGCAAAGAGTGCCTTCTACAAGCAAATATCTTCCCCTTCCCAGGTCAGGGAAGGAAAGGGCACTGCTCACTTCCAGACAATAAGGAAAATTAACCAGACTGTTTAGACCACCAGTTGGGACCAGAGCCTGAAAACATGATGAGCATGAGGCACTCACCATTAAGGACATCAGCCTAAGTGGAGACTGCATTGCTTAACACAACAACCTCTGACTTTGACTGTGGATTAATGCCTTACACAGGAGTTATTGCTAACAGCAGCCAGTGGAGCAGACCCCTGCTTACCCTGTCTCATCCCAAAGTGACTTTCTGACTTGTCAGCTGTCAGTTGGTCCAGCCAGGAGTGGTGCAGCTGCAAATCTCACTCTCCTGAATGCTCTGCCTGGGAGGCAGCTAGGGTGAGCTAAAAACAGTCATAGGAGTGCATTGTCCGGGATCTATATTCAGGTAAAAGTAATTCAACATTCAGGCTGCCCTGTTGCTTTTGTAAAATTCATGTTCTCTGGGCTGCCCTCAGCAGCTGAGCCAAGGAAGGCCTGTCAGCACAGCACAGCACAGCATTCTGTCTGCAGTGGGATTTCACTGGAGATGCAAGCTCTTCTGAGAGTAGCCTTGAAAGGAGACTGTGTCCTGCTGTCTCTTCCCCTGATCACTTACTACTTTGCTTACCAGAGGCATCAGTTATTTCATACAGAAGGTAGAGGACCATAGCTCAGAGGGGGTAGCCTGGCCTGTTGCACCAGAGAGCATGGGGGACCTGTGAGGACTCACCACTGTCTCTTACCTGCCAGCAGCTCCCACAGCTCTCCTTCCTTGGCTTCCCTCTAGGCTTTCAGTCTTGTTAAGGTTTCGATATGTAAAGTCAGGAAGGTTGTCAGCTCCTCACGTAATCTGACCTCCAGCCAAACACTATTTCAAACAGTACTTCTGTATCAGATCTGCAATTAGGGGAGACCAGAGAGCATTTTGCCTTTCACAAGCCATGCTTGCTTCCTTCTGCATGTGCATCTGCTTTCAGAGATGCTGGTGATGTTGCTGCTTCCATACTGAAGGAAGATCTGAGGAGCGATACTTTCTCTGGGAGTCAAGAGGAATGGGTTTCCTTGCTTTTTTTTTTTTTTTTTCTCCTTTCTCCTTAAGTAGAAGTGAGCAGTCATAAAGGGGACATTGCACATGGCTCTCAGGTGGCTGGCCAGGCTGACTAAGCATGGTTTCAGATCCTGTACACTGTTTAGAATCACAATGAGCTAGAAATTGTGTGCCAAGATGCAAATGGTCCAGGGAAAGGATCCTCATTTTTAAGGCAGCAGTATGAAGTATCCTAGGAGCAATTGCAGTTCCATTATCAGATACAAGAAACTGGTTTTGACTCATTGTCCTTTTTGTTAAACAATATAATGCCCCCTAATTCAAGCTGATTTGTTGTAATGTTGGTCACCCTACTAAATTTTTCAACTGGCAATTGTTGGATCATTAGTGATTAGAGATATCTAGTCTCCATCAAAATGCTCTTTTCCAGATGCTTTCACAAGAATTCTTCCACTTCTATTTTTGAGGAACTTGGGAAAAAATGTAGTATTAGTAAACTGTGGATGGAAATGAAACTACTGAGTATGTTTTCAAGGACTGCTGAAAGGAAATGACAACTTTTGTAATGAAGCATTTCAGTGTGTCACTAACCTGATAAGCAAATGGAAATGCAGAGTGGTAAACCAAGGGCATGAGCCACAGACCAAGACAGCAGCAATCAGGATGTATTGCAGGCATATAGACATCTCAACAGCCTCCCACATGCACAGAAATCAGATATTGTTACAAACAGCAACAAAAAAAAAATTAGAAGTCAATTTCTGTGAACAATAAAACACCAGCAGATGGGACATAATATCTTTTTAGTCCTTTTAGGTGTCAATGGTCATTTTGGCACCTTGAGGAGAGACATCATAAAGCAAAATCTGCTCCAAAGTCCAAGGAACATATAATGTAAAAGGTCACTAAGAGGAAAGACAGGGAATCAGAGGACCTAAGGAAAACTACAGAATGATGATAATTCCAGGATGTTAAGTACTTAAAATATAAATACTGATTGTGGTTTTCAAAAGTATTTCTGTAAATTTGTCCCCTAAACATGTTTATGTATCACTAGATACATAAACACCTGGAGTTTGAGTGGATGGAACATCTGAAAAGCAATCCAGTCATCTTAAGTATTTAATTAAAACTATATTTGAGTTACCATGTTGGGACTACCAGCTGAGCAGTATCTTGTCCTATAGAGTAATGTGGCAAGAGCATCAGTGTTTGAAAGCAACAAAAAAGTAGTAAGCTTTGAGAAGTATTAAACTACTGGAATCTTGTGTATTTATTACAAGTTTGCCTTGACTTTACCCTGCTGGAAATAGCCCAGCATAGGCACAGGGACAAGGGAGGGAAGATGAGTTGTGAAACGAGTGTTATGAAGGGATGGGGAAGGGGTATCTAGGAGTAGAGCTGTGCCTGGTTTTGCATGCAAGAATAAGAGTTAACAGTGACTCAGTGGACAGAAAGGTCAGTGCTAGTACAGGTATTCAGAGTGAGTTTTCATGGCCTAACAATAAATAATGTTAGTCACTTCTAGATTATCTGGGATTAAGTGTATCATGGATAAAGATACCCCTGAGATGACTGATGCTGAATTATCATGGTCGTGCTCACACATCACCGTGCCACACAGCAATGCATCTTCTGAGGAGCTGTGGCACCCCTGTCACCACAGACTCTGGAGTCAACAGTCCTTCCTGATGGCATGACACCTCCTTCTCCAAACTTCCTTGGCTATTTCTGGGCTTCTGCTTTGACTGTGTTATCTTGTCTTGCTGCTTTCTGGGATAATCCAGAGTTTAATGTGGATGGGTTCTGAACGCAGTGAGAAGGGGCAAAGCAAAGATCAAAAAAAAGTCAGTAAAACTGATGGACAGGGGAGGCATCTGCACAGTGAGACAATGCCCTTTTTATTTAGTCATGTCTTACAATACAGCTACCACATCATAAATTCAGAGACGCATGTTTGTAGAGAGAGGTCCTCACAGACATTTTATTTATAATTGATTTTAATATCTTCCACTCAAGTCTTCTGTTGTTTGAGTGATAGGCAAGTTGCAAAATATATCACTCAAAACTTAGGGAATTGGACAATTAAACACATTTGTGTGTTCTTTGTGTTCAAAATTGATTAATAATGGTAAGATACACCAACATTGTGCTTTTCAGCTAAAAAACAGTTAGATAATATCAATAAATTCACAAATCTCATTGGCATTGGTTCTGTATTTGAAGAGCACACATAAGCATAAATGTATTTTTTTCTCACTAGGAGGAACAGAATGAAAAGTCTGTTTATTTCAAAACTCTTATTAGGCTATCAAGTAGAAATCATAGGATCACAGAATATCCTGGGTTAGAAGGGGCCCACAAGGATCAATGAGTCCAATTCCTGCCCTACACAGAAGAGCCCCTGTAATCGCACCATGTGTCTGAGGACATTGTCCAAACACTTCTTGAGCTCTGTCAGGCTTGGTGCTGGGACCTTTTCCCTGGGGAGCCTGTTCCACTGCCAAGCCACCCTGTGGGTGAAGAACCTTTTCCTAATATCCAACGTAAACCTCCCCTGACACACTTCAGGCCATTCCCTTGGGTCCTGCCAATGGTCACCAGAGTGAAGAGATCAACATCTGCCCCTCCTCTTCCCCTCATGAGGAATTTGTATACTGCAACAAGGTCTCCCCTCAGTCTTCTCGTCTCCAGGCTGAACAGACCAATTGACCTAAGCTGCTCCTCATGCAGCTTCCCCTTCAGGCCCTTCACCATCTTCATTGGCCTCCTTTGGACACTCTCTAATAGTTTAATGTCTTTCTTATATCATGGCACCCAAAACTGCCCCAGCACTCGAGCTGAGGCTGCTCCAGTGCAGAGCAAAGTGAGACAATCCCTTCCTTTGCCCGGCTGGTGCTGCTGGGCCTGATGCTCCCCTGAACAGGGTTGGACTTCCTGGCTGCCAGGGCACTGCTGACTCATAATCCACTTTCTGTCAACCAGGACCCCTATGTCCCTTTCCTGTGGCACTGCCCTCCAGCCTCTTGTTCCCCAGTCTGTCCACACATCCAGGGTTGCCCCATCCCACGTGCAGAATCCAGCACTTGCCCTTGTGAAATTTCATATGGTTGACGGATGCCCAGCCCTCTGATTTGTCAAGGTCTCTCTGCAGGGCCTCCCTGCCTTTCAGGGAGTCAGCAGCTCCTCCCAATTTTAAGTATCACTGGCAAACTAACTTAGTATTCCTTTGAGTCCTGCATCCAGTTCTTTAATGAAGATGTTGATGAACACTGGCCCCAAGATGGAGCCCTGCAGAACCCCACTAGTGACCAGCTGCCAGTCTGATGTCACCCCTTTCACTATAACCCTTCGTGCCCAACCTGCAAGCCAGTTGCTTACCCATCACATTATGTGTTTATCCAGCTGTGGGCTGGACATGTGAAGGATGCTGTGAAATACAGTATCAAAAACTTTACTGAAATCCAAAAAGATTACTTCAACTACCACTTCAACTGATCAAGCTTCCCTTGATCAGCCAGGTGGGTTTCCTTGTTATAAAAGGAAGATAAGTTTGACAAGCAAAACTTTCACCCTATGAACCTATGCTGGCTGTGGCTGATAATCATGTTGTCCTTCAGATGTTTTTCAATAAGTCTCAGAATAATCTTGTTCATATGATTATGCCACTTTCAGATCATGACAATCATGACAGGACATAATTTAATTAGTTTGTCCTGCAATGGTCTTGGAAACACCATATGGAATTTGAATAAAAGCCTATGATAGTTTGAAAATATTGCAAAGTTCTAGGTCACCTTAGTGTCCGTGGTAATATCAGTGGGACTCCTGAAAACATTCACTCAGTGCTTGCCATCAGTTAGGTAGTTAAACAAGAAGTTGAACTTGTTTAACTACCTAACTGATGGTAGTTAAACCATCTGAAGTGTATGAATTTCAATAGGAGTTTGTATCTTGTCTATTTATGAAGCCATTATACACCCACCCCCTCAGAGCAAGCTGAAGGATATTTTTTCAAAAAAGGTACACTAGAATTAGAAAAGCAACAGAAGGGATAGGGAATAACTTTCACCTTGAGGAAAAAAGCCAACCTGGGGTCTAGGGCGTTCCAGATGAAATAACAGAAACTGAAGAGGGAACATAAGAGGCCTGCTAAAGGGAGAACAGCATGGAGAAGGAAAATCAGGATTGTTCACCATCAACCTGCAAGAGTAAGTGCTACTGAGTGAAATGATTAGACAATGTTGGAAACAAACAAAAAGCGATACTTTTGTGCTCAATGCATAATCACATTTGGAACTCATTGGTGCAAGATTTCATGGATCCTGATAGTATAAATGTGTTCAGAAAGGCATGAAACAAATCTACTGAAGGATACAACATCTGACTCAGCAAGCAGTTTTACCAGTGATTGCCAGAGGCTCATGGGGGAAGATCCTTCTAGATACATCCCATTTCTTACAACACCCCTTAAACATGTTAGTCGGGACATTTTCAGAGAAAGCCTGCTCTAGATGACCCACCTTTGGTTTCCTTCAGCAGCGTCACTTTCATGAGTTCAGGAATAAAGGGAGCAGTAATACTTCAGTAAAGAAGAAAAAAATCTGTGCAAGAGGCTTCTGTATTCATGAGTGCCAATGGTATACAGGCTTTGCTCTTGAATAAAGTGAAACTACTTGTACTGTGGGTCGGGTTTTCTTCTGAGAATGAAAACAGGCCTTACATTGTCATTCATATCACATTTTTTGAATGAGACACAGTTTATCTTTCAATAAAAACACTGTTCTGAGAGGAATCACATAAGGGGGCTGTTTGAAAGCTGTGGAGGAAATGGACTGCATGCCCCTACTAAACCAAAACAGTTTGATCCTTCATCTCCACCACTGTTCCCAGGCAGCCAGCACTAGGCAGGAGCCAGCCTGGGGACTGCCCAGTGGTGCTGGTGCCTGGTGTGGCTCTTCTGGGCCTCTGTGGTGGGTCTGTAGCCATCCACCAGCACACTTCCATCCCAGGTAGCCTCTTCCCTGGAGAGGTGGAGATCAGAGCCAACCCACATAGCAGCTTCTGCTTAGGGGCCACTGCTACATAGAGGAGGAAGAGGAGAAGGAGGAAGATAAAGAAGAGGGAAGAATTCAGAAAGCATCAGAGTCTTGAGGGTTTATTTCCAGGCATGAGCACATCTGTCTGTAAATAGCTTGGTGAATGTGTATGAAGTACCACTGGTTCTGCTGAGGTGCACAAGAGAAAAAGGATGGCCACGGGGAGCTGCACAGGCTGGTTTGCTGAAAAGTCACCACTCTTTCCAAACCCTTCTCCCTGAACCACATAAACTTAGAAGAGCAGCAGATCCCTTAATCCTGAGGGAACATCTGAAGGTGAAATGTCCTATGCACAGCACTTCAGAGACAAAGCAATGCATGTTACACAACAATCAAGCTCTATTTACAAGTATCTGTCTGAAATTTGAAGCTTCCAGTTTGGACCTAAGGAAAGGCTTGTCTACCTATAAGCTTGTTGGTGTTTTTCAGCAATACTGGTTGATTTCATAATACATATATTACCTTCACAACTTGCCCTTCTTTATCCTTAGACCATGGCAACAACCGCACTACTAAATATAATATTGAGACTTGGCAAAATATATTTTTAACTCCCTAGTTTCACATGAACTATGTCTTCCCTTGCTTGCATGGGATACTTGCAGCATTCTAGAGCTTCAGTATGAGTAAAACTGAACTTAGAGGGCCAGAGAGTAATTATGTCAATGGGTACTTCTGGGGAATTCGCTCAAAAGTTTAAAATCCTTTCAGGAATGCCTCCTGGAAAAGATGAGAAGACTGGATATTAACCTTGATGGATAAAAATGAGAGACCTCAAACTCTACATGCTCTCATGGAGAAGAAATGCCTCCAATACAGATTTAGAGAAATATTCAAGGAAAATGTCAAGATACATAAAACCATTTCCCAACCACCACACCCCTCAGCAATTCTACTTTCACCTAGAACTGAAAGAAATTAATTATTCCCCAGGAAAAAATGTTTTCCTGCTACTTGTAAAATGCCAAGAGATAGGAAGTTAGTCCCCTTCTACCATGGAGTCCTTAGAGGGGATCAAATAGCTTGTGTTTATTTATCTTTACTAGCATAACCAGCTGTCAGTGGATTATCTCCTTCTGGCATTGATATGGCTTCCTTTCACCATCAGGCAGCTGCAGGAGCAGCAGAGATTTTTTTTCCCCCTGATTTTTGGCTTGTTAGTTAATTGCGTCTCTCACTTTTGGTTGAGGGAGCGAACTGCTTGGTGGGGAATCTGACCCTGAGGGCAGTCTATCCTGCTTCTCTGCTATGCAACTGAAAAATTTAGAGGCTTCTTCTTTGTTTCAATGGTGAGACTAAAATGGCATAATCAGATAAACAATAACATTATTTTGCACCCTCTGGCTCAAGATACAGCTGCCCCATAGATGTGCTTTGAAATGATACAGGCATGGCACCTCATGCTGGGAAGTGGGGGGATTTTCCACTGCAAGGTAGGATTGTCCCAGATGTACAATGTTGACCACAGTATAGCAGCATCGACACCTGATTCTGATGAGAATGATTTGGCACTGTACACATTTTTTGGCATAGTTAAGTAAAAGACTATTTCCATCCTAGAAACTTAATATTCAGCATCAGCATTAACAAACTCCCGCCTTTAGCTCAGTCTGAATCTGTGTGCAGAGAGAAAACATGCACCTGTCTTTCTGCTACTGCCACCCGCAAACCTGGGATTAACATCTGCAGGGGGGATAGGCCTGTGCTCAGCACAGAGTATGCAGCATTAGGATCGTTCAGATACGGGCCTTATCTTCACCTGGGAGAGGAAACTGAACAGTAATAAGGAGTCCTCCACAATGCCAACTTTCCAAATTGCCAAAGCTTCTTTCTGCATTGCCACAGTTTAGTGCATACAGTTGGATCAATTTGAGGGAGACCCCAAGTGGTGTGGGGTGAGAAAGGTCCTGTGGTACTTTAATTTATGAGGATCTAGGATAACTCAGCAGTGTGCAGGCTGGAGCAGGGTCATGCCTGGGTGGCACACCTGCTTTTGGAGTGTGCCACAGTAATTTGAAGGCTGAGATTCCTTTGCATGTTAAGGTAGGGACAGGTCATCTCAATTAAAAGGGGACTGGGATGCTTCTTTTGAGACCAGCTGAGGCTACTCAGTCCCAGGGAGATGGATGATGCTTCAAGAAAAACATCTCAGGCTACCAGAATTCAGAAGCGTCCCTTAAGCCCTGATTTGGGATGATGTGAGACCTCTCAGTTTGGCATTGAGAGGATGCCTCAGATTCACTGCAGAGCATTTATTCTGCGAGAGGCACACAGGGGGCACTCAACATTCAGGGACCTTCAGATCTGAGTCCATTGGCCTCAATATGCCAGCACTGATATTAAGGATCCAACCATTTGGATGGGGAGTTAGCTTAAGGAACATCAGTTTTTGGAATGCATGACTATATGATATAGAAGGGACCAGAGAACTTCAGTTTGTGGAGGGGAAGTTGCCCAAGAGCACCTCCATGGTGCTGCCAGGGTACTTGGGTATGGTGGGTATCAGAGGGGCAGAGCTTGGAGGTCTCTGGGTATCTGGATTTGGGAGGGTACCTTGCAACTTAGATGCAAGACACATATGGTGCTGAGCACCTTCTCCCCTGTGTCTCTGGCTTCTTAATTTGGGAAGATCCATTATGCCTTCGTCCCCCATGAAACCCCTGGTCCAAACAGTACTTCTGGCAACTTCTATGCAGTTGGTGGGAGGAGTATAGGAAAACATTGAAGTCCAAAGTTGTATGGGCTTTCTGTGTCTACACCTGGGCTTCATGGGGCTTGGCCAAGGGTGGTAAACAGGCCTGAGCAGCATTCTTGGGTACAGCAAGCTAGTGGTCAAAGACTAGAGAGTGGTTGGTGTTGCATCAGTTCCTGTGCTGCAGAGCAAGGTGAGGGCTTGCAAGCTACAGTGAGGCTCAGAAGATGTCATAGTAAGGTACTGTCATTCATGACAGGCTTCTTTTTTTAGAGGTCTGATACTGTGTTCTGTTCTGGGCCCCTCACTACAAGAAAGACATTGTGGCACTGGAGCAAGTCCAGAGAAGGGCAACAGAGCTGGTGAAGGGTCTGGAGCACAAGTTGATGAGGAACAGCTGAGGGAGATGGGGTTTTTAACCTGGAGAAAAGAAGGCTCAGGAATAGCTTTATCACTCTCTACAACTACCCAAAATGAGGTTATAGTGAGGTGGGGGTCAGCCTTTTCTCCCAGGTAACAAGTGATAGGCCTCAGAGAAAACAGCCTCAAATTGCACCAGGGAAGGTTTGGATTGGATATGAGACAAAAAATTTTCACAGAGAGTTGTAAAGCATTGGAACAGACTGCCCAGGAAAGGGGTGAAGTCACCATCTCTGGAAGTGTTCTAAAAACATGTGGATCTAATACTTGAGGACATGGTTTAATGGAGGACATGGTTGTGGTTCTACATTGATGGTTGGATTTCATAGTACTAAAGGTCTTTCATTCCTTTTTCTCTCTCTCTTTCCCTTCAGACCTAAGTGCAAGAATACGTCTACCTTTAATTACTCTCCTCCATGAAATCTCCCTTCTCTCCTGTCTCCTAATGCATATCCTCTCTCACATCCTATTTCCCCTTGCTCATGTATGCACTTCCCTAGTTCCCATCTCTTTCTCTCCCTCCTTTCTTGATATTTTTCTTTCCCCTCCTTTTTGCTGCCTGTATCCCAGTGAGTGTCCCTTCCTGTCTTCCTTTTCCTCCATCCTCTTCTTTGTTCTCTTACAACTTCCCTACCTCCCAGACTTCTCTTCCTGCTATTGCCCCTCTCCAGTCCAAAAGTCTCCTACTCTCACCCTATTTCTGGGAAGACTGGCTTGAGATAGCCTTTGAGGGTGACAAGTCTGAAAAGAAGGACTTAAAATGAGAAATCAAGAAGAACAAGCCACAGGGAAAGCTGAAGAAGTGAAGTGTATAGGAAGAGAGTAAAAGAAAGGAAATGAGACGAGGGAGGCAAAACCAGAAAGAACTAAGAGTCACAAATCTCCCAGACATGGTAGAGGGAGAGAAAAAACAAAATAAAACAGCTGGAAAACGCAGCAAAAAAGATAAGGCCGTTCCTAGTTATCTAGCACTGTGGCGATGAGTCAGAATCAGCGAGTTTCTGATCTACTCAAATGTAAAAAAATATTCCTTCATCTTCATTGCTGTGATGCCCCAAAGGATGCCAATCACACAGCACAGCAGGTTTATTTGCACACAAGAGACCTCGCAACCCCCGGCAGCACTTCTGCTGTAAGGCAAAGTCAAAAAGAAGGAGGGTACAGCATACCTGCAAAGATGTAAGGTGGGTATCAGGCTGGGGGTTAATAACTGGTTGAGGTTTTCCAAGGCTTTTTTCCCACCAAGCCTGAAACACATGAAGATTGCTGGAAAGATGACATGGTCTGACCTGTGGGAACACTGCTCTGTGGAGAAGGACCTGTGGGTCCCGGTGAACAACAATCTGTCCATGAGCCAGTAGCGCCTTTGTGACCAAGAAGGCCAATGCTATCTGGGGGCGCATCAGGAAGAGCACTGCCAGCAGGTTAAGAGGTGATCCTACTCTACCCAGCCCTGATGAGGCTTCACCTGGAGCACTGGGTCCAGTTCTGGGCTCCTCAGTACAAGCGAAGCATGGAACTCCTACAGCGGGTCCAGCAGAGGGCAACAAAGATAATTAAGGGACTGGAGCATCTCTCTTAAGGAAAGACTGAGAGAGTTGGGCCTGTTCAGCTTCAAGAAGAGACAACTGAGAGATGGACCTCATCAGTGCCTGTCAGTATCTGAAGAGAGGATGTCAGAGGATGGAGCCAGGCTCTGCTCAGTGTTGCTGAGCAATAGAACAAGAGGCAATGGGCAGAGACTGAAACAGAAGTTTCATGAACATGAGAAACAACTTCACCACGTGAGTGACCAAGCATTGTAACAGGTTCCCCAGAGAGGTCATGGAGTCTCCTTTCTTGGAGATACTCAAAAGCCATCTGGACACCACTCTGAGTAAAGTAGTCTTGGGTACCCTGCTTGAGCAGGGAGGTTGGACTAGATCACCTCCAGTGGTCCCTTCCAACCTTCCTGATTCTGTGAAGATGCTTGTCCACAGGTGAGCCAGCATGGCCTCTCTGGCAGGAGAGCCTGGCCCTCAACAGCTTTGGTCCTTCTCTTTGGCCTGAGATATATCAAGCAGCTAGATATTCTGCTCTTCTGCCCTTTGCTTCTTGTAACTGAATCCTACACGGTTCCAAATAACTCTTACCTCATGTATTCAGTAAAGCCATATTTAGCTATGTTAACTGGAGAAAAGTGATGGGCAGACCCTTGTTAAAGATTCTTGGACTGTGAAGTTCTACTGATTTTGCTCGTCTCTTTGGACCCAAACCACATGAAAATTAATAGTTATGATAAAGAGGGATTACCTTTGCTAGGTACATCTTGCCTATATCTGACCATATGTCAGTGTGAAACTGCCTCACCCTTTATATTTGTCAGGAGAAGCTAAGTAAATGTTGTATTAACTGCTATTTACCCTTGTCCTGTAGTATGCAGCCAGTGTGAAATTCAAAGACAATTTAGAATGCTGTCACCAGTTCTATTGATGGTATTTTGCACTCCCTTTATTTAGTACAAAGCAAATTGTACTTCGGGTGCTTAATTTTTTTCTTAAAATTAAGACATTAAACATATTTGCTTTTTAGCTGGCAATGCTCCATGCCTCTGATGCAGTGGTTCTGACTTCCAGGGGGATGCCTTTCTAGAAATGTTTGTGCACAGCTGCTCACTGTGCAAATACACCCTTAGGATCTACTCAAAGTGAGTACCCTCCCTTTAAATCCAGGTAAGTTGGTTGGGAAGCACAAGGGTCACTGAATATACTTTGATCCTTTGCAATCAGTCTCTGAAGAGCAGAAAGTTTCCTTTGGCAGCACAAATCTGTTAATTCCATCAGCAAGACAGCACAGATTGAGGCTGCTGGCACTTAATATATGTAAATTGTCAGGAATTCTAAGCTACCCATCCACACCAGCTCTTCTGAAGGCAAAGCACTGTGCCCCATGTCTCTCAAATCCAGCATAGTCTTGACCAACTCTTGTTGACTATTTCTGGCATGAACTAGGAAAGCCCTTACGCAGATTTTAACGCTTGAAGGGATCACACCTGTTGCAATGCTGTATTTCAAACATGTAGCAGAAAACAGAAAAACAAAGTGCAAGAAAAGTGATCTGCATTCAGATCTTCTCTTTTCCAGTGGCTTGCTGGTGGTGCACTAGCCAAATCACTGGATTTCTCTGCCTTCTCTTCCTTATGCAAACAAGGGGAAGTGATACTTAGTCATTATTAGAACATCCAGGGATGCAAATTACTGTGTCAATGATTACTGTTTGTTCTCAAAATACATGCCATTTCCCTTTATTCCATTTACAACACTGGATTAGTCACTTCCAATATTACAGAATCATAATCATTCATTCCTTCAGATAAAGTACTAAAAAAAAATGGGTCTCTGATCTCTGAGAGGTAGGCCACTATTTAACCCACGTGTATGTGGGATCAAGTTGCATAGATACTGGAGTCATGGAGGCGATAAAGCACAGAGGTGACCAAAAAACCAGCACAAAAATTGCATAATATATGAGGATATAGCAAATGCTTGTCTCATGTAACATCTGATGGCTAATGAGTATTTGTAACTCATCTGCAAGAACAGCTTTACTTTCTTGCAATGATACTGATTACATCAGGAACTTCATAGTAGTACAGAACAGTACATAAATTAAAATCATTAGACTGAGGGGATACACAGCTATTAGCACGCATCAGCGTGCTTTCTTGAATGTGGATTTTACAAAGTAGGAAATGTCTTCAAGAATCTACCTACCTCTTTGTGGTTTTGCAAAGACATTTTTTGCTGCTACATGTGTATTAGTGCAAACTTCTCCCTTGCTGAATTTGGAATTATTAAAAAAAAACCCTGATCTTTGACTATATATTGTTGTAGCAAGGGAGGAAAATGTTTTATTGAAGCTTGCTGGAATTTTGAATGAGCTTTAATCACAGAGATACTGGAGACAATTACTCAGGCTGTGGCTACACACAAAATTGCAGCAATTGAACTGAAGATTGGAAACTGATAAAGCAGTTCAAGCCTGTAGAAAAATACCTTTCTCTGCTTAGGTCAGTATGGGCACCACACACCTTTCTTTGCAGGTAAGGAGGGAGTAACAGTTGTCATTCATCTTGATTCTTACAAAGTTTGAACACCATTCCACACAACATTCTCCTAACAAAACAAAGAAAATACAGTTTAGATGAAAATTTTCATAAAGTAGGTGCCTGACTGGTTAAAAAAATATATTTAAAACCTAGTTATCTATTGTTCTCTGTCAGACTTGGAGGAATTTTCAAATGGGATCCTTCCAACATCTGTGTGGAATCCATTTTATGCAGTATTTTCATTAACAACCTGTGACGAGGGAATAAAGAGTACTCATAAAATCTGCAGACATCATCTAGCTGGGAGAGGATGCAAACAGTTTGGCGGATGGACTGAGAATTCAAAATGATGTTGCTAAATTGGAGAAAATCAACGACTCAGTAAAGAAAAGTGCAAAGTGCTACACTTAAGAGGAAGAAATCAAAAGCACAAAGAGAAAATGGGGACTAAGTGGCCAGGCAGCAATACTGCAGAAAAGCAGCTGGGGGTGTCAGCCATGAACTGAAGTCAACAGCATGATGCTGCTCCAAAAAAAGGCTGAGCTAATGCAGGGTGCTGGGTGCACAATGCAGCAGATGACCATTTTGCTCATCACGGCCTGGGGAATGACAGACACAAATGGAGGGTTTCAAAGCCCAGCAGCAAACCTGAGAAGAGGCTTTGGAAGGTTGAGGAGGTTTGTTTAAATGGGCAGGCCTGGAGAATGATAGAGTAATCATTGGCTTCTGGCTGACTGCTGGGAGTGGGACAAATAGAGGTTTCTGCTTCAAAACAGAGACCCTAGGAAGTTCTGAAAACCCCTGCCATTTAGGCATAAGGGCATGAAGTCATAGAGTTACAGAGGTGGCTGTGCATAGTGTCCTTTACCATGCTGTGGCAACTTCATCCAGGGATGCTGTAGGTAAGACCAGGCCTGACAGTGGGCAGCAAATGTAGGATGCAGGTGGAAACAAGCACAAGGCACCTGCTCAGGGTGGCCACGGCTGAATCATGCGATCCTAGAAATGAAGACAAAATTACTTATTTTGCTGTAAAGCCCTCAGATGCCAACATTTAATTTGACAGTGGAAGCAGAGCAAATCCCTCCTACCTACCAAGTGATGGAGAAACCCTGTAGCAGCTGGCAGTAAAAGGCCATGAATTATGTCCCTGGCCTTTCCCATTGAGCTATTTCTAAACATCCTGGTGAGGAGATCCTGGGAGGCTTCCAGGAGGCAATATAAAGTGCCTAAGTCCTTGTCAGTGCAAGCAGTCCCTGCTTGTCTGCCTGTATCCATGTAGACAATTTTTGTTTCAGTAGCTACTAGTCTCTGTTGTCATTTAAATGGGAAAAAAATTGACAATATTTTCCTCCATGTTTTCAGTTTTCTCTAGAGCTGGCTGCACTTTTTTCAAATACCAGAGCTTTGAATTTCATTGAGGAAACAATAAAACAAAAAATGCAGAAATATTCTGAAACCCACTGAGTTTTTCACCCTGTTTCTCAACCAGAAGAAAAGCCTAGTAAATGCTAAGTGACAAATATGGGTTTGCCAACCCCCACTGCCCAAATCTAGTGACTAATACCTCCTTTCTTTTGGATGAAATGGGATTAGCAGGTATATATTGGTTTTAAAAATCGATCAAGAGACATAGGATTCCCATAAAAGTTGGGAAGTTGAGAAGCTCCATGGAGATCCATCATTACTGAGGAAGCTGTGTCCCCTGCAGTAGACCATAGCTGAAGGATGTGAGAAAACTGAACTATCCTGTTTGCTGTGGAGTGGAGAGGAACAAAGAGCATTGTGGCTTAGCAGGTAGAGGGATGGATGGGCAGGTAGTGGGAGTTGAGACTAATTGGACTTGCTGCAAGACACTGAGGAAACTTTTCACCTGTCCCTGTGCCACAACATCTCCAGCTATAAAATGAGATGAGCCTAGGTTTTCCTTATAAATAAATCTAACTAACTGTCTTTATGAATGACTTTCCTTATAAATAGCTTGCCTTATAAATAGCTTACATGGCAAACACTACATAGGACATAACGGGCTCTGTGGCATTTTTCATAATAAACACATTTCTAAACCCAAATAGCTCAGTAAAACAGTTACAGATGCTATGCTACTTAAGGGAAGCATGTGCTTTCAAAATGTGTTGTTAGGATAAAAACCCAATTCATTGGACTGATTTAAATGTATTAGCAAGCATCTAACCTGCAGTAATTGCAAAAATCTAATTACAAAATTAAAACGATTATCAAGGCACCCCTCAATGTTCATGATACTACATCTATTTTATATAGAAATTCATAGTATCTGAAGCATCCCATAAAATAAACAATATAATTGCTAACTAAAGCAGGAGTTGTTTTTTGCAAATCTTTTGGGTTAGAGTTAAAATAAGTAACTTTACCGATTAGTCACAGAGTGTTTGCTTACTCGGGCTGGAAGCCAGTCCATGTCAGCACTCCCTGGAGTAAATCCATGTGAGACAGCCCAGTGTCACAGAGATGCCCCAAGTGAGAGTGACTAACAGTGCAAAGGGGTGTCTTGTGATCCCAATTCATGTGCACACGGGGCAAGACCCACATCTTCCAACACTTACAAAGACAAGCTGTAACCTCAGACTGAGATGGTTCACCAGGAAACTGCTTCACTGGAAAGACCCCATCTGCTCCCCTTTCTTGAAACATTCTTGCCATTAAGGGGGTTCTTGTGTGGTGGATATTCTCCTCTACTTGTAGATTGCAGTTTATATGCTGGGCAATGCTTTTTTGTGACCCCAACATGATGCCATTTGTTGGAGAAAATAAAACACATCAGTCCATTTCTTTTACTTTTGCCAATGGCCAGAAAATGGTGATTACCTGGGAAATGTTGGAACAAGCATTGGCATTCAATGCCTCTTTGCAGTGTGGATGCTTTGGGATTCTTCCTGACTTTGGTGCTTCAGAAGACAAGTTCACATCAGGGCCTTCCTTTCCATCATCTTCCAGGAACCACTTTTCACTTCTGAGAATTACCAGGTGCCAAGACTTATGGCTGAGGTGGTTGCTGGTGGAGCAAGCAGAGAGGATGAACTTGACCTAGTTAGCAAGAACATACTGATCTTGTCAAATATTTCTGACAAAGCATTCAGTGGTTTCATTCAGTTAGGGTCAAAGAAACCTTCACTTCCACAAGATAAAAAAGTCTCATTTAAATTACCTCAAGGCAACTGTGAAGTTCAGTTCTCCAATCTTGTCAAAACAAGGGTCTTCAACCAGGTGCTCCTGGTACCATCTATCAACAGGACTATTTCTCTGTACAGGCAGTTGTTTGTGAAACTCAGCTTAGCCCTTTCACAACACCCTCTTAGCACTTTCCAAGAGCCATTTAGCACTTAGCACAGCAAGCAATATGTGGCCAAGGACATGGGAAAAGAAGAGGGATATATTAGGGCCAACTGCTGTTTGAGGGAATTTGCTTACTAAAGGATATATTATAGTATAAGAAATAGTAATTGGGTGCTGTTGTGGGGAAAAAAAAAAAAGACCAAAACAATACCCAACCAACCTTCCAGGGATAAATTTCTCCAGACTCTGGTTCTGACTACTTTTTAACAAAATCAAAATCGCAATCACTAGAAGCTCGCTGGGATCTATGTCTTTGTTCAGTATATAATTTTTTGAACTTTGTTGCTATCTCCTGAAGAACTTACCAATTATCCAGATATTTCCCCCTCTAAATAATATGCTCTACAACTGAGAAACTGCCCAAGGAGTATCTGTTAAAAGGAATAGGATGTTTGGTGAACTGTTCCAGGATAAGCTGTTCCTGAGCAGCTTCCTGTTTCTATCATTGTCAGCTCTAGTGTCCATGATTTGGACTTCAGACTGAAGTCTTCCATGTCTGATGCTCCACTTTCTGCACTTTGCTGCAGTTTCTGCAGTGTTTTGTGGCTGGGAAAGATCTGCCCATGCTGTCTCTGGGGCAGACAGCTCAGCCCTTATATGCATTTTATAATTCTTTATATTTCCCAGCTCATATACAGACAATCTTCTATGTAGTTTCTTACCAAATGGTGCTCAATTTCACCATGTTTCTTGCAGATTTTTCATAAGTTGGCATAACTTTATAGATCTTCCACTGATTTCCACTTCTATTTCTATGGATGTTCTTTCCTCTGCATGACCTGGAGACAGCTTGGCAACACAAGGCAGCCTAAAGAGCTACTTCTATGCAGAAACTGCAGGTCCTAGAGTGTGCTGAGCCAACATCGAAGATAAAACATTAAAGATACTGACACAGCAATGGCACTGGCAATCAGCTCTTGCACGTGTGAAGAATCTGTAAAGATGCCCTTATACAGCTCCTTCTTCTATCCCTCTGATTAAGGTGATCTGCTACCATTTTACATCACTTTGTCAAATGTATGTTTGTCAGTGCAGTCTGCTGTCACCAAGAGCATTAATATCTGTGCAACTCCCCATGTTCTGCTAATTATCCTCTATCTTATACTTTGATCACTTCTTGAATATGGGATTTTCCCTGTAGCCAAGCACTACGAATGCTTTATAAATCCTAGTTTTTACAAGGGTGGGGAGCTAACCTGGGTTAACGCTGAACTTTCGTTTTCTAGCTTTTTTTGGATTTTGTTTTAAATACTGGGTGGTTTTGCAAAAGGTAGGTGTTTGATGCAATTCAGAACATAAGTCAAAAGACTGCAAAAGTGGAAAGAATTAATTCCTTACTTATCCCATCCTTCTGCACTGCAAACCCAGGCTCCTGCAGGGAACAGATGACATGACACCATCAACATACTGATGCACAGTGAGCAGTAGCACTTCTCACTGCACGGTCACCTTGCTGCCAGGGCCATGGAGACAGACTAGAGCCAGCTGCCAGCTGCCAGCTAGCAACTCCCAACAGTATAGCCATGGCTGCTGGGCCTTCAGTGCAGTCTTTCCCCAGCCTCTCAGCAAGTTTGCAGTTGGCATGAAATGTCATGCTGCTCACAACATTCCGCTTAGAGGCCAAGCTGTCAGTGAAAAGCAGCTCTACTGTTCGAACCGCTCTTCTAAGTTACAGAGCCAGCTTTACTCAGTAGGGAAATTGTCGGCTTGGACAGTTAATTACAATCTCAGTTATCTCCTCCTTGAAAATCTTCCTCCATGTTTACATCTTGGACCTGTTTTGGCGTTTGGACGAGGCTGGTGCTCATCTATCAGTGCAATGATCCAAAGATGTACAGGAACCCCTACACAATGACTTCTCCTATAAGAGGAAGCTTTAGTGTCACCTCTGGCCTGCATGCCCCAAGGAAAGCTTCCCTCTTGGATGGCTTAGTGAAACCAGTACGTTTTCAGCTGGAGCTGAAGAAGTGGCCACTTAGCCAGAGCAGCCACTCGAGGACTTCTCTCCCACGGCCTTGCTTAAGGATGGAGGGGAGGCAGCGCCTCTCTGCTGGGACGGACAGCTCGAGATAAGGACTGGGCAGGCCTGACTCAGGCCGGCTCTGCAGCTCGAAGCCCATCCCAAGGTGCGACCCGGCCGAGCCGCTCTTCCCGGCGCGTTCCCTGCGCGTTCCCGGGCTGCCCGCGGGAGCGCGCACGGCGGCGCACGCGGACCCGCCCTGGCCCGCCGTGGCCGCGGCGGCGGCGCCCTCTGGCGGCCGTGCCGGGTGCGCGCGGCTCCGCGTGCCGCGGCTGCCCGGGCCCGCCCGGCGCCCCTGCTCCGGCTCGGCAGCAGCGCCCGGGGCCGGGCCTCCGCGGCACACAGGCGTTCCGGGGCTTCGCTTTGGGTTCTTTGCTGTTTGGGGTTTTTTCTGACTAAAATGACGTTAAAGACCAGCGGGTTTTACAAGAAAGATTGCGCAAACTTTCCGGAAAATCACCGGTAACTGCGGGGAGGGGGGGTGAAATACATCGGAGGAGGGAATACTCAGCTCTCCTTTTACGGCCTGGGCAGTGGGTTCGCCGTGTAGGTTTATCTACAAAAACAACCTCGGCCTCGAGGCTTGGCTCAGCACTCATGGAGCATGTGGTGCAGACACTGGCATGGCCGTGGCTACGGCATAGGCACGGGCACGGACACAGCATGGCCACAGCCACAGAGAAGGCCACAGCCACAGCATGGCCATGGCCACAGCCACATTACAGGCACAGACAAGGACATGGGCACGGCATGGACAAAGCTACGGCCACAGTCACTACCACAGCATAGTCATGGCTGCAGCATGGCTATGGACAAGGACACGTGTCATGGCCATGGTCATGCCCACAGACAGCATAAGCATGGACAAGGACATATCACAGACTAAAATGCCAGGGCAGTGAGCATGGCCATGGGCAAAAAGGCACTTGGCCATGGCCACAGCACAGGCGCAGGCAAGGACATGGATGGACATGACCATGTCCACGGCCACAGTCAAAGTGCCAAGGGCACAGCCCCGGCACAGGCATGGGCACAGGCCAGAGCACAGCTAGAGCACGGACACTAACACTGACACGGGCACGGACAGGGGCACGGCACGGTCGAGGATGAGGATGAGGATGAGGATGAGGATGAGGATGAGGATGAGGATGAGGATGAGGATGAGGACGAGGACGAGGACGAGGACGCGGACGCAGCAGGACACGGCAGTGCCGCCCGCCCGCCGCCAGGGGGCAGCGCCGCCGCGAGCGGGCCGCACGCTGCCCTCACGGCGCCCCGTCAGCGAGCGCGGGGCGGGGCGGCGCTCATGGCGGCCCCGCGGCTGGGGCGCCCGCCGGCCGGGGGGAAATCGCTTCCGTCTCCTTACCCTGCTCCATTGCGGTTTTCTCCACTAAGACGAGCAGCAAAAAGTGAGTGGGGTTGAGGTCCAAGAGAGAAGATCAGATCAATTCAAAAGAAAGGAGGAGCGAGAGAGAGGGCCAATAAACAACTTCACAGCTTTTCCTGATTTTTCCAGTGGAAATGGGAGTATCTGTAGCATAGGCGAGGCTCTGACCCACACGCTTCCCTAGCGCAGGCGGTGGCGGGTTTGAGGACTAGAACAGCTATCAGTAGATTCCAACACAGAAAGTTCTGTTTTCCTTTAATTAAGAGATCGAGTGCAAAGGGCCAACCACCAGTCACTTTGGGGGGAAACAAGAGAGAATTGAAGCAATCCATTTCTTTTGATGATAAGGGCGAGATGGTACAAATGTCATCCAAATTGCTGAGCGTATCAGTATTGCCTGTGTTACGCTCACAGGTCAAACGCAGCGTGAAGTCAATGAGAATACCCAACTGCCAGGGCATCTGGGCTGTGTCAGAAAGACTTGCTGCTCTCTGCTTTTTTATAGCTAAAAGAAAATTCAGTAAGTTGTGGAGTTGAATGCTTCATCCTCCTCCCTCCCAAGCTTGAAAAGGTGGCAGATGTTTCCTCAGGGCCTGTTATTTTAGACACCTCCATGATTTATATATCTCTGCAAGCCTGGTGCGTGGAATTGCATGTCACAGACGAGCTGAAAATAACTTGTATATGCTCATATACAGACTCTGATATCTATTGGCCCATGTAGAAAATCTCCAAATTGACTCACATGATCTCTGCCTGGCAGAGACATTAAGATGTACTGATGGAGCAATGGTGGCTTAAAGTAAAGTTGAAATGTTCAGTGAAGAGTACTGGCAAGGACTCTGGGTAACATTGTGCACAGCAGAACCACCACAGCTTAGCCCTCAGGATTGTTTTGCTAAGATAGGCAGTCACATATAGAGGAAAAATTCATATTTAGGTCAATATGCAATTCCCTGTGGGATCATAGAACTGGACAGACTGCCTTTGGCCTCTGCGTGAGAGGTTCAGAAGATACCTGGAAAGGTGGTTGCAGAACTTCGTTTGGATGTGTGGGTCCTTCTCACTAGAAGCAGTACTTGGGGAAATTCTGCTGTGGGACCTTGGAGTGTCAAGCTATTAACACCCGGTCAAGTATTTGGGATAGCCTGGTGGAAGAGGCAGAGAAATAAATATGTTACATCCAGGTGTGCCCAGCACTCCAAAAATCTGTTGGGTGGCACTGTATATGGCACATAGGCACACACCAGGCTGAAAGCCCCGTGTCAAGGCTAAGATGTAAGGGAATGTTGTTCTCAGGTGAACTTCTCAAAAGCAGAGGTTTCTGCTTCCCTCCATCTGTAGAACCCAGGGAGTTTCACCCAGCTTCTTACTAAGTTTTCCCCTGAGTGCTGCCTGGCTTCCTTTGGGTACGGCTCAGAACCAGCGTTCTCTGGGAGATGATAATATTTTCCAAGGCTGGGCCATTCATCCATGCCAGCCTCTGGAGAATGTGGAGAAGCTGTGCAGAAAGGCCCTGGGCACACTTGTCCACACCCTGTAGCCTGCAGTAGACATTCACATCCTGCCAAGGTAAACTGTGTGAGCGGTGCGCCTGATTCACAGCCAGGGCTGCAGCAAAAGCAGTGAGGGAAGAGTGGCAGAACTTTAACTCCTTGGGAGGGGCTGAAGACAGAACTGGCAGCAAATTCTTGGCGGGAGTGTGTATCTCACAGGGTTTCCTGCCAGAGTTTCTACTGTATCACATGTCATCTCTGCACTTAAAGCCTTTTTTGCTCTGGGAGGTTTTTTGTTGGGTTGGGGTTTTTTTTTCCCTCAAACAACACCTTCAGGCATTTGTTTCCACTTACCTGAGTTCTTCCCAAACACTGGGCTTAAACTTACTGTTGTCTAGTCCCCTTTGATCACCAGTATGTGATGACTCAGATCTGGAGCCTAAACCACTGCTTTTTAGAAATCGTTCAACCTACCTGTCTGATTCCTCAGAGATTATCTGGATTCAGCATGTGCTCCTTTCCCTTTGGTCAAAGCTGCATGACTTCCACTTTTCCCTTGCATCTTCCAGTTTCTCTGTCCCCGTGGTTGTTTGCTATTCCTTTTCCTTCTTTTGAGTCTCTCTGCCACAAAGTGTCACACAAGGTGATATTTTCAGATACATGGTGGAGGGGATGGGGATGTTAATTCTGCTCTCAGATGTTCCTTTAGAAAAAACCTATTCTTTAAACACCCACAAGCAAAAAGGGTTTAATTTTCAAGCTGATGAACAAATAATTTGTCCACAGTCAAAATGTTTGTGATGATAATGGTGCTGTGCCCTAGAGGGAATTAATTCAGCTATCACTTTCCTGCTCACAAATACCTCAGTCCAGTAATGTCCCATGTTGTATCCCAATCTGAGACTCGTGGCCCCACTCCTGCAGGAGGAAAATACTTGCATCTTTGAAAAACTTGGGTGAAATTTTCAGTGGCATAGCAGGAATAGAACCCAAGGTCTTCAGCTGGTTTACTCTTACCCAGCACAATTTAGACCCCTCTGTCCAAAACTTTGGATGATGTCAGTGGGACAAATGGTAGAAAATTGCCATTTTGTCTGGGAAGATGTTGGATCCATTTGCTCCTGCAATGTCTTGATGTATGTGTGGCTATATGGGAGTGTGGTAACACATCCCCTAATCTTCAGCTTGTGACTGTAGTGGAAAAAATAACATAGAAATGTCATGTAATTGTTGGGTTTTTTTAAATCATGCTGTGTTTTGTTTGGTTGTTTTAGTTTTTTTTTAATGCCTCCCAGTTCTCATATACTAGTTGCAGTCCAGGAAACTTTGTGTTTATTAAGCACTGTGTAAATTTGCAGCTCTCTATAAATGTAAAATCAATAGGAGTGATAACAGCAGCAAAGTGCTCAGTCCAGCCCTGGTAATAACCCAAGAGTGCTAATTCCTTGATAAGGTCACTTGCTTCACACAGGCACCTCCTCTCCATGGGAAAACACAGGGCGCAGCACAGAAGATATTTGTGTTCTCTGGCAAGACAGGACACAGTGAAAACATGTAATTTCCAGCAGGTGACAATGGCGGGCAACAATCTCAAGGACTCTTACAATCTATTGTAGAGGCCTTCATCCCTCCACAGAGCACTGCAAACATGTTCTCTTCTAGGAAATCAAATCTTAGCCAACATCTGGTATCCTTTTTAATCTCTTCTCATAAGCAGATGAGAAAGGGGAGTCTCCAGTAACCTGATGGAGTGAGCAAGATTGTATTTCTGGAGGATGAACAGAGCAGCAAAGATGAAGGCTTGTATGGCTGACCCCTCTGAACTGTGGTCTCTATCAGTGATGCCACCACTCATAGCCTGGGCAGTTTCTGGGGTTCACTGAGTGTGTGTAGGGACCACACTCCCACCTTTCCCCAGGTGTCTTGGTGCTCTAATGGTAGCTCTGCCTGCTCAGGCTACCCCACTTCCATCCAAACAGGCAGGTGGAAGGCCTTTGGGCTTTTCACAGCTGGAATGTAACTTTATCACCAGGGGTAATAATTAAGTATTTACCATGGAAAAATAGCTTGTATACCTGCTCTACCTTCTACTGTGGTGATTCTCTCAATGGTAGAAATGCTGCAGACAGCTGTGGTTGGCTCCATGGGGTCTGCTCCTCTTCCCTTCCAGGTCCCCTTTAAACATGGTTTAGGGTTCCCAGGTGGCAAGCCATTCATCTAGCCTCTGTCATGACTTCCCCTTGGACTTCTCTTGTAGACCTGAGAACCCAGGATAAATCCATTCCCTCCTGCCTGCCCACCACTGTCAGTGAGCCTGCTGTCATTCTGCTCTGTGGTGGGTCCATAGTGACCTTTGGGCTTTTTCTTTGCCATACTGCTGCAGTAAATCCCATCCATCTGCACATCAGTAGCCTTCTGTTTTCTTCTTCCCTGACCTCTGCCTGCTAACGCGTCCCTAGGTCCAGTGACCTTAGGTACAGGAAGAATCCTTCTTAAGCCCCTATCCCAAAGGTGGCAACTCCTGCTATTAAATAATAATCATACAGTAATAATCACCAGAGGGCTGGCAGAGACTTGGGGAGATCTCTGAAGCTGTCACCCCTTCTCCAAGGTGGAGTCACCCAGGAGAAGAGCATGACGTGGGCGTTAAATGCTTCCAGCAATTAGGATGCCGCAGCCTCCCCAGCAGCCCCCTGCGGCCCAGGAGACCATCCTGGAGAAAAAGCACTTTCTTGAGCATAGCACAAGTCCTTCCTCCTGCAAATAAGGCTGATGATTACTTGTCCTTCTTCTAGTGGATCTGGAGTAGAACTGATCATTGTCTGCTTTATAGTACCTTTTATATAATAACAAAACAGCTTTTAGAGTAACTGAGAAAGAGGCGTTTGCTCACTTGCAAAGTCAGGAAATTCCCTGCCAATGGACATTCTTTGTCGGGGATCCTTTGCCAGCATAGGCTGAGCGCTAAGCCCCACAATCTGCATTTTCCTTTTGAATTACTCCCACAAAATAAACCAAATATCACATCCAAGGAGATTTATTACATCCCTTCCAAGGGCGAAGCATTCCTCAGCTACATTCCACTTCTGTCTTTTGTGCTTAGGAAAGGGGAAAAAAATCGCTGTGATGCCTCTGGATCCCACCCCTCCAGGGCTTCTGTCGTTAATAAAGTCGAGCAGCTGGAGCCAGATTTGTCAGACTAGTCCTGAATGGCTGGCTCGCTCCTGCTGCAGGAGCAGCACCATCAGGGCAGCGCTAGGATTCCTGCTTCTGCTGAAAGACTAATAAGTCGTGGCACCACGTTTCCTCAGTAAAACCACCTTTTGTTGTTCCCAGTGACACCTTATCCCCGTGGCAGCAGCTTGCCAGAGTGGATCTTCTCGTTTCCTTGCTGCTTTGCCTCTGCATGATGCAAGAGTTTGCAATGCTTTTTGGGAGCTCAGATGTGCTCTCAGAGACTCTGCTTGAAGCAATTGCTCTCTCCAGGCTTTGCAGTGAAGCTTTTACCCAGATGTGTAAATGAGGATTTGTATGGAGGGAGGGCAAGGAGGTGAAACCTCTGTTGTGTTATCTGAGCTTAATTAAGTTTCACCCCTAGGCAGTTGCTAATTGATTGACCCCAGGATTGTAAAAGGGAGCAAATTTACCAGAGCTCATTAAAAGAGCAAAGTTTGGAATTTGAAATTTTTTATTTTATAGATGTATACCTTTGACTGATGTCTTGCTGACTGATATTCGTGAAACAAACTCTGTTCAGCAAATGTTGGTAGGTGGATTTGGCTTTTTAAACCCAAATGAGAGAAATGGTGAGTACACAGATGCCTGTTCATCCTCACTGTGTCCCTTGCCAGCATTTATAGGTATCACTTAACTGGAGCTCTAATACTGCTTTCTGCTCCAGCCAAGGCTGTGCTAACCAGCTCGCTGTCTCTTCCAGCAAGATATCAAGTACATTTCAATTTCACAGGCTTCAAAAGCTTTTCACAAAATTGACAAAAAAACCCTCCCCAAACCAAAGATGATTTCACCCACCATAAAATGCAGTCACTGCAGGTGTAGGTGAAGCCAGCTGTGCAACAGCACAGGGCAACACCCCAGTGCAATGGCGTAGTAAGAGGAGAAGGGGAAAAGATGCTGTGTACAAGAGGAGCTGCAGGAAGAACAAAGGGAGGAGGAATGTCTTATACCAAACAGCTGGAACATGGACTATTTGGAATGTTCAAAGATTGTTTCCAATCTGATGGTGTTCACATCTGTCCTACACAATCAAACTCCCATGCAGAGCGGGAGTCACCCGAGTGACAGTTGCCTTCTTCTCAAATACATCAGGACACGGTTTGCAGGCCTCCTCTCCAGGTACTAGTCCTGACCTTTTGTTGTTGAGGTTTGACACAAAAGGAGCTCATCCTGTCAGGACTGAGACATAGCCAGTGTGCGGAAAAGGCTACAAAATAGGGTGTGCAGAACAGTGTGGAATAGATATGCACACCTGAAGATGTGAAGGATGCAGGAGACCATTATGAGCACAACAGAAGAGCAGCCACTGCCCAGCTGACAGGTGGCTCTTAGAAGGCCAACTTTCACAACCAGCCCAGCAAAAGTTCCTTTTATCACTTGGAGCAAATTCACAGCAGCTCCCATCAGCCTTAAAACAATTTCAGATGGGTTTTAAAGCTATTTATAGTGTGGAGGGGAAAGTCCTGTTGTATAGCAAACTCAAAAAGTAGTGTGCACAACCTGGATGTGAGAAGTTGCAGCATATTTGAAGTTTCCCCTGACAGCCTGTGAATTGCTTCCCTTTTTTTTCCTTGCAAGGACAGACTGTTGTCCTATTCCCTCCAACTCGTCATCCTGAGGGAAGATGCTCATCTCTCCTGAAGAGATTTCATGCATTCTATGAAAAATTTGATGGAACTGTCAGCTGAATAGCAACATGGACAAATGACACTTGCCCTACATGGGTTTCACTGTGAGCACATCTCTACAGTTAAGATTGTCTACCTCTGTCCTAGGCTTGTTTGCCTCTAGGCCCTTCAGAACCCCTCTGAGTTGCTTTTCTGTCTCTTCTGTTTGTAAAATGTTTAACATCTTTGAGCACTTACAGGAAAGTTCCAAGTTTCATACCATATTTGAAATCTCCTGGTTTGTTTGGTCTCTGATTTAGGTAGTGGTTCCCAAGAATATATCTTTAGCTGTAGCTATGAGGAAGAGGGACTGTTACTCTCTCTGTAGTGAAATGACATTTGTTGACAGGAAGGACTGACCTCCCAGGAGAAGATGTTACTGAGGAAAGAGAGGAAGCCAATTGTCTTCTCTTTGGAGTACATGGATGTCCCCCTCCTGAATGCCCTTGTGACCCTCACAACTGTCTCCCTTACTGTTTGCTCTGTCTGCTTCTTTCTCTTTCTTCTTTTCCTCTCTCCCCAACCACACCCACTATTTAACCATTTAGATATAAAAATAAAAAATAAGAAAACCACCCAACCCACTAGACAGAGGGTTTGCTAAAGAAGGGTAATTTTAAAAGCAAGTCTTTGAGGTCAGTGTGTAATTGTACCATTGGGACTATGTGATCTGAGACAAAAATAATCCACTGAGTATCTGGTCAAGAAGGAGAGCCTGCAGTGAGGGAAGAGTGACTTACATGCAATTGACCAGGCAGCAAAAGATCAGGCAAAACTACTTGCTGGCACCAGAATTAATATTTGTGTAGAATACTGCAAAATATTCTGTCTGTGATGGGATCATTACAGCTGTTGGTCAGGTCACAGCCTCCCTTGGTATGTGCCAGGCAGCATTGGGTACTTCCTGGAAATTTATTGGTCTTCCACAGAAATAAAGATATGATGTGAAGTGTATTTATATATTAACCTGCTCATGAGGAACATTTCTGGTTTGATGTGGACTTCAGGGTGCTGAGGTTTTTAACAGTTCTTCATTTTCAAACCCCTGTTTCAGGTGCTTTATGAAAACCTGAATTCTGCAAAGAGTTCATAGGACTGTAAACCATGGTCTTGGGATAAAGAAGGATGTTTTCACCCCTATAAATATCAGTTCCATTCTTTGCCGTTCCTTCTCAGTTATAAGTGACAGCAGTAAGTTATGTGGGCTATTCATAATATGTATTTTACCAGTACTTCCTTTAGTGCATTTTAAAGGAAGAAGTGAACCTGCTAAGTGCCCAAATATCTCTGCTGTCTGCTAGTCCTGAGAGCACAATACAGGGGGTAGGAGGACCCCACCACAGTGCTTTGTTTTGTTTATTGTTCTGGCAGAGACAGTGGCAGCCCCCATCTCTTGGAAATAATGATGCTAATTCCTATACTGGGGCAAAACACTAACTGTTTACAGAGAATCATGATTTTCCTGGCTTCAGAGGTGGCTCGTTGACACCAAGCAGACTTTCATCTCTCTTGTTCCTGAGTTACTTTCACACTATTCCAGATAAAAGCACCATAAAAATCAGTTTTATTGTGAAAGAAGTTAAATTTGAGAGATGGGAGTATTCTTGTACATGGATGCCAGTGGCTGGGGGTATAGAGCTCTACCTGAATAGATGCTACTGGTGTTTCCACTCCAAGGTGTCCAGCCATGAACTCTCCAATATTTCACTGCAGTTCAATATTTTCCTTTCTCAAACCACTGTCTGTACATGAAAGGATTTATTTTTAATCAGAGGCCACGCTGGTTGCAGGGGTCTTTACTTTGTGACCTTCAATTCTGTTTCTAGGAGGAGACAGTGGGTTTCAGTACCTTCTTGCTGTGGCTGTTTCTGGGCAAGCCCTTCCCAGAACAGATGCCACTGATTCAGGAGGTCTTGCTGCCTCCCCTTTATTTAAGTTCTGGTTACACAGCTCCACCAGGATCCATTGCTGCTGTAAACCACGTTCAAGGGATAAGCAATTTAGGGTTTGGAGTCATTGTAGACCAGCCCTGGAGACCTCATGCAATTGTTTTTCATCCTTCTTACACCCACAGTTCTGTTAGATTAGAGTTACTGCACATTCCAGACACTCTCTGACTTGAATTTGAGTTGGGAAAGACACACACACACAAAAAAGAAATTTGTGTTGTAAATTAGCTTTCTCAGATTTCAGTGATTTGTCATGGTAATGTGGCTCAATCTATGCAGTCATAGAAACATTTCACAAGTTCAAACTCTTCTGATGCTATTAACTTCCCCAGTGTGGCAGGGTGCAGCAGCTGTAGGAGGTAAGGTTAATTTCAAATCATCTGTGGTAGAAAAAAGACATGGCACCCCACATGGGAAAGCATTAAACCTACAAAATTAGGATTAAGCTAGAAAGCATTCCCCAGCCCTAGAGATCTATTTGGGAAGACTGGATTCTTGGCTCAATTGTTTTGTGCCCCTTCCTGTCCCTGTACAAGTCCAACAGGGTATATGCTGCCTCTTGGTGCAGCTCAGGTCAGTGGGACAGCACTCAAACACTTTCCTGTGTGCATTGTGCTTGCCCACAAGCCAAACCAAAACCTGTAATTCAGAACTCACTCAATGGGCTGATCTAAAAATAATAGGATTAAAACCAGTAAATGATGGTTTCATAGGTTTGCCTGCCTATGTTGGAGCCAGTAGGGCGCATTTTCAGCCAGTTCCCTGCAACTGTCAGAAGTCACCTAAGAGCAGGGAATGCAAGAAGTTTCCACATTTCCAGGACTTCAGGTGCCCAGGCTTTGAGAAAACTGCTAAATGTTCTGAGATACTTGGAGAAAGGAAGATCTGGCAACTCTGTTAGTCCTGTTTGCCACACAAACCAGAATGTCTCATTTCTCTAGTACCTCTTTTCCTAGAAAAACTGGCTGCTCACAACCTGGATGGGTGGTCTCTTCAATGGGTAAAAAACTGGCTGCATGTCCAGACCCAGAGAATTGTGGTGAATGGAGCTAAAAACATTTGGCAGCTGGTTGCTAGTGGTGCTCCTCAGGGCTCAGTTTTGGGATTGGTCCTGTTTAACATCTTTATTGATGACTTGGACATTGGGATTGACAGCACCCTCAGTAAATTTGCAGATGACACTAAGTTGTGTGGGAGTGTTGATCTGATTTGAGGGTAGGAAGTCTCTGCAGAGGGATCTGGACAGGCTCAATCAATGGTCTGAGGACAACTGCATGAGGTTCAATAAGGCAAAGTGCTGGGTCCTGCACTTGGGTCACAACAACCCCAAGCAGCACTATAGGCTTGGAGAAGAGTGGCTGTAAAACTGCCCAGCAGAAAAGGACCTGGGAGTGCTGGTCAACAGAAGCTGAACATGATCCAGTGTGTGTCCAGGTGGCCAAGAATGCCAATGGCATCCTGACCTGTATCAATAATAGTGTAGCCAGCAGGACCAGGGCAGTGATCTCCCCTCTCAGTACTGGTGAGGCCGCACCTCAAGTGCTGCATCCAGTTTTGGGCCTCTCACTTTAAAAAGGATATTGAAGTGCTGTCCAGGTGGAGAGACTGATTTCTTCTACCATACCTGCAGTGAAAGAACCAGAGGGAATGGCCTTAAGTTGATGCAGGGGAGATTCAGATTAAGTATTAGAAAAAGATTTTTCATTGTTAGGGTGGTCAGACACTGGAATAGATTGCCCAGGGAGGTGGTGAAATCACCATCCCTGAAGGTGTTTAAGAGGCATCTGGATCTGTTCTGAGTGATATGGTTTAGTGGTTTAAGGGTTACCCTGATACTGCTGGATGGATATTAGAACTTGGTTATCTTTAAGTTCTCTTCCAACTTTGATGGTTGTATAATCAGTGGATGTTAAAGATGCACAGCTGCAGAGCCACAGGCAAGGAGTTCTTGAGCACTTCAAAGAGTCTCTTTCTTAGTGACACTGCCTTTGTTTCATGCTTCATGTTTCATGCTTCATGTTTTAGGCTGCTGCTACACTCAAGTTCTTGATGAATCAAAAGCTGTACAGGAAATGGCAGCACCAAAGGGACCTGCTCAGTAAGCCAAGGAGACACAGGTACTCTGGGACAGAGGACCCAGGGACTCTACTGCCTTGCCTTGCCTTGGCTAACCTATCCACCCCACAGTCAGCTGCAGAAACCACATCTCTCCCCACTTCTGTTTCCTTGCTGGGCATCTCTCTAGCAAATCACGAGGGATTTGTCAGTGGATCTTAATGGAAGGCAGCTGATAATTTTTATTGGTTTATTTCAGATCTCAGTCCATGCATGAGGAGCATGCCACACTTGGCAGCAACTGTATGAGACTTTTTGATCCAGGTAGTCCCTCCCCTCCTTTTGCAAATTGAGAAGGTCACACTAGGGGCAACTTCATTCACCAGGGCTTCCCCCAAAGGAGTTCTTGCTCTGCAAGAGGGCAGTTGCTGGCCCAGGTGAGCTGTCTTGAGGCTGGGAGAGCAGCAAGGCCAGTTCCCAGGAACAGCTGCATGCCCAAGTGGCATGGACAGTGCCAGCCTCGACCTGGCTTTCCGGCATCCCACCCCAGCCCCATGCACTGCTTGGGCAGGGAGAGGAGGGCAGGGGAGTTGGCTGCCAAGAGTGACACGTCTGTGTGTGCCTGACAGCATCTGTTGCCATGGCAATGCATATTTGAGCCTGAGCCGAGTTGCATCTTCCCTGAAGTTGTGAATTGAGCTTAGCTTTATTTATTTAAAACCAACCGTAACGAGTGAAAGAAAGACAAGAGACACATTACAAATCCCCTCGCACAGGACATAGCCAAATGAGTCAGAGGCACTGCGGGCTTTAATCAGCCCACCTGACGTCAAACCTCTCCATCTGAGGAAAGTGCCGCCTGGAAATGTCAACATGCCCAAATGGAAAGGCCAGAAGGTAAATCTTTTCCTGTGCTCACTCACTGAGTAGGAAAGAACAATTAAAATTCAGCCAGTTCCCTAGACATATCTTAATAGCCCTCTGATTGAACGTTTTTCTTCTCCTGGTCCTCTCCCATCCGTGCTGTTAGCTGCCTGGGGACAAGGTCTATTTGTTTGAAGGATCTTTCTAATGTAGCATCATACCCCGATCCTGCAAGAACAAGGTGCTACCACCAGCAACAAAAAAAGGGCTCTGTAGGAAAATTTTGTCACTGCAGTGACCTCTCCCACAAACACTGAGTTTAGCATGCCATGACAGTGGTTCTCAGTTTCACACATGTGAATGCCCAGGGGTAAAAAGAGCAACTTAGCTTGGACCTATGCCATTTGTCAACAGAAAGTTGGAATGAGGAAGAAAAGCAGCAGGAATTAGACCATTTTTTTGCCAGAGGTGTCAGCTACCTGAGGGAAGGTCAACACCAAGCCTGACAGATGCACCACAGCAATAGGAAATGATCGTGGTCTGTAACAGATGTATGACTTACTGGGAAGAAAAACCCTCTTGCATCCTTTGTAACAAAACTCAAACTTTGGGCCCCTGTAATATACACAAGGTAAGAAGGAGCCCCCAGCTTTGAGTAAAAGAAGCCTGTTCTTGAGTGTATATCTTAAGCTAGGTGTACAAAAGGGAGAGGGGTCAGCCAAGGACACCTACAGCTTTATGTGCCCATTGACAAACATCCAGCTAGGAAGCCTAGGAAAACCATCCATTCCCAGCCCACTAGTGTTTGCCAGGGGTGACAAAGGGACACATGCAGACATCAGGGAAAACAAGCACCCAGAGAAGGAGGAAGGAAGGAAGAATGTAAATGCAAACCGCACCACTTAAAAGCAGGGCAGCATTCCAGTTCCTCCAAAGTGCTCCCCACACCCAGCACTGTACTGCAGCCAATCTGGTGGGCTTCTGATCTTCCCAAAGCACTTAACACTTCTCCCCCTTTTATTTTTGTCCTAAATGTGTTTTGCTTTGGTGGCTGATCCTGGCTATGTGCCTGAGACTTTACACTGGGGTTGCTTTTCTCTAGGAGATGTCTGTAATGAAGGTTTCTTCCACCGTGTTCTCTTCCCCCTGTAGTGAAAGTCTGTAATTACCACTGAGGGGTGAGGCAGACAGCACTGAAACAATGTCATTTGAACGGGGGTGAGACATGCCTGAATTGCCGGGTTGTGCTTTTCTCCTCACAGGATTTCTTGTGGATCTGGACCTTGCTTTTAACCCTTGGCAGTAGAGGGAACATCATCCTCCCACTCCCCTGACCAGCCTGTATGTGCTGTGTCTACTTTGTTCGGACCAGGGCAGATTCTGTTGGATGTTGCCAAGATGTGAGTGTCCAACTTCTCTACCATGCTTGAGGGGTCAAGTGGCACAAATCTGCATGGATTGGCCTCTAGTCTTTCATGTGGGTAACTGGGAGCTTGGAGCTGACTCTATATGGCACATACAGTGTGTCAAAGCAGAGTTGTTGCCATCCCTTGCCCTGACTCATCCAGTCCTGCTCCAGCAGCTCTTCAGCTGCCTCCTGTACCAAAGCCATTTGCTTCCCACTCCTTGATGCAAGATATCTTCTTGGGGTAAAATTCAGAGTGTGCAGCTTGTCATCCTTCCTAGGGAAAGAATTGAGTTGTAGGAAATGGTTAGGAGAAAAAAGGTGATACATTCCCCCAAGAATGACTCTTCAGGTTGTCTCCAGCCCTGTGAAGTCTGCCTGGATCCCTTCTGCAAGCACACCTTGCAACCATGAAGGCTAAAAAAAAAGTAAACAAAAAGTAGTGCATAGGAAGCAGAGGTAGCCACCCTCTTCTGCTGTCCTGCAGCTTCCCATTCACCTACTGTCTTCAAATGGTAACAAACTGCTGGAAGGAGATGCCTTCATATTGAAGTTACTCTGCACCCAGTCAGCCTGAAAGTTGTCTGATTCCCCAGGGAGATTGCCAACCTATGCTCTTTCTGAGGTATAGAGCAGGAAGGGGAGACTGTGTGACAAGGCAAAGGAGCAGTCTTAGCTTGCCATGAAGAAATGAAGGAATTACAAAGAGATTTTTCCTCATATATCAGTTACTTCCAAAATGGTGAGTTTTCATTTCTCTCATTTTGTTACGGTACCCATTTACAATTTGGGGACGTTGCTTTCTGTCATACTGGCAGAAGGACATACAGCCACAGGCAGCTCAGCCACATTCCCAGGAGACTAAAGGGGTTCTGTGAAGGGATGTTCCTAGGGTCCGGTGTCTTGTACTCAAGGCTTTCCTTTTCCTAGGTCTTTCCTTTTTCCTTGTCTGTCACTCGCTCCTTATTTGCAAGGCTGTCTTGAATCAATCCAAGGGCCCCAAGTTTACCACAGAAAGAATAATAATTGTAGTGCTGAGCTCTGTGGCTTCCCTTTCATTCCCCACATAGCATTAGGGTGCTCATTGAAACCACAGCATTCATGGATCCTTGCCATATGCAAACATGCAATTAATATGCTCTTCACTTTCCCCTCTACTTCCTAAGCAATATGGGGGTGGGGGGGAGCACAAGTTGTGGTACACATTTCCTTATGACACACACGTCTGCACTTCTCTGCAGTGCTTCAGCATGGCTCACACTTACCTGGATTTGGTGGTCATTAAAGAAGTGTGTCTGCTTGCAGGCAGACATTTAATTTGATGTCCTGTGTAGCTGCACACAAAGCAATATGCAGAACATAATTCATCCCCTCTTTCAGTTGTGTCAGCAGATCTATGAACATTCTTTTTCCACAGGTGTTACCCTCTTCTCTGGTTTTAGCAGGGAACTGCAATAGGTGTGATCTCTGCACTGGCTCCCCTCCCTGTCCCACTGCTGCTTGCTGGTGGTGGGAACAGGTGTGCTGGGTACCTGGCTCAGAGTGCACACAGCAGGAAGAAGGAAATGAAAAGCAGCTGATGCTGGCTGGAGAGAGGTGTGTGCAAGAGAGTTTAAACCAGCCACTGGAAGGAAATCCAAAGGGAGACACATTTCCTGGATGAGGCAGGGATGTGGATCAGAGGGCAAAGAAAGGCTCCAGTGATTGCAAATCCTTCCTCAAAAGTTACATTTTGCTAGAGAATGTTTTGCTGTATCACTCTCTATCCTGACTTTTTCCCTGGGTTTTTAATTGCCCCCATGAAAACCTAAATGAAGAAATCACAGCCAAAGGGTTGGATATGTAACTACTTGGGCCATCACACATGACCTGACTCCTAAGAGCCCATCTGGGGACTGTAGTACCTCTTCTTTGAACTAGGCTGAAAGTTCCATTTCCATCCTCACCGTGTTCTCAGTGGGCCTTCAGGAGCAGAGGGGACCTATAATGCAGCAGTCACTCCCTCTGTCTGTGGTGCACAAAACAGAGATCAAAACCCCACCAAAGCAATGTATGGAGAAGAAGTCAAATCCAGAGAAAAGACAAAGCGAAATGAAGGCAAGACTGTATGACTCCAGAAAACCTTTATGGCTAGGAAGACAGGCTGTGGCAGAAACTGTATATTCCATCCATATGAACACCAACACTGGAAAAATAAACAGGACAAATGGTATCTTTCACAGACTTGAAGTAAAAGCTTTTCTTTGGTGGCAGTCCTAAAGAGCCAGCCTGACCTCCAAAGCAAAGCAGTTCTAACAGCATGAATCATTTCCATACCAGCTGTCCAGGCTGCAAACACTACACAGATGACCCCTCCTGTAACAACAGAGCCTGCATGCAGCAGACCAAAAATCAGCGACATTTCACCCTACATTCCTGAAGAAACACTCATCCTTGAAGAGTCTGTGAAACCTCCTGGCACAGTCCTGGGTGGGGGAACCAAAAGCTTCAGCTTGGCTTGTAGCCGAATGGCCTGGATTGCTGTCCACGTGTTCAAGCCCAGGGCTTGCTTACCTTGTCTTGTGTGTCCTGCTCACAACAATGCAGGGTGAAGGCAAAGCAAATGCAAAGTGATACGATGAGAGACTTGCAGTTCTCACTCTATGGACATAAAGGCAAGCGGTGGAAGCAGGACCAGGCAGGATGGAGCACAGGAGAGCAGCATCCCTTTCTTCTGAGAAATGGACTGATGATTCACTTCTCAGCAGTGATAAAATTAGCTTGGTTGGTCATACATGTGTACTGCAAATGTGCCAAATATTGTGAGGCCAGGAAGACTTACCTGTTGTCAGTTTGACCTGTTCAGCCTGAACATACTTCATTGCTATTTCAACCTCTTGCTGTAATCAGATTGCAAATAAGTCTAAGTATAAAATCAGAGAAAACTGGGCTGAGAAGGAATTTGAATGATCATGTAATTCAGCCCCTGCCCCAAGGTTGCTTCCTGCTCTGCTGTATCTATGTCCCAAGAGATGGCTGCAGAATTTGGTTTTAAAGATGCTCTAGTAAGGGTGATGCACCATTCAAGTGTTGCAAGCACTGCAGTCTCCAGGCCTCTGCTTCAGCAGTGCCACTCAGCCTGTCCTTTCCCCCCTTTGCTCCAGGCACCCATGGCTGGCTGCAGCAGCACATCTGAGTTTTTCTGAATTGCAATCACCTCCCCTCACCCATCAACAATTTACCTGTCTCCAGGTCTCTTCTGGAGCACAAAACTGCTTGCTTACAGAAATAACTCTCCTTTTTGGCTCCAGAGGGTCAGTAGCAATGCCCTCTGACCACCTAGATGACATTTCCCTGCCTTTAGTGAACTGCACTCATTCCTGAGGTAAGCAAAGCGTCCATTTCAAAGCTCTACACAAATGCTAGGGATGGGGGCTCCCATCAGAGCTCTCCAAGATGGAACAGAGCAGCTTTCCTGTTCAACATCAAAACGGGGTATTCGTTATGATTCTTCCTTGCCTGCAAAGGTTCAGCAGTGATAGGCAGAGAAGCTGCATCTGGGCAGTTACACTCAGTACTAAAAGCACTGAATAGAAGCAGGGTTTCAGACCAGGCAATTTCTTTTTTTTTTTTTTTCTGAGATATTTTAATCTCCAGAATGGATTTCACAGCTCCTATCTGACTGTGCCAAAGCATTTTCCCTTCAGAGCACAGACAAACAAGTGAGGTTTACTTTGCTTGACCTTTTCTGATGACACTGCCACCCATGCTGTGCAAACCGGAGCTGACACCATCTGAGCTTCCTCGGCCTGAGGATAAATACAGTGTGTGTCCTGAGAAGAGGCTTCCTTGTGTTAGCTTGGGCGAGGCACTGAACCAGAAGCTCTTGGTTTCACCAGTGAGTCTCCATAGTTAGGGAAGCGATATCCGTGTTTGGTTAGTGGCAGGAGGGGAAGTGGCCCCTGCTGTGGCTCTGTCCGTGCTCTGTGACCCTGGCTGTCACTCCATTGCTATGGCAGGATTCGGTCTGTCTATTCCTTGCAGCTAAGAACCCTGCTGACTGGGATGTTAAAGGAAAGACATCTTCCCTCTTACTTGGAGACAGGTTTACTTCTTGCTGAAGGGTCTGGACGTATTTCTTCTTCCTGTCTAAGAGTGGCAAAGGTTTTTGTGTTTCCCCCTTTAAACCCACTGGCATCCACATTAACAAAGAGGTTTCTTTACCATTTAGGAAGTAAGAACAGCATTATTTTCTCAGCACAACTCCATCCTGGTTGAATTTATGTCTCTGACCTTTTACCCAAAGGCTCTTTACACTTGACTGAAACATAAGGTAAAAGTAAATGTAACTGAAAGAGCTCATTGTGTGTGTAAGTATAAAGGCTTTTGTGTGCAGGATGTGGCTGCTTGTGCAACCAGTAGCCAAGGAGCACCTTGGGTTGTGCTATTAGTTCTGACAGCCATGGAGAATGTGGAGCAAGAGCCTGGATGGATGAAAACCCCGTGTCCAGTTCAAGCACAGGCTCCAGCCAGCTTCAAATCAGCACTTCTTTGCCAAAACCCTCACTGCTGGCAACTTCTGGCCAAGTTTCCCCCAAGAGAGATGCAGTACTATCTTTGGGTTTTTTCTCCAGATGCCTGTGACCAAGAAAGCCCCCTCCTTGGAGCTGGGAGTCCAGTCTGTTCTCTGTGGAGCCATGGAAATAGGGACAGATTATTAAAACATCAGGGCTTCTTCAACGGGATTATTATAAGTGGTTTTCTTGAGTGTTGGTTGGAGTAATGATCAGAGAGGACAGGGATCCATAATCCTATTTATCTGAAACCATATAATCTTCCCGAAGCTCTTTAATTACAGAGCAGCCACATGTGCTGCTGCAGCCAGGCCTACCTGCAGTCCCTCTGTGGGGAGCGGGGGCAAGGAGACCTCCCTGCCGGTTGCCCTTCAGGCTCCGACCCCGCGGTTTCCCGGCGCTGCTCCCCGAGGGATGCAGAGGAGCCGCCAAAGCCGGCCGGCTGCTGAAAGGAGAGTTTGTTCGGTTCGTAAAGCTGACACGGCTCTGCCGGGGACCAGCAGCGCCCTCAGGTCCCCGCGCAGCGCCGGGAGGAGCACGGGGGCCCCGGGCAGCCACCGGCCTCGCCCCGCCCGGCGGTGCGGGGGCTGCCCGGGAGGCGGGGGCGCTGCCTCGAGGGGGTGTCTGCGCGGGAAGTCCCGCCCCGGCGGCTCCCGGAGAGCGGCGGGGGCGTGCCGCGGCCGCCCCCGGCCCCTCGGCAGCGGGGCACTGACAGCCGCCCTGAGCGGCACCGGCGCGGCGCTCCGCTCCCGTGCCCGCCCGGCGGTCGCTGCCGCCCCGCCGCCCATGGGCCGCCGCCGCCGGGGGGCGGGCGGGAGCGTGCGGCCGCAGTGAGCCCGGCCGGCGAGCGTGGGGGGGCGGCCGAGCCCCGGCGCCGCGGGCACCATGGACAGTATCCTGGAGCCCTTCCCCGCCGAGCGGCTCTTCCCCGCCGCCGGCACCGGCTTCCTCGACTTCGGCGACTTCAGCGAGGCCGACTTTCTCAGCAATGTGGTAAGGGACCGTCGGCAGCACCCCCGCTCCCGGCCCCGGCAGCGGCGACGGGACCCGGCGGCGGGCTCTCTTCGGTCCCCGCCCTGCCCCGGGGTGCCCCGGACATGCAGGCAGCCGGGTGCCCGCCGTCGCACACTGCCAGCTCCCCGCTGGACTGGCCCGGCCGCTGTTACCCTGAGTAGACCCCGCCGGGGAATCTCAGGGCTGTTGTACACTATGGTTTTATGAGCCTGATGGCTGGAGAGAAGTGTGCGGTGCCAGGCGGGGAATGTACGACCTGCCGTGTGTGAGCTCGGGCAGCACCGGAGGCTCGGCCGATTGCTGTCGGGAGTGCTTTGGGCTCAGCGCCTCCTCTCTCCTTTGCTTCTAACTTTTCCTCAGAGTGGCATTTGGGAGATGAAGCATCTACCGCTTGGCGCTTTGGCTGGACTGATTTACTTTGGAGAGAAGGGTGAGGGGGAAGAGTGACTAGGGAGGAAAATGTGTTGCCAGTCTCAGGGAACCAAAGGGGCATTGTTCACCTCTAGGGAAACTGCCCAGTTTCTCCCAGGAGTCAGGCGAGTTCTCAGTCCAGCAGCTCTCCCTGAGAGCACTCACAGACTCTTTGCTGTAGAGCCTGAGCTCTCCATGGGAGTTTGCATGGGATCCTGCAGCCCCTCTGCCCGGCAGGACCCAGCCCTGAGGCAGAAGTGGCAAGGTCCCCACCCCAGAGGTGCTTTGGAGCGAGGGTACCCGGCGCTGGGCAGCAGGGCACTGCCTGGACGCGAGGCTCCGCCAGCCTCTGAGCGGCTGCAGCCGTGGGGCAGTGTGCCTGCCCCGGCCAGAGATCTGAGCGATGGCAACTGGCCTTTCTCAGTGCTGGCACCTCCCGTGCTCCTGGTGTAGCACTGGGAGCGTCCCTGAGGGCTACCTTGGCAATCGGCACAGGGAACAGGGAGAGGGCGAATCCTCTGATGATTCCATTTCTGCTTTGCTACACAAAAGATATTTAAAGCCTTTTATGTTGCCTCCTTTGTGAGGGAGACGGTAGAGATGCAGAATTTGAATAAATATTAAATGCACTGCACCAAGCAGAGGCACACAGGGTCTGGGAAAGAGATTATGGAGGCAGCCCCATCCCTCAGAGATCTCGCCAGCTCCTAATTTCCGAGATTGCACTGTGCCTCGAGGACTGATTCCACTGGGCTCTACCAGAGGCAGCAGAGTCCACAGTGTTCAGCCAGACCTTCCAATGACACATCACCCCAAGACTGAGCGCTTGCCTCGCCTGCTCATATGTGAGAGACCTGTTGTTAGGAGTTTTGTGCTTTCCATAATTCTGTACACATCCAGTGTGGATGAAGCTATGCTGATAGGAAGTGCTTTATGCAAAGACCATTTATTCCTTTACCAAAATGAAAATAGTATGTATTGGCGCTAGTCCTTTTACCAGGTGCAACATGGGCTGTGGTCAGAAGTCAGGGAACCCCTAACCAATATAGGTGGTGTCTTTTTATAGTTAAATACAACTTCTGCCTTCTCAAGCAGACCCTGTGAAAAAGAAGCTTTTGTGTAAGAGTGCCATCTGGTGCCACCTGCCAGGACAGTGTGTTTAAAGTGTGTGGTGGCTGTGGGCAGGCTGGCTCTGTCCTGCCTCATTTAAATGGCTTTTCTGCTTGGAGAGCTGCTTCTGGAAGAATCAAGAGAAAGACTTCTGGAGAAATGTCTTCTCATTTAACTATGTTGCAGTGACTCAGGCATCGTTGTGCTCAGGCTGACATCAGAAAGGCGCTTTTTTAAAGGCTTTATTTTCCCCTGCGGATTTTTTCCCAACTGCCAGCGCCACAAACTTCTGCTGGAGTGAGAGTCAAGCTGAAACCTTCTCTTCCTGCAGATGATACATATAAGAGATTCTGTAGCCACTTCTCGCCTACCAAATCTGTTGGTGATACAAGAGCCAGAACATAATACATCAGCCTCTTTGTTCTCACTCTGCTTGACAATGGGAAGGATGGAAGAAATACACTTGGACTTTCTTACTAAATCCAGCAAATCTCCTGGGATCTTGCAATGTGTGGAGAAGTTCTTTTGACACAGAACTGTGCAAAACATCACCGTGCACAATAGGCATAATGTTGCCAGTGCCTTTGCTTCAAAGATGGGCAAACTTTTCCAGATATTGTTCAGCAGGCATTTTTCTTAAAACAGGCCAAGAATTTCAGCCATAAAATGTCAGTATGAAATTTTCATGAGTATGATTTCCTTTTTTCAGAAAGGAAGCAGAAAAAAAAGATGGATGAACCTTACTGCGGAGTCTGTGCTCCTTTGGGGCAAAAATTGCATGTGTCTAAACTACTCTCTTTTCTACAACCTTGGCAGTCCTAATGAGTCACCTTGGTCTTTAGAAAATAGTTCTCTGTATTGTTCATCTGAAGCTGTGACAAGGAATTAATTAAGGCACGTCTGTAGATGCATCTTCAGAAGGATCTGTGTGCTTGCAACAGAAAAAAAAAAAAAACTTGAATGTGTAGGAACTGCCTTTCAGAGACATCTGCCCAGGTTGTAGGAATACATTGACAGAAACCTCATGAAATTCAGCAAGAATTCCCAACTCCTGCCCCTGGAGTGGATGGATGGATGGATGGATGGATGGATGGATGGATGGATGGATGGATGGACGGACTGACCCACCAGGGGTCATGGAGCACTGGTGTGGCCCCAGTAGCAAAGGCAGCTAGGAGCAGGAGTGACCTGGTAGATATACACAGGGAAGTGATTATCCCCTTTTTCTTGAAAATCATAAAACTGTGTCTCAAATACAGTGTCCAGTTTTGGGCTGCCTGATAGCAGAAAGATGTGGATAAATCTGAGTGCATCAAGGGGGTTGTCACCAAGGTAACTGGGAGATGGAGAATTTCTCCTGTGAGGAGTAGCTGAGGGAATTGGACTTCCTTAGCTGGAGAAGAGGAGTCCTCCTCCTCCAGGAGGACCTAGCAGAAGCCTACCTGCACAGCTGAGGAAGTTACTGAGAAGATGGAGCCAGGCTCTTTCATAAGTGCATGGCAGGAGGATGAGTGGTCATAAACTGGAACAGAGAAGGTTTAGACTGGGTTTAAGGAACCAATTTATCACTGTGAGGATTTTGGGCGATTTTTTTGAAAATCGTATGGAGAGTAGTGTCTGCTTAATTGGAGGGGAAATCTCCAAAGGACACAAAATGCCCCTCTTAACTTTTGCTGACAGAGGGCTGCTAACAGCGCTGTCAGTCTCCTTTTGCTCTAGAGGCCAGATACTGCTCTTGAACTTAGGCAACTTTGCTCTTCTTTTTCTCCCAGAAGGACCTATCATATATAAAGCTAATCCTTCATGCAGTGCCTGTTTATCAGTTTCACCCATTTGTGTCCTGCCCAGCCCAGCATATCTGATCATTTCTGCAAGCAACCATCTATTTGCTTAAGGTCTATTACAACTGCACTCAGAGAACTCTTACTTTCTCATTCAGCTCTTATCAATGCTGTGGAACTCTTCAATAGACTTATCTCGAGTCAGATTCACCACTGTGCTTCACTACATTTGTGACGCTTGTATCAGAAGGAAACCAGAATAAACCAACCAAACAGGGGTCGTGTGCTTCTTTTTAGCCCAGTACCCCAGTGGGTTTGTTTCTTACCTCTGCTTCTGTGTTTTATAGTGCAAAAAAACACCTTCAAAGATGACTTTGGATATTTATGTAAACACAGCTTTATTTTGACTCCATGCTTTTCAAAGCATATACTTTACCTCCTTCAAGAGACATCAAGGCAAGAAAATAGCCTGCATGCTCCCTCAGGTCTCCACAGTTAGAAGCTGCAGAATGGCTCTTCAGGCTGTCTCAGGAGCGCTAACCCAGCTCCTCTGGGGAATGCACATTATGCATTCTTTCACTGTGTGATCCTGTATGCCCAGGCAATGTGACAAATGGCATTTTCTGGAGTCTACAATGGGACAGCAGAATAGGAGAAGAACTACTTGTCTCTGTGGGGTTGCTCCTTGAGTGCAAACTGGGTGTTTGGCTTACTGTGTGCTCTTTCCTTTAATATTGTCCTGGCCTGCAGGAAGAGGAGAGTGGCAGGACTGTACATAGTGAGTAGGCTGAGAGTGATGCTCATGCAACTAACTCATAGAGGAAGCTTCCCTGAAGATGAAGAGAGGCTATTCACCATGGATGACTGTCACTCTCACAGGAAGCCTGTGCACACTTTTATTCCTCTTATGCCTACTACAGGGACATAAATAGCACTTAAGTGGTGCTTAGGTGTTGGACTGACCTTTGGTCTGAGTGAGTTTCATGCTCTGTAAACTCCCTCTCACCGTCTCAGTGCACAGTGAGGATGGAGAGTGCAGGCAGATTTGGTCACCCACTTCATATCCCTTACAGTTGCTAGACAGGGGAGCTCTGCTGAAATAGGAGGCTGGGTCTCCAAGACTGATGGAGACTAATCTCTTGTGGGGACACATGCAGCAAACATTTTGGCCCTCTAGTCCTGTACCCGGTAAAATTTGGTCAGTAACACATTTATGATTAGTCTGCCAAGTACTGGATATGGAAAGGCTATTTTCTTTCCATTTTTCTTGGAACTCACCAACCAGATTCCTGTAGGATCTGGAGCACAGATACAGAGACCTGATGGGGCCTGATGGAAATTAATCCAAAGATAATAGTTCCTATATCCTTCTATTTCATTAGTCTCTTTGGATCCATCTCATGGTTCCTACGCTTCATGGCCTTGCTGCTCCTTACTATCTCATGATGAGTCTTACACTTGCAGAAGTGCTAGCAGTAGGATGAAACCAAAACTGAACATGAATCCATGGATCTCTGAGTCTGGGTCTCTGAGCATCATCACTCTAGAGTCACCACCAGGAAAAATGTTTCCCTTTTGATAAAGAAGAGGGGAAGAGACTTGAACTTCTTGAATTTGGAAGACTCTGGGTAAATACTTAATCCAGAGAGTGTAGATCATTTGTGTGTCCTATCTGCCAGGAAATTGATAAACATTTGGGATACTCTTCCTAAATAAACACATTCATTTGTTGGGCAACTGCCTGCATGTGCTGGGAACCCTAAATTACCATCTCAGGCAAAGTGGGAGAACCCATTAACTGTGCTCTCGGGCCAGAACTAGGAGAGAGGCTGCAACTTAGAGCAGGAGTGCAGGAAGGCATATGTCCAAAACAGGGTTAAACAGTGGAGACACAGCCATCATCTTGGTGGGGAGAAGCAGGAAGGTCTTCATGGAAGTGCTTGCAGAGTAAACAAAGGGAGGGTTTGGCAGGAGTTGGAAATACATCTGTGCACACAGTCCACTCCCACCGAGGGATCAGCACCAGCTGGGAGATGCTGGAGTTGTGTACTGCTCAGCCCATGTCTGCCAGGTGATCCTCATCCCCTGTGCATAAGGCAGCCATTCAATGCCACCACCACCACTTTCAGAGAGGGACAAACCTGAGATCTGATTTGTATAGATCACACTGTAGAAAACCTCAAAGACTGGCCCACTGGTACTTTCTCTTGGTACAAGTGGACAAGTTTGTACTGTATGATGGCTTCAGAAGCCACCATAGTGTGTGGTAGCTTCTGAATTTAATGAAACGTGTTGTGTTCATTGATGCAAAATGTCTTCTGCTGTTCAGGAGCTCATCTGGTAGTGCACTGGTCCTATCCTATGCTGCTCTGGTCTCATCCATGACTGGTGCTGTGCTGGTCCCATTGGTGCTGCACTGTTCTTACTGAAGCCTGGAATGGAGCTGTCTCTGGTAGAGCAGGGATTAGGAAAGAAGAGCATTTTCTGAAGCAATCCCTTGAAGGGGAATTTAGAACTAGGGATTTCATAGCCACAGTTGTAGCTGCACTATTTAAAATATGGCCAGGCTGACACCTCTATGACTTACTGCTGTGTTCCCTCGGAGAAAAGTTATTCCCCTGCTTGCTCCCTTTTTTCCTCAGCATTTCTCCCTAGGTTTTAAGGTAGAATTTAATTAGCATTTAGTGATTACTTATTTACTATTTAAAGAATTTTCAGTGTTAAAGGAAGCAAATGAAAATGCTTAACTCCCTGGAGTTGTCTTTGGGATGGCCACATGGTAGATCCTCTGCACATAACCACAGGCAGGATTGTGTTCTTGATACAGCAATTTGATTCTCAAGACTCACTTGTTCCGCTGCATTTCAAGGATGGGATGAGTCAACCCACTAAAGCTTATGCATCCTTGTCCTGTTGTGGACAGTCCACTGTTAAGAAACCAGATGGCTCACAAAAGCCTGTTGGTGACTCTCCTTGCTGCAGAGTTACAGGAAAACAGGTAGGGCACCAGCAAAGAAGCAAAACATTATAGCTCTCCTAAGAAATGCCCAAGACCTGTCTCTTGGCCTAATTGGCTGAGAGATTTCCCTGGGAAATTCCAGGTCTGTGCAGTCACCTATGCTTCACAGGCAGCCTTGTGGTGAGTATTGTTCTTCTTCAGGAGACATGTCTGCGGGAGGAGCCATGTGTGTTAGGTTCTCAATTCCAAACCAATCTTAGTCCTGGGATTACTACATCCTACCAATCCCAGCTTTCTGCCAGGGACTGTATTTTCACATCTGAACTGCTGGGACTTCATGTCTCCACATGGGAGATGAGAAGTAAGAACAAAGGTGGAACCAAAGCCATCTTTCTTGGCTGACTCCCCATGCTGGCACCATCTTTTTCCTGCTGCAGCAGGTGACTTCTGTGCAAGCAACCTCAATGTAGTTTGGTTTCCCTGACTGAAATCATTGATCCAGAGTTCAGCCTGGCACTAGGACAGAGTGGGTGCTTACACGGAGCTCGTCTCTTTTTCCTATATCTGGAGCTCAACTTGTGTTGTAAGTTGTTAGGTGTTTCCTTGGGTTGGTGTCTGCATGTTTTGCAACATTCCTCAGAGCAGAAATAGCTGAAAGGTTGTGAAGCGCCAAGGGCATGGCCAGAGTGGCAAGGGACTGCAAGTAGCACGCTGAAAGGCAGGCTGTGTCTTTCAACCCAGTTGTTCCCCATGTCTGCCATGCAGTGTTTACATCTATCCAACTTATTTCCAGCTGCTCAAGAAAACAAATTTTACTTCTGCTTTCCTGTATGGTTACATCATTCAAAGTTTTCCTTTCCTGTAGTTTCCTGAACTGACCCAAACACTGCAACCTTATCCTCTCAACCACCTCTTTCTGACTTCTTAAGCCACCTTCTTTTCTCTCTCTTTGTATCTCTCCTTTCACTCTTATTTTCTTAAACCTATCCAGGGCTATCTGCCTTTGAAATCACATGGTGCTGCTCTGGTCTGGTCTGTATCCAAGTGATAGATGCTTTACACTTACCTTGACACATTGATCAGCCAGAACAAGGTATCATGAAAGTCAGAAGTGCACATACCCACCTACTCTTTCACTCCTTTCTTGCCTGTCCTATTTTATCTTCTCACTTTCTAAGACTGGAGAAATTCCCTGTAGAGTACTGAGCAAGGCTATTCTCCCTGAAACTACTACATAATCTAAACCAGCACTGAAGTAATTAGTACCATCTTTAGAGCTCAAAGGTGATGCTTTATGTGAGGTCATTTATTACAATCACTGTCCAGGCTGTTCCAGAGGAAACTCACCCTGACTACCTCAGCAAAGTTGCTTTTGGCTTTTTTACACTGTGACTTTGTCTTGATTAGGAAAAATGTTCATTTAGGTCAGTCTGGCTGACCCGATTAGCAAAGCCTGCTCAAAATGCAGTTAGCATTTTTTCTAGAATAGATGCAAAACATAGTGCTTTCAGCTGAGCAATTTGTGCCAGGAGTTCCCCTGCAACAGGAATGTCAGGGCTCCCTTGGGAGAAACCTGGCAACTAAGGCTGGAGGAGTACTACAACTGGGGCCTGACATCAGCTGTCTTACACAAGAGGGAACTGGATGCTACATTGGTTGTGGACATTTCTATTGGATTGTCAGCATTCCTCCTGCAGGTGAGCTTTGTTAGATCAAAGCTCAAACAACATCCTCCGTGTTGGCTCCCCACCACAATGTCATGAGGTCACTGGCATCTCCTTTCGATGGCATGGCAAATCCAGGGGGAGCATTGCAGCTCAAGAATAATCCATCTCTGCTGTTCAAGGCTCTGGGGCTCTACCATGAGAACCTGCTCTGCCTCTGCAATATTTGCAGCCCTCTCACTACTTGGAGGAGAGCTTTCCCCTCTCGAAGGGGAAAAAGGTAGAGGGAGACCAGGATGAAGAAGAGGACCCAGTTCCAGAGCCTCAAGAGTTAATTGTTGCATGTCAGAGCAGCTTGATGTTAAATGAGTCTGCTAAATTCATGACAGTTGAAGGAAGGAGCTGGGCAGGTGCTTTTGGCTAAGTTCACTGCTGTCCTGGGGGGAGGGACTGCAAGCCAGGCAGCTCAGGGAGGAGGAAACCAGCTCTGACATTTGTAAAGACTGTTGATGGAAGGTTTCTTTCAAAGACTTTTCAGTCTCTCAATATGAGAGCTCTTTGCCCAGGGAGTTCTGGAAATGTGGCTCTTCTTTCCAAGCAAAAATGTGGCAGACTCTCACAGTTGATGAGGTGCTGCTGAGCCACAAATACTGAATTGCCAATTGAATGATGTTGGGTTTGTTTTTGTTGTGTTTTTCTGTCTTTATGGACAGCGCTGCAGAGAGGTTGTTGGGAATGGGAGAACTGTATTTTAGTCCTGGCTCTGCCAGTTTCTTAGTGTGTGATCTTCAGGGTGTCACTTGCAGTGAGGCAGATTTTGATCACTATAAAAAAAAAAAGGACATCCTTATTCTTACTGAAAAGGAGCAGTGTCACCAATGGGTGAAGCAGATTAACAAAAATTAAGGCTGGAGTAAAGTTTTGCTAGTAAGTATCTGCCAGGAAAGATCCATAGGAGCTATTACTTTGCTTCCCTAGTTGGACTCTTTTTCAATGACTTTGCAGCTACACATGATACTTGCCACATTTTCAGTCTGGCTGATCTATTCTCTACTGATATCCCAGCTATCCTTCACCCCTCTCCTGTTCTTTATCCCTGTGGACTGCACGTGTCTCTATCTGACCTCAGATACTTCAAGCTAATCCAGAGTAATCTTTCCGTGTCAGTATGAATGACTGCGTTGGTCAGCATCAGGACTTAAACTAAAGTACTTTTGGCCCATGCTGTTACTGGCCTGACCATTCTGGGCCTTACTGAAAACCAAACAATTTGTGCTTTATAAATCCAGTGAATGGGCTGTACTCATACCTCATCTTCCACTGTACAACCAGATCCTGGCTCAGGCACAAAACTTAGCTTCTCTGTCAGTTTGGTGCAACTTGCTGAGAGCACCCTGTTTTATTTTTGACCCAAGCTGCTACATGGTCAGCACTGGGCTGAGTTCTCAGGCTCCCAAACTATTTCTCTGCTGGTTTGTAAATGAGAAGGAGGTAACAAGCTCCTTCTCATAAAATGCCAGAATGTCATGGCTTTATCAGTCCCTAGCATGATATTCAAGACCCATGTCAGTCCCTCCTGCTGCTCAGCACATGTTTTTGTGCTTTCCCTTTCTTTGGAAGTGCCTTTTCTCAACAGTAACTGTCTGGCCTGTTGTAAAGTTACGATCACCATCATCCATTGGGAAGAGTGATGCAGAGGTTGCTTTTCCATCCTCTGATCCTTCTCCTGCTCTTCAGGTTTTGTTGGCAAATATAGTTGGCCGCCGTCCAGCAGCTGGATTAGCAGTAATTAATGAGCAAATGGCCTGCAGCCCTTTTTCAGACCTGGCAAAGCACATACCTTTCACTTTTTTCTTACATGGTTTTCAGCTCTTTTTTATCATGCTGGGAGAGAGCGGAGTAGCAGCAGATGCTGCTCTGTTTAGTACTGGGGAGTGAACAGAGGCTGCTGTGCTTTTCTTTGCTGCTAATCAGTACCAGGGTGATAGGTAGGGGCTGCGAGCTAGGGCAGCAAAACTGTTTTCTCCCTCCCATTGTAGCTGCAGCCACAGCGAGCAGTGAGTGGCAGCTGTAAGCAGCTGGGGTGAACTGCAGCAGAGCAGGAGTAATGCTGATTTCTTAATTTTCCTGCATGCCTCAGGCTCCAGGCAAACAGCCCTTAGGACCTCCTCCTTTGTGACCTGGAGCTGAAGTCCCAGGTGAGGTGAAGGCACACATTACTGTGTCAAGTCCAGGAGACACACAGTGGGGTGAGGTCACCCAGCACCTTTGATACTTACAAGTGCCAGAGACCCATGTCCAGAACAGTTGTCCATCCACTGGTCTCAGATGCCCCTCTGATATTTGATGAAATAGAATTACAGTGTTGTCAGAGGAATTATTTACTTATTCTGGGAAAGAGTGAAGAATGCCAGAAGGGATGGAAAATAGGGAAAGAAAGAGGGACGAAAGAGCAAAGATGAGAGAGGTAGCTATGCAGTTAGCATTCCTGAGCCATCTGGACCTGTTGGCATGGTCCCATCTGGATGGGCTCACGTGTTCATCCACAGCATGGTGTAATCTTCATTGTCCAGCATTTGATTTTCCTCCTTGTGCTGGATGGCCTCATATCTAGTGCATGTCTGGAGCGGGCATTTTGATTTCCTGTTGCTATTTGTGGACTTTTCCTGGCCAATCCTCAAGCTCAGCTCAGGCGGTTTGCATTCCTCAAGCAGAAGCAGCAATGCCACCCTGCCAGCAGGAGCAGAGGCCAGCTGCAGCCAGCCTGCCAGCCCGGGAGAGGCAGCCCTGCACGTGGAACCAGCTGTGCTTTGCACCGTGCTGCAGCTGGAGAGAGAGTGACACCTCTGCCTGATGCTTGGACCACGGTGGCTGAGCTCTGGAGTTGGCTCAGCCTTCAACATCAGCACAGAGAAGGACCCCTGTTCCCAGGTGTTCCTGGGCTTTCCTGCCCTGCTGGATCTTGCAGCAGAACAGGAGCAAGGAGAGTTTTACTTGACTCAAAGACCTATTCCTCCCTTCAGTAGATGTGAGTAAAAAGCAACTGATGATCTCAGTCCCTCCTCTTTACAAATACCTGCACCAGGGAACACCTGTGAAGCAGGTAGGCTTCCTAGCACATAGGAAGGAAGGCTGGAAAGGATCTGGTCTGACATTGCCAAGTACCTACTCTTGATAGTGGAAAGCCTGTCATCCCCTTCCCTCCATCACTCAGTGCCATTTGCAGGAGGCAGTGCTGTCTACTCAGAAAGATCCATTCAGGTTGCCACCATGTTCTGTGGGAGACTGCCATGCCTCACCAAGACCAGCCATCTCTTTTTTTCTTGTATCCTTCCTAGCACATGAAATGAAGATTTGTATGTCTGCCTCCATAAGAGCACAGTCTAAAGGTCTGTAAGTCATAGAAGCCCCACAGGAACAAAACAGCCTTCTTCCCTATCTAAACTCAATGTGTAGAGGGACAAACAGTCAAGCCATAGACTGCCATCCCCTCCTGCTTTTAGAATCAGAGCAATTCCCACCCTCCTGCATGGTTGGGAAAGTCTGAGACTCAGAGGAAGAAGATGGGATTTCTCTACCATGTACCACTGCTGCAAGCAAACCTCAAACCCAGCAATATGAGGGCCTGCTTCAGATTATGCCATTCTCCACTCTGACTCAAGATGTGGGTAGCTGTGTGGTGATACATTAGGCAACAGTTTGACCTGAGCATCCAGTACTCCCTCCCTTACAATGCCTCATCCTGCCCACATGCCTCCCTTAGCTTTGTTTCCTCCAGGGGCTCGGGAATGGGAAAAATGAGTGCAGTGACCCCCAGGGAATGAAATTATTTTCAGTGGAGAATCCTACTGCCTGGTTTAGAAGTCATCCTGTTTGCATGTGAAGAGAGCAGGGCTTTGCTTTCATAATAACCCAGGGACAGCCTGTCCACCAGGGATGGACTCCCTGGAACCACAGAGCTGAGCTTTTCCACACAGCTCAGCTCTGTTGAGTGAGAGAGTAGCTCTGGAAAATGATTGCCTCTTTTTAAACCAATTGGCAAAATTCTTGCATCTCTCCTGGGAACAGGCCAGGGATTCTGAGTCACTGCTTGAGTGGGTTGTGGCCAAGGTAGTCGTACCCAAGATATTAAGTGAGAGAGGAGAGATCCACCCAGGAGTGCCAGCAGAAAGAGAAATAGTTATGACCATAATGAATAATAATATAATGATGAAAATATTCAGAAATGCACTGCCCACTCCAAAAATAAAGTTTGAGGACAACTCAAATGTTGTAAAGAAAAGAGAGGAAAGAGTCAAGAAAGACCGCCAAAGCCTGCATGTCAGCTGCAATGCAAGGAGTCCTGTCCAGCTGGCCTGGGTTCAAAGAGCTCCTATTGTCCAACAGCATTTCCAAGACACCATTCAAAACTTTCAGAAAATAAACCCAAGATGCAGAGTGAGATTTATCACACAATAAAGGCAAGCCAGATGTGTGCACCCTTTCAGAGAGAGAGGAGGAAGATGAAGGAGGAATGAAGCGGGGGGGGTATCAAGCAGCAGAGACATGAGGGAAGAGGTTGGCATGCAAGGCCAGATGCTGTGAGGATCCAGGCAGGAGCAGGGGACTGGATTTTTGCTGGGACACATATTGGGCACTTGTGAAAGGTTTCCTGTTTATCGAGAACACTATACTTGGCAAAATTCACCTAGCATCAAGGTTAAGGAACAAAGAGGGAAGATCTCACTGATGCTTTTTTTTCTTTTGTTGCACATAAAACCATGATGGATACTCAAAGGTTGCTTCTTGTGCTGAATTGTATATCTGCAAAATAAGGCCCTGTCTGAAAGAATGTCCAGAAGCCAAATCACTGTAGATTTTGTCTTGATTTTCTGAAGCTCACACAGTCTTCATTATTGCTTTGCAGCACTGGCCACCATGGCAGGGATGTAACTTCTTCTGCCACAGGAATCACTCACTTCCACCTGTGATTAAATTATGTTAAAATCTATTTAACATAATCAAATAATAATAAAAGCAATTAATTACACAGAAAGATAATTTAATCTTTGAATATGCTGGTAACATGGAGTTACATGTCTACACCCTGCCATCTCTAGATAACTCCTCAAGTTCTCCCTGCCTCCAGAACAACCTGGCAAGGTGGCGATGCCATACCACACACCACAGATGAAAGGTGACGTGGATTTATTTGTTCTCAGGAAAATCTATGGTAGTAAGGACTTGTTCATCTAAGAGTAAAAAGCCTGAGGAAACATTTTGGAGGCTTAAGCTAGAGAATTCCTCTTTGCAGTGACTCATTTGTTTGGTAACTGTATTTCTCTTCTACAACAGTTTTTTTTTTATGTTGTTTTGGGAGGTTTTTTTTGTTTTTGTTTTCTTTTTTTTTGAAAGGTCTGAATCTGGAGCCTTTAAACTGAGCTCAGTTGCAGATGATGAATTTGAAGCAGTTCACACAGCTCTGTAAGGAGCCATATTTGATTAACAGAGTGGTTCCTCAAAGCCCTAAAACCCATGAGGCTATCCATCATTTCTCTTGTCCAGGGATGTCCAGAAAATGGTTTCCCAAATCCACCAGCTTCTGCAGAGACCACTCCAATGCTGCCGTGCAGATGTCTGCTTGATCTCAGATGCAGGAGCTTTCACATCAGGAGTTCAGGGCATAATAGGTTTCCTGGCTTTAAATGAACATGGGATCTTTTCTTCTCAGAAGCTTCTAAATTACTTAAGTACATGATACTATGTATCTCCATATTTCAACTTCTTTTCACCAGCTACAGGGTCCTTGGCTGCTGGGCCTTGTTGTGGAGAAGTCCGGCTTGAAGAAGGGAGAGCTGGAGAGCCAGGTGTTGAGAAGGAGTTTTCATTGGCTTCCTTTTCTCCTTCAGCTATGATTTTCATCCCATGGTTGAAGTGACGGCCTGATCTCTGACCAGTTAGATATCTATCCTTATCTTTGGAAATGCAGGGCTTTTACCCCTGGTTCACCAGCATCACATCTTCATTCTACCCCAGGATGGAGTTAATTCAGGTTACCCTGGTAGTGACAAATGGTCTGAGAGGCCTTACTGCTCTTTGTGGCCTAGGAAGGATTTCCCTACTCTCCAGAGAATCTAGTTTTTGCAGCTACACTGCTGAGGTGAAAATGGCACCCTCAGCATTGGAGCTGAAGATTAATTTCCTATCCGCTGCTTAGGGCACAGATTTTCTACTGAGATATTGGCAGAAGGTCAGAAATCTGCATTCCAAGTTGAATTGCTTTGAAAACTGTCCTGGTGCAGAACCCTGTTCAGTCTGCTGCTTGCAAAACCCAACTTTTGCCCAGCCTGGCCACTGAAGAGAGTCACAGCTCTTACTGTCTCAAGATTTTATGTGAAAATGCTTCACATCCTTGAGTCACAAATCAGCTGGCCCAGACTTAGTTGCTCTGTTAAGTGCCCTTTACAAAGGCCCAAGGAATGAAAGCCACCAGTAATGTTTGGTATTAGCTGCATGCCTCAGCTTTTGGACATGAACAGCTCTTCCTCTTTCAAGGCCTGCTTTTCTTTATGGGTGTCCAGGGACCTGCCAGGGGACAAAATGTGAATTATCTCTGATTTTGGTCTCTGAGCTAAAGAGAAACAGTTTCAATGAGACAAATGAAGACGATTGTAAAGATAATTCAGGCCTTTCCTCCTCCTCCTCTGGTTATCTCCCAGAGCAGATTTTCTCTATCTAGCAGTGTGTCTTTCTTGATACTTTCTTGCAAGATGCAGAAAAAAAGGCCCATAATGGCATGGGGCTTACAAGCTGTGTAAGAGCCGAGATCTGCCAACTCTGGCAGCTTCAACTCCTTACTGGCCAGGGCCAGAAGCTTCCAAAAAAGATAGAAGAAATGGTGGAGTGGCATTTATTCCAATTTATTTTGGTCATTGAATAAACTTTCCCATCCCACTGACTGGTGAATGGCTTGAGCAGCAGCACCTCTCTAATTTATTTTAATTGTATTGAACTTTCATGTCTGTTGCATTTCATGTCTTTTGGTGATAATGTGAAATGGTTTCACATCAGCATGGCAGTATAGTTCACAAAGTCACACAGAATAAACCATTATTTCCTTTCACTTGCCCTGCCTGCTGTCACACTGTGCGTCCCTCACCATTAAGCAGAATTTTTCTCTAAATTGCCCAGGCAGACATGCCACACACAATTAAATCCATGTAGGGTTTTCCAGGGTAGATTCACCTCTAGATTTGCAGGGCTGGACTGGGGATGCATCCCTGGGGTGTGCAGACATGGCTATGGACACCCAGTTGTGTTCTGGCTGCTGTGCCTCTGTGGAAGGAGGAAGGGTGGATGGGCTCTGCAAGGGCACACCTGGGTCAGGGTGGATCAGGCTAACATAGCAGATAGGGCCTTCCCAAAAATGGTGGATTATATTTTCACATATAAGGACACAAAGTTCACATGAGGTCCACCCCCAGATGCTACAGCAGCTGAAAGCCCCATCGTGGTGTGGAGTTAGGGTGTCACTGGGAGCCTGATGCAAATGCAGCTGAGGCTGCCGTGTTCACACAAACAGGCAAAGCACTAATTCAGCCAAGACAGCAGAGATCTGGGGACAGAGATGACAATACAGCTTCTCTCTCTAAGGGCTACTGCTTGTGTGAAGTCTCTGCCTGGAGACTGACCCTGGCTTGGGAAGGAGTGAAGAAGAGGAAGAGATCCCCGCCAGCTTGCCCAGGGATACCTGCATTCCCATGGAGAACAGCGCCTACACATCTCTGTTTGAACACAACCCAGCTGCCACCACAATGGCTTGCAAATAAGGGTGGCTTTGTTTTGTAGCAAGCAAGTTTTGTCTTCAGTTCTCTGAGCTCAAAAAAAAGCCTAGCAGGACAAGCTTTTTATTTACCTTTCTCAAACTCCTAGAAATTTGCCCCAAATCTTCTGCCAAATGATGGTTAAGAGCAGCTGATCCAAATGTTTCATCCTGAGAGAGCTGTGTCCAGTTCTGCGTATGGTTTAAGTCCTGCTCTATTTTTTTTTTTATCAGAGTCAGCTGCAAGGCAGTTGTAAGCCAAAGGAAATTTAGGACATTTATTGCATATGTAGCATACACATAGCAAAAGCATGCTGAAAAGCAGAGGCATTCCTTTTTATCCTCCAGGGTGCCACTGCTGAGAGGAGAGGTGCTCCTATCTCTCCAGATTCAGCTAGTCACATGCCGTAGGCAGACCATGTACTGTAGCTGCTTTCCACCCCAGGCCAGCAGAGCCTGTTTTGCCCAAGGGGAGGCTGCTGTTTCCCCTCTCCTCCCGAGCACGTGCATATCTGCTCTGAACCTGTCCCCCACCTACCAGGTGGTAGGAGAGCACACAAATGGCCACACCGCTGTGGCCACGCTGCAATACCACTTGTCTTGTGAATCACCTCAGGCTGGGTTCTGTACTGCCCGTGGTGCTGTGTGCCAGCTGCTAATCCCATTTAGCTGAACGCACTGGTGCCAGGAATGGAGACACCAGTGTCCATGACTTTAGCAGCACTCAAAACCCTCCGTTGGGGCCACTGGGAAACCCAGTCACAGGCTAGCAGATTTCAGCTTTCCACATACCTTTTACTCCCTTTTCATTCTTTCAGGGGCAGAAGCTTTTAAGTTAAAAGACTTAAGTCACCCTCTTCCCCTGCGTCTGGTGCCTCCCAAGATTCTCCCCAATGAACTGCAGGCTTGTGAACTCTAAGCTGGTTTACATTTCTACAGTCCCGGCCACGGAACTTCCATGCGGTCTGTGTCGTGCACATGTTTTTTAACAACATCACCGGCTCCGTCAGCTTTGTCCCCCCCTGCCGGGATTGTAGGGCAGGAGGGGGTGACACCACGAAGCCCTCCTGCCCGCCAGGGAGGTTTCGGCTCGCCGCGGGAGCCGCGTGTGCCGGAGGGGCTGCGGCGGTGCGCCGGGCGCTCCCCATGCCTGCGCCGGGATGAGCGGGGCCGGCCCGCGCCGCTCCGTCCTAACCCTGCACTCCTCCCGCGCGCCGCGCCGCGCCTCTGCCAGCCGCCTCCCATTGGCCGCCTCCCGGCGCCGCCGGCCAATGGGCGGCCGCGGCTGCGGGCCGTTGGAAGCGCGCCGCGGCGACCGTTAAACCGCCGCCGCCGTGCTCGCGCGGCCCGGCTGCCCGCGCGCGGCCGCCCTGAGGGGCTGCGGCTCCTCGGCCGCGGCTGCCCCGCCGCTGCTGCGCCCGGCCTGGGCGCCGCGCCCGCCGCCGCCCTCCCCCGGCCGTGCCTTGAGCCGCCGACGGTCCCTCCTAGCTCCTGTGGCGCCTAGCGCTGGAAATTGTAAATCCAGGCCCTTGGCACGGATGCGCGGTGGAAGGAGGTTTCCACAGCGAGTTGTGCCTGTGCCTTGAAGGGACAAGAGCAGGCTCAGGGACAGCTTATCACTCTCTACAAGTACCTGAAAGGAGGTTGTAGCCAGGTGGGGGTCTGCCTCTTCACCCAGGCAATTATGAGAGGATGTAGTCTTAAACTGCAGGTTTAGGTTGAACATTAGCAAGAATTTATTCAGAAAAAGGGTGATTAGACATTGGAATCGACTTTCCAGAGAGGTAGTGGAGTCCCTGGAGGTGTTTAAGGAAGGACTGGCTGTGGCATTTGGTGCTATGTTCCAGTTGACCTGGTGTTCAGTCATAGCTTAGATTCAGTGATCTCAGAGGTCTTGTCCCACCTAAGTGGTTCTGTGATTCTACGATTCTACAGACAGCAGCAAATTCTGGGTCTAGTTCCAGATCAGGTGCAGTTGAACCCTGCCACCCTGGGGTGTCTGGTGTGGTTGGTCCACCATACATGCCAAGGTTGTGATGCAGAAAGTAGTCACAGGTGACTTGGGCATTGATGCAGTGCCTGGGAAGGATGGGGTCCTGCTGCTGGAGGGGGAATGCCAGTGGCGTTCACAGGCAGTTTGGCCTTTGGTGCTTTGGCCATGCCACACGGAGAAGCAGCAACAGCAAGGGGGTAGCAGGTCAGTGGCAAGCTGCTCAGGGACACCAGGGGCCTGAGTGGACCAGGCATGGATCAGCAGGGACCTGTGATATGTGAGGTACAAGAGCAATATGGGTTCAGGATAGAGAAGCAGCAGAGTGGTGGCAGCCAAGGAGTGGTTGGATGGTCACTTGTGCCCCTTGGGATGTACATGCAGTGTCTGGCTGTGTGGAGAAGTGTGCATAGCATTCGTCCATCCTGTCTGAATCTTATTAACACAGTTGAGAACTTCACTTTCATAAGGTCTAAAATTCTCTGCATTTTAAAGAGAGCAGAAGGACTGTCTGGAGTGTATGGGCCCTTCTTTCCTGGAATGTAAAGAAAACCTCGGCTGTGCAGCTGGAGTGCAGGGGGCTTCATTCCTTAGTGAAAGCAGAGAAGGGAAATGCAGATGTCACAGCTGGGACAGGAGATTTATCTTGGCAAGCAAAGAGGAAAAAATTTTCAAAAGAAAAGAGAAAACTCAGAAGAATCCCCTCCCCATTTTCACTGCTTGCCAACACGAGCAGAACCTCCAACCTGCAAAGACCTTTCGTCTCCTGGGCCTGGGCTGCCGCCCAGCTGGATTTAGCCCCTCGCTGCTTTCTCTTTGGAGCGAGACTGTTGTGGTGGGATGAGAGAGGCTGTGAGAACCGGGCTAATCCTGAAGGAAGACTGTGTCCAAACAACTCAGCTGGAGGTGGGAAGGGGAAAATCACAGTCAAACAATGGAAGTATGAAAGGGAAAAGAAGGGACAGATGCAGCCAGGATGAGTCCAGAGAAGTGGATCCAGGGGGAGGAAGTCATCACCTCCTCAGGCCATGCATGGTGCCACTGGGCTACAAGAATGCTACCTAAAGGCATCCCATGTGCAACTGGGCAGGGGAGAAGACTTTGTGCCTCAGGCTCTCCTTGGGGCCTCCAGAGTTCTAACACCATCTCTGGGTGTAGAGCTTGCATTTGGATGTCTGGATGCCTTGCATTAGCTCCCAAGATAACTGTTGTACAACAGGAAAGGGTGTTTAAATGAGAAGTGCACGCACGCACATACAGTGTGCTATTTAGACAACCCTAAGCATGAGGTCAGGATGAAAACATGTGGTGGAAATATGTTTGGAAGAGTCAGTGCCTGTGTCAATCACCAGGAGTGGGAGGGAGCAGAAGCCAGGAGCTGACAGATTCTCACTCTCCTCATGCCTGAGGTGGCCTCAGCCTGAACAGATTCTACTGTGGCACCAGGGTAAGGCTCTCTGTAGGGCCTAGAGATGCAATGTTTGTTGCTTCCCCATACCTGTACACACTGGCTTATCCTCTTTGAGCACTGCCTCCCTGTCCTCCTAGAGTTTGAGGGGGACAGGCAGCCAGAAATCAGGCTTGGATCAGGAAATTCAGCACATCCTCGCCATTGCATTTCTGTCCCTTGGCTGCCCCCTCCCTGACCGCTCACTGGTAATACAGCTTTGGAAACACATCTCGTGCTATTTCTTGGCTTTGGAGCATACTTAGAAGAAGAAGGAAGGAGAGTGTGAAAGGGAGGGGAAGATAACAGGAGCGAATAATGCAAAATGAGACTGTGCTGTGAGCTTTGTATCCCATCTGGAAACTGTTTTCCCTCAGTACACTGCACACCCACTCCCTCTAGGCCAGGATGGTAAGGGTCAAGTTTCCCCGTTGACTGGTCCCCCTTGCTAAAGCCAGACCCATCTGCATGAAAGCTACTTGAAATATCTTAAAGGAGAATCTCAACAGTTGCTGAGCTCTTCATTGTCACAATTAGAAACTCTTGGCCACTCTCCTGAGGAGCAGGAGCTAGCTGATCTCAGCCTGGTTGGAAGGCACTCTCAAGGAGCTTTGGTCTTGAAGAAGCTGTGAGAGGATGAGGCTGCTGTGCTTGTGAATCTCTGTCCATCCCACCTTCATTCACACTCAAGTTCCATGGACTCTTTATTGGACCTTCCCTGGTCTGCTGAGACCTTTGTTACCATTGTGTTGGCAAAAGTCTCCCCAAAGCCCAGCCTGTCTTGTAATTTTGTGGCAGCACATGAAGACCTTTAGCTGTGCTGGCTCCAGCCTGGGTGGGAATGGAGGGCTAATGACCACCCAGCACCTTCCATTCCAGCAAGGATAAAGCTGCTATCCATTTGGTCAGGTGATAAACCTGCTTCTCTTCATTGCTCAGAAGCTTGGAGCACTGACCCTTCCATGTGCTGCTGTGATGTACACAGCCCTGAGTCACCATATCCTAGTTCCCCGAACCCTCTCTCACACAAGCAAAAGGGAAGTATAGCTGAAGCTTTCTCTGAGTTTTGCCAGATAAGTGCACCTCCCAGAATTAGGCTGGATGGGACAAAATTTGCATATTCTGTGTTAACAGGCTCAAGCTAAACTAATTAGTAGTGGTTTTGATGCCATCTAGCCAAAATAAACTCTGGGTTGCTCCTCACTGTGTCTGTCACAGTTGGATCTTGACAAGAGGGCATTCTTTCTTCTTACCATGTGGTTGCATGCACAGCTGTCTTATACAAATTAGAAGTCTAAAATTAACAATACCTGTTGACTTCAGAAGAGAACAGTCAACCCAAGAGCCCCAGTAGTCTTCCTGGGATGTGGTGACAGCTTCCTGCTGGTCCCATAGTTTCCATTATGAGTATAGCCTGCTACAAACCCATGTTGTTATTTTTGTTTGCTTTACTCTTCCTTCTGCTGCTTTCCTCTGCCTCTTGCCACCTTCTTTGAGTAAAACGACAATCTCCAGCTTTGTGTCAGCTCTAGGTGCTCTCCCTCCTTGAGGGTTTTGGATCCTTGGTGCCCCCTTTGATAATAACTACAGTTATGGCCAATCTCATGGGCTAGCTCCCTTCTCTTCATCAACCGTGTTTGGAGATGTTGGACTGGTATATGTGTGAGTGGTGAGAGCTGAAACAGGCTGCTTTGATGAGAAGGCTTTGCCAGTATTTAGGAGGATAAGACCCAGAAGCCCAGAGGGGGGTAGATTCCATAACATTTCTGGATTCCCAGGGAGAGGTGCAAGTTTCATTCTCTGCTCATCACCCATGTTTTTCCTGTACTGTGCAGGAGGCCTCTGTCTCTTGGGAGAGAATGGTCTCTTGGGTACCCAAACTCCTGCACCTCTGGGAGAACAGTGTTGCCTTCATCCTCATTTCTAAACAGTGAGGTCTTCCAGCAGCAAGTCTGTGTGTGATGTCTAAAATAATGAGAAACCTGAAATGACTCTTGCCAATGTTGGTGCCTGTGTTAAGGCTCAGATACTCAGTCCCTTGCACTCATTACTCATCTCTCACCCCTCAGCAGCTGTTGGGGTGATTTTTTTTAGTTTCGGAATAAAGCCAGAGATGCATCTCCGCCTCTTCCCTCTAGGTAGGTTTGTCCAACAATAGAGAGATTGTTGACTGACCAAGGGATCATTGTTCTAAATGTGGGTGGGATGCCACTAAAAGATAATCTGTGTAACTACTGCACGGATGCATTTTCTTGACTCTCTTCAATCCCACCTCTGCCTTTGTTAATGCACAGTTGTGAAAAAAATTGGAAGCACATGGCAGTGTCACAGACAGCTCTCCCCACAGCTGTCCATCTAGCTCTGCTTCTCTTCCATGGCTACACAGTGGTTCTAGTTTTCAGAGTTACAACATGAAATATGATTTCAGCCCAGCTCTGCTGTGTTGTGGTGCATTAGCAGCCAGCACTCTGAATCCCTTCACTTTTCTGTGGTTCTCGCCCTTACCATAAGGCTATCGTGTTCACATCCTGTGTTTGCTTGTGTTGTTTAGAGAACACAAGACAAAGAACAGCTGTTACATGAGCAGGCACTCTCTGGGGTTAATGCTCAGGACTCTAAACTCTTTATCTTTCTATGCTGTAGGATAGGACAAAACCTGGTTTTCCAGTGCATTTTAGATAACTATCTAACGCAGTTCCATCTGCTGACTCAGCTCCCTCTGAAGTTACACTCCCCACAGATGGTAGGTGTTTTCTGTTACTTGATTCAAGTGCAAAAATGCTCCTAGGCAACTTAGAAATGGCTGGGTGGATTTTACCAAACTACCCCGCCGACTCTGCTTCTGCTGTGGGAACAAGTGGAGAAAACTTTAGCCCAGACATTGCAGGGAGGGCCTCAACACTAGGGTTTAGCATGAGTGTGCCTTCTCCACCCTACTTGCACATGCAGTGTCTGGTCTCCAGAGAAGCCTTGGATGGTCATGTGTTGGACTGTCACTCCAGGCAGTCGGAGGACAGGTGGGAAGGAAGTGAATGGAGAGAAATCTCATGTCAGGCAGAATGCAGGTGGCAGGGACTCCACCCCCACTTCCAGCATGCTCTGTAAGCATCTGAGGTTTTAAATGGAGCAGCTGAAGGATGATGTTGGAGGGTGAAAGGCACTGACATGTTGGAGATTGCTGCCCCTTACCAACTTCCACCCCCACTTGGTGGGAAGTGTGGGTCTGTTCACCTAGAGCCTACTTCACTCCCCAGCCTCACCCCGAAGCTCTGCCAGCCAGTGGAATGTTGACAGAGTGGTACTGTGCTCAGGTAAAACAAATATACCTTTCAGTAGGAGCAGGAACCTACAGGCTCCAGCATCCGGGGTCCTCTGGCCAACTCCTGCCTCAGTCCTAAGACTGGGGAAAGAAAGAACTGTACACACCCCACGCTTCTCTAGAAGCCAGGCTCTCTCCTGAGCTGAGCTCTCACCCTGGAATTCATTGGCATTCATGTCTCCACTCCAGGACCTACGTGGTCTCTCCCACTCTCATTCATACCCTGTGGCTCTTGGTATTTCAGTATACTGCTTTCAATGCCTTTCTGCCCACTGAGATGCTTTTCCAGGCAGGGGGTGGGGGGGACAGACCCAGTCTGACTCTGCTGAGCTCTCTCCAGTTCATTTAAGTTACACAGTTCTGTCTGTGTAATATAGTCACTTGAATCTATCTGTCTTTTCTTTCCTCTCCCTGAGCCAGAAGCCTCAATCTGCCAACAAATGGGATAATTTTTCAGCTGGTGTTTGGCAGCCATCATTTTTCTCCCTGCCCAACCAATGCTTTGTTGTAGCAAATGGAAAAGTTAGTGATTTGACTTCTGAATAGGAGGATATGCCTCAAAGGAAGAGGGTTCCCTGTAGCATCAGGAGCTCAGCTCTGCAGCAGCACTGGCCAGATTTACTGACTGTTACTGGAATGATTAGTGGAATGATTGTTTGTTGTTAACAGCCCATCTGTAGTGTTTAAACTTCATCGGGGAGCTGAATTTCACAGGCATTATCTGGCTGAAGTACAGCCTCATATGGTCTACAGAGGGGCTGTTAAATCCCAGAGGAAATTAAATACAACAGGGGGCCTTCCTGTTATGTTGATCCAACTGATCTTTTTTCTCTGATAGAAATCAGCAGCTGGATTGATATTCTCTGGGGCATCAATGTGCCTATTGCTGCTGGCAGAGAACATGAAAAAGTGTCTGTCACTAAGGACAGGTGCTGAAGACCACGACTTTGTGCCGCACTTACATTTTACCATCACAGGAATCTCTTTCTTGTATTCTATTCATTTTGTTGTCACAGTGAGATGATGTTTATAAGACACAGATAGATACTCACAAAGGAAGGGGGAGATAAGATGATGTAGAAAAGTTTCATGCATGTTTGTGGCATAGATAAACATGCAGTGATGTACAGCACAACATCCCTTTCTATCTTAATTTGAGGTGTTTTTGTCAGACTGATGGAGGTGGGGAATAGGAACTGATGCTGAGGTTTGACTCTCAGTGAGGAGGAAGGCTGTCAAATCCCTCTTGGAGTTGACACTAATGCTCTTTCTCCCTTTGTCTTTCCTCAGCATTTCTCAGAGAACCTGGATCACTTCTCTGACAACATGGAGGATTTCTCCAATGACCTCTTCAGCAGTTTCTTCGATGACCCAGTACTGGCTGAGAAGAACCCTCTGCTGGACATGGACCTGGATCCACCCACTCCAGGCATCCAGGCAGAACACAGCTATTCCCTCAGTGGAGACTCTGCTCCCCAGAGCCCCCTTGTGCCTGTCAAGACTGAAGATAATGCTAACGGTAAGCGTGAGATGTGCACACTGCTCAGCTTTGGGCACCTCTGTTAGCAGAGGCTCTGCCTGGCTTTCATATATATAAGGACAAACTGGCTATTCCTTGGACTTGCACATGTCCAATATAGGGAAGAATTTGATTTGCTGTTGTCAAATACAGCCACATTTTTTCCTTCCATTTGTGCTAGGATAGTCACATTTCTCCTTTGCTGGGCTTACTGTTATTTACGAGGATAGTAATTGGCTGTGGCTTAGTGTGTTGCCAGCTTCTGGCAAGCAACAGGAAATGTCTTTTTAGGACCCTGCAAACTTGGGTGTGGATGCCCTAGATCCAGCTCCGTTTTGGCATCAGGCAGCAGGGTTTTGGCTTGCACATAGGAAGCATGAGTCTCTGGCTGCAGCCAGTGCTGGTACATGTGGAAAGCTAAGTGGCTTCTTTACCAGCAGATCTTTTAGCAGGAGACAGAGGGGAACAGTCATTTCAAAACTTATTTTTAAAACAATTCATTTCAGGATAATTTATGATGGCTGGGTATTTTTAGAGCTGTCCTTGCAGAGAGTCCTGTAATTTGTGGGATTGTGTGGGTGTCCCAACAGCTGATGGACACCAGGCTGCCTGAAAAAGCAGTGGCACAGGCTCCGTATACACAGAAGACAGCTATTCCTTTGAGCAACAGTGAGACCTGGAACAGAGGCTTCCTCTCATGACTAGGAATGATCCCAGCTTTCTGGTACAAATGCCAAGGCAGAAGGAGAGAAGGCTGGCCTCTGCTACCTCTTTGGTCCTTGAAAAGGCACAAACATCTGCCACATTCCTTAGGGGCATCTCAGAGAGATGCTGGGAGAGAGGTTTATGGCAGGCCAAGCAACTCTGCCTTAGTACCAAAAAAGCTTTCAATTTGCATTTATTTTTCCTTAGTTTTAACCCCAGTACAGTCTTGGAGGGGGCAACTAACAAAAGAACCCCAAACCATCGTGTACAAATAAACACAACTTTCTTTTGCCCCTGAAAATGAATAGGAGGAGATGAGAATCAGAGAAGCCAAAAGAATGCATTTGTAGAAAACAGTGAGATGAGGACCGCCAGCATGAGGCTATCTCAAGAACTCCTTTCTGAGACACTCAGCACCACTTCTCCTTCTCTCTACACATGCCCTTCCTTCAGCTGTTATGTCTCAAAGGCAAGACCATAACTCTCTTGAATGGAGTGACACTGATCCTTGAGCAGAGGCCAGCATACGGTGTACAGTGCATAACCCAGGAGAGTTTGAGATGGGCCTGGCACTTGCTCTCTGAGAATGCAGGTCAGTTTTATAAGGGAGTAAGGCCTAACATTATGATGGCAGGCATAGGAGTATCCATGCACCCAGTCCTGTAGCTAGATAATTCAGCTCGTCTTTCCAGGGCTTTTTTGGCTCATAATTGCATGTGAGTCATATTCTAGTGAAACCCTGAGTCAGGTCCAGTATTTGCAACACTGTGCAGTCCTTTTGGCACAGCTTCATCCAGTCTCAGTCCTTTTAGACATTCAGTTCCAATTAATTACCCAGAAATGGTTTTTCTTTAGCATTAAGCAAGCTCTGCTCAGTCTGCAGAGCTCCTCAGGAATGCCCCTGCTCTGTCTAGGCTTGGAGCTGGCTGAGGCTTGCTTTTTATCAGCTTTCTAGCAGCTTTTCTGCAGATCTCCAAAACTCTTCCAAATCCTGCCCCTTCCCACATGGTTCCCACTAACACAGGCCAGCTAGGGCAATCCACTGGGTGCATTGTGACCCTGCTTATCGGTGGAGTCTGCTTTCCAGATGGCTTGTGCATACTGATTGGCTGCTTCATCCCTCAGTACCAGCCCTGAGTTTTGCAGGGTGTGATTTGATGCCAGGAGTAGGGAGAGCCAGGGTTGTGCAGAACAGCGAGCACTGGACCAGCCTCGGGTTAGTGCCTGTCCTCCTGCACAGATCCTGCTTTCTCACTGCTCTTTGCCTCACCTCCTGAACACTGGGCAGCTACAGATATCTCTCAGCCACATTTCCTTCCAGTAAGTAGAGAGCATCTACAGAATATCTAGAGCAGAGGATGAGTGTCTTAGCATGCCTCATCCACCAACATACAGTGAAATCTGCAGTGTTACAGTGTTACGTCTGAAACATCCTCTCAGGGAGCAGAACCTAGATGCCTCTAGAAAAGATGCCTACTCCTCAGTCCCTCATTGACTCTCTGATGGCTTATTTGTCTCTGATTCTGTAACCCAATCACTCCCCAGAAGAATCTCCGAGGGTGGGAAAGAGACCAGGGTCAGAATGTAGACAGGAAATGGGAGGACGGCACATACTTATTTGGGTGTCTGCTCCTTGGCCTGTCTGGACTGACGGCACTGGGGGCTGCTCTCTCGCTGAGTCGTCTGGTCAGGGAGAGCCCTTGGTGGTCTGCTCTCCCTGTCTGGTAACTTGCTTCAGCAGCAGCCCTCACAGAAAGATACCCCACACATCTGAGAAAAAGAGAAATGCAGATCTTTGCAACAAAAAGGATGAGGAGGAAAAGGCTTCAAATGACAGTAAGGAACTTCAGAGTAGTCAGTAGGCAAAATGTTCCCACGGTGGGCAAAACAAAACCACAGAAGAGTTCAAATGAAGGATGCTGTGAACTCTTCAGCACTTTTCAATGGGGTAGGTTCAAGTGATTCATCTATCAGGATTGACATAGGTTTAGTAGAACTTGCCTAGAGCAGTTGGATAGACTGAAAGATCTCTCAAGGTCCCTCATTTCTGTGAAAGGCAGAAGTCAGTCCAAATTTTCTGGATACAAACACTTGTGGCTGTGTGACACTTTGCCTCCTTCCATCAGAAGGGGTTTGTCTGCATACCAGGGTAACTAGGACTTCACTACTTGCTGTGGGTTCAGTGTCCTTAGCAGGACAGAGAAAACACAATCCACTCTGTGTCTGCTCAGTAGGCTCTGTGTTGTCTCAGCTGTACAGTGCACCCTTGCCTGAGATGCTGCCTGATGACATTAGCCCTGCTGCATTGTGGGAAGCTCTAGAAAGCAATCCAGCAGCACTGAGAGCAGCACACCCAGCTGAGACACACATGCAGCAGCCACAGGAGCTGCCTCTGTGCTTGACAACGTCCAGTCCAGAGGCAGATGGAAGGAATGAACATCTGCTAGAGAGACTTGCTAGGCAGAAATAAGAGGTGCTAGACCAAAGACAGGAAAACAACATATTCTATTGGAAAGGCCAGCACTGTGTTATCATATAGAATTCTTGTCTGGGCTTTAACACCATTCTGTCCAAGCAAAGGCCAGAGGCAGGATTCTGCCCTGGCCTTTCCTGAAAACAGAGGCTGAGTAGGGCAAAGAAAATGTTAACATATCTTTAAGTTAGATCAGATGGCAGCTCCCATGTGAAAATCTGCTTATTTGTACTCTTCTTTGTGCAGGCTTTTTGGAGCAGA